>CM060922.1:395029955-396308955 GCA_030737875.1 Allium sativum
CCTAAGCTTGTGCCCTTAAGTAACTAAGATTTAAGAATCTCTATAACCCGATACAACAAGATAAAGGACCTGTTAGCTTATTAATTATCCAGTTTAACTTAGCAGGTTTAAGTTCATTAATAAGCATGGTTGTAAATGGTAGTTTTCTATAAATGTTATTCTACATACAACCCCTTCCCCAAAACAAGCAACTTCCTATATGTATATGTATATGTATATTACAGTAGTTCAGTTTACTTAATTTACATCTGGTACTTACATTTTCCGTAACATGTACTTGTTTAATCTTAAATTAAGTCTAGTTTGTTTAACATGTTTGCATATTTTTCTTTTTACTATAATCCCCACTTTTACACTCAAAAGTCCTCATGTTACAATATGCCCAAATTTCTTATTTTTACTGTCATTTCAATTATTCTAATTATACGCAAATATAAACGGTAAATGGCCTAGGCTCTCGGTGACCTAGGCTCAGCATAAAAAGGAAAAAGAAGGAGAAGAACAGAATCAAATCCATATGTATGAAATACGCATATAAAATGATGGTAAATAAGTGAAAGATAGAAAGGGGACAATGAAGATAAATCTATACATGAACATGAATTAACTGTAGATCTGAACAAAAGAACATGTATTACCGTAAAATAGTAAAAGAACATATATAAGGAATAACTTATAAGTTTGTTTATTTCAGATCCAAAACTATTTACTGTCATAATACTTTTTAGATGTCAGATATAAAAATAAATTAAACTCACAAAGATGTAGGTTGTATTCAGAAGTAGTCTTTAAAAGAGGGTTGTTGTTAATTGCAGATCTTGAATTATCTTTTTAATCTATATCTTCTAGTAGCATCTCCCCATTTTTCTTAATTAGTTTTAGAACATAGCCCTGAAGGAAGAGAGGAATGAAGAGAATTTGTGTGTTGAGAAATGAGAGAGAGCCACCTAATTTATAGATTAACCGAGGTAATTCTAAATCATTAGATATTAGGTTTTTACATCCCACTGTACAACTCAACAAACAAATCTAATATATAAAAACATTCTAGATACAGAACTTCGAATTCAGCTTGCATGCGTGTGGGTTGACCTCCTCACCTACCGTGTCGACTTATGGGTCGACGCCCCTTAGACATGGGTCAATCCAGAGTTCGATCCAGGTGTGAGCGTGGTCGCCTACTTACCATTGGTTTCAACGCTCGTTTATTAATTTGAATTTCAAATTTAGTACAAATTATAAAAGCTCCTAACTTCTTCATATGTTATCTGATTTACCCAAATTCGAGTTCTATCTGGACCAGAATTTTGGGACGAGCGCAACGGTAAAGTCGGTTTTACTTAATTATGAATATTTAATTAATATTAATTTTATTGTCTTTCTTATGTAATTATGGGGTGTCACACTGATGCAACTAAGCATGAAGTGCTTCGAAGTAAGGTTGGTGTAAATGAGTGCTTCGAAGTAGTGCTTCACTTCGCAAGAGGATTCGTGTTTTAAATGATTCTGGAACAACTTGACTTCGTTTGCTTTGTTTCACTTCAAATCAGTTCCTTTGACATAATTTTATTAATTACTTTCACTAAAGCCATTAGCTTCAAATTTCCTTTTGTTTAGCATCGAAGCAGATGCTTCGAATTGCTTTTGAATTGGCATCAAATGGCTTTAAATGGTTTGCACCACTATTTTGTAAAGCCTTTTTTTTCATGCTTGATGCCTTTTTTTGTAAATTCAAGCGCCTATATTGTTCTGTTTTGAACACCATAAAGGGTGAAGCCAAGCATTTTGTTACAAAAAGCATAAAGGTGCAAAGCTAGGTATTTTGCTTCGAACACCATATAGGTGCAAAGCCATTTATTTTGTTTCAAATCTATAAATGCATATAACTCTTTGTTTTGAATTGTTTCCAATGGCTTCGAACCAAAGCTTATAAAATGAATGTTTTTCTTCATTTTGAATGGTTTCGAAAGGGTTTGAAGAATTTCAAAATAAACACTTGTTTAAATGGTTTTGGCTTGATTGCCATAAGTTTTGAGATATGTTTATTTCTAAGAATTTTGGAATATCATCAACACAGATTTAAGAGTATATATCATGAATAACTATTTTCTTTGGTAAAGGGTTATCGAATTTCCTCGTTTTAAAGATGATATTCAAAAAAACTGAATTATAAAGGCTAATTTTTTCAAGAAAATATATGTGAAAAGTATTTAACTCAGCATTTATTAAATTAGTAATCTCTTCACAATGGATAGATGAGAAGAGGATAAATACGACATATGTATTAGAAAACCACACGAAACTAGTGTAGGGTCGTGCCCTGCTTCAATTTTCGCCTCTAGTTGAAAATATACTAGGATATACGACCGATTAAGGTAAAACTGGAATTTTAGTACGCATAAAAAGGATGCAATAAGATATGTTATTGATGACCCCGCATAATTATTAGATTCTTAGCTAGCCTAGAAACTCACAGCTAGAGAGATAATCGGAACATGGACAGGCTATTCAGTTTAGTTTAGTTCCAACAACCAGTTAGATGATTTTGGTGATTCGATAAATCCAAGTTAACCATGTTAAGTGAGACAGATAGTCAGAGTTAGACAGATAATCAAAGTTGTTAATAAAACAGATCGTCATGATTGGACACATAGTCAAGATTACCGATGAGACAGCTGATCAGGATTATGTTGAGACAAATAATTAGACTTACACATAAGACATACTGTCAGGGCATGCATGCAAATGATTACTCATGTTTATTGATGATTGTCATTTTTTTAACCATTGCGATTGCATTTGCAACATCGATTGACTGATTTACTTGATTAAGTATACTAGTTGATGCGGTCTCAATAGATATATATCTATTTGAGTTAACATCTTGTTATTCATACCAGAATGTTTTTCTGATCCGAAGTTTTCCCCCACTAACTCCTGGTGATCGATTGAGCAGTTCGAAAGTAGATTATATGCTTTATGTCTTTTGGAAAATAAAGAAAATGAAGACATGCACAAGACAATTACTAGCTATTTTAGGAGAATTTTGGAGTCCACTGTGTTTTGCTGATGTTGTAACTATGTAGTTAAAGCCCCACTAAAGCTCCGCGAAATACCCCGCTATATCCCGTAGCACTCTTTGATCGCTAGCTATTTCAATTTAGCATTAATGAATGGTAGTTTCGTTTTAAGCCTGCTATTTTTTGCTTCACCCACTAAATCAACGCTATTTAGCATCTTCTTTTGTAATATTAATATATAGTGGAATATTTGACTAGCTCTCTTCTAAAATAAATCAAAAAAGTCAATATAAAGAACTAATCTTAAGTGATAAATGCCTTGTAAAAGATACAAATTTGTAGTAATTCTTGAATCTAGTGTGCATAACCAAAGTATTCTTTGATTTTACTATATAATATTAATGAATATTCATTTGTTCTACACAAATGATGCGAGAACTGCAACGACCTGGACTGGAAAATTCAACGCTCGAATTTTCAACAATAATACATAATCCCGTATTACTTGTCAAAAACCCAAGTATCGAAAACCCAGATTGTTAATGGAAAGAAATTAGAGGGTGAGAAAAGAAATAAATATTAGAATAGAAGAATAAAAAGATCATAGTCTTACAATGGAACGAATAAAATATAATATATCAACAACTCTTTACTAAAAAGGAACACTGTATATATATGAATACACAACATCATAGTGTACAACAGATCGTTACAACACACACAACGTGAATATTTATTACAAGAAAAATATAAATATACGCCTCTTCTCCAATTTCTATCGTGAAGCTCCAAGCGAAAACCTAACCTGTTAAGATCAATCTTCTCAGATGTTTCTCTAACCATATTTGGTCCAAGTAGAAGTCTTTCTGTAGACTCCCATCAACAAGTCGGTGATCTACAGGGTCGTCCGTATAATGCTTCGAAGGGTGCCATGCCAATGCTAGCTTGATAACTGTTGTTGTAGGCAAACTCTACTAAAGGAAGGTGCTCTTCCAAAGTCCCTTCGAAGTCTAGGATACACAGCCTTAATAGATCCTCAAGAACTCTATTCACCCTTTCCGTATGTCAATCGGTCTGAGGGTGATAAGCGGTGCTCAAACATAATAGTGTACCTAGTGCTTCTTGCAAGCTCCTCCAAAATTTACTGGTGAAAATTGGGTCATGATCACTTACGATACTGGAAGTACTACATGAAGACAGACTATCTCACAAACGTAAATTTCCGCCAACCATGCTGCCGTCCTCTTACTCTTAACTGGGATGAAATGAGCGCTCTTCGTTAGTCTGTCTACTACAACACAAACACTGGTGTTTCCTTTCTTCGATGTAGGAAATCCATAGAAACACTCCCCCACTTCCATTGTGGGACCTCCAAAGGATGAAGTAAACCACCAGGCTTCTTTTGCTCTGCTTTGACATGCTGACAAATCAAACATTGAGCAACAAACTCTGCCACATCTTTCTTCATCCCAGCCCAAAAGAAAAACCTCTTCATATCTCTATACATCTTATGACCGCCTGGATGAATATTCATCTTAGAATGATGGGCTTCCTCAAGGACTATCTCCAACAAACTCCCAACTCGGGAAATGCAAAGTCTTCCATCTTGTCGCAACCACCCTCTATCATCCGTGGGATATCAACTGAGGTGACAAGAAGTCTCCTATTTACTGAGCCTATCCAATATGTCTGAAATCCGTGGACCCTCTCGCTACGAAGCTCCTATCTGATCCATAAGAGTAGGTCGCACCTCTAGTGATGCTAATAAGCCAGGTAAAAACTCGGTGGAGGGTCTAAAGTCAAAAGTCAATATGAACTCCAAGCTTTTCCTCTCCATAAACAGAGGACTTAAGGCCATCCTCTGCCTACTCATAGCATCTGCCACCACATTACCCTTGCGAGGGGTATAAGCAATCTCGAAATCATAAGATGCTAGGAACTCCATCCACCTTTGTTGCCTTAAATTAAGATCCTTCTACGAGAATAAGTACTTGAGAGATTTATGATCGGTGTACAACTCGAACTTCTCTCCAACAAAATAATGGCGCCATGTCTTATGTGCGAATACTATGGCAGCTAGCTCTAAATCATGGGTAGGGTAGTTCTTCTCATGAACTCTTAGTTGCCTACCTCCATAACATACTACACTTCCCTCTTGCATTAGAACCGCACCAAGCTCTGTACCACATGCATCTGTGTATACTGTAAACACTTTGTTTCCATCGGGCAAGGTCAAGACCGGGGCTATTGTCAGAGCCCTCTTCAATCGTTGGAAAGCAACATCGCAATCTATATCCCACGAAAATGTCAAATTCTTCTTCGTCATCCTGGTGAGTGGGGCTGATATCTTTGTGAAGCCCTTAATGAACTTCCTATAATAGCTTGCTAACCCCAGAAAACTTCTAACCTCCGTTGCATTCTTTGGGATCTACCAATCTTGAAGTACAGCTACCCTTGCAGGATCTATTGCTATCCCATTGTAACACCCCAAATTTTTAACGACATTAAAGAGAATAAATTAAATAATAATTAATTTAATACTCAGAATTATAGGAAACATACTGTACCAATGTGTCCATCTCGAAATTCTGGTCAAGATAGACTTTTGGTTTGCGTAAAACAGACATCTTATGAAGAAGTTATGAGGGTTTTAAGTTTGTATACGCACAGAAATATTTTATATATACGCACAAGTCAGAGGTGAGTCAGAGATGAGTTAGAATCCCATCCAGAGGATTCAAATTCGAAAAATTCCTCTGAGCGGCAAAATTCCCGCCGTAGGGGGTCAACCCCCCTAGAGGGGTGTCGACCTAGGGGTCGATCCACCCACAGGGGTGTCGACACCCCTATGACTGAGGTGGCACTCAGTTTCAGGGGTTCTGGAAGCTATATATACGTGTCCTATTTCTCATATTTTCTTCATTGGGAGTCATGGAGGCCATATGCTGCTGGAGTGCAAACTGAACCGTTTTTTACAACAACATATTCTACAAACCCAATTCAGAAATTCTAGATCCATTCTTCCTAAATTCTCTAAACTTAACGCTGTGAGTTTCTAGATTACTTTTATAAATAAAAATATACTATGAAATACTAATAATTGGATATGTTGTAAAGTACGGTTCTGTGTTATTATGAAATCCTATACTATGTCATGACATATCTAATTTCCTAGATCTAATAAAATCGTGGTGATTTGATTATGTTACTTATGTGGATCTTGACTTATAACCATGATTATGGTGGATGTGCATCTATTAATTGGGATAGTTGTAACATTACTTGGATCTAGATCTTTATGTTAATCACCTTTCACCTATCATATTGTGGTCCATTGAGATATGTTATAAACTTGACATGTGAATCCATCTTTAGATCTAAACATGTTACTATGTCATCCTTACTATGCTAGATCTAAATAATTGGGCACCTTATGGTTAATTTAGATCTTATCATGTTGCTTTGACATCTTAGTTGTTGCAAGTTCATCACTTTTATGCCTACCTTACCATGATGATTACATGACCATTCACCTTGTTATCATACCAGAATATGATTATGTTTATGACAAGATATGTTGAAACTATCACTTTCGTCATATTCCCTTTTCATTGTTATAGCTTGGCTACTTTATAGCCTAGATGTTTCCAAAGTACTTACGAATACGTTAGAGAGGAAACAGGGAAAATGGGATTATAATTGGCAGGATTTATGTAATGTTTATATGAAATGGGACATGTAATTCAAATAGGGAAAACATAGAAATAGTTACCTATAATGACATAGGTAGATTTGGATTAATTTTGGAATGTTTAGTAATTTACAATTAGGAATTGTAAATTGTACTTATGACACGAGGTTAGTTTACATTAGTGGTGGAAGTGCTTAGAGTTGATTTGGATTCTTTCAGCTTAGCTTGTATTTTGGATATAGATGTATCGCTTTGACTTCTGGTCAACTCTCTTATGGCTTCACAAGGAAATATGGTTTTATGCTTTTGTACTCTGATGTTTTTGGCAAGACAGATTATTAATGTAATTAGTTACTTTTGACGTAAATTCAGTATTTGGGACCATAATGCTTTGACTTCAATAAAGTTTTTAATTCGCTGCTATTTTACATGTTTGTCTTATGCTATTATGTTCTTATTTACCTATAATGCTTCACAGAACTTAATGCATTCCCTTAGTGAGTGACATTAATGGACGTGGGGTGTTACATTTGGAGTGAGTGACATTAATGGACGTGGGGTGTTACATTTGGTAATGTTTATATGAAATGGGATATGTAATTCAAATGGGGAAAACAAAGAAATAGTTACCTATAATGACATAGATAGATTTGGATTAATTTTGGAATGTTTAGTAATTTACAATTAGGAATTGTAAATTGTGCTTATGACATGAGGTTAGGTTACATTAGTGGTGCAAGTCTGCCCGGACCCGGCCGGCATATCCAGCCGCCACTAATGTTGAACATAATGTGGGAGGTCTAAATACACAAATACGATTCGGGCTAAGACACGAAGCTAGGCCCAACTATGGAATAAGATTGCCCGGACTCGACTGGCATATCCAGCATCCACACGTAGTAGGCCTAATGTGGGAGGTCTAGCCCATTATAACCATTATTGGACATGGTAATGAAATGGACTACTTAACCTGATTTAATATGAATATGGGCTTAAGTTAGGGTTAGGAAAAATTGGATGGTTAGTGGTGGGTTAAGTAAATTAGAGAGGGTGGATAATATGTATATATAGGCCCATGAACTTAACCCACTAAGGTTATGTAATTAAAGACACCTAGTGGTATACATACCAGTAGATAATGTAATAGGGTTATGTAATTAAAAACATCTAGTGGTATACATAACCAGTAGATAATGTAATAGGGTTATATAATTAAAGACACCAAGTGGTATACATAATCGATAAATAATGTAATCAAGTTATGTAATTAAAGACACCCTTTAGGGTAAGCATAACTAGTATAGGGCTATGTAATTAAAGACACCTAAGGGTATACATAGTCAGTGGAAAACCTAGTGGGGGATACAAGACAAGGGAGAGAGCTTGTATCATATTGTGTGAGACCCATTTCAGTCAGTAACCCGGAGTTGGTATCAAGTATAGAACTCCGTACTAGACGGGGAAGGGGCACGCTTACTGATCGATCGTAAGAGATCCAAACGAGACGGATGGTGTAGGCGGCGCAAACCGACCGGGGACATGTGCATTCATGGGCCGGGAAGAGGGGGCTAAGACGATCGTGACACCAGTAGATATGGTTGTGCACACCATGGTTTGCCACTTTAGGAAGTGATACCTCCTACTGTGGGGCCAGCACAGGATATCTACAGGGTAGGGAGACGATCGATTAGGGTAGGGTTCGGGTATACTTGGACGTATGACCTAAGCCTACCAAATTATAGTGAAAGGATCATCTCATTTCAGTTATACTAGTAGTAGTGCAGAGTAATAATTAGTGAGGCACATACGCCTTAACTTGCTTACCTTGTCACACCTTCCATTCATGTAGTGATCTCTCTTATCCAATTTATATGCATATCACGTTGCTTTTATTTATCTACTAGCCAAAAGTAACTAGACTCGCCAGACTTTATGTCTGACCTTGTTGTTTCTCCTTCTTTCTTCCGTCCCACCCCCCTCCCCGGTTCTCAGGGAAGAAACACTCAGACTTAATTAGGAATCAAATATCATCTTGCTATGAGCTACTTCTGAAGTTTGGCTCAAGTTCTTGTCTCTATTATGGCTTAACTCTTTTATTGGGGGAATGATGCTTTTTATTTACTTGTGTACTCTGATGGTGCAAGACAGAAGTTATTTTGTTGTAATGGTTTTTGTGACTTATGAAATTGTGGACCACGGTATTATGACTTATGCTTAAAATAAAAGTTTAAATTTTCTGTTGTTGCCTTATTTATATCTGTCTTGTAATTATTCTGTGTCTGTTTACGTATAACGCTTCACGAAACTTAATGCATTCCCTTAGTTAGTGACATTAACGGATGTGGGGTGTCACACTTGGTATTAAGCTGAAGGTTACAAGATTAGATAAAAGTTTTTTGAAATTATTTTCAAAAAGGTTTTAAAAGAAAAGCATTTTCAAAAGAAAAGTCTATTTTGAAAAACATTCCTCAAAGAGCCATATGTAGTATCCTTCGATCCTTTATCTAAATTTCTTCCTTTTGCCTTTTTTAGCATGTCTGGGGAAAAAACATCCCTAATCTCCCGTAGTGCGTCAGAATACCCGGATGGTTCCGAAGGTATTTGGAGACCACAGCACCAGCCGAAGGCCAAAGAGACGTTCCTCCCCCAGTTGCACCAGTCATTCCTCCTCCCCCTCCAAAAGCTAACAACTTTGCCAAGATCTGCAAAGACTTCCGGGCTATGGGAGGAAGGCCATTCCATGGGAACGAGGCATTCGTAGAAGCTAGGAATTGGCTTAAGGAGGCACAGGACTTGTTCGTAATCTTTGAAGTGGTGGACCGAAGGAAAATTCAATTAGCTGCTTGGCTGTTAAAGGACGAAGCCTCATTATGGTGGGAGACTTAATTTTTATCAAAGTATCACCTTCGAGGAATATGGTTCGCTTTGGATCAATAGGGAAGTTGGCACCTAGGTTTGTGGGACCATTCCCCATAACCGAGAGGATTGACCAAATGGCCTACAGAGTAAAGCTCGTAGAAAATCTACCAGGTGTTCATGAAGTTTTCCATGTCTCTCATCTGCGGAAGTGCCTACATGACACCGCGGAAGTTGTTGAGCCGAGCATGTTGGAAGAAGTCGAAGTGGAATGGGAGGCGACAGTCCGTGTAATAACCCGTGACTTCCCCGGTAAGGAAAGCACGAATTGCTTTGAGAACAACACACATTGGAACGCAAACAGAAGAACATTTCATTGTTTATTACAACAATTCCATCAGAATACAAGAATATACAGAGTATGAATAAATATTACACATTTGATAAATATTAGAGATTTAAATTACATTTAAATACATAGCAGCGGAAAAATAATACAACACACAACTGAAAGGAGATATACGGATACAGAGCTTTTCGAATATCATTCCAGCTGTAAACTAGGATCCTGTGAATATAAATCTGCAAAACCAAAACTACTAGCTACCCGTGTCGAAAATAAGGGCACTCAGAGTTTAGGTTAAAACAATAAAGTCCATGTCAGTCATGTGACTAGTGTGAGAACTAAAATAGTTATTAATCTCTATATTAAAGTTAGGTAAATCAAGGGACCACGTCGTATAACACAGAACGGGTTTCCTCCCAAGAATACCAGTGCATAAAACAAACAACGCAATGCTAAATAAAGAAAAATGAAGCTATTATAAGACCCAGGTCCCATCACACAATGCAATGCAAGCCAGAGGATAGGGTTTTACCTTATAATAGCCAAAGAATGCTTAATACGTTTAAAAATAGATTATTTTGATATTACTATAAGTGTATAGTATCAAAACAATTTCAATCATAAGTATCAATCATAGACGGCATAAGTTCCCCATACCACTATATTGCCATACTAGGCTCTACAAATAAAATCGAATTGTCACGTATTGGAAATTGGATTTCCGTCATGAGTCGAAGCAAGGGGCAAGCTCCTCTCCGTTCGAGACACTCTAGCAAATGTCTTAGAACCACACACAGCGATCCTGGATCTTCAGGGTCGGTCCTCTCTTACTTTTGAGGATTGGCAATTCCTGAACACACGTTTCCCGATCCTTTCATACCTATATCCGAGGCGCCTCGCATCCAACAACCACACAGTTAAAAAGTATATAAATGTCAGGGCTGTGACATCACCCATAGTTAGAAAGAAACGTCGTGCTCTCCATGCAGTCACTATCTCGTTTTTGACTCATACCGAGGTGTGAGGCTCGCGAATTAACGCTATACACAAAGTTATGCCACACAGGTCGTGCTTTGATCATCAACCACAAGACTTTTCTTTTCAACAGAAGCCTTGATCATTTGCCACTTAGGCATGCCACACAGGCAATTCATGCCATGCGATTGATATCCATCAATATATAACCTCTGAGCTCGTACGTCTCAGAGAAGGGCGTTAAGCAAGAGAATAAATTGTTCGCCGCCAAACAGATATATATTTAATAGAGATCAATCACACAGAATAAAATCCAATGTCAGACACACAGTCCATTTACAAGTTCGTTCTGGGTTTGAACGAAACCGGAGGAACCTTATTCCTCGCATATCCATCGATCTCCAAGTACGTCTGGACGATCACCAACTGATTCCCTCCTCTTGGGTGTACAGCCCAATCAAGATCATCACTAATTATCCAAATGATGTGAAGACCTCCGGTCTTCAACCACCGTCTTCATCTTCGACTTATCGTCGAATCAGTTATTCAGAATGGGTATAAACCCGGCCTTTCCGAATAACTCGCGTATATAATAAACAAGTGTTACACAAACGCAACATACGCCTCATTCCAATTAAGAATATTCTTTTATTCAAATATTCACGATCTTAGGGAAAGGTTCCCATTAATTTTATCAAAGATAAATTCTTCTAAATTTATTCTTTAATCTTCCTTTGGATATCATTTCAAAGCATGTTAAGGTTTCCAAACTAGTCGGGATTAGCGAACCTTACCGAAGTAATTATTTATTTTATTTCCCAATCCCAACCTATTCATCCCTTGGAGCAAAACTGGTAATACTCCACATCTAACACCACGGTGTTATCGGTAAATATTAATTACCATTTCACGTTCAAATCTAATCAAAGATTTAACTATCGCTTTGGAGCAAAACTGGTGATACTCCATTCTCAATCACTTTAATCTAATTAAAGATTCATTAAAACTCCACTTAGTTTTAATCTTCCCAAAAATCAATATCTTCTCTTTAAATGGGTTAAAGAACCAATGTCATCTAAAACACGGTTCACGATAAACCCAAAATCACTTTCCATTGTTAATCGGGTTAAAGAACAGGTGTTATTCAAAACACTGATCACGATAAACCCGAAAAACCAATTTAAATTCAATTCCAATTAAATACTGATTAATTGGACAATTTCACTAAATCTTAATTAAAAGATTTATTCTTTTCTAAACTGGGTTCAAGAACAGTGTTATTTAAGACTCCATTCACGACGAACCCAAAATCCCATTTGATATTAAATACAAGGCTCTGAATAGGAAATATATCGGCTTATATTCAATATCAAATTCTGAAACCAACAAATATCGTATTGGAAATAATGATATATATATATATATATATATATATATCTTTCAAATTTCCACAACCATATCTGTATAATCACGAAATCCAACATTTAAATATTCCGAAGGTAATTTCGATTCAAATCCATTCCAATTCGTATGTTGGAAATTCTGATTATTTTTAAAACCACTTCAAATCCAATTTATTTATTCAAAAATATTGGATTATAATTCTAGTTCATAACTAGTTCATCTCGATAAAAATATATTTTTATCCTTTTTAAATATGGAATTTTTCACCCCAATTCTTTCTAAATCATTTATTATGATTTTACACAAATTGTTAATATTTTTAATAATTTTATAAAGGCCCGTACAGTTGATTTTCAATAACGGCCATCGAACTACACTTACAGCGACCTTTTCCAAATTTGATTTGGACATAATTCCAAATCCAACCGCTAGATTTCAAATTTCTAATATTCATTGGAAATCTCTTTTCGATACGAACCCAAAAGTTCCGGTTTCAGAAGAATCCAACGGTCGGATCTCCCGCAACGTCAATTCGAAGTCAATGGTCGAAATTCGCGAACTGCTGCGGTGCGGCGCGTTCTATTCAGGCCATTTAATATATATAATATATATTATATATATTTCATCGATTTCAATTCAAAACGTATTTTATAATTCATTTTAAAAACGATTTCAACTTCATATTCAATTTTAAATCAAAATTGAATATCCCGTATCATTAACATATAAATGATAATCTTTCAAAACGTTATATTTTGAAATTACTTCCTTTTCTATATTCATTACAAAAACGAATATATTCGATATAAATATCGTTCGCGTCAAAATGGCGCATATCTAATCAACACGGCTTTAAATATTTCAATAACTTCGTTATTCTATTCAACAAATGAATATTTTCTTCAACACATGAATACATATTTTCAACACATGAATATTCTCAACACATGAGTATTGTCAACACATGACTATTTTTGTTATTTAATATATTTTATAAAATTATGATTTTTATCTTTTAATTCGTAATCAGACTCCGACCGTAAATTAGTAAGAGAACGATTCCCTAAGTATTAACCCCGAAGGCCGAAACCAACATCAGATCAATACCTAGGAAACCACTCATCTTATCTAGTTTCCAGTTAGTTTCTAATTTTATATATGATAAAGATGTAAATTTTATTGTTAAAATATTTCGTTCAACACATGAATATTCTCAACACATGAGTATCGTCAACACATGACTATTTATTCTATTCAGCACATGAATCTTTATTTTATAATATTCTTTATTTTCCAAATGGGAATGAGGCCCAATCAATTACCATATAATGTTAGTTATATGGATTCCGTACAACACATGTATATAATAGCAATGATAAATAATCAACCATTATCCAAAGTGCACCACACAACTGCATAAGCATTGAACATAAATAATTAACGCTTACACAGTCTGTCAACCTATCGATTGACATACAACTAAATAAATTGGGATTAGTGTACGCCAAATATCATCCCAACACCTATGTGGGGTTTCAAATCAACAAACACAGATTTTTATTTGTGCAGTTGGGCGATGTGTAAAATTTATCGTCCTAATCAATATCCTTCAAATGAGTGCACATAAACAAATTGTTCGATTTGTAAATGAATATTTATTTATTCACATTCATGTTAAATTTATATTTTTAACGATATAATATTTTATTTCAACACATGGTATATTTCCATTCATTCCACATCACAATCAATTTTCACCACACAACAAAATCAAACAAGTCGTCCATGGTCTGTTGACAACGGGTGTCAGGTGCTGCTAAGCACCGTCTGCATCCTAGTATATAATTTTAACTAGAAAACAAGATTTAAAGTGAGAAGTTCTCACCGATTAGCTAAACCAATACACCGCGACTCTTCATATGTAGAAATCTTGTCGTGTCCGCTTTTGTCACTCTCGTTGTCCATATCCATTACATATATAAAAATTGCACCTTTATATTGTTGCTATGTATATAAAAATCACATTTTTATAACTATGCTATATGGATAAAAATCACATTTTTATACTGCTACTATATAGATAAAAATTCTATTTTTATACCGCTACTATATAGATAAAAATTCAATTTTTATACCGCTACTATATAGATAAAAATTCTATTTTTATATCGCTACTATATAAATAAAAATTCTATTTTTATAACGGTGTTCATATAATAAAGATCATATTTTTATCTTGCCATTTTCTATATAAAAATCACATTTTTATATATAAAGATCATATTTTTATATCTCTACTACATATGTAAAAATCACTCCTTTACACCACTACTTCCATGATAAAAAATATATTTTTATCTTGCTAGTAATATAATAAAATTTATATTTTTACTTCACTATATATATGATGAAAATCACAATTTTATATCTAACGATCGTACTTTTATTTTTCTACTACATATGTAAAATTGCATCTTTATACTCTCTATCATATAAAAATCACATTTTTATTATTTCTATAGTATAAAAATCATATTTTTATTATTTCTATAATATAAAAACCATATAATAAAAATCAAACCTTTTCTTCGCTACTTCATATGTACAAGATTATATTTTTATACACTTTTCTTGTGCATAAAAATCTCATTTTTATAACATAGATTTTTTTTTACATAACATAGAAAATAAATTTAAAAATTTACATTGATTTAAAATGTTTCGATTGGAGAGGAACACAGAGGAGGAGGCGGAGACGGAAGAACTGGTCAACAGTGGAGCCATTTGAGTGGAGACGGCGACGCCAAGAACGAAATCGAATTGGAGGTGGGGGTTTCACTGATGGCGTGGGCTACAGGTGGTTACGCGGACGGGGGTAGGCCAGGGCGTTGGGTCCAAGTGGTGACGGCTCGTGTTCCGGTTGTTTTGGGCTCGATTTGGCCGGAGGGAAGAGGGTGGATGGTCGGAGACGCGATGGATGGCTGTGGGAGGAAGGGCGACGGCTTCAGGTGGGGACGCGATGGCTCGGGTGGCGTGACGAGGTTGCGGTGGGCGGAGGAATTGCTGAGCGGGATCGAGGTCTTTTAATTTGGGGGCTGAACGTTTTTAGGGTTAGGAAAAAAAGGGGGGGTTACTTATAATTGTTTATTTTATTATATTATATTTTTTCTCTATAGAAAGTATGGTTTTTATTCGAACTCCAAACGAACTCCACCGACTGTCGTCCCTAACCAAATACCCCCTTTTGAACACAATGGGATATGTTTCGTAAGCCAGTTCGGCTGTTACGATCAGTTTCCGTCAAAATCAAAATATAAATCTATAAATTGATTTTGAACGCACATTTCAATTTACTGGGGTCACATACCGACACCGAAAATTCTAGAAAAATATTTTCTAGCTTCGTATTGACGATGTCCCAACAAAACTAATTTCATCGAACTCTGAGACCGTTTGAAAAATGGTCATTTTCTAGTTGATTAAATTCAACTGAAACTGATCAAACGCGGTTTCTTATGCCACACTCACATATTGACACAAAAAATTACTAATTTTAGAATCTAGCAATAACACATCCCGGATCCAACAAAAGTGGTTTCATCGAAAACCGAGGTCGTTTGCAAAATTTCCATTTTTATGGGCCAGAATTCCATAGCGACTTTTTAGAATTTTCAACTGGACATAACTTTTTATCCCCGCTATGAAATTTCAATTTTTCGGATTCGTTGGAAAGATATCCTCAAATAGATTCTAATATTTTTGGTTTAGCTAAAATCCGGTTTATTTTGAATCCTGTGCATTCATTTGAACTTTGAAATCGAATTTTCGAACTACCACCCATTTTCAATTCCTTTTATAATTAAAATAAATATTTATATTCTAACGATGATTCAAATAAATATATATGTCCTAATTCTATTCAAAATAAATTTCTCGTCGTTATTATTTAAAATAATTCATTTTAAATATTCAAAATTCATTAAAATAACCAAAATAAAAATTTTAAATTGGCTCAGAATTTCCGGGTTGTTACAGTCAGACAAGTCCCTACCCGTATTCTCAGAGGTTAAGAAATTGTGCAACAAGGAAATCAAATTGCTAAAGGTTCAATGGGGAGATAACCCAGAAGATGCAACTTTGGAGACCGAAGACAAGATTCGTGCTTCGTACCCTTTTCTTTTTGAGGGTATGTTCTTAACTCCTTTCCTAAGTTTTATGAGTGCTTGTTTCTACCAATAGAATATATCTTATCCATCGTATTTTTGACCTTTAGATAGGAATCCTATGGATGTAAACATGTGTTTGAAACATTTTATGTTTATGGATGCAAGTGTTTGCTAGTGGTTGCCTGTGGACGCATATACACACACATTAGGCATTAAGATCGGCGCAATCACTTTCATAATGCATACTGATGTGTGTGCATTTTCTTTTCTTTTATGGATGGAAATGGATGAACTGGCATATGGATGCCGCATTTGGAAGAATGGGTGTGCACACATATAGAACTTATATGGTACAATAGGTTTATTTTCATACATATTGGATTCATGGCACAAACCTACATTGCATTAAGGAGGTCAACCGAATAAGCAGACCGCTTGATCTTCGCATTAGTGTCGGGACATATACACACACCTTTGCATATATTCATATAAGCATTAGAAATCGTTAAGGACAATGGATGCCAGTGATTGGTGGATGAGTAGATGGATGATTGATGGTAGGATATGCATTCTTCTCAACTAGAGATTTCGAGGACAAAATCGTTTGAGTAGGGAGAATGTAACACCCCGAATTTTTAACAACAATAAAGAGAATAAATTAAATAATAATTAATCTAATATTTAGAGACTGCACCATTGCGTTCATCTCGAAATTCTGGTCAAGATAGACAGTTGGTTTGCGTAAAACGAACATGGTATGAAGACGTTATGAGGGTTTTAAGTTTGTATACGCACAGAAAGATTTTATATATACTCATGAGTCAGAGGTAAGTCAGAGATGAGTCAGAATCCCATCCAGCAGATTCAAATTCGAAAAATTCCTCTAAGCAGCAAACTTCCCGCTCTAGGGGTGTCGACCTAGGGGTCGACCCACCCACAGGGGTGTTGACACCCCTAGGGATGAGGTGGAACTCGGTTTCAGAGGGTCTGGTAGCTATATATACGTGACCTATTACTCATATTTTCTTCACTGGGAGTCATGGAGGCCATATGCTGTTGGAGTGTGAACTGAACCGTTTTCTACAACAACATATTCTACAAATCCAATTCAGAAATTCTAGATCCGTTCTTCCTAAATTCTCTAAACCTAACGCTGTGAGTTTCTAGATTACATTTAGGTTTAGATAAATAAAAGTATACTTTGAAAGATTATGAATTGGATATGTTGTAAAGTACGATTCTGTGTTAATATGAAATCCTATACTATGTCATGACAGATCTATTCTCCTAGATCTAATAAATTCGTGGTGATTTGATTATGTTACTTATGTGGATCTTGACTTGTAAACATGATTATGGTGGATGTACATCTATTAATTGGGATAGTTGTAACATTAATTGGATCTAGATCTTTATGTTAATCACCTTTCACTTGTCATATTGTGATCCATTGAGATATGTTATAAACTTGACATGTGAATCCATCTTTAGATCTAAACATGTTACTATGTCACCCTTACTATGCTAGATCTAAATAATTGGACACATTATGGTTAATTTAGATCTCATCGTGTTGCTTTGACATCGTAGTTGTTGCAAGTTCATCACTTTTATGCCTATCTTGCCATGATGATTACATGACCATTCACCTTGTTATCATACCAATTTATGTTTATGTTTATTCCAAGATATGTTGAAACTATCACCTTCGTCATATTCCTCTTTCATTGTTATAGCTAGGCAACTTTATAGCCTAGATGTTGCCAAAGTACGTATGAATACGTTAGAGAGGAAATGGGGAATATGAAATGGGGCATGTAATTCAAATGGAGAAAACATAGAAATAGTTACCTATAATGACATAGGTAGATTTTGGATTAATTTTGGATTGTTTAGTAATTTACAATCAGGAATTGTAAATTGTACATATGACATGAGGTTAGGTTAAATTAGTGGTGGAAGTGCTTAGAGTTGATTTGGATTATTTCAACTTAGCTTGGATTTTGGATATAGATGTATCGTTTTGACTTCTGGTTAACTCTCTTATGGCTTCATAGGGAAATATGTTTTTATG
Organism: Allium sativum; assembly: GCA_030737875.1. Taxonomy (NCBI): domain Eukaryota; kingdom Viridiplantae; phylum Streptophyta; class Magnoliopsida; order Asparagales; family Amaryllidaceae; genus Allium; species Allium sativum. Next base: position 395,048,488 of record CM060922.1, read on the forward strand.
CTTTTGTACTCTGATGATTTTGGCAAGACGGGTTATTAATGTAATTAGTTACTTTTGATGTAAACTCAGTATTTGGGACCATGATGCTTTGACTTAAATAATTTTTTTAATTCCGCTGCTATTTTACATGTTTGTCTTGTGCTATTATGTTCTTATTTACCTATAATGCTTCACGGAACTTAATGCATTCCCTTAATGAGTGATATTAACGAACGTGAGGTGTTACATTTGGTAATGTTTATGTGAAATGGGACATGCAATTCAAATGGGGAAAACATAGAAATAGTTACCTGTAATGACATAGGTAGATTTGGATTAATTTTGGAATGTTTAGTAATTTACAATTAGGAACTGTAAATTGTACTTATGACACGTGGTTAGGTTACATTAGTGGTGGAAGTCTGCCCGGACCCGATCGACATATCCAACAGCCACTAATGTTGAACCTAATGTGGGAGGTCTAAGAACGCAAATACGAATCGGGCTAAGACACAAGGTTAGGCCCAACTGTGGAATAAGACTGCTCGGACCCGACCGGCATATCCAGCATCCACACGTTGTAGGCCTAATCTGGGAGGCCTAGCCCATTATAACCATAATTGGACATGGTAGTGAAATGGACTACTTAACCTAATTTAATATGACTATGGACTTAAGTTAGAGTTAAGTAAAATTGGGTGGGTAGTGGTGGGTTAAGTAAATTAGAGGGGTAGGTAATATGTATATATAGGCCCACGAACTTAACCCAATAAGGTTATGTAATTAAAGACACCTAATGGTATACATAACTAGTAGATAATGTAATAGGGTTATGTAATTAAAGACACCTAGTAGATATGATTGTGCACACCAGTAGATATGGTTGTGCACACCATGGGTTGCCACTTTAGGAAGTGATACCTCCTACTGTGGGGCCAATACATGATATCTACAGGGTAGGGAGCCGATCGATTAGGGTAGGGGTTAGGGTATACTTGGACGTATGACCTAAGCCTACCAACTTATGGTGGAAGTGATCATCTCATTTCAGTTATACTAGTATTAGTGCAGAGTAATCATTAGTAAGGCACATATACCTTAACTTGCTTACCTTATCACACCTTCCATTTATGTAGTGATCTCTGTTATCCACTTTATATGCTTATCATGTTGTTTTTATTTATCTACTGGCTAAAAGTAACTAGACTCGCCAGAATTTATGTCTGACCCTGTTGTTCCTCCTTCTTTCTTCTATTTCCCCCCTCAGGTTTTCAGGGAGAAAAAACTCAGACTTAATCAGGAATCAGATATCATCTTGCTAGGAGCTACTTCTGAATTATGGCTCAAGTTCTTGTCTCTACTATGGCTTAATTCTTTTATTGGGGGAATGATGCTTTTTATTTACTTATGTACCCTGATGGTGCAAGGCAGAAGTTATTTTGTTGTAATGGTTTATGTGACTTATGAAATTGTGGACTACGGTATTATGACCTATGCTTAAAATAAAAGTTTAAATTTTCCGCTGCTGCCTTATTTGTATCTGTCTTGTAATTATTCTATGTCTGTTTACCTATAGTGCTTCACGAAACTTAATGCATTCCCTTAATGAGTGACATTAACGGACATGGGGTGTCACACCCATCTTTAGAAACCACATGCCCTAGGAATCTCACCTCTTTTCTCCAAAAATGGCATTTGGAGAATTTGGCCTTAAGCTAATGCGCACATAGAGTTTCCAAACCCACCTTTAAATGTAGGGCATGCTCTTCCTCGCTCTTCGAGAAAATTAAGATGTCATCAAGAAAGACCACAACAAACTTATTTAGAAACTCCCGAAACACCCTACTCATCAGATCAACAAAATAGGCGGGTGCATTCGTCAACCCAAAAGGCATAATGAGCCATTCAAAGAAATGATTTGGAGTCCTAAAAGCGGTCTTGTCTATACTGTCCTCGGCCACCCACAACTGATGAAACCCCGTGGCCAAGTCTAACTAAGAGAAAACAGATGCACCAACAAGCTGGTCAAACAGATCATCTAACCCAGGGAGTGGGTGCCTATTCTTCTTAGTGAGTTTATTCAACTCCCTCTAGTCTACACATAAGCGAAGCGAACCATCCACCTTAGTAACTAGAGCACCCATTCAGATATGCTTCACCTAATATACCCTTTCTCAAGTAGCTCCCCTTCTTACTTGCTAAACTCCCTCCTTTCCCTTGGAGCTATATGGCGCACTAGCAATGCAACTGTCTTTGCATTGTCCACCAAGTATATACGAAAATCAATCTGTCAACTCGGAGGTAAACCCCGAACCTCATCAAAACATCAGGATACTCACAGACTATTGGTACAGATCGCAGGTCATCGATAGATGCATCAAGTAACTCTGGGAAACTAAGCATGACAGGCCCCTTTAGGTCACAAGAAATCTTGAGGGTCCTCCCATGGCAAGTCAAATGTCTAACGACCCTCCTCTCATAATCCAGAATGGAAACATACATGGCTAGCCAATCCATCCCTAGAATCAATCCATAGTCCATGAAACCAAGCACATATGCATCGCGTTCAAATTCGAAGCCTAACACAGATATTCTCAAACCCCGGCAAATCATAGATAAATGAGTCGTACCACCAATGGGGTTTGAGACAACAACGGGATCCACTACCATACTAGTACTAAGGTGCAGAGACAACCACAAAATTAGATATAAAAGAATGTGAAGCGCCCGAATCAAAAAGAGATCTAACTGGATGATTGGAAAGAGAAATCAAACCTTTAGCGAAAACTTTCCTACCTTGATTTGGAGCATTGGTCGTGAGAGCATGCACCTGCCCTCTAGAAGCTCCTGCCCTTTGACCTTGTCATTGCATCTTCGGGCACTCCTTAGAAAAGTGTCCATCCTCTCCACAATTGAAGCAAGCATGCTTCCTTCTTCTGCATTACTTGACCAAAAGATCCAAGTGCTCAAGATATTTCTTCTTGCCTTTGAACTTTATCTATGTTCCCTTCCTGGGCCATCATTTTTCTCATCCTTGGGCTGTGCTCCTTAGCCCTAACTCCTTATTCTCCTTTTTACCATCCTTGTGTAACAAGCTAACAAGTCTCTAAAAAGCTACCTCCATCGCATGGAAATCCTTACAAAGCTCGAGAAAATTAGCCGCTGGTGAAACTACAGCGGCTGCAGATGGAGGTTAGGCACTTCATTGCCCTTCGACATGTGCCATATTTTTAACATGCGTACGGAACCATGCCGCAATGGGGACACCTTTCGGGAAGAATCGGTTCTCCAGACAAAAAGGAAAAAAGGAATCAAGTGGAGAATCGAGAGATATTACATATGGCTTTGGGGAATATGCTTTTCAAAACAGACTTTTCTTTTGAAAATGCTTTCTTTTAAACTATTTTGAAAATAATTTTCAAAATCTTTTATCCAATCTGTTAACCTTCAGCTCTGGTACCAAGTGTGACACCCCACGTCAGTTATGTCACTCATTAAGAGAATGCATTAAGTTTCGTGAAGCGTTATAGGTAAACAGAAACAGAAACAGAAACAGAAACATTACAAGACAAATATAAAATAGCAGCGGAATTTAAAATTTTATTAAGTAGAAAACATCGTAGTTCAAAACACGGTTACATATATGTCTGAAATGCATAAAACCCAGTACATCATTAAAATTTCTGTCTTGTACTTAAAACATCAGAGTACAATAGTAAAAGAAGCATAATCCCCCAACAACTATAAGATGGTAGACTTAGGCGTACTTCCAGTGAGAGGTTTTAACCCCATACAATCAACAGGCAGCCCAACATACCGGAGTTACCCCTAAGGATAATAACAGGCTCCTAAACATACCACAGTCTAGATGTACCCTAATTACCACCTCAATCAATCGGCTCCCTACTCCGTAGATACCCTATGCTGGCCCCACAGTAGGATGTATCACTTCCTAAAGTGGCAACTCTTCATTTTTAGGATGTTCACAACCATATCTATTGATGTCACGATGTCTAAACCTCCTCTGTCGGACCCATGCACACAGATGGCCCCGTCGGAATGCGCCGCCCACACCACGCCTTCGTCTGGATCTCTTACAATCAGCCCAGTAAGCGTACCCCGACTCTGACCTAGTTCGGAGTACTCGTTTGATACATATACATGGGTTACTAACTGAAATGGGTCCCACACACAAGATGATACAAGCTTCCCCCTACGCTTGCATCCCCACTAGATTTTCCACATGTTATGCCATACTAGAGTAAAAGATTGCATAACCCCACAGGTTAAGTTTGTGGGCCTATATATGAATATTACCCACCAACCCAAGATGTACTTAACCCTCCCACTGTTTCATACAATTATACTTAACCCCTACTCAAGTTAACATGTTCATACAATCATTATGGATTCAATTCAGTTAAGTATTTAAGTTCATTACCATATTCATTTATGGTTATAATGTACTAGACCTCCCATATTAAGCCTACAACTTGTGGATGCTAGATATGCCGGGTGGGCCCATGCAGACTTCTTCCACAAGTAAGACTTAACCTCATGTCTTAGCACGTCACTTGTTTATGCACTTAGACCCCTCGCATTAGATTCACCACTTGTGGTCATCAGATATGTCAGTCAGTTCCGGGCAAACTTCCAACAAAAGTGTAATCTGACCTCGTGTCTAAGCGCGGTTACAGTTTCTAATTGCTGTAATTCTAGGCATTTCCATTATTAACCATTATTCCTATGTCATTATAGGTTTTCATGCCCTTTTTACCAAGTCATTCATAATGAACCATATGCCCCAAATTAAGGTCTTTAACCAAATTTTGGTTTATGCCCCAAATTCATATACATGTATTTCATTCAAGTTATTCCCAATACAAATTATGCCCCAATTTTTAACGTTTTCCCCTCGTTCCTAGTTTAACGCATTCACATATTTCAACGGTATGCCTAGGCTCGAAGGTAGCCTGGCTATAAAAAAAAGGGAAAAGAAGGAGGGAAGATAAAAGAAGTAATCATAATAACAGGATTGATATATAATAGTAAAATAGGCATAGCAACTAATAAACATACAATGACAAAGTTAGGCATATTGATAAGATAGGCATAAAGGAACAAATCCGATGAACATGTGATAGTAGAACTGGTCCTAATAATAGGACATCATAAACAGGCATGATGAGATCTAAATAATGAATTAGGTCAACAAACAATGGCAGATCTGACATGATAAATAGGTATAGGCTTAGATCTAGATCATAATCATGTAAGAATAACTTAAATACACAGGTTATAGCAGATCTGATATGATTTAAATAGTCACACGCTTAGATCCAAGTTATAGTCATGTCAAGATTAACTTTTAAATATTTAGAGCTAAAATTAACATAGACTCACTGTGATTAGATCTAGAAAAATAGAAAAGGGATTGTTGATGTTGAACCACAGATCTCTAAACTTGAATGACTTGATTTCTGAAAAAAAAAGACTTGATTTAATCTGGGTAGAGGCAGCATCTATTACTCCATTATTTTTGGTGTAGAAAAACATGAGAAATGGGGTCATATATATAGCCACCAGAAAACCCTAAAATCTACCCAGATCTACCATAGGGGGACGACCCCACTTGTTGTGTCGACCCCGGGGTCGACCCCCATTGATGGGGTCGACCCATGGTTCGACACCCCCTTGATGGGGTCGGCACCCAAGGACGGGAATTTTCCTGCTTCCCCATTTTGCTCGAATCTGAACTATTTTGAAATTTCTGAACTTATTTTATTCATATATATATTCTCCTTATGCATATACAAACTTCAAACCTTAATAACTTCTTTATATGGTGTCCTTTTTAAAACCAAGTGTCTATTTTGACCAAAATTCGGAGATGAACGCAATGGCGTAGTCCATTTCACTTAATTCATAATATTTAATTAAGTATTCTTTAATTCATCATCTTTAGTGTTGTTAAAATTTCGTGGTGTTACAGATATTAATCCTATTGATTCCATTTGCTATTTTATCCAGAATTTTGGTTTAATAACTATTCCTTGCATTTTGGCAATTTATTCTCAATTTAAATCTCTTTTGCTTTTTAATTAAGTAAAACTTACTAATGAAACTATTATGCTTTTTACCTCTTTAATATAACTCATTAACACTTAGATTTGTTTTCAAAATCCGTTCACTAAGTCCTTTAAACAAATTCAACTAAGCCTCTTAACTTTGCAAATCTTCTTTTCCAATTTAAAATCATTTTACTTAATCCAATTCCTTAAGTAAAACTTATTTAAAATCATTACCTTTTTTGGAACTTATTTATAAACTTCATTTACGACCTTGGATTCAATTATAAATTTTTCTTATAATCATCTCCCTTTGAAATCACAATTCAATTTACCTTTATTTCACTTAATTTAATAATTAAGTAATACTTATAAGAAAAACAACATATTAGTTTCACAACATCGCTCTTAACACAATTCAATTAAGTTTCATTTCAAAATTCGACTACTTCTTAACCGACATCCATTTAGAAAATAGGTTACTTTAATTATTATTAATTAAAATAACAATTAGTTTTATTAATAACTAAAGCAAAATAGTTTACCTCATCAGTAATTAAAAATAGATTAGTTAATCACTTCATTAAACAATACTAATGATTATCAATTCCAAAATCATTTTTACGTCGTCAAATAAAAAGATAATTAAATTTTAAAAAAATATCACTAAATTAAAATAATTATTCGTTAAACCTTTTCCATTAGATTAAGGGAAAGTCGATTAATCTAATTACCAATTCTAATTAAACTATTGACTCATTCAACTTAAACATCAATTACCTATTTAACTGATTTTAATTAATCCTTCCTCTTGGATTAATATAATTAATATAATGAGATTGCTTAACTGTTTAAGCAGTTATTTCAAAACAATAACTCGGAGGTTAAATTCCGACTTCCACACTTATAAATCTTTATAAAACATAAAAAATCACTATTATATATTTATTTTCATAAGCACCGTCTATAGACATCAACTTGTTTTAAATTTTCTATTTATATATAAATATAATTTAAAACTTTGCTTCAGGAATAAAAATAATTGTATAACTTCAAATATGTCGATTCGCTTGACGGCGAATTAACGTCTTAAAATAGGGTTTTCGACTGTTTACTGTCGGCTACTTAATCAATACCGTTTATTGATTAAAAGTATCACATCAACGTTGAATTTAAATTTAATGTTCTATATCCAATCAACCATCAACATCCAATCAGGATATAACATCATTTGGGTAAATAGTACATATCTGAATAATATGGAAAAATAAACAACATACAACATATTTGAAGAATCCAGTCGGATCCCTCCAATATGCTATTCCCTGCATCACAGATCATAATATCATTTGATAATAACATATGAAATAAATATTTAAGTTAAAATCATCCAATACGACATAATATAAATGTCGATAACGGTTTAACCACCAATAACCAACCAAGGCAGCCAATCATCAAATTATTTCTATCAATGATGAATTATTTCTAAACAACAAATCATCATTGCTTATGGGATTAACAAAAACATATCACTGAATCATAGACATATCTTGATTCAATATTTAACAGCGGGAAAAAAAATTTATAATAGATATCAGAGTACAATATTTATATATATATACAGCGGAAGCTTCATGTGCAGTATTTAAATTATACAAATTTTTTGGTCTTGCAACTTTTAAATCTTACGGAGGAACAACAGCAGAACTTCTTCATGAATCCTTATCGTCATCAGCTTCAAATATAAGCTGTAAATTGCTCAGTTCTGACCCCGACCCCAGCAAAACAAAAACTCGGGTCAGGTTGTATTCAAATAAATTAACTTCAATGAAAACACCAAATTAAATATTTAATCCTAACTTTAAATGTTTTCCAGTTAAACATATGATCCTAAGTTACATATACTCTCAATATAAATGCAAAGTGCCATGAGTGTTTACTACTAGGCAATATAGGTGACAGGAAAAATATTTCACCACAAAGACTATGGACAACATGTAGAACCACAAACAAATGCAATATATATAAGCAAATGACCAGAATAGCATTAACTCGCTTAAACAGCTATATATTCATGGCCTTACACACATAATTATTATGTTTTTTTTAATTTAAAACTCACGAATGCATGTATATCTTACCGCAAGGACAGTAAAAATATATATAGCATGTTATATGCATAACTAAAGCCATTAATCCACGACAAACAAAGGATCAACACTGGGTTTGGTTACAGGTTACTATATAGGTAAATAACAATGATCCGCATGATGGCTTTACTAATACAAAACCAGAGGCATCAATCAACTACAAATGGTACAAAAACAAAGGGGAATATGCATCCCATTATGATGCACAGTAATAACATGTGGTTTTTTTTTCTGAGTACCAAAATAATTGTATACAATGATCACTTATATAATGGGTTCTTGCCAACTATCAATAACAGGCATGCATGCATAACCAAACCAAATTTAGCTGAAACTTACATAGTTTGACTATGAGTATTGAACTCTGAAAGTTAAATGGATATGAATGCTGTGTATATTTTCAATCTACAACAAGTGTGGCATGCTAACAAGCATGGTGTAAGAGCAAAATAGTGGCTATAAGGTTAATAACCAACACCAAATAACAGTCAACCACAAGGGAGAAACTATTTGCAGTAAATGAAAAACTCCAGCTAATCAAATACCTAAATTTTTAATAGTAAATTTATTTGAATTTGGAATCGGTGAGAAGGTCTCACCTTGAAGGCGCAGAATGAATGGTGCATTGGGGATGCGACATGGTGGCGATGACAAATGGTAGAATTTCTTGACATGGACTGGGCTGAACTTGGGAGAAGCTCCCGACACCGGTTGTGGATGACGGTACAAAACAACGGGCTCAATCAATGGTGGCGGAACAGTAAATGATGGCATAGAGTGGTGACGGAAGACTGTCGAACTGGGTTTAACTGGAGGAAACTTTGGCAGCCAGGGTTCACGAATGGCGGCAAGGGGAAAATGTGGTGAGCTGCTGCACTGGGCGGAGAACGCTGGAGGAAGGGATGGGGAAGTTCAAGTGTGCCAGGAACGCCATTGGCAGCGGCGTCGAGGCGGAGAAGCCACTGGCTTAGTGGCAGAAAAAAGGCAGCAATCGATTTAATGAAGGAGGAGCTTTTTAACTCAGGAAGGATTTTTTTTTCGGTGAAAGCCATAGACCAATTTGGGAAATTAGTGATTTTTAGGGGAGGAATCAATTTCGGGTGGTAAAAAGGAAGAAGGGGCACGGTTTATCAAAAGTGGAAGGACGCATGGAATACGTGGTTACCGATTTGCATGGAAAAATGGACAAGTGTAGACAAATTCAGCAAATATGGGGCAAGTGTAAAATATTTCAACATGTTTACAAATGGCACAAACCTGAATAACAATTAGTTTAAAAAATATATACCATGTACAAAATACTAGGTACTTATACACTTCAACACATATCTACACTTTAAATTTAAAACCAAACTATACTATTTAAATTAAATTATGATTCTCAAGTAAAAAGGAAAACTTTAAATTTTATTAATTTTCCTAATATTATATGTAAATTTGATATAAAACATTACTAACATTTCAATTTAACAAAACAACTTAGATAAATATTCAATTTCTACATTTACACGCATAAACATAAAACTAATTCAAAAACCAAATTTAAAAATAGACTAAATCTAATATTATCAATAAATTTCTTATTATAAGTTAAATTTTAAAACAAATTTTAAATTTGAAATTAAAAACCATGTATAAACATAAATTAAATTGAACTTATATAAAAATTTAAATGCTGAAAATTCTGGTTCATTACAATCACCTCCATCCTGTTGCTCTCCTCGGATCGCGACCCCGACATAAACCCCTCAGTTCAACATGAAAGCCCCGTAGGTGACTTCCAGGTTCAGACAAACCAACACTCACACCACTTTTTCTTCTGACACTGTCGACCATATGTCGACTCTACCACCGTGCCAGGCTCCTTCGGTAACCCAGCAGCGCACGCCTGCGGCGTCTTCCACCTTCTCCAGAAAACATGCCAAACCCCTAGGACAAGTTTCAAACTTTCGAATAGAAAAAGGAAAGAAATAGCTGCAGCTTATTTTGGCATTGCAACACTTGGATTTCGATTTTAAAATAGGAGGAAAGTGCATTGTTTTTTTTGCATGGAAGAAGAAGAGAGTGTAGTTATAAAACAAAAGAAGAAAGATTGCTTTTTGATGTTGCAGTTGTAGGAATGTTTATTATATAGGGGAAAGAAGATTGGTGCCCATGAAAACGAAAACATGGGCGTTAGAGGTTTTTCGCTTCAACAAAAAAATGCAAAAAAGAACATGCAAATGGAAAAGGCTTTTCAGATAGCACAAGGACATAGTGAATATGCACATGACATTAGAGAATAACGTATGGGCAGCAATATATTTCTATATATTTATTCTGTACTAGCTCTCAGCAGATGGCACATGAAATCGATCAGTTTGGAGGAAACGCGCAGTGCATGTGGAGGATAGACGTTTTTAATTTGAGTTAACAAACGATACTTTTCTAAAAATGACTAGCGATTTTTTTGTCATAAAGACTAAAGATATTTTTAACGTGTATCGATCGACGTTCACAGTTCGCACGAATCCGTACGAACTTTGATCCTGACGAAATTAGAAATCGCAGAATAGTTAAATATTTCGAATACGATGGAACTGGTTCTGCGAATTCCGAGACCATATGTGAAATTTCTATTTTGATTTCAAACAGTCAATCAATACGCGTTTACACTGTGCATGGTTACAAAATAAATCCAATTGACTTAACTGAAAATCTTTCAATAACTAATCATTAAACTTTTAATAAAATTAGTTTCGTTGAAAACAGAGATCATCTGAAAATTAACTATTCTTAAGTTACGTATTGAATAAAACAATATATACATATATATCGATTTCAACACAAACAATTGTTCTAATAATAAACTATTATTAACATTCATATTCAAATAGAATTGTATATAACTTCAAAATAAACTAGTTTAGATTTTAAATTCAACATATCGAATTTAAAGTTAAAACGATATTAAATTTATTAAAAATCCTTTTATTCTATATAATAAATCGTTATGGTTTATAAACGAATTACATAGCAACCTTTTGAAAAATTGATTTGGATATAAAACAAAATCAACAATAGATTCGGACATTTCTTGTCTCAAAGAATTCCGACTTATTTTGGATCCTGTATATTCATTTAAAGTTCAAAGTGTAATATTACAAACTACCGCGACGTTGCAGCTCGTTTTAATATAAAATTATAAACTATATGTTCAAACGTCGTTTAATAAACGAATACGTTAATATAATTCAATTTCAAACTGTAATTAACCCTTTTATATTGCCAATTCATATAAAACTGCAAATTCAACTAATTCCGATTATTACAAAATTATATTTATTATTATATTATTTAAATTATTAAAATCTTTAAAACAATTAAATTCAACTTATTAATCTCCAAACAACCATTTAAAACCAAATTTAAATAGTTAGTTAAACAGTTAAAAACCTGGGTCGTTACATTCCTTCCTTCTTAAAAGAATTTCGACCCCGAAATTACTAAGGTAGGAAAAATGCCACAAACCCTTTATCTTTTCACAATAACCTATTTTAGTTAAAATAGATGACCAATTCATCCCTATTAACAAAATTTTCTAAAGTCTTCAAAAAAATTCTAATACTTAAATTTTGGAATTTTTTTGGCAGAGTCTCCTCTGTATAGAGGGACTTATGCAATATTGCAGGAACAACTAAAATATATTCATCGACCAAAACGGTTAGAAAACCAAATTCAAAACCCAATTCAAAAACTCTAATTTCATATTTTGCGTAGGAGTACCTTTTTCGAGCGTTATTACGTGATAACAATAATTTGTGCTTGAGCTTGCTCAATTATGCAACTTTAGCCAAACTAGATTCAATAAATTCCATAATTTTCTTGGACGGGTTTAAAGATGAATTAGCTCTGCACCTGTTCTTAACTCAAATGAAACTTATGCAAATTTGTTTCAAACATTCCAATTATCCATGATATTTAAATCACATATATTTCATTAATAACTCATCCATTCAAGTTCATTACCTTAAATTTTAATAAGCTTAATTTATTCAACTCTCTTTTAAACCATTGATGAATTTCATCTAAAATGCAATTAACAAACAAGGCACAATCAACTTATCCAAATCATTCAATTGGCTTGGTTAAATTTGTTAACATTAAACATTAATATTTATTTACAAAATAGACTGGGTAAAAATAGTTTAAAATAATTTAGTAGTCAATTACAAATACGTGCACTCATATACATACACCCAAAGTCAATCTAGGGTATTACTAGCCCTATCTCTATTGAGTTATGCCACAGAGCCAAGGTTATCACTAAACCTTATGCTCTGATACCAACTATAACGACCCGTAAAATTCGACATCTGAATTTTCAACACAAATACATAATCTCGTATTACTTGTCAAAAACTCAAGTATCGAAAACCCAGATTGTTAATAGAGTGAAATTATAGGGTGAGAAAAGAAAGAAAGAAATATTAGAATAAAAGAATAAGAAGATTAGAGTCTTATAGCAGAACGAATAAAATATAATATATCAACAACTCTTTACTAAAACGGAAAACAATATATATATACACACAACAACAGAAATTTCAAAAAAAAATTACACAACATTAGAGTATACAATAGATCATTACAATACACACAACGTAAATATTTATTACCAGAAAATATAAATATACGTCTCGTCTCCAGCTTCTCTCCTGAAGCTCAAAGAAAAAACCTAACCTGATAATATACTCGGTTTGACTCGAGTACATTTGAAGCAAAGTAAAATCAACCTGGATCAGTCTAGAATACACTCAGTGGTAAACTCATTGCACAAACATCTTTCTTAACTCTAAAAATTCCTTTTGAAAGAAAAGGATAATAGTATGACTAGCTATACATAAACATGGACGATTTCTACCTTTCGATAACCCAAAATATTTTTTTATCTATCAAAATCTGGTGATATTATAATTATGTTTATCAAACAACAAATAAATAATCATCTAGCATAGCGCTTGCATCTCACGCTCCACATACTTAGTATTTAATCAAAAACCACATAGCTCGTATCGTATTTCGGATTTCTAGCATGATAAGGTATGAGACTACATTCCAATCAGTGTACTCTAGAGAGGATACACTGGGGTTCAACAAGAACGTCTTGCAACCCGACCGCACATGACTGACCACTCATTCAACTTGAGTGTATCGTTACCAACATAATTGTTTCCCGGAGATACATAATTGAAAGAATAACAAAAATGAATTTTCCTATAGATCGGTCGCAAATATACCCTAATCGGGATAACCCACTTAGCCATGTTGCCTACCCGATTTCTGTCATTTCCCGATTGATGAGGCCTGAGGCCACGGTTTATCTTTTTAGAGAACATCTCATAACTTTGAATGTCGCATCATCAGATCTGTCAAATCACTAATTGACGTCCACAAATATACTCTGGGTGTTAAGCTAAGAGGAGTTATCTCTGCCACCAAACTTGGTACATTTGTAAAAATCAACGTGCGTGACTCTTAAGGAAATACTCTGTCGGACATTCGTCCATACAAGTCATCAAGGAGCAGGATGAACTGAAGGAAACCTCCTACCGCATCCTATATAGGAATCACCCCAACTGTTAGTAGTGAGTAGTCCTATCAATCCGTAGATTCCAATTGCGATGTAATCATAGTGTATCTCCGGTTGCAAGTCAGAGATTGTAAGTGGTTCTTCCGTTTATGAATGCCTATGGTCTTCAATTGCTCCATCTTCATTTTCTGCAAGTTACTTTCAAACGCAACGTTGATTTGAAGTGGTTTTGGATCTAGTCGCCATTCTGGTCTCTTCGAAACAACACGGCAAAAGTCCAAGAATAACATTCCATTGATAGTCGGGTTTTTAACTATCAATTCAAATAATACGGTCATGTGTATTGGTAGCTCAGACCCCTTTTACGTAGAACCATTTCAGCGGTTCTTAAATATCGATTTTTTATTCTTTTAAAAAAAACACCCTATCATTACAAACTAATACCATCCCTTGATAATAATGAAATCGTTCAAGCTGGGGTATTTTAATTACCTCTTAGACCTTGATAGACAACGTTCTTATCTTAAGATAGATAAAAGTTTGAAACACAAAACTAATATTAATTTATCCATTCCATTTGCTATCTTATCCAAAATATGGTTATAATAACAATTCCTTGGATTTGGCAATTTATTCTTAATTTAAATCTGTAACACCCCGAAATTTTAACAACATTAAAGTGGATAAATTAAATAATAATTAATTTAATATTCAGAACTAAGGGAAATGGACTGTGCCATTGCGTCCGCCTCGAAATTCTGGTCAAGATAAACATTAGGTTTGTGTAAAACGGATAACGCATGAAGAAGTTATGGAGGATAGAAGTTTGCCAGAAAAAATAGAAATTCCCGTTGCACTTGACAAGTGCGCCCATGTATTTTTACACTGACGTACCTGTAAAGTGCATCCAGAATAGCTTTTTTGGGTATTCGGGCCTTTGCCCAAGTGGGAGGCGACCCGCGACCTGATTTACCATAGGGCTTATGTAGCCATCGGTTCCAGAGGGTTCTGCATCTATAAATACATGGCTATTTCACATATTTCTTCATTAGAAATCATGGCGGCCAAACTCTGTCGGAGTCTGAACTGAACTAGGGTCTCTCGTCTTCTTCTATCAACTAAAGCATATCAAATTCTAAGATTCAAGCATAGACTCATCACCAACTTCTTTTCTATCATCTTAGCAATCCAATCACAGTGAGTTCTAGTTGCTTTTAGGTTTGGATAAATAAAAGTGAATTATGAAAGACTGTGATTTGGATACGTTGTAAACCTTGAATCTGTGTTATTGTTAGATCTTGTGATAGATCTATTTCTCTAGATCCAATTCAATTATGATTGTTCTACTATGTTATTATTTGTGGATCTTGGTTTATAACTATATTATGGTTAATATAGATCTATTAATTTGGACGGTTATATAATTGGATAGATCTAATCATTCATGTAAATCATGAACATATGCCACCTTGAATTAGTTAGGATTGGATCTAAACCTTTATCTTAATTGTAAGTTTTATGATATGCTATGATGCGGATGTGTGTAGATCTATTTCTAAACTAGTAGATCTATTTTATGGGATCTAAATTGTCACCTTATGTTACCATGTTAGATCTATTTTATGTGATCTAAATTGTCACCTTATGATATCATGTTAGATCTATTTTATGTGATCCAAATTATCACCTTATGTTATCATGTTAGATCTGTTTTATGTGATCTATATTGTCACCTTATGTTACCATGTTAAATCTATTTTATGTGATCTAAATTATCACCTTATGTTATCATGTTAGATCCATTTTATGAGATCTAAATTGTCACCTTATGTTATCATGTCAGATCTATTTTATGTGATCTAAATTGTCACCTTAGGTTATCATGTTAGATCTAAACCGATGGGACATCTAAATTGCTAATTTAGATCTTATTATGTTTATTGTGACATCATAGTTATTGACTGCCAACCGTTCATCAGTTTTATGTCCACCTTGTTATGATGACAATTTCATGTCCATGCCAGTATGTATGATCACCTTATTATCATACAAGTTTATGTTTATGCCAAGATGATCATTTTAGTTATATTCCCATTATTTTCCCTATTATCATTTATGACTATGCTATTGTCTAGCCGAGGCATGTTGCCAATTTTGTGAGGGCGCTAGTTAAGGAACGGGGGAAAAGGGTTAAAAATGGCATAATTTGAATATGAACATTTTTTGGACATGTAATTCAAATTATTGGGTAAAATAGGTATTGACACCTATAAAAGGAAAGGATTAATTAATTTATTAATTAATTAAAAATGGAATGTCTAGTAATTACAATTAGGAATTGTAATTGTACTCTTACGACATAAGGTTAGGTTGCATTAGTGGTGGAAGTCTGCCGGACCCGACCGACATATCCAGCAGCCACTAATGTTGAACCTAATGTGGGAGGTCTAAGTATGTAAATACGAATCGGGCTATGACATGAGGTTAGGCCTAACTGTGGAATAAGTCTGCCCGTACCCGATCGGCATATCTAGCATCCACATGTTGTAGGCCTAATGTGGGAGGTCTGGCCCATTATGAAACCATAAATGGACATGGTAAAGAATTGGACTACTTAACCTGAGTTAATCCATAGGGATTGTATGAACTTAAATTTAAGTTGGAGGTTAAGTAAACATGGTTGAGGGGTGGGTTAAGTAAATCTGAAGAGGGGATGGGTAATATTCACATATAGGCCCATAAAATTTACCCGTTAAGGTTATGTAATTAAAGACACTTAGTTGTATACATAACCGGTGGAAAATATGAAAGTTATAAGACACCTTTTAGGGTAAACATAACTTGTAGAAATGATAGGGTTATGTATTAAAGACACCTGTAGGTAAGCATAACCGGTTGGAAGATTGAGGGTTATGTATTAAAGACACCTGTAGGTATGCATAACCGATAGAAAGATTGGAGTTATGCAATTAAAGACACCCTTTAGGGTAGGCATAACTGGTATAAATAAATAAGGCTATGTAATTAAAGACATCTAGTGGTATACATAGTCAGTGAAAACCTAGTGGGAGGATACAAGACAAGGGGAGAGCTTGTATCATATTCTGTGGGACCCATTTCAGTTAGTAACTCGGAGTAGGTATCGAACAAAGTACTCCGTACTAGGCGGAGAAGGGGCAAGCTTACTGATTGATTGTAAGAGATCTAAACGCGGAGGGCGCTGTGGGCGGCGCAAACCGACCGGGCCATGTGCGTGCATGAGCCGGGCAGAATGGGATATGACGATCGTGACACCTGTAGATATGGTTGTGCATCTTATTACGACGAGGGGTTGCCACTTTAGGAAGTGATACCTCCAACTGTGGGGCCAGCACAAGGTATCTGAAACACCCCACCTCCGTTAGGGTCACTCTCAAAGGGAATGCCCTAATTTTTGGTGGAGGTTTATAAGTATAAGTCACAGATATACAAGACAGATATAAGAACACATATTTGTAAACAGCGGAAAAACAACAACTTTTATTTCATAAAAGCAAATACGTGTTACAGCAACATCACCATGATTGTCTTACATCCTTTCCAAAAAAAACATAACATAACTTTTTCATAATCTGTCTTGATTACATTATTTAAAGAAGCATAAAGAAAACATAGATAAACTGCAAAAGCCCCATAGTGGTTGTCCAAAGCCATAGTTCAAAACGAAGAAGTCCAAGTAATACATTTCTCCTCTTCAAGCTGGATATTAAGGCTGGTCAAGCTGCAGTGTTCCCTCCCTGTGGACCTGGGGGGGGGGGGGGAAACGGAAGAAAAGAAGACGAAAGAAAAGTAGAGTCAGACATAAAGCCTGAGTAAGTCTAGGACTATTCTGTCTATGAATAAAGAACTGGGTATGATAAGTATAAACAAGAAGTGGGAAAGCACTATAAACTTGGTTAATTTGTCTAGGGTCGAATATACTATCGTACCCCATGTTAATCTCTGAACCCATATAAACTAGTTCCCAACTGGCACCCCATAATCAGGGTGAAGTGATCCATTCTATAATGATCGGCTCCTACTCGCATAGTTACATGTGTCTTACGGCCCCCGATGTTGTAGTTACCTATGTTGGTCCCACCATGGGGTGTATCAAGTCCCATGGAGGCGGCCCGACACAATCCTAAAATGCACAGGTATTCTACTGGTGCCCAGTGCCTTGTTTTTCTGCGCCGGAGTGTGTGCACGCCCGCACCCCGTTAGAACCTACACTGCTACACCACCGCCGTCGATTTGACCTCTTACAATCAGCCCAGTAATCGTGCCCCACCCTGCCTAGTTTCAGGGTATCATGATACACCTTATAGGGTTACTGCTGAAAAGGTTCCCCCGTTACTAGGTTTTCTATCTCTAGCCAACATGCTAAGTTGGTTAAGTGTTTTCTAACCTAACCCCCACCAGTCCGTTTAGTTTAGCATGTTCTATTTTGATTAAGTCTTCAGTTCACTTAATCCTAACAATCCTGACTCAGCCTTAATTGTCTTATTAAAGCCTTGACCTCTCACATTAGACAGGTATTGTTGTGGCTGCCTGTTGCCGGTTGGTTCCGGGCAGTCTTACGCCACAACTCAGTCTAACCTCGGGTCCTTATTGGGCTCCATGTTTAACCTCCCACATTGGATAGGTATTGTTGTGACTACTGGACAGCCGGGCGGTTCCGGGCAGGTTTACATCACAACTCAATCCAACCTCGGGTTAAACACATCGTATTTTCTACATTTACATATTTTGTCTTTCTTCTTTATTTTCTTATATGTAAATATCTGCGGCCCATTATTAAGTTAATGGTGTAAAGACTTACACCAATCATGGGCCCAACCCATACTTGAATTTGGGCCCTTCTACTTTATATTTTCATTTATTAATTAATTTAGCCCAACGTTATTTACCCCCGTTTAATACGCTCGTTTATTTTATATGTTGGGCTTAGGCTTTTAAGCCCAACTTAGCCATGAGAAAAAAGGGAGGCTTAAAACGTTCATACACGAAAGGGGAATGTGAACGCATGAACTTGCAACATAACGTTGGAACTACAAATCAGAAACTGGTGTACTTGTATAGTAGTAATGTATACTTTGGTCATAAAGCATAAGAGACATGAATCAAAGCATGTAAACTTGTAGTTAAGTTAAGAATCTAAATTGGATATCATTATTGACACATAGTCTTAACTACAACATAGACCTATGTTCTTATTTAGGCATAATGTCGAACATAAGCAAATCATGTTCATAAGGTTCCTACATGTTTACAAAGGGGCTTACTTTTGTTACTAATACAAAAGCATAGTTCAACTTGAATTATTCCAACTTAAATCATGACTTTAAATCTATTCACATAACCATGGCAGGCATAAATATTTCTAACATGAAATCATGATTTTTACTTTAGTCATGCAAACTTGCAAATGGGATTTTGAATCTAACCTAGCTATGTACCACATATGTCATCATATAATTCTTGTTAACAATATAGACCTAACATGGTTTTCAATTATGTAAAATATCAATCATAGCCTAGTCATATTCATAAGTTTGCAAATAGGTTTTCTAGTACAAAAGCATGGCTTAATGATAGTTTCATACGAATTATAATACCCCAAATTTGTTCCAATTACGCACAAAATGATTTTTGTACAAAAATACACGTTATGATGGCCTAGTAGCAAAGCCCCAAACTTGCATGAATTTCAATTAAACAACTACATACATGTAGCTTCAACATGAATTACATATTTCGCGAATATCCAAACGTCATACTTGCATAAAACTACCGCAAACATGTAGTTTTTATAATGAATAACATAATTTGAGAATATCCAAACGTATACAATATTCCAAATCGATAAGAATCATAATAACGCACAAATATGAATTACTTTATCGCCACAAATCAAGTATACAAACCAACACAGTTATTTGTTCATACCAAAATAATACTCTACTTACAATTGTGTGGCGAATTCTCCAACTTAGGAATTTGGAGATGCGACTTCTTTCGACTTAGGCGTTGATTTGATTTGTCTAAGTTGTTTTATGCTTTAGAATTTGCCTCCTAATCTTCTTCTCAATTTGGTGGCTACTCCTAGTCGTTCCTCCGCAGCATGATGGCTTTGTTCTTATTTTTGAATGAATAGATTAGGTTGAGTCTAGGGTCATTTTTATAGAATTTAGGAACTGATTAGGACCATTGATGTTGCTTGGATTGATCGTAGCCATTCATTCGAAAGAGAGACCAATTAGAGCCTGCCACCTAGCCCTAATGACAAAGCAGGCTTCTGAAAATCGACCAACATAGACTAGGCCAGCCAGGTTGGGCTGGGTTCGACCTGGCTCTGGACCAGGTCGACAGCTCTGTCGACAGCCCTGTCGACAGACCTGTCGACCTGGCTAGACCAGGTCGACAGCCCAGTCGACATGGGTGCATTAGGCGGGACTTTTCCCGCCCTGGCCAATTGGGCCCGATTTTTCTTATGCTCGAATTTTAAACTTAATTCAGAAACTTCCGAAGGCTATATCTCCTTCATACGGACTCCGTTTTTCGAAAACTCGGACTCTATTTCGCGTATTTTTCCGAGACGAACGCAATGGCGTATCCCGTTTCCCTTAGTTCTTTGATCTGTAATTAATTATACTTAAATTTGTGAATTTCACAGTTATAGAATGCACGGGGTGTTACATTCTCCCCCACTTAAAAGGATTTCGTCCCCGAAATCTTGAAGTTAGGAGGAATGTATATCCTAACATCCAATCATCCATCTACTCATCCATCAAACACGAGCATCCATTGTCCTTAAAAGACTTCTAATGCTTCATGATCATATGCAGTGTGTGTGTGTACATGTACTTATCTAATGCAAAATCAGGCGGTCTACTGATTCAGTTGACCTCCTTAATGCGAATTATGTAAGTGCCATGAATCCACTATGTATGCAAATTTTCCTATTCATGATTCTACATGAGTGCACAATCATTCAATACAAATGCAACATCCATATGACAACACATTAAAGTTCAACCATATATGAATGCAAGCATATATGCATATGCAATATGAAGTGACTGAGCCGATCTAAAACCTAGATTGTGTGTGTATATGCAACCACGAGCAACCACTAGCAATCACTTGCAACCATCATCCATAACATGTTTCAATTACATGTTTTCATCCAAAAAGGTTTCTACCTAAAAGATAAGGTCGAGGAAATATACCTAAAAAGATAGATAAAAGCGCAACTTAAGGAAAAAGAAAGATCAAGGATGTACCCTCGAAAAGAAAAGGGTAGGCAGTGCGTATTCTAGCTTCAGTTTCCCAAGTCGCGTCTCCCTCGGCGTCGCTCCACTGAACTTTGACGAGTTTGACTTCGCGGTTGCGTAGCTTCTTCACTTCCGTTCCTAGTATGCGGGTCGGAACTTTTCTTATGGTTGCTTCGCGTTCCACTTCGGCCTCTTCGAGGATATTTGGCTCTACCACTTCAGAAGACTCATGTAGACATTTTCGGAGATGTGAAACGTGAAAAACGTTGTGGACTCCAGCCAACTTCTCGGGTAGCTCTAATCTATAGGCCATTTTCCCAATTTTCTCGATGATAGGGAATGGCCCTACGAACCTTGGTGCCAGTTTTCCTGTGGTTCCAAAACGAACAACGTTCCTTAGCGGGGATACCTTAAGAAAAACTCTGTCCCCAACCTCAAATTCAAGGTCGGTCCTCCTCTTGTCGGCGTAGGACTTTTGTCTGTCTTGGGCCGTCTTCATCCTTCTTCGTATTAAGTCTACTTTCTCTGAAGTCTCTCGGATCATATCTGGTCCAAGTATGAGCTTATCAGTAGACTCCCACCAACAAGTGGGCGATCGGCACGGTCTTCCATATAAAGCTTCGAAGGGCGCCATTCCGATGGTTGCTTGATAGCTGTTGTTGTAGGCAAATTCCACCAAAGGAAGGTGGTCTTCCCATGTCCCTCCGAAGTCAAGGACGCATAGTCTTAAAAGGTCTTCCAAAACTCTGTTTACTCTCTCTGTTTGGCCGTCGGTTTGCGGATGATAGGCTGTGCTCAAGCATAACTGCGTTCCTACTGCTTCTTGCAGACTCCGCCAAAACTCACTAGTGAAGATGGGGTCTCGGTCACTAACGATGCTAGATGGTATTCCATGGAGTTGAACGATTTCCTTAAGGTAAAGAGATGCTAGGGATGAGGCAGTTCTTTTACTTTTAACAGGTAAAAAGTGGGCGCTTTTAGTAAGCCTATCCACTATTACCCAAATGCTAGTGTTGCCTCTCCTAGACCTAGGCAGCCCATCGATGAAGTCCATTGAGATGCTATCCCACTTCCACTGCGGGACCTCTAGAGGATGTAGCAGTCCGCCAGGCTTTTTCTATTCCGCCTTAACCTGTTGGCACACCATACACTTAGAAACGAATTCTGCCACGTCCTTTTTCATGCCGTTCCAGAAGAAAGTCCTTTTTATATCTTTGTACATTTTATCTCCGCCTGGGTGTATCGTCATCTTGGAGTGATGTGCTTCCTCGAGAACCTTCTTTACTAAATCTTTTGTCTGTGGGACGCATAGTCTTCCGTCTCGCCTTAGCAAACCCTTATCGTCGATGGAGTATCTGTTGAGGTGGATTGAAGTCTCACCCCTAATTAGCCTATCAATTGTTTCCACAAGCTGAGGGTCTTCGCGTTGTGCTGTCCCTACTGAATCCACTAAAGTTGGCCGTACTTCGAGAGATGCTAGCAAGCCTGGTACGAAATCGGAGGAGGGTCTAAAGTCGAAGCTGGCTATAAACTCTAGGCTTTGTCTTTCAACAAACAACGGGCTTAGGGTCAATTTCTTTCGGCTCAATGCGTCTGCCACTACGTTGCCTTTGCCCGGAGTATAGGAGATTTCGAAATCGTACGAGGCAAGAAACTCCATCCATCTCTGTTGCCTCAAGTTAAGATCCTTCTGCGAGAAAAGATATTTCAACGATTTATTGTCAGTGTAAAGTTCGAACTTTTCACCTAGGAGATAGTGTCGCCAAGACTTGAGTGCAAAGACGATGGCGGCTAACTCAAGATCGTGGGTTGGGTAGTTCTTTTCGTGCACCTTCAACTGCCTCCCGCCATAAGCTACTACCCTTCCTTCTTGCATTAAGACGGCGCCTAGCCCTGTCCCACATGCATCCGTATAAACAGTGAACATCTTGCTCCCATCTGGCAGCGTCAAGACTGGGGCTGTTGTAAGAGCCCTTTTCAGTCGTTGGAAAGCAAACTCGCAATCCAAATCCCAATTGAACACTAGATTCTTCTTAGTCAATTTCGTGAGCGGAGCTGAGATTTTTGCAAAATCCCTTATGAACTTTCGATAGAAACCTGCTAGTCCTAGAAAACTTCGGACCTCAGTTGCATTCCTTGGTGTCTTCCAATCCTGTACCGCCACTACCTTAGCAGGGTCCACTGCTAACCCTTGTTTGGATACTATGTGCCCAAGGAACCTCACCTCTTCTCTCCAAAAGTGGCATTTGGAGAATTTGGCTTTTAGTTGATGGACTCGCAAAGTTTCCATGATTGCCCTTAAGTGCTGAGCATGTTCCTCTTCACTTTTTGAGAAGATAAGGATATCATCTACGAAGACCACTACGAACTTGTTGAGGAAATCTCTGAATACCCTACTCATCAGGTCCACGAAGTAAGCAGGTGCATTTGTCAAGCCGAAAGGCATGACAAGCCATTCAAAGAAGCCGTCTGGGGTTCTGAACGCCGTTTTATCGATGCTATCTTCAGCCACCCTTAGCTGATGAAAACCGGTTGCTAAATCGAGTTGGGAGAAAACAGACGCTCCTACAAGCTGGTCAAATAAATCGTCAATTCTAGGGAGAGGGTGCCTATTCTTTTTCGTTAGCTTGTTGAGCTCCCTATAGTCAACACATAGACGGAGTGAACCATCCGCCTTTGTAGCGAACACCACTGGAGCGCCCCATTCTGAAATACTCCTCCTAATGAACCCCTTTTCTAGAAGCTCTTTGATCTGTTTACTGAGCTCTTTCCTTTCTCGTGGAGCCATGTGTCTAACGGGCAACGCAACGGGCTTTGCATTATCTACAAGATATATGCGGAAGTCTATTTCCCGCTTCGGAGGCAAGCCCTTCACCTCTTCGAAGACATCCGGATATTCCCGGACCACTCTAACTGATTGCAAATTTTCAACAGAGGCATCTAGCGATTCAAGATAACTAAGCATAACCGCATATGAGGGATTACAAGAAATTTCCAAAGTATTACCGAGCTGGGTTAGGAGCCTAACAACCCTTTTCTCACAATCAAGGATGGCCCCATTACTGGATAGCCAATCCATACCCAAAATCAAACCATATCCCGAAAAGCCCAAAACAAAGGCACTACATTGAAATTCTACACTTAGAATAGAAATTTTCAATCCCAAACAGATCATAGACAAATGAGCTGGGCCCCCAATTGGGTTTGAAACAATTAAGGGGTCCTTTACCATACTAGTTTTTAGGTGCAGAGATTCTACTAAAGCAGACGAGATAAAGGAGTGTGATGCGCCAGAATCAAATAAAGTGCGAACGGGGTGATCATAAAGATAAACTACACTTTCTACAGAAGTATTTATACCTCGCTGTTGCAAAGGTGGCGCTTCTAACACATGAACTTGTGCCCCTGAGGTGGATCCAGCCCTCTGCCCCTGTCCTCGTTTCTTTGGGCAGTCCTTAGCCCTGTGGCCCATCTCACCGCAAGAAAAGCACCCACCATTCTCCTTGGCCTTCTTTTTCCGGCAGTCCTTTACTAAGTGCCCCACTTTGCCACAGAAATTACACTTCCTCTTCTCTTTGTTGCCTTTCCCGCCTTTCTTAAAGTCCGTCTTCTTAGGCTGCAAACCCTCTTTCTTCCCTTGAGAGCTTTCTGCCTTCGTCTCCTTCTTGCCCTTATCCTCTTCGTTCAGCAATGCCATTTGCACCAGTCTTTCATACGTGGCTCCCATGGGTATATGGGTCATGGCCAAACTGTGTAATGGCTCATTCAACCCTTTGACGAAACGGAGAGCCTTCTTGTGCGGGGTGTTGACTAGGTCCAGCCCAAACCTAGCCAGCTCATCGAACTGATTAACATACTCTCTGACTGCCTTGTCCCCTTGCTTAAGAAATAAGAATTTTTCCAACTGCAAACTTCTTTCCGCATCTGAGAGAAATTTAGTCTCAAACCTTGCCCTAAAGTCCTCCCATGTCTCCACTGGTCTTTCTGCATTAGTGACTTCCCACCAGTAGGAAGCCTCGCCCTTTAATAGCCACACTGCCAATTGTACTTTCTGTCTATCTTCTACCTCAAAGATGATGAATAGGTCCTCAGTTTCTTTCAGCCAATTTCGAGCTGCCACGAAGGACTCAGTTCCATGGAAATCCTTTCCTCCCATGGCTTTAAAATCTTTACATATCTTAGCAAACGTGTTTCCCCGTGGAGGAGGTGGAGGAAGAGGTGCTGCTGCAGCTGGATGATTTCCTGCAGCTGGGGGAGGAGGAACGGTAGGACCTGGCTGAGTGGCCCTTGCTTCTAAGAACCGTCTAAACCAACCAGGTATTGGTACCCCTTCCGGCAAGTTAAGTTCTTCGGACATGCTGAAACAAAAAGGATAGATTCAAAACGAAGGATAAGAGATAGTACCTATGGCTTTGGGGAGTGGACTTTGCCTTTTAAAACAAAATAATATTTTTATCTTTTAAAAATGCTTCTTTAAATTTCCTTTTTGAAAATAAATTTTCAAAACTTTTTATCTTATCTGGTAAACCTTGGCTCTGATACCAAGTGAAACACCCCACCTCCGTTAGGGTCACTCTCAAAGGGAATGCCCTAATTTTTGGTGGAGGTTTATAAGTATAAGTCACAGATATACAAGACAGATATAAGAACACATATTTGTAAACAGCGGAAAAACAACAACTTTTATTTCATAAAAGCAAATACGTGTTACAGCAACATCACCATGATTGTCTTACATCCTTTCCAAAAAAAACATAACATAACTTTTTCACAATCTGTCTTGATTACATTATTTAAAGAAGCATAAAGAAAACATAGATAAACTGCAAAAGCCCCATAGTGGTTGTCCAAAGCCATAGTTCAAAATGAAGAAGTCCAAGTAATACATTTCTCCTCTTCAAGCTGGATATTAAGGCTGGTCAAGCTGCAGTGTTCCCTCCCTGTGGACCTGGGGGGGGAAACGGAAGAAAAGAAGACGAAAGAAAAGTAGAGTCAGACATAAAGCCTGAGTAAGTCTAGGACTATTCTGTCTATGAATAAAGAACTGGGTATGATAAGTATAAACAAGAAGTGGGAAAGCACTATAAACTTGGTTAAGTTGTCTAGGGTCGAATATACTATCGTACCCCATGTTAATCTCTGAACCCATATAAACTAGTTCCCAACTGGCACCCCATAATCAGGGTGAAGTGATCCATTCTATAATGATCGGCTCCTACTCGCATAGTTACATGTGTCTTACGGCCCCCGATGTTGTAGTTACCTATGCTGGTCCCACCATGGGGTGTATCAAGTCCCATGGCGGCGGCCCGACACAATCCTAGAATGCACAGGTATTCTACTGGTGCCCAGTGCCTTGTTTTTCTGCGCCGGAGTGTGTGCACGCCCGCACCCCGTTAGAACCTACACTGCTACACCACCGCCGTCGATTTGACCTCTTACAATCAGCCCAGTAATCGTGCCCCACCCTGCCTAGTTTCAGGGTATCATGATACACCTTATAGGGTTACTGCTGAAAAGGGTCCCCCGTTACTAGGTTTTCTATCTCTAGCCAACATGCTAAGTTGGTTAAGTGTTTTCTAACCTAACCCCCACCAGTCCGTTTAGTTTAGCATGTTCTATTTTGATTAAGTCTTCAGTTCACTTAATCCTAACAATCCTGACTCAGCCTTAATTGTCTTATTAAAGCCTTGACCTCTCACATTAGACAGGTATTGTTGTGGCTGCCTGTTGCCGGTTGGTTCCGGGCAGTCTTACGCCACAACTCAGTCTAACCTCGGGTCCTTATTGGGCTCCATGTTTAACCTCCCACATTGGATAGGTATTGTTGTGACTACTGGACAGCCGGGCGGTTCCGGGCAGGTTTACATCACAACTCAATCCAACCTCGGGTTAAACACATCGTATTTTCTACATTTACATATTTTGTCTTTCTTCTTTATTTTCTTATATGTAAATATCTGCGGCCCATTATTAAGTTAATGGTGTAAAGACTTACACCAATCATGGGCCCAACCCATACTTGAATTTGGGCCCTTCTACTTTATATTTTCATTTATTAATTAATTTGGCCCAACGTTATTTACCCCCGTTTAATACGCTCGTTTATTTTATACGTTGGGCTTAGGCTTTTAAGCCCAACTTAGCCATGAGAAAAAAGGGAGGCTTAAAACGTTCATACACGAAAGGGGAATGTGAACGCATGAACTTGCAACATAACGTTGGAACTACAAATCAGAAACTGGTGTACTTGTATAGTAGTAATGTATACTTTGGTCATAAAGCATAAGAGACATGAATCAAAGCATGTAAACTTGTAGTTAAGTTAAGAATCTAAATTGGATATCATTATTGACACATAGTCTTAACTACAACATAGACCTATGTTCTTATTTAGGCATAATGTCGAACATAAGCAAATCATGTTCATAAGGTTCCTACATGTTTACAAAGGGGCTTACTTTTGTTACTAATACAAAAGCATAGTTCAACTTGAATTATTCCAACTTAAATCATGACTTTAAATCTATTCAATAACCATGGCAGGCATAAATATTTCTAACATGAAATCATGATTTTTACTTTAGTCATGCAAACTTGCAAATGGGATTTTGAATCTAACCTAGCTATGTACCACATATGTCATCATATAATTCTTGTTATAGACCTAACATGGTTTTCAATTATGTAAAATATCAATCATAGCCTAGTCATATTCATAAGTTTGCAAATAGGTTTTCTAGTACAAAAGCATGGCTTAATGATAGTTTCATACGAATTATAATACCCAAATTTGTTCCAATTACGCACAAAATGATTTTTGTACAAAAATACACGTTATGATGGCCTAGTAGCAAAGCCCCAAACTTGCATGAATTTCAATTAAACAACTACATACATGTAGCTTCAACATGAATTACATATTTCGCGAATATCCAAACGTCATACTTGCATAAAACTACCGCAAACATGTAGTTTTTATAATGAATAACATAATTTGAGAATATCCAAACGTATACAATATTCCAAATCGATAAGAATCGTAATAACGCACAAATATGAATTACTTTATCGCCACAAATCAAGTATACAAACCAACACAGTTATTTGTTCATACCAAAATAATACTCTACTTACAATTGTGTGGCGAATTCTCCAACTTAGGAATTTGGAGATGCGACTTCTTTTGACTTAGGCGTTGATTTGATTTGTCTAAGTTGCTTTATGCTTTAGAATTTGCCTCCTAATCTTCTTCTCAATTTGGTGGCTACTCCTAGTCGTTCCTCCGCAGCATGATGGCTTTGTTCTTATTTTTGAATGAATAGATTAGGTTGAGTCTAGGGTCATTTTTATAGAGTTTAGGAACTGATTAGGACCATTGATGTTGCTTGGATTGATCGTAGCCATTCATTCGAAAGAGAGACCAATTAGAGCCTGCCACCTAGCCCTAATGACAAAGCAGGCTTCTGAAAATCGACCAACATAGACTAGGCCAGCCAGGTTGGGCTGGGTTCGACCTGGCTCTGGACCAGGTCGACAGCCCTGTCGACCTGGCTAGACCAGGTCGACAGCCCAGTCGACATGGGTGCATTAGGCGGGACTTTTCCCGCCCTGGCCAATTGGGCCCGATTTTTCTTATGCTCGAATTTTAAACTTAATTCAGAAACTTCTGAAGGCTATATCTCCTTCATACGGACTCCGTTTTTCGAAAACTCGGACTCTATTTCGCGTATTTTTTCGAGACGAACGCAATGGCGTATCCCGTTTCCCTTAGTTCTTTGATCTGTAATTAATTATACTTAAATTTGTGAATTTCACAGTTATAGAATGCACGGGGTGTTACAGTATCTACGAGGGTTAGGGAGCCGATCGATCAGGGTAGTAATTAGGATACATTTGGATGTATACCTAAGTCTACCACCTTACAGTTGAAGGGATCATCTCTTTTTGGATATACTAGTAATAGTGCAGAGTAATTATTAGAAGTATATAAACCTTATCCTGTCTACCTTGTCACACCTGCCATTTATGTAGTGATCTCTCTTATCCATTTTATATTTCTATCTTGTTACTTTTATTTATTTACTAGCTAAAAGTAACTAGACTCGCCAGACTTTATGTTTGACCCTTTTTGTTTCCTTTTCTTTCTTCCGTCCCCCCTGGTTCTCAAGGGAGGGAATTCTCAGCTTTAGTTAGGATTTTGCTATAGTCTTGCTTGGAGCTTCTAGATTTATTGCTCAAGCTTCTATCTTTGCTACTATGGCTCATGATTTAGGGCTTATGCTTTCTTTGTTATTGTACTATGATATTTAAAGTGCAAGACAAAAGTTTTAATGATACACTAAGTTTATGTATTTTCAGATATATGGTGTAACCATGCTTTATGATTAATTAAAAGTTTTTAATTCCGCTACTATTTTATCTATCTTGTAATTATTCTGTGTCTGTTTACTTATAACGCTTCACGAAACTTAATGCATTCCCTTAGTGAGTGACATTAACGGACATGGGTTGTCTCACTTGGTATCAGAGCTGAAGGTTACCATATTAGATAAAAGTTTTTGAAAATTATTTTCAAAAAGGTTATAAAAGAAAGAATCTTCGTAAAGAAAAGTCTGTTTTGAAAAACATATTCCCAAAAGCCATAAGAAGTATCTATCGATTCTCCACTTGATTCCTTTTTTCTCTTTTTGTCTGGGGGACCAATTCTTCCCGAGAGGTGTCCCTATTCTGGCATGATTCCATAGGCATGTTTAAACTATGACACATATCGAAGGGCAATGAAGTGCCTAACCTCCATCTGAAGCAGCAGTAGTATCACCTACAGCTGATTTTCTTGAGCTTCGTAAGGATTTCCGTGCGATGAAGGCAACTTTCGAGAGACTTGTTAGTTTGTTACACAAATATGGTAAAAAGGAGAATACGGAAGTTAGGCCTAAGGAGTACAGACCAAGGATGAGAAAAATGATGGCCCGGGAAGGGAACATAGATAAAGTTCAAATAAATATGAAAAGGAAGAAGTTAGGGTTGAGGAAACACAAAATAAAAAAGGTATGGCCCAGGAAAGGGTGGCAACATCAACAGAAGAAGGGAGGAAAGAATGACAAGGCTAAGGGTAAGAGGAAGTACCATAGTTGTGGGGGAGAGGGTCACTTGGCCTAGGACTGCAGGAAAAAAGAAGAATGCTTGCTTCATTTGTGAAGAGGTTGGACACTATTCTAGGGAGTGCCCAAGGAAGCAAGGGCAAGGTCAAAGGACAGGAACCTCTAGAGGGCAAGCGAATGCTCTCGTGGCTAGTGCACCAAATAGAGGTAGGAAAGTTCCGTGGAAGGTTTGATTTCTCTTTCCAGTCACCCTATTAGAACACTTTTTGATTCTGGTGCCTCACATTCATTTATATCAAGTTCTGTAGTTGAATTTTTGCACTTAATTACTAGTATGGTAGTAGATCCTGTAGCTGTTTCAAACCCCATTGGTGGTTCGGCTCATTTATCGATGATTTGTCGAGGTTTGAAAATATCTTTGCTAGGCGCCGAGTTTAATGCAACGCATATGTGCTCGAGTTTATGGGCTATGGGTTGATTCTAGGAATGGATTGGCTTACCACGTATGGTGCCATTCTGGATTGTGAGAAGAGGATTGTTAGGCTTCTGACTTGTCATGGGAGAACCCTCGAGATTTCGTGTGACCCACAAGGGTCGGTTATGCTTAGTTTCCTAGAGTCTCTTGATGCATCTATCGACAATCTCCAATCTTTTCCGGTAGTCCGAGATTTTTACGATGTTTTTGATGAGGTTCAGGGTTTACCTACGAGGCGCGAGATCGATTTTCGTATATATTTGGTGGACAATGCAAAGCCAGTTGCATTACCAGTGCGCCATATGGCTCCAAGGGAAAGGAGGGAGCTGAGTAAGCAAGTAGGGGAGCTACTTGAGAAAGGGTTTATTAGACAAAGCATATCTGAATGGGGTGCTCCAGTAGTATTCGCAACTAAGGCGGATGGTTCGCTTCATTTGTGTATTAATTATAGGGAGTTGAATAAACTTGCTAAGAAGAATAGGCACCCGCTTCCGAGGATTGATTATTTATTTGATCAGCTTGTTGGTGCCTCGGTATTTTCCCAGTTAGACTTGGCCACGGGGTTCCATCAGTTGAGGGTGGCTGAGGACAGCATAGATAAGACTTCCTTTAGGACTCCGGACGGTTTCTTTGAATGGCTGGTTATGCCTTTTGGGCTGATGAATGCACCCGCCTATTTTGTCAATCTGATGAGTATGGTGTTTCGGGAGTTCCTAAATAAATTTGTTATAGTCTTTGTCGATGATATTTTGATCTTCTCCAAAAGCAAAGAAGAGCATGCCCAACATTTGTGAGAAGTTTTGAAAACTCTCCGTGACCATCAGCTTAAAGAAAAATTCTCCAAATGCTACGAGGTGAGATTATTAGGCATGTGGTCTCCAGAGAAGGGATAGCGGTAGATCCCGCGAAGGTGGTTGCAGTGCAAGATTGGCAGGTTCCTAAAAATGCAACCGAGGTGAGAGGCTTTCTTGGGTTAGCAGGTTACTATAGGAAATTCATTAAGGACTTCGCAAAGATATTAGCCCCACTCACCAGGCTGACGAAGAAGAACTTGGCATTCTCATGGGATATAGACCATGAGTTGCTTTCCAACGACTGAAGAGGACTCTGACGACAGCCCCAGTCTTAACCTTACCTGACGGGAATAAAGTGTTTACCGTTTACAATTATGCATGCGGTACATTGCTTGGTGCGGTTCTGATGCAAGAAGGGAAAGTAGCGTGTTATGGGGGTAGACAGCTGAGAGTTCATGAAAACAGCTACCCCACCCACGATCTAGAGCAAGCTTCCATGGTGTTTACATTAAAGACGTGGCGTCATTACTTATTTGGAGAGAAGTTCGAGTTATACACTGATCATAAATCTCTGAAGTATCTGTTCTCGCAGAAGGATCTCAATTTAAGGCAACAATGGTGGATGGAGTTTCTTGCTTCTTATGATTTTGAGATTTCTTATATCAATGTGGTGGCAGATGCACTAAGTAGGAAGAGGGTGGCCCTGAGTCCTCTGTTTGTGGAAAGAAAGAACTTGGAGTTCATATCAGCTTTTGATTTTAGACCCTCCATCGAGATTTTGCCTTATTTTTTTGCATCCTTGGAGATACGACCGACTCTTATGGACCAGATAGGAGCTTCGCAACAAGGTGACCCACAGATTCTAGACATCATGGATAAGCTCAGAAGAGGGGAGACTTCTAGTCACCTCAGCAGATATGCCATAGATGAAAAGGGTGGTTGCGACGAGATGGAAGGATTTGTGTTCCTCAAACTGGAAGCTTGATAAAGGTAGTCCTAGAAGAAGCCCACCATTCTAAGATGACCATTCATCCAGGCGGTGATAAGAAGTACCGGGACATGAAGAGGGTATTCTTTTGGGCTGGGATGAAGAAAGATGTGGTCGAATTTGTTTCCCAATGTTTAGTTTGCCAGCAAGTCAAAGCTGAGCAAAAGAAGCCCATGGTTTACTTCATCTTTTGGAGGTTCCTCAGTAGAAATGGGAGAGCATCTCTATGGATTTCATAGATGGATTGCGTAGATCAAAGAAAGGCAACACCAGTATCAGGGTTATGGTAGATAGACTCACTAAGAGCGCTCACTTTATTCCAGTTAAGAGTAAGAGGACGGCATCATGGTTAGCAGCAATTTATGTCTGAGAGATAGTTCGTCTTCATGGAGTTCCTTCCAGTATCGTGAGCGATCGTGACCTTATCTTTACCAGGGAATTTTGGAGGAGCTTGCAAGAAGCATTAGGTACACAGTTGCGTTGAGCACCGCTTATCATCCTCAGACCGATGGACAAACGGAGAGGGTGAACAGAATTCTAGAAGATCTTTTAAGGCTGTGCATCCTAGACTTTGGAGGGACTTGGGAAGAGCATCTTCCTTTAGTATAGTTTTCCTATAACAACAACTATCAGGCCAGCATTAGCATGGCACCCTTCGAAGCATTGTACGAACGACCCTGTAGATCACTAACTTGTTGGTGGGAATCTATAGAAAGATTACTACTTGGATCAGATATGGTTAGAGAAACGCCCAAAAAGATTGACCTTATTCGACATCGGATGAAGACAGCTCAAGATAGGCAGAAATCCTATGCAGACAAGAGAAGGACTGACCTCGAATTTGAAGTAGGAGACTTGGTTTTTATCAAAATGTCACCTCTGAGGAATGTGGTTCACTTTGGATCGGTAGGGAAGTTGGCACCTAGGTTTGTGGGACCATTTCCCATAACGAAGAGGATTGGCCAAATGGCCTATAGAGTAAAGCCTCCTGAAAATATATATGGTGTTCATGATGTTTTCTGTGTTTCTCATATGCTGAAGTGCTTGCATGACACCGCGGAAGTTGTTGAGCTGAGTGTATTGGAAGAGGTAGAAGTGGAACGAGAGGCGACAGTCAGGCGAGTTCCTTCCCGTATTCTTGGATCAGAAGTTAAGAAGCTACTCAATAAAGAGCTCAAGTCGCTAAAGGTTCAATGGGGAGATAACCCAGAGGATGCGACTTAGGAGATCGAAGACAAGATTCATGCTTCGTACCCTTTTCTTTTATAGGGTATGTTCTTAACTCCTTTTCCCAAAGCTTTATCAATACTTGTTTTTATCATTTGAGTATATCTTATCCGTAGTATTTTTCAACCTTTAGATAGGAATCCTATGGATGTAAACATGTGTTTGAGACATGTTATGATTGATGGATGCAAATGGATGCAAGTGTTTTCTAGTGGTTGCCTGTGGATGCATATACACACACATTAGGCATTAGATCGGCTCAACCACTCTCATACTGCATATGGATGTGTGTGCATTTTGTTTTCTTTTATGGATGGAAATGGATGAACTAGCATATGGATGTTGCATTTAGACACTGAGTGTGCACATATAGAACTTACATGTTATAATAGGATTATTTGCATACATATTGGATTCATGGCACTAACATACATTGCATTAAGGAGGTCAACTGAATCAGTAGACCGCCTGATCTTCGCATTACTATTGGGATATATACACACACCATTGAATATACTCATAAGCATTAGAAATCTTTAAGGACAATGGATGCCAGTGTTTAGTGGATGAGTAGATGGATGATGGATGGTAGAATACATTCTTTTCAACTTGAATATTTCGGGGACGAAATCCTTTGAGTAGGGGAGAATGTAACACCCCTAAATTTTAACAACATTAAAGTGGATAAATTAAATAATAATTAATTTAATATTCAGAATTAAGGGAAACAGACTATGTCATTGCATCCGTCTCGAAATTCTGGTGAAGATAGACACCTGATTTGCGTAAAATGGATAACGTATGAAGAAGTTATGGATGATAGAAGTTTGGAAGAAAAAGCAGAAATTCCCAGCGCACTTGATAAGTGCGCCTATGTATTTTTACACTGGCGCACCTGTAAAGTGCGCCCAGAATTGTTTTTTGGGTATTCGGGCCTTTTCCCAAGTGGGAGGCAACCCGCGACCTGATTTACCCTAAGGCTTATGTGGCAGTCCGTTCCAGAGGGTTCTGCAGCTATACGTACATGGCTATTTCACATATTTCTTCATTAGAAATCATGGCCGCCAAAATCTGTCGGAGTCTGAACTGAACTAGGGTCTCTCATCTTCTTCTATCAACTAAATCATATCAAATTATGAGATTCAAGCATAGACTCAGCACTAACTTCTTTTCTATCATCTTAGCAGTCTAATTACAGTGAGCTCTAGTTGCTTTTAGGTTTAGATAATTAAAAGTGAATTATGAAAGACTGTGATTTGGATACATTGTAAACCTTGAACCAATGTTATTTTTAGATCTTATGATAGATCTATTTCTCTAGATCCAATTCAATTATGATTGTTCTA
Source organism: Allium sativum (assembly GCA_030737875.1). Taxonomy (NCBI): domain Eukaryota; kingdom Viridiplantae; phylum Streptophyta; class Magnoliopsida; order Asparagales; family Amaryllidaceae; genus Allium; species Allium sativum. The sequence continues at coordinate 395,083,489 of CM060922.1, forward strand.
CTATGTTATTATTGTGGATCTTGGTTCGTAACAATATTATGGTTAATATAGATCTGTTAATTTGGACGGTTATATCATTGGATAGATCTAATCATTCATGTAAATCATGAACATATGTCACCTTGAATTGGTTGGGGTTGGATCTAAACTTTTATCTTAATTGTAACTTTTATGATATGCTATGATGCGGGTGTATGTAGATCTATTTCTAAACTAGTAGATCTATTTTATGTGATTTAAATTGTCACCTTATGTTATCATGTTAGATCTATTTTATATGATCTAAATTGTCACCTTATGTTATCATGTTAGATCTATTTTATGTAATCTAAATTATCACCTTATTTTATCATGTTAGATCTATTTTATGAGATCTAAACTATCACCTTATGTTATCATATTAGATCTATTTTATGTGACCTAAATTGTCACCTTAGGTTATCATGTTAGATCTAAACCGATGGGACATCTAAACTGCTAATTTAGATCTTACTATGTTTATTGTGACATCGTAGTTATTGATTGTCAACCGTTCAATAGTTTTATGTCCACCTTGTTTTGATGACAATTTCATGTCGATGTAGTATGTATGTTCACCTTATTATCATACAAGTTTATGTTTATGCCAAGATGATCATTTTAGTTATATTCCCATTATTTTCCCTATTAGCGTTTATGACTAGGCTATTGTCTAGCCTAGGCATGTTGCCAATTTTGTGAGGACGCTGGTTAAGGAACGGGGGAAAAAGGGTAAAAAATGGCATAATTTGAATATGAACATTTTTTGGACATGTAATTCAAATTATTGGGTAAAATAGGTATTGACACCTATAAAAGGAAAGAATTAATTAATTAATTAATTAATTAAAAAAGTAATGTCTAGTAATTACAATTAGGAATTGTAATTGTACTTATGACACGAGGTTAGGTTGCATTAGTGGTCGAAGTCTGCCCGGACCCGGCCGGCATATCCAGCAGCCACTAATGTTGAACCTAATATGGGAGGTCTAAGTACGTAAATACGAATCGGCCTATGACACGAGGTTAGGCCCAACTGTGGAATAAGTATGCCCGGACCCGACCGGCATATCCAACATCCACATGTTGTAGGCCTAATGTGGGAGGTCTGGCCCATTATGAAACCATAAATGGACATGGTAAAGAATTGGACTACTTAACCTAAGTTAATCCATATGGATTTTATGAACTTAAATTTAAGTTGGGTTTAAGTAAACATGGTTGAGGGGTGGGTTAAGTAAATCTAAAGAGGGGATGGGTAATATTCATATATAGGCCCACAAACTTAACCCGTTAAGGTTATGTAATTAAAGACACCTAGTGGCATACATAACCGGTGGAAAATATGATAGTTATAAGACAACTTTAGGGTAAACATAACTTGTAGAAATGATAGCGTTATGTATTAAAGACACTTAAAGGTAAGCATAACCGGTTGGAAGATTGGGGGTTATGTATTAAAGACACCTGTAGGTAAGCATAACCGATAGAAAGATTGGAGTTATGCAATTAAAGATATCCTGTACGGTAAGCATAACTGATAGAAATAAATAAGGCTATGTAACTAAAAACACCTAGTGGTATACATAGTCAGTGAACACCTAGTGGGGGATACAAGACAAGGGGAGAGCTTGTATCATATTATGTGGGACCCATTTCAATCAGTATCCCGGAGTTGGTATCAAACAAAATACTCGGTACTAGGCGGAGAAGGGGCGCACTTACTGACTGATTGTAAGAGATCCAAATATGGAGGACGGTGTGGGCCGCGCAAAACGACCGGGCCATGTGCGTGCATGAGCCGGGCAGAAGGGGATAAGATGACCGTGACACCTGTAGATATGGTTGTGCACATTATTACGACGAGGGGTTGCAACTTTAGGAAGTGATACCTCCTACTGTGGAGCCATCACATGGTATCTACGAGGGTTAGGGAGTCAATCGATCAGGGTAGTAGTTAGGATACATTTGGACGTATACCTAAGTCTACCACCTTATAGTTGAAGGGATCATCTCTTTCTGGATATACTAGTAATGGTGCAGAGTAATTGTAACAACCCATAAATTCTGAGCCAATTTAAAATTTTTATTTTAGTTAATTTATTGGATTTTGAATATTTAAAATAATTTATTTTAAACAATAACGACTAAAAATTTATTTGAATTAAAGTTAACGAATAAATTTATTTTAAATATGAAAGGAGTTTGAAATAGCGTTGTAGTTTGAAAATTTGATTTTAAACTTTAACTGAATGTACAGGATTCAAAATAAATCAGAATTGGACGAAACAAGAAATATCTAAATTTATTTAACTGTATCTTTCTAACGAATCTGAAAATTGAAATTTCATAATAGAAATCAAATGTTATGCCCAGTTTAAAAATTAGAAAAGTCACTGTAGAATTTATATATATATTAATAAAATATATAGCCCTTAAAAATAACCATTTTACAAACGACCTCCGTTTTCGACGAAACCACTTTGGTTGGAACCGGAATGTCAAATTATTTCGAGGTTTTAATTTTCATAATTTTTCGAATTATTATGTGACCGTGGAAAAAAATGTGTTTTGACAATTTCAGTCAAATTTAATCGACCTGAAAATGGCCATTTTTCAAACGGTCTCGGAATTCGACGAAACTAGTTTTGTTAGGACCGTATCGTCAAAACATAACTAGAAATGATTTTTTGTAATTTTTAAAGGCAGCATGTGGCCCCGGTAATTTAAAATGTACGTTTGAATTTAATATAAATTGATTTATATTTAATTTTGATAAAAACCTATTGTAATAGCCGAATTGGCTTACGAAACATATTCCATTTGCGTCCGGGATGGGGGTTATTAGCTAGGGGTGACACTCGTTGGATTTGATTTGGAGTTCGTGGTGTTAAACTGGTATTATTTGAATTGAATAAATAAATAAAATAGGAATACGTTATATATACCATTCAAAATACGCAAACCCTAACTCTAAAACTCAGCCGCCTTCAAACCGAAATCGATGGCTGCTAAGCCATTTTGTTCTCCTCCATTTATCTTGTAATCCACACAACGATTTCATTAGCTTCCAAAGCCAAAATGAAGATCTACGCGAAGCCTTCATTACCAACGGTAGAGATTAATTCTCGCATCCAGAATCGCTCGAATTCGAGCCATCAATGCACCGACTTTTGAACGGGATAGGGGATTGAGGGGGCCACCGAGTTGATCGGTGGGGAGGGCGTTGGCGGAGGAGTGGACGGCGGTTGATGTGGTGAGGATGGATCGACGGTCGGCGGTCAGGTTTGGCGCGCGCAGGTGAATGTTGGTGACGAGGATTTTGGGTTCAATTTACAGAAGGAAGACCGTAACCTGGGATTGAAGAAGAAGGCCAACGAAGGGTTTAACACCCTTAATGATGGATTAAGAATTAATGAGGGTAATTAGTTCAATTTTATTTTAAAGAATTATTTCAGAAATTAGTTTATTTAATTTACCAATTTAGCACTAAATCAAAGTTTTGAAAATAAAATTAGACAATGTTTTGTAATAAAAAGAACATGGTTCTTAAAATAAAAGAGGATCAATGTTTTAAAACAAAAAGATCATTATTTTGAAAAAGAACATTCTTTTCAAAAGTAAAAATAGATTTGTTTTTATGATATAAATATAGAATTAAAAATAGCAATGATTTTGGGAATATGAAATAAACGTTGTTTTGAAAATAAAAAGAACATCGCCTTGAAAAAGAAAAGAACATTGCTTTGAACTAAAGAGAACATTGTTTTGAAATATAAAGAGCATTGTTTTAAAAATAAAAAGAGCATTCTTTTTGTTTTGTAATGAGAAGCACATTATTTTGTAATAAAAATCGCGTTTATTTTTAATATAAAAATCACAGTTGATTTTAATATAATGAAAATCGCATTGTTATTAAAAATAGAAATGACAATATTAAAAATATGATTGTAATACGAACTGTGTGACACAGACTGTGATGGAACTGAATGGAAGTAGAACGGAATCTGAATCGCCCGCTAAAGAATTTAGGACTGAAACCCAAAGGTGAGAACTCTTTCTCACTCAACCTTTTTATTTCAATTATTTATTTATTTATATAAATAAATGTATGAAATTATCTGTGCTTGGATTGTTTGTGGTTGATTGAATCTGTGGCATGTATGATGTATTGTGATGTATGTTGTGTTTTGAGATGTTTTGAGATCTATTACATGTTTAAATATTGTTATCATATTTATAATAATATAAAACATGTTTACACTGCCATTTACAAGTTGCCTGACTTGTTTATGTTGATTGGACGATAAATTTTCACACATCGTCCAAAAGCACAATTAATAACTTATTATTTGAATTTGTGTTGGTTGAAACCCCACACGGGTCTTGGGTTGATATTCTGACTACACATCGCCCTTGTGATTAGTTTAAAATGCACTTTAGCTGTTATTGAATGTTTTATCATTATTATGGAGTTAATGCGATGTTTGAAATCCATATAATTAAAATTATATGGTAATGGATTGGGTCTCATTCCAATTTTGAATTAAAGGAATATTTTAATTTAATATTCAATTAATGGAATTAATTGATGTATGAATTACAAAGATTATATCTCCAGTGTTTAAAAGTTATAATAAAAAGGATTCAATTAAAAAGATTACACCTTTACGGTAAATATGTTAAGATAAGAAGTTTTGATTTCAAAATTTGAACATTTTGAAAAGATTATTATTATGATATAATAATAATATAGAAAGTTCAATTTTTCATAAAAAAATTGAAATGTCAGTTAAGGATATTTGGAAACAAAGAGTTTTATAAAATTAGTAACAATTTAATGTAAAGATCATATCTTTATTTTAAAAGAATATTCTAAATAATATTTTTAGTGAATTAATTATAATTGTACTTGGACACGAGGTTAGGTTACATTTGTGGTATAAGTCTGCCCGGACCTGCCCGGCATATCCAGCAGCCACAAATGTTGAACCAAATGTGAGAGGTCCAAATACGCAAATACGAATCGGGCCATGACACGAGGTTAAGCCCAACTTGTGGGATAAGTCTGCCCGGACCCAACCGGCGTATCCAGCATCCACAAGTCGCAGGCTTAATGTGGGAGGTCTGGCCCAGTATAAAATATAAATGAATAAGATAATGAATTGGACTATTTAATCTGTTTTAAATAGCAACGCCATTTTAACCCGAACGTGTTTATCGATTTATTTTATCCATTTTATAATGCATACTAAAAGAGCTAATTTCAAAATTAATATTTTGGAAATAATATTATTTTAATATGATAATAGATAGAATATTCAATTTGGATTTAGAATTGAAAATATTACATTTTTCAATGTAATAAAGAATGAATTGAAAATATTACATTTTTCAATGTAATAAAGAATGAATTGAAAATATTACATTTTTAAATGTAATAACGAATGAATTGAAAATATTACATTTTTCAATGTAATAAGGAATGAATTGAAAATATTACATTTTCCAATGTAATAAGGAATGAATTGAAAACATTACATTTTCCAATGTAATAAAGGTTAAATTAAAAAGATTATATTAAAAGATTTCATTTTTATTGATTACATTAGAAAGAATACATTTTTATAGTTCATTTGTTTCATTAAAAAGATTAGATAATAAGAATGACATTTTCACTATAATATGGTTTCCAAGTATGATCTGCATTAAAAAGAATTTGATGTTAAAGTATGATTCGTGATTTAGAAATCCTTTAATTAAAATTTAATAGAAATTTCTAAAGAGAAGTTTTCCAATTCAATATATATTAAATTGGAATTGAATGGAATTCGATTGGTTAATAATTGAGATGAACTTCTATGGATGAAGACTGTTACTATATATGGAATTTAAAAGGCTCTGCCGTTATTCCATTTATATTATTAGTCTGATACAGAAATTTATATCGATTATGCCTTGGTCTAATTTCCGTGAAGATTCCATATTTTATGGAAAATGATTTTGGGTTATCGTGAACTGTATTTTAAATGACACAAGTTCTTTAACCCAATTAAAGATAAGATTTATTTCTTAAATTTTGTTTATCATTAAATAATGATTTTTGATATTAAAACCGAATTGGAGTTTTAGTAAATTCTTAATTCGATTGAATAGAATAAATTCAAAGGATTTTATCTTTGATAAAATTAATGGGAACATTTCCCTAATAATAAGAATATTTAAAAAAATAATATTCTAAATTGGAATGAGGCGTTGGATGTGTTTTTATAGCACTTGATTATAAAATACGCGAATTATTCAGAAAGACCGGGTTTAACCCATTCTGAATAACTAATACGCCGATCAAGAGTCGAAGATGAAGACGGTGGTTGAAGACCGGAGTTCTTCACGTCGTTTGGGTGGTTATTGCTATCTTGATTGTATCGTACACCCAAGACGATGGAAAAAGTGGTGGTCATCCAAACGTACTTGGAGATCGTTGGAAATGCGAGGAATAAGGTACCTCCGGTTTCGTTCAGACCTAGAACGGACTTGTAAATGGATTGTGTGTCTGACATTGTATTCCTTTATATTGTATTCGTTGATCTCTGTTTAATGTATAGCTGGTGGTGGTGGAGAATTTATTCTTCGCTTAACACCCTGTTATATATTGGTAGATGATCAATGATATGTATGGTCTGACAATGTGGCACGCCAAGATGCAATTGGTCAAGGCTTTTGTTGAAAATAAGAGCCTTGTGGGATGATCAAAGCATAGCCTGTTTAGGCGTAGCTTTGTGTATGGTGTTACTTCGCGAGCCTCACACCCCGATTAGAGTCTAAAACGGGAGAAGGGACCGTAGGGAGTGCACACGTTTCTTTCTAGCTTGAGTGATATCATGGACCTACCAGCGCTGACATTTTACTTATGTGGATGATGGATTTTGAGGCGCCTCGGATTTATAGGCCGTAAGTGGTCATACTATAGGTCCAAAGGGACCGGGAAACGTGTGTTCAGGAATTTCCAATCCACTTTCGATAGGGGTGGACCGGCCCTACCGCTCCAAGGGTTCACTGCGGGGGATCCTGAGGCATTTGCTAGAGTGTCTCGAATCGGTAAGGAGCTCCTCCCTAGCCTTGACTCATGATGGAAAACCAATTTCCAATACGACATTACGGTTTTGATTGTAACCCTATATATGGCGACATAGTGGGATGGGGCGCTCATGCCGTCTATGATTAATACATTTACTTTCGAAATTGATTTCAACACTATGCACTTATTGTAATTTTAAAAGATAAATTTTCGCGTACCAAGCATATTTGGCTATTATAAGGTAAAACTCTATCCTCCGGCTTGCGTTGCATTATGTGATGGGACCTGAGTCTTATAATAGCTTCATTTTCCTTTATTTAGCATTGCGCTGTTTATTTTTATGTACTGGTATTCTTGGGGGTAAACCCGTTCCGTGTTATACGGCGTGGTCCATTGATTTACCAAACTTTAAAATCAACTTAATAACTGTTTTTGAGTTCTCATACCAGTCCTATGACTGACCTGGAGTTTATTGTTTTAACCTAAACTCTGGGTGCCCATATTTTTCTACACGGGCAGCTAGTAGTTTTGGTTTTGCAGATATTATATTCACAGGATCCTGGTCTACAGCTAAAGCGATATTCGGAAAGCTCTGTATCCGTGTATTTGTCTCAGTTGTATTTTGTATTATTTTTCCGCTGCTATTTAAATGTAATTTAAACTCTGGTGTTACTGTATTTCCAATGTATATTGTTTATTCATACTTTGGAATATTCTTGTACTCTGATGTAATTGTTGTAACAGCAATAAAATGTTCAACTGTTTTGTGTTCTGATGTGTGTTGTTCTCAAAGCAATCCGGGCTTTCCTTTACGGGGAAGTTTTGGGTCATCACAGTAATCATTAGAAGCATACACACCTTATCTTGTCTACCTTCACCCGCCATTTATGTAGTGATCTCTATTATCCACTTTATATGCCTATCATGTTACTTTTATTTATTTACTGGCTAAAAGCAACTAGACTCGCCAGACTTTATGTCTGACCCTTTTTGTTTCCTCTTCTTCCTTCTGTCCCCCCCCCCCCAAGGTTCTCAAGGGAGGGAATTCTCAGGCTTAGTCAGGATTCTTCTATCATCTTGCTTAGAGCTTCTAGATGTATTGCTTAAGCTTCTATCTTTTCTACTATGGCTAATGATTTAGGATTATGCTTTCTTTGTTATTGTACTGATATTTAAAGTACAAGACATAAGTTTTAATGATATACTAAGTTTATGTATTTTCAGACATATGGTGTAACCATGCTTTATGATTAATTAATTTTTTTTTAATTCCACTGCTATTTTATCTATCTTGTAATTATTCTGTGTCTGTTTACCTATAACGCTTCACGAAACTTTATGCATTCCCTTAGTGAGTGATATTAACGGACGTGGGGTGTCTCAAAATCTCTTTTACTTTTTAATTAGGTTAACTTACTAAACATAACTCTTATGCTTTTAACCTCTTTAATATAACTCATTAACACTTGGATTTTTTTTTAAAATCCATTTACTAAGTCCTCTACACAAATTCAACTAAACCTCTTAACTTTGCAAATCTTCTTTTCTAATTTAAAATCATTTTACTTAATCCAATTCCCTAAGTAAAGCTTATTTTAAAATCATCGCCTGATTTTAAACTTCTTTATAGAATTTGTTTACGAACTTGGATTCAATTCTAAAATCTTCTTATAAAATCCATTAATCATCTCCCTTTGAAATCACAATTCAATTTACCTTTTTTCACTTAATTTAATAATTAAATAATACATAAGAAAAACAACATATTAGCTTCACAACGTCGCTCTTAACACAATTCAATCAAGTTTCATTTCAAAATTCGACTACTTCTTAAACAACTTCCATGTAGAAAATAGATTATCTTAATTATTATTAATTAAAACAACAATTAATTTTATTATTAATTGAAGTAAAATAGCTTACCTCATCAGTAATTAAAAACAGATTAGTTAATCACTTCATTAAACGATACTAATGATTATCAATTCCAAAATCATTTTTACATCGTTAAATAAAAAGATAATTAATATTCAAGAAATATCATTAAATTAAAATAATTATTCGTTAACCCATTTCCATTAGATTAAGCAAAAGGTGATTAAATCTAATTACCAATTCTAATTAAACAGTTGATTTAGTCAACTTAAACATCAGTTACCTATTTAACTGATTTTAATTAATCCTTCCTCTTTGATTAATATAATTAATCCAATAATATTGCTTAACTGTTTATTTAAAAGCAGTTATTTCTAAACAATAACTCGGAGGTTAAATTCTGACTTCCACGCTAATAAATTTTATCCAAACATAAAAAATCACTATTATATTTTTATTTACATAAACATCATTTATAAACATCGACTTATTTTAAAACTTATATTTTAACAAAATATAATTTAAAACTTCGCTCCAGGTATAAAAATATTTTTATAACTTCAAATATGTCGATTCTCCTGACGGCGAATTAACGTCTTAAAACAGTGTTTTAGACCATTTACTTTCAACCACTTAATCAATACCATCTATTGATTAAAAATATCACATCAACGTTGAATTTTAATTCAACGTTTAATATCCAATCAACTATCAACATCCAACTAGGATATAACGTCATTCAGGTAAACAGTTCATATCTGAATAATATGGAAAAATAAACAACATACAATATATTTGAGGAATCCGGTTGGATCCCTCCACTATGTTCTTCCCTGCATCACAGATCATAATATCATTTGATAATAACATATGAAATAAATATTTAAGTCATAATCATCTAATACGACATAATATAAATGTTGACAATCATTTAACAACCAATGAGAAACCAAGGCAGCCAATCATTAAATTATTTGTCATCGGTGAATTATTTTTATATGAATTTAACACATCATAGAATTCTAAAAGGTGTGAGAGTTAACTCTCATTTGTTTTCATTGACGATTTTAGCACTGTTTCGCTTAATTTTAAATAGGCGTATAAATTAAATAAAAATACAATTCCTTCCGATCCTTCCAACCCAGCTCGATCGTGTAGCCTTCGTCTCTGCGATTCCAACATCTCTTGTTTCTCTTGAAACTGATAACATATGAACAAGTTATCACATTATTTAGTTAACACAATATTTAAATCATTACTTAACTTTAAATTGAAGTAAAATTCTCACCTTAACCATAAGTCACGTGATTAGGCTGTCTAATACTTCTTCCACCCAGAATATAAAATGCATGGCTGCAGACATGGTCTTACTTACTAGCCCATGAATTTTCTATTATTTTTTTAAAATATATGGCCCAGGCCTATAATGAAGACTACGGCTCGCCCGCCCTTGTGTTAAATTCTTCTTCTTCTTCTCCCACGTCAATTGCTCCACTATTTACATCTTCCTTCCACGTTAATATTTCCTCTTCCATGACCAAACTTCATGTGTTACTAACCACCTCCGTCATTTCTGTATTTCTACTTCTACAAAAAAAAATTCATCCTCCATGTACGCATGCACCTGCTACACCATACTTCCAAACTACCATGCTTCCCCACCGCTTCCCATGCCACATGCACTTTCCTATTCACTGAAACCCCACTCAACTTCACCAATAAACCGCCCCTCTCGAGAGCAAAAACCCTGTCATCATCACCTCCATACCGGTTTCTCTCCTCAGATCGCGACCTCGGCATGAACCCCTCGGCTCCACATGACAGCGTATGTGATTTCCAGGTTCAGATAAACCAACTCCCACACCACTTTTGTTGCTGACACCTTTGACCATACATCGACTCTACCACCGTGCCAGACTCCTTCGGTGACCCAACAACGCACGCATGTAGCTTCTTCCATCTTCTCCATAAAACATGCCAAACCCCTAAGCCAAGTTTCAAACTTCCGAATATAAAAAGGAATGAAATAGCTACAGTTTATTTTTGCATTGCAAGACTTGGGTTTCGGTTTTAGAATAGGAAGAGACAACGTTGTTTTTCTCGTGGAAGAAGAAGAGAGTACTGTTATAAAACAGAAGAAGAAATATTGCTTTTTGCTATTGCAGTGGTAGATAGGTTTATTATATAAGGGAATGAAGCTTGGTGCCCATGAAAACGAAAACACGGGTGTTAGAAGCTTTTTGCTTTAACCAAAAAAATGGCAGAAAGAACATGCGAATGGCAGAGGCTTTTCAGATAGCACATGGACATTGTGAACATGCACATGGCATTGGAGAAAAACATATGGGCATCGATATATTTCTATATATGTTCTATACTATCTCTCAGCAGATGGCACATGAAATCGATCAGTCTGAAGGAAACGTGCAGAGCATGTGAAGGATAGACATTTTTAATTTGAGTTGACAAACGATATATTTCTGAAAACGATTGGCGATATTTTTTATTGAAAAGACTAACGGTATTTTTATCGTGTATCGACGACGTTCACAGTTCATACGAACCCGTACGAACTCTGATCGTGACGAAATTAGAAATCGCAAAACAATTAAAAATTTTGGACATGATGGAACTAGTTTCATCGAATTTCAAGATCGTTTGTGGAATTGCTATTTTAATTTCAAACTGTCTATTGATATGCGTTTACACCGTGCACGGTTACAAAATAAATCCAGTTGACTTGAAACTGAAAATCTTTTTATTATTAATCATTACAATTTTAATAAAATTAGTTTCGTTGAAAACCGAGATCGTTTGAAAATTAACTATTCTTAAGGTACGTATTGAATTGATATATATCGATTTCAATATAAACAATTCTACCAATAATAAATTATTATTAACATATATATTCAAATAGAATTGTATATAACTTCAAAGTAAACTTGTTTAAATTTTAAATTCAACATATCAAATTTTAAGTTAAAACGATATTAAATTTATAAAAATATCCTTTTATTCTATATAAATCGTAATGGTTTATAAACGAATTCTTGAAAATTTGATTTGGACATAAAACAAAATCTACAATATGAAAACTTGATTTTTCTCTTTCATTAGAAAACTATAATCCGATAGATTCAGACGTTTCTTGTTTCAAAGAATTCCGACTTATATTGGATCCTGTATATTCATTTAAATTTAAAAACGTAATTGTTGATGTGGAAAATTGTTGCACGCCAACACCCAATGTGTATGTGTATTGTGAACGCATAAATCCAAAGTAAATAAGTAAATGCGGGAGACACAACTTTTTATAATGGTTCAGCACTAATGCCTGCGCCCACTTTATAGTGATCATTCATCGTATATTTATCGATAACAAAGTTGTACAAGTTCGGACAATAGTTGAGTTCAAAGCATTACAATAGAATAACAAAATGTATGGTAATTCTAAAGTTTGACTAAAATGTCTTTCTTCTTCGTTAAGATGAGTTGATTTGGTCAACTATGTCCAAATTTTGCTTTAACGTCCAAGAAGTCCAAAAGCGATGTAATTATGCTTGTTAATGTCTAAGAGTTGACGAAAAATGTTTGTGCAACGTTTTACTGTTCCATGCCATCTCCGGCTTATACTTAAATTCCTTCGATAAATCTCCAAAATTGATTTTAAACGAGATCGAGATCTAAGCCCAAGGAAAAATCTAATCTGAGAAATGGATTCGAAGGAGTGTGAATTCGTAAAGATTTAAATTTTCAAAATAATTTAAATTTTCAAAATATGCTCTCTCAATAGTAATTCCAGTGACAATTCTACTCATTCTAGGGTATTACTACCCAATCCCTAATGAGTTTTTAAACCATTAAGCTAAGCTTTGTATAACCAAGGCTCCGATACCAATTGTAACGCCCAGCCTTTTTGACTGCTTCAAGTCAGTAATTAATCCAACTCGAAACGTTCAAAACAATAGATTGTTATTAATAGATTGTTATTTAGCTTATGATATACACGTAAATGTGTATATCTTATCCGCATAATTATCTTGTTTTCTCTTTAAAATAACTAATATTGTGTATTAATAGTAGTATTTCCAGATTATTTATGATGAATGGATGAATGCACTTAATTGTTGAAAAACTTGAAGAATTGGTGCAAGAAGAGTGTTGATTTTTAGAGCTGGATTAAAGCTTGAAGACCTAAAGAAATGTTGTTGTTCAATCACCTTCTGCTGCATATTTTAATGTCAAGATTCAATGTTTTTCCATAATGATCACTTGGAGTTCTTATTTATTCTCAAGGCAATTGGAGTTGAAGCCCGCAACCTATTTTCTTTGCATGTGTTCACACTAGCTCATTTGCCAGGCCTCTCATTCTACGGTTGCGTTCACACGGGCTTATGTGTTATTTAAGATAAATCTTTTATTCCACATTGTGTAATGAGCCTCTTAGTCTTGGCCAATGCAAATATAAATACATTGTATCTCATTCATGTAAAAACACACTTAGTTTTATTCTGTAATTCTCTTCTTGGAATAAAACTCTTTTTCTCCCTTTCTCTTTACTTTTTATTGTACTTTATTTATGTTGTATATATTATGTTTCTCTTCTTCTTTAGCTGTGTCTAGCTAATCTCCTTTAATTAGGGGGTGATGACACTGGATTAGATTCAATATGAATCACATAGCCAAAGAGATTAGAACTTCATGTATGTAGATCTAGATCTGAACCAAGGTTTGGATCTGAACTGAAACGACCCGAACTTCCCTGTGAAGGAAAGCCCGGATTGTACTGAGAACAAGCCACATCGGAACGCAAACAGAAGAACATTTCATTGTATATTACAACAATTCCATCAGAATACAAGAATATACAGAGTATGAATAAATAGTACACAAAAAATATCAGAGATTTAAATTACATTTAAATACATCGCAGCGGAAAAACAATACAAAGCACAACTGAAAACAGATACACAGATACAGAGCTTTCCGAGTATCGCTTCAGCTGTAAATCAGGATCCTGTGAATATAAATCTGCAAAACCAAAACTACTAGCTGCCCGTGTCAAAATAAGGGCACCCAGAGTTTAGGTTAAAACAATAAACTCCAGGTCAGTCATGTGACTGGTGTGAGAACTAAAATAGTTATTTAAAACTTTACTTTAAATCAGATATATCAAGGTACCACGCCGTATAACACGGAACAGGTTTCCTCCCAAGAATACCAGTGCAAATAACAAAACAGCGCAATGCTTTTTGGAAAAATTAAGCTATTATAAGACCCAGGTCCTATCACACAATGCAACGCAAGCCAGGGGATAGGGTTTTCCCTTATAATAGCCAAACATGCTTGGTACGTTTAAAACAAATCATTTGATACTATTATAAGTGCATAGTGTATAAAACAACTTCAAATCATAAGTATCAATCATAGACGGCATAAGTGCCCTATACCACTTTGTCGCCATATATAGGATTTCAACTAAAACCGAAATGTCTCGAATTGGAAATTGGATTTCCATCTGTGAACCGAGGCTAGGGATCATCGTCACCGAATTCGAGACAATCTAGCCCATGTCTCAGGAACAGCCGCAACTGCCCCATGGATCGTCAGGGCCGGTCCATCGATGTGGATTATTATGCCTGAACACTGCGTTTCCCCGCCCTTTGGGGCATGAATGAGCCAACTGACTCCATCGGCTCCACATAGTCACCGATATATCCGAGGTGCCTCGCAATCCAACAACCACACAGGTGAAAATAATATAAATGTTAGGGCTGGTAGGTCACTGACACCACCCTAGCTAGAAGGAAACACATGCCCTCCCTGATGTCCTCTCCCATTTCTGGTTCACAACCGGGGTATGAGGCTCGCGAATCAACATTACACAAAGCTATGCCACACAGGCGGTGCTTTGATCATCAACCACAAGACTTTGCTTTTCAAAAAAAGCCTTGATCATTTTCCACTTAGGCATGCCACACAGGCAATTCACTCCATGTGATTGATATCCAACAATATATAACCCCTGAGCTCGTACGTCTCAGAGAAGGGCGTTAAGCAAGAGAATTAATTTTCCACCGCCAAACAGATATATATCTAAAAGAAATCAATCACACAGAATAAAATCCAATGTCAGACACACAGTCCATTTACAAGTTCGTTCTGGGTCTGAACGAAACCGGAGGCACCTGGTACCTCGCATATCCATCGATCTTCAAGTACGTCTGGACGATCACCAACTGATTCCCTCCTCTTGGGTGTACAGCCCAATCAAGATCATCAGTAATTATCCAAATGATGTGAAGACCTCCGGTCTTCGACCACCGTCTTCATCCTCGACACATCGTCGAAACAGTTATTCAGAATGGGATAAACCCAGTCTTTCTGAATAACTCGCGTATATAATAAACAAGTGTTACACAAACACAATATACGCCTCATTCCAATTCAGAATATTCTTTTATTCAAATATTCTTGTAATTTGGGAAAGGTTCCCATTAATTTTATTAAAGATAAATTCCTTAAATTTATTCTTTAATCTTCCTTTGAATATCAATTCAAACCAAATTATGGTTTATCCAAACTAGTCGGGATTAACGAACCTTACCGAAGTAATCATTTGTTTTAATTTCCTAATCCTAACCTATTCATCCCATGAAGTAAAACTGGTAATACTTCATATTTAACACCACGGTGTTATCGGTAAATTCAATTACCATTTCACGTTCAAATCTAATTAAAGATTTAACTATCACCTGGAGAAAAACTGATGATACTCCATTCTCGATCATTTCAATCTAATTAAAGATTCATTAAAACTCCACTTGGTTTTAATCTTCCCAAAAATCAATATTAATGATTATTTAACTTGGGAAGTCATATCCTGTCTTTAACTGGGTTAAAGAACCAGTGTCATTTAAAACATGGTTCACGATAAACCCAAAATCACATTCTATTCCATCAGCCTTTAACCGTAAATTAGCAAGTGAACAATTCCCTAAGTAATAACCCCAAAGGCCGAAACCAACATCAGATCAATACCCAGGAGACATTCAACTTAACTAATCTCCAGTTAGTTTCTGATTTTCTTAACTCCATTGGGTCTAAGAACGGTATTATTAAAGATACCATTCACGACAAGCCAAAATCACATTCTATTAATTATTGGGTTAAAGAACAAATGTTATTTAAAACACCGTTCACGATAAATCCAAAAATCAATTCCAATTAAATATTATTTAATTGGTACACTTCATTAAATCTAAATAGAAAGATTTAATCTTTTTCTCAACTGGGTTTAAGAACAGTGTTAATGAAGACACCATTCACGACAAACCCAAATCCCATTTGATATTAAATACAAGGCTCTGAATAGAAAATATATCGGCTTATATTCAATATCAAATTCTACGACCAACAAATATCGTATTGAAAATAACGATATAAATATATCTTTCAAATTTCCATAACAATATTTGTATAATCACGAAACCCAACATTGAAATATTACAAAGAAAATTTCGATTCAAATCCATTCCAATTCAATTATTGGAAATCCTGGTTATTTTCAAAACCATTTCAAATCCAATTTATTTATTATAAAAATAAATAGAATTATAATTCTAGTTCAAAACTAGCTCATTTCGATAAAAATCTATTTTTATCTTTTCAAATATTGAAATTTTCATCCCAATTCTTCACAAAACATTTCATATGATTTTACATAAATTATTATTATTTTTAATAATTTTATCAAGGCCCGTACAGTCGATTTCCATCAACGGTCATTGAACTGCACTTACAGCGACCTTTTCCAAATTTGATTTGGACATAATTCCAAATCCAACCATTAGATTTCTAATTTCTAATATTCGTTAGAAAGCGCTTTTCGATACGAACCCAACGGTTCCGATTTTAGGAGAATCCGACGGTCAGATCTCTCGTAATGTCCATTCGAAGTCAATGGTCGAAATTCGCGAACTGCCGCAGCGCGGTGCATTCTATTCAGGCCATTATATATATAATATATAAATATATTATATATATTTCGTCAATTTCCTTTTAAAATGTATTTCATAAATTGTTTTAAATTCGTTTTCAAAACGATTTCAACTTCATATTCAATTTCAAATCAAAATTGAATATTCCATATCATCAATATACAAATGATAATATTTTCAAAACGTTATATTTTGAAATCACTTCCTTTTCTATATTCATTATAAAAACGAATATAATCGATATAAATATCGCTCGCATCAAAATGGCGCAAATCTAATCAACACGGCTTTATATCTTTCAATAACTTCGTTATTCTATTCAACAAATGAATATTTTCTTCAACACATGAATTTTCTTTTATTCAACACATGAATATATATTTTATTCAACACATAAATTTTTTTTATTCAACACATGAATTTATATTTTATTCAACACATGAATTTTCTTTTATTCAACACATGAATTTATATTTTATTCAACACAAGAATTTTCTTTTATTCAACACATGAATATATATTTTATTCAACACATGAATTTTCTTTTATTCAACACTTGAATTTATATTTTATTCAACACATGAATTTTCTTTTATTCAACACATGAATATATATTATTTTCCAAATTGGAATGAGGCCCAATCAATTACCATATAATGTTAATTATATAGATTCTATACAACACATGTATATACTAGCGATGATAAATAATCAACCATCATCCAGAGTGCACCACACAACTGCATAAGCATTAAATATAAATAATTAACGCTTACACTGTTTGTCAACCAATCGATCGACATACAACTAATTATTGGGGTTAGTGTATGTCCAATATCATCCCAATACCCGTGTGGGGTTTCAAACAATCAAACACAGATTTTATTTGTGTAGTTGGGCAATATGTAAAATTTATCGTCCCAATCAATATCAATCAAATGGGTGTACATAAACAAATCGTCCGATTTGTAAATGAATATTTATTTGATTTCAACACATGAATATATATTTGATTTCAACACATGAATATATATTTGATTTCAACACATGAATATATATTTTACATCACAACCAACAGCCAATTTTCACAACACAAACAATCACACAAGTCGTCCATGGTCTGTGGACGACGGGGAACAGTTTATATATGCAGTTATAAAATAAATAACTGAACAGAAAATTTTAGTGAGGAGTTCTCACCTTTGGGATCCACTCCTCCATTCTTTATCTATGAACGGTTCGGATTCGCCCGACATTCCGACTCAACCTTTTCACGCTGCTCATAATAAAAATCACATTTTTTTAATACCGCTGCTATATAATAAAAATCGTATTTTTATATCTTCTACATAATGAAAATTATATTTTTATTTCAAGTAAAAATCTTATCTTTATTTCAAATAAAAATCTCGTCTTTAATCGAAGAGCTTGCATATAAAAATCTAAACTTCACTTATATAAAAATCTAAACTTTTTATGTTAATGTATATATTTAAAAATATAATCTTTTTCATGTCAATGTACATATTTAAAAATATATTCTTTTTCTAATTAAAATTAGTTTAAAATATATTACCTTAATCATCTTCTAGATCCAAACAGCGAGCAAAGTGGAAAAGGTTGGCACAGCAACCATTATTGGGTTTTTCTTCTCAGAGGAAGCTTTATCTTCGTAGTGGAGGGCTATCGGGGCGGCGGTGGCGCCACTGGTGGCCGAGGAGGTGGTGGGGGTGTTGCGGTGGTCGGTGGTGGGTCAGAGGCTAAGGCGGTTGGGGCTAGGGTTTGGGGCTGTACGGGTTTCACTCGAGGGTAGAAGAGGAGAGGGAGGTCGTGGAGAGAGGGGGGAGGCGGAGAGGTCATCGTCGGCGAGGGAACAACTCCGGTGGTGGTGGGGGCGCGGGCTCGGGGTCTGCGATGCGATCGTTTTTCTCTTTTTTTCCCTGAAAACTGATTTGAGAATCAACGCGGGGGGGGGGGGGGGCTGAGAGGGTAAGGAGATGAAAAGGGGGAATTTAAAATTAATTAATTAATTATTCTCCCGAAAATTTGACTTTTTATTTCGAACTCCAAACGAGACCCACCGACAGTCGTCCCTAGCTCATTACCCCCATTTCGAACACAATGGGATATGTTTCATAAGCCAATTCGGCTATTACGATAGGTTTTCATCAAAATTAAAATATAAATCTATATATATTCAATTTGAATGTACATTTCAGTTTACCGGAGCCACATACGAACTTTAAAAATTCCAGAAAATTTATTTCTAGCTTCGTATTGACGATACGGTCCTAACAAAACTAATTTCGTCATATTTGTAGACCGTTTGAAAAATGGTCATTTTCCAGTCGATCGAAATTGATTGAAAATGTTAAAACACGTTTAACTTCGCCACGCTCACATATTGATTCAGAAAATTATGAATTTTGGAATCTAGCAATAACTTGACATCACTGATCCAACAAAAGTGGTTTCGTCGAAAACCGAGGTCGTTTGCAAAAATTCCATTTTTAAGGGCTAGAATTCCATAGCGACTATTCTGAATTTTCAACTGGGCATAACTTTTTATTCCCGCTATGAAATTTTGATTTTTCAGATTCGTTGGAAAGATATTTTCAAATAGATCCAAATATTTTTGATTTCGCTAAAATCCGGTTTATTTTGAATAATGTACATTCATTTGAAATTTGAAATCGAATTTTCAAACTACCGCGCCATTTCGGGCTCATTATATAATTAAAATAAATTATTTATATTCTAACGACGATTCTATATAAATATATACATTCTAATTTAATTCAAAATAAATTTCTTGTCGTCATTATTTAAAATAAATCATTTTAAATATTCAAAATTCATCAAATTGCCAAAATAAAAATTTTAAATTGGCTCGGATTTCCGAGTTATTACATGAACCTTCATACTCTGTGTCGTTTAAGAGCTATGCTCCTTCACAGGGTATATTCGAGTTCGATCTAATGTTTATCAAATTTAGATCTAATATTTATGGTTTTAGAAATAAATTAGTGAATTTATCCCGATAGCCTATGGTTGTTTAAGAGCTTAGCTCCTACATAGGCTATACTTGTTGTTATTCACATATTTGTTTCTAGAAACCTAATTATCGTTGATTCATGTTTGTGACAGAAACATGAATTAGATCTGATTAATCTGTTTAACTATTGATGAATATTAATTTAATTTATGTCATCGCTCCCTAATTGCTTTCTTTAATTATATAAATCTCTCTTTTTATTTAATTGTTGTTATTTTCTGTGTTTTCAATCAATCAAAATTCTGGAGTAACTTGATTGGATTTACTAGTTTAAATATTTTTGGCCCCAGAATTCGACACCCTCTACAACAATCCTTGTTGTTTAGGAAAGCCGAACGAATTTTACAGTTGTTTATAATTATTTGATTTGTTCACAAACAAATTTTGGCACCGTTGCCGGGGGCCAAAATAATTTTTAGTAGTAAATCCTTCGGGTTATATTTTTATTTTTATTTATTTTATTTTATTTTCTCGTTAGATTTCCTTCATTAAAAAAAACAACACAAAAATATTTTATTCTTGTTATTTGATTTGTTTTTTTATTTTCTCATTTTTGTTTTCTTTTTATATACATATATAAAAAAATCTTGTTTAGTTGATTTGGTATTGATAATTCATACTGTAATCTTCTACACAAGGAAAAAAAACTGCCAAAATTTTCCATTTTTTTTCAATTGTTTTGCTTTGATTTCTTTCCTTTCTACCTTCTTTCCTGATTTCCATATAATTTATTTCCCTTTTGTTTCATTTATTTCCTTCCTATCGCTGATTTCTTTTCCAAATTTCCTGTTCAATTGCTTCCTTTTTACAAATTAAAAAAATCTTTTGTTTCCTTCTTTATTTTTCTATTCCAATACAAGGTCCTTCACAAACATACCCTGAATGCCCCTCGACCTTCAATACCAATCACATACATATTTTTAGTAGCCACAAAAGCCTTGCCAAACTTCAACACATTATCAGTTCTCCACTACCACAACTCCAAAACCATTCCACCAATCCACCATACGCAGTTACAGTAGAGAAACTCCTCAGACTTCATCATAAACTTCAACCCAACTGTCTGTCTCCACCATCACAACCTTCCTCTCACCACACAGTACACTTCATACAAATCCGGCTCCTTACCACAACAAACAGCTCCGAATTGCCACCAAATAACCATTACCATCCTCTTTCCAAAACGCTGATCAACAAATCGAGCTCCTAGCAAACACCCTATCACTCCATCAAAAATCATGCAAGCCCTGTCCTCAGCCATCTCAACTTCTTACTCATAGATTCGAACCCTAACCCTTCCTGAAACGAAAACCGCCACTCCCTTCATTGGCACAATTCCCTTCCCGATCCACTATCGAAACTCCCCCGTCACCAATTACAACACCTCTCCCTTTCAAATAGTTTCTGAAACATTTTTCATGAGCAAATCGAGTCTCCAATCATCAGACCGTAACCCGAAACAATAGCTTGAACATTCAATTTTGTTTAAACGATTTAAAAAAATTAAGGTGCGGTTTCAAAAAAAGGAGGCGGCATAGAGTTTAGGGTTCCAAATTTTTCTCAGAAAACTTATAAACGGAATCTGCTTTGTTTTGGAACAAAACGTGGTGCGATTTATTGATTTTTGGCCCAACTTTTTTTTTTAATTTGTCCTAGTTGAGTTCGCCACTATTGGCCAGCCTGAGTTGAGTGGGGGTCCCATTTGTTCTCATATGTTTCTTTTTCTTTTTTTCCTTCTTTGTTAAATTTAGTTCTTTTGATTTTTAGGTTTAATTTTTTTTAATTGTTTTTTAAAATCCAATCAGCTTTCCTAGTTAGTTTTTTTTCGTTTGTTATTATTTGATCTCTTATATATATATATATATTACAAGCAATCAAAAAGCCACAAGCGAGAAAGAAGTCACGCAAATTGCAGAATTCGAATTGTTCGAGCGGTAGCACACCAACTGGGTGTGAACGCGTTAGCGCTACTCACTTGCACTGGATGGACTGCCGATCACTGTAAAATTTTCTAAATCCTACAGGTGCTCTGCTGCAAAGAAAAATATATAGAAATTGCATGTAAAAAATTTCTACAGGTGCTGCGGCTTACTTGTAAATTTTTTATTTTTGCAATTTATTATTCTGTGTTTGTTCTATGACTGAATATTTTGCCTGTTGATGTGTGGTTTAAAATTTTAAAATGAACATGGGATTAATTGAAAAGGTTTATTTTTGAAATCGAATCGAGGATTCCCCAAAGCTCAAAGGATAAAATATTCGTTAAATTGACACTTAGGATTGATACTTTCAAGGTGTCTAAGGAACGGTAGAGTCTCGAACTCAAATAGGTTCTTAAACCTTCAGTTGTGTTTCTACAGTGATTCATGGCACATTGATAACCCCTGTCCGAACCTAGCCTAAACTTGTATTCATATAATCTGAAGTTGTTAATTTTAACATATTTTTTTAAAAGAGCTTTCTTCAAAATGTCTTAATTCCCTTATTCCTACGGATTTTATGATAGTTGTGAAAATCAATATAATCCATATATTTTTACGCCAAATTCATATGGATATTTTAATAACAACTATTGTACAAGTAATTTGGAGTGTACACCACCAACTTTTCAAAATAATCTTTATTTTGCACCACAAAATTGTCAAAATAACAATCAACTCTCAAGTCTTGAAATAAATGTTCAAGCTCTACTTGAAGAAAGTCAAAGGTTTAACGAATCTAGTCAAGGATTAATTGAATTAATGTGCAACAACTCAAGTAAAAGTTTTCAAAATAATCAAAATCCAATTTCACCTCCAAATTCAAATGATTTTGATTATAACCCTTGTCAATTCAATTTTGAACCCCAAAATGAATTTCAAATTTAAAATGGAAATGCAAATCAATTTTCAAATGATTTTGACAATGGAAATAATTTCAATTGTGATGCTACTGAAATTTTTTATTCTCAACGATTTTAAACTGAAAACTCTCATGTAAATAACTATAAATTTGATTTTGTTGAGCAAACGAATGAAATTGACGACTACTTGAAGTTTCGTGAGAAATAAAATCAAATCCAAATGTGTGACGATTCGAATGATAACCACCTTTACCCACAATTGATGATTTTCAACTAACAACTTTTGAAATTGATGAAAATCTTAATGAAGTCGTTGAAAGCGCTATAATTGATTTGAATTTAAATTCTCTTGAAAATGAAGACATCAATCTTCAATTTGATCTTTCTCTCTCAAATTCTGAAAATTTCAAAAACTTAGCAACTTTAGATTGTCAACAAGACAAAAATGATGAAGTTGTTAACAAATGTTTAAGTGAGGACGACTTTGATGAGCAAAAAATTCTTGAACTGGTCAACGATAATGTTGTTGTGTCTGAAACTGAAAATGAAACATTATAAAACTTTGAAATTCTTGAGACTGAAAACAACGAAACTGCTGAATGTGATCTTAAGCAAAATAACGATTTTTCTGAAACTGTTGAAACTCATTACGACTTAATCGTTTCAACTGAACCTCACCGTGATCACTTGTTTTTCAATGATAAATTTTTGCAGTATATGAACTCTTTCTGGAATAACACTGTTCTTGAGAAAACTCGATTTCGAAATTTACTGAAAATTCATTTGTTTGGTTTTAACTTTAGATTCATGAATGAACCTTTAGTCAACAAAATTTCAAATATCAAAGCAAAACTGAACAATATTTCTCAAAACAAGTGTGGGGGTGAGAACGATGTACACGTCTCTCAATTTACACATCATCTGAACAAGTCAAACTTTGTTTTTGAAACTTTTCCTGAACCCTGGCTCACTGACTTCTCTTTAGTTGCTATAGAAGTTCAATTCGATTTTCGGATCAATTGTGAGCTCAAAATTTTAAAATTAGCAACTCAAACTTTTGAAAAAACAAATTTTGTGATTCCAAATCTGAATTGTAATATAAAATCCTTTATGATTTGGTTTTCTGTGCTTAAGCTGAGTCTCATAATCTTAATGAGGCCAATCCATTGGTCCATCGTGGACCGGTTCGTCTATTCGATGACTGCATATTTTCTGCACGCACATTTGGTAAGTCGCCTTAACCTTCTTTTGTACATATGTAAATATTTATCTTCCGTTCATTCATTGTGTCATGCATCGACTGTGGGGACACATTCGAAATCAAGTGTGGGGAGGAGTCTCATTTTCATTTTGTTTTGCATAGTTTAAATTTGCATTTTTTTCCTTTCTCTTTTTGCAATTTTTTTCCTTTTCTAAAAAAAATCGCACTTCTATTTACTTTTAAATAAGACATGATAGAGTTATTAGCATATAATTTTGGTTGTTCAATTAAATTGTTTGGAAATTTACTTCTCTTAGCAGATAATGAAAGGAAAGTTTGAATTATGAGCAAATTTGGTGTAACTGGTATATTGGGAGATTTGTGGGTGATGAGTATGAAATGTTTTCTGAATTGTAATCCGATTAAATGAATGGTTGATTTAGACTACTAGCGATAACATTTAAGATCGTTTAAGTGAAGTTGCGCTAAGACATTCTTGCTTAACTCTCTCTTATGTAAAAAAAAAGAATGTATATATATAACAATAATACAAGGGTATCCAACATTGCTAGTACATCTCGCGTTGGTGTATAAACTCGTCAAGCTCTTTCCGACACCTTGTTGACAATGTCAGCATCGGGATATCTTGGTCTCATTTTATGAGTTGGACACCTAAGGATTACCAACATCTTGTTGACAAAGTCAGCGTCGGTTTGCACAATCTGCCAAGCTCTGTCCCAAACTCTCACGGGTGGTATACCTTGGACTTTTCGGTTAGGTGTTTGTAAATACTAATAATGTAAATATTTTATAATAAAAAGAGAGTAAGCACTTGAAATCCATGCACACTCTTCACTTATTCGACCTAACTTGTTAATAAAAAGGAAGTTGAGATGCCGTTTTACGATTGTTGATATCGATTATAGAATTCATTTCATATTTGCACTATGTTTCTACCAAAACAACTGGCCAAGATGGAGGAGTTTGTGACGATAACATGACATTTGTTTGAAGTTTTGATTAGTAATAGACTCAAATTTCATAGTGATGACCGAAATTTGTGTTAACTCATTCGTGTAAAATTTAAAAGTAAATTGTTCATTTGTAAATATTCCTTTAAAAGCTTGCATTCATCTTGTAAATATTTTCTAATCTTTCATTTTGTAAATATTTTTTGCGTTCAACTTTTGTATTTTGGGGGAGTATCCGCTGAAAACCCCCACGAGACAACACTCGTCCTACTGGGGACACCCAGAGGTTTAAAGGCTTGTTGCATATGCTCAATGCAATCGTGCTCCCTAAGAAAATGGATTTATCTTAGTTTTTTATTTTATTCGAGGACGAATAAAAGATAAGTGTAGGGGTATTTTATATACACGTAAATTTTATCCACATATTTATCTTGTTTTCTCTTCAAAATAACTAATACTATGTATTTATAGTTGTATTTCCAGATTATTTGTGATGAATGGATGAATGCACTTAATTGTTGAAAAACTTGAAGAATTGGTGCAAGAAGAATGTTGATTTTCAGAGCTGGATTAAAGCTTAAAGACCTAAAGAAATGTTGTTGTTCGATTACCTTCTGCTGCATATTTTAATGTCAAGATTCAATGCTTTTCCATAATGATCACTTGGAGTTCTTATTCATTCTCAAGGCAATTGGAGTTGAAGCCCGCAACCTATTTTCTTTGCATGTCTTCACATTAGATCATTTGCAAGGCCTCTCATTCTGCAGTTGTGTTCACACTGGCTTATGTGTTATTTAAGATAATTTTTTTGTCCTACATTGTGTAATGAGCATCTTAGTCTTGGCTAATGCAAATATAAATACATTGTATCTCATTCATGTAAAAACACACTTAGTTTTATTTTGTAATTCTCTTCTTGGAATAAAACTCTTTTTCTCCCTTTCTCTTTACTTTTTATTGTATTTTATTTGTGTTGTATATATTTTGTTTCTCTTCTTCTTTAGCTATGTCTAGCTAATCTCCTTTAATTAGGGGGTGATGACGCTGGATTAGATTCAATATGAATCACATAGCCAAAGAGATTAGAACTTCATGTATGTAGATCTAGATCTGAACCAAGGGTTGGATACGAACCTTCATACTCTGTGTTGTTTAAGAGCTATGCTCCTTCACAGGGTATATTCGAGTTCTATCTAACGTTTATCAGATTTAGATCTAATATTTCGGGTTTTAGAAATAAATTAGTTAATCTGTCCTGATAGCCTATGGTTGTTTAAGAGCTTAGCTCCTGCATAGTCTATACTTGTTGTTATTCACATATTTGTTTCTAGAAACCCAATTATTGTTGATTCATTTTTGTGACAGAAACATGAATTAGATCTGATTAATCTGTTTGGCTATTGATGAATATTAATTTAATTTATGTCATTGCTCCCTAATTGCTTTCTTTAATTATATAAATCTCTCTTTTTATTTAATTGCTGTTATTTTCTATGTTTTCAATCAATCAAAATCCTGGAATAACTTGATTAGATTTACTAGTTTAAATATTTTTGGTCCCGGAGTTCGACACCCTCTAGAGCAATCCTTGTTGTTTAGGAAAGCCGAACGGATTTGACACTTGTTTACAATTGTTTAATTTGTTCGCAAACAGCTTATTGGGTTTAAACAGAATCAGACACAGAAATCATAAATTAAATAACTACAATATCTCACATCGGAAGCAATTTACACAAAATATCAGAGTTGTTCAACAAATATACACAATGGAATATACATGGCTTTTAAATAAAATAAATTTTACAGCAAATTCATCTAATCTGTGCGAGCGTCTTCACCACTTTCTAACTTGCGTTTATTGTTCAATTCTTGTTTTAAAACCATTTTAGATTCAATAATTAAATTTAATTCAATAACTTAAATGAATGAAATTTACGGGATGTCGCTATGGAGAAGAAGGTGGATGCCATTAATGATGGTTTTAGAGCTCTAGAAGGTCAAAATTCCAAGGGGAAAGTTCCTAATGAAGGCCAACCCTTAGGGTATTTATAGGTGACGGTTGGTAATGGAGTAGGTAGGAAGTGGGGACCATGTAGCGGAAATGGGCCCCAGAAGAGGCCAAGGACAGAAATTTCGAAACCCTCTTGTGAAGGATGCGAAATTTGTATCCCCTGAGAGATACGAAATTTGTATCCCATGAGGGATACGAAATTTCTTATCCCTCTAAAGGATACGAAAAAGAGATGGTGGGAGCCAAAATCCTGGTATTTGAGGGATTTGAAGCATATGAATTAGGAGGTGAGGGATCCAAAAATAAAGAGGGATCCGAAATTCTTGAGTTAACCGACATGTGTTCACAAATGGGAATAACTTTCAAACCATAAGTCTGTTTGGGTCAAACGAAAGTTGTACCTGAAACTAATTCAGAGGGCTACAATGGCTAGAGTGCAAAGCACAGTAAATGACTTTTTCAGGCCTAAAAGAGGTCATCTAAAGGGGTTTTGGGCCATTTTTATGTTCAAGATGTGACTTCGACCAAACTGCTTTGTTTTGGCCGACGATTGTTTTGACGCTTGCTAGTTGAAAACTTAGCATGTGATAACTTTGACAAAGAAGTGTGATGTAACAACCCGAATTCCGACTGATCAATTTTTTTTTCAAAATTCTAATCCATTAAAACCCGTGTTGGTTGCTCTGGTATCCTGTAGAAAAGACAGAGATATAAAATATATCAGAGCTTAGAAAATATCTCATAGCGGAATGGATAAAGTATAATATAATCAAAGTATATCCTTATCGTAGTAATAATACTGCCTAACCAGTATCCAGAGTTATCATATCTCTGCCACAATTCTAACCTACGAGTATGTTATGAGGAGGGGTCAGAACACAAGTTCTGGTAACTGGATTTAAACTATACACTTTGGATAACCCTACGTATATCGTTCAATCACATTTTTCTTATTTATTAAGTTACTTCGTTTAATAGCACTCAAGGCTTACACACACGTCGTACCTATTTACTTCCCAGTGGATTAATCTAATACAGTGTGTGTGTATATATATATAGCTACCCCCAATATTAAGGTACACCCCTTGGTACTCCACTCGCACGGTCTCTACCGTAATGCCACAGAAATGTACGCAGTCCCTCATGCTACACCGGAGTGACGTATAGATCTCTATATAACAATGTTACGTTTCACATATATCTGCCATTACTACGTTACATAAGTGTACGGACTGCCACCTTTGATCGAATCAGATTCCATCACAGAGTAATGCCCTCAAGTCTACGATACACCACCCAGAGCAGGCATGCATGTATCTAGACTTTCCCACGTACGTATCGTAAATTGTAGCTCGATGCCTTAACCGCACATGTCCTCTAATGTGCACCAAGTTCAGTGGCAGGTATATACAAGAAACACGAAAGTCGGTCGGGAGCTTTTCCATATCTGTACAGGCTCGCCTTTAAGGGCCTCAAAATACAAATATCCTTCGGGTTTGCTTTTCATGGTGGCTACGGCCCCACCTCGGCCCCTCTCTCAACTATTAAAGACTACAAGAGCTAAGCGACATGCCCCTAACAAACAAACTAAACATCCAGTTGGTGTCTCCCCTCAACCAACGCACCTCAATAGTGAATGGTATCTTGGGTTTAGCTCTAGTCTTTTTGCATTCCACTTGGTGTCGATGACAAGTACCCGACGATCTACTATCCTTGTTTGTCCTGACCTCGCCTCCCGTTGTGGCGATCGTCGAATCACCCTAGTGGCACCTCATCACAGCATTCTGACTATAAAGCTACTTTTGCAGTCAAAGCCCACCCACCTGGTAGTAACGCTCAGACCCAACCTCTGCGAGAACAGCCTAAACATCTGCCACTGCACA
This sequence comes from Allium sativum, assembly GCA_030737875.1. Lineage (NCBI taxonomy): Eukaryota > Viridiplantae > Streptophyta > Magnoliopsida > Asparagales > Amaryllidaceae > Allium > Allium sativum. Next base: position 395,112,426 of record CM060922.1, read on the forward strand.
GAGGACTACCAGGAGCACCTTACATATCTCAAGAAGCCGCGTGCTTCCCCTTCCAGTCCTTCGAAGCCGACAAAATAATCATATGAACGTGTTCTCCCCTCGTGCCTTATGACACCACAATGATCTACCCCGTTGGGTTATTCACCCTCAAACGTGTGGACTGGTCCAAGCGCCTTATTTTAGTATGTTATTAGACCCTATGTCTAAACATTCCTTTATGCGTTTGCTTTACCTCATCAGGTTTCCATTTAACGTGGTTATTCCCATTCACATTGACTTCTTATTCAAGTTACCAAGTTCCACTTGCTTATTAATTTTAGGCATATAACTTAACCCATTTAAGTTTATTAATAAGCCCACAACATGTTATTTCCTAGATTGTGATCCAAGGTCTGTAATCCACAATCCTTTTATATTCTTGTTTGATTTCATAGTCAAATAACATGTTCTACTTAATATGTAATTAAGTATATTTCAATTCACATGTTTTCTATTTAACATGTCAGTCATTGTTTATGATTAAATATAACTTATTTCATAAGTTTGCCTCATTCTTTCTTATTTAATCATAATTCCATCTTATACTGTCACTACAACTTATGTTGTTTACTTATTAACTTAGTTCTCTTAACTAAGGTTTACTTATAAGTTACCTTTCATAAATATAACTTATGTTGTCCTTATCAGCATATCTCAGATTCTTGTTCTCACATATAACTTAATTTACAATTAAGTACAACTTATCTTATTACGTAAGTTATTCCAATTTCCTTTTTGTCTGTTATAACATAAGTTACAATCCCCACTTGTCCCTAGGACAAGCCTACCTATTATATAACATTTTCATTAATGTAATTTATTTATAATAGGTTATTATCATTCCCCGTTCATTCCATTTCTTTTACTGTTGTAATTACCTTTCATTCATTTCCTTATTCATTTCCATTAATCACAGTTAGTGCCATTTAATTCTATCCTTTTACATATATACATATGTGTGTGTGTGTGTGTGTGTGTGTGCGTGTGTGTGTGTGTGCTTATGTACTAGACCTCTCACATTAAGCCTACCATTTGTGAATGCTGGATTTGTCGGGCGGTTCCAGACAGACTTTTTCCACAAGTTGACTTAACCACGTGTCTTAGCACCATTACATGTTTTCTTTACGCACTAGACCTCTGACATTAAATTTACAACTTGTGGACGCTGAATTTGCCGGGCGGTTCCGGGCAGACTTCTGCCACAAATTGAATTTAACCTCGTGTCTTGGTGCATTACAGTTTTCTATTTACTGTAAATTTAGGCATATTATTCTTACCACATTTTTACTACAACCTATTTTACATGTCATCGTATTAAGCCCATTTTATGTCATATGTTCTTCCTAACATATAATTAATTTCATCTCCAAATAATATGTGATCGTCAAATCATGTAATTATTCTAATTTAATATGTAATCATTTAATGATGTAACTATTCAAATCTAACAAATTAACATGTCATTTTCTCAATTCTACAGCCAATAATTCAAGTACATAATATGCCACAAGTGAATCATGTAATTACAACAATAATCGTTGCACATATTTTAACAAGTTTGCATTTCAATAGTTGAACATTTCAGCCTATTAAACGTTTCAACATATGAATTTTCCAATATATTAATATTTTAACATATTAATATTTCAACATGTCATATTAACATTTCATTACTTTACATTGCATAATAACGGGGAATGTTAAACGATAATATATCATTATCAAAAATGATATAACTTAAATCCACTCACCTAAATTACTTTCCAATTCCTGAACCTGGTCCAGATCTAGCATTCCATGGTTTTTCCCTACTGGATTTAGAACCTAACAATCATGGATCTACAATTCTTACTAAAAGAAAAAGGGAAGAAAGTGGAAGAAAATTGAATAGACCAGATCTAAGAATTTACCTAACTTCAATTATGATTCCGAACACCTTCTTATTAATTTTCATTCTTATCCTCCAGATCTTGATTAAGAATTTTCCTAAACTAATTATCTTATTTTTCTGAAGAGATTTAAGGAGGAGGAAGAATGGCAGAGCTTAGACGTTATCTCAGAGAATGTGAATTTAGGCTAGGCTCTGCTAGCATATTTATAAGTGTTCAAGATCTTATCGTACACGCAGCGCTGAGTCAGCATTGAACGTCGTTAAGAAAACAGTCCAGATTCATCGATGAATCTGGGGGTGTCGACCCCCCTATGGGTCCCACGAACTGTTTTGGCGTAGAAATTTGATTTTCGAATGTTTGAATTTCTGGAATTTATTTGTTATATTCACATGTAATCTTTTTAAGCGTATACAAATCTTCTAATGACCAATATATATATATATATATATATATATGCACAACTTTTGTTTCGTTTTCAAAATTCAAACGGTATTGCACCGTTATTTGATTCTTGCCATATTTCTTTAATTGCAGCCTTATCTTGAACTTTATCTCTTGTGTATATATATATATATTTGCACGTATATACATATATATTTCCATATATATATATATATACACACACATACATTACTTCCTTATATATATATTTTTTCTTATATGTGCGTTTATACATATTTTCTCTCATGAACATGTGTTATTTTGGCTGTTCTCTTAAAACAAAAATATAATGGGGACAGGAATCGAACTTTGTACCTCTTATACTGAAATCATATGCTCTAACCAACTAGACTACAAAGTCTATTGTTAACAAGGCTTAAAACAATGGTGTAACAACCCAAAATTTCTGAACTAATTTAAAATTTTAATTTTAGATATTTTAATGGGTTTTGGATACTTCAAATGATTTATTTTAAATAATAACAACGAAAATTTTATTTATAACGAAGTTAGAGTGAATAAATTTATTTTAATTATATAACGAGTCTGAAATGGCGCGGTAGTTTGATAATTCGATTTTAAATTTCAAATGAATGTACATGATTTAAAATAAATCGGATTTCAGTAAAACCAAAAATATTTGAATCTGTTTAATTATTTCTTTCTAACAAATGTGAAAAATCCATATTTCATAACGGAAATAAAAAGTTATGTCCAATTTAAAATTCAAAATAATCGCTATGGAAATTATATTTATTTTATACAATATATGGCCCTTAAAAATAGCCATTTTGCAAACGACCTCCACTTTCGATGAAACCACTTTTGTTGGATCCGGAATGTTAAATTATTGCTAGATTCCAATTTTCATAATTTTTGGAATTAATGTGTGAGAGTGACAAAAGAAAACGTGTTTTGTCAATTTCAGTTGAATTGGATTGACCAGAAAATGACCATTTTTCTAACGGTCTCCAAATTCAACGAAATTAGTTTTGTTAGGACTGTATCATCAAGACAAAGCCATAAATAATTTTTCTGTAATTTTTGGAATCAGTATGTGACTCCGGCAAATTAAAATGTACGGTTAAATTCAATATATATTGATTTATATTTTACTTTTGATAAAAACCTATCTAAACAACCGAATTGGCTTACGAAACATTTCCCATTATGTTCGGAATGAGGGTATTTAGCTAGGAGCAATAGTTGTTGGGTCTCATTTGGAGTTCGGATGGTTTAACAAGTTATTTTTGAATTAAATAAATTTAAAATATACTGTATAAATACGATTGAAATACGTTAACCCTAATCGACTAAAATACGCAGCCGCCTCCGTTTGAAATGGAGGGCTAGTAACCTCTAAAAGAAATCCCTAAAATTCTCTCAACTCCTTAAGAATTAATCCATGAATTCAAAGGCAAAATCGAAGAACATCGAGTGCTTGAGGGGATGAACGGTCATGATCATCTAACGTGGGGTGAATCGAATGATTTCTGGGCTCAAAGGCCACCATGTCGAGCACGAATTACCGCACCATGGGGCCCGCAAGTTTGCCTGAATCATGGGCGTGGGGAGCTCTCGCGTTGGGGATGGAAGTGGCATCGTTGATTTGCGGTCCAGTGGTTGTAGAGGGTGCGGTAGCGAACCCTGGCTTCCGATGTTTGGGTTGTTTCAAATGGTAGTTATTGTTCTCTTCTTATTCCTCTTTTTCATGTTTGTTACCATATTTCATTGCACGAATATTTTTCTTTTATTTCTCCTTTATTATTAATGCATAATCAGTGCATGCAACGTATTTACACCGGATGCAACCAATCCTTTCTTTCTTTTAATGCATGCATTACATTTTTATTTGCATTAATATTTTCTTCTTTTTTAGTGCATGTATTTATTACATGCAATCATATATTATCATTATTTTATTCTTCATATATATATACACACACACACATACATATGCATTATTTAATTGTTATAAAATGCGTGGTTTACACATTTCAACAGTAGTATTAGGAACTATACTTCAAACGTCGTTTAATTAACAAACACGTTAATAAAACTTGATTCCAAAATTTACTTAACCATTTTATATTACTAATTCATATAAAACTGCAAATTCAACTAATTTCGATTATTTTGAAATTATATTTATTATTATATTATTTAAATTATCAAAACCTTCAAAACCATTAAATTCAAGTTATTAATCTCCAAATAACCATTTAAAACCAAGCTTGAATATTTAATTAAACGATTAAAAATATGAACCGTTACAAGAATGATAATTAATTAATTTTAATTATGTAGTTTTACATCTAATTTACATTTTTTCACCTCCGCTATATCACCGCTTTTTCTCCAATTTATCTCCATTATAATTTTTTGCACCTCGGTGCCATTGAACCGACAAACGTTTTAGCTGCACAGTGTTGTAATAATTGATCTTACGATAAGGAGTCTCGTTTAGGAGGTCTAACATTTGCTTCTCTTACGATATTTCGACTCAGCTTGAAAAGAAACCTCTGCGCAAAGTCCGTTTCTCACCGGTCTAAGGTAAAGAAGTCATGGGTAAGCTGGTCAGGTACCATAACAAATAGACTGTGCTTCGCCCATGCTAGGATTAATACTAGGAACGTCTCAGTTGTTTGTATAATATCCTTCCAAATTAATACAGATGATATTTTCATATGTCTCTCTAGAATTAGTTATGTATTTGTATTGCATCTATAACTCGTGAAACGATTATGAGATTATGTATGCATAAATGAATATGAAATGTAAAAGATGTTTTGGAGATTGTGTTTAATTTTTTTTCATGTTCATATGCTGTTAGCACTGATATCATTAACACGTACCAGGTACAACTGTTTAACACCGAGTGCAATAATATAGTATGATGATCAGAAGTATATAAAAAATATAGATATCTTGTAAAATTATAATGGCAACGCAAAGAAAAAAAGGATAATAATCGCGGCACGGGAAGAAAAAAACGCAGAAAGAAAATGGGAAGGGAGGACAGGGGGGAAAACTTAAAAGAAGGCCGGATCATCAAACAAAATCGAAAAACAACCCGAGCCGGATCTTTATACCAGATTTGGAAGGCTTTTGTGAAAACCAAACGGCCAAATATGAAATTCAAACGATTGAAAAGGTCAAATTAACAGTAATTAGAAACCCTAATTTTTGTTCTTTTCTTGGGTCCCTCATTCATGGACAGAAATGAGCGAAAGTGAAAAACAAAATGAGAAGAGTTGGGCGGAATTGTGTCAAGATGCACTCTCAATAATACTCCACAAAGTGGGAGTAATTGATCTTTTGCAGCATGGCCAGTTCATCTGTAAACCGTGGCGAAAGCCCTCTTTCAATCCTTGCATTTGGAAGGTACGTCATGTTAAACTTTTACAAAGATTGATTTTTGTATTCAGAATGAAAGAGAGAATTTCTGTGTATTGTAATGATAATCATACAATGATGATACATAGCGGATATATATATACAGTGTACAAAAACGAAAGGTGGGCTGTGAAATGGTATAAGCCCATATATGAGCCCAAAAGAAAAACATAAAGTTCGGTTTGCATAACTTGGTCCAGACACTTTCACCCCCCCTCAAATCGAACTAGGGTTTCTCTCTATCGTTAGTTGTGCCGCCATCAACAACTCTGAGCTCCTCTCTTAATCTTTCAAAATTATTTCTGGAGAGAGCCTTGGTTAAGATATCTGCTTTCTGATAGAAGGCTGGTAGGTGATTTATCACCAGTTTCCCTGTGCTGGTCTTTTCTCTGACGAAATAGAGATCTATCTCCATGTGTTTGGTTCTCGAGTGTTGTATTGGGTTGCTGGAAAGAGATACAGCACTCCGATTATCGCACCAGAGAGTGGCTGTCCTTGAGAATTGAAGCCCTAATTCTCTAATTAGGGTTTCCGCCCAAATCACTTCGGCTGTGGCTGACGCTATGGATCTGTACTCGGCTTCTGTGCTTGAGCGAGAAACTGTAGGCTGCTTCTTTGTGCACCAGGATATTGGGTTTGGACCCATGAATACGCAATATCCAGAAGTAGATCTTCGATCGTCTGGATCATTCGCCCAATCTGCATCACTGTAAGTATTTAGATTGATGTCTTTGCTAGCTCTCATGATTAAACCGTGTTCCTTTGTGCCTTGTAAGTAGCGTAGAATACGTTTCACTGCACGCCAATGTTCTGATGTTGGATTCGCCATAAATTGACAAACCTTGTTCACACTGAAACAAATTTCTGGTCTAGTTATGGTTAAGTACTGTAATGCCCCCACTATGCTTCTGTATTGCTTCACGTTTTCTATATTGTCGCCATTGTATTTGGACAATCGTAAATTACTAGTCATAGGGGTAGGTAAAGACTTGGCTTTGTCCATGTTGGCTCTAATTAAAATTTCAGATATGTACCTCTTTTGAGATAGGAAAATCTCAGATTCTGACCTTCTTTGAATTTGTATCCCAAGGAAGTAGTCTACTTCCCCAATGTCTTTTATACCAAAAGCCTTGTTTAGCTCTGCAATGACTTTGTTTGTTTCATTGTTATCATTTCCCGTCATTAAAATATCATCTACATACACAAGTATATATACAGCACTCTGATTGTTGTTTTTCATGTATAAAGAATTGTCTGATTTTGTTGCTTTGTATCCAAAATGTTCCAATGTGTGCTTTAACTTGATATACCAAGCCCTTGAAGCTTGTTTTAAACCATATATTGCCTTGTCTTGAACATAGAGGTGCAGGACCCCATAGGTCTGCTGTCAATAACTCCAATGGCTTTGTGTAAACAGTTTCAGACCTGCTAAAAGGTAATTTGTGGCTTTTGCCAGCATGACAGTGTGTACATGTGCTAGAAACAGGTGAGTGATTATAAGGAATGTCATTATCTTTTAAAATTTTCACAACAATGTCATAACTAGGATGCCCCAGTTTACAATGCCAAAAATTCAAATCATTCTTGATTTCATTACAGTCACTACTATCATGCTCATCCTTACTAGAGACATCATTAAATTGTATGCTAGCATTACAGCACCAGGTTTTATCATTTCTCAATCTTGATTGAGTGTTGCTGAACCTGTATAAACCATTGTCCAAATTACCCTGTAATAACACATCTTTACTTAGTATGTCTCTAATTAGACAGTGATTTGGGTGAAACTCAAAATACACCTTGTTGTCTCTAGCAAATTGTGATACACTAATAAGGTTCTTTTTAACATCTGGAACTCTAAGTAAATTGTTAAGGATGAGATTTCTCTTACCTTTAACAACACCTGTTCCAATATGGGATATATTCATAGTTTCACCATTGCAAGTTTGTATAACTTGTGTACCTGAGTAATTCCTGTTTCCAAGATTGAGGTTCTGCAGACTATTGGTGATATGGTTGGTTGCTCCTGAATCTGGAAACCAATCCTCGCTGTTTGTGTCCTCAATCTTGCTGGAGTCATCACTGATGGCTGTAGAGGTTTCCCCACTGCATTTACTTTGTTGATTCACTTGTGCCATGTTGACATTGGGTCCCCTTGTGCCTGACTGACTTGGTTGAGAGTTATTAACATTTATATTGAATCTGAAATAACATCTATTTGCTGTATGCCCAGGTTTGTCACAGATTTGACATTGAACACGACTTGCATTGTTGGATCTTCCTCTACCTCTTCCTCTCTGATTTGAATTTCCTCTTTGACCTTGATTGTTACCCCTTCCAAGGCCAGGTAAGTTTCTTGTTTGGTTGTTATTCATGTTTCTTGAATTTGATGCAAGATTCACACTGTAGTCTATTTGAGATGCCTTCTTTTGCTCAACTCTACCCTCATGTGCCAGTAATGCAGAATAGACAGTTTGAATGTCAGGTAAAACTGGTTGTGTAGCAATAAAGGTAACCAGTGATTCATATTCCTCGTCTAATCCATTGGTCAGTGTAAGCACCTGTTCACTATCTGAAATATAGTGTCCTACTGCCTTTAATTTGTCACAAAGCGTTTTAACCTTTGCAATATACTCCCTCATAGTCATCTCTCCTTTTCTTGCATTCTGAAATTCCCTCCTGTAGTGCATAATACGAGCAGATGACTGTGAGTTAAAAATTTGTTGTATAGTAGACCATATTTCATGAGACGTGTTGCATCCTATGACTTGTGATAATAAGTTTGTACTGATAGATGAGAGTAGCCATGAAGATAGTAAATTGTCTTGTTTTTGATGATGCACATATGCTGGATTACTGATCATTCGTCCATCTTTATCCAGAATCATGGCTGGGGGAATGGGTCTGGTTCCTTTGACATAATCTTGAAGGTCGTATCCTTTCAAGGCTGTCTCAACTTGGAACTTCCATAAGAGAAAATTTTCTTCATCGAGAGGAGTGGTTATTACTTGAGTCTTGGGCTTTACAAGCACTTGAATGTTGCTAGGAGGATCGACAGTGCCGGTTCTTGATGTGGCCGATGAGCTTTCATCACTTGGTCCGGCCATGGTGGACCAATTAGCGAGGAAATAGAGTATGGCGAGGTCACCTGATCTTGGGGGTGGCAGCCAACGCTATAAGAGGTTAGAAGGAAATAGCAGAGGCGATTCTTGCGTCTGTTAAGGTGCAAGAATTGGTACTCGTGACCAAGAATGAGTCAAATGATGAGATTCAAGATCTCAGATGACCTGAAATAATCGTTGTAGCCGCTGTGAATGTAAATTCCAGCTTGGCATGCACGATCTGATAAGAACTGCTGCTACAAGATCAGAGAGGTTGCTCTCCGATGATGAATTTTAGACTGAGGAGACTTAAAAGCACTTCTCTCGACTTGTTCAGTGAGAAAAGGTAATGCGATGATCTGCCGCTTGGCAAGAAAGCTCTGATACCATGTTAAACTTTTACAAAGATTGATTTTTGTATTCAGAATGAAAGAGAGAATTTCTGTGTATTGTAATAATAATCATACAATGATGATACATAGCGGATATATATATACAGTGTACAAAAACGAAAGGTGGGCTGTGAAATGGTATAAGCCCATATATGAGCCCAAAAGAAAAACATAAAGTTCGGTTTGCATAACTTGGTCCAGACACTTTCAATAGTTTAGAATCCCAGTTTTTTTTTTTTTTTTTTTTTTTTTTTTTGTGTTTTTGTGTTTTCTATAAACTATTAAATTATTCGTACTTTTGAAGACGGTTGATTTTACTACTTACGGAGATGTGCAACAAATGGATTTGGAGAAGATGACCAAAGAAGCTGTCGATAGGAGTAAAGGTCAGATGAAAAAGTTATTGATTGATTATTTTGGTTCATATGATCTTTTGCGCTATGTTGCTGAAGGGTATTGATTTTAATTAGCATTACATAATAAATAAATAACTTTTGCTTCCAGCTTTAATCTTACTCTTGTTGTTGTCCGTCTATTTTCCTTTTGCCAATTTCATTACTCATTTCCCTTCATAGCTCTTGTATAGTTGGGTATAACGAGGCAAACAATTGCCACACACTGTCCATCAGGGGAGATTGCTGTAATAAACCGATAATGACGGACAAATACCAAAAAGCCTTTGAACAACACAAACATACTCAAATATGGATAAGCCTAGGGGTGAACATTATTCGGTTAAACCAAATAAACAAACCAAACCAATTTATTTTGGTCGATTTGGTTCGGTTTTGAAATTAAATCGGTTTGTAATTGATCCAAAAAAATATTAAGTTTGGTTATCGGTTTAACCAAATTAACCAAATTTTTACTATATTTTCAAAATTATCGGTATCATAACAATTATTTTAGGTTAGTTTCGTTATTTAAGTATATATTAATAATCACCTATATGTCAAAATTAATATTATAAAACATGAAAATCAAATAATAATACTGTAATCATATATTTATAATTTGTTTCAAATTATAGTGAATATTTCAAACACAAAGTGTAAAACATTTTTAGAGTGGTTTAATCGGATAACCAACCGAACCAACCAAACTTAATTTGGTTGGTTTGGTTTGGTTTTATTTTTATTGATTTTAGTTCGGTCTGACAAATTTGTCATCGGATAAACCAAACCAACCAAACGCTCACCCCTAGTCCCTCCCAGTGGCAGAGCCATTTGAACCCAAGGAGGGCACGTGTCCCTTCCAGGATTTTTCATATGCCATAAATATAGAATATTCTGTTGGAGCAGGACAAAAGATTTGCAGAAGAATTAATATAAAAAGCTAGTTTTGAAATAATGTATTTCTGGATATCTTATTCAATAAAAATGAATGACCTGTTATAACAGGCTACTACATTTTGAAAATATAAAGGGTCCTAAACTGTAGGCATGTACAACAAACTAGGACAATATGACCTATTCAACAAATAAGATGCATACAAAAAGTACATTTTGAAGCATTTAATTAAACACATTATCATACATACACGCAACTGGATAGAAGACATATAGAAGATTCTTATACATACAAGAGAGAGATATATATTTGACCAGGGAATACGACTTAATGTGTTTTAGTTCTATCCGGTCTGTCAAGCTACTTTGTATCAGAATCTTTTATATCTAAGGAGCAACGTTAGTATTAGTGTTTAGTGTCGAAATTTTTGCAAATAATAAAAAAAACATTAACATTGCTGTCTTTGATTAATAATTTGTTTTCAATTGTGCCCTCGCCACGAAAAATTCCTGGCTCCGCCACTAGGCCTCCATACTCTTGCCTGTATATGCTTCAATCTTTTTCATAAGGAAATAAAATTATCTCTTTCCCTCTTTTCTTACTGCTGTTGCAGGCTATATGCAAAGAAAAATCTCTTTCTACTTTTCTACTCAATAAAATTCCTGCAAAAATCGACAGTTCTTTATGTATTTGCTACCATAATCATCTTATAAAATCACTTACTCTTGCATTCACTAGCATACCAATATTGTATGGTAATCTGCTAACTGTTAACTAGTAAAAATATAAGTTACAAGGTGATGGTATTATGCTCTTTCCTGATTTCTGTCCACTATTATTTCATTATTTTATTTTTTATTTTTTGGAGGAAGAAACAAAAGAAAAAGCAAAAACTCACAGTCATGTTACTTATTTCATTCATTCAAAACTAGATGAACATAGCGTCATTTGAAAAAAGATTTTATACAGTGGTTAAGTTGACTTCTTTGAGATAGGAATATGTAGGGAATTCAATGCCAAGTAACTTGATTTGGAGGTTCTTAGCAATCGAAAGTTCGGCACATACGCATCGTAACTCAAAACCAGTAGTTTTTGAATTTTGTACAGCTTTAGTTTACAAGTTAATTTGGGATTTTGCTGACATATAATCGATCTTATGTGCGAGATCTACTTTCATTGAAAGCGCAATACAAAGTCCATGTAAGGTGTAGGCGCAAATTGTTCACCTGTAAGCTTATAGTTTTCAACTTTGAATAGGACTGAGATTTGTACAGGTCCAACTGTAAGCTTTGAGCATTCATGTAGATTCAAATTTGACAAGATAGTGCAAGCATCTATTGTGATTTCGAAGAAAACTTATTCCAACTGTACATTTTTTTGCCTAGAGAAACACAAACCATCCTTTGTTGTAAGTTTACAATAAGGTTTGTAGTTTGATTAATACCTTTTATCTGAGGCTTGATTGTTGAATTTTGCCATGAAAAAAATGATCGTTGAAATCAGAATTTTGCGAAGAATTATGTTGAAATTTTGGCAATTTATGCAGTCCCTACCGATGTCAAGCCTTGTTGATTATTGTTTTAGTCTATGGAACTGGTAGTTAAATATCACAGTATGCAAATAAATTAGTTTGGGATTGACCAATGTCTGCATCTTTGGTCATATTTTGATCTAATATTCTGTTGTCTCCTATGTTGGACTCATCTATTATCTGTTATACTGCATACATTATTGATATGGCACTTTTTGTCGGTAAATTTTCTGCAATTGCCTGCGCTAATTTACAATTTCCCTTTTTTATTTTTAGGACTAGCGTGTTGAAGCATCTGCGTTTAATCTCAGCTTATGGCATCAACGATGAAGGTTTGACCGACTTGGTAAAAGGACAACCCCAACTGGAAGAGCTTGATATTACATTCGGATCTTATTCAGATGAGATATTTAAAAAAATAGGCAAAGCATGTCCGAATCTTACGTGTTTCCGATATAACCAAACAGAGAGCAGATACCATCGATTTGAGCATGATCAGCATGCATACGACATAGCAGGCAGCATGCCGGAGCTACGTGTCCTCCAACTTGTAGTAAACACACTCACAAACAAAGGCCTTACTCAAATTCTAGACAAATGCAAGCATCTTAAAAGCCTCGATATTCGTTGCTGTTTCTGTGTTGATGTGAATGATGAAATCAAAGCTAAAGCAAAAGGACTGAAAGAGTTTAGACTTCCTCTTTGACTCCACGGAGGGCTATAGGTTCATGGCCGAGGAAGAGTATGATATGAACCATTCAGATGATGATGATAATTATTATACATATGGATGCCCTTATATAAACTACGAAGATGAAATGATGTACTACGATGACTATAGCTTATTTGGTGGTTCTGATCTTACTTATGAAGCTATCATGGAGGAACTGCAAAATCTGGAAGCACTTCAATTTTTTGGTCATTGATGTATGTTGTTTTCTGTTATTGTGCATTGGATGGATGAACTTTGTGGTTTTTGTGTTTGTATGTTTAAACAGTGTTTTGTCTATTGGAGGTTAGTTGCAAACGCATTTGATTCGTACTTCAGATCCCATAGTATTTAAACCAACAAAGTTTCCATTGTGATTATTTGACCTTGCATGTAAAATGCAGATATTTTATCTTGAAGATAAAGTGTACATATTTACATGTACAATGCAAGCATTTTCAAAATGTTCTTTCTATTGTGTTTATTTCTACAAATACTCGAGAAATGCAAATTTCCATTGAAAGATGAATATCTTTTTTTTTTCGAAAGGGACATGATTGTGATTTAGTGTTGTAGCCTAAATTTGGACCAAATGTTACAAATAATGAATATCATATTTTATTTTATTTTTTAAAAGTCTGAACTTATATGTGGTAAGATTACATGGATGGTGATAATATTTACGGTTTGTTTGAGGGGACCTCATTTGATTATCTGTTTGGAAATTCCCAACTTGGCAGCAAGTGAGCATTGGTTACTTGATACTCTTGATGCCCTTAATGGGATGTCAAATGGGGATTAATCCCCAATTTCTTGTTAGATGGTGAGGTAACTTGTTCCGTCCACCTATACGATGATTCATCCACTTAAACGATCTTAAGAACATTAGATACATGAAATATAGTAGTTGTTTTTTAACAACTATATTTTTTTTATCTAAATAATATTTTTCTTATAATTTTTTGCTATTTTTTCGTATTTCATGCAATTCACACTTTTGCAAACTAAATCAGGAAAAATGGACGGACAACAACAAGAGTCTTTGAACGATGAATCAAATGAATTAATAGAAGCATTTGAGAGTACAGAGGACAACGATATAGAGTATGAGACCGAGACTGAATCAGAAAATGAAGAAGAATAATATTATTTGTATCATTAGTTGTTTACATACGATGTACAATGATATGTTTTATATGATGTGTTGTGTTGTGAGCTGTGATGTACAATGATATGTTTTATATGATGTGCTATGTTGTGAACTTATATGATGTGCTACGGTTATCTATTATTTGGTTCTTCTTATTTTATGTAAATGGGTCTTATAGTTGTATTTGATAATATATGTTGTATTAGTTTATTTGATAATATATGTTGTAAATGGTTCTTCTTTTCTTATGTGACAGATATGCCTCCTAGACGCCGACCTACCCACAGTTTGGAGGCAGGTGCGAGCGTTACAGCACCGGATACATGTCCGGTGGTAGAGCTCGTACCCAAGGCCGCAGGGTAAGCTTTTAATTTCTTGAATGTTTAGTATTCAAAACTTATTAAATGCTAATATCATACTTTCTGCAGGGGTTTTGATATTATTCCTGCAGAACTTGTTTTATCTATGTCTAGAAGTGCATATATCGTCAGGTGGACAGAAGCATGGGCCTACTGGGACAATATTCTTGCGCATATTAGGAATGCCATTCTCGCGGAGGTTCTTGTAAGTATAAATATATTTCTCATTTACAAAATTATATAAAATATGTAATACAATTTGTTTGTTAATTTATAGGTTGTTGTACGGTTAGGGACGAAGATATGGATGTTTTCCTCACCGCATGGAACCAAAAGATAAGGAAAAATTATTCAGGCAACGTATACAAGACAAAAAAAAGCGGGAATGAGGCCTACATGGATGAGTGAGGAGGTCTACGAAGGTTTCCAGCAACTGTGGGTTATGGAAAGAGCGAAGGTAAATTAATTAAGATTATTTTTAAATTCTATATTGTATATCAATCAATTAATCGTATAATTAAATATATAGGAGCTTTCAGAGCGAAACCGGGCAAACAGACTCAAGAATCCCGCTTTGCATCGGGGTCGGTCTAAGTCCTTCCCACAGCACCGTCGCGAATTGGTACGAACGTTAAATCATATTTATAGATAGTTCTAATTTTTTTTTTAATCATATTGATAAATTTCAAATATATATTGTATCATTCCAGAAGTCATCTCTCCATCGGGAGCCTACACTAGCTGAGGTGTTTACACAGACTCATGCTGTCGAGCGGACCAACGAGGAGGGTAACACCTCATATACATGGACGGACAATAAGGCTCGTGGAGTGATGGTTAGCATTTGTAATAATTTGTATTTCACATAGTTATTTAGAAATTGTATATTTAATGTATTCTGTAATTGTTCGCTATCGCAGGAGAAATACAACGCGGAGTTAAATGCTCGAGCAGCGCAGTTAGGTCAAGAGCCGGACATGGAGGAGTGCAATCATATTTGGAACACCATCATTGACCCGCCTCTCAGGGGTAGACGCTACGGTTTTGGAAACATAGAGGTAAAGCGTTTTATTAAAGAATTTAAACATATCCAAGTGCTATTAAAAGTTTAAAGTGTTGACATATTTAAACATAACGAATTTATAATACATTTATCAAGTCATGCTTATAATAAAATAATTACAGATAGCGGAGACTCATGCCTCCTATTCGAGGCAACAGGACGAGGAGGAGATTTCCATGCTTCGACAGCAGGTGGCAGATCTACAAGATTTTCAGAAGAACAGCCTTGTGATCATGCTGGATGAGAGGATTGCTGCATATCTCCAGGAGCATGGGCATATGACACCGAGTGAGCCTGCTACCGGGGAGGAGGATGAGTAGGTACTTGTCGTCGACTTTGATTTTGGACTTGCTTTGTATATATAAACTAGTTGTATTTTGGACGTGATGTTGTTTTTTGGACGTGATGTTGTTTTTTGGAGACAATGGCATGGTTTGTTTATATTATGTGGACGTGATGTTGGTTTTTGGACTGTTGTATTGTTTTTATTTATCGTTTACTAGCTGTTTAGTCGTGTATGTGACGTTTAATATCATATATGTTGGTTTATGTGATGAATTGGAGTATATATGAGGTGATGGACTGCAAAAGTGATAGAATATGAGTTGTGAATTGGTTAGATTTGAGTTGGTGTGGCTTGAAGGGCTTATAGATGCTCAAAAGCAGAAAAATGCACACTATTTTGCGATGGCTGGCGACGGCTAGTTAGGGATCATTTACCCAGTTTAACGATGGTTGGCGACGATTGGTTACAGCTTATTTACCCAGTTTAGCGATGGCCAGTGACGACCATTAACGATTATCAGGCATAGCTTAGTAACGGTTGGCGACGACTTGTTACGGTTTAATTGTTTACCATTGGTGACGTACGGCTTGTCATGAATGTTGAAAGTCAAACGATTTGTCCACGTGGCAAGTTTGTCGTCGCCCGCCGTCACTATATAGGAGACCATAGCCGTCACTAAGGCCGACACTATTTGCTAAGCGTTCGAATACATTGCGACGACTGTTTGTGACGGCTGGCGATGGCTGGCGACGGTATTTTGCCGTCGCTATATTGATAGTTTCTTGTAGTGTCTATATTCCTGCATTTCCCTTTTGCATTCACCAACACAACAATTTAATATTGTATGGTAATCTACCAACTATTAACTGATAAAATATATGTTACAAGGTGATGGTATTATGCTCTTTCCTGATTTCTGCCCATTATTATTTCAATATTTTATTTTTTATTTTTTTGGGGAAGAAACAAATGAAAAAGCAAAAACTCAGTTATTTGACTTATTTCATTCATTCAAAGCTAGATAAACATTGCATCATTTGAGAAAAGATCTTAGACAATGGTTAAGTTGACTTCTTCGAGACAGGAATATGTAGGGAATTCAATACCAAGTAACTTGATTGGAGGTTCTTAGATATCGAAAGTCGGCATGTACACATGCTAACTCAGAACCACTAGTTTTTGAATTTTGTACAGCTTTAGTTTACAAGTTAATTTGGGATTTTGCTGACATATAATCGATCTTATGTGCTTGATCTACTTGCATTGAAAGTGCAAATACAAAGTCCATGTAAAGTGCATGCATAAATTGTTCACTTGTAAGCTTATAGTTTTCAACTTTGAATAGGACTGGGATTTGTACAGGTCCAGCTGTGTAACCTTTGAGCATTCATGTAGGTCCAACTTTGACAAGAAAGTGCAAGCACCTGTCGCGATTTCAAAGAAAACTTATTCCAACTATACTTTTTTTTTTGCCTAGAGAAACACAAACCTTCTTTTGTTGTAAGTTTGCTGTGAGGTTTTTAGTCTGATTATTTAATACCTTTTATCTGAGGCTTGACTGTTGAATTTTGCCATGTAAAAATTGATCACTGAACTCAGAATTTTGTTGAAATTTTGGCAAATTTTGCAGTTCCTACCTGTGTCGTCAAGCCTTGATTATTGTTTTAGTCTATGGAACAAGTAGTTAAATATCACAGTATGCAAATAAATCAGTTGAGATTGATCAACGTCTGCATCTTTGGTCATACCGTGATCTAATATTTGGTTGTTTCCAATGTTAGACTCATATGCTATCTATTATACTGTATACGTTATTGATATGGCACTTTTTGTCGGTAAATTTTCTGCAACAAGCATTGCCTTAGCTGATTTACAATTTCCATTTTTAGTTTTAGGACATTTTAGCTGGCAACACCCTGGATTTTCGTTGCAGTAAGGTCATTTATGGCGTATGTTATATTGAATATGAAACTTGTGAAACGATAATGAGATTATGTACATATGAACGAATATAAAACGCAAAAGATGTTTTGGAGATTGTGTTTAAATTTGGTTTTATATTTGTATGTTATTGGTATTGATATCATTAACATGCACCAGGTACAACTGTTTGGCTGTCCACAGATATCTTTGTATACAAATAGTGCAATATCCATATCCGCGTTCGAAGCCAATTTCAGATATTGGATATCTGTATCCGCGGATACAGACGAATATTGAATAATTATCCTATCCGCCAGCGATCGATAAAATAAGAAATATAAATGATTTTTTTAAATTTAATATTAACATTTTTCAATTTCATTGACAAGAGTGTTAATTCAACTTTATATGCCAAATTCCCAATTTGCTCAAGTACTGGGAATGGACCAACAAATCTTGGTGCTAATTTGCCTCTTCTGCCAAATTGTATCACGCTCTTCAACGGAGAAATCTTGAAAAACACCAAATCGCCAATGGAGAACTTCAATTCTCTTCTCCTCTTATCAGCATAACTCTTCTGCCTATCTTGGGCAGCCTTCATTCGCTGTTGGATAACCTTGATCTTGTCTAAGGTTTCTCTTATCACATCTGGTCCAAGCACAAACTTCTCACCAGTTTCCAACCAACATAACGGTGAGTTGCACGGTCTTCCGTACAAAGCTTCAAATGGAGCCATACCAATACTGGATTGATAACTATTATTATATGCAAACTCCACTAGATGCAAATGGTCATCCCATGATCCACCCAAGTCTAATATGCAAGCTCTTAAGAGATCTTCTAATACACAATTCACCCTCTCTGTTTGACCGTCTGTTTGAGGATGGTACGCGGTACTGAGATGTAACTCTGATCCTAACGCCTCTTGTAAGCTCTTCCAAAATCAACTAGTGAACAACGGACCTCGGTCACTCACAATGTCTTTGGGTATTCCATGAAATCTCACTACTCACTTTACATATAGTTCAGCTAACTTAGCTGTCGTTCTATTCGACTTGACGGGTATAAATCTTGCACTTTTGGTCAATCGGTCCACAATCACCCAAATGCTATCGTGGCCCGATCTAGTCCTTTGTAACCCATTAATGAAATCCATCGAGACTTGTTCCCATTTCCATTCTGGAATTTCTAATGGTTGTAACAAACCACTAGGCTTCTTTTGTTCAGCTTTAACCAGTTGGCAATTCATGCATTTGGATATAAACTTCCCAACGTCTCTTTTCGTCCCCTCCCAGTAGTAGGTCTGCTTCATGTCTCGGTACATCTTGTTACCACCAGGATGTATAGTCAGTTTTGAGTGATGACATTCTCTAAGCACTTCATCTCTCAATCTATTGACATTAGGCACAACATGTCTTTCATCCTTTCTAAGCCATCCATCTCGATTAAGCCCATACTTGTTCATCTCTCTGTTGATTCCCATCTCTAACTTTGAGATGATTTCTAATAGGTTAGGATCGTTCCATTGACTGGAACCAATCCGCTCAATCAAAGTGGGTCTGATCGTCAAACTTGCTAACATTTCTGGATCCAATTCGCACTTTGGTCTGAAATCATACCCCGCGATGTACTCCAGTTGCTTCTATTCTAGAAACATAGCCCCTAAACTGGCATGTCTTCTACTTAATGCATCAGCCACCGCATTGCCCTTTCCTGGTGTATATGCGATGTCGAAATCATAGGAAGCCAAGAATTCTAACCATCTTTGTTGTCGGAGATTTAGATCCTTTTGAGAGAAAAGATACATCAATTACTTATGATCAGTAAACAACTCGAATCTTTCTCCCAAGAGATAATGTCTCCACATCTTCAATGCGAATACGATCGCTGCTAATTCCAAATCATGGGTAGGGTATCTTCTCTCGTGCGGTTTCAATTGCCGACTTGCATAAGCTACAACCCTACCTCCTTACATCAATACAGCACCTAGTCCTATGCCACATGCATCCGTATATACTGTCATCTCTTCATTACCCTTAGGAATGACTAACACTAGTGCACATGTCAACTTTTCCTTTAGGCTCTTGAATGCATCATCGCACTTTTCGTCCCAGACAAAAGCTTGATTCTTTTTGGTCAACTGAGTCAATGGTGTTGCTATCTTGGAGAAGTCTTGGATAAACTTACTATAATATCCAGCTAACCCCAAGAAACTTCTTATGTCTGTTGCATTCTTGGGCGTAGACCAATCTTGTACTGTAGTCACCTTCACGGGGTCCACGACAATACCATTCTCTGAAACAACATGGCCCAAGAATCTCACTTCCCTCCTCCAGAAGTGGCACTTAGAAAACTTTGCTTTTAGCTGGTGTTTTCTCAACACCTCCATCACTATCCTCAAATGTTTCTTGTGTTCTTCCTCTATCCTTGAATAAATAAGTATATCGTCCACGAACACAAGAGCAAACTTATTCAACTGATCTCTGAATACCCCATTCATAAGATCCACAAAATATGTTGGCGCATTGGTCAACCCAAATGGCATGACCAACCACTCATAAAATCCAGACGGCGTCCAAATGCCGTTTTAGCTATACTCTCAGCTTATACTCTAAGCTGATGAAAACTTGTCGTGACATCCAACTGAGAGAACACTCTCGCGCCACTCAACTGATCAAACAAATCATCTATCCGCGGTAGAGGATACTTATTCTTCCTCGTCACCTTATTCAGCTCGCGGTTGTCTACACACAATCGAAGGGAACCATCGGCCTTGGTAGCAAACACAACTGGTGCTCCCCACTCAGAAACACTTCTTCGGATAAATCCCTTCTTCAAAAGATCGCTTACTTGCATCCCGAGCTCTCGCTGCTCCCTTGGTGCCATACGATGAACTGACATCACTATAGGTCTGGCATCTTTCACTAAATCAATACGGAACTCAATCTCTCGGTGTGGTGGAAGTCTGGTCACTTCCTCGAAGACGTCCGGATACTGGCCAACCACGGGCAAACCTGACAAATCATCATGCGGAATGTCGAGGGAATTTAGAAAACTAGCCATTACCCCATCACGATCAAAGATCATCTCATCTCGAATTTTATCACTGGAAGAGCTCGGGTCTTTAGTACAAGCAGATGTAAGTTGGAAAACACTTGGACGTAGAGCCGAAGTTACAGAGAATCACGAACCTGGATCGGGTCGCCCATTGGGGTCAGGTCGCCCCCGGGGGTCGGGTCGCCCCCCTTCTGGGTCACCCACTGGGGTCGGGTCGCCCCTCCGGGGTTGGGTCGCCATCGAGCTTCTGATGCACATCAATTTTGACCTGTTATTAAGGCATAACTTCCTCCTACATGCATGGATCGACTTCCACTTGGCATAACACGATTTTGAGAGCATTCTCCGCTACTTTCTGAGATCGCCTCTGGGCTTGACATGTGGCTCACGACCCGCCACCCAAAAACAGCTATAAAGGGTTGCCCCCCTTCTGGGTCACCCACTGGGGTCGGGTCGCCCCTCCGGGGTCGGGTCGCCATCGACCTTCTGCTGCACATCAATTTTGACCTGTTCTTAAGGCATAACTTCCTCCTACATGCATGAATCAACTTCCACTTGGCGTAGTACGATTTTGAGAGCATTCTCCACTACTTTCCGAGATCGCCTTTGGGCTTGACATGTGGCTCATGACCCGCTACCCGAAAACAACTATAAACACACCATTTGAAGGCAAGAGAAGGGAATTTTCCTCTCTCTTAGACTTTTGGCTGAGGCTTTTCTCCTACGTCTCCACAGCTCCTTCCATTACCAAAGTGCAAGAACTTTGCACCATCACTCGAATAAACTGCTCTCTTCCTACATATTTAACACATGGATTACGTGTATAAATTCTTGTACTCTTACTAAACATACGTATTGTGTGTCTGCATGTAACTGATTCTTGTAATCTATCAGTATAACAAATATATTATAAAGTGGACGTAGGCTACATCTGCAGCTGAACCACTACAAAAACCTCGTGTGACTTCTCTTTATTCACAGTTTTATGCATTTTGCGATCTGTGAATTGTGATTGTGAGCAGTTCACACTGCATTGGTTGTTAGTGCTTTTTTTTGGTCTAACATTTTGGCGTGCCAAGAAGGGGGCACACGTCAACTTCTTCTTCTAGCTTTAAACGAAGCGGATTGCTATAATTTCTTCACTCGGATTGATGGAAGGCCGAGCAACAACTATTAACTCAAGCGGTTCGAACAACCACCTCCTCTCATATCGAGTCGAACAGGCACGCAAAGAAAACATATAGCAACATGCAACATGATATACCTGCTCACAAGGTTCCATTCAAGAACGCAACATCCACTGGAAACTCAAATCGGGTCTACCCCCGATCCGCATGAGCACAACAGTCCTAGATCCATTCAACTTCAACATGAAGCAGCACCAATCGGAAAACATGAATCGGGTCAGCTCGAGGTACGCGACCCGCGACCAGGGGGCAACCTCCACTCGCGATCCATGTTCCGCATATAACGACTTACCAATAACTTCCTCATTCTCATGCATGCAACACTGGGGCACCTGTGTAGGATTGGGCCAAAGGTCATTGTACTCTCAAGTGCTCCGGCTCCAAATTGGATTCGTCTAGTATAAACAAACATGAGCTCTGGCCCCGAACTGGATCTGCCCAACATAAAAAAAATCCTCGTTGATTTTCCTTGGTCGTCTTACTCCAGTAAGTCCATCTTGGAACCTTCATTTTTTTTCCTTGGTCGTCTTACTCCGGTAAGGCCGTCTTGGAACCCCTCTAACATCTCCTCGGATGTTTTACTCCGGTAAGGCCATCTAGGAACTATTCTTGCATTGCTTGCCTTATTTTGCAGGGACATACTTTTGGTCTTCTTGGATTTCTCTTGGCTTTAATACGATCCCATGTGATCGTCGATTTTCTGGCCGTAATACAATTATGCGCGATTATCGGTTTTCTTGCCTTAATACGATTCAACGTGATCGTCGCATTTTGGATTTGGATTTCTCGCATTATCAAGAACACATCTTCCTTCAACTAGCAAGAAATTTTCTGGGGGGCAATTTGTTGAACTATCTTTGGGCAAAGGTCATCTCATCTCGAATTCTATCACTAGAATAGCTCAGGTATTTGGTACAAGCAGACGTAAGTTGGCAAACACTTGGACGAAGAGCTGAAGTTATATAGAATCGTGAATCTGGATCGGGTTGTCCCCCTTCTCGGTCGCCCCAGGGGTCGGGTTGCTCCCCTTCTGGGTCGTCCACTGGGGTCGGATCACCCCCCTCGAGTCAGGTCGCCCTCCTTTTAGGTCACCCCCTTGAATCGGGTCACCCTCGACCTGCTGCTGCACATCAATTTTGACCTGTTCTTAAGGCATAACTTCCTCCTACATGCATGGATCGACTTCCATTTGGCGTAGCACGATTCTGAGAGCATTCTTCACTACTTTCTTAGACCGCCTACAGGTTTAACACGTGGCTCAAGACCCGCTACCCGAAAACAACTATAAATACACCACTTGAAGGCAAAAGAAGGTACCTTTCCTCTCTCTTGGACTTTTAGTTGAGGCTTTTCTCCTACATCTCCATAGCTCCTGCCATTACCAAAGTGCAAGGACTTTGCACAATCACTGATATAAACTATACTCTTCCTACATATTTAATATGTGGATTATGTATATAAATTCTTGTACTCTCATTAAACACACGGACTGTGTGTCTGCATGAAACTGATTCCTGTAATCTGTCAGTATAACAATAAGATTATAAAGTGGACATAGGCTACATATACAGCCGTACCACTAAAAAACCCTCGTGTGTCTCCTCTTCATTTACTGTTTTATGCATTCTGCGATCTGTGATTATGAGGATTTCACTCTGCACTGGTGTTAGTGCAATTTGTTAGACTATCTTTTGGCAAAGATCATCTCATATCGAATTCTATCACTGGAATAGCTCAGGTCATTAGTACAAGCAGGTGTAAGTTGGCAAACACTTGGACGAAGAGCCAAAGTTACAGAGAATCGCGAACCTGGATCGGGTCGCCCCCCTTCTAGGTTGCCCACTAGGGTCAGGTCGCCTCCCGAGGTCAGGTCACCCCCTCCCCCGGGTCGGATCTCCCCCTCGGGTCCCCCCGGGGTCGGGTCGCCCTCTGGATCGGGTCACCCTCGACCTACTGCTGCACATAAATTTTGACATGTTCTTAAGACATAACTTCCTCCTACATGCATGGATCAACTTCCACTTGGCGTAGCACGATTTTGAGAGCATTCTCCACTACTTTCTAAGATCGCCTTCGGGCTTGACACGTGGCTCACGACCCGCTACCCGAAAACAACTAGATATAACCAATTGAAGGCAAAAGAAGGGACTTTTCCTCTCTCTTGGACTTTTGTCTGAGGCTTTTCTCCTACATCTCCATAGCTCCTACCATTACCAAAGTGCATGGACTTTGCACCATCACTCATATAAACTTCTCTCTTCCTACATATTTAACACGTGGATTGCATGTATAAATTCTTGCACTCTCATTAAACACACGGATTGTGTTTACATGTAACTGATTCCTGTAATCTGTCATTATAAAAATAAGATTATAAAGTGGACGTAGGCTACATCTACAGCCGAACCACTATGAAAACCCCGTGTGTCTTCTCCTTATTTACTGTTTTATGCATTCTGCGATTTGTGATATGTGATTGTGAGGATTTCACACTGTGAAATAATAGAATATGCTGACCATAAATACATAAAAAATATAAATATCTTAAACTATGACGACAAAAGATAGGAAAAAATGGACGGTAACAGCGGTCGTGAAAAAAAAAAAAAAAAAAGGAAAAAACAGAAGGAAATTTCGGAAGGTAAATTAAAGAACTCAAGGCCGGAGCATTAACCAAAATAAAATAAAAAACTACCTGGGCCGGATCATAATACCAGATTTGGAAGGATTTTGTGAAAACAAAAACGGCAATTTCTACTACAAACGATTCAAAAGGTCAAATTAACCATAATCAGAAACCCTAAATTTTTTATTTTTTTGGGTTCCCTCTGCGATAAGCAGAAATGAGCGGAAGTGAAAAACAAAACGAGAAGAATTGGGCGGAACTGGATCAAGATGTACTATCAATAACACTCTACAAACCGGGAGCGATTGATCTTTTGCGGCATGCCCAATTCGTCTGTAAGCCATGGCGAAAGTCCTCTTTCAATCCTTGCGTTTGGAAGCTACATTTTAGTTTTGAATCCCAGTTTTTTTACATTTTTGTTTTCTATAAACTATTAAATTATACGTACTTTTGAAGGTGGCTGATTTTACTACTGTAGAAGGCGATCGCATGGTGGAATTGGATCTGGGGAAGATGACCAGAGAAGCTGTTGATAGGAATAAAGGTCAGATGGAAGAGTTATCGATTGATTATTTTGGTTCAGATGATCTTTTGCGCTATGTTGCTGATGGGTATTGATTTTAATTAACATTGCAGAATAATTTGTTTCCTTCCAGCTTTAATCATAGCTCATTTTCCTTCATAGCTCCTGTCTCGTTGTTGGGTTTAACGAGTCAAACAATTACCACAGTCTGTAATAAACCAATAATGACGGACAAATACCAAAAAGCCCTTGCACGACACAAACCGACATACTCAAATATGGATAGGCCCTCCATACTCTTGCTTTCATGTGCTTCAATCTTTTTCATAAGGAAATAAAATTATTTCTCTTTCCCTCTTTTCTTACAGCTTCTGTTGCAGGCTATATGCAAAGCAAAATCTCTTTCTACTTTTCTAGTCAATAATATTCCTACAAAAATAGACAGTTCTTCATGTATTTGCTAATCATCTTAAAAAATCACTTACTCTTGCATTCACCAGCATAACAATATTGTATGGTAATCTGCTAACTGTTAACTAATAAAATATAAGTTACAAGGTGATGGTATTATGCTCTTTCCTGATTAATGTCCACTATTATTTCATAATTTTATTTTTTGTTTTTGGGGGGGGGAAAAACAAAAGAAAAAGCAAAAACTCACTGTCATGTGACTAATTTCTTTCATTCAAAGCTAGATGAACATAGCATCATGCGAAAAAAGATCTTATAGAGAGGTTAAGTTGACTTCTTCGACATAGGAATAATTAAGTAGGGAATTCAATACCAAATAACTTGATTTGGAGTTTCTCAGCAATCGAAAGTTGACACATACGCATGCTCACTCAGAACCAGTACTTTTGAATTTTGTTTTTCAACTTGTACAGCTTTAGTTTACAAGTTATTTTTGGATTTTGCTGACGTCTAACCGATCATATGTGGCCGATCTACTGACACTGAAAGCGTAATACTAAGAACATGTAAGGTGCAGGCGCAAATTGTTCGCCTGTAAGCTTATAGTTTTCAACTTTGAATAGGGCTGGGTTTTGTACAGGTCCAACTGTAAGCTTTGAGCATTTATGTAGGTTCAACTTTCACAAGAAAGTGCAAGCACTTGTTACGATTTCAAAGAAACTTTTTCCAGCTATACCTTTTTTTGCCTAGAGAAACATAAACCTTCTTTTGTTGTAAGTTTGCAGTGAGGTTTTTAGTCTGATTTTTTAATACCTTTTATCTGAGGCTTGATTTTTGAATTTTGCCATGTAAAAGTTGATCGCTGAACTCAGAATTTTGCGAAAAATTATGCTGAAAATTTGGCAACTTATGCAGTTCCAACCTATGTCAAGCCTTGATGATTATTGTTTTAGTCTATGGAATTGGTAGTTAAATATCGCAGTATGCAAATAAATCAGTTGGGATTGACCAACGTCTGCATCTTTGGTCATATTGGACTCATCTGTTATCTATTATACTGTATACATGATCGATATGGCACTTTTTATTGGCAAATTTTCTGCAACATGCATTGCCTGGGCTAATTTATAATTTTCCCCTTTTTTTTTATTTTAGGACTAGCGTGTTGAAGCGCCTTCGTTTAATCTCAGCTTATGGCATCAATGATGAATGTTTAATTGACTTGGTAAAAGGACAACCCCAATTCGAAGAGCTTAGTATTACATTCGGAGCTTATTCAAATGAGTTATTTAAAGAAATAGGAAAAGCATGCCCAAATCTTAGGTGTTTCAGATATAACGAAACGGGGAGGAGAAACAATCCATTTGAGTACGACCAGCATGCATATGACATAGCAGACAACATGCCTGAGCTACGTGTCCTCCAACTTGTAGGGAACACTCTCACAAACAAAGGATTTATTTAAATTCTAGACAAATGCAAGCATCTTGAAAGCCTCGAAATTCGTTGTTGTTTCTGTGTTGATGTGAATGATGAAATCGAAGCTAAAGAAAAAGGATTGAAAGAGTTTAGACTTCCTCTTGACTCCACTGAGGACTATGAGTTTATCGCCGAGTGTTGAGTATGAGATGATGTGGACTACGAAGATGAAATGATGTGCTACGATGACTATAGCTTTAACTTTTTGGTGAAATGATGTACTAAATATTGAATGTTATTTGTTGTTGTTCTTATCTGCCTATGAGGCTATCATGGAGGAACTGCGAAATCTGTAGGCACTTTAACTTTTTGTTCATTGATGTATGTTATTTTATGTTAAAGGCTTATTGTGCAATGGATGATTTTGACCTTTATGGGTTTCTGTGTTTGTACGTTTAAAGTAGCAATGTTTTGTCTGTTGGAGGTTAATTCTAAACGAATGTAGTTCATACTTCAAAATCCCCAAGTATTTGAACCAACCAAGTGTCACCAAGTCGTATGATATTTTAGTATTATTGTTGAGAAATTATTAAATGTGGGATATTATGGTTTAAAGCAGGGTTGTTATGGTAATGGTAAATTTATTATTACCACACCAGTACCAAACTATTGATAACCAATATCGAGCTATATCGATATACCAATACTATCGGTATGGTAACGGTAAAATTTACCATTATTAATGGTAAAATAGCGGTAAAGAAATGTCAATACCAGTGGTAACGATAAATTTACCAGTCATGTTAACATTGTTTATTCGTTATTTTAATGAATTCCAACCTTCGTTTTTTTTTTTAAAGTTTATCATGTTTTATTCAGATGCTTATAAATTTATTTAGCATGGTAATTCTTTTTGGTTTTATTAACTTCAAAGTTTAAGAGTAACAAAATTATTATTTTATATTATTGTAAATATCTTATGATAAGCTAAGTAAATTTTCTATGCCAACTAAAATAAGTTTAAATATTTACATAAACATTAATGGTGTTAGAATTAGTATATTTTTTTTACTTTTTATCATTATCAAAATTTTAATGTGTTAATGTTTTAATAGCTTTATGCATTGGTAAATTTACCATTACCAATCAACGGTTTACCATTTTATCAGTATCCCAATGAACATTTTACCAGCGGTAATGGTGAATTATCGGTATCCATTTTTGGTTTACTAATAGTATCGGTATGATAACGATTTTTTCATATTGGTAACAGTTACCATTACCATAAAAGCCCTAGTTTAAAGTGCAGATATTTGATCTTGCAGGTAAAATGCAGATATTTTATCTTGTAGGTAAAACGCGAATATTTACATGCACAATGCAAGCATTTTCGAATGGTTCATTCTATTGTAATTATTTCTATAAATACTCGAGAAGTGCAAATTTCCATTAAAAGATGATATCTTTTAGTTCGAAAGGGAAGTAATTGCGATTTAGTGTTGTAGAGGAAAATTGGATCAAATGTTACTAATAATGAATATCATTTTTTTTTTTTTTTTTTTTTTTAAAGTTTGAACTTGTACGCGGTAAGATTACATGGATCGTGAATATGTTTATGGTTTGTTTCGGAGTACCACATTCGATTATCTATTTGGAAATTCCCAACTTGGCAGCAAGTGAGCAATTAGTTACTTGATGCCCTTGATGGGATATCAAAAGGGGGATTAGTCCTCAGTTTCTTGTTAGAAGGTGAGGCACCTCGTTTCGTCCACCTATATGATGATTCATCCACTTGCACGATCTTCAAAATGTTAGATATGTGAAATATAGTAATTGTTTTAACAACTATGTTTTTTTATTTAAAAAATATTTTCTTTTTAATCATTTTTGTTACTTTCTCATATTTCATGCAATTCACAATTTTACAAATTAAATCATGAAAAATCATATCTTTTGCTATAAAAAACCGCTTATTATATTGACACTATGTACAAATTAATTGACTTGTGCGATAAGAACCATAAAAAAAGGCTAATTTTTTATTGGGTCAATTTTTATAATTTATAACAAAAACAGATCAGTTTTCAAATTTTTTACAAAAGTAGATCACTTTCAGCCATATGGAAAATTGGAGGCATCCAAGATGTCGCATGTTATATATATATATATATATATATATATATATATATATATATATATATATATATATATATAGACACACACACACATATTGTATTAACAAAGGTGGCATCCGAGATACTACCAACAATTTATTATGATGTTAGCGGCATCTGAAATAACGTCAATATGCGCTATTTCAGATGTTATCCAGATTTACTTATCTTCCAGCCAACCATCTTTCCCTTTCATAATTCAACTTTAAAAAAAAAATCATTCCACACAAATGTTAAATTCAAACTAAAACTTTTATTTGGTTCGTAGTAGGTTTACTCTACAATCAACAAGTTATTGTTTCCATCTATTCTTGATGGTATGACTTTTCAAATCTTAATTTACTAATGTATAATTTTGTTAGGTTTGACGATTGGTTCATTATTGAAATAGTGAAACTGTTGTTGTATTATACGTAGAATGACTTCTAAATGTGTTCTTAGCATATTTGATGGTGAGTTGGTGATAGACGAAGATAATTTTAGCAAAATATTGGAAGACCATAAAAAATGGCGAAAGTTGTTAGAGGACGAGTTTGATTCAGTTGAAAGAGTCGATATATAAATCGACTAAGAAAATTTTTGACAAATTTGATATTGATTTATTGTGTAACTGAACTAACTATTTTGGATCGAAAGCCATTAAAATAGCCGATGATGATGGTGTACATATAATGTTTTCAATGACATTGAAATCCATAGATTTTTTTTATTATAAAATGTATACTGATTCTAGTAGAAGAACCAATAGCACCACAAGTAGTTAACCATTAAGGTGGAGATAGTGGTTGAAGAGTGGAGAATGTTTGAATTGGTCATGGAAATGCATCGTCGAGCTTTAATACTCTATCTGTTATAGCGACTTACGATCAACAACAAGGTTCTTCAATTATCCTCCATGTACGAGTAATCGACATGGTATTCAGTACAATTATCCTTATTCGACTCAAGACAGCTTCACACATATGATGGAAATATGAATGTTATTTTGGTTATTTGTTTAATCTTTAAACATGTGTTATTTTGTAGTTGTTACTTACCATGTTCTGTATGCAACTATATTTCACAACAACCGATACCAATTTGCACTGTCGGACCTTCAGATTATTACATGTCGCCTTCTGTGCATCCTATACAATATGAGTTATGATAGATCTATAAGAATCGTGTGTGTATCCAATAAGCAATTATAACAAATAATATCTAATGACTAACAATATAAAACTAGTAAAGTAAGAAATGATTACACTAGAGTTTTATATTGGTTCAGATCTCCAGTCTCCCGAAGCTTTCCTTTGACTTTTTAACTAGCAAACCATCCCTCTCTTTGCCTAAAGGAGTAGGCTTACAGAGTAGTTTTCTTGAAAAAGATGTGTTCTTGATAACACTGGTTTTGACTGAATAATACAAATTCTTCTGTAATCTCCTTGAAGTAGTATAGGATTTGAAGTACTTGATGTATAGAAGAGATGAATAGAATGCTTTTAATAATTAAAGAACCATGGAGAAGATAATGTATAAATAGGAAATATTCAGAAATATTAGTTAATCAAATCTCTTTTGCTCTAGTCTTTTTATATGAATCAAAGAGTTTCTTTGAAGAGAAATGATTTTTAAACTATAACTTTTCGTTCTAAAGATTGCTAGAAAAAGGTGTAGATGAAAAAGGATGTATCCTTTCAGGATGAGTAAGAAACCTTATCTGAAAAATGTCCCGTTACTCAGCACAGATGTCTGTCATTTATGTTTTACATCACTGTCACTTTGAGAATAACTTATGATACTGTTAATTATATTCCATGTAGTTTTCTCATGTTGGGTCATCCCAATACACTATTCTCCAATACGTATTTATGTATTAACATTAATATCAGATATATTAATGAGCAATGAGATATGATCATCAGTCAATCAACATATTAGTCTCAATGTTTTATTGTTGCCCTATATAAACAATAAAACTTGACTAGGGACATTTAAGAATTATAGTACTTAATATATTATATAATCTCATGTTCAAGTCACTTACTTGCAACTATATAATTCTGTATTGTTATTCTAAGGAATTTTATTATGTTAATATATATATTACATAGTAAATATAACATAATATATTTTTTTATTCAAAATATAAAATATAACATCAACAATGTTATTAATCACATTAAATGGATTGTCTCTATGGCACAAACTCTAACAGATACTATTTGTAACACCCCGTAATTTTAAAATGGGACATAAGAGATAATTAAACAATAATTAATCTTTACAAGAAGAATTGGGTGAAACAGGTTACGCCATTGCGTTCATCTCGGAATTCTGCTTGAGATAGAATCCGAGTTTGCGTGAATTGGACTCCGTATGAAGAAGTTATGGAGGTTAGAAGTTTTCAAGTTTAAGCAGAAATTAAATTAAAATAATAATTAAATAATTAAAGCATATTCGAATTTCAAAACTTCAGAAAACAGTTGAGCGGGAAATTTCCCGCTCAGGGGTGTCGACCCCCCCATAGGGTCGACACCTGCGAACTGATCTGGACAGTGACGATTTTTTGAGGTGTTAGGGCATATGTGTCATGTTTTGGTTGGCTCTCTTGGGTTTGGGTGGATTTGATGACCCCTAGGTTGATCTAAAGGCCCATATTAATCCTAAACTTCTATATAATCACCCCAAACCTCAACCCTAGACCGCACAACCTTAAACTATGATGCCGTCATGTTGTTCATCTACAAACTAACCTAGCCGCCACCATAACAAATCAAATTCTAGATTAAAGATAAAAAGATAAGAGATAAAGATTCAAAGCCTAGGAATTGCGAAAAGGAATTCTAGAACAACAACGAACGAATCAACGCCTACATCAACGGATTAGCTTAGCAACTTCAGAAATCAGATCCCAGAATTCAAGATCCGTTTTCTGTGAGTGCAGTTACTTTCACAAGATAATTGTTTAAACGTAATTGTGATGAGTTATGAATTGGACTGTATGAAAATGTTTGTAAATCATACAAAGTTTATGTCTTTGAAAACTATGTTTTGATTTATGCTTGATTTGATTCATTATATGCAAGTTATGTTCTATGTTAATTCATATACCTAATTACGTACGCAAGTTATGTATGCAAGTTTGCTCGATCTATGCAAGTTATGAAAGATCATATGCAAGTCATGTTCATGCATGTAAGATCATATTTTATATATTCATATGTTTAGATCTACATGTTTATATGATTAGATCCATATCAGTCCATATGTTTAGAACTATATGTTCATATGTTTAGATCTACATGTTTATATGATTAGATCCATATCAGTCCATATGTTTAGAACTATATGTTCATATGTTTAAATCTACATGTTTATATGATTAGTTCCATATCAGTCCATATGTTTAGAACTATATGTTCGTATGTTTAGATCTACATGTTTATATGATTAGATCCATATCAGTCCATATGTTTAGAATTACATGTTCATATGTTTAAATCCGTGCAAGTTTATGTGTAGATCCATGCTAGTTCGCACTCAATATGTTGATTGGATCTATTTTTATATGTTTACTAGATTTATGTCGTCTTAGATCTATGTTGTATATGCCAGCTATGATGTCATGTGTTTCTTCCCTTTTTCCTTTTTTTTATGAGCTGGGCTAATTGCGAGCCTAACGTATCACATGAACTATATGTACGAATGACATGGGAACGTTGGGGAAAAGTTTAGGTAAAGGTTGAATATTATGTAATTGGCATAAAAAGGGGTTGTAATCATATAATTAATTTTGGGCATAACTAGAAAATGTGGCATAACTTGAATTGACCACACTTATGGATAATTTACATATAAACTTGGACATGAATGATAAATATGTAAATTGGCTAAAAGATAAACGTGCCTAACCCAAAGTTAGATTGAGTTGCAGTGTAAGACTGCCCGGAACCGCCCGGCACATCCAGCAACCACAACAACATAGATTTAATGTGAGAGGTTAGCGCATTAAGCCTAAAAACCCGAGGTTAGAATGAGTTTGCGGTAGAAGTCTGCCCGGAACCGCCCGACACATCCAGCGACCGCAAACAACAGTTCTAATGTGAGAGGTTGGTGCTTTAATGAATAAATTAAAGCTAAGGAACAAACATGCTAAGAATGAAAAGGTTAAGTAACATATGAATAGGCGACACTTAACCAATACAACATGTTAAGTGGGTGGGTTAAGTTAACATAGACAAGAACACAGCTTAACCAGTATTACATGAACAAAGTGGATAGGGTTAAGGCAAGCTTAACCAATAATAATATGGACTAGATAAGGGGAAGGGTTAAGTAAATCTTGGGTAAGTGGGTAATATTAGTATATATAGGCCCACAAACTTAACCGTTAAATAAACATGCATGAATCAGTGAGAAGGTTAAGTAACATATGAATAGGCAACACTTAACCAGTACAACATGTTAATTAAGAAAATGGGTGGGGTTAAGTTAAATTGAGAACACTTAACCACTATAACATGTTGATTAGGAAACCCTATTATCGAGGACTCATTTCAGCAGTAATCCACATAGATGTATCATGGTACCCTGAGCTAGGCAGGGTGTGGCACGATTACTGGGCTGATTATAAGCGGTCAAAATAGCAGCGGGTGGCGCGGCAGTGTAGGTTCCGACGGAGTATGGGCGTGCACGTGCCCCGGAGTGGAAAAAGAAGGCACTGGGCATCAGTAGTATACACTGTGTATCTTGAATCGTGTCGGGTTGCTATCATGGGAATTGATACACCCCATGGTGGGGCCATCACAAGTATCTACATACAAGCAGGGCCGAATGACACAAGTAATGAATACATACAAGCGAGGTCGAATGACACAAGTTATAAATACATGCGAGTTAAGGAGCCGATCGAACCAGGAAGGTAGTGTGTACAACTTGTGGGGGTAGGAGCAAAGGGGGGCACCTACGATAGCAGCTAGGAGTACACGAAACTACCATTATCATGATTAGTAAGAGGGATCAACTTTTAGTATGGGACTAGTAAGTGTGCG
Organism: Allium sativum; assembly: GCA_030737875.1. Classification (NCBI taxonomy): domain Eukaryota; kingdom Viridiplantae; phylum Streptophyta; class Magnoliopsida; order Asparagales; family Amaryllidaceae; genus Allium; species Allium sativum. Next base: position 395,146,428 of record CM060922.1, read on the forward strand.
GTGAACTAGTAATGATACGGTGTTACTAGCATTGGTGTAGTGTAGTAATTATCCTATAGTGATTAGAAGCGCAATCAATGTTATATCTTGTTCATCTTGTCTGCTTTGTCATGTCTGTTTATTCTACAGTCATTTCTTTCTTTGTAGTTTATGATCTTATCATGTTACTTTAATGATTATATTGTTAAAGTCACTGGACTCACCAGACTTATGTCTGACCTAGTTTGTTTCACCTCTTTTCTTCCGTACCCCCCCCAGGTTCTTAGGGAGGAAATACTCAAGCTTTGTTCAGATATCTCTTTCTTCCAACTTGAAGTTGAAAGGTGTATTGCTTGGCTTTGATTCCGCGTATGGAATTTTTCTGTTGGGGATTATAGCTTTAAAATTATGTACTCTGAAGGTTTTGTACAAGACTGATATCATGTACTTAATTTTGGTATTTGGAAATGTAATCAAACTTATTTCTGTTTTCGCTGCAATAAAATTCCAAAATTTCCAAGTACTACTTTTTCTGTCTTGTAATATTCCGTTCTGTTTACTTATAATGCTCCATGAAACTTAATGCATTCCCTTTGTGAGTGACATTAACGGACGTGGGGTTTTACACGTGGTATCAGAGCTGAAGGGTACTAGAACAGATAAAAGAATTTAAAAACCATTTTCAAAAGTATTATTTTCAAAAAAAAACATGTTTCAAAGAAGGAGTTTTCAAGAGAAAGATTTACTATGAAAAACATAATCACCAAAAGCCATATATCTATCTTTCGATTCTTTGTTTCGAATCTCTTCCTTTTTCCTTCTTGAGTCTCTTTCTCTGCGTTTAGATGCCTTTCCTAAGATATGGAAGTACTTCGGTGCGATGCATGGAAAACCTTTTCATGGGACTGAGATATTTGTCGAGGCTATAAATTGGCTCAAGGAAGTGAAGGACTCGTTTGGTATCTTAGAGATAGACAATGGAAGGTAAGTTCAGCTGGCTGCTTGGTCGATGAGGAAGTTTAGGCTGAGGAACACCACCCAAGGATGAGGAATTTGTTGATGTGGCTTTAATCCATAAGGAAGGTTAAGGAGAAAGTAGAAAGAATAATTAACCCATAACAAAAGAAGGTGTCTTTATTGTGGTATAACGGGCCATATAATTAAGGACTGTAGGAAGAAGAAGAAGCATGGTTGTTACCATTGCAGCGAGGCAGGACATATCATTTAAGATTACCCAAGGAGGTAAGGACAAGGGCATGGACAGAGGACAGGACCTACTTCTGGAGGACAGGTTCATGCTCTCATGGCACCAGGACAGGAGAGAGATAGAAGCATTTCTGTTGAAAGTTTGATTTTCCTTTTTCAGTCATCCTGTTTGAACTTTGTTTGACTCTTGCGCTTCGCAATCGTTTGTATCTGCTTTGTTAGTTGAAACACTGCACCTAAATACTAGTCTAGTTATGGATCCCATTGTAGTCTCAAATCCTATTGGTGGTTCAACTCACTTATCTATGGTTTGTTGGGTTTTGAGAGTATCTATCTTGGGCGTTGGGTTTGAATGCAACGCATTCGTTCCTGGTTTCACGGGCTATGTCTTGATTCTAGGGATGGATTGGCTAGCCAGGCATGGTGCCATCCAAGGCTGTGAAAAGAGGGTATAGATTGTTGACTAATTGTGGAAAGACCCTTGATATTTCTTGTGACCCTAGGGGTTCAGTGATGCTTAGCTACCTAGAATCTCTTGACGCATTCATCGATGATTTGAAATCTGTTTGTGTAGTCCATGAGTATGGTGACATCTTTGATGAGGTTCAGGGTCTATCCCCGAGGCGCGAGATAGACCTCCGAATATACTTTGTAGATAATAAAAAGCCAGTTGCATTGCCAGTGCGCCACATGGCTCCAAGTGAGAGAGGAGGGAACTCAGTAAACAAGTAGGGGAGCTACTTGAGAAAGGATTCATAAGAAGAAGCATTTCGGAATGGGTGCTCCAGTTGTTTTTGCTATGAAGATTGATGATTAGCTTAGATTGTGCGTGGACTATAGGGAGCCGAACAAGCTCACGAAGAAGAATAGACACCCATTGCCGAGGATAGATGATTTGCTCTATCGGTTAGTGGTGCTTCGGTTTTCTCGCAGTTGGACTTAGCTATAGGATTTCTCCAATTGAGGGTAGCTGAGGATAACATAAATAAGACTGCTTTTAGGACTCCTAACGGTTTCTTCGAAGGGATCATCATACCTTTTTTTTGGTTTGACAAATGCACCCACATATTTCGTAGACTTGATGAGTAGGGTATTTAGGGAGTTCCTAAACAAGTTTGTAGTAGTCTTTGTAGTATTTTGATTTTCTCTAGAAACGAGGGAGAGTATGCCCTACATCTTAGGGAAGTCTTAGAGACCCTAGAGTGCATCAACTCAAAGCTAAGTTCTCCAAATGTCATTTTTGGAGGAAAGAAGTGAGGTTCTTAGGACACGTGGTCTCTAAGGAAGGGATAGCAGTGGATCCTACAAAGGTGATGGCAATCCAAGATTGGAAGGTTCCTAGAAAAGCAACGGAAGTAAGAAGTTTTCTAGGGTTGGTGGGCTACTATAGGAAGTTCGTTAAGGGCTTTGCGAAGGTATCAGCCCCAGTTTTGACTTTGCTATATGGGAGCAAATCGTTCACAGTATATACTGGCACTTGCGAGGCAGGGCTTGGAGCAATTTTCGGTGCAAGAGGAAAAGGTGATATGCAAAAGGCAGTAGGTACGCAGTTATGTTTGAGCATCGCGTATCGTCCACAGACGGATGGATGGACAGAAAAGGTGAATAAAATCCTTGAAGATCTTTTGAGGTTATGCATCCTAGATTTTGGAGGACATGAGAATAACACTTTCCATTTGTGGAGTTCGCTTATAACAACAGTTATTAAGCTAGTATTAGGGTTTTTATGGACGACCGTGTCAATCACCAAATTGTTGGTAGGAATCTACGGATAAGATTTTACTTGGGCCAGATATGGTTAGGGAAACTTCTGAGGAGATAGACTTGATTCGAAGATGAATGAAGATGGCACAGGGCCGACAAAAGTCAAACAATGACAAGAGACGAACCGACCTTGAGTTTGATGTTGGAGACAAGGTTTTTATAAAAGTGTCACCGTGGAGGAACGTAGTTCGCTTTGGGAAGTGTAGGGAAATTAGCACCAAGGTTCGTAGGGCAATCCCTCATTACAGAAAGAATTGGACAGACAACATAGTGAAGTTGCTGAAAAAGCTTAGTGATGTTCATGACATGTTTCACGTGTCGCATGTGAGGAAGTGTTTACATGATACCGTAGAAATAGTGAAGCTGAGCATGCTTAGAGAAGAGGAAGTAGAGCAAGATGCCATGATTAGACGAGCTCCTACATGCATCCTTGGATCGGAGATCAAGAAGTTATGCGACAGAGAGGTCAAGTTGGTTAAAATCCAATGAGATGATCAAGGAGACGCGACTTGGGAGACGGGAGAGAAGATGCGTATGCTGTACCCTTTAATTTTTTAGGGTGTACTCTTAATTTCTCCTTTTTATATCACTTTGTTTAGACTTGTCCTATCATTTAGTGCATCCTCTTGATTACATTCTTGATTTTTAGGTAGGAAGATCCTATGGTTGTAAACATGTGTTTGAGACATGTTATGTTTGGTGGATGCAAGTGGATGCAAGTGTTTGCTAGTGGTTGCTCGTGGATGCATTTACACACACATTGGACACTAGATCGGCTCAGTCACTTTCATATTGCATATGCATATATGTATATGAATTGAAACTTTATGTGTTATCATATAGATGTTGCATTTGTATGAATAATTGTGCACTCATGTAGAAGTTATAAAGTACGATTAGGAATAATTGCATACATGATGAACTCATGGCACTGACATAATTTGCATTAAGGAGGTCAACTGAATCAGTAGACCGCCTGATTTTTGCATTAGATAATGACATATACACACACTATGCATATGATCATGAAAGCATTAGAAAGCACTTTAAGGACAATGGATGCCTATGATTGAATGGTTGAGTAGATGGCTGTTGGATGGTAGGATACACATTCTTTTTGACTTGAAGATTTCGGGGACGAAATGCTTTAAGTAAAGGGGAATGTAACACCCCATAATTTTAAAACAGGACGTAAGAGATAATTAAAGAATAATTAATCTTTAAAAGAAGAATTGGGTGAAACGGATTATGCCATTACGTTCGTCTCGGAATTCTGCTTGAGATAGAGTCCGAATTTGTGTGAATCAGACTCCGTATGAAGAAGTTATAGAGGTTAGAAGTTTTCAAGTTTAAGCAGAAATTAAATTAAAATAATAATTAAATAATTAAAGGAGATTCGAATTTCAAAACTTCAGAAAACAGTTGAGCGGGAAATTTCCCGCTCAGGGGTGTCGACATAGGTGTCGACCCCCCTAGGGGTGTCAACATGGGGTGTCGACCCCCCCTGTAGGGTCAACACGTGCGAACTGATCTGGACAGTGATGATTTTGTGAGGTGTCAGGGCATATGTGTTATGTTCTGGTTGGCTCCCTTGGGTTTGAATGGCTTTGATGACTCGTAGGTTGATCTAAAGGCCCATATTAATTCTAAACTTCTATATAATCACCCCAAACCTCAACCCTAGACCTTACAACCTTAAACTATGATGTCGTCATGCTGTTCATCTACAAACTAACCTAGCCGCCACCATAACAAATCAAATTCTAGATTAAAGATAAAAAGATAAGAGATAAAGATTCAAAGCCTAGGAATTGCGAAAAGGAATTCTAGAACAATAACGAACGAATCAACGCCTACATCAACGGATTAGCTTAGCAACTTCAGAAATCAGATCACAGAATTCAGGATCCATTTTCTGTGAGTGCAGTTACTTTCACAAGATAATTGTTTAGATGTAATTGTGATGAGTTATTAATTGGACTGTATGAAAATGTTTGTAAATCATAAAAAGTTTATGTCTTTGCAAACTACGTTTTGATTTATGCTTGATTTGATTCATTATATGCGAGTTATGTTCTATGTTAATTCATATGCCTAATTACGTATGCAAGTTATGTATGCAAGTTTGCTCAATCTATGCAAGTTATGAAAAGTTATAAGCAAGTCATGTTCATACATGTAAGATCATATTTTATATATTCATATGTTTAGATCAACATGTTTATATGATTAGATCCATATCAGTCCATATGTTTAGAACTATATGTTCATATGTTTAGATCTACATGTTTATTTGATTAGATCCATATCAGTCCATATGTTTAGAAATATATGTTCATATGTTTAGATCTACATGTTTATATGATTAGATCCATATCAGTCCATATGTTTAGAACTATATGCTCATATGTTTAGATCTACATGTTTATATGATTAGATCTGCATCAGTCCATATGTTTAGAATTATATGTTCATATCGTTTAAATCCGTGCAAGGTTATGTTTAGATCCATGTAGTTCGCACTCAATATGTTGATTGGATCTATTTTTATATGTTTAGTAGATTTATGCCGTCTTAGATCTATATTGTATATGCCAGTTACGATGTCATGTGTTTCTTCCCTTTTTCCTTTTTTTCTTATGAGTTGCGCTAATTGCGAGCCTAACATATCACATGAACTATACGTACGAACGACGTGGGAATGTTAGAGAAAAGTTTAGGTAAAGGTTGAATATTATGTAATTGGCATAAAAAGGGGTTGTAATTATATAATTAATTTTGGGCATAACTAGAAAATGTGGCATAACTTGAATTGACCACACTTATGGATAATTTACATATAAACTTGGACATGAATGGTAAATATGTAAATCATCTAAAAGATGAACGTGCCTAACCCGAGATTAGATTGAGTTACAGTGTAAGACTACCCGGAACCACCCGACTCATCCAGCGACCGCAACAACATAGATCTAATGTGAGAGGTTAGCACATTAAGCCCAAAAACCCGAGGTTAGAATGAGTTTGCGGTAGAAGTCTGCCCGGAACCGCCCGGCACATCCAGCAACCGCAAACAACAGTTCTAATGTGAGAGGTTGGTGCTTTAATGAATAAATTAAAGCTAAGGAATAGACATGCTAAGAATGAAAAGGTTAAGTAACATATGAACAAACGACACTTAACCAACACAACATGTTAGGTGGGTGGGTTAAGTTAACATAGACAAGAATACAACTTAACCAATATTACATGAACAAAGTGGCTAGGGTTAAGGAAGGCTTAACCAATAATACATATGGACTTGATAAGGGGAAGGGTTAAGTAAATCTTGGGTAAGTGGGTAATATTAGTTTATATAGGCCCACAAACTTAACCGTTAAATAAACATGCATGAATCAGTGAGAAGGTTAAGTAACATATGAATAGGCAACACTTAACCAGTACAATATGTTAATTAAGCAAATGGGTGGGGTTAAGTTAAATTGAGAACACTTAACCATTATAACATGTTGATTAGGAAAACCTAGTAACGTGGACCCATTTCAGCAGTAACCCATATAGATATATCATGGTACCCTGAGCTAGGCAGGGTGGGGCACGATTATGGGCTGATTATAAGCGGTCAAAATAGCGGCGGGTGGTGCAGCAGTGTAGGTTCCGACGGAGTATGGGTGTGCACATGCTCCGGAGTGGAAAAAGCAGGCACTGGGTATCAGTAGTATACACTGTGCATCTTGAATCATGTCGGGTTGCCATCATGGGAATTGATACACCTCATGATCGGGCCAGCATCTACATACAAGCGGGGATGAATGACACAAGTAATGAATACATACAAGCGAGGTCGAATGACACAAGTTATAAATACATGCGAGTTATGGAGCCGATTGAATGAGGAAGGTAGTGGGTACAATTCATGGAGGTAGGAGCAAAAAGGGGCACCTACGATAGCAACTAGGAGTACACGAAACTACCATTATCATGATTAGTAAGAGGGATCAACTTTTAGTATGGGACTAGTAAGGGTGCGGTGTAACTTGTAATGATACGGTGTTATTAGCATTGGTGCAGTGTAGTAATTATCCTGTAGAGATTAGAAGCGCAATCAATGTTATATCTTGTTCATCTGCTTTGTCATGCCTGTTTATTCTACAGTCATTTCTTGCTTTCCAGATTATGTTCTTATCCTGTTACTTTAATGACTATATTGTTAAAGCCACTAGACTCACCAGACTTATGTCTAACCTAGTTTGTTTCGCCTCTTTTCTTCCATCCCCCCCCAGGTTCTTAGGGAGGAAATACTCAAGCTTAGTTCAGATATCTCTTTCTTCCAGCTTGAAGTTGAAAGGTTTATTGCTTGCCTTTGATTCTGCATATGACATTTTTCTGTTGGGGATTATGGATTTAAAATTATGTACTCTGAAGTTTTTGTACAAGACTGATATTAAGTACTTGATTTTGGTATTTGGAAATGTAATCAAACTTATTTCTGTTTCCGCTGCAATAAAATTCCAAAATTTTCAAATACTACTTTTTCTGTCTTGTAATATTCCGTTCTATTTACTTTATGATCCACGAAACTTAATGCATTCCCTTTGTGAGTGACATTAACGGACGTGGGGTGTTACAATATTCAAGGAGATTGTAAAAATCATCTGCTAAGATTTTGCACTAAATATTAACTCGTATTTTGAAGCTCTTGTGCTTGTCTTCAAGTCTTCGATTATGATTATATATCTGCATACATAGATGACCTACATACATAGATCATATATATATATATAGTGATTGTATAGCCGTTGTCATTAAAAGCACGGAATAGAGATACTAACATTCTCCCCTTTTTGATGATGACAACTATACAATCAATCTTAGTAATATGTGATTTCTCTCCTTGAGTAAGTGATCTCCAGTGTATTTAATATATCTCCCATTTTGACATTATCAAAAAGCATATATGATAAAGTAAATATATGACAACGATAAACCACTTCATCATAAATCATAAATGTCACGTACACATAACAAAAGTCATAAAATCATCATGTACACAATATCAGATTGTAATAATTACATAGATAAGGTGTAGTTGATTAGAAATTAAGGTTTTAAAGTTAAATTGCATGGTCACGTACTATTGAATAGAAGGAACAACGACTTGTGGATTAGTAAAATATCCCTAAAGCCTAGAAGATTGATCGTCATAATCAGTATTTTTCCATTGTGATTTATCATGATATTTGATATCTTCTTGAATTGAAAGTCTATGAAAAGTTGGGTAATGTCCGTAACGGGGAGCATCTTCTGGTGGCCACAAGTTTTCTTTTTCCTCCTCTTGAACAACCGTAGGTTCCATTGGTTCGTTCTTGAATGCATGATGTTCTAAGTGTTCTGGAGTTGTACTTGGCCCCAGTTGGTTTTCTCGAGTTGTTGCAGGTGGAGGAGGTAGAGTAGAAGAATGTGGGGAAGACCTAGAAGAGAGTGTCCTCGTATTTTTCTCATCATTTTTCCAACAGTGGAAGCAGCTTTATTTAAAGTTTTCTCTACTTTGGTTAGTTGTGTTGAGAAGGATCTTTCTAAGTGTGTATTTTTTACTTGAGACTTTCTGATTAAGAGAAAGGATACATTGGTTTTGAAGTGTGATATCTTAAACACTTTCTTCCATTTTAGCTGCAATTCGTGCCTGTTGAATTTCTAGATCAAAATAGTACTTTGTTGGTTTTGAAGGGTCGAACGCGGCTGTAGGTCTTGGAGTAGGTCATTGTTGTTCTTGTGGATATTGTTGAGGTTGTGGTTGTTCTCATTGTCATAACCATTGAGTAAAAGGTATAATTCTTGATGGGGATTTCGAAGGTGCATTAAGGATGCAAAACGAATTCCTCTTTCCATGACTTTTATTTTTTATATTTTGATAAGCCTAAAGTGATATCATTTGCTTTAAAAATTCACATAACGTATGCTGCATAGGGAATTGTTCGTCGAGACAGTGTCCAAAAGCTTTTGATTTGTTCAAATATGTACTGAGCCCAATTTAATTTTGTGAAACTGAAAATAACATATAAAGCTATGTGGTCATGATCGTAGACTTATTCATGACTACCTAGTCTTGGGAAGACAGTATTTACAAGGATTCTATTCAATAGCCTAGCCCGTGGACGAAAGTAAAATGGTGTCATTCTAGGTATATCATCTTCCCAAATAAGACGGGTGGTTTAGTAGGTTTATGACTCATATCTAGGATGTCCTTCAACCTTGTTCCTGAATATGAACATCGAAGTATTTGTCCTAGCATTTCGAAATTGAGCTTTACAATTTGCCCATAAACACTTGACCATATTTAGTTTTCAGGATCCGACGAGTTCCATATATGGACTGAACATAGATTTATGTAAAAAAAGGAATATACCCAATGGATTTATTTACCCCTTATTAGATTTATAGTCGATCAAGTCATCAATTTCAGGAGAAGTTACCAAACTTCATATACCATATTGTGCTAACAATTTAAAGGGTAAAAATGACATACATGAATGTTTTTCTTTTCAAATTCCTTTAGCCATTTTTCTCCATCTTTTTCTAGCATCTAACTATTGATTTTCTCCGTTGTAGTCATTTATTCGTAAGGCTCTGTAGATCATGATAGTTGAGTGATCTTTTCCTCTTGGGAAAAGGTCTTTTAGGAGCCATTGCTTTGATAAATAACAGAAATTGATTTGGAAAATTAGGGTTTGAAAGAGGAATGACAGGTTGTAAAAAGTGTAAAGTGAAAAAATGAAGTGAAAACGGGGTTAAAAGGCCGGTATTTGGTCATTCAGATGTCTGAATATAAAGACAAACGTCTGAGCTGAAGGATGCAGAAAACTGCATTTTCCAGAGTGGTTGGACAAACATCTGACCATGTTAAGCAAAAGTCTGAGATAAAACAAATTTAAATTTTAATTCTCCAAAGACTTAGAATATACGTTGTTTTAAAACGTCTGAAAGCTGAAGTTGATGATATATATATATATATATATATGTTTATAATTAACTATAGATGATTATTCCATAAATTAGATATTAGAACATAAAATATGTGAATAATTATGCTTATTTCATAATATTATTAAGAAATATTTTAATTAATTTTAGTTGTTCTTTGAGGTGTCTCTTGAGTGATTACATTGTTTATCCCATGAATTTGGTTCGATTTTTGAATCTTGAGATAATGGTGTCAGTGGTGACAATTCAGGACGCTTAGGACTCTAATGAGATGTACCTTCTTCCCAGAGATTTCTATGAGTAATGTCGTCATTTTAGGTGATTCCTTAAAGCAAGATGACTTCTTATGGATACAATTCTTTGTAGGTGGATGTCCACAAACTAAGAACAAGATTTCTCGAGAAAGTGTAAGTGCATTCCTTTTCCTTTTTGTTTGTAGTACGTCTCCTTTTGTAATTCCATCATTTCTCATTGGTAATGTGAAATCTTATCTAGTTTTTCATGAAAAAGAATCATGGTTAGTAGGGGATTTATCCTTTTTGAGTCGCTTAAGCAAAGATGAAAGTCCTTATCGACTCCATGGAGAGGCTTTGGGCGTTGATGGAGCCAGATCGATCAGTAGGAGTTGAGTTGGATGAAAGTGAAGTAGGGTTATATGAAGAAGTGTTCTGTGAGAGGACATTGTTGTAAACCTTTTAGTTTGAAAATCAAGGATATATGAATGCTATATATAACATTGTTTTTACTATTTATGGAACAATTTTCAATGGTATGAGTTTGTTTATAATTTTAACCACCGGAGTGGAAAAGGTTGGCCAAAAAGATAATGGAACAAAGTAAACTAGTTATTGTATAAGTTAGAATGTAATGTTAAAGTACACAAGAAGTACCAAATAGATAAATGGAAATGACATACGACTATCAATGCAGAGGTTTAAAGTTTAAGTGTTGGCTTAGTTGATGCAAACAAATTTTCTATTTTTTTTCTTTTTATATTAATTTCTTACTTCAGATATAGAATATATTCCTAGTTCTCTTCTTAGTTTTATGAAGGATGTTTCACATAATGGTTAATATCAGCAATTTGTTTTTCACTATTAACGAATTCCAATGTTATTTTACTTTTTTCAATGTTGTCTCTAAGAAAATGATGTCTAATGTCTATATGTTTTGTTCGAGAGTGATTTATGAGATTTTTAGATATATTGATTACACTTGTATTATCGCAATATACTGGTTAACTTATTATAGATTTTCCAAAGTCTTCAAGTGTTCGTCGCATGTATATTACTTGCATACATGCCAAAGCAGCATATATATTCTGCTTCACATGTTGAGATACAAACCGAATTTTGCTTTTAATTGAACCACGATACCAGAGATTGACTGATAAAATAACAAGTGTCACTTGTGCTTTTTCTATTGTTTTGAAACCTTTGAAATCGGCATGACTATATGATATGAGTTCAAAAGAAATTCCTTTGAAAATGAAAAGACCATAATCTCCACTGTTGGTTGAGTATCTCAAAATACATTTTACTGCTCTATAGTGTGGTTGTGCCTGAAATCTTACACATAAACATACACTCATCATGATATCGGGTTTGCTAGCTGTTAAATATAATAAGGATCCTATTATACTTCGATATAATTTTTGATCAAAATCCTTTCCATTTTTATCTTTTTCTAAGTGAACACTTGTACTCGTTTAGTTTTCTAGATATTTTCTCCATTCCAAAATGTATTAACAAATTAAGGCAATATTTTTCTTGATTTGTAAAAATTCCATATTTTAATTGTTTAATTTGCAATCCCAAGAGGAAATTTAAATCTCCCATATGAGACCATTTGAATTTATTTTTCATAATATTTGAGAAATTATGTCATCTACATATATTTGAACAATTAAAATATCATTATGAGCTCTTTTTGTTAATAACATGGTATCCATTTTACCTATTTAAAAACCAAAATTAATTAAATGAGTTTCAATCTATCATACCAATCAAGAGGTGCTTGTTTTAATCCCTATAAAGCTTTCTTTAATTTATATACATGTTCTGAAAAAATTTCATGTATAAATAATAGAGTTTGTTCGGCATATACTTGTTCTTTTATAAAACTATTTATGTAGCACTTTTTATATCCATTTGAAAAAAAATTAAAACCGTGATGACATGCAAAAGCACTTTTTACATCCATTTGGCTCTAAAGTTGAAATAAATGCAATGTGAATCATCTAATTTAACTGATGTCTAGTGGATACTCTTGAGTTTAGATCACCGATAATGTTATTAGATGGATGGTCCTTCAAAATATGAGGTGGTGATTTTAATGTATTTGAAATATCATTGTTACTATTCAATGTATTCGAGACATCATTATTATTATTTAAAGCTACATCATTCTCATTAGCTTATATTATAATATTTCCTTCATCATTTATTTTAGTTGTTAAATTTTTTTTATCCAACAAGACATGTAGACTTTCTTCTATAATATTAGCGTACTTATTAAAAATGATTTAAGCTTTACTACGATTTAAATAACCGCCGGCTTTTGGATCAAATTTTCTGAGATTATCTTCTATATTTAAAATAAAACATTTTGAACCAAATTGTAACAACCCGGAAAATCAGAACCAATTTAAAAAATTTATTTTAAGTAAATTTTGTTAGAAAATGCGTCAGAATTTAAAAATCCATTATTAAATTATTGTATATATGAAAATAATAATAATAATAATAATAATAATAATACCGTAAAACTTTTAATGTTATCTATGTAATAACATATGATGTTTAATACTATATGTTTTGGAAATTGAAAGGTTGCAAACCTTCTAATAATTATCATTAAATAATCTAGCATTTATCTCATGTATTTATTCTCTCCTCTTTCTACTTTTTTATCTATCATTCAAATTCATTTAGAAATAAATCTATTCCCTTTATTTCTCCTTTTCTTCATCCCTTTTCTTTATATCTACAATCTTCAAATCTCAAAATAAAATAAAATAAAAGCCTACAAAACTATATGCATATTTCTATGATTTATTCTTATTAGTCCAATTAAATATGTCCCCTAAATTACGTTATTTAATATTACGTGTTTTGAAATTTAAAAAGTCACATAACTTTCTTATAGTCATCATTAAAACAATAAATTATGCATCCGATACTTTCCGTTATTCTCTTTCTTTATGTAATTTTGTTTTGAATTTTTAATAAGAAATAAATGTTGATTAGATTAACATGACATGTCTAGTCAACTAATTTATTCACTTGTAACCTACTACATATATAGAGACTCAAGTGAGGATTAAAATAAAGTATATAACCAAATATATATATATATATATATATACACACACATTATATGAAAATATGTATAGGCGTTGTATGAAAATATACATATACAATATATGAACATACATAAATGCGATATATAAAATGGTCATGAAATGAAATATTCAATAGTTAGTTAAAAATATATTTTGTTAGACAAAAGCATTGCTATTAGCATATTAGTGAAATATAAAATCATAAATAAAGGAAAGTCGTCTCTTTCATAAAATAAATAAAATTTGAAATCATATTCGATGAGGTATGTCATTCTTTGCAAGGAAAATAAAAAAGGAAAATAATAATAATAATGACAATGATAACAATAATTGCCGCATGCGTTTCATTCATATCCTTTAGTTCTTTATGTTCTCTCTCTTCTTTTCATATACATATATGTCATACTATAAACCTTTTATAAATACAAGAAAAAAAAGAGAGGAAAAAAAAGGATAAGATAGACAATTATTAAATTAAATATTATTTAATATATTGTTATTATATATTGACCTTTATCTTACATAGATTAACATCTCATCCCTATCAATTAATTTAATTCTTTTATAACGTGCAATATATGGTTAGCGGGCCTTTTCCAAATTAAAGAAGTAAATAGTTAATTTATTTATAAATACCCTAGAATAATCAAACCCTAATTCATATCATAGCCACCGCCACCTTATCCTTCAATGGCCACTCTTCTTCAAATTTCCTTCATCGGTTTCTTCTAATCCATCACATAATTCCCGAAAATTATAAAGCCAATATGGGAGAGCACCACGAGACCTCTCTAGTCAACGGTCAAGATCATTGAAGGCAACCTCAATTAGGGTGCGATTTGGAATGAGGAACGACAGTTTTGGTTGAGCGGTTTTAAAAAGAGAACGACGGGTTTTGAGAAGAATGGTTAAGGGATTTTAATTTTTAATTAATTAATTATATAATTAATATAATCAATGTTCGTAACGTCATATCTCTCTCATACGAGGTCGGAATCGGACGAAACAAAATGCGTTGGAATCACGACGATGAGATCTGCAATATGGAGCTGACTAGAGCTGAAACAGAGCACGTTGGAAATTCTAACAAAAATCGATGTGAGATCTCTATTTTTAAGTAAATTTAATTATTAATTGTGATGTGAAATTTATATTTATACTATATAAAATTCATGTTGGTGTTGTATAAAATTGTAATTGTTTGTTTGTGATTACATTGAACAACTGAATTGAATTGTGTATATTCATGTTTGTCAAATGTATGCATACAATAAAAACCATATTTTTATTGTATAAAATAAAATAAAAACATGTTAATACATGTTTGGCATTAAAAAAAGTCATTTTCTTATGTTAGATTAAAAATAAAATAAAAACATGTTAATACAAGTTTGGCATCAAAAAGTCATTTTCTTATGTTAGATTAAAAATAAAATAAAAACATGTTATTACATGTTTTGCTATTTCAAAAGATATTTTTAATATGTTAGGGTAAAATAAAAAGAATAACATGTTACTACATGTTTGGTTAAATAATAAAGATTACATTTTTATTACATACGGTGATCATTAAAATCATGTCATGTTATTTAAATATGTCATTTTTGTAAAATCATGCTATGTTAGAATTAAAATATCATTTTTGTTAGATTAGAATAAAAATAACATTTTTGTTAGAAATGTTACATTAGAATAAAAATGACATTTTTGTTAGAAATGTTACATTAGAATGAAAATAACATTTTTGTTAGAAATGTTATATTAGATAAAAAATAACATTTTTGTTATAAAATTATCATTTTAGATAAATTGTCATGTTAGATTAAAAATAACATTTTGTTCTCATTTCAGATAAATGTCATGTTAGATAAAAATATCATTTTAGATAAAAATGTCATGTTAGATAAAAATATCATTTTAGATAAATATGTCATTTATGTTAGGGATGAAAATGTTGAAACTTCAAAATTCACATTTTTAATGTAAAGATAAAATATATAAAATATTCATTATATGGATAATAATGTTGAAACATTAAAATTTACATTTTTAATGTAAAGCATGATTTATGTAAAATGATCATTGGTTGAAATATAAAAATGTTTAACAATAAAAAGTTTACATTTTTATTTGTATATGAGAAAATATGAAAAATGAACATTTGTTTTAAAAGATTCAAGTTAATAAATTTTGTTTACATTAAAATTTACACTTTAATGCATGTATAAGTCATATTAAAAGATTCATTGTTTGAAAATTTGTTTTCACATTAAAATTTACATTGTTAACCTAAAAATGAATCATTAGAAAAAGGTTCAATGCTTGAAAAATGTTTTTACATTAAAATCTACATTTTTAATGTAAATGAATCATATGAAAATAAAAGATTCATTTTTGTAATAAAAATATATATTTTGAGATTGAAATTTACATTTTTAATGTAAATAAATCATTAGAAAAAGTTTCATTGTTTAATAAATTATATTAACATTAAAATTACATCTTTAATGTAATAAAGGGTTGATTAAAAAGATTAAAATTTGATAAAAATGTGTTAACACAGGAAAGTACATTTTTAATGCACAAATGATTATATAAAAAGATTAATATTTGATTTTAATATGTTTACATTCAAAAGCCCATTTTTAATGCATAAAAGGATTCAATAAAAAGATCATTCTTTGATAAAAATGTTTTTACATTAATTTTTTTACATTTTTAACGTAAGTAGGAATAATTAAAATATGCATTGTTTAATATTAACATTTACATGTTATAGAAGTAGAAATGTTCATTTGTTTGATATCAACATTAACATGTTAGAGAAGTAGAAAAATGTACATTGGTAAAACATTATCATGATTATGTTAGCGATATTAGAAAATAATTCAAACTGAATTATAATTGGTTAAATTTATTAACCAATGATTTACGTATGTAAACTGTTGTTGTTTGAAAACCCCACACGGGTATTAGGATGATATTTGTCATACATTAGTCCCGATGTTTAGTTATATATCAATTGATGGATTGACAATCTGTGATGAGCATTATTTATTTATTTATTTTAATGCTCACACAGTTATAAATTTCACTCTGGATGTGAATGGACTGTTTATTGATTATTTCTCATTATTGTTATATACATGCGATGTATAAAATCCATATAACTGAATTTATATGGTAATTGATTGAGTCGCACTCCGATTCAGAATATTTTTAATATAAAATATATTTTAAATAAAGAATCTTTTGAAATAAATAATATTTTAAAATTATGAATATTTTAAAATAATATTCAGTGTAAAATAAAATTATGATTTCTATGTCCCTTTTTAGACGAATATAATAATATAAAAATGTGAAGCCGAATTAAGTAGCAAACGTTATTTTAACCCGAACGGGTTTATCGATCGATTTGATTTACTTTATAATGAACATCAAAAGAAGTGATTGATAAATCTAATATTTTGAAAATATAAATATTTAATACGATAAAGATATAGAATATTCAATTTTTATTTAGAATTGAAAAATGAAGTTAAAATCATTTTAAAATGAATTTATAAATATTTTATAAAATAAGTTTTAAAGAGGAAACCGAAAAAATATATATAATATATTATATATTTATATACGCGCCGCACAGCGACCGTTCGCGAATTTCGACCATTAACTTCAAATTGATGTAAGGGGGATCCGACCGTCGGATTCTCCTAAAACCGGAACCGTTTGGTTCGTATCGAAAAGAGCTTTCCAATGAATATAAGAGATTTGAGATCTAATGGTTGGATTTGAAATGATGCCCAAATCAATTTCAAAAAAGGTCGTTGTAAGTGCAGTTCGGTGGCGGTTATTGGAAACCGACTGTACAGGCCTTAATAAATTTATTAAAAATTTGGAAAAATTATGTAAAATCATAATAAATGATTTAAAAAGATTTTTTGATGAAAAATTCCATATTTAGAAATATATTTTTATCGAAATGAACTAGTTATTAACTAGAATAAATCTTTTAGATTAAGATTTAATGAAATTTACCAATTGTTAAATATCTAATTGGAATTAAATAAAATAAATTGGATTTTTGGGTTTGTCGTGAATGATATCTTCAATAACACTGTTCTTAAACCCTGTTGAGAAAAGAATAAATCTTTTAATTAAGATTGGTAGAGTTTCCAACTTTATATTTAGTAATTAGAATAAAATAAAATGTGAATTGGGTTTATTGTGAACTATGTTTTTAAACGACATTTGTTCTTTAACCCAATTAATAGTGAAAATATAATTTGGAAGTTATAAATCTTTTATTAAGATTTATTGGAAATTCTCCAAAGAAAAGTTTTCCTATTTAATATATTAAATTGGAATTGAATGGGATTCAATTTAATAATAATCGAGATGAGATTCTGTAAAAAAAAGACCGTTACTATATATGGAATTTAAAAGGCATTGCAGTTATTCCATTTATATTAGTAGTCTGATACAGAAATTTATATCGATTACATATTGATTTGATTTTTGTGAAAATTTTATATTTAATGGAAGATGATTTTGGATTTATCGTGAACTGTGTTTTAAATGACATTGGTTCTTTAACCCAGTTAAAGACAAGATTAATTTCTTAAAGTTGAATAATCATAAAGTAATGATTTTTGATATTAAAACCAAATTAGAGTTTTAATGAATCTCTAAAAATAGGATTAAAGAATAAATTTAAAAGAATTTATCTTTGATAAAATTAATGGGAACTTTCCCTAATAATGTGAATTTTTTATTAAAAGAATATTCTGAATTGGAATGACGCATATGATGTGTTTCTATAACACTTAATTATTGATTATAAATACACGAGTTATTCGGAAAGACCGGGACTAACCCATTCTGAATAATTATTAGGACGATTAAATGCCTAAGATGAAGATGGTGGTTGAAGACCGGTGGTCTTCACATCGTTTGGAGGATTATTGATGTCTTGATTGCGAGGCATCCCAAACAAGGTAATAAGTGGTGATAGTCCAGACGTACTTGGAGATCGACGAATATGCGAGAACCTCCCTCCTGTATTAGACATATGGGACGAGGAGTAAGGTGTCTCCGGTTTCGTTCAGACCCAGAACGAACTTATAAATGGATGGTATGTCTGATATTGTATTCCTTTATGCTGTATTCGTTGATCTTTGCTAAATATATATTTGTTTGGTGGCGGAGAATTTATTCTCTTTCTTAACACCCTTCTCTGAGACGTACAAGCTCAGAGGTTATATATCAGAAATCAATACGTATGGTATGGAGTAACAAGGTGGCATGTTAAGATGCAAATGATCAAGGCTTATTGTTGAAAAGCAGGGCCTTGTGGTTGATGATCAAAGCACAGCTTTTGTAACACCCCGTAATTTGAACATAAAAATTCACAAATTAAAGTATACTTAATTAAGTGAAATGGGTTGCGCAGAGAAATATATATATATTGATATATATATATATAATTGAAAATTTAATAAATAAATATGCAAAAATGTTCAAAACAGCGAATTGGGAGAGGGGAATAACCGAACCGGCCGATTTTTGAGGTCGACCCGAGCTCGCTGGGTCGACTAGGGGTTAATCCAGGGTGTTTGGCTGTCAACCTGTAACAACCCGAAAATGCGGGCCAGTTTGAAATTTTTATTTCGGCAATTTTAGTGAATTTTGAACATTTAAAATAGATTATTTTAAATAATATCGACGAGAAATTTATTTTGAATATAATTCGAACGTATATATCTATATACGTCGTCGTTAGAATATAAATAATTATATATAACTATAAAAGGAATTGAAAATGGCGCGGTAGTTCGATAATTCGATTTCAAACTTCAATTGAATGTACCAGGTGCAAAACAATCCGGATTTTAGTGAAACCAAAAATAATAGGATCTAATTGATAATATCTTTCCAACGAATCTGACAAATCGAAATTTCATAGCGGGAATCAAAAGATATGTCCAGTTGAAAATTCTGAATAGTCGCTATGGAATTCAGGCCCTTAAAAATGGACATTTTGCAAACGACCTCGGATTTCGACGAAACCAGTTTTGTTGGATCCGCAGTGTCAAGTTATTGCTAGATTCCAAATTTCATAATTTTTCGAATCAATATGTGAGCGTGGCAAAGGAAAACGCGTTTGACCAGTTTCAGTTGATTTTAATCGACTGGAAATTGGCCATTTTTCTAACGGTCTCAGAATTCGACGAAACTAGTTTTGTTAGGACCATATCGTTAATACGAAGCTAGAAAATATTTTTATTGAATTTTTAGAGACAGTATGTGACCCCGGTAATTTGAAATGTACGTTTAAAATTCAATATAATGATTTAAATGTAAATTCAACAGAAACTGATTCAAACGATCGAATCAACCTACGATACATATCCCATTGTGTTCGGAATAGGGGTAAAACGCTATGGGCGACAGGCGGTGGGCCTCGTTTAGGGGTCGTATGTAAAAGTCAACTTTTTACAAATTAAAAATAAATAAATAAATAAATATATTCTCCCTCTTCCCCTTTAATCCTTCTGGCCCCCCTACTCGTTTTCAAATCGACAGAAAGAAAATAGAAAAAAAAAAAGAGCTAAGCCCTAATCGAGCGACGGAGGGCCCTCGACGCCGCCACCGGAGGCGCCCACCTCCGTCCAAGCTCGCCGCCCTCCCCTCCTTCTTCTCCTCCGCCACCTCGAAGCGACACACCCCTCCCCTCATCCGCCGAAGCGCGAGAGCCCCCCCCTTCCTCCACCGCCGCACACTCCCCCAGTGGCGCGACAAGCCGCCTGCGCCCCTCCGGCGAACACCACCACCCACTGCGAGACAGCGAGCCCTCCCTCCTTAAAATCCTGTAAGCTTTAATGCTATTTTACTTATTTATGTCTTTAACAAAGTGATTTTTGTTTTAATAACCTTGCTTTGAAAATGAAGATATGTTTATGTTTGAAAACTGATTTCCTTTATGTTTAAAAACTGATTTTTATTTTATTTTTAAAAACTAAGAAAGTATATATATTTTTTAAATGGAGAAAGCTTAAATTTTTTTAAAATAGAAAAGACTCGATTTTTATTTAGTTAGCGGAAAAAAAAAGAGAAAAATAGAAATAGAATTGTGTTTTTGAAATGAAAATACATATGGTTTGAAATAGAAAATATGATTTTTATATTTTTAAAGAATTAAAAATATAATCTTTTATATAGTAGAAAGATAAAAACATGATTTTTATATTTTTAAAGTATTAAAAATATAGTCTTTACTATATAGATGATGTCAAAATATGATTTTTGTTTATGTAGAGGATTAAAAATATAATTTTTACATGATAGGAAAATTTAAAAATATCATCTTTATATGTGTAGAAAAATAAAAATGTGATTTTTATAAATCTATATTTTTGAAAAGGCGAAATCTATATTTTTGAAAAGGCGAAGTCTATGTTTTTATAAAGGCGAAATCTTTATATGGAAAATAGCGTGATAAAAATATAATTTTTATCTATATAACATAGTAGTAAAAATAGAATTTTTATATATTGAACTTCGAAAATAAAAATAGAATTTTTATATATTGAACTTCGAAATAAAAATAGAATTTTTATATATTGAACTTCGAAAAGAAAAATAGAATTTTTATATATTGAACTTCGAAAGAAAAATAGAATTTTTATATATTGAACTTCGAAATAAAAATATGATTTTTATATATTGAATAGCGAAGTAAAAATTCGATTTTTACATATGTAGTAAAAGCGGACAACGAAAGCGACAAAAGGCGAGTTGGCGAAGATTTCCTGCATTAGAAGTGCCGTGGAGCTAGGATAGCTATCTGTGAGAACTTCTCACCTTTCAATTTCTTTTTCTAGTTATATATATATATACTAGGATGCAGACGGTGTTTAGTAGCACCCGACACCCGTCATCCACAGACCATGGATGGCTTGTTTGTTAAATTGTTTGGTTGTGTAGTTGGTTAGTCTATTTGGTTTAAATTGAATTGTTTGGTGAATTGAAATGGATTTGATTGATGTGTGAATGGCGTGGGCCTTCACTAGACCGGGGATAAGGCTAGGCCTCGTCCCGTTTCTAGTATCGTGCCGTTATGCCGCCGAAATTTTCTAAAATATGTTAGAAAAATAAAGATATCATTTTTATTGTGTAAATGAACTAATAGAAATTCAAGTGTTGAAATAAATATTTTTGACGTTAAAAATATAATTTTTAACGTGAAAGTGAATAAATAAATATTTATAAACAAATCGGCCGATTTGTTTATTTACACTGATTTGACTGATATTGATTGGGTTGATAAATTTTACACATCGCCCAACTGCACAAATAAAATCTGTGTTTGATTGTTTGAAACCCCACACGGGTGTTGGGATGAAATTTGGAAGTTCACTCATCCTGATTGATTAAATATGTCGATCGATTGATTGACAGGCTGTTATAAGCGTAAGATATCTATATTTGATGCTTATACAGTGTAGTGCACTTTGGTTGATGGTTGATTATTTTTCAATGCTATTATATACATGTGTTGTATGGAATCCATATAATTAACGTTATATGGTGATTGATTGGGCCTCATTCCAATCGGGAAAATAATGAATATTATAAAAGAAAATTCATGTGTTGAATATAAAAATAGTCATGTGTTGACGATGTTCATGTGTTGAGTGAAATATTTTATACAATGAAATTTACATCTTTATCATATTTAAAATTAGAACTACTTCTCAGTAGAAGTCTAATTAAAAATCAAACGATAGATACCTTAGTTTTATAAAATATTTTACATAACAAAAATAGTGAGGTGTTGACAGTACTCATGTGTTGAGATTAGTCGTGTGTTGAAAGAAATATAGATTCATGTGTTGAATAGAACAAATATTCATTTGTTGAATAGAATAACGAATTATTGAAATATAAAGCCGTGTTGATTAGAGATGCGTTATTTTGACGCGAACGATGTTTATATCGATTTTATTCGTTTTATAATGAATATTGAAAAGTGATTTCAAAATTCAATATTTTGAAAGGAAATTCAAATTGAATTAGATTAAAATTCAAATGGAAATTTTATTGAATCAATTTGAAATGAATTCGAATCGAATAGAAAATGAATTCGATTCGAATTGAATAGAAAGTGAATTTGAATTCGAATAAAATATAGATGAATTCAAATTGAATTGAAATTGAAATTGAAATTTAAAACGAACTGAAATTGAATAGAAATCAATTTAAAACGAATTCAAATTGAATTGAATTGAAACGAATTAGAATTCGAATTGAATTGAAATCAAATCGATTTGAAATTGAATGTAGAAGTTGAATTATTTCAGAAACGAATTTAAAACGATTTATAAAATTCGTTTTAAATAGAAATCGACGAAATATATATTATATATATTATATATATAATATAATGGCCTGAATAGAACGCGCCGCGCTGCGGCAGTTCGTGAATTTCGACCATTTATTTCAAACGGACATTGCGGGAGATCCGACCGTCGGATTCTCCTAAAACCGGAACCGTTGGGTTCGTATCGAAAAGAGCTTTCCAATGAATATTAGAAATTTGAAATCTAACGGTTGGATTTGGAATTATGTCCAAATCAAATTCGAAAAAGGTCGCTGTAAGTGCAGTTCGATGGCCGTTGTTGGAAATCGACTGTACGGGCCTTGATAAAATTATCAAAAATATCTATAATTTGTGTAAAATTATAATATGTGAATTGGAAAGAATTGGGCTGGAAAATTCCACATTAGAAGGTAAAAATAGATTTTTATCGAAATGAACTAGTTTTGAACTAGAATTAAAATCAATTTATTTTTGAAATAAATAAATTGAATTTGAAAGTGATTTTGAAAATAATCGATAATTTCCAATACGTGGATTGGACTGGAGCTGAATCGAAATTATCTTCGGGATATTTCTATGTTGGATTTCGTGACTATACAGATATTGTTATGGGAATTTGAAAGATATATTTTATATCGTTATTTCCAATACGATATTTGTTGGTTTCAGAATTTGGTATTGAATATAAGTCGATATATTTTCTATTCAGAGCCTTGTATTTAATATCAAATGTGATTTGGGTTTATCGTGAATCGTGTTTTAGATGACATTGGTTCTTTAACCCAGTTAAAGACAGGATATTGATTTTTGAAAAGATTAAAGCTAAGTGGAGTTTTAATGAATCTTTAATTAGATTAAAATGTGAATTGATAATGTAAATTATCAAATCTGAAAGGTGATCGAGAATGGAGTACCACCAGTTTTGCTCCAAAGCGATAGTTAAATCTTTAATTAGATTTGAACGTGAAATGGTAATTAATTTTACCGATAACACCGTGGTGTTAGATATGGAGTATCACCAGTTTTGCTCCATGAGATATATAGGTTGGGATTGGGAAATAAACTAAATAATTACTTCGGTGTGGTTCGTTAATCCCGACTAGTTTGAAATGATATCCAAAGGAAGATTATAGGATAAATTTAGAAGAATTTATCTTGGATAAAATTAATGGGAACATTTCCCTAAAAATGTGTTTTTGTGAATAAAAGATTATTCTGAATTGGAATGAGGCGTTCGTTGTGTTTGTGTAACATTCGTTTATTATATACGTGGGTTATTCAGAAAGGCCGGGTTTATACCCATTCTGAATAATCGATTCGACGAGATGTCGAAGGTGAAGACGGTGGTTGAAGACCGGAAGTCTTCACATCGTTTGGGTGATTACTGATGATCTTGATTGGGCTGTACACCCAGGATGAGGGAATCAGTTGGTGATCGTCCAGACGTACTTGGAGATGGATGGATATGCGAGGAAAGTGCCTCCGGTTTCGTTCAGACCCAGAACGAACTTGTAAATGGATTGTGTGTCTGACACTGGATTTTATTCTGTGTTGATTGATCTCTATTAAATATACATCTGTTTGGCGGCAGAGAATTTATTCTCTTGCTTAACGCCCTTCTCTGAGACGTACGAGCTCAGAGGTTGTATATCGATGGACATCAGTCGCATGGAGTGAATTGCCAATGTGGCACGCGTAAGTGGCAATTGATCAAGGCTTCTGTTGAAAAGCAAAGTCTTGTGGTGGATGATCAAAGCATGGCCTGTGTGGCGTAGCTTTGTGTATAACGTGAATTCGCGAGCCTCACACCTCGGTATGAGTCAAAAACGGGATACGGACCCAAGGAGTGCACGACGTTTCTTTCTAGCTAGGGTGGTGTCAGTGACCTACCAGCCCTGACATTTATATACTTTTCACCTGTGTGGTTGTTGGATATGAGGCGCCTCGGATATAGGTCTGTAAGGACCGTGAAACGTGTGTTCAGGAATAATTAATCCTCAAAAGTAAGAGAGGACCGGCCTTGGAGGTTCCAAAGGATCAGAGTGGGGTCCTGAGGCATTGCTAGAGTGTCTCGAACGCGGAGAGGAGCTTGCCCCTTGCCTCGGCTCATGATGGGAATCCAATTTCCAATACGTGATAGTGCGGTTTTATTTGTAGAACCTAGTATGGCGACATAGTGGTATGGGTCATTAATGCCGCCTATGATTGATATTTATGATTGAAATTGTTTTGACACTATACACCTATAATAGTATCAAATAATGTGTTTTAAACGTATCAAGCATGCTTTGGCTGTTATAAGTTAAAAACCCTATCCTCCGGCTTGCGTTGCATTGTGTGATGGGACCTGGGTCTTATAACAGCTTCATTTTTCTTTATTTAGCATTACGCTGTTTGTTTTATGCACTGGTATTCTTGGGAGGAAACCCGTTCCGTGTTATGCGGCGTGGTCCCTTGATTTACCTAACTTTAAAAATAAAGATTAATAACTGTTTTAGTTCTCACACCAGTCCCATGACTGACCTGGAGTTTATTGTTTTAACCTAAACTCTGGGTGCCCCTATTTTCCACACGGGCAGCTAGTAGTTTTGGTTTTGCAGATTTATATTCACAGGGTCCTGATTAACAGCTGGAACGATGCTCGGAAAGCTCTGTATCCGTGTATCACTTCTAGTTGTGTTTTGTATATTTTTCCGCTGCTATGTAATTTATTGTAATCTCTGATATTTGTTGAATGTAATTTATTCAATTATACTCTGTATATTCTTGTATCTGATGGAATTGTTGTAATAACAATGAAATCTTCTTCCGGATGCGCTCATTTGTGTGTTGTTCTCAAAGTATTCGTGCTTTCCTTCGCGGGGAAGTTACGGGTTCTTACACAACCCGTGGGCCGATTCGCTCGAATGCAGATTTTGCATTTGAATGGTTCTCATGGTTCAGCTTTAATCTAAAGGCCCAAAATGGTTCCTACATGTGACTTCTTCCCCAAGACATGCTTTAAAGGCTAGGATTGGTTCTAGGGTTTATCCTATGGCTAAAACTATCCTAGTCTTCTATAAAAAGACCCCTAACCCTCTCCTAAAACCCTCATAAATTGATCCTACAACTAAACTATGCCAAAATGATTCCTCATCATGGCCTCCACTTCAACCCATGGCCTCCATCTTCTTCTTCATGATAGCTTAAGTGTTCTAAGCTAGTTTCAAAGTAAAGGAGCCTCTTTTCTTCATTCATGAGAGATTCTATGATCATTTGAGTGATTTCATATTTGTATGAGAGTTCATAAGTCGCATTCTAGCCAAAGTTGCAACCTTTTCTTGACCAAAAAGCAAGGATCTTGCATGAGAGCTCATAAGCTTCATTCAAAGCCAAAGTTGAAACCTTTCTTCTTCAAAGCAAGGATTTTTATTGATATTTGCTCAAGGGTTTCATTTGGAGCTTGTTCTTTTGGGGTTTTTGGGTGATAGCATGAATGGCTTCGTCTCAATCTTTGTTTTATATATTGATTTGTGCCTTCATAGCATTGTAAGCCCTCTTCCTACTCTTAGATATTAACTTTAAACTTAATGTGACATGTTGTAAGTGGGGTTTGAACATTAAGTATGTTGCATGCTATCATGTTATGTATCCTATCATGACTAAAAAGTCATTATCTTGATCTTGTGGGCTTAAAGATATAAACTTTATGTTGAATGTTGCATTTTGGCAACATGAGAACTATCATGTCCCTTATGATAGCTTACATGTAATGCCATATGCGAACTTCTAGCCATCTTTCTATGTCATTTATCACCATGATTCACCTATGTGCTAAGTTTGAGGTTGTGCATGTTTTTGAGGCCTAATAATGCAATATGCAAGTTAATGAACACGTTTATACCTCATTTGCCACCATGTTTAACTTGTGGCCTTATACCTCTTTTGTCATGTCTTTGCCAAGTACCTTCTTTTAATCCATTATGCGTGGTTGCGAATGTATATGCGAGTTTAAAAGCGTTGGGTTACGTTATGGGTAAAACTTTAATGACATGAAACATGATTTGGGTAAATATGACAACATGTAACTTTGGCTACGAGCATGGGACATGAAAACTTGACACGTATGGGTTGTAAGTGTAATAAGACACTAGACCAAACATGAAAGTGGCCAACTCGAGGTTGGGTTGAGTTTGTAGCATAAATCTACCCGGACCCGCCCGGCTTAACTAGTGGCTACAAACAATAGGATCCAATGTGAGAAGTTGGTCATGTCGCGCTTAAGACCCGAGGTTAGACTAGGTTGTGGTGTAAATCTACCCGGACCCGCCCGGCTTAACTAGTAACCACAACAAAGTCTAATGTGAGAGGTTGAGAGTGCATTAATTAAATTGATGCCACATGATAAGGTTAAGTAATTTACGCTTAACTAATCTAAACACGGTAATTAGATGGGGTTAAGTAACTAAGACTTAACTAATCTAAGCACGGTAATTAGATGGGGTTAAGTAACTAAGACTTAACTAATCTAAACACGGTAATTAGATGGGGTTAAGTAACTAAGACTTAACTAATCTAAACACGGTAATTAGATGGGGTTAAGTAATCTATACTTAACTAATCTAAACACGGGAATTCGATGGGGTTAAGTTAAACACTTAACCAATCTAAACTTGGTTATTCAATGGGGTTAAGTAACCAATACTTAACCAATTTAACATGATAATTTAATGGGGTTAAGTAACTTATACCTAACCAATTATACGTGGTGATTTGATGAGGTTAAGTAACCTATACTTAACCAATCTAATAGGTGGACCTGATAAGGGTTAAGTCACAAGACCTTTTAAGGTTAGGCTTAACCATTGTAATACGATTAGTGGATGGGGTTAAGCTAACCCATACTTAACCAGTCCGACTCGATAATCTGATGGGATTAAGATAATCCATGCTTAATCAATCTAACATGAAAATCTGATAGGGTTAAGGCAAATAAATACTTAACCAACTTGACTTGATAGGGTTAAGTCATGAGCTTCCTGGTACACTTAACCAACTTGTATGGCTAAGCCTTGAACTTGAGTACTTAGCCAATCTTGACATGATTTGTAGGTGGGTCAAGTCACGAACTTGGATAACAACACTTAACCCATTTGACAAAACCCTAGCTCGAAGGACTAGGTTGGAAATCGTAGTTAACAAGGATAGCGGAAAGAGGGGCTAAGTGGTAAACCTTAGTTAAGGGTAACTAAGTAATAATTCTTAGCTAAGGACATGGGACTAGTTCATAAAGAGATGAGTAACCTAGTACGGTAGGTCATCGCTTAGTATACGAGGAGGAGCAAGTTATCTGACTAGGATAAAAGCTCCAGCGAACTGGGTAACGAAGTGAAAGCTTCGGGGAACGTGAGGGTACTCTTGGTATCCCTCTGTGAGGTGGCGAGTGGTCCATGAAACCCGGCCTCACAGGGGTTAAGGTCTGCGGTAGAAGAGCCAAGAGTATGCATTGGTTGCTACGCGAGCGACCTAAAGACTGGGATGGATTAGCGTGGAGTCGACGATACTTGATTTTGCCCCGGGATAGCATGTCGTCGGCTACCTACCATCTTTAGTCAATCATGTACGTACGGAAAGGCAGGGAACTCCCAAAAGACCATATACTAGCTATCAAGTTATGGGTGAGGTTGGCTATTTGGAAGTGGGCATCGATGGGCCTTAGTGTAGTTCTCATACATGATTTTTTTTGGATTGTCTTTCAGTAGTTGAGGGAGGGGTCACGTGGGACCATAGCCACGGGTACAAAAATAGACCTTGATATCTGCATCAGCAGACGACTTAAAGCTCCCGACCGAGTCCTGTATTTCTTGATTTTCCCTGGCACGGAACTTGGATGGCACATTGAGGAACATGTGCATCTAGACATGGAAAACGATTCACGATACATACGTGGAATAAAGGGCGCGGTTGATGGGTGGCATAATCCCTAGTGGCCCTAGGTGGCTGAACCCAAACCGAGACACGGAAACGTTCATTAGGTAGCATAATCCCTAGTGGTCCTAGGTGGCATAAATCCTAAGTGGACACGCGATAGTTCATGGTAAGTAAACATAACTAGATCAAGGATAGCAGTCCAGAATAACTTCAAGGATAAAACGTTTACATGGGAAAGACCGTATTGCCTACGGCAAAGGACTGAACTTATACATGGAAAGAAACATACGAGTTGGGAAAACCTACATATTCTATATATTAGGTTGACATGGACCATTACATGACATTGGGCAAGGGACATTCATAGTTAACACATGACGCGGGTTGGGATACTAGTACGAGAGGTGCAGAGCAAATATACATGTTAGAACTAGGGGAAATATACATGATAGATACCGTGGGATGTTATACAGGATAGATACCTTGGGATAGTATACTTGATAGAAACCTGACAATGTGATACCTTGATTTATCTTGACACCGTAGTTTATCATGACATACTCGTGTATCTTGGTACAGTAGTGCATCCTGTTATTTTGGTTTAGCTTATCTATCTTGTCATCATACTTATGTTCATCTCAGTTCCTCATGACAGTTAACTTTACTAGTTTATATACTGATAGTAGATAGGGCTTACCAGTCTTTATGACTGACCCCGTTTTGTTTCGCCTCTTGTCTTCCGTTTCCCCCCCAGGTTACAGGGAGGAAATGCTATTGTTAGTTTGGACTTCTTCTGTTTGAAGGTCATCACGCATGGCTTGGACTTTTCTTGGCTATGGCTACTTTACGGGTTTACTTGGGGAATAATTTATGAAATGGTTTTATGCTTCTTTATTATTGCAAGACAAGTTTTGATGTATTCTGATGTAAAAGGCTTTAGACCTTATTTTATAAGGTAATAAAATTTGTTTTACTTCCGTTGTTTTATATATATATATATGTTCTGTCTTATAATAAATCTGTGCGTGTTTACCTTGATAATGCTTCACCAAACCTAGTGCATTCCCTTTGTGAGTGACCCTAGCGGAGGTGGGGTGTTACATTTGGTATCAGAGCGAGGTTACCAGACTGGGCGAAAGTTTTTAAAACCTTCTGAAAACTGTTTGAAAAGCCGTTTTACAAAGAAGGATTTTTCAAGAAAAGTTTTGTTTTTAAAGTCTATTCCCCAAAAGCCCTTAGCACTATCCTTTGATTCCTTGATTGAATCTCTTTTCCTTTCTTTCCTCCATCTGTAGTCACAGTAGTTCTAACTGTGACTAATCTTTGTCTAGCCACGTAGGTGTTTTCCGTACGATGGAGGTGGTTCTCGAGAGACCTGTTGCCGTGGTACAAGGAAGGATAATAAGAGTAAGGATAAAGGACGTGAGCTTAAGGATAAGCAACTTGTTGGTATGACTTAGTCCATCAAGGAGGACAAGGACAAGATCATCGGAGAGGGCAATTATATGCTCTCACTTTTAGTGTACCTAAGAGAAATGGTATCGTTTCTGGTAAAGGTTTAGTCGTTCTTTTCTATCATCCCGTCCATACTTTGTCTTGACCATCGTATCATTTAAGTCTGCTTGGATAGTTGAGTCTCTGCACCTTAGTACTAGCATGGTAGAGGATCCCAGTTTTTGTCCCAAAATCTGGTTGGAGAGTCGGTCCATTTATTCATGACTTGTTGGATTTGAGAACGTCTATGCCAAGTGTTGAGATTAGAAGCAATACTTCTATTGTTGAGCTATGGATGGATTCTAGGGGTAAAGTGGTTATCCAGTAAGGGATACCATTCTCGGTTTTGAAAAGAGGGCAGTCAGACTCTTGGCTTGCTTTGGTAATACCTTCGAAGTCTCGTGTAACCTTTTAGGTTCTGTCATGGTTAGTTACCTAGAATCTCTTGATGCATTTATCGGAAATCTCTGATCCAATCGAGTAACGTCCGCCAATAAGATGGATGGTTCATTCCGCTTAAGCATGGGTTATAGGAATCACCCTAGTAAGTGCACGCGGTAACATAAATTGGCATTGGTAAACGAGATCCAGAATTCACTAGTGAATTTTGGAGAGCTTGCATGAGTACGTAGATATGGTTGAGCCAAGTATACTAGGGAAAGAATAAATGAAAGTGGAACGAGAGGCGACAATGAAAAGAGTTCCGACTCATACCTTGGAAATAGGAATCAAGGAGCTACAAAACCATGAAGTCAAAGGCGGTCAAGGCACAATGGAATTAAGTTCGTGGAAATGCGGCTCAGACGCGCGCATCATGTCTCTTTTTAAGAGTGTATCTTTGATCCTTGGTTCACCTGTAGAGCTTACTTGCATGCTATCGCTTGGTGGATATCCTCTCGGTCCTATTTCTGTTACAAACCCCGTAAGGAGTTTGTCTTGATTATCTCCTCGATCTTATCTTGGGAACCTTAGAAAGAACTCTATGGATGTAAACATGTATTTGAAACATGTTATGATTGATATGGTTGCAAATGGTTGCAAGTGGTTGCTCGTGGATGCGCGAATACACATTAGATACTAGATTGACGCGGTCACGTTTCATGTTGCATATGCACGAGTATTTATACTTGTTTATGGATGAAATTGAATGTGTTATCATGCAGATGTTGCATATGAATGAATGTTTGTGCATGCATATAGTACTTATATGACTAGGACTATTCGCATACATGTTGGACTCATGGCACTAAACATATTTTGCATTAGAAAGATCATTCAGGCCCGATCATTAGCATTAGCTAAGGAGCATATACACACACGTTCTGCATATGTTCATATGGCATTAGAAATCGTCTAAGGACAATGATGCCAGTGTTTGATGGTTTGAGTAGATGGTTGTTTGGTTGGTAGGATACGTTCTTCTTGACTTAGAGATTTCGGGGACGAAATCCTTTAAGGAGGGGAGAATGTAACACCCCGTAATTTGAACATAAAAATTCACAAATTAAAGTATACTTAATTAAGTGAAATGGGTTGCGCAGAGAAATATATATATATATATATTGATATATATATATATATATAATTGAAAATTTAATAAATAAATATGCAAAAATGTTCAAAACAGCGAATTGGGAGAGGGGAATAACCGAACCGGCCGATTTTTGAGGTCGACCCAAGCCTGCTGGGTCGACTAGGGGTTAATCCAGGGTGTTTGGCTATCAACCCGTGGGCCGATTCGCTCGAATGCAGATTTTGCATTTGAATGGTTCTCATGGTTCAGCTTTAATCTAAAGGCCCTAAATGGTTCCTACATGTGACTTCTTCCCCAAGACATGCTTTAAAGGCTAGGATTGGTTCTAGGGTTTATCCTATGGCTAAAACTATCCTAGTCTTCTATAAAAAGACCCCTAACCCTCTCCTAAAACCCTCATAAATTGATCCTACAACTAAACTATGCCAAAATGATTCCTCGTCATGGCCTCCACTTCAACCCATGGCCTCCATCTTCTTCTTCATGATAGCTTAAGTGTTCTAAGCTAGTTTCAAAGTAAAGGAGCCTCTTTTCTTCATTCATGAGAGATTCTATGATCATTTGAGTGATTTCATGTTTGTATGAGAGTTCATAAGTTGCATTCTAGCCAAAGTTGCAACCTTTTCTTGACCAAAAAGCAAGGATCTTGCATGAGAGCTCATAAGCTTCATTCAAAGCCAAAGTTGAAACCTTTCTTCTTCAAAGCAAGGATTTTTATTGATATTTGCTCAAGGGTTTCATTTGGAGCTTGTTCTTTTGGGGTTTTTGGGTGATAGCATGAATGGCTTCGCCTCAATCTTTGTTTTATATATTGATTTGTGCCTTCATAGCATTGTAAGCCCTCTTCCTACTCTTAGATATTAACTTTAAACTTAATGTGACATGTTGTAAGTGGGGTTTGAACATTAAGTATGTTGCATGCTATCATGTTATGTATCCTATCATGACTAAAAAGTCATTATCTTGATCTTGTGGGCTTAAAGATATAAACTTTATGTTGAATGTTGCATTTTGGCAACATGAGAACTATCATGTCCCTTATGATAGCTTACATGTAATGCCATATGCGAACTTCTAGCCATCTTTCTATGTCATTTATCACCATGATTCACCCATGTGCTAAGTTTGAGGTTGTGCATGTTTTTGAGGCCTAATAATGCAATATGCAAGTTAATGAACACGTTTATACCTCATTTGCCACCATGTTTAACTTGTGGCCTTATACCTCTTTTGTCATGTCTTTGCCAAGTACCTTCTTTTAATCCAATATGCGTGGTTGCGAATGTATATGCGAGTTTAAAAGCGTTGGGTTACGTTATGGGTAAAACTTTAATGACATGAAATATGATTTGGGTAAATATGACAACATGTAACTTTGGCTACGAGCATGGGACTTGAAAACTCGACACGTATGGGTTGTAAGTGTAATAAGACACTAGACCAAACATGAAAGTGGCCAACTCGAGGTTGGGTTGAGTTTGTAGCATAAATCTACCCGGACCCGCCCGGCTTAACTAGTGGCTACAAACAATAGGATCCAATGTGAGAAGTTGGTCATGTCGCGCTTAAGACCCGAGGTTAGACTAGGTTGTGGTGTAAATCTACCCGGACCCGCCCGGCTTAACTAGTAACCACAACAAAGTCTAATGTGAGAGGTTGAGAGTGCATTAATTAAATTGATGCCACATGATAAGGTTAAGTAATTTATGCTTAACTAATCTAAACACGGTAATTAGATGGGGTTAAGTAACTAAGACTTAACTAATCTAAACACGGTAATTAGATGGGGTTAAGTAACTAAGACTTAACTAATCTAAACACGGTAATTAGATGGGGTTAAGTAACTAAGACTTAACTAATCTAAACACGGTAATTAGATGGGGTTAAGTAATCTATACTTAACTAATCTAAACATGGGAATTCGATGGGGTTAAGTTAAACACTTAACCAATCTAAACTTGGTTATTCAATGGGGTTAAGTAACCAATACTTAACCAATTTAACATGATAATTTAATGGGGTTAAGTAACTTATACCTAACCAATTATACGTGGTGATTTGATGAGGTTAAGTAACCTATACTTAACCAATCTAATAGGTGGACCTGATAAGGGTTAAGTCACAAGACCTTTTAAGATTAGGCTTAACCATTGTAATACGATTAGTGGATGGGGTTAAGCTAACCCATACTTAACCAATCCGACTCGATAATCTGATGGGATTAAGATAATCCATGCTTAATCAATCTAACATGAAAATCTGATAGGGTTAAGGCAAATAAATACTTAACCAACTTGACTTGATAGGGTTAAGTCATGAGCTTCTTGGTACACGTAACCAACTTGTATGGCTAAGCCTTGAACTTGGGTACTTAGCCAATCTTGACATGATTTGTAGGCGGGTCAAGTCACGAACTTGGATAACAACACTTAACCCATTTGACAAAACCCTAGCTCAAAGGACTAGGTTGGAAATCATAGTTAACAAGGATAGCGGAAAGAGGGGCTAAGTGGTAAACCTTAGTTAAGGGTAACTAAGTAATAATTCTTAGCTAAGGACATGTGACTAGTTCATAAAGAGATGAGTAACCTGGTACGGTAGGTCATCGCTTAGTATACGAGGAGGAGCAAGTTATCTGACTAGGATAAAAGCTCCAGCGAACTGGGTGACGAAGTGAAAGCTTCGGGGAACGTGAGGGTACTCTTGGTATCCCTCTGTGAGGTGGCGAGTGGTCCATGAAACCCGACCTCACAGGGGTTAAGGTCTGCGGTAGAAGAGCCAAGAGTATGCCTTGGTTGCTATGCGAGCGACCTAAAGACTGGGATGGATTAGCGGGGAGTCGACGATACTTGATTTTGCCCCGGGATAGCATGTCGCCGGCTACCTACCATCTTTAGTCAATCGTGTACATACGGAAAGGCAGGGAACTCCCAAAAGACCATATACTAGCTATCAAGTTATGGGTGAGGTTGGCTATCTGGAAGTAGGCATCGATGGGCCTTAGTGTAGTTCTCATACATGATTTTTCTTGGATCGCCTTTCAGTAGTTGAGGGAGGGGTCACGTGGGACCATAGCTACGGGTACAAAAACGGACCTTGATATCTGCATCAGCAGACGACTTAAAGCTCCCGACCGAGTCCCGTATTTCTTGATTTGCCCTGGCACGGAACTCGGATGGCACATTGAGGAACATGTGCATCTAGACATGGAAAACGATTCACGATACATAAGTGGGATAAAGGGCGCGGTTGACGGGTGGCATAATCCCTAGTGGCCCTAGGTGGCTGAACCCAAACCGAGACACGGAAACGTTCATTAGGTAGCATAATCCCTAGTGGTCCTAGGTGGCATAAATCCTAAGTGGACACGCGATAGTTCATGGTAAGAAAACATAACTAGATCATGGATAGCAGTCCATAATAACTTCAAGGATAAAACGTTTACATGGGAAAGCCCGTATTGCCTACGGCAAAGGACTGAACTTATACATGGAAAGAAACATACGAGTTGGGAAAACCTACATATTCTATATATTAGGTTGACATGGACCATTACATGACATTGGGCAAGGGACATTCATAGTTAACACATGACGCGGGTTGGGATACTAGTACGAGAGGTGCAGAGCAAATATACATGTTAGAACTAGGGGAAATATACATGATAGATACCGTGGGATGTTATATAGGATAGATACCTTGGGATAGTATACTTGATAGAAACCTGACAATGTGATACCTTGATTTATCTTGACACCGTAGTTTATCATGACACACTCGTGTATCTTGGTACAGTAGTGCATCCTGTTATTTTGGTTTAGCTTATCTATCTTGTCATCATACTTATGTTCATCTCAGTTCCTCATGACAGTTAACTTTACTAGTTTATATACTGATAGTAGATAGGGCTTACCAGTCTTTATGACTGTACCCGTTTTGTTTCGCCTCTTGTCTTCCGTTTCCCCCCAGGTTACAGGGAGGAAATGCTATTGTTAGTTTGGACTTCTTCTGTTTGAATGTCAACACGCATGGCTTGGACTTTTCTTGGCTATGGCTACTTTACGGGTTTACTTGGGGAATAATTTATGAAATGGTTTTATGCTTCTTTATTATTGCAAGACAGGTTTTGATGTATTCTGATGTAAAAGGCTTTAGACCTTATTTTATAAGGTAATAAAATTTGTTTTACTTCCGCTGTTTTATATATATATATATGTTCTGTATTATAATATTTCTGTGCATGTTTACCTCGATAATGCTTCACCAAACCTAGTGCATTCCCTTTGTGAGTGACCCTAGCGGAGGTGGGGTGTTATAGCTTTATTTAGCATAGCTTTATGTAGCGTTACTTCGCGAGCCTCACACCCCGGTAAGAGTCAGAAACGGGACAAGGGAACGCAAGGAGTGCACACGTTTCTTTCTACCTAGAAGTGGTACCAGGATTTTGCAAGCCCTGATATTTTACTTATGTGGATGATGGATTACGATGCCTCGGTTATATTGGTCGATAGTGACCAATTTATAGGATCAATAGGCCCGGGAAGCGTGTGTTCAGGAATTGCCAATCCACTAAAGTATTTGTGGACCGGCCCTGCAGGATCCAAGGGTTCGCCAGCGTCCGAATCCTGAGACATTTGCTAGAGTGTCTCGAATCAGTAAGGAGATTGTCCCTAGTCTTGATTCATGATGGAAACCCAACTTCCAATACGACACCGTACGGTTTTGAATGTAAAACTAGTATGGTGACATAGTATATGGTAGCTATGCCGTCTATGATTGATACATTATGATTGAAATGTTTCTGAAACATATATATACAATAATAATAATAATAATAATAATAATAATAATATCAATTTCGTTTTATCGTACCATGCATTTTTGACCATTATAAGGTAAAACTCTATCCTCTGGTTTGCGTTGCATGTGTGATGGGACTTGAGTCTTATAATGGTTTCATTTTTCTAAAAAGCATTGTGTTATTTAACGATTTGTTTTATTTATACACTGGCAATCCAATGGAGTAAACCCGTTCCGCATTAGCGGCGTGGTCCTCTGATTAGCCTTATTATTAGTTTAGTTAAGTAAGATTTCTCATACCAGTGCCATGACTGACCTGTAGTTTGTTTCACTTTGTAAACTCGGGTGCCCTCTTTTCCACACGGGCAGTCATGTAGCTTATTTTGCAGATATATTGAGCAGGATTCTGGATCGAAGCTTAAAGCTGTGTCCAGAGCATTGATAGTCTTCCGTTGTGATTAGTTTATTTGTTCCGCTGCACTGTATTAAATCTGTTGTAAATTTATCTTCCGCTGTATTATATTCAATATACTCTGATATATTCTGTACTCTGATGTTACGTTATCATGATGTAATAAAAGTCTTCTGCTATTTGTTCTGATGTGTTGTATTCCCAGAGTTAGCATATTCAGGTTTTGATTGGTCTTGGTCGATTTAACGATCGATTAGTTCCGGGCGAAATCCGAATCGTTACACAAATATTCAAAAATATAAAACTTTGGGTTTCTTTCCGTAGAATATTTCATACATGTATTCTTAGTTAGTGGACGTAATGTTACCTTATTTAATACATAACAAGCCGAACAAGCCATTGCAATAGCTTCGGCCATGTGGATTACTACTATTTAATAATGTATGTGCACATTCTTGTAAAGTACGATTTTTCCTTTCTACTACACCATTTTGTTGTAGAGTTCGTGGAAATGAAAATTTGTGGTTAATTCCCTTTTTATTACAAAAATCTAAAAAAAGTTCATTTTCAAATTCGCCTCCGTGATCACTACGAATATTTTCAATTTTCAAATCATTAACTTTTTAATTTTTTTAGCAAAAATTTGGAACATACCAAAAGTGTCACTTTTATGTTTTAAAAGTAATGTCCATGTATATTTTGAAAAATCATCGACTATTACAAAAACATATTTGTTGGTATTTATTGATCGAGTTTGTGTAGGACCAAATGAATCTAAATGCAACAATTCTAACTGTTGTTTGGTTGAAATGTTATTTTTAGACTTAAAAGAACATTTTAACTTTTCTATTTTACATGCATTACACAAATTATTAACTTTACAATTGATTTTTGGCAAACCTCTAACTAGGTCGTTTTTGCTAAGTTATCAATATACTTAAAGTTTATGTGATAAAATGTTTATGCCGTTGCCAAGGATCATCATGTTTTACTATAAAGCATAGATCATAATTTTATTTTATATTCATATTTAAAAGATTTTTTTTAAAATCCTTCAAAGACTAAATTTTTATTATGGTCAAATATATTGCATCTATCTTTTTCAAAGTTAATTTGAAAATCTTTATCACATAATTGACTAAAGCTTAAGTGATTATGTTTTAAATTTTCAACAAGCAAGACATTACGGATTATAAGAGGGTTAGATATACCAACATTGATAGCTTCTCCAGTGCCAATGATGAATCCTTTTGAATTATCTTCGAAAGTCACTGTTCCACCATCTACGTAAGTTATGTTGGATAACATACTCACATTGTATGTAATGTGTTTTGAGCAACCACTATCGAGTATCCATTTCTCGTTTTGCTTTCTTTTGGGTACTTGCAAGATAACTTGATTTAACTGGTTTCCACTACCTCCGTTAGGGTCCTAGTGTTAGGTGGGAAAGATAGGCATATCCAAGTGGGTTTGACACTTCAAAAATATAGTTTGTATTAAAAACAACCTTTTTTAAGAATTTTTTATATGTTTTTGTCTAATTAACTTATTATTTACACTCAGGAATCCGTATTTTTTATTTTTTAGGTTCTAAATCTTTTTGTTAGAAACTGGCTTTTTGACCTTTGTAACGAAAACTATAATTTTTTTGTTTAGAATTTTTATTGAAACCCAGTCCATTCCCTGTACCTAATGCTTGTAATTTTTTTTTAGGTTTTCTAAATTTTGTTTTCCTTTATTAAAATTTGAGACATTAGAGGTAATGTTTTCTAACTTATACTTAAGTTTCGAAATTCCAAAATGTGATGCTTCTAGATTACTTTCCAAGGTCACATTATTATTGGAAATATCATTATTTTATAGTTTAGCTTTTCCTAATTCACTTTATAATATATCATTTCCATAGAACTTTTTATACATTCTTCTTGAGCATTTTATAATTCTTCCTCTAAAGTAGTCTTCTCATCTTTTAGCAATCCTATTTCAAGTTCCATTCGATTCGTCTTAGCAACATATTCTTTATTTAACTTCTCCATATTTATCATTTGTTTCCATGTTAAGTTCTAAAATTTCGTCGTAAGTGAGATCAGGACATACCTCATCCATGTCTACAATGAAACATACATTAGCTGGTTCACTATCACTTCCGATGTCTGATGAGGAAGAATCTGAATCATCCCAGATAAGTTGAAAGGCTTTTCTTTTCTTTTTTAACTTCTCGTGTTTACTCTTCTTCTTTTCATTTTTGAGTTTTGGAGAGTCCTTCTTCATATAACCAAATTGATCACATTCATAGCAATTGATTGAGGTTTGATTGGTTGTATTTGATCTTCCATCCTTTTGAAATTTCATCCTTTGCTGAATTTCTTGAATTTGTTGTAATTCTTGGCTACAAATACAATCTCTTCTTCATCCAAATCTAAGTCTTTATTGTCTGATTGAAACGCAATATTTTGATTTTCATGATTTTTTTTTAACCTGCATGTTAGCTTTATGTGACATCAAATTTCCTATTAGCTCTTCAACTTTAAGTTGAGAAAGATCGTTTGCCTCTTCAATATCCAACACTTTTCTTTCCTAATGATTTGTTAAAGAGTTCAATATACATGTAACTAAGTCTAAGTCTGTGAATTTGACTCTGAGTGCCATCAGAAAATGTTGAATAGTTTGAAACCTATTACACATGTCACTTATACACATTAGATTTTATTTTGAACGAAAAAAAATTATTTTGCAAAATTGAAATCTTTGTTTGTTTAACTTTGTTTGTGCATTCATGTGTGATTTGCAAACTGCACCAAATATCACAAGCATTAGTACACAATACGACATGTAAAAATTCATAGATTTATCATTGGTAGTAAAATTGTTCTTTTATGCATCAATCCATGTGCTTATGTCGGTGTTAGGTGCTTCATATATAACTTGTGTTTCTTGCCAAATTTCTAGACCATTAGCTTCCAAAATATACGCATACGCATGGACCACTAGGCATAGTTTGAGCCTGTGAATAGTCGAGGACATGCAGTTGATTAAGCCTTTTGAAATGTACTTTCCATATTAGATATGTTTGAAATACGTGTTAATGTAAACTGAAAGAACCGAGCTCTGATACCAATTGATAGAACCATAGGGATCGTGTGTGTATCTAACTATCAAGTATAAAAAATAATATCTAATTACTAACAATGTGAAACTAGTAAAGTAAGAAACGTTCACTCCAAAGTTTTATACTGGTTCAAATCTCCCATCGTACATCTAGTCCTAAAACCCCCCCTTTGGTTTTCTAACTAACAAAACAACCCTCTCTTTTCCCTTAGGAATAGGCTTACAATAAGGTAGTTTTCTTCACAATGATGTGTTCTTGATAATACTGCTTTTGACTGCATAGTACAAACTCTCCTATAATCTCCTTGAAGTAGTATATGATTTGATGTACTTAATGTATAGAAGAGACGAGTAGAATGCTTTTTGAATGCTTT
The DNA here is from genome assembly GCA_030737875.1 of Allium sativum. Classification (NCBI taxonomy): domain Eukaryota; kingdom Viridiplantae; phylum Streptophyta; class Magnoliopsida; order Asparagales; family Amaryllidaceae; genus Allium; species Allium sativum. The sequence continues at coordinate 395,186,718 of CM060922.1, forward strand.
CAGAAATCAAAGAATTGCAGATGAAAGAATGCATGGATATGAAAGATTAGTTAATCAAATCTCTTTTGCTCTAGTCTTTTTATAGGAGTCGAAGAGTTTCTTGAAAAGAGAAATGATTTTTAAACTAAAACTTTTCATTCTAAAGATTGCAACCCTTGGTAGAAGAAAAAGGTGTAGATAAAAAAGGATGTATCCTTTCAAGATGAGGAAGAAATCTTTACATAAAATATCCCATTACTCAGCACAGACATCTGCCATTTAAGTCAATCGTATATGTTGGAACTTCGGCATTTTTTAGGTATCAGCTCAGATGTCCGCACTACACCAAAACAGCAAATTTGGCACATATGGATGCGGAGATAAAATACGGCTTAAAGCCGTATCAAATTTGATAGTGCTCAGATCCGTATCAAGTGATATCTTACAATCTGCACCACCCCAAACACCTTAAATATGATCGTCCATCAACAAAGCTCCGGATCAGTAAATTTGACATGGCTACGGGCTGAATCGAATGCGTATCATATTGTGCATCCCCTTTGACACTTAGAATAAAAATTTCAGCCGCTCCCACTTCCCTTTTTTTTCTTCAATGGTGACCGAAAATCCAAATTAGGGTTTTCAGTCATCAAATCGTGCCTCCACGTTTCTTTGGAATCTCCTCCTCCGATAGAGACGAGCCCCCGTCTCCTTCGACAGAAACGTAGCAAACCTAGGTCCCTAGCCCTCTTTCGACAATAGGTATATGTTTCTAATTTTACAAAAATCGTTCTTTGTATTTGCCTCTAAGGTTAAAAATGAAACAAAATTTGAGGTGTTAATTGTATTGAAGTGTATCAGTATATGTTTCAATGGAATTGTGTTAAGTATTCCTTATAGTAGGGCACAAGTTGAAGTCTTACTGTGACAAATCATACTGGTTTTAATTGGTATGTATTAGTGTATTACCTAAAGGATTTTGAATTAATTCAGTCACAAGTTCTAGTCGTACTACGACAAGTTCAAGTATAAATTAGTGTATTTTTATTTTGCTCCTGATTGGTATGTATCATCTAAAGGATTTTGAATTCTTTTTGGTAAGAAATTGCAAGTTGTTATAGTTTAATTTTCACATGATTGCTACTTTGTGTTATATTGTTGTCATACTATATCATACTTTGTAATGATTACTCTGTTTTGAGAGATAACAGGTTTACTGAAAATACATTAACAGGTTTGCTGAAAATTTGGAAGGCGGTTGATTACTCGACCTTCTGGTTAGAATTTAATGGGAGATCCACCAAGTGGATGCATTTTAGCTCACGTGCAGGGTCACTTATCCATGATTATTAGCTTTATTCAAGTGTCAAACGCTGCTTCACTTAACCTTAGTAAAAAACTGCTTTCACTACCAACTTTCACCTACTTTGTTGCAAAGACTGTCTAATGTAGGTTGCACTACACAGTCTGCTTCAAAGAAACTAAAAGTTGCAAGTTAAAGCATATTTTTTCAAAAGGTTACTGAAGCAGCATTCGACGCTTGAATAAAACTAATAAGCATAGATACATGACCCTACACGTGAGCTAAAATGCATCCACCTGGTGGATCACCTAGTAAACTCTTAACCAAAAAGTCGAGTATGTATGTCACTGAAGATGATGATTCAATATCTTTAAACGTTGGAGCAGGTATATATAATTTTACACTTAACGCTACATAGTATCTTACATAAGAATTTAATGGACATGTTGTTTGTAATTGTACGATGCCTTGCTAAAATCATGTCCATATGTATTGTGCGCATAGGATAGTTTGATTTTACTCTTACACTTGCATATTTATTGTGTCCATATGTATTGTGTGTAGCCCAAAATTTGGACCTTATAACACTGGTTATGTCCAAGATTATTGCTCTTTTATCAACAAGAGTCCACGATTTTGTAATGGTTGTATAGATCTCCTTTATCAGCAGGTGTTCCTTTAGTAAAACTCTACATTGTAGAGATTTAATGGTATTTAAGCACAACATGTATATTATGAACTAAGTTGCTACAACCATAGCTTTGGGTTTCTATCTAATACTGTAATGATTTTAAGTTGTCTAGACTGAAAACAAAATCTTACCATTATACCTTTTGTAACTGGTATTCAATGCATAAGACCTCGGTCATCTGGATTTGTCGTGGTTTTGGGATTATCTAATAGCACCTGATTATGATTGAGATCGTTTTATTGAGGCCGAGAGTTACTTGATCCATAGTGCTGCCATTGATAAGAAGGACCCTGTTGTGAGGTATTCAAGAGGGGACATGCCAAGTATTTTGCAGAAGGGTCAACGAGTACTTAAAAAGGAAGAGGAGGAAGATAAATTAACTCGGAAGGCACGTGAGAAAGTGAAACCTGCTTGCAATGCTTGGGCATAGGAGGAGACCAAAAAGAGTAAAGGCAAGAGATTCCAGAGCAAGTCATGTAAAAATTCAAGAAGAACGAGTGAAGTGTTACTAGGTAAACTTATATTCTCTATATTTACTTATTTTGACCTTTATTGGCCCAATTTATGCAAGCACAGCGCTAAGTTTTGGATAACTGAACACAAAAATTGTACGTATTTTCTAAGTTTTAGTTGTGAATAAAAGTTTAGTTTTCTTTTATTCTACGTTGGATTGTTTAAGTGTTGGATCTTTTTTGCTTTCCATTCAATATACGTGCATTACTTACATTTTATCGCTCGTCATTACACTTACATATTAGTTGGTCGCTTTTAAGTTCGAGCATTATTCAAATCGACCTCAACTAAAGTCTCCTTTCGGTCATGGATTTAAGTTGCATGGTATATTATCGGAAGTTCCATTATCAAGGCTTCCTTTCGCTTGTGGCCTTAAGTCATGTAGGCTTAGAGTTTAGGAACTATGATCACCCTATAAGTGTTTGTACTTAGCCCTTGTCACATGCAATGGAGTTAGTGCGATGGTCAGATTCTTCCTTTAGATTTATAATCACTCGACATCAATTAGGCTTAGTTTAATTCTCCCCAGTCCTGAAACAAGGGTTAGTGGTCGAACACTCAAGTTATAACCATTTAGATTGGATGTGTAAATTGATCGTATTTTAGTGTTTTGCGCTTATATGTTTAAATTGATCGTATCACAACTATCGTACTATGGATAAGAAATTACCCAATAATATGATAAAACAAGAGACTTTGTTGAAACTAAAGGAAAGTGGGCAGCATCGGCTTTTTTATATAGCATGAAAACAAATTGCTAACAGAATTAAATTAAACGAAATAAATGCTGAGTGAAATAATGTCATAGATATTAGTTATTCCACGCTCTTGGTAACTTGATGCCATCAATGGTTGTCAGCTTGAATGCTCCATCTCCAAGACTTTATTTGATGATGTAAGGTTTTTTCAGTTGAGGGCCAGAACTATCCACAGTAAGGAAGATTCTCTTTAGTATTAGGTCGTCGATTTCAAAGTTTCTAGTCCGAACTGATATTCAACGCTATACCATTTGTAACTGATATTTAGCGCTAAGTACATTAGTAAAGGAATTGTATTTTGATCCTGCTTTTAAGTAGTATTGAGATTCGATAATTTTTACCTTATTAATATTTATTAGACTGAATGTTGGAATTTGAGTTTAGTGTTAGTTTCAAAGCGACATGATATGAACACATGAACATAAAGCCACGTTATGTACATCGAGTCAATTCAGTGTTTATTTAGTGTGCGTTCGACATGAGTGTTTGTTTGGTGTGAGTTCAACATTTCAGCATGAGGGCTTGTATTATTGCGTGACTATGCTTGTTTGAAATTCGTGCACTTATTCACTTGTATATGCTTCTGTTGTTATGTATTTCTGTTGTGACATGTCTTTACCAGCCATGTTTTACTGCTAATTCATGTTATACATGGAATTGTTTCGTGTTGTCGCCAATACTGACCTGATTTGTCCATAGTACCGTTTTGTACTTGAATTTTGTGTAATGAGTGGTTTGGTATTTTCATGAATATGCACAAACCGTGCACAATATGATTCGTGCACACATCAACAGTTAGCTTAATTATGCTCATCGCTTCTTTGAAACATATAAATTTTGTACACTCTGTATATCAACATCTAGCTTACTCATCACTACTTTGATTTACAGCAACATACATTTCATCAGCATGATCAAAGCACGATCAATCTTCCCAGCCTCCTGCAGTTTTATCAGGTTGATCTGTTTTTTTCTTTAAGTTATGTTACTTTGTAATTTGATGAAAAATATTTGACAGTTTCCTTTTATTGTATATACTTTGTATAAATTGTGTTGGTGTTATGAAAAAACTTGTTACATATGATTGACTATAAATTGTGTTATATGTTGTGCTATGAAAAATATGTGTTGCAGTTTCTACACATACATACATATATATATACACACACACACACATACATACATACATGTAATTAGATACGATCTAAGACCATGTCTAGTAATCATTTAGACACTATAACGACCTGAACTTCCCCATGAAGGAAAGCACAGATTGTTTTGAGGATAAGACAAATCAGAACACAAACAGAAGAACATTTCATTGTTTATTACAACAATTCCATCAGAATACAAGAATATACAGAGTATGAATAAATATACATTCGAAAAATATCAGAGATTTAAATTACATTTAAATACATAGCAGCGGAAAAATAATACAGCACACAACTGAAAGAAATACACGGATACAGAGCTTTCCGAGTATCATTCCAACTGTAAACCAGAATCCTGTGAATATAAATATGCAAAACCCAACTACTAGCTGCCCGTGCGGAAAATAAGGGCACACGGAGTTTAGGTTAAAACAATAAACTCTAGGTCAGTCATGTGACTGGTGTGAGAACTAAAACGGTTATTTAAAACTTGACTTTAGCAATAAAGTAAATCAAGGGACCACACCGTATAGCACGGAACGGGTTTCCTCCCGAGAATACCAGTGCATAAACAGTTATAAACAACGCAATGCTTTTTGGAAAAATGAAGCTATTATAAGACCCAGGTCCCATCACACAATGCAACAAAAGCCGGAGGATAAGGTTTTCCCTTATAATAGCCAAATAACGCTTGATACGTTTAAAACAAATCATTTGATACTATTATAAGTCAATAGTGTCAAAAACAACTTTGAATGTAAATGTATCAATCATAGACGGCATAGTATCCCATGCTACTATGTCGCCATACTAGGCTATACAAATAAAACCGAATGCCATGTATTGGAAAATGGATTTCCGTCATGAGTCGAGGCAAGGGGCAAGCTCCTCTCCGTTCGAGACACTCTAGCAAATGTCTCGGGACCACACACAGCGATCTTGGATCTTCAAGGTCGGTCCTCTCTTACTTTTGAGGACTAGTTATTCTTGAACATACGTTTCCCGGTCCTATCAGACCTATATCTGAGGCGCCTCGCATCCAACAACCACACAGGTAAAAAGTATATAAATGTCAGTGTTGGTAGGTCACTGACATCACCCATAGCTAGAAAGAAACGTCGTGCTCTCCCTGTAGTCACTATCCCATTTTTGACTCATACCGAGGTGTGAGGCTCGCGAATTAACGCTATACACAAAGCTATGCCACACAGGCCGTGCTTTGATCATCAACCACAAGACTTTGCTTTTCAACAGAAGCCTTGATCATTTGCCACTTAGGCATGCCACACAGGAAATTCATGCCATGCGATTGATATCCATCAATATATAACCTTTGAGCTCGTACGTCTTAGAGAAGGGCGTTAATAAGGAGAATAAATTTTCTGCCGCCAAACAGATATATATTTAATAGCAATCAGTCACACAGAATAAAATCCAATGTCAGACACACAGTCCATTTACAAGTTCGTTTTGGGTCTGAACGAAACTGGAGGAACCTTATTCCTCGCATATCCATTGATCTCCAAGTACGTCTGGACGATCACCAACTGATTCCCTCCTCTTGGGTGTACAGCCCAATCAAGATCATCAATAATCATCAAACGACCTGAAGACCTCCGGTCTTCAACCACCGTCTTCATCTTCGACTTATCGTCGAATCGGTTATTCAGAATGGGTATAGACCCGGCCTTTCCGAATAACCCGCGTATATAATAAACAAGTGTTAAACAAACACAACATATGCCTCATTCCAATTCAGAATATTCTTTTATTCAAATTTTCACATTCTTAGGGAAAGGTTCCCATTAATTTTATCAAAGATAAATACTTCTAAAATTATTCTTTAATCTTCCCTTGGATATCATTTCAAACCATGTTAAGGTTTTTCAAACTAGTCGGGATTAGCGAACCATACCGAAGTAATTATTTATTTTATTTCCCAATCTCAACCTATTCATCCCACGGAGCAAAACTGGTAATACTCCATATCTAACACCACGATGTTATCTGTAAATATTAAGTACCATTTCACGTTCAGTTCTAATTAAAGATTTAACTATCGCTTTGGAGCAAAACTGGTGGTACTCCATTCTTGATCATTTCAATCTAATTAAAGATTCATTAAAACTCCACTTAGTTTTAATCTTCCTAAAAATCAATATCCTATCTTTAACTGGGTTAAAGAACCAACGTCATCTAAAACACGGTTCACGATAAACCCAAAATCACTTTCCATTGTTAACCGGGTTAAAGAAAAGGTGTAATTCCAAACACCGCTCACGATAAACCCCAAAAACCAATTTAAATTCAATTCCAATTAAATACTAATTAACTGGGAAATTTCACTAAATCTTAATTAAAAGATTTATTCTTTTCTAAACTGGGTCCAAGAAAGTGTTATTTAAGACACCATTCACGAGGAACCCAAAATCCCATTTGATATTAAATACAAGGCTCTGAATAGAAAATATATCAGCTTATATTCAATATCAAATTCTGAAACCAACAAATATCGTATTGGAAATAACGATATAAATATATCTTTCAAATTTCCACAACCATATCTGTATAATCACGAAATCCAACAATGAAATATTCCCGAAGATAATTTCAATTCAAATCCATTCCAATTCGTATATTGGAAATTCTGATTATTTTTAAAACCCCTTCAAATCCAATTTATTTATTAAAAAATATTGGATTATAATTCTAGTTCATAACTAGTTCATTTCGATAAAAATATATTTTTATCCTTTTTAAATATGGGATTTTTCACCCCAATTCTTTTTAAATCATTTATTATGATTTTACACAAATTACTGATATTTTTAATAATTTTATCAAGGCCCGTACAGTCGATTTCCAATAACGTCGTCGAACTGCACTTATAGCGACCTTTTCTAAATTTGATTTGGGCATAATTCCAAATCCAACTGTTAGATTTCAAATCTCTTATATTCATTGGAAAGCTCTTTTCGATACAAACCCAAGGTTCCGGTTTCAGGAGAATCCGACGGTCGGATCTCCCGTAACATCAATTCGAAGTCAATGGTCGAAATTCGCGAACTGCCGCGGCGCGTTCTATTCAGGCCATTTAATATATATAATATATATATTATATATATTTCGTCGATTTCAATTCTATACGTATTTTATAAATCATTTAAATTCGTTTTAAAAACGATTTCAACTTCATATTCAATTTTAAATCAAAAATGAATATTCCACATCATTAACATATAAATGATAATATTTTCAAAATATTAAATTTTAAAATCACTTCCTATACTATATTCATTATAAAAACGAATATAAATCAATATAAATACCGTTCGCGTCAAAATGGCGCATCTCTAATCAACACAGCTTTATATATTTCAATAACTTCGTTATTCTATTCAAAAAATGAATATTTTCTTCAACACATGAATATATATTTCTTTCAACACATGAATATTCTCAACACATGAGTATCGTCAACACATGACTATTTTTGTTACTTGATATATTTCATAAAATCATGATTTCTATCGTTTAACTCTTAATCAGACTCCAACTTTAAATTAGTAAGAGAACGATTCCCTAAGTATTAACCCCGAAGGCCGAAACCAACATCAGATCAATACCCAGGAAACCACTCATCTTAACTAGTTTCCAGTTAGTTCCTAATTTTATATATGATAAAGATGTGAATTTTATTGTTAAAATATTTCGTTTAACACATGGTAAGTTTCAACATATGAATATTCTCAAGAATATTCTCAACACATGAGTATCGTCAACACATGACTATTTATTCTATTTAAGACATGAATCATTATTTTCCAAATTGGAATGAGGCCCAATCAATTACCATATAATGTTAATTATATGGATTCTATACAACACATGTATAAAGTAGCAATGACAAATAATCAACCATCATCCAGGGTGCACCAAACAACCGTCTGTCAACCTATCGATTGACATACAACTAAATAATTGGGATTAGTGTACGCCAAATATCATCCCAACACCCGTGTGGGGTTTCAAATCAACAAACACTGATTTTTATTTGTGCAGTTGGGCGATGTGTAAAATTTATCGTCCCAATCAATATCCTTCAAATGGGTATACATAAACAAATCGTCTGATTTGTAAATGAATATTTATTTATTCACATTCACGTTAAATTTATATTTTTAACGATAAATAATTTATTTCAACACATGAATATATATCCACACATTCCATATCACAATCAATTTTCACAACACAACAAAATCAAACAAGTCGTCCATGGTCTGTGGACGACGGGTGTCGGGTGCTGCTAAGCACCGTCTGCATCCTAGTATATAATTTTAACTAGAAAACAAGAGTTAAAGTGAGAAGTTCTCACCGATAATCTTAACCAAACACCGCGACTCTTCATATGTAGAAAATCTTCATCGTGCTTACCTTTTGTTACTTTCGTTGTCCGTATCCACTACATATATAAAAATCGCATCTTTATATTGTTGCTATTTATATATAAATCACATTTTTATAAATACGCTACATGGATAAAAATCACATTTTTATACTGCTACTATATAGGTAAAAATTCTATTTTTATACCGCTACTATATAGATAAAAATTCTATTTTTATACCGGTGCTATATAGATAAAAATTCTATTTTTATATCGGTGTTCATATAATAGAGATCCTATTTTTACCACGCTAGCCTCATAATAAAAATTATATTTTTATCGCTCTTCTTCTAATAAAGATTATATTTTTATATCGCCACTCATATAAAAATCACATTTTTATATTCTGTATTATATAAAAATCATATTTTTATATTCTCTATTATATAAAAGTCATATTTTTATATTCTCTATTATATCAAAATCATAATTTTATATTCTAAGAATTTTCATATAAAAATCAAATCTTTAACATCATAAAAATCTAATCTTTAAACAAATAAAAATCACTTCCTTTTGAAGTTAAAAATCAAAGCTTCATGTCATTTAAAAAATCAATGCCTCATGTTATTATTATTTTTTATATGTAAATAAGAACTGAAAATAAATAAATAAAAACTTACTGTAAAAATCGAGGGGGCGGTTTCTTCACGTTCAAGAGGGAGAAGAGGAGAGGTAGGAGGTGGAGGATGGGTCGCGGCGCAGGCGGAGGGTGGAGGGAGGGGGCTAGGGCGTCGGCGCTTCGTCGGAAAGGGGAGGGGGTGCAGCTTCTGGGGCGTCGGCTTTTTGGGAGAGGGGGGAAGAGGGAAGGGGGGTCTCGGTCAGGCGTTTGGAGGGAGGGGGAGTGGACCGCCGACGGTGCGTGAAGGGGGGGGTCGAGGCTCTTGCGGCGCGGGGCTAGGGCACGATGGATTTTTTTTGGTTTTGAACTGAAGGAGAGAGAGAGGGAGTAAAGGGGAATTTATATATTTAATTAATTTAATTATCCAAAAGGTTGACTTTTTATTCGAACCCCAAATGAGACCCAACAACCATTGCCCCTTGCTAATTACCCCCTTTCCGAACACAATGAGATATGTTTCATGAGCCAGTTCGATTGTTTCAATCAGTTTTCGTTACAATCAAAATATAAATCTATATATTGATTTTGAACGCACATTTCAATTTACTGGGGCCACATACGGACTCTAAAAATTCCCAAAAAATGTTTTCTAGCTTCATATTGACGATATGGTTCTAACAAAACTAATTTCTTCGAATTCCGAGACCGTTTGGAAAATGGCCATTTTCTGGTCGATCGAAATTGACTAAAACTGTCAAAACACGTTTTCCTTCGCCACGCTCACACATTGCTTTAGAAAAATACGAATTTTGGAATCTAACAATAATTTGACATCACGGATCCAACAAAAGTGGTTTCGTCGAAAACCGAGGTCGTTTGCAAAATTTTCGTTTTTAAGGGCTAGAATTCCATAGCGACTATTCTGAATTTTCAACTGGACACAACTTTTTATTCCCTCTATGAAATTTCAATTTTTCGGATTCATTGGCAAGATATTCTCACATAGATTCTGATATTTTTGGTTTCGCTAAAATCCGGTTTATTTTGAATCCTGTACAGTCATTTGAAACTAGAAATCGAATTTTCAAACTACCGCACCATTTTCAATTCCTTTTATATTTAAAATAAAATATTTATGTTCTAACGACGATTCAAATAAATATATATATTCTAATTATATTCAAAATAAATTTCTCGTCATTATTATTTAAAATAAATCATTTTAAATAATCAAAGTTCATTAAAATTGCCTAAATAAAAATTTCAAATTGGCTCAGATTTTCTGGGTTGTTACTATCTTCCCCACATAAAACTTTTCGTCCCCGAAAAGGAACGAAGCTGAAAGTTGTTTAACTAATCAACTCAACTTCCTTTATTTTCTTTACGGCTTAAGTTCTTCAACTTTTCAATTTCTAAGAACTTTTCAAATTCTTCAAAAATTTGGCTAACACCCTAAATTTTCGAAAAATTTCGCCATAACCTCCCCTGCACCGGGAGCTTCGGAATATTTCAAATAGCCTCCCATGGCCCTCACCAATCCAAGAGAAAAAGAAAAATCCAAGCGGCTAGCAATCGGCTCATAAAATCATCAAATCCCCAAGAAATACAATAAACATGTACCTATTTGTCGGGCAAACAATTTTATTCCTCTGCTCTAGCCTCCTTGCTATAATATGTTCAATAGATATACATGTATATGCATGTAATTGTAATCATTTTTCAATACAGTTCAGTATTCGGTTCAATTTGGCATAATGGTTCCAAATTTCAAACCAATAATCTAACAACACAACCATTAATCAATTAGTTGATTAGCTTTTCAAATTCGTAACTTTGATATATATACAGAAAATAGTGTTTTTGATGCCAATTCTTAACAATAAATCCTATCTAGTTTTGGTTCTCACACCAGCCTAATGGAAATATATAGATATCCCACTTTCGAAACTTGAACATAAATTCTGATGATGATCGATCAATCATCAGAACCATCTCCAGGCGACTAGAGTGTGATTCCATATCTATGCAGTATATTAAAACTTTGAATATACGTTCATGACGCGTATATGCAAAATCTTTATATACTTGATTGTCCAGATTCAATAGAAATAAAATATTCAAATACGTATAATTGAACTAAATTTTCAAAACAAAGTTTGTTTTTAAATTTTTATTTTTAAAAATTTCACTCTTTACACTCGTTCTAGGACACTACTAATCCCATTTCTAACGAGTCATTCTCATTTGATATTACTAATCCAATCTCTGATGAATTCTTTCATTTGGTTCTAATGTGTCTTGTTCTCGAGCTCGGTAAACCAAAGCTCTGATACCAAAATGTAACGACCCGAACTTCCCCGTGAAGGAAAGCCCGGATTGCTTTGAGAACACAACAAATCAGAACACAAACATAAGAACATTTCGTTGCTTATTACAACAATTCCATCAGAATACAAGAATATTACAGAGTATGAATAAATAATACACATTTAATATACGTCAAAGATTTAAATTACATTTAAATACATAGCAGCGGAAAAACAATACAAAACACAACTGAAAGAGATAAACGGATACAGAGCTTTCCGAATATCATTCCAGCTGTAAACCAGGATCCTGTGAATATAAATCTGCAAAACCCAACTACTAGCTGCCCATGCGGAAAATAAGGGCACCCAGAGTTTAGGTTAAAACAATAAACTCCATGTCAGTCATGTGACTGGTGTGAGAATTAAAACAGTTATTTAAAACTTGACTTTAGCAATAAAGTAAATCAAGGGACCACGCCGTATAATACGGAACTGGTTTCCTCCCGAGAATACCAGTGCATAAACAGTTATAAACAACGCAATGCTTTTTGGAAAAATGAAGCTATTATAAGACCCAGGTCCCATCACACAATGCAACACAAGCCGAAGGATAGGGTTTTCCCCTATAATAGCCAAATAATGCTTGATACGCTTAAAACAAATCATTTGATACTATTATAAGTGTATAGTGTCAAAAACAACTTTGAATATAAATGTATCAATCATAGACGACATAGTATCCCATGCTACTATGTCGCCATACTAGGCTCCATAAATAAAACCAAATGTCACGTATTGGAAATTGGATTTTTGTCATGACTCGACGCAAGGGGCAAGATCCTCTCCGTTTGAGACACTCTGGCAAATGTCTCAGGACCACACACAGCGATCCTGGATCTTCAGGGCCGGTCCTCTCTTACTTTTGAGGATTAGTTATTCCTGAACACACGTTTCCCAGTCCTATCAGACCTATATCCGAGGCGCCTCGCATCCAACAACCACACAAGTAAAAAGTATATAAATGTCAGGGCTGGTAGGTCACTGACATCACCCATAGCTAGAAAGAAATGTCGTGCTCTCCCTGCAGTCACTATCCCGTTTTTGACTCTTACCGAGGTGTGAGGCTCACGAATTAACGCTATACACAAAGTTATGCCACACAGGCCGTGCTTTGATCATCCCCAATAATACATTGCTTTTCAACAGAAGCCTTGATCATTTGCCACTTAGGCTTGCCACACAGGCAATTCATGCCATGCGATTGATATCCATCAATATATAACCTCTGAGCGCGTACGTCTTAGAGAAGGGCGTTAAGCAAGAGAATAAATTCTCCGCCGCCAAACAGATATATATTTAATAGAAATCAATCACACAGAATAAAATCCAATGTCAGACACACAGTCCATTTACAAGTTCGTTCTGGGTCTAAACGAAACTGGAGGAACCTTATTCCTCGCATATCCATCGATCTCCAAGTACGTCTGGACGATCACCAACTGATTCCCTCCTCTTGGGTGTACAGCCCAATCAAGATCATCAATAATCATCCAAACGACCTGAAGACCTCCGGTCTTCAACCACGTCTTCATCTTTGACTTATCGTCGAATCGGTTATTCAGAATGGGTATGAACCCGACCTTTCCGAATAATCCGCGTATATAATAAACAAGTATTACACAAACACGACATATGCCTCATTCCAATTCAGAATATTCTTTTATTCAAATTTTCACATTCTTAGGGAAAGGTCCCTATTAATTTTATCAAAGATAAATTCTTCTAAAATTTTTCTTTAATCTTCCCCTGGATATAATTTCAAACCATGTTAAGGTTTTCCAAACTAGTCGGGATTAGCGAACCATATCGAAGTAATTATTTATTTATTTTCCCAATCCCAACCTATTCATCCTATGGAGCAAAACGGTGTTATCGGTAAATATTAATTACCATTTCACGTTCAAATCTAATTAAAGATTTAACTATCGCTTTGGAGCAAAACTGGTGGTACTCCATTCTTGATCATTTCAATCTAATTAAAGATTCATTAAAACTCCACTTAGTTTTAATCTTCCCAAAAATCAATATCCTGTCTTTAAATGCGTTAAAGTACCAACGTCATCTAAAACACGGTTCACGATAAACCCAAAATCACTTTCCATTGTTTATCGGGTTAAAGAACAGGTGTTATTCCAAACACCGCTCACGATAAACCCCAAAAACCAATTTAAATTCAATTCCAATTAAATACTAATCAACTGGATAATTTCACTAAATCTTAATTAAAAGATTTATTCTTTTTTAAACTGGGTCCAAGAACAGTGTTATTTAAGACACCATTCACGACGAACCCAAAATCCCATTTGATATTAAATACAAGGCTCTGAATAGAAAATATATCGGCTTATATTCAATATCAAATTCTGAAACCAACAAATATCGTATTGGAAATAACGATATAAATATATCTTTCAAATTTCCACAACCATATCTGTATAATCACGAAATTCAACATCGAAATATTCCAAAGATAATTTCGATTCAAATCCATTCCAATTCGTATATTGGAAATTCTGATTATTTTTAAAACCCCTTCAAATCCAATTTATTTATTCAAAAATATTGGATTCTAATTCTAGTTATAACTAGTTCATTTCAATAAAAATATATTTTTATCCTTTTTAAATATGGGATTTTTCACCCCAATTCTTTTTAAATCATTTATTATGATTTTACGCAAATTATTGATATTTTTAATAATTTTATCAAGGCCCGTACAGTCGATTTCCAATAACGGTCGTCGAACTGCACCTACAACGACCTTTTCCAAATTTGATTTGGGCATAATTCCAAATCCAACTGTTAGATTTCAAATCTCTTATATTCATTGGAAAGCTCTTTTCGATATGAACCCAATGGTTTTGGTTTCGAGAGAATCCGACAGTCGGATCTCCCGTAACGTCAATTCGAAGTCAATGGTCGAAATTCGCGAACTACCGCGGCGCGTTCTATTCAGGCCATTTAATATATGTAATATATATATTTCGTCTATTTCAATTCTAAATGTATTTTATAAATCGTTTAAATTCGTTTTAAAAACGATTTCACCTTCATATTCAATTTTAAATCAAAATTGAATATTCCACATCATTAATATATAAATGATAATATTTTCAAAATATTAGATTTTGAAATCACTTCCTTTTCTATATTCATTATAAAAACGAATATAATCGATATAAATATCGTTCGCATCAAAATGATGCATCTCTAATCAACACAGCTTTATATATTCCAATAACTTCGTTATTCTATTTAACGAATGAATATTTTCTTCAACACATGAATGTATATTTCTTTCAACACATGAGTATTGTCAACACAGGACTATTTTTGTTACTTAATATATTTCATAAAATTATGATTTCTATCATTTAATTCTTAATCAGGCTCCAACCGTAAATTAGTAAGAGAACGATTCCCTAAGTATTAACCCCGACGGCCGAAACCAACATCAGATCAATACCTAGAAAACCACTCATCTTAACTAGTTTCCATTTAGTTCCTAATTTTATATATGATAAAGATGTGAATTTTATTGTTAAAATATTTTGTTCAACACATGATAAATTTCAACGCATGAATATTCTCAACAAATGAGTATCGACAACACATGACTATTTATTCTATTCAACACATGAATCTTTATTTTCCAAATTGGAATGAGGCCCAATCAATTACCATATAATGTCAATTATATGGATTCTATACAACACATGTATATAATAGCAATGACAAATAATCAACCATCATCCAGGGTGCACCACACAACTATTTGTCAACCTATCGATTGACATACAACTAAATAATTGGAATTAGTGTACGCCAAATATCATCCCAACACCCGTGTTGGGTTTCAAATCAACAAACACTGATTTTTATTTGTGCAGTTGGGCGATGTGTAAAATTTATCGTCCCAATCAATATCCTTCAAATGGGTGTACATAAACAAATCGTTTGATTTGTAAATGAATATTTATTTATTCACATTCACGTTAAATTTATATTTTTAACGATAAATAATTTATTTCAACACATGAGTATATATCCATACATTCCACATCACAATCAATTTTCACAACACAACAAAATCAAACAAGTCGTCCATGGCCAGTGCACAACGGGTGTCGGGTGCTGCTACGCACCGTATGCATCCTATTATATAATTTTAACTAGAAAACAAGAGTTGAAGTGAGAAGTTCTCACCGATAAGCTTTACCAAACACCACGACACTTTATATGTAGAAAATCTTCATCGTGCTCGCCTTTTGTCACTTTCGTTGTCCGTATCCACTACATATATAAAAATCGTATTTTTATATTGTTGCTATGTATATAAAAATCACATTTTTATAACTATGCTACATGGATAAAAATCACATTTTTATACTGCTACTATATAGATAAAAATTCTATTTTTATACCGCTACTATATAGATAAAAATTCTATTTTTATACCGGTGCTATATAGATAAAAATTATATTTTTTTACCGGTGTTCATGTAATGGAGATCATATTTTTACCACGCTAACTTCATAATAAAAATTATATTTTTATCGCTCTTCTTCTAATAAAAATTATATTTTTATATCGCCACTCATATAAAAATCACATTTTTATATTCTCTATTATATAAAAATCATATTTTTATATTCTCTTTTATATAAAAATCATTTTTTTATATTCTCTATTATATAAAAATCATATTTTTAATATTCTAAGAATTTTCATATAAAAATCGAATCTTTAACATCATAAAAATCTAATCTTTAAACAAATAAAAATCACTTTCTTTTGAAGTTGAAAATCAAAGCTTCATGTCATTTAAAAAATCAATGCCTCATGTTATTTTTTTTATATATAAATAAGAACTAAAAATAAATAAATAAAAACTTACTGTAAAAATCGAGGGGGGCGGTTTCTTCACGTTCAAGGGGGAGAAGAGGAGAGGTAGGAGGAGGAGGATGGGTCGCGGCGCTGGCAGAGGGAGGGGGCTAGGACGTCGGTGCTGCGTTGGAAAGGGGAGGGGGTGCGGCTTCTGGGGCGTCGGCTTTTTACGAGAGGGAGGAAGAGGGAAGGGGGGTCTTGGTCAGGCGCTTGGAGGGAAGGGGGAGTAGACCGCCGGCGGCGCGTGAAGGGGAGGGTCGAGGCTCTGGCGGCGCGAGGCTAGGGCAAGATGGATATTTTCTTCTTTTTTTTCGGTTTTGAACTAAAGGATAGAGAGAGGGTAAAGGGGAATTTATATATTTAATTATTTATTTAATTTAATTATCCAAAAGGTTGACTTTTTATTCGAACCCCAAACGAGACCCAATGGCAGTTGCCCCTAGCTAATTACCCCCTTTGCGAACACAATGGGATATGTTTCATGAGCCAATTCGATCATTTCGATCATTTTTCATTACAATCAAAATATAAATCTATATATTGATTTTGAACGCACATTTCAATTTACTGGGGCCACATACGGACTCTAAAAATTCCCAAAAAATATTTTCTAGCTTCATATTGACGATACGGTTCTAACAAAACTAATTTTGTAAAATTATGAGACCGTTTGGAAAATGGTCATTTTCTGGTAGATCGAAATTGACTAAAACTGTCGAAACACGTTTTCCTTCACCACGCTCACACATTGCTTCAGAAAATTATGAGTTTTGGAATCTAACAATAATTTGACATCACGGATCCAACAAAAGTGGTTTTGTCGAAAACCGAGGTCATTTGCAAAATTTCCATTTTTAAGGGCCAGAATTTCATAGCGACTATTTTGAATTTTCAACTGGACATAACTTTTTATTCCCACTATGAAATTTCAATTTTTTGGATTCATTGGAAATATATTCTCACATAGATTCTAATATTTTTGGTTTCGCTAAAATCCGGTTTATTTTGAATCTTGTATAGTCATTTGAAATTAGAAATCGAATTTTCAAACTACCGCCCCATTTTCAATTCCTTTTATATTTAAAATAAAATATTTATATTCTAACGAAGATTCAAATAAATATATACGTTCTAATTCTATTCAAAATAAATTTCTCGTCATTATTATTTAAAATAAGTCATTTCAAATAATCAAAATTCATTAAAATTGCCAAAATAAAAATTTCAAATTGGCTCAGATTTTCTGGGTTGTTACAGATACGGCTAAGAGCCATTTGTTATTACTAGTGAGATACGGTTTATAGCCGTATCTAATAATTTAACATACCGTTTTTTGATACGACTTATAGCCGTGCCTAATTGTATTAGATACGGCTAAGAACACATCCTAATTATCATACATGGTGTAGGGCCGACATAAGCGTCAGACATCTATGCTAGAACTATGGAATTTTTCCAAAGTTCAGTAACAGACGTCTAAATCGAGTGTCATACGTTTGACACTTGCACATTTGTATTTCTGAGTTTCTTTGTTTATAGTCATTTTATAAACTATTATATATGCGCATAACATTCATGGAGGTTGTCCAAATCTGCTAAGACTTTACACTAAATATTAACTAATATTATGAAGCTCTTATGCTTGTCTTCAAGTCTTCGATTATGATTATATACCTACATGAATAGATGATATATATATATATATAGTGATTGAATAGTTGTTGTAATTAAAAGCACGGAATAGAGGTTTTAACAAGTTGCAACATATAAGTCATAGGTAGGCATACAGTTAAATTGCTGGTTTAGTATGTGAAAACCTTTGACATTTAAAAGAAAGCCTTTTGTGAATTTTCAATACTCTCATCCATGATGTTGCTGCGCAATTAAATATAGAGGTACCCAACATGGACACTAGAGCGAATGAGGCATTAAACAATATATAAAGAGACATGGATGTAGGTGAAGATTAACACGTGGCTCCTCCTTTTAACAACATAGATGTAGTTATTATACCAGAGAATTACTTTTTTTTATTGGTAATATGCAAGTAAATAATGAAGCATTAAACTACGATTTTACAGATGTGGAAGACGTATTGCCTAAAAATAGTTATGAGATAGTGATGTGCACGTAAATGTGCACATTTATATTCAAACATTTATTCTTAGTTTAATTAAATAAATAACATAATTGACTAATTTTACATGTTTTAAACCAAAATCCTAAAATTCTCAAATTGTCATGCATCCATCCTCATTTAAGGTGTAAAATGGTCACATGTGCATGTTTTAATTTGTGATTGCATTTACTTGGTCTTTGTATTTTTCTCTTATAGGAATTTTGAAGCACAAATAATGCGTACACATGAAGATTTGGAGCACAAATGCATGCATACAAAGGAATGATGAGGAAATAATTCTCATACATGATCATGGAGGACTCCACCTCTCAAATTACCCTCTTTCTCTTGAGCTTCTTATTAAAGACTAATTGAATAAGACAAAAGGTCTCATGCATCCTACATGACTCATTAGTGGCTAAGAGAGGATTAGAAGCTTCATGAAGGGGCATTTTGGGGAGTTCCCAACAAATGTGATTAGGGTTTTGGGTTAGAAACATGTATATATACCCCTTTATGTGATGTAAATAACATCCTTATCTTTTATCCCCTTCTTTAGTTTAGTTGAGAGGAGCACAAGCTCTCTTGTATTTCCATGGCTACTTAGCCATTTTATTTATGTAACTTCTTTGTTTTAATGCAATTTAATTTATGTGCTCTTTACTTTCATGTTCATAGCTTAGATTTACATTCATGTTCATATCTTAGATTTACTCTAATGTTCATTTACTTTATGTTCTTAGTTTAATTCTGTTCTTGTTCTACTTAGTTTTTCTTTCATTTTGCTTTATTTTCTAATGTTGAAATTTACAAGTGTTGATATGATAACACATATGAGTGGCTAATCCCTTGATTTAGGGGTAATGATGCTCTCTAACTTTATGTAAGTTCAACATTTGTGTTATTCGTGATCTCTAATTTGTGCTTCATGTTAGTGAATGTTGATGTAAGTTTATACAAATGATTTTGATAGTCTATGTTTGTTGACAACAAAATAGGCTATGCTTAGTCAATGTAAACACAAATTACATCAATATTTGCTAAGTGGTTATTGATTTTGAAATGAAAATAAGAACAAAATTTGATGGTCTATAGTTTTAGTTAATAATTCATAGGCCATACTTAGAACAGTTTTGCTTTAGTTCCATTTTCATGAGAATCATAAGTGGTTTAAATATTGCATTTATATCACTTAATGGAGATCATAAATTGTATTTTTGATAACTTATATAAATGTGAGAGTTGATTTGCCTCTAAATTGTTTTCATTTCATATTTAGCTCTCAACTAAGTTTATAGTTTTCAATAGCTTTTATTAGTTAAAATTTCACTTGAATTTGGTTTAATTTGATTGAGTAAAATCTAAAATTAATTATTTCCCTGCGGATCGACTCATATTCGCTATGTATTAGTAATTATATGTCGTGCACTTGCGGTATTATCACGATGTTTCTGGTTAATGGTTTTCTAATTTCATAGAATATCCATTTAGCAAACAAGTTTTTGGCGCCATTGTCGGGGAAGGAATTTAATTTTATTTTTATTCTTCGGATTAATTTCCAAGTTTGATTGTTTTTGTTAAAAAAAAAAAATTTGCTCCTTCATTTTGCTCGATCTTGTTTTGGTTTTAATCTGGTGTGTGTTTCTTCTTTTTCTTATTCCAAAAAAAAAAAGAACTGCATTCTGTTTTCCAGTTTCATACAGTGAGTCTTCTATTTTTCTTCATTTTTTCAATGTTTTACATTCTTGCATTCCCTCTTGTTGTTCCTCTTATTTCCCCTCCCTTCTTCTTTTCAACAGAAAAAAAGAAACTTATCATATTGCATTTTTCTTTTTCTTTTTCAGTTCTGTGCATTCACATCAGTTTCCAAAACTATTTCATAATATATTTAGTAAGCTTTACATCTCATTTCATTCCAAACTGCTTTACATTTCTGAAACTATCACATTCACTGTGTTACATTACATTGGCAGAAACATACACATTTCATTTTTCTGTCTACATTTTTTGGCAACTCTCAAAACATTCTCTCAAAACCCCCCTCAATCCTGTGCACACATATATCTCCTTCAACAGCCTCCCTGCTTTCATAATCCTTCATCAGCAAATCACTCCACAAACTACTCACTAGTCAACAAGCACTACTTCCAACAACTCCTCCCCAATGATCAACTGCCCCGAATCAGCTTCATCTACTTATACTATCACCAAAACACCAACCATTAAAAATCAAACTGCCTTCCACAAACCACCCAGTCATTCACCAAACAGCAAACCCACTTCAACACACTCCCATCTCCGACCTCTTCTGCCAAGTTCATTCACAAGCCTCTCCATTCACAAACATCGGCACTGTCATACCCTTACACAGTTCAAACACAGTGCAAACTTCCTCTTCTGCATATCATCAAGCAACCATCACCCAGGCCACCATAAGATTGTCAAACAAACTCACAGTCCACACAACCCAACTCCCACAAAAAAAAAAAACAGCACTTCCGCCTCTAATTCGCATTTCCACCTTACTGAACTCAAGCAAAACCCCTGCTCCACAAACTCACTAGCATCCTTTACCCTTCCGCAATTCAAGCAATACACCATCGTTGGCCAACTCATCAACAAAACGCAAAGTTCAACCGACTCTTCAACATCGCCTACCAGTTCCACATCCCTCTAATTTGAAACTCACTGAACCACCGTTGGCCTATGACTGCTCACCGTCGTCGCGCCTAACAATGAACTTCCATTTTGTTCTTCTTTAGATTTTTCTTTCACCGATCTAATTTGTGTGATTTCTTGCGAATTTTATTGTGGTTTCACCGATTTGGGTTTGGCTGAATTTGGGCATATAGACCCATGTTCATACAGGGCCGGGGCTTTTTTGGGCTTAGGGCTTGTTAATTTATTTATTTTAAGTGTGGTGTGTGCTTTTGATAAAATCATTTTCTTTGTGCTTGTCTAAGTTATATATTTTAAAAAAAGGTTTTCATTTTGTCATTTTTAATAAAAAGAAGGCGAGATTATTTTGAGTTTCCTTTCAGGTTGCAAGAAATCAAATGGAGAGAATTTCTAGGCTTCGCTTGCTTCAAAATTAATACTTGCTTTGCACTGCTTGGAACCGTGTTGTTTGCATGCTAAAATAACTGCTTAAAAAAATGCCAATAAATTCAGACGCCTTGGTATTTTTCTTTTCTCCCTTGTTTTCATAGCATTGTTGTTTACTTGCATTTGCATTTACAAAAAATCCAAAAACAAACAAAAATTCATTCGTAGTTGCATTGTAGTTCACATTCAATTTCTGTTTTGCATTCATCTCAGTTTATTTTTAATTTTTAGGACATCGTTATATAATGACAAATTGGTTTCTTTCCAAAAAAAAATTTCTCGGGGTCTAGTCTACGGTAGAATAATAACCGTTTAAAAATATTACAGGGATTCGTAAATATTATATCGGTTGTTCCTCTGAAGGTACTTAAACCTTCGGTTGCATTGCTAGGGTGATTCCTGGTGCATCGATAACTCCTGTCCGTTAACTGGCTGATAAATCTTTTGTTGAAATTATTCTAACCGTCATTATATAATTTTAGAAAAACTGTAAATACGTAATTTCATTCATATAGTTACACTAGGTTCATGCATATATAAAAAAACACAAAAAAAAATTGAAAATCAAATATAAAAAAATACTTTCTCTTTTGTGTATATTTTATTTTTTCTTTTAAAATTTCAAAAACAAAAAAAAATCCTTAAAATGTCAGAATTTTCTTATTTCCACGGATTTTATGATAGTTGTGAAAATCAATATAATCCATATAATTTTACACCAAATTCATATGGATATTTTAATAACAACTATCGTACAAATAACTTTGATTTTCCACCACATAATTTTCAAACTAACGATCAACCTTCAACTCTTGAAACACAAATTGAATCTTTACTTGAAATGAGCACATAACAAAATCAAAGAATAAATGGTGTAATTCATATTTTTGCAACACTTCAAGTCAAAGATTTCAAAATAATCAAAATTTGAATTCACTTCCAAATTCAAATGATTTTGATTGTAATCGTTGCCAAATCAATTTTGAACTCCAAAATGAATTTCAAATTCAAAATGAAAATGTGAATAATTTTTCAAATGATTTTGTCAATGGGAATAATTTCAATTATGGTGAACCCAAAAATTTTTGTTACCAATAATTTCAAATTGAAAATTTTCAAGTAAATAATTATAAATTTGACTTTGTTGAGCAAATGAATGAAATTCACGATAATCACACAAACTTATTGTTTGAAAATTACTTGAATTTTCATGAAAAACAAAATAATCAAAACCGAACGTGTGACGATTCGAATGATAATCCATCTTTTGATTTTCAAATAATGACCTTCGAAACTGAAAATAACGATCTTAACGAAGTTGTTAATAATATGACAACTGATTTGGATTTCAATTCTTTTGAGAGGGTGGAACTAAATCTCAAATTCGATCTTCCTTTTTCTGAAAATATGAAATTAACAACTTTGTACTTTGAAAATGGCATACGTTATGAAGTTATTAATAATTCAAAGGAAGATGAACTAAATGAAAACGAATTTTTTGGACTTTTCGATATTGAGTTGAATCTTAATGAGGTAGATTTGAATCACCATTTGGATTTTGAAATCAATATTTTTGAACAAATTTTCGATGATAAATTTGAAATTCAAATTGGTGAAATTAAAGATGAGTTTCAACCATTTATTCAACCTACCCTTAAAATCATCAAAAATAAAGCAACTCGTTCGATTTTTAATAAAAAGACATTTGTTTTTCCAAATCTATGTCTAACTTCGAAAGCTTTTACGATTTGGTTTTTCGAGCTTGAGTTGTGTCTTTCATACTAGAAGATACAAATGAACCGGTTTTTAGAAGACCGTTTCATTTACTTCTTGTCAATATATTTTCTGATATACTGTAAAAAAAAACTTTCCTCTTGTAAATATAGCATATATTTTCAAAAAAATTCTTTTCTTTTCTCCTTCCACTTTGGTTGACTTTGGGGACACAGTCAAAATCAAGTGTGGGGGGAGTTTCATATTTATTTTGGTTGTTGCATAGATTTTGCTTTTCTTTTTTTTCATCCAAAAAAAGATTCAAAAAAAAAAATAAAAAAAAATTGCATTTATTTTACTTTTAAATGGGCACGATGAAGTAGATATACGGTTTTGGTCGTATGATTAAAATATTTAGAATTTTACTTCTCTTAACGGATAACGAAAGACAAGTTTGAATTATAAGCAAATTTAGTGTAACCGGTATTTAGGGAAATTCATAGGTGATGAGTATGAAGTGTTTTCTAAATTGTAATCCGATTAACTGAACGGTTGATTTAGATTACTTACGATAACATTTTAGATCGTTTAAGTGAAGTTGTGCTAAGATATTCTCGCTAAACTCTCTCTCTTATAAAAAAAGAAAAAAGAAAAAAAAAAGAAAAAAGAATATATATATATAATAATCCAAGGGTATCCAACATTGCTGGTACATCTGGCGTTGGTGTGCAAACCCGCCAAGCTCTTTCTGATGCCTTGTTGACAAAGTCAGCGTCGGTGTAGCTTGGTCTCATTTTATGAGTTGGACACCTTAGGATTACTGACCCTCACGTAAGTCTTAGTGCAGTGTAGGGGTGGTATACCTAGGTATTTGTAAATAATAATAATAATGTAAATATTTTGTAATAAAGAGAGAGTTAGCACTTGAAATCCAAGCACACTCCTCACTTATTTGACCTAACTTGATAACCAAAAGTAAATAAAGATGCCAACGTACGACTTTTGATATCGATTACATAATTCGTTTCATATTTGCACTATGTTTCTACCAAAACAACTGGCCAAGATGGAGGAGTTTGTAGTGATAACTGGCTTTTGTTTGAAGTTTTGATCAGTAACGAACTTAAATTTCATAGTGACGACCCAAACTTGTGTTAACTCCTTCATGTTAAATTTAAAAGTAAATTACCCATTCGTTAATACTCCTTTTAAAAAAAACTTGCTCTCATCTTGTAAATATTTATAATCTTGCATTTTGTAAATATTTTGCGTTTAACATTTGGATTTTGTGGGTAGTATCCGCTGAAAACCCTCACAAGATAACACATATCCTACTGGGGACACCCAGAGGTCTAACGGCTTGTTGCATACGCTCAATGCAATCGTGCTCCCTACGAAAACGGATTTATCCTAGTTTTTTGTTGTTGTTTATTCGAGGACGAATAAAAAGATAAGTGTAGGGGTATTTGATGTGCACATTTATATTAAAACATTTATTCTTATGTTAATTAAATAAATAACATAATTGGCTATTTTTACATGTTTTAAACCAAAATCCTAAAATTCTCAAATTGTCATGCCTCCATCCACGTTTAAGGTGTAAAATGGTCACTTGTGCATGTTTTAATTTGTCATTGCATTTACTTGTTCTTTATATTCGTCTCTTATAGGAATTTTGGAGCACAAATAATGCATACACATGAAGATTTGGAGTACAAATGCATGCATACAAAGGAATGATGAGGAAATAATTCTCATACATGATCATGGAGGACCCCACCTCTCAAATTACCCTCTTTCTCTTAAGCTTCTTGTTAAAGTCTAATTGAATAAGACAAAAGGTCTCATGCATCCTACATGACTCATTAGTGGCTAAGAGAGGATTAGAAGCTTCATGAAGGGGCATTTTGGGGAGTTCCCAACAAATGTGATTTGGGTTTTGGGTTAGAAACATGTATATATACCCCTTTATGTGATGTAAATAACATCCTTATCTTTTATCCCCTTCTTTAGTTTAGTTGAGAGGAGCACAAGCTCTCTTGTATTTCCATGGCTACTTAGCCATTTTATTTATGTAACTTCTTTGTTTTAATGCAATTTAATTTCTGTGCTCTTTACTTTCATGTTCATAGCTTAGATTTACATTCATGTTCATATCTTAGATTTACTCTAATGTTCATTTACTTTATGTTCTTAGTTTAATTCTCTTCTTGTTCTACTTAGTTTTTCTTTCATTTTGCTTTATTTTCTAATGTTGAAATTTACAAGTGTTGATATGATAACACATATAAGTGGCTAATCCCTTGATTTAGGGGTAATGATGCTCTCTAACTTTATGTAAGTTCAACATTTGTGTTATTCGTGATCTCTAATTTGTGCTTCATGTTAGTGAATGTTGATGTAAGTTTATACAAATGATTTTGATAGTCTATGTTTGTTGACAACAAAATAGGCTATGCTTAGTCAATGTAAACACAAATTACATCAATATTTGCTAAGTGGTTATTGATTTTGAAATGAAAATAAGAACAAAATTTGATGGTCTATAGTTTTAGTTAATAATTCATAGGCCATACTTAGAACAGTTTTGCTTTAGTTCCATTTTCATGAGAATCATAAGTGGTTTAAATATTGCATTTATATCACTTAATGGAGACCATAAATTGTATTTTTGATAACTTATATAAATGTGAGAGTTGATTTGCCTCTAAATTGTTTTCATTTCATATTTAGCTCTCAACTTAGTTTATAGTTTTCATTAGCTTTTATTAGTTAAAACTTCACTTTAATTTGGTTTAATTTGAATGAGTAAATTCTAAAATTAATTCTTTCCCTGCGAATCGACTCATATTCGCTATGTATTAGTAATTATATGTCGTGCACTTGCGGTATTATCATGATGTTTCGTGTTAATGGTTTTCTAATTTCATTGAATATCCGTTTAGCGAACATATAGAAATGGAGGTACCCCTTGATGATGACTTGTGCGCTACACAGTTAATGGTTAAGTAATTATTGAAGATCTTTAGTTCAAAAATGATATATTTTTGACTTTGAGCATCTAAAATAGATTTAAAGTTGGTATGGTTTTTGAAACGAAAGAAAAATTCAAATAATAATCAAGCGAATGTTCAATGCTTCATGCTATCCTTTTATACCTATAAAGTTAAATAAACCAAGTACACTGCTACTAGTAATATCGATGCTAATTGTCCTTGGAGAATTCATGCAATTGTGTCAAAAAATTCTGAGCAAAGTTGGTGAATTGTATGAAAATATCCAAGCGAACACAAATGTGTGAACCCAACGGTCAATTCAAATAACAAGCAAGCAACATCCGCATTTCTAGTTTCAAAATTCTTACCTTTTGTAATAACTGATTTGAGTATAATCGCTGGAACTGTACATGTTTTAATGGACAAGAAATTATTTGTTAAGATTAGTTATACGAAGGCATTGAGATCGTTGAGTAAGGCCGTTGAAAATATTTATGGTGATTGGGTGGAATCCAACACCATCTTAAGTCAATATTTCGCTGAAATTGCTAGAACGAACCTGGGGTGTATTTGTCAGGTCATTCCATATGAATATGGAGTGTTTGAACGAGTTACTTGGGCTTTTGGTCCATGTATTGAAGGGTTTGTACATTGTCGTCCCTTTGTACCGACGAGACACACATTTGTATGGGAAATACAAAGGGACATTACTAGTAGTTATTGCTATTAGCAGAGAGTAAGACAATATCCGATTCCGGTCTCTTTAACAACCAAACGTTTATATTTTTCACTCTGGTTGGATCTTTTACATCTCAAAATGATTCATACTTCATATGGAAATATCAGATTTTTCTTTAAAACCATTTCATATCTAAAATAGAATATGCCTTCAAATTTGAATCTTTATTTAAAACCAAACTTAATATCCTGAAACAACTTCAAGTTTTAAAACATTTTGAATATTTAAAATAGTTGAATTTGTTTATATATTAAACTAGTTTATATCGATATATTTGAAACAATTGGGAAAATAATTAGTTAGTACAAAAAAATTATATATATATATATATAGTTTGAATTTAAAAATATGAATATCAAATTTAGTTAAATATATATAACTACATATTAAAGTGGTAAACAGATGATTGTTAAATAGTTAATACATATATATATATATATATAAGTGAAAAATAAAATAGTTTATAACGTAAAATAGGTACTTAGTAAATTAGTTTATACAACGGTTTAAAATAAAATAGTTTGAATTAGAATTATTTATTCCCTCTCAACAAACTTGGGTTCATATTCCAATTTCAAGAATTCATTTAAGTGTTTATTCCAAATCAAATTTTAGTTTCAAACCAAATCAAATCTATCTCCAAGTTTAATTCAAATGTTTCAGTTTAACTTTAAGTCACAAATATTTTAGATTTACTTTAGCTCAATTCAATTATTTTGATTCAAATAAATTTGAAATTACAATTTAAAACTTTCATTTAAACCATTCAACATATAATAAATTTCGAGTTCAATATTCAGTTATCAATTTAACTGGCTTAAATTCAAAATAAACTTCGATGATGAACATTTATTCTAAATTTCAAAATAATTCAATTTAAATAAATCAAATTTTCCTTTAACTTTCAATTCCAAAATTTTAAGTTCAAATTCAAAGGAAAGCAATTTATAAATCATCATTTATATTGCCTTTACAACAATATTTCAAAATTCAAAGTTTAAAATAACTTTTATTTAAGCAGCCGATGTTCATATATAATTTTCTATCGAGTGGCCGAGTGATACTTCAATTTAATTGCAGTATTTCAAGGACGAATATATCATTTCAATCCAAATCAAGGGTCACGAGTATTTATCATTTCAACTTATGTTGTTAATTTATTTCAATGATTAATCTCAGGTTTATTTAATGCCCATAACATCTTCGGTAATTGGTAGGGATTAAGCAACGAACAACGATCATATATAACTAAGGTGAATAATAGGGAGAATCTCACAATTAAACATCAATACATAAAACATATCAATTCAAGATATCCATCAAAATCAATCCATCTTAACAGTTCAATATCACATCAATTTACTAGTTACCAAGTGTAGGGTTAAGCTAGCAATTAAATTTCAATTTTAACCTAGTTGTAAATTTTAATTAGTAGTTAAATTAAATATATACCATCGATGCAAATCCTGGTAAAAATGCTTTTTAACTACCAAATAACAACTGATACAATCATATCATAACATGATTTCAATTTGTTATGAAAAAATTTATTCATGTTAATGCGATTGGAAGATTAAATAAAAAACAAATGTCCACAAAATCAACATTTACACATCACGTCGGCTTTTATTCATCTTCCTACGCATTACATACAACAACCCCAGCAGGTAACCTAACCCATCACTTCCTAACTCCTATTACCAAACGACATCTCCACAAGCCCATCCGCTCCGATTAGACACCACTGACGTGTGCTGCACTTCGAGGCTCACCTAAGCCCATGTCATTACTGCCTCCAGTTGCCTCCTTCGCCTCTAGCGAACCCAAACCCGCATTGTCTTTATGGCCATTTTCTAGTGAACTTGCTGAGAACGAAGACGAACCACCGTACATATTTGAAGATCTCATCGAGTACTGTATCTTCCATGTTGATGTCGCTACGATTCGGCGTGTTTATATAGACATCAAGACATGCAAAGTCGGGTAAATTCCGCCCATTGAAATACCCATGAATCTACTAGCTTTAATCTAATATTCTGGCCAGAAATCGCCGAATTTTGAAAAACGGATCTCACCAAAAGTTTTGCGTAATTCAGGCATATTGATACATATCATAAGGCTAGTTTCTGAGTTGATTTGGAATTCGTCAAATTTCGATTTTTGATTTAAAACTACGAGTTGATTGCCATTAATATGAGATTTAGGGATTGATTTGGGGGCTATGGCTGAGGAAGTGAATTAGCAGCTGCTGCTAGGGTTAGTGGCAGTTATTTATATGTGTTTGTTAATAAGCCCGTTGGTCCAAATAGCTGCACACGTTCATAAAATAAGCACATTTCCAACTCTGAACGAAACTATAACATTTGATATATCCAAAGTGAAGTTTTCAACATATATGAATGCAATGGAAAAAGTATCAAGACCTAATTCCATTGTATTATTTTATTTTTAAATTCTATAAATCGATTTCTACGTATCGAGATCGCAGATCAAATGACAAGCCCGATTGCTATGAAATTTGAAATCTTACAATAATTTAATATTTCAAACCCAATGAAACTGATTTCATTGAATTCCAAGATTGTTTACAAAATGGTTATTTTAACAGACTAATTAATATATAGTATTTTAATTTTTCATTTATTCACTTACAAGTTCAATAATTTAGGTAATAGAAAAATACAGATTATTACATTTTCATATTTCATTCTAGAATTAGTTATGTATTTACATTTTATCTAAAATTTGTGAAACGATTATGAGATTATGTATGAATGAATATGAAATGTGAAAGATGTTTTTGGAGAGAAAAAATATTACATAGAGAAAACTCGAGAAAAATGGCGACCTCATTTCTCTTCAATCCAAAATTCCAACCAAGAAAGGAATCCATCTTAGATGCTGATCATAGATCGTCAATATCTCCTGATTTCGACGCTTCTAAGTTGCATGCAAGCCATCTGTGGGATTCTAATCAAAGAAAGATCGGTAGTCTAATCTGAAATCCCAAACACGATTTTCCAAATCTAGTGTCAAATTCTCAGGTAAATGGTTCTAGTGATCATTTATTTCAATCTAAGTCTTGGATCGATGCTGTCAGAGAGTGTAAAAACACATCAAAATGTTTTTCAACTTACATATTACAAGCCTTTAATTCAATTTGGTCTTAAAGTTGCAGTCATCAATGAGAATTTGGTTAATTTAGCTAGAGAAAACTGGTCGAATTTTATTTTTTTCTATGTTTATGGTAGTAAACCTTATTATAATTACCTGAAGGATTACATTGACAGAAATTGGAATTTAAAAGGTAATTATAGTTTGTTTGCTAGGAATGACGGATACTTTATCATCAAATGCGAACAGATAGAAGAATGCGAAAAATTTCTATCTATTGGGCCGCACTTTTATAGTAAAAGATTGATCTTTATGAAAAGATTGGAATGTAACAACCCGGAAATTCTGAGCCAATTTAAAATTTTTATTTTGGCTATTTTAATGAAGTTTGAATATTTAAAATGAATTATTTTAAATAATGACGACGAGAAATTTATTTTGAATAGAATTAGAATGTATATATTTATATAGATCGTCGTTAGAATATAAATATTTATTTTTAATTATAAAAGGAATTGAAAATGGCGCGGTATTTCGATAATTCGATTTCAAAATTCAATTGAATGTAAAGGACTCAAAATAAACCGGATTTTAGCGAAACCAAAAATATTATAATCTATTTGAGAATATCTTTCTAATAAATCCGAAAAATTGAAATTTCATAGCGGGAATCAAAAGTTACGTCCAGTTGAAAATTCAGAATAGTCGCTATGGAATTCTGGCCCTTAAAAATGGAAATTTTGCAAACGACCTCGGTTTTCGATGAAACCACTTTTGTTGGATCCGTGATGTCAAGATATTGCTAGATTCCAAAATTCATAATTTTTCGAACCAATATGTGAGTGTGGCAAAGGAAAACGCGTTTGACCAGTTTCAGCTGATTTTAATCGACTGGAAAATGGCCATTTTTCAAACGGTCTTAGAATTTGACAAAATTAGTTTTGTTAGGACCGTATCATCAATATAAAGCTAGAAAATATTTTTCGGGAATTTTTAGAGTTAGTATGTGGTCCCGTAAATTGAAATGCGCGTTCAAATTCAATATATAGAGTTATATTTTGATTTTGACGAAAACTGATCGAAACGATCGAATCGGCTTACAATACATATCCCATTGTGTTCGGAATGGGGGTAATTAGCTAGGGACGACAGGCGGTCGGCCTCGTTTAGGGGTCGAAATTAAAAGTTGCTTTTTTATATTAAATAAATAAATATATATATATATTAAAATACTCTATTTCTCCTTAATCCCTCTCCACCCTTTACCGTTGACCAGAAAAAAGAAATAAAAGAAGAAGAAAACCAAATCGCGCCTCAGCCTAGGCCGCCTCCGACCTCCCCATCGTCAACGGCAAGCCACCGGAGCCCCTCGCAACCGCCGTGACCCCCTCCATGGCGTCATCCCTCCCCTCTCCCTTTGACTTCATCGTTCAACCTCGCGCGAGACCTCCCGTCAACGTTGCCTCCTGCTCCCCTCCTCGAGTTCGCCAGAGCCACCCTTCCTCCTCCCTCCGTTCAGAGCTGCGAACCCCGCCTCCCTCTCCTTCACCGACGCGCGGAAAGAAAAAAAACCCTCCCTCACCCCCAGTTCGATCCATCCTCCCTTGCTTCTCCCCTCTCCTATCATCTGATTCTTCAATAAAAAGGTAAGTTTTTTTGTTTTTATTTCAGTTATATTTATTCGTGCATATAGAAATGTGATTATATAATGAGAAAGGAGAGATTTTTATAAAGAAAAAAGCTTAGATTTTTATAAAATGAAAAGAGGGATATTAAAAATATAATTTTTATATAATATAGATATTAAAAACAGGATTTTTATATAACATAGATAATAAAAATTTGATTTTTATATTATAGAAAGAATAAAAATACGATTTTTATATTATGTAACTAATAAAAATTCGATCTTTATATATAAAGTAGAAATATAAAAATATAATTTTTTATATGGAATGAAGCGATAAAAATATAATCTTTATTGGACGAAGAGCGATATAAAAATATAATTTTTATTATATGGGAAGTGAAATATAATTTTTATATAGGAAGGAGCGTTATAGAAATATAATCTTTATTGGAAGAAGAGCGATATAAAAATATAATTTTTATTATATGAGAAGTGAAATATAATTTTTATATAGAGAATAGCGTGATAAAAGTATGATCTTTATTATATGAACACCGGTATAAAAATAAATTTTTTATCTATATAGTAGCGGTACAGAAATAGAATTTTTATCTATATAGTAGCGGTATAAAAATAGTGATTTTTTATCCATATAGAGTGATTACAAAAATGTGATTTTTATATACATGACAACAAAATAAAATTGTGATTTTTATATATGTAGTGGCTATGGACAATGAAATTGACAAAGGCGAGCACGACGAAGATTTCTACATAAGAAGAGTCGTGACGTTTGGTTTAGCTGGTTGGTGAGAACTTCTCACTTTAAATCTTGTTTTCTAGTTAAATTATATACTAGGATGCAGACGGTGCTTAGCAGCACCCGACACCCGTCGTCCATAGACCATGGACGACTTGTTTGTTTGATTGATGTGTTGTGAAAATTGATTGTGATGTGGAATGATTGAAAATAAATATTCATGTGTTGAAATAAATTATTTATCGTTAAAAATATAATTTTTAACGTGAATGTGAATAAATAAATAATCATTTACAAATCAGACGATTTGTTTATGTACACCCATTTGAAGGATATTGATTGGGACGACAAATTTTACACATCGCCCAACTGCATAAATAAAAATCAGTATTTGTTAATTTGAAACCCCACACGGGTGTTGGGATAATATTTGGCGTACACTAATCCCAATTATTTAATTGTATGTCGATCAATTGGTCGACAGACTGTGTAAGCGTTAGTTATTTATATTTAATTCTTATGCAGTTGTGTAGTGCACTTTGGATGATGGTCGATTATTTATCGTTGCTATTATATACATGTGTTGTATGGAATCCATATAATTAACATTATATGGTAATTGATTGGGCCTCATTCCAATTGGGAAAATAAAGAATATGAAAATATAGATTCATGTGTTGAATAGAATAAATAGTCATGTGTTGACGGTACTCATGTGTTGAAAGAAATATATATTCATATGTTGAAAATATTCATGTGTTGAAAGAAATATAGATTCATGTGTTGAATAGAAAATATTCATTTGTTGAATAGAATAACGAAGTTATTGAAATATATAAAGTCGTGTTGATTAGAGATGCGCCATTTTGACATGAACGATATTTATATCGATTATATTCGTTTTTATAATGAATATAGAAAAGAAAGTGATTTCAAAATATAACGTTTTGAAAATATTATCATTTGTATATCGATAATGTGGAATATTCAATTTTGATTCGAAATTGAATATGAAGTTGAAATCGTTTTGAAAACGAATTTAAAACGATTTATAAAATACGTTTTAAAAGGAAATCGACGAAATATATATAATATATATATATTATATATAATGGCCTGAATAGAACGCGCCGCGCTGCGGCAGTTCGTGAATTTCGACCATTGATTTCAAATGGACATTATGGGAGATCCGACTGTCGGATTCTCCTGAAACCAGAACCGTTGAGTTCGTATCGAAAAGAGCTTTCTAACGAATATTAGAGATTTGAAATCTAACGGTTGGATTTCGAATTATGTCCAAGTCAAATTTGGAAAAGGTCGTTGTAAGTGCAGTTCGATGACCATTGATGGAAATCGACTGTACGGGCCTTGATAAAATTATTAAAAATGTCAATAATTTGTGTAAAATCATAAGAAATGATTTATGAAGAATTGGGATGAAAATTTCCATATTTGAAAAGATAAAAATAGATTTTTATCGAAATAAACTAGTTTTGAACTAGAATTGTAACTCCATTTATTTTTAAAATAAATAAATTGGATTTAAAATGGTTTTGAAAATATCCAGAATTTCCAATAATTGAATTGGAATGGATTTGAATTGAAATTGTGTTTGGAATATTTCGATGTTGGATTTCGTGATTATATAGATATTGTTATGGAAATTTGAAAGATATAGTTATATCATTATTTCCAATACGATATTTGTGGGTTGTAGAATTTGATATTGAATATAAGCCGATATATTTTCTATTCAGAGCCTTATGTTTAATATCAAATGGGATTTGGATTTGTCGTGAATGGTGTCTTCATTAACATTGTTCTTAAGCCCAGTTGAGAAAAAAATTAAATCTTTTTATTTAGATTTAATGAAGTGTACCAATTAAATGGTATTTAATTGGAATTGAATTTGAGTTGATTTTTGGGTTTATCGTGAGCGATGTTTTGAATAACACCTGTTCTTTAACCAGATTAACAATAGCAAGTGATTTTGGGTTTATCGCGAATCGTGTTTTAGGCGACATTGGTTCTTTAACCCAGTTAAAGATAGGATATTGATTTTTGAGAAAATTAAAACTAAGTGGAGTTTTAATGAATCTTTAATTAGGTTGAAATGTGAATTGATAATTTAAATTATCAAATTTGAAAAGTGATCGAGAATGGAGTATCACCAGTTTTGCTCCAAGCGATAGTTAAATATTTAATTAGATTTGAACGTGAAATGGTAATTAATATTTACCGATAACACCGTGGTGTTAGATATGGAGTATTACCAGTTTTGCTCCATGGGATAAATAGGTTGGGATTGGGAAATAAAATAAATAATTACTTCGGTGTGGTTCGCTAATCCCGACTAGTTTGGAAGACCTTAACACGGCTTGAAATTATATCTAAAGGAAGATTAAAGAATAAATTTAGAAGAATTTATCTTTGATAAAATTAATGGGAACATTTCCCTAAGAGTGTGAAAATTTGAATAAAAGAATATTCCGAAATGGAATGAGGCGTATGTTGTGTTTGTGTAACACGTGTTTATTATATACGCGGGTTATTCGGAAAGGCCGGGTTTATACCCATTCTGAATTACCGTTTCGACGATAAGTCAAAGTTGAAGACGGTGGTTGAAGACCGGAAGCCTTCACATCGTTTGGATGATTATTGATGATCTTGATTAGGCTGTACACCCAAGAGGAGAGAATCAGTTGGTGATCGTCCAGACGTACTTGGAGATCGATGGATATGCGAGGAAAGTGCCTCCGGTTTCGTTCAGACCCAGAACGAACTTGTAAATGGACTGTGTGTCTGACATTGGATTTTATTCTATGTTGATTGATCTCTATTAAATATACATCTGTTTGGTGGCGGAGAATTTATTCTCTTGCTTAACGCCCTTCTCTGAGACATACGAGCTCAGAGGTTGTATATCGATGGACATCAGTCGCATGGAGTGAATTGCTTGTGTGGCATGCCTAAGTGGCTAATGATCAAGGCTTCTGTTGAAAAGCAAAGTCTTGTGGTTGATGATCAAAGCACGATCTGTGTGGCATAGCTTTGTGTATAACGTAAATTCGCGAGCCTCACACCTCGGTATGAGTCAAAAACGGGATACGGACCGTTGGGAGAACACGACGTTTCTTTCTAGCTATGGGTGATGTCAGCGACCTACCAGCCCTGACATTTATATACTTTTTACCTGTGTGGCTGTTGGAATGCGAGGCGCCTCGAATATATGGTCGATAACTGGCACTATGTGAGCGGACGTACAAACCATTATATAGGTCTTATAGGACCGGGAAACGTGTGTTCAGGAATAACTAATCCTCCAAAGTTAGATGAGGACCGGCCCAACCGATTCCAATGATCGCTGTGTGTGGTCCTAAGACATTTGCTAGAGTGTCTCGAATGGAGAGGAGCTTGCCCCTTGCCTCGACTCATGACGGAAATCTTCCAATACATGATAATTCGTTTTTATTTGTAGAGTCTAGTATGGCGACATGATAGATGGTACCCATGCCGCCTAGAATTGATATTTATGATTGAAATTGTTTTGACACTATACACTTATAATAGTATCAAATGATTTGTTTTAAACGTACCAAGCATTCTTTGGCTATTATAAGGTAAACCCCTTTCCTCTGGCTTGCGTTGCATTGTGTGATGGGACTTGAATTGTGTGATGAGACCTGAGTCTTATAATAGCTTCATTTTTCCAAAAAGCATTGCGTTGTTTTGTTATATGCACTAGTATTCTAGGGAGGAAACCCGTTCTGTGTTATACGGCGTGGTCCCTTGAATTACTCTCTTTTAAAGTAAAGTTTTAAATAAATGTTTTAGTTCTCACACCAGTCACATGACTTACCTGGAGTTTATTGTTTTAACCTAAACTCTGGGTGTCCATATTTTCGACACGGGCAGCTAGTGGTTAGGTTTTGCAGATTTATATTCACAGGATCCTGGTTTACAGCTGGAATGATATTCGGAAAGCTCTGTATCTGTATATCTCCTTTCAGTTGTGTGTTGTATTTTTTTTCCGCTGCTATGTAATTTATTGTAATCTCTGATATTTATCGAATGTGTAATATTTATTCATACTCTGTATATTCTTGTATTCTGATGGAATTGTTGTAATAAACAATGAAATGTTCTTCTATTTGCGTTTTGGTTTGCCTTGTCCTCCAAGTATCCGCTCTTTCCTTCACGGGGAAGTTACGGGTCCTTATATTTAGTATCAGAGCTTTGGTTTCAGAGCTCGAGAACAAGACACATTAGAACCATACGAAAGAATTCATCAGATATGGGATTAGTAATATCCAATTAGAATGACTCGTTAGAGATGGGATCAGTAGTATCCTAGAACGAGTGTGAGGAGTATATTTAAATAAAAACAACGAAAACAAGTTTTGTTTTGAAAATTTAAACCAGTTTATACGTATTTGAATATTTTATTTGTATTGAATTTGGACAATCGAGTATATAAATTTTTTGCATATACACGTCATGAACGTATATTCGAAGTTCTAATATACTGGATTGATATGGAATCGCACTCTAGCCGCCCGGAGATGGTTCTGATGATTGATCAATCATCATCAGAATTTATGTTCGAGTATCGAAAGTGTGATATCTATATATTTCCATTAGACTGGTGTGAGAACCAAAACTAGATAGGATCTATTATTGTGATTTGACATCAAAAACATGATTTTCTATATATATGTCAAAATTATGAATTTGAAAAGCTAATCAACTAATTGATTGATGGTTATGTTGTTTGTTTATTTGTTTGAAATTTTGAACCATTATGCCTAATTGAACCAAATATTGAACTGTATTGAAAAATGATTACAATTGCATGCATATACATGTATATCCATTGAACAGGTCATAGCAAGAAGGCTAGAGCAGAAGAATAAAATTGTTTGCCCGACAAATAGGTACATGTTTACAAATTTATTGGGATTTGATGATTTTATGAGCTGATTGGCTAGCCGCTTGGCTAGCCGCTTGGCTGTTTCTTTTTCTTTTTGGACTGATGAGGGCCATGGGAGGCTATTTGAAATATCCCGAAGTCCCCAGTGCAGGGGAGGTTATGGCGAAATTTTTCGAAAATTTAGGGTGTTAGCCAAATTTTTGAAAAATTTGAAAAGTTCTTAGAAACTGAAAAGTTGAAGATCTTAAGCCATAAAGAAAATAATGAAAGTTGAGTTGGTTTGTTAAACAACTTTCAGCTTCGTTCCTTTTCGGGGATGAAAAATAAGTGGGGGATATTGTAACAACCCGGAAATTCTAAGCCAATTTAAAATTTTTATTTTGGCTATTTTAGTGAAGTTTGAATATTTAAAATGAATTATTTTAAATAATGACAACGAGAAATTTATTTTGAATAGAATTAGAACGTATATATTTATATAGATCGTCGTTAGAATATAAATATTTATTTTTAATTATAAAAGGAATTGAAAATGGCGCGGTAGTTCGATAATTCGATTTCAAAATTCAATTGAATGTAAAGGATTCAAAATAAACTGGATTTTAGCGAAACCAAAAATATTATAATCTATTTGAGAATATCTTTCTAATAAATCCGAAAAATTGAAATTTCATAGCGGGAATCAAAAGTTACGTCCAGTTGAAAATTCAGAATAGTCGCTATGGAATTCTGGCCCTTAAAAATGGAAATTTTGCAAACGACCTCGGTTTTTGACGAAACCACTTTTGTTGGATCCATGATGTCAAGATATTGCTAGAATCCAAAATTTGTAATTTTTCGAATCAATATGTGAGCGTGGCAAAGGAAAACGCGTTTGACCAGTTTCAGTTGATTTTAATTGACTAGAAAATGGCCATTTTTCAAACGGTCTCAGAATTTGACGAAATTAGTTTTGTTAGGACCGTATCGTCAATACAAAGCTAGAAAATATTTTTCGGGAATTTTTCTAGTTAGTATGTGGTCCCGGTAAATTGAAATACGCGTTCAAATTCAATATATAGAGTTATATTTTGATTTTGACGAAAACTGATCGAAACGATCGAATCGGCTTACGATACATATCCCATTGTGTCCGGAATGGGGGTAATTAGCTAAGGACGTCAGGCGGTGGGCCTCGTTTAGGGGTCGAAATTAAAAGTTGCTTTTTGAAATTAAATAATTAAATAAATATATATATTAATATACTCTCTTTCTCCTTAATCCCTCCCCCCTTTTACCGTTGACCAGAAAAAAGAAATAAAAGAAAAAAAACAAATCGCGCCTCAGCCTAGGCCGCCTCCGACCTCCCCATCGTCAACGGCAGGCCACCGGAGCCCCTCGCAACTGTCGTGACCCCCTCCATCGCGTCATCCCTCCCCTCGCCCTCTAACTTCCTCGTTCAACCTCGTGCGAGCCCTCCCATCAACGTCGCCTCCCGCTCCCCTCCTCGAGTTCGCCAGAGCCACCCTTCCTCCTCCCACTCCTTCACCGACGCACAGAAAAAAAAACCTCCCCCCTAGTTCGATATGTCCCCCCTTGCTTCTCCCCTCTCCTATCATCCGATTCTTCAATAAAAAAGTAAGTTTTTTTGTTTTTATTTCAGTTATATTTATTCGTGCATATAGAAATGTGATTATATAATGAGAAAGGAGAGATTTTTATAAAGAAAAAAGCTTAGATTTTTATAAAACGAAAAGAGGGATGTTAAAAATATAATTTTTATATAATGTAGATATTAAAAATAGGATTTTTATATAATGTAGATAATAAAAATTTGATTTTTATATTATGGAAAGAATAAAAATACGATCTTTATATTATATAACTAATAAAAATTCGATCTTTATATATAAAGTAGAAATATAAAAATATAATTTTTTATATGGAATGAAGCGATAAAAATATAATCTTTATTGGAAGAAGAGTGATATAAAAATATAATTTTTATTATATAAGAAGTGAAATATAATTTTTATATAGGAAGGAGTGTTATAGAAATATAATCTTTATTGGAAGAAGAGCGATATAAAAGTATGATTTTTATTATATGAGAAGTGAAATATAATTTTTATATAGAGAATAGCGTGATAAAAGTATGATCTTTATTATATGAACACCGGTATAAAAATAGAATTTTTATCTATATAGTAGCGGTACAGAAATTGAATTTTTATCTATATTGTAGCGTTATAAAAATAGTGAGTTTTATCCATATAGAGTGATTACAAAAATGTAATTTTTATGTACATGTCAACAAAATAAAAATGTGATTTTTATATATGTAGTGGCTACGGACAATGAAATTGACAAAGGCGAGCATGACGAAGATTTCTACATAAGAAGAGTTGTGGCGTTTGGTTTAGCTGGTTGGCGAGAACTTCTCACTTTAAATCTTGTTTTCTAGTTAAAATTATATACTAGGATGCAGACGGTGCTTAGTAGCACCCGACACCCGTCGTCCACAGACCATGGACGGCTTGTTTGTTTGATTGATGTGTTGTGAAAATTGATTGTGATGTGGAATGATTGAAAATAAATATTCATGTGTTGAAATAAATTATTTATCGTTAAAAATATAATTTTTAACGTGAATGTGAATAAATAAATAATCATTTACAAATCAGACGATTTGTTTATGTACACCCATTTGAAGGATATTGATTGGGACGACAAATTTTACACATCGCCCAACTGCACAAATAAAAATCAGTGTTTGTTGATTTGAAACCCCATACGGGTGTTGGGATGATATTTGGCGTACACTAATCCCAATTATTTAATTTTATGTCGATCG
The DNA here is from genome assembly GCA_030737875.1 of Allium sativum. Classification (NCBI taxonomy): domain Eukaryota; kingdom Viridiplantae; phylum Streptophyta; class Magnoliopsida; order Asparagales; family Amaryllidaceae; genus Allium; species Allium sativum. The sequence goes on from CM060922.1 coordinate 395,227,324, forward strand.
ATTGGTCGATAGACTGTGTAAGCGTTAGTTATTTATATTTAATGCTTATGCAGTTGTGTAGTGCACTTTGGATGATGGTTGATTATTTATCGTTGCTATTATATACATGTTTTGTATGGAATCCATATAATTAACATTATATGGTAATTGATTGGGCCTCATTCCAATTGGGAAAATAAAGAATATTAAAATATAGATTCATGTGTTGAATAGAATAAATAGTCATGTGTTGACGGTACTCATGTGTTGAAAGAAATATATATTCATATGTTGAAAATATTCATGTGTTGAAAGAAATATAGATTCATGTGTTGAATAGAATAACGAAGTTATTGAAATATATAAAGCCGTGTTGATTAGAGATGTGCCATTTTGATGCGAACAATATTTATATCGATTATATTCGTTTTTATAATGAATATAGAAAAGAAAGTGATTTCAAAATATAACGTTTTGAAAATATTATCATTTGTATATCGATGATGTGGAATATTCAATTTTGATTCGAAATTGAATATGAAGTTGAAATCGTTTCGAAAACGAATTTAAAACAATTTATAAAATATGTTTTAAAAAGAAATCGACGAAATATATATAATATATATATTATATATATAATGGCCTGAATAGAATGCGCTGCGGCAGTTCGTGAATTTCGACCATTGATTTCGAATGGACATTACGGGAGATCCGGCCATCGGATTCTCCTGAAACTGGAACCTTTGGGTTCGTATCGAAAAGAGGTTTCTAATGAATATTAGAGATTTGAAATCTAACGGTTGGATTTGGAATTATGTCCAAATCAAATTTGGAAAAGGTCGCTGTAAGTGCAGTTCGATGACCGTTGATGGAAATCGACTGTACGGGCCTTGATAAAATTATTAAAATTATCATTAATTTGTGTAAAATCATAAGAAATGATTTATGAATAATTGGGATGAAAATTTCCATATTTGAAAAGATAAAAATAGATTTTTTTCGAAATAAACTAGTTTTGAACTAGAATTGTAACTCCATTTATTTTTCAAATAAATAAATTGGATTTAAAATGGTTTTGAAAATAACCAGAATTTCCAATAATTGAATTGGAATGGATTTGAATCGAAATTGTCTTTGGAATATTTCGATATTGGATTTCATGATTATACGGATATTGTTATGGAAATTTGAAAGATATAGTTATATCGTTATTTCCAATACGATATTTGTTGGTCGTAGAATTTGATATTGAATATAAGCCGATATATTTTCTATTCAGAGCCTTGTGTTTAATATCAAATGGGATTTGGGTTTGTCGTGAATGGTGTCTTCATTAACACTGTTCTTAAGCCCAGTTGAGAAAAAGATTAAATCTTTTTATTTAGATTTAATGAAGTGTACCAATTAAATGGTATTTAATTGGAATTGAATTTGAGTTGATTTTTGGGTTTATCGTTAGCGGTGTTTTGAATAACACCTGTTCTTTAACCCGATTAACAATAGAAAGTGATTTTGGGATTATCGCGAATCGTGTTTTAGGCGACATTGGTTCTTTAACCCAGTTAAAGACAGGATATTGATTTTTGAGAAGATTAAAACTAAGTGGAGTTTTAATGAATCTTTAATTAGGTTGAAATGTGAATTGATAATTTAAGTTATCAAATCTGAAAAGTGATCGAGAATGGAGTATCACCAATTTTGCTCCAAGCGATAGTTAAATCTTTAATTAGATTTGAACGTGAAATGGTAATTAATATTTACTGATAACACCGTGGTGTTAGATATGGAGTATTACCAGTTTTGCTCCATGGGATAAATAGGTTGGGATTGGGAAATAAAATAAATAATTACTTCAGTGTGGTTCGCTTATCCCGACTAGCTTGGAAGACCTTAACACAGTTTGAAATGATATCCAAAGGAAGATTAAAGAATAAATTTAGAAGAATTTATCTTTGATAAAATTAATGGGAACCTTTCCCTATGAGTGTAAAAATTTGAATAAAAGAATATTTCGAATTGGAATGAGGCGTATGTTGTGTTTGTGTAACACGTGTTTATTATATATGCGGGTTATTCGGAAAGGCCGGGTTTATACCCATTCTGAATAACCGATTCGACGATAAGTCGAAGATGAAGATGGTGGTTGAAGACCGGAAGTCTTCACATCGTTTGGATGATTATTGATGATCTTGATTGGGCTGTACACCCAAGAGGAGAGAATCAGTTGGTGATCGTCCAGACGTACTTGGAGATCGATGGATATGCGAGGAAAGTGCCTCCGGTTTCGTTCAGACCCAGAACGAACTTGTAAATAGACTGTGTGTCTGACATTGGATTTTATTCTGTGTTGATTGATCTCTATTAAATATACATCTGTTTGGCGACGGAGAATTTATTCTCTTGCTTAACGCCCTTCTCTGAGACGTACGAGCTCAGAGGTTGTATATCGATGGACATCAGTCGCATGGAGTGAATTGCTTGTGTGGCATGCCTAAGTGTCTAATGATCAAGGCTTCTATTGAAAAGCAAAGTCTTGTGGTTGATGATCAAAGCACGACCTATGTGGCATAGCTTTGTGTATAACGTGAATTCGCGAGCCTCACACCTCGGTATGAGTCAGAAACGGGATACGGACCGTTGGGAGAACACGACGTTTCTTTCTAGCTATGGGTGATGTCAGTGACCTACCAGCCCTGACATTTATATACTTTTTACCTGTGTGGATGTTGGAATGCGTGGCGCCTCGAATATATAGTCGATAACTGGCACTATGTGAGCCGACATACAGACCATTATATAGGTCCTATAGGACCGGGAAACGTGTGTTCATGAATAACTAATCCTCAAAAGTTAGGTGAGGACCGACCCAACCGATTCCAAGGATCGCTGTGTGTGGTCCTGAGACAATTGCTAGAGTGTCTCTAATGGAGAGGAGCTTGCCCCTTGCCTCGACTCATGACGGAAATCCAATTTCCAATACGTGATAATTCGTTTTTATTTGTAGAGCCTAGTATGGCGACATGATAGATGGTACCCATGCCGCCTAGGATTGATATTTATGATTGAAATTGTTTTGACACTATACACTTATAATAGTATCAAATGATTTGTTTTAAACGTACCAAGCATTCTTTGGCTATTATAAGGTAAAACCCTATCCTCCGGCTTGTGTTGCATTGCGTGATGGGACCTGGGTCTTATAATAGCTTCATTTTTCCAAAAAGCATTGTGCTGTTTTGTTATATGCACTAGTATTCTTGGGAGGAAACCCATTCCGTGTTATACGGCGTGGTCCCTTGAATTACTCTCTTTTAAAGTAAAGTTTTAAATAACTGTTTTAGTTCTCACACCAGTCACATGACTGACCTGGAGTTTATTGTTTTAACCTAAACTCCGGGTGCCCTTATTTTCGACACGGGTAGCTAGTTGTTGGATTTTGCAGATTTATATTCACAGGATTCTGGTTTACAGTTGGAATGATATTCGGAAAGCTCTGTATCCGTATATCTCCTTTCAGTTGTGTGTTGTATTATTTTTCCGCTGCTATGTAATTTATTGTAATCTCTGATATTTATCGAATGTGTAATATTTATTCATACTCTGTATATTCTTGTATTCTGATGGAATTGTTGTAATAAACAATGAAATGTTCTTTTGTTTGCGTTCTAGTTTGTCTTGTCCTCAAAGTATCCGCTCTTTCCTTCACGGGGAAGTTACGGGTCCTTATATTGGAACCTGGTATGAAGTTAACTAAATAATTACTTAACTCTTTTCCAATTTGGATTAAACTTCCCAATCTTGATATGGACTTCTAGTCTGTGGAAGCAATTAGTAGGATAGCCTCTACTTTAGGGCATCCTATCCGTTTAGATAGTGTCACAAAGGGGATTTCTCATATTTCATATGCTAGAATATTGGTTGGGGTTAATGTTGATTTTAATTACCTTGATATGGTTCCTATTCAGTGTTACAATAGTGCGATAGTATGGCAGAAAATTCAATATGAATGGACTCCTCCTACATGTTTAAACTGCAAAGTGCTTGGTCATTCAAATACTTCTTGTAAGTCTTGCAGGGTCTGGATGCCTTAGATTAGTTCTAAGAAAGATAATGGTACGGATGTTGATGAAGTTAATGTTTGTCAAGACAAGGAAATGAATGTTGAGTTTGGAGAGCAAATGTTAATGCAGAATAATATCTCTGTTGTATATGAAAAAGATTACGACAGTAATCAACTTAGATCTTCTATGGCTTATAATGAGAATGTTCTTCTAAATTCTGATAAGGAAAAGCATCATTATGACGCAACTAGAAATTCTAATCTTGTGAATAAGCATGCAGGCAATAAAACTGATGTGGATGCAGTTAACACAAATGATCCTTTTACAACTCTTGGAGATAGTGCTACTTGTATGCAGTATAATATGGAAAAAGAAGTGGATATTCCAAATATACATGCTCAACACAATTCTTTGGATCAAACTTCTGGTAGTGATCTGGCTATTATCAGTAAGCATTGTCAGCCTTTAGTAACTACAAGTAGTATGAGGGAAGATAAGAGGCAACTTATTGAAGCTTATGTTACTGGAAATTCTGTTAATAATAAGGATGTTGAGAATATGCTAGATCCTATAACTCGAAGTACATCATAGGTTAATGATGATTAAAGGGATGAGAATTTTTCTATAGGAGAATCTGATAGTTCTTCTTGTAGTTATAGAAGTGAGAGACCAAAAATGAAGAATATTAAGTTCAATAAAGGAAGCAAAGTTTTAAGTGGAGAAGCATTGGTTGAAACCAATCCGGAGTGGGTGAAACTAGTTTCACAATTTCAAAATCGATCGAGGACTAAAAAGACAAGAGAGAATAGTAGTTCTCCTGGAGGAGTTCTAAATGGAGGGATTGGAAAAAAGTAGTCACTCCTTTTGGATTTAATTTCGCTACCTTTTTCTTTCTGTTAGTGTTATCTTATAAGGTCTTCTTCTCTGTTCATGGTGTTTGCTCGTGATGTTTCCTGATTTGGATCTATATCATATGTGTGCCTCATTTTGGTTTGAGTTTGGCCAGTGTTGTGGTTGGTTTTGAGTTGATGGTAATAAAGATATGAACTGGTTTTTCTGGAGTTTAGAAACTGTCAGTTCCTAGTGCTACAGTTCTTTGGTTAATGTTTTTTTGCTGGTGTTATAGCTTCTTTTCTTGTTGTTCTTATGGATTTCCTATCTTTGTTGTCTAGTGTCTTTTGGGCTTTGTTTTGTACTTGTTGTCTGTGCGTGTATTAGTTTGTCTTTCTGGTTTGAGCTAAAGTAGTGTTTTGTACAGTATTTTTTTAGTGTGTGTTTTAATTATTTCTAGCTCAAACCTTTCGTTGTATCTTTTTTTAATGTAATATGAGTAACCTCTCTTCAAAAAAAAAAATTGTGTTTAAATTTTATTATATTCATATGCTTGGTATTGATATCATTAACGTGTACGATGTACGACTGTTTAGCACTGAGTGAAATAATAGAGTATGTTGACTGTTAGAATATCTTTTAGCAAAGATCATCTCATCTCGAATTCTATCACTAGAAGAGCTCAGGTCTTTAGTACAAGCATATGTAATTTGGAAAACACTTGGACGTAGAGCCGAAGTTACAGAGAATCACGAACCTGGATCGGGTCGCCCATTGGGGTCAGGTCGCCCTCGGGGGTCGGGTCGCCCCCCCTCTGGGTCACCCACTGGGGTCGGGTCGTCCCTCCGGGGTCGGGTCGCCATCGACCTTCTACTGCACATCAATTTTGACCTGTTCTTAAGGCCTAACTTCCTCCTACATGCATGGATCGACTTCCACTTGGCATAACACGATTTTGAGAGCATTCTCCACTACTTTCTGAGATCACCTCTGGGCTTGACATCTGGCTCACGACCCACCATCCGAAAACAGCTATAAAGGGTTGCCCCCCTTCTGGGTCACCCATTGGGGTCGAGTCGCCCCTCCGGGGTCGGGTCGCCATCGACCTTCTGCTGCACATCAATTTTGACCTGTTCTTAAGGCATAACTTCCTCCTACATGCATGAATCAAATTCCACTTGGCGTAGTAGGATTTTGAGAGCATTCTCCACTACTTTCTGAGATCGCCTTTGGGCTTAACATGTGGCTCACGACCTGCTACCCGAAAATAGCTATAAATACACCATTTGAAGGCAAGAGAAGGGAATTTTCCTCTCTCTTGGACTTTTGGCTGAGGCTTTTCTCCTACATTTCCATAGCTCCTGCCATTACCGAATGCAAGAACTTTGCACCATCACTCGTATAAACTGCTCTCTTCCTACATATTTAACACATGGATTACGTGTATAAATTCTTGTACTCTTATTAAACATATGGATTGTGTGTCTGCATGTAACTGATTCTTGTAATCTGTCAGTATAACAAAAAGATAATAAAGTGGATGTAGGCTACATCTGCAGCTGAACCACTACAAAAACCTCGTGTGACTTCTCTTTATTCACAGTTTTATGCATTCTGCGATATGTGATATGTGATTGTGAGCATTTCACACTGCATTGGTTGTTAGTGCCATTTTTTGGTCTAACATTTTGGCGTGCCAGGAAGGGGGCACACGTCAACTTCTTCTAGCTTGAAAGAAGCGGATTGTTATAATTTCTTCACTCGGATTGATGGAAGGCCGAGCAACAACTATTGACTCAAGCAGTTCGAACAACCACCTCCTCTCAGATCGAGTCGAACAAGCACCCAAGGAAAACATATGGCAACATGCAACATGGTATACCTGCTCATAAGGTTCCATTCAAGAACGCAACATCCACTGGAAACTCAAATCGGGTCCATCCCCGATCCGAATGAGCACAACAGTCATAAATCCATTCAACTTCAACATGAAGCAGCACCAATCGGAAAACATGAACCAGGTCGGCTCGAGGTACGCGACCCGGGGGCAACTTCCACCCGCGATCCGTGATCCGCATATAACGGCCTACCAAGAACTTCCTCATTCTCATGCATGCAACACTGGGGCACCTGTGTAGGATTGGGCCAAAGGTCATTGTACTCTCAAGTACTCCGGCTCCAAATTGGATTCGTCCAGTATAAACAAACATGAGCTCTGGCCCCGAACTGGATCTGCCCAGTATAAAAAAATCCTCGTTGATTTTCCTTGGTCGTCATACTCCGGTAAGGCCATCTTGGAACCTTTATTTCTTTTCCTTGGTCATCTTACTACGGTAAGGTCGTCTTGGAAACCCTCTAACATCTCCTTGGACGTTTTACTCTGGTAAGGCCGTCTAGGAACTATTCTTGCATTGCTTGCCTTATTTTGCAGGGACATACTTTTGGTCTTCTTGGATTTCTCTTGGCTTTAATACGATCACATGCGATCGTCAGTTTTCTGGTCGTAATACAATCATGCGCGATTATCGGTTTTCTTGTCTTAATACGATTCAGCATGATCGTCGCATTTTGGATTTGGATTTGGATTTCTAGCATTATCAAGAACACATCTTCCTTCAACTAGCAAGAAATTTTCTAGCGGGCAATTTGTTGGACTATCTTTGGGCAAAGGTCATGTCATCTCGAATTCTATCACTAGAATAGCTCAGGTCTTTAGTACAAGCAGGCGTAAGTTGGCAAACACTTGGACGAAGAGCCGAAGTTATAGAGAATCGTGAATCTGGATCGGGTTGTCCCCCTTCTCGGTCGCCCCCAGGGGTCGGGTTGCTCCCCTTCTGGGTCGCCCACTGGGGTCGGAACCCCCCCCCCCCCCGAGTCAGGTTGCCCTCCTTTTAGGTCGCCTCCTTGAATCGGGTCACCCTCGTCCTGCTGCTGCACATCAATTTTGATCTATTCTTAAGGCATAACTTCCTCCAACATGCATGGATCGACTTCCATTTGGCTTAGCACGATTTTGAGAGCATTCTTCATTACTTTCTTAGACCGCCTACAGGTTTAACACGTGGCTCACGACCCGCTACCCGAAAACAGCTATAAATACACCACCTGAAGGCAAAAGAAGGGACCTTTCCTCTCTCTTGGACTTTTGGTTGAGGCTTTTCTCCTACATCTCCATAGCTCCTGCCATTACCAAAGTGCAAGGACTTTGCACAATCACTGATATAAACTACTCTCTTCCTACATATTTAATATGTGGATTACATGTATAAATTCTTGTACTCTCATTAAACACACGGATTGTGTGTCTACATGAAACTGATTCCTGTAATCTGTCAGTATAACAATAAGATTATAAAATGGACATAGGCTACATCTACAGCCGAACCACTAAAAAATCCTCGTGTGTCTCTTCTTTATTTACTGTTTTATGCATTCTGCGATCTGTGATTATGAGGATTTCACACTGCACTGGTGTTAGTGCAATTTGTTAGACTATCTTTTGGCAAAGATCATCTCATCTCGAATTCTATCACTGGAATAGCTCAGGTTATTAGTACAAGCAGGTGTAAGTTGGCAAACACTTGGACGAAGAGCCAAAGTTACAGAGAATCGCGAACCTGGATCGGGTCGCCCCCTTCTAGGTTGCCCACTAGGGTCGAGCCGCCCCCCGGGGTCGGGTCACCCCCCCGGGTCGGATCTCCCCCTCGGGGTCCTCCCTCCCGCCCGGGGTCGGGTCGCCCTCTGGATCGGGTCACCCTCGACCTACTGCTACACATCAATTTTGACATGTTCTTAAGACATAACTTCCTCCTACATGCATGGATCAACTTCCGCTTGGCGTAGCACGATTTTGAGAGCATTCTCCACTACTTTCTGAGATCGCCTTCGGGTTTGACACGTGGCTCACGACCCGCTACCCGAAAACAACTAGATATAACCACTTGAAGGCAAAAGAAGGGACTTTTCCTCTCTCTTGGACTTTTGTCTAAGGCTTTTCTCCTACATCTCCATAGCTCCTACCATTACGAAAGTGCAAGGACTTTGCACCATTACTCATATAAACTTCTCTCTTCCTACATATTTAACATGTGGATTGCATGTATAAATTCTTGCATTCTCATTAAACACACGGATTGTGTTCACATGTAACTGATTCCTGTAATCTGTCATTATAAAAATAAGATTATAAAGTGGACGTAGGCTACATCTGCGGCCGAACCACTATGAAATCCTCGTGTGTCTCCTCCTTATTTACTGTTTTATGCATTCTGCGATTTGTGATATGTGATTGTGAGGATTTCACACTATGAAATAATAGAATATGTTGACCATAAATACATATAAAATATAAATATCTTAAACTATAACGGCAAAAGATAGGAAAAAATGGACGGTTACAGCGGTCCTGAAAAAAAGGAAAAAACAGAAGGAAAATTCGGAAAGTAAATAAAAAAACTTAAGAAAAGGCCGGAGCATTAAACAAAATTTAAAAAAAAAACTACCTGGGCCGGATCATAATACCAGATTTGGAAGGATTTTGTGAAAACAAAAACGGCAATTTCTACTACAGACAATTCAAAAGGTCAAATTAACCGTAATCAGAAACCCTAAGGTAGTGTTTGGTTTACCATTTAAAGTTTTGGGTTTTCGTCCATACAAAAATGCGCACAACACATGCATATCATGGAAAACAACCATTTTAGAAAACAAAGTTAACACACAAAATAAGAAACAACTTTTATCTATTTTTAATGTTTTGAGAAATGAGAGGAACATGGAGAGCAATTCTTCCTTCCATGATTGCTACATCCCCTCCGTGGTCCCCTCCATCTTCCTTTCATTCAACTATTCCCCATTTTACACTTTTAATGTTTTGTAATTAATTTTGAAAACTAAAAACTCAAAACTCATTTTTAACCAAACGCTGCCTAGTTTTTTTACTCTTTTGGGGTCCCTCTGCGATAAGCAGAAATGAGCGGAAGTGAAAAACAAAATGAGAAGAATTGGGTGGAACTGGATCAAGATGTACTATCAATAATACTCTACAAACTGGGAGCAATTGATATTTTGCGGCATGCCCAGTTCGTCTGTAAGCCATGGCGAAAGTCCTCTTTCAATCCTTGCGTTTGAAGGGTACATTTTAGTTTTGAATCCCAGTTTTTTTACATTTTTGTTTTCTATAAACTATTAAATTATACGTACTTTTGAAGGTGGCTGATTTTACTACTGTAGAAGGCGATCGCATGGTGGAATTGGATCTGGGGAAGATGACCAGAGAAGCTGTTGATAGGAGTAAAGGTCGATTGATTATTTTGGTTCAGATGATCTTTTGCGCTATGTTGCTGATGGGTATTGATTTTAATTAGCATTGCAGAATAATCTTACTATTGTCTCATAGCTCATTTTCCTTCATAGCTCCTGTCTTGTTGGGTTTAACGAGTCAAACAATCACCACAGTCTGTAATAAACCAATAATGACGGACAAATACCAGAAAGCCCTTGCACAACACAAACCGACATACTCAAATATGGATAGGCCCTCCATACTCTTGCTTGCATGTGCTTCAATCTTTTTCACAAGGAAATAAAATTATTTCTCTTTCCCTCTTTTCTTACTGCTTCTGTTGCAGGCTATATGCAAAGCAAAATCCTTTTCTCCTTTTCTAGACTCTACTCAATAAAATTCCTGTAAAAATAGAAAGTTCTTTATGTATTTGCTGCCATACTCATCTTATAAAATCACTTACTTTATATTCCTGCATTTCCCTCTTGCATTCACCAGCACAACAATTTAATACAGTATGGTAATCTGCTAACTATTAACTAATAAAATATAAGTTACAAGGTGATGGTATTATGCTCTTTCCCGATTTCATTCATTGTCATGTGACTTAACTCATTCATTCAAAGCTAGATGAACAAAGCATCATGTGAAAAAAGATCTTATACAGTGGTTAAGTTGGTTTCTTCGAGATAGGAGTATGTATGGAATTCAATACCGAATAACTTGACTTGGAGGTTCTCAGCAATCGAAAGTTGACGCATACGCATGCTAACTCAGAATCAGTAGTTTTTGAATTTTGTTTCTCAATTTGTACATCGTTAGTTTACAAATTAATTTGGGATTTTGTTGACATATAATCGATCTTATATGGTCGATCTACTTTCAGTGAAAGCGCAATATAAAGTCCATGTAAGGTGCAGGCGCAAATTGTTCACCTGTAAGCTTATAGTTTTCAACTTTGAATAGAACTGGGATTTGTACAGGTCCTACTGTAAGCTGTGAGCATTCATGTAGGTTCAACTTTGACAAGAAAGTGCAAGCACCTATTGCGATTTCGAAGAAAACTTTTTCCAACTATATATATTTTTGCCTTGACTCTAGAGAAGCACAAACCTTCATTTGTTGTAAGTTTGCAATGAGGTTTGTAGTTTGATTTTTTTCAATACCTTTTATCTGAGGCTTGATTGTTGAATTTTGCCATGTAAAAATTGATCGCTGAACTCAGAATTTTGCAAAGAATTATGTTGAAATTTTGGCAATTTATGCAGTTCATACCTATGTGGTCAAGCCTTGATAATTATTATTTTAGTCTGTGGAACTGGTAGTTAAATATCACAGTATGCAAATAAATCAGTTGGGATTGACCAATGTCTGCATCTTTGGTCATATTGTAATTAATATTCTATTGTTTCCAATGTTGGACTCATCTGTTATCTATTATACCGTATACATTATTGATATGACACCTTTTGTTGGTAAATTTTTGCAACAAGCGTTGCCTAGGCTAATTTACAATTTCCCTTTTTTTAGGACTAGCGTGTTGAAGCGCCTTCGTTTAATCTTAGCTTATGACATCTTCGACGATGGTTTAATTGACATGGTAAAAAGACAACCCCAACTCGAAGAGCTTGATATTACATTCGGAGCTTATTCAGATGAGATCTTTAAAGAAATAGGCAAAGCACGTCCGAATCTAGGTGTTTTCGATATAACGAAATAGGGAGTAGACACTATCGATTCGAGAATGATCAGGATGCATACGACATATTAGACAACATGTCTGAGCTGCGTGTCCTCCAACTTGTAGGGAACACACTCACAAACAAAGGCCTTATTCAAATTCTAGACAAATGCAAGCATCTTGAAAGCCTCGATATTCGTTGATGTTTCTGTATTGACATGAATGATGAAATCAAAGCTAAACCAAAGGATTGGAGTTCCTCTTGACTCCACTGTGGGCTATGAGTTTGTGGCTGAGGTGGTATGATATGAACCATTCAAATAACGATAATAATAATTATTATACATCTGGATAATGTAACATGGACAACGAAGATGAAATGAAGTACTACGATGACTATAGCTTGTATAATGGTTCTTATCTTACTTGTAAGGCTATCATGGAGGAACTGTGAAATCTCGAGGCACTTTAACATTTTGGTCATTGATGTATGTTATTTTCTGTTAAAGACTTACTGTGCTATGGATGGGTTTGACTTTCTGTTTTCTGTGTTTGGACGTTTAAAAGTAACCATGTTTTGTCTGTTGGAGGTTTGTTGCTAACAGATGTAATTCATACTTCAAATCCCAATGTATTTGAACCAACACAGTGTCACCAGATCGTATGATATTTTAGTATTATTTTTTAAAGTGCAGATATTTGATCTTACATGTAAAATGCAGATATTTGATTTTGTAGGCAAAATGCAACAATGCAAGTATTTTCTAAATGTTTGTATTGTGATTATTTCTTCAAATACTCGAGAAATGCAAATTTCCATTGAAAGATGGATATCATTTCGTTTGACAGAAACATAATTGTGATTTAGGGTCGTAGACTGAAATTTGGGCCAAATGTTACAAATATTGAATATCGTTTTTTTAAGTGTGAACTTATAAGATTAGTGATCGTATTTACGGTCTGCAAGTGAGCATTAGTTGCTTGGTGAGGTAACACGTTCGGAACATAAAATAAGTGAAATATAGTAGTTGTTTAACAATTATAATTTTTTATGTGAATAACCAGCTTTCTAGCATTTTCGTTATTTTCTCATAATTCACGCAATTCACAATTTCACAAACAAAAATTATGAATAATCTTGATTTTATGCTATAAAAAATTACTTATTGCATTGACACTTCGCATAAATTAATTGACTTATGCGATAAGAACGGTAAAAAAAGAATCATCTCCATACATAAGACTACATTGTCAAATCTATTTCAATAATGAAGTTTCTATCTTCTCTTTCTACATCCACTCCAACATCAAAGAAGCTCAATTAGCAATTTAAAGGATAATTTTACTTGTTTTTACAAAATTTTTATCTTCTCTTTTTGCATTCGCTCTCCCACGTCAAATGAAGTTTCCTCAACAATTTTAGGAATAATTTTACATTTAGCACCTTTCATAATTTTACTTTTAAAATGACCTATACTACTATATGATTACTCGATTTCATTTCAAAGGTGCAATGCCACCCAAGGATTCAGTGAAATGAACGATCACACTTTTGGTCTGACTTACTTTATACTACTAGTGTGTAACCCATGCGTTGCAGACGATTACATTGTCAAAATGATATTCATATTTTAATTATTATTAAAAATATATTTTAATATACAATATATGATAAATACATTGTAAGATAGTATTCATAAATTAAAATAACATGCAATCCTTTGATATAACGTTATGGGGTTTAATCCTCGCTAACTAGGTACTTCTGTAAAAATTTAACATCCTAACTCAAAATAAAATATAAATTAAAATTATTAGTATTGTATATGCAAATAATTTATGTTAAATGATATATACATATACATATATATTACATGTATGAGCAAATAAATAACTTTACCATTTTTGTTAATATGATTATTGCATATGTATTGTTGACCCACATTTTTACAAGACCGTCAGGTTTTGGTTTTATGGTTGTCATAGTGCTCAGGAATTAAGCAAGGATTTAGACGAACAAGGAAAGGTTTGGTTGAAGTTGTGTGACAACCCAAAATATAATAAAGCAATTTAAATCGATAGATTAATAAAATAAATATTAATCAGAAAAATATTAGGAAATGGGCAATAGGGGTTGCACCATTTAGTCCGTTACGAAATTCTGGTTAAGATAGACATTTACTTTGTTAAAATCAGACTTATAACAGAAAAGATATTAAAGAAAGAAGTTTGAAATTCGAATTTGAAATAATAATAATCATCGAATTAATCAGAGTTAAATCACAAAGTAAATCACGTTTAGATGGGCGACCCAACCCATAGCTAAGTCGACCCGGAGGTTGACCCAAACCTTAAGTGGGTCGACCCAAGGGTCACCCATCTTAGGTGGGTTGACCCATCTAGGTGACATGCGCGACCTGGTGCGCATGTCTTTGGTCGGTTTGTGCGTTGTTTTTGGGTGCGTTCTTCTTGAGAGTTCCTAAATATGATGGCCTACTATCTTAACGTAATATCAAACAATCTAAAACACCCTAGCTGTATTATAAATATCGCTACTCCATTCTCTGCCTTCATCTCAAATAACCTCTTCTCAACTATATATTTCGAATGGAGTATTGAGGCTTGGGTTTGCAAATATTTAGGAGGATATTCATAGATAGAGATTTTCCAACCGTGGCTGGATTGAATTGCTTTAAAACTGTGAGTATATAACAATAATTGTAAGGTAGTGCAAATTAGGGTTTTCCTTGACAGTATAACAAGTCGTAGATTATTCTGATTTCTATTTTCCTTTTTGTCAATAATCTATGTAATTTGGTTTCTGTTCTATCCCTTCTTCTTTCTGATTCAGTAATCTATATTGTTATTGTAATTTTTATTTAGTTCATCTATACCACTTTTTCTTCATATGTAATTTCATTACAGTTTAGTTTCAATCCTATTTTATTTCAGATTTGTTCTTATTTATCTGAGCCTAGACCATACGAGAGCCTAGGCATCTATTCCTTTTGTTTTGATGTTGAGTTTAGGCCTTCATGAGCCTAAACCATTCATTTCTTCTTATTTATGCGTTGTTTGGGTTAAAATATGAAATTTACAATAAAAGCGCAAATGAGAAAGATAAGAATCATGTATAAAAATGAGAAATTAAGCTTATTTAAAATTATGCAATAAAGATAATTGGACTGTAACTTTGATAAACTGAATAATTGACAATCGGATAGACGCTAATGATAGGGTTATACAGTGATATCAAACAAAAGAAATGTTTATTGACAACCTGTAGATTGTAGTTTATGATATACAAAAGTTACATAAAGAAGATAGGCTCATTATTTCAGATATCGTAAATTTCGCTCGAGATCTCCTCCGGTATCTTGTTTTGAGCTCCTTCTGAGACAAATACTACACCAAACTTGTCATTTTATCACACTTTTTCCCAATTAATTCGTAACTCTTATTACCATTATAACGTAGTAACAAATATTCCCGTGTTAGTCGATTACAACGATTATAATTGTTATAGATTCTGATAATTTCGTAATAAACCTAAAGTACACTGGACAGACTTATAGTTTCCTCTAGACTGTCACTTACCGTAACACTAAACGCTTGAACCTTCCATACTTCCTCCTTCCTACTTCCAATCTTGGGTTGCCACCTTGTTTATAGATCTGAGCCCGATGTCTTTAGTAGCTACAAGTACCATAAGTCTTAACATTTGCCTAATCTGCTATCAACTTCAAGATCCATATCTGGAGTTTGTGATATATTTGGATATCGTTGCTTGGATAGCATCGATTTGGTTAGCTAAGATCCACTGGTATGGTTCGTTGGAATATTTCGACAATTGGGTCATATATGTAAAATAAAATGTGTTGTGCTATTTTAGTGTAAAGCCTAATTAAAGTGATCTAATTTTAGATTAGAATTAATAGGCTTAAATTTTAAGTTATCATGGGCCTAATGTGTATATACCGGGGCATTTTATATTTTGTTGAAGGGCCGAATTACAAAATGCCAACTCTATAAATAAAGGGTTATGGTCCCCGAATTATACAAGCCTTAGCAACTCTCTAACCTCTTCTACGGAGAGCTAATTTCAGATCTAGGGTTTGTGTCAATTTGGAAGACCAATCCAAATTATATCTTCTTCTTAGTAACCAAATATGGATTCAGGTATTGCCATGATTAACTACGGATTCAGGTACGCTTCCACTAATCTATTTCTGATTTGTTCTCAATTAAATCAATATGGATTACATATTTGGATCTAGGGTTTCATAATTGGATATTGTTAAAGTATATTGAAATCCTAACATTTGGTATCGGAGCCAACCATTATTGATTCTATTGGGATTTTTTTTTTCTTTTATACATGTTGTTTTTCCATTTCAGAACAAATGTTGAATTGTGTTTTCAATTCGTACGGTTTATATGTTATGTTTTCATTTCACAACCGGTTGAGTTTATTAACTGCAGCTAATAATTTAAAAAAAAAGTTTTGTTTTTTTATTTGGGTTAAGTCTCAGATCTATATGGATTAAGATCTATTATCTCCTTCACGTTCTTTCATTGGTTATATGGATCCAACATAAATAATGTTAATATAATATAGTTTGTCAATATGTTAATTCAACAGGTTCTGGTTTTTTGTTTAAAAATATATCAAAAACATATGTTTATTATGTTTAGTTGTAAGTTGCATTCTGCAGTCACCGGTCTATTGTTACTTCTGATGTTATATATTATACTATATTATTTGTTTTGACCAAGTCTTGAACCCGTTTTATGCATAAAGTTTCGGAAGCTCTACTGAACAAATCTCATGCTATCCTTACGGGCTTTAAAAAAAAGTTTTTTTTTTTTATATATACCACATTAACTTATTTGTTTGGAACAATTATTGCTTATTGTATGGATGTAGGACATGCTACATTAACTTATTTGTCATATGCAAATAATGTCTCATGGCATGTATATGATGTTTCGGTAACCTGTCATGATGCTTTTATTTTATGCCTTTTGGGTTTGGTATATAATATTTTGCATTTGTTTGCTTAATCTAATTAGCTATCATGTTTGAATCTTTGTCCATTTCACCTACGTTTTAGGATGATGATCAGTAGGTTACTTTATTATGGTCAAACTACAGTAACTACTACGGTTTAAAAAAAAAATTGTTTGGTTCGGTTGACAGCATAAAAAAGCACATGTTATATTATGCTTCGGATATATATCATGGTTACTTCAGTCATTCAGGTTATTCAGTATGATATTTATTATGTCGTTTACGCTTAATTTTATGTGGTAATTGATCATGACATTCATCTACGATATCGTGATTTATTTATGATGCCTTGTATCATATTTATTAAGGAAATGTCATGAATGTAACTACATACCTAAAGAAACAGATTATGACAACTATGATAAGTCATTATTATAGTTTTGAGTTTTTCAGATGTCATATAGACCTAAAGCATTGATAGTATTTTATAACACTCAAAATATATTGTACATATATTAAGGATAAATTCAAATATAATTTTGGCGTCTCTTTATAATCGTAAATATCCTACATAGATAGTGAATTGACTGAAATAATATGTCACCAAAGTGACCTCTATATTTTGGTGGTTCATGAAAATGTTTGATATTTGTGTGTAGTTGTTCATGCGAATATTAGCCGGCCCAAAGAAAGACTAATATTTGGCCGAATCGCTTACACATGTGTGATAAGAAATACGTGACAATTATAAGGTTTTTCGAGTGAATAATTAATTAGCCCAAAGGAAGGTTGTTATTTGACTTGAATTTATTGTCAGTGTTTGATCATTACAACAAGAGTACCACTTACAGTTAATAGTACTGTCCAAAGACTCGATATTAATGTGTACTATGTATCTTGAGAAGAGACTTACCAATTATTTGAATTTACTATGGTTGATATTGGCTATGATCATATACGATCGATCTTCATTTTATTTTTTTGTTCATTTTCAGCTAATTTAACTGAATTATCTGTCAATTTAAAGAATATTTCCATCTTGTTTTGAGATAAATATAAGGATTTGTATGAGAGCATGTTATTTGTTCTTGACTTTATAGATTTAACTTTTGTAACTAAGAGGGTTACAGCCAACCCTACTATGGTTAAATATTCTTATAAGGTTATGAAAAATATTGAAAGGTTATATAATTCAAAGGCAAGAGTTAAATGATCATTAAGTAAATACTTCAGAAGTTTTCAAGGATGTGCTATAGGTAACGATAACTAATTTTGTATAAGTTATCTACTGAGAATGGAAACGGTTTTTGTGAAAACAATAAGGGAAATCAAGCACTCTATGTGGTGCTTGATTACATAAAATCAAAGTAAAAGAAATATAAATGAGTACTATACGGAAAAAGATACTGCTTCAAAAGCTAAAGACGCTCAAGTTATTGTTATTTTTGGTGCTATCTTCACTATATTCATTTAAAGATTAAAATTATTTTAAGAATAATATGTTATCTTATTGGGCTAATTTAGCGCTTTGGTAGTTAAAATAGAGATTGAAGTTTTTATGATTGAAAAGTACTCATTTGATATACATTGTAAGTAAATGTATGAACAAGGATTAAGAAGTCGTTAAGGATCTCAAAGAAAAGAAATAACATACGGAAATTTTTTTATAGTTGTTTCTTTAATGAGATATACAAACATATAAAGTAAAATATACTTGATATTTTATAGTTATTATTGAGATTTAAGTCAAATTTTTTGGATTTATTTGATTTTTTTTATGTTGTCATTTAGACAGATTTCGGTTTTATATTTCTAACGTGAACATATTAGGTTATTATTGTTCATCAAGAAATAGTAATGTTAATTTATGAATAAATTCAAAATTTTATGTAATTGAAGCTCATATAAGTTATGGCTACTTATGCTAAATAACTTATGTAATGATATCTCAAATTTTGTTTTGGTGACTAATATAATTTTTGTTTTAGTTTACTGAGGAATTATAGATTGAGATATCATAAAGAAAAAAATTGCTTTATTGATATTCTAAGGGATTTAAAGTTTATATTTTTTTATGAACCCACACTAAGGAAAAGTTTTAAAGCGGGAATTGCAATAGTTATTTTGAGGATGTTGAGTTTGGGAGGAGAAATAAAGTAATATCATTGTCTTTAAAGAGAATCATTATCTTTGATTCAGTCGCGGTTGCTTCTTCGCTTAAAGTTTAAGATTTGTTATCTTTTGTTAGGAAGAAGTAAATTAAGAACCATAATAAGACGATGTTGAAGATAATTTTTTCTATAAGCTAAGGTTACTGTTTCAAGAAAACAAACTCAACAACCTCAAAATGCAAAGATCACTATGGAAATCCACCTAAATGGGAAGAAATGCTATTTCAGATTATTGTGTAGTATTTCTTCATAAAGATAAATAATGGATTGATAAAGATGATGCTATGGACTTACATCAATCCATGTAAGGTACTAATTTAAAATGTGGATTTAAGAAATGAACATATAGCATAAATCTATATGGATAATAAAGTTTGAAATCTCCCTCTAACTTAAGTAATAAGATCACTGATTATGAATAACTATTCAAAGCCAAAAGGGATCAAGTGGGTAATGTTGAATTTTATAAGGCACTTTTATTGAAATCGCTATTATTGAAAGAAAATTTTATTTTCTTTAAAGAATGTTTCATTTTGGACTTAGTAAACGATTCTTTGGAATCGATCGCTTTGGAGCTTACTACATTTTGTACTTTTGAGCATTATCTGATGGAGTTTAAAGTTATGTTTCTCAATGGAGACATTGGTGAAACTACTTAAGAAACTCATTTATGGATTAGTCTTTTGTATTTGGGATTCAAATACACCATTATTGTTCATGGGGTGACATTTGGATTATTACAAAAGTAATAGGAAGATAAATGCTTAAAAGATTTGGTATGTAAACTGCAATTCAGTTGTTTTTCTTTTACTAAACATATAAATGCTACCATTCTTGAAATTAAAGAAATGCAAAAGATCTCTCATGCATTTGCAGTGTGAATTCTAATGCATACTAATGTATATACACATATGGATATGCATGTATTATTTGGCAGATACTTTACTGATATTAAAAGTGGATCAATGATTTAGTAGCCAAAATGGTTATGATATATCTTTAAAAGACAAAATAAAATATTATATGCTCATAGATAAAAGATCGGATCGGGTAGAGATCATAAAGAATTACGATCCGGATATTTTGGATGTCATTACTGTAAAAAATCCACTTCTAGCAATGATAATATATTTTATGGGTGAAACTATATAAGGGAAAAGTGTCATTCAGGCACTTATAGTTTTTTCGCCATTTTGAAAATATCGTCTTTGGTTAAATATAAGACATCCAAATATGGAAAATAATAATGAAATTTTGTCACAAGACTCCAGTTATAAATAAAGAATTGAAAGACCAAGTAATATTGTGATAGTAAAGAATATATTATTTTCCAATAAGGGAAGAGTGCAAAATATATTGTAATTCATAGAGCACACTTAGACAAACTCCACTATGGCGGATCCACTTACCAAAAGGTTATCACCTAAGGTCCTTCATGAGCATATAGCTCAATTGGTGTAACTTTTATGTAAAGATATTTTGGTTCAGGGGGAGTTTGTATTCAGTATTGTCGTATGACTCATTGCTCTATACTTCAGTTACAGATATATGCATATCAAGTTCTTTTTCTGATCAGAAATAAAGTAATGAATTTTTCTTTGCGCTCAGGTTGTTTAAATATTAAACATTTGATCTCACTAAAGAAGGACCAGTTGGAAATAGACATGTATAGATCACATTTCATGTAATTTCCATGCTACGCATCCATGATTGATCTATGTCGTTTGATTGTATTGATATATGTAACCATTGATGGGTTTAGTTACGACAAATGTAACGAATGCCGCTTTGATCCTTTGTCAACCCAATTAATGGACAAGATTGTTTCAAATACACCATATGTTATAAATAGCAAATTTTGGAGCTCATAAAGTTAAACACATTTTAAGGTTATTTCATATATGACCCAGGGGGAGATTGTTGGAATATTTCGACAACTAGGTCACATATGTAAAATAAAATGTGTTATGCTATTTTGGTGTAAAGCCTTATTAAAGTGATCTAATTTTAGATTAGAATTAATAGGCTTAAAGTTTAAGTTATCATGGGCCTAATGTGTAGATACCGGGCATTTTATAATTTGTTGAAGGGCCGAATTACAAAATGCCAACTCTATAAATAAAGGGTTATGGTCCCCGAATTACACAAGCCTTAGCAACTCTCTAACCTCAACTACGGAGAGCTGATTTCAAATCTAGGGTTTGTGTCAATTTGGAAGACCAAACCAAATTATATCTTCTTTTTAGCAACCAAATATGGATTCAGGTATTACCATGATTAACTACGGATTCAGGTACGCTTCCACTAATCTATTTCTGATTTGTTCTCAATTAAATCGACATAGATTACAAATTTGGATCTAGGGTTTCATAATTGGATATTGTTAAAGTATACTGAAATCCTAACATGGTTTCCATATAAAATTGTAATTTTATTTTCAGTTTGATTTTCTTTTTTTATTCCAATTATAATTAAAGGTTTCCATATAAATTTTTGTTTCATGTATCATAGAGTTGAAAATTTTATTTTATGTATGTACAGGTTTTGATTTTGAATTTTTTTGGATAATAAGTTCCCGTCGACATCTGTTCAGAGCTACAATAAGTTTGCTTTTATATAAAAATAAGATAAATCAGACTTCCAAACTAAACAATCCATTAGAAATTTCAAACCATAATTATATAACAGATATAAAAAGGAATAGAGGACAAAAGGCTTAATTCCCAAGGTACGCTGGTTGTTCACACTACAACAAAAAACACTTTTCGCAACAGGAAATATCTGTTGCAGTAGACTAATTGCAACAGGCCCGTGCCTGTTGATATAGCCGGAGTTGTAATAGGTCGGCCTCTTTTCGCAACAGTTTTTTCCAGTTGCAATAAGAAGTTGCGGTAGACTTTTTTGCAACAGACCATTGTTGTTGCAACAGATCCTTTTGCAACAAAAAATGCCAGTTGTAAACATAAAATAAACATTGGAAAAGTAAGATATTGCAACTATTTATGAAAGTTGCAATTTGATCATTTGCAACACTACATGCTCATTGCAAAATTCAAAGACCCCCCATTTCCCTACTATAATCCACCATCACCTGCATTTAATAATGTAATAATGATGCATATATTATTAAGAAATAAAATAAACATATAGGGCATGTTCATTGGTCCTAAACGGATTGATTGGGTAACAGACACGTTGGACGCGTCCGCTTCCCAACGGTCCTTTTAGGATCGTTGAGCCAACGACTCAATTTTGAGCCGTTGGCTCCCGACGCGTTAGACGTGTCCGAAGGACGCGTTCGACGTGTCCGACGGACGCGTTCGACGTGTCCGACGGACGCGTCGAGACCAATGGCTCAAATTTGAGCCGTTGGCTCCTCCCTTCCCCCTATAAACCCCCCCTCTTTCCTTTCTCCTCACTTCCTACTTTTGTATCCTTCTGCATCGTTCTACCTCCTTCAAGTATTTTTTTAATTTGTGTTTACATTTATTTTTTATTTCTATTTTTTCTGTTTTCAGTTAAATGGCACATTCTTCTGCTTCTGGCTCTTCCAAAGCCCCGAATGCTTTATGACCAGTGGACCACACTAAGGCTTTCATGGATATTTGCCTCAATAATATTCATCTTTGAGTAACCAAAAGATTCCTCACTGCTGTGCAAACTGAATTCAATGAGATGATTGAGGACGAGGTGAATCAAACCCAAACCAAAAACAAATGGGATAATCTGAAGAGGGTCTGGACTTCATGGAATGCACTATTACAGATACCTGGCGGTTTTTGGGATGCTTCGCAGGACCGTTTGGATGAATAAGACGATTGGTGGCATGGGATTGCACGCATGTACCAGAAGTTTAGGAGACAGCCGCCTCTGAAGTTTCGGGAGCAGGACCAGCTTTTTGTGGGGGTTGCATTGGCGCAGGCACTTGCAGTTATCAGATCCCCCTGCTCCCCCGACCGCCGCAGATAGTCCACCGCCAGTTCAGTCTGCACAGAGGCAGTCGACGCGCGCCACATCTAATAGGGCAGCTCCTCCCGAACCCGCTTCTCCCGAACCCGCCTTCATTCTGACAGAGCGTTTCTCCATGGCGGTGGACCGATGCTATGTCATTCTCTTGCCCATAACTGATGTCGACAAGTGGGAGATTACTGAGATTTTTCGTCTCAACCAGTCTATTTTGGAGGTGGTTGAGGCCTTGCTTGATATGGAGTTGATGGGGTACATGAGTTATCATCTTTCTAGATTCCGCAGATGTTAGTAGTTTGCTGTATGTTTTCGTTGTATTATTATGTGGTGAACTGGTATGAAATATTAATATGTAGTGAACTGGTATGAAATATTATTATGTACTGAAATAATATGTTTGGTTAAATGTGTTATTTTGCATTAATCATATTGTTAAGTTTTAATCATTAAATAATTAAATTACAAAATAAAAATAAAATACTCCGCTTAAATGCTCTGCTCAAATTCTCCGCTTAACGCGCCAAACACATTCTCCGCTAACTACAATTCTCCGCTAACAATCTCCGCTCAAATTCTCTGCTTCCGCTTGCGCCGAACACACCCATAGTATCAAGAAATAAAAGACATTTTATTTCAATAGAAATTTGATGCTACATACGGTTGCAGCAAAAGTTCAAAAAAATTTCAAACACTATTCAAATATACAATAATTTCTATTCTCTCCTATAATACATTTTCTGGAAATAAAAAATTTCTGATCATATTTTCCAAATATAGTATTTCCACTTAAATGGCGATGTTTATCTTCTCATTCAAGCCCTTGTGCAAGTGAAAATCTCTTATACCTGTCAAATAACATTGCAATTCAAAAAAAGTAAGCAACGCACGCCAAAAAGCATTGAACAATACCATTGAACTAAGATGTAAACTTGAGCATGTAAGCTTTAGTAGGAAAGCTTCATCTGGTTATCATTAAGTTATAATTTGTGCCAAAACATTGACGTTCTCATTATCGTCAATTTGAAATTCAAATCGGTTTTTATGAGAATGGCGATTTACCTGTCTTAAAATGATGTTGCTTTGTTCATGAATATAACCCACATGCTATAAGAAAAATAAGAAAAAGATTTAATAGCATGTTCGAGATTGACACAATCGCAAATTTTATGGTTCCGTGAGTTCATTAAACAAGATTTGGTTACATATAGACTGTGGAAATGAAGCGTCTACAATGACATATCGGCTCTCCTGCAACAAAAAAGGATAGAATTATGATATCAAGGGATTATCATTACCGTAAAAATCACGATTCGTGACAACTATGCAGGTTCATATTCATAAAGCATTTGTATTGCTAGTTGTAGTTGTAGTTTGTTTGCATCCTGGGCCCAACAGCATTATGTTTGCACTTTGTAAAATATAATGCAGTAAATGATTCTAGCAATCATCAGATACACTAGACTGAAACTTACTCTAAATTCGTGATATATCTAAAAGTAAAGTAATTTACTAGAAAGCACCGTCTGCCAACCAATATTATATGTGGAGTTTGAAAGTATTTATCAAGTGTTACACATTTCACTTCTTTTTTTCTGCAGGAATTATCAAACAAAAATTATATATTTGGTACAATTTGTTCTCATCCATACTTACTAATATTTTATCATCCAAGATACTATGATTATTATATCCAACTTCAAGATAAACAGTACTATTATTTGCAATGGATTAAAGCACTTTCATCGTTCTCTTGACCCAAGATATCAATATGCATTTCTAATGCACAACAGATACAAATTAAACGATCAAGCTATAGTCAGATCAATTATTAAACTAATTAGGCTTGCAAATTAATCAAAATATAGAATGTCAAAATTACATGAAGAATCTAAGCCGACATGGTTTGGGATAAAAATCATCGTACCTTCTATAGCACCAGCAGATCTGGATTCATTAGGAGAAAGTATCAGCATCGAAAACGTAGAATTCGTCCTGCTCGTCCATGCGTCATTTGATTCGGAAGGAATTCCCATCGCAAATTAATAATAACCACTTTGATTCAATTTAGAGTCCTTGATTTTTCTATGAATGCATTGATTCAATAAGAAGCAGTACATTCCAAATTAACCAAACGAAAGACAATTATAGACAATTGTATAAAATACAGTTAAAGTGGTAAGCTTTTATGTAATTTAAATGTTGGGAAACAATGGCTGAGTCGCGGACTAGGTCACTTTCTTGAAGACGATTCGGCGATCTGGTCGGAGGTGCAAACCAGTTCGTTCCTTCGCCGTTGCCTCTAGGATAAAACAGCCTCTAAAACAATAACTGATTTGCTTGCACAACAAATCAGTGCAGATTTGCACTTTCTGAATTAAAATACTGCTCAAGAATTTCTTAGAGAAAAATTTTAATGGCGGCTGAGAGAAAACGAGAAATTGTGATTCGATAGGTATTCTCGTCTGAAGCTAATGACAATATATAGGACGAGAATTAGGGTTTGGGTTTACTGATTAGTGGGCCGCTTTAATGAAGGATAAGAATTTTTACCGTTGCAGAAATTTTTCCATAAAAAAAAGTTCGAAAAAGGCTAAGTTTTATGGTCCAAAAAATATAAGTGTCTACACCACAAAGCCCAAGCCCGAACCGAACCGGACCGGCTCGGGTCGAGTCGAGTCGGTCGGTCGCGCGCGCGTGTGTGGTGGTCATGATGCATGGTCTCCCTCCTCACAACAATGCATGTATTGGGAGCCCAAGGCCCCAACATGATTTCTTAGAAACAAGTATAAATACTTGCTTCTTTCATATAATCCCATGATGTAGGACTATTCCCATATAGGAGCCATTCATACACTTATTCAAGATTTTTAATAATTCACTTAATGTTATAAAATATTTCCAACAATCCCCCACTTGATTTTTTTTTTAAATATTTTCGAGCAGTTTCTTAAAAAGCATAAGATTGTGCATAAACAAAGGTGTCTTTCGACTTGAACCTTTGCATAGTGAATAAGATTCAGTTTTTACTAGAGTGACACGTAGTCTTGAACTCTATTCCTGACATCAAACCACACACAACCTTTTCTCTAGTGCAATCAAATAAGCCCGTGCATTTATGGCCATGCACGTCTATCCTAGTTTAGTGAATGCTCTAGAAGTTTTGCCCGCAACTCCATAGGAAACAGCCACATTTCCACATTCACAAAGGTGAATCTATCAAGAGCACTCCTGAAGGTAGGTACTCCACATAGAGTATAGATCTCATTAAGAGTTTCTATTAACTCATCCTCTAATCACTTCAGAAATACATGCTTCTTGGTTTATTAAATAGCATGTTCAACTCATATCACTACACAACTTGTTATTACCCATTGAACCTAGTTCTTGGGATCTCCAGTCATTTAGGTCGGGTTACCATTGTGCGTGACTCAACAATCTAAGGGCAATAGTCCCATTCTTTTAGAAGAGTTATGGACTTTCTCTCTGGACAGACCTTTATTCAAAGGATCTGCCAAATTTTTCTCACTACGTACATGTGGAAAGTAGTTCTCTAACCGTACTGTGCTTACGACGTATTTTTCGTCTCTTACCGTTATAATAACGGTTCTGAACTTTTTGCAATAGCCGCGGTACTATCGCAATGTATCAACACGGCCGATATCAGTTTTTCCTATAAGGGAATCTCAGCTAGCAGATTTCTCAAATACTCTGCCTATTCACTAGCTGTAGCCAGTGCTATCATCTCAGACTCCATAGTAGACTGAGCCAAAATAGTATGTTTCTTGGATTTCCAAGAAACAGCTCCTCCAGCGATGCTAAATATATAGCCACTGGTCGCTTTAGAATCATCAGATAAGGTATTCCAGTCTGCATCAGAATATCCTTCAAGTACAGCTGGAACCTTTCATAATGTAATCCAAGGTTCATGGTTCGTTTAAGGTATCTCATTACCCTTTCAATAGCTTGCCAGTGCTCTATACTAGGTCTACTGGTAAACCTGCACAATAATCCCACGACATAGGCAATGTCGGGTCTAGTACAATCAGTGGCATACCGAAGGCTGCCAATGATGCCCGCATAATCAGACCGTCTTACACCTTCACTAGTGTTCTTAAATAACTTTACACTGTGATCATATGGTGTACTTGCAGGTTTACAATCAAAGTAATTATATTTCTTTAGTATCTTCTCAATGTAATGAGATTGATCCAAAGAAATTCCCTTTTCTGACCTAGTAATCTTAATACCAAGTATTACATTCGCCTCACCTAGATTTTCATATCAAAATTGACACTTAATAAGGATTTGCTTGAGTTTATGGCATGAATATTTGACCCAAAAATGAGTAAGTCATCTACATAAAGGCATATAATAGTGCAAATGTCATTCTCAGATTTGTAATAAATGCATTTGTCACGTTCATTAACTTTAAAACCATTTGAAATGATTAAGTTATCAAATTTTCATGCCATTGTTTAGGTGCTTGTTTTAAACCATATAATGATTTACATACTTTATGTTCTTGACCATGTACTACAAATCCTTCAGGCTGGTCCATATAAATTTCTTCGTCTAATTCACCGTTCAAAAAAGCAGTTTTAACATCCATTTGGTGTATAAGTAAATTATGAATGGAAGCAAGTGAGATTAAAACCCGAATGGATGTTATTCTAGTTACAGGTGAAAAAGTGTCAAAGAAATCTATATTTTCTTTTTGTTTAAAACCTTTAGCTACTAGTCGTGCTTTATATTTATCTATTGTGAGTACCCATTTACAGCTTATAGATTTACAACCAAGGGGTAAATCTACCAAGTGCCAAGTCGTGTTGGATTCTAAAGAATCCATCTCATCATTTATAGCCTCTTGCCAAAAATCGGCATCTAAAAAAGATAAGGCCTCTTGGAGGTTTATGGGATCCTCCTCAATAGTAAAAGCACAAAAATATGAACCGAAGTCTTTTATGGTTCTTGCTCTTTTACTTCTTCTAGGTTCAACTTCAGAATTTTCATTAAGTTCTGTTCTAATTGGCATATTTGAAGTGCCCCCACTATTCCTTAATTTAAAAGGAAATTTAGTTTCATAAAAATCGACATCATTTGATTCAATTATATTATGTGCATTAAGGTCATAAAATCTATATGCTTTGCTATTAATAGCATAGCCTATAAGTGCACATTCATATGCTCTACTTGCCAATTTTATTCTCTTAGGGTCTGGAATGCGAACATAAGCTAAACAACCCCAAGTTCTAAAGTATGAGACATTGGGTTTATGATTCTTTAAAATTTCATAAGGAGAAATTTTATTCTTAGATTTGGGGATTCTATTCAGAACATAACATACAGTCAATAAAATATCCCCCCACCAATGTTTTGCTGCACCAGAATTTAATAATATGGAAACTACTAGTTCGGTAAAGGTCCTATTTTTCCTTTCTGCTTTACCATTCATTTCAGGAGAATAGGGTGCAGTTCTCTCATGTACTATACCATGTTGTTTATAGAAGTCCAGAATTGAATTAGATTCGTATTCTGTTCCTCTATCACTATGAAGTCTCTTAATTTTTCTATTTGCTTGATTCTCAATCTCAGTTTTGAATGTTTTAAACATATCAAAAGCATCACTTTTATTTTTCATAAGGTATACATATGTGAAATCAGAGCAGTCATCAATAAAAGTGATAAAATAACGATGTCCCTGCCTAGTCAAAGTGCCATCTAGTTCACATATGTCAGAATGAATCAAGTCTAAGGGTTCAGAAACTCTATCAACAGATTTGTGAGGTTTCTTTGTGATTTTAGCTTGTGTACAAAATTCACATTTAACAAGTTCAGATTCTGTCATTTTAGGTATCATTTCTAGGGTGCTCATGTTACGGATTATTCGATTATTAACATGACATAATCTAGAATGCCAGATATTAAAATCACACAACATGTAAGCAGAAGTAGTTATTTTATTAGATTCAACATTCAGTTTAAACATACCCTCACAAGCATAACCCTTTCCCACAAAAGTTCCCTTATAAGTTAGGGTGTACAAATCAGCCCCAATTACTTGAGTGAAACCAGCCTTATTAAGGAGGAAGCCAGAGACCAGATTCTTCCTTATTTCTGGAGTGTGCACAACATCTTTCAGTATTACAGTTTTTCCAGAGGTGAACTTGAGTTCCACATTGCCAATCCCCGTAACTCTAGTGGTGTGAGAATCTCCCAACAGCACTTTCTGATTTTCAGCAGCCGTGTATGTCGAGAACATGCCACGATCATAGCAGACATGGCGAGAAGCACCAGTGTCTACCCACCAACCCTCTGATCCACCAACAAGGTGAATCTCAGTAATCATAGCCGTAAGAGGCTCCTCAGTCAGGTTAGCCTGCAGTGCAGAGCTTGGCCTGTTCCGACACTTACGTGCCATATGACCCGGTTTTCCACAGTTGTAACATAGAAACAACTGTCCAGAGTCATTCTTTTGGGCTGGTTTCTGCTGTCCTTTTGGGTTTCCTTGCGGGTTTCCATTCTGTTTGTTGCGCCTGTTCTGATTCTTAAAAGATTTCTGATTTGGTTTCAGAACAGCGGGAGTGGTCTTCTTAGTACTGTTGTTATTCACAATCAGCACCTCTTCTTTCTGGTCCTGCTTGCGTGCCTCCTCCTCAATATGGAGGCGTGTAATCAAGCTCTCTAAGGAAAATTCCTTAGTCTTATGTCGCAAGACATTCTTAAAATCTTTCCAGCTTGGGGGTAATTTGTCAATGATAACAACAATTTGAAATTGTTCGTCCAAGACCATACCTTCAGAGATGATCTCATGAGCTATTTTCTGCAGCTCATGAGACTGCATCTCTACAGATCTATCATCAGTCATCTGGTACTTTAGGTAACGGCTCACAGCATATTTCTTTGCCCCTGCCTCCTCTGTATCATACTTCTTCTTCAGTGCTTCCCAGATCACCTTTGTTGTCTTTTCATCTGAGTTATAGTAATCATACAGATCATCGCTCAGTCCGTTCAGAATAAAGTTCTTGCATAAGTAATTTTGTTCAGTCCAGGTCTGCAGTTGCTTTGACTGTTCAGTCCACGATGCCATTTTCGCTGCATCAGCCTCGTCAGGTTTATCTGGAAGCTGCGGTTTGTCAGTAGTCAGCGCAGCCACAACCTTTCTGATGGTGAGGAAGAACTACATTTTCTGACGCCATCGTTTGAAATGCAAGCCTTCAAATCTGAATGGAGCAGCAGTCACGAGAGGGTTCCGGAAAGAAGAGGGTGGAGCAGAATCGTCTAGGGTTGAGTTGGAAGCCATTGTTTCAGATCGTCTTCAAATTGTTGGGAAACAATGGCTAAGTCGAGGACTAGGTCGCTTTCTTGAAGACGATTCGGCGATCTGGTCGGAGGTGCAAACCAGTTCGTTCCTTCGTCGCCGCCTCTAGGATAAAACAGCCTCTAAAACAATAATTGATTTGCTTGCACAACAAATTAGTGCAGATTTGCACTTTCTGAATTAAAATACTGCTCGAGAATTTCTGAGAGAAAATTTTTAGTGGCGTCTGAGAGAAAAAGAGAAATTGTGATTCGGTAGGTATTCTCGTCTGAAGCTAATGACAATATATAGGACGAGAATTAGGGTTTGGGTTTACTGATTAGTGGGCCGCTTTAATGAAGGATAAGAATTTTTACCGTTGTAGAAATCTTTTCCATAAAAAAAACAGTTCGAAAAAGGATAAGTTTTATGGTCCAAAAAATATAAGTGTCTACACCACAAAGCCCAAGCCCAAGCCCGAACCGAACAGGACCGGGTCGGGTCGGTCGGTCGCGCGCGCGTGTGTGGCGGTCATGATGCATGGTCTCCCTCCTCACAACAATGCAAGTATTGGGAGCCCAAGGCCCCAACATGATTTCTTAGGAACAAGTATAAATACTTGCTTCTTTCATATAATCCCATGACGTGGGACTATTCCCATATAAGAGCCATTCATACACTTATTCAAGATTTTTAATAATTCACTTAATGTTATAAAACATTTCCAACATTAAATAATAAGACATTTGACCTATCATAAGAAAGCATGCAAGGAAGATAATTTGAAGACGCGTCGACTCTGTGATGTCGTCAACAGAAATGTGAACTTCACCGGCAAATTTGAGTAAATAATCAAACGTCTCCCAATTCCTAATAACTTGAGCAATAAAAGCAATTGGCTTTTTCTTGGAATCACAAGGCTGGACACTCTAGCAATATCATCTCCATTTCCCATGAAGTACTAAACCCATGCTTCAAGATTTGGAAAATATCATCTCCAATGTTGAAAAAATCCACATTCGCATCACTTATAATAGGAACCATAGTCAT
This sequence comes from Allium sativum, assembly GCA_030737875.1. Taxonomy (NCBI): domain Eukaryota; kingdom Viridiplantae; phylum Streptophyta; class Magnoliopsida; order Asparagales; family Amaryllidaceae; genus Allium; species Allium sativum. The sequence continues at coordinate 395,258,655 of CM060922.1, forward strand.
ATAACTACATGAAATGGCAAGAGAATCGATCAAACCACCATCTATAACATAAATAAATCTAATGTTTTGACTGGGGCAAGGAACCCCCCTTCATGTAAATTACTTTCCATTTTTTCTGAACAATTTCTGAACTCAGTCCACTGCAAGGGCAGTTCATTCACCCACGTATAACCTTCTGCGAGGAAACTGGCAGTTATAGCTTGGGAATGTAGATTGCACTTGCCACTTACTAACTCAGTATTAACTAACTTAACAGTAAAATTGTGATAGAAAATATTGGTAACAAGATACTTATCTTAAGGAGCTTCCATGAATGTTTTGTTTCCAATACATGAGAGTTCATACTTTTGATCTCCACAAGAAGAATGATTGCCTTTTAGTGGGAAAGGATAGACAATGTCTTGAGTGCTACATGTGGAAAGAATGCTTGTCCTTGAGGAACTTGAACCATGGGTTTTAATACTTCTATTGAAGTTACGAAGATGAAGATTAACAGCATTTTGTACTTTTGCCGTGAATGCTTTTTCAAGATTAATAATATAGAAAGAGTGTTTGGTAAAGTCTCATTTTGAATGTTGAAAACTACCTAGCTTCAAACAAAATCAGGTGACAGCTAGCAGCTAGCAACGTATGTATCATATCCAGATAGCCAATGTGAAACGAAGCACTAGGAAGACAAGCAATTAGAGTCGAGAATCTGAGAGCAATGACCAAATTGCAAAAGAAAGATACAAACACATAGATTTCAAATACCCAGATCCAAACTAGAATTGGGTAATATTATACAAAATAAGCCAAAAAACTGAAAATGCAAGGCAATATACCAATAGACACCAGAAAGATAAATATCCACCGAAAACGCTATAAACAACACTACTACAGGAAGATCCTCAACCAAAACAACACCCAACTATCTACTAGAGGACGAAAAACCCAACAAAATAAAATCGCGCCCGAAGATACCAGTAGAAGCAAAACCCCAAAAGACTCCAAAGCAGCGTCGAGCAAAGAACGTACAAGGACCAAGAACCAAAACTCAAGTAACTTTGCTTTGAAGATAGGAGAGACATAAGGAGCGGCATAGTTTGCTTTAACTGGAGTGAGAAAAGGCCAAGATAACAGGGGAGAGAACAAAAAAGGAGCTGGTATGGGGAAACTCAGATGAGGAGGAGAAAAGGGGTGGAGAAGCTAAGGGAAAGCCATATAGCAGTTCTGAAGAAACGCGTAGTTGAATAGCCGAATAAAAAACAAAGGTGGATGAAGAAAAGCGTAGATATGAAGAAATGAAAGGAATGATTTAGAAGGATGAAGAAAAGTAGATCTGAAAAGAAGAAAAGGAGAACAAAGAAAGAAGATATTTTGGGGAAGAGGGATAGTCTGCTAGAATGAAAATTTGGCGGATGGAGCCAAATGAAAGAGAAAACTAAACTTAAATTTTGGAGGGAATAAATCCAAAAAAAAATGGCGAAGAGGTGGATAGCAACTGTTTTTTTAAACATATATAGAAACAACATTTTTAAAAGATTATTAAAAATTAATTATTAAAGTTAATAAATTGTTATTGTTAATGAATATATTTATTACTACTTCAAGAAAAATTGTTGTTCATTATTTATTAGCATTGTAATTTAATAAAAAAAGTAGCTATAGATTGAAATTTATGATTTTTACAAAATATTTCAAGGTGGAGCCAAAATGTTCGTTATATTGAACTAAAAACTAATGTTTTTTGAAGAAGATAGTTACAAAAAATTATATATTGAAAAAAATAACAATGAAATCCAAAACTTATATTTTTTTTTCATTTTTAAATTTTAGGAATACAAAATTTTAATTTTAAATTTTACAAGTGTTTCAATTTTATAAGATTTAAACTTACTGTAGAAAATTTAAAAAAAAAATGAATATTGTTTCGGTTTTTAAATTTTTAATCATTAATTATATTCATTAATCATTAAAGGTAATAAATAAATATTAACTAAAATTTACTAATTATTAATAATTACCATAATAAATTATTAACTATAATTTACTAATTATTGATCATTAAATATCCTTTTTTAGTATACTTTTCCTAATTTTTATGAAACAGTGAAACTATTCATATGTAATTTAGCACTATTTAAATATATAATTTAATAGTGAATAATAATTTATAATTTAATATTAGTCTAAACATTAATTTAATGTAAACTAAAAAAATACTTGAAAAATAAAAAAACAATTTCTAATAACAAATAATAGTTGAATATTAATCATTAAATAATACTTTTTATGTATTTATTATTAATTAGTAATAATAAATTGCTGAATATACTATTAAATATGTTTATTGCAACTAGTGGAAAAACATAGTTGTCAAATATATATTTCGCAACAGGCATGGATAGCTAGTTGCAAAAAATAGGTTTATCGCAACAGACAAGAAACTAGAAAATATTATAATTCATAAAAATACCTCTATCAAACGCAAATTATAAATTAATTCATAAAGGAAATTAATATTAACTATTAATTACTCCTTAATATCAATATTAATTAATTGTCATTTATTTATTTATTATGAATTATTTAATTATTTATTTCTTATTTAATATTTATACATATTCATATTCAAAATTAATTGTTAACTATTATCCATTAGTTTTTTATTAATTTATTATTATTTAATAATTTTTTATATATTTTATTATTTTTTGAATGTTATTTATTATTATTTGTTAATTATTAATTATTATTATTTAACTGTCAGTTATAAATATCACTTTACGATACTTAAATTTTATTATTAATTAATAATTATTAAATATTAGTCTTAATTATTATGTAATTACTATCATTAAAAGCTTATAATTATTTTTAATATGTTTTTCGCAATTGGCTTTACCTGTTGTAAAATAATACAGTTATTACAATTGGCGAAAACAGTTGCTAAAGATATTTATTCGCAACTGGCTTTGAAGGTCAGTTGTAAATAATTTGTTTGTTGAAACCGTTATGGAAGCACAGTTGCTAAAAGTATGCTTTTGCAACAGGAAGGGAAGCACAGTTGCTAAAAATATGTTTTTCGCAACAGAACTAAAAGGCCAATTGCTAAATCTTATCTATTGCAACTGTTATAATAGGTATGTTGCTAAATATCATTTACTGCAACTGTCTTTTGTCGCCTGTTGCAAATAGCTAGTTGCAATTGGGTATTTTTCTTGTAGTGTCAGAACAAAAACCTAAGTTAGCATTATCACTTAGTAGAATAGCATACCATTAACACATAAGAATTCCTGGAGGAAGACATCGTTTTTTGGTTATATTGAAGGTGCCAACAGACTTGCTTGAAAGAGTCTATGCAGCGGTAGGATCGTAAATATGGAGTATAAACAATATAATATGAATAGTAAGATAATAACAGTAAATAAATGACACAATCAATTTATACTGGTTCGGACCACTGTCCTATTTCCGGTCCCAAACTCCCTTGTGGTATTTCACTAAACAAAACCTACCCTCACTTCATCCAGAGGAACAAGTTTACAACTACCCGAATAGCTGAACGGGATTTCTTGCCTCAACTGCTAAAGAAGACTTTCATAATACAAAGAATTTGTTGACTACTTATGTTCTTAATAAAACACGGATACGTTAAATTAAAGTACACCTTTCCTATAATCTTTCCTTGATGAGAACCGTGTAATTCATGAAAGAATATGGAAGATTAGAAATGGTTTATAATATTAGAAATCTAGAAATAAAATGCTTGAGTGAATCTGAATGCTATAGATAAGATATAAAGAATTATAGAGAGATTTAGTAAGGAAATCATTTGTTTCAACATCTATTTATAGTATACAAAAGGTTGCAATCATTCACGAAGAGATTCGATGAAAGAATATGTATTAAAAGTTGTGACTCTTTGTTGAATAGTTGCATCCATTTGTATTCAGATGTCTGAATTAAAAATTCAGATGTCTGTATCTAAATAAAAATCGAACACCAAAGAAATATGTCATTTCGGGGGTTATTCAGACATTTACTTATTTTGAGTCAGACGTCTAAATATTATGCTGAAGTTAATTTTTGTTTCAACAAACAGACGTCTGACTTAAAATAAACAGACGTCTGTTTAATGATACATACCTATGCCTTGTGCATGTCATATATAAAATCATATATATTAAAACATATATGTGTGTGTATCACCAAGGAATATTTTAACAATTTAATACTAATACTAGCAGACTCTAAATACATATAATCTTCAATTTGAGCTCTTGCATTTGTTGTTGAGTTTCTTCCTGCAAAACAAAGTTAGTCAATAATAATATGTGCGTGCATGTATGATTGTCATAATCAAAACGCTAAATAGCGAGATCCATCATTGCTTTTTTAGAAAGTCCATCCATCTCCTTCCCAACATCAACTTAATTACCTTGAAGGTAGGCGTATATGTATTTGAGTTCACAAGTCCTAACTAGTCATTAAACAAAAGGAAATGTTGACACAGGCTACCAAGGGAAATGGCAAAAATCTTCTAACCGGGATGTAAAAATTGAATAAGATGGAAAACCACAATGTAAACAATAATGTTTTAGAAATTCAGCGCTGAATTGGAAGAAACAAATCGTAGGTTTGAGAATGATGATGAGGACATATGTATAATTTCTTAGCCCTAACCTAAGTTAGTGTAACGACCCGAACTTCCCCGTGAAGGAAAGCCCGGATTGCTTTGAGAACACGACAAATCAAAACACAAACAGAAGAACATTTCATTGCTTATTAAAACAATTCCATCAGAATACAAGAATATTACAGAGTATGAATAAGTAATACACATTTAATATAAATCAGAGATTTAAATTACATTTAAATACATAGCAGCGGAAAAACAATACAAAACACAACTGAAAGAGATAAACGATTACAGAGCTTTCCAAATATCATTCCAGCTGTAAACCAGGATCCTGTGAATATAAATCTGCAAAACCTAAACTACTAGCTGCTCGTGTGGAAAATAAGGGCACCCAAAGTTTAGGTTAAAACAATAAACTCCCAGTCAGTCATGTGACTGGTGTGAGAACTAAAACAGTTATTTAAAACTTTACTTTAAATCGGATATAATGAGGGACCACGCCATATAACACGGAACTGGTTTCCTCCCAAGAATACCAGTGCATATAACAAAGCAGCGCAATGCTTTTTGGAAAAATGAAACTATTATAAGACCCAAGTCCTATCACACAATGCAACGCAAGCCGAAGCATAAGGTTTTCCCTTATAATAGCCAAACATGCTTGGTACGTTTAAAACAAATCATTTGATACTTATTATAAGTGCATAGTATTTAAAACAACTTCAAATATAAATGTATCAAATCTAGACGACATGGGTACCATATATCATGTCGCCAATACTAGGCTCTACAATCAAAACCGCAAATGTCACGTATTGGAAGTTGGATTTCCATCTGTGAACCAAGGTAAGGGATCATCCTTACCGCTTCGAGACTCTCTAGCCCGAGCCTCAGGCAAGCACGCAGACAAGCTTTGGATCGACAGGGCCGGTCCACTCGATGTAGATTAAAATGCCTAAACACTACGTTTCCCCGCCCTATGGGGCGTAAAATCTGGTCTGTATAAAGACAATCCATCGGCTCCGCAGAGACCGAAATGACTGATGCGCCTCGCTATCCATCATCCACATAAGTAAAATGTAACGACACAGATTTTGCCCGACCCGACCGATCACAAAATCGACCAAGACCGTTCAAATCCCGCATACGTTAACTTTGGGAATACAACAACATCAGAACAGATAACAAAGACTTTTATAACATCAATAATAAATGTTACATCATAGTACAGAATATATCAGAGTACATTAAATATAATACAGCGGAAGGTAAAATTACAATAATTAATACAATACACAGCGGAAGACTTCAATGCTCTGGACACAGCTTTAAGCTTCGATCCAGGATCCTGCTAAAGAGATAAAGATATCTGCAAAAAGCTACTCGACTGCCCGTGTGGAAAGAGGGCACCCGAGTTCGCAAAGTGAAACAAACTACGGGTCAGTCATGGGACTGGTATGAGAAATCTAACTAACTTAACTAATAAGAAGGCTAATCACAGGACCACGCCGCTAACGCGGAACGGGTTTACTCCATTGGATTGCCAGTGCATAAGATAAGTAAATCGTCAAATAACGCAATGCTTTTTAGAAAAATGAAACCATTATAAGACCCAAGTCCCATCACATTTCACTGTAATGTGTTCACATCCATTTGCATTGTGTGATGGGACTTGGGTCTTATAATGGTTTCATTTTTCTAAAAAGCATTGCGTTATTTGCCGATTTACTTATCTTATGCACTGGCAATCCAATGGAGTAAACCCGTTCCGCGTTAGCGGCGTGGTCCTGTGATTAGCCTTCTTATTAGTTAAGTTAGTTAGATTTCTCATACTAGTCCCATGACTGACCCGTAGTTTGTTTCACTTTGCGAACTCGGGTGCCCTCTTTCCACACGGGCAGTCGAGTAGCTTTTTGCAGATATCTTTATCTCTTTAGCAGGATCCTGGATCGAAGCTTAAAGCTGTGTCCAGAGCATTGAAGTCTTCCGCTGTGTATTGTATTAATTATTGTAATTTTACCTTCTGCTGTATTATATTTAATGTACTATGATATATTCTGTACTCTGATGTAACATTTATTATTGATGTTATAAAAGTCTTTGTTATCTGTTCTGATGTTGTTGTATTCCCAAAGTTAACGTACACGGGATTTGAACGGTCTTGGTCGATTTTGTGATCGGTCGGGTCGGGCAAAATCCGTGTCGTTACAGTTGGTATCAGAGCTGGTTAGAGAATGTGATAGGGGGTTCTCGCTTGGCTGTTTGGTGGCGAGCAGGAGACTCTTACCCCTACACATCCCAATGGGAAGATTGGGTTGGTTGTTGCAGTCGAGAGGCTGGCCGCAAAATCAGTTCTGAGGTATCACTGTATGTCACGGTGGGAGGTTAGCCCACTTCCTGATGGTTGCAAAGCCTAGGGCCGTTACATAAAACGTCAGGGCTTGCAAAACGCTGACACCACTCCTAGCTAGAAGGAAACGCATGCCCTCCTTGAGGTCCTCTCCCGTTTCTGGTTCACACCGGGGTGTGAGGCTCACGAATTAATGCTACACAAAACTATGCTATATTAAAGTCGTGCTTTGGTCATCAACCACAAGAATCTGCTTTTCAATAGAAGCCTTGATCATTTGCATCTCAGCATGCCACACAGGCAATTCGCGTTATGCAATCGATGTCTATCAATCGCACAGAATGAAATCCGATGTCAGACACACATCCATTTACAAGTTCGTTCTGGGTCTGAAGGAAACCGGAGGCACCCTATTCCTTATCCCGTATGTCCAATACAGGAGAGAGGGCCTCGCATATCCGCCGATCTCCAAGTATGTCTGGACGATCACCACTTATTACCTTGCCTTGGGTGTACAGCCCAATCAGGACATCAGTAATCATCCAAACGTTGTGAAGACCTCCGATCTTCAACCATTGTATTCATCGTCGACTCATCGCCGATTCAGTTATTCAGAATGGGATAATGTAATAACCCGAAAATCTGGGCCAGTTTAAAATTTTTATTTTGGCAATTTTAGTGAATTTTGAACATTTAAAATGAATTATTTTAAATAATATCGACAATAAATTTATTTTGAATATAATTCGAACGAATATATTTATATACGTCGTCGTTAGAATATAAATACTTATATATATATATATATATATATATATTTGTTTATACTCTGTATATTCTTGTAATCTGATGGAATTGTTGTAATATACAAGGAAATGTTCTTTTGTCTGCGTTCTATTTTGTCTTGTTCTCAAACGATCAGGGGTTTCGAACGGTCTGGGTCGGTTTAGCGACTGGTTCAGATCGAGCGAAATTCCCTCTCGTCACAGATAAACCCGGTCTTTCTAAATAACTCACGTATATAATAAACAAGTGCTATAAAAACAAAACATACACCTCATTCCAATCCAGAATATTCCTTTATTCAAATATTCTTATACTTTGGGAAAGGTTCCCATTAATTTTATCAAAGATAAATTCTTTAAATTTATTCTTTAATCTTCTTTTGGATTTCATTTCAAACCAAATTATGGTTTATCCAAACTAGTCGGGATTAGCGAACCTTACCGAAGTAATCATTTGTCAAATTTCCCAATCCCAACCAATTCATCCTATGAAGTAAAACTGGTAATACTTCATATCTAACACCATGGTGTTATCGGTAAAATTAATTACCATTTCACATTCAAATCTAATTAAAGAATTAACTATCGCCTAGAGTAAAATTGGTGGCACTCCATTCTCGATCATTTTTCGAATTTGATAATTTTATTTATCAGATTCACCTTTCAATCTATTTAAAGATTCATTAAAACTCTATTTCATTTTTAATTTCCATAAAGCATTACTTAATGATTATTCAAAGTTAAGAAATAAATTTTATCTTTAACTGGATTAAAGAACTAATGTCACTTAAAACATGGCACACGATAAACCCAAAATCCCATTCCATTAACAATGGAATCTTCACGGAAAACAGATCAATATATATAATCAATATGAACTTCCATACCCAACCGATAATATAAATGGAATAATGGCAAAGCCTCTTAAATTCCATATATAGTAACAGTCTTCCTCCACAGAAGTCCACTTTGATTATTACCAAATCGAATTCCATTCCAATTTAATTTATTAAATTGGAAAACTTTACTTTGGAAAATTTCCTTTAAATCTTAACAAAAGATTTAAAATTTCCAAATCACATTTCACTGTAAATCGGGTTAAAGAACGAATGTCGTTAAAAACACAGTTCATGATAAACCCAATTCACATTCCATTTTATTCCAATTATTAAATATAATTGGAAACTCTAACGATCTTAATTAAAAGATTTATTCTCTTCACATGGGGTTCAAGAACAGTGTTACTTAAGACACCGTTCACGACAAACCCAAAATCACATTTGATATTAAATACAAGGCTCTGAATAGAAAATATATCGACTTATATTCAATATCAAATACTACAACCAACAAATATCGTATTGGAAATAACGATATAAATATATCTTTCAAATTTCCATAACAATATCTGTATAATCACGAAATCCAACATCGAAATATTCCGAAGACAATTTTGATTCACATCCGTTCCAATTTATATATTGGAAATCCTAGTTATTTTTAAAACCATTTCAAATCCAATTTATTTATGTAAAAATATTGGATTATAATTCTAGTTAATAACTAGTTCATTTTGATAAAAAATCTATTTTTATCATTTCAAATACGGAATTTTTCATCCCAATTCTTTCCAAATCATTTCTTATGATTTTATACTAATTATTGATATTTTAAATAATTTTATCGAGGCCCGTACGGTCGATTTCCATAAACGACCATCGAACTGCACTTACAACGACCTTTTCCAAATTTGATTTGGATATAATTCCAAATCCAACCGTTAGATTTCAAATCTCTAATACCTGTTAGAAAGCTCTTTTCGATACGAACCCGATCATTCCAGTTTTAGGAGAATCCGATGGTCGGATCTCCCGTAATGTCCATTCGAAGTCAATGGTTGAAATTCGCGAACTTCCGCAACACGACGCATTCTATTCAGGACATTACATAATATATATAATATATATAATATATATTTCGTCGATTTCCATTTAAAACGTATTCAATAAATCGTTTTAAATTCGTTTTCAAAACGAGTTCAACTTCATAGTCAATTTCAAATCAAAATTGAATATTCCATATCATTAATATATAAATGATAATATTTTCAAAATATTAGATTTTTGAAATCAATAATTCCTTTTCGATATTCATTATAAAAGTGAATAAAATCGATATAAATATCGTTCACATCAAAATGGCGTTAATCTAATCAACATGACTTTATATATTTATATATATTCGTGTCCATCCCAAATCGGACATCAAAATCAGATTTTTGATCTTTTACTAAATATTTTTTGAAAATATTCGTTATTTTAAAATATTTATTCTTTCTGAACTGGAATCCGACATAGTCAATTACCATATAATGTTATTTATATAGATTTCATACAACACATGTATAGAACAACAATCAAATACAGTTACCCATCATCCAGAGTGCATTCTACACTGCATAAGCATTAAATATAAATATTTAACGCTTACAACAGCCTGTCAACTAATCGATCGACATACAACTAAACAGTTGGGATTAGTGTACGTCAAATATCATCCCAACACCCGTGTGGGGTTTCAACCAACAAATACTGAATATGTTTTGTGCAGTAGGGCAATGTGTAAAATATATCGTCCCAATCCATATCAGTAAAATGGGTGTTCATAAACAAATCGTCTGATTTGTAAATGAATATTTATTTTATTCATATCAACGTTAAAAATTATACTTCTAACGATAAAATATTTTATTCAACATATGAATATTCTATTCAGTTCATTTATACAATAAAAATGATATTTTTATTGTTTCTAACATATTTTAGAAAATTTTGGTGGCATAACGGTGTGATTCTAGAACCGGGATAAGGTCTAGCCTTATCCCTCGCCTAATAATGGCTCACGCCATACACAAACCAAATCATATCAATTCATTATTCATCCCAAACCAAATTCAAACAAATATTCCAATCAAACAAGTCGTTCATGGTTTGTGGACGATGGGGAGCGGTTCATATATGTAGTTAAAATAAATAACTGTATAAAAAAATTCAGTGAGGAGTTCTCATCTTTGGGTTCCACTCCGTCATTATTTAGCGGACGATGGTTTGGATTTACCCGACATTCCAACTTCATCTTTCCACGTTTTTCATAAATAAAAATCACATTATTTATTTCAATTCTAAAAATTATATTTTTACTTCTCTAAAAATTATATTTTTACTTCGCTATTATATAAATAAAAATCATATTTTTATTTCTACTTCATATATATAAAAATCGAATTTATTATTCTTTCAAAAATCCTACTTCTACTAATTAAAAAATCTTACCTTTGCTAATTAAAAATAAAATTATATTTTTCTATAAACCAAAAATCATATTTTTATTTATAAAAATATAATTTTTATATGTTATTAAAAATTGTATTTTTATATTAATAAAAATCACAACTTTGTTTAAAATAAAAATCATAGAAGCTTTAAAGCGAAGAAAACTCACATATTTTCTATCGCCCGGATTTGCTGTTCTGGTTCCAGAATTTGCAAATGAGCTCCAGTCTTTACGCTAGCTTAAACGCGCCATTCCGGACAACTTTCGCCTAGTGGTCTTCCTTCCGAAAATGTGTCATTTCACCGGAAATCGCGAAAAGACAGTATTTGAACAGTATTTAGACAACAGACTTTGGACGCGTTTTCTGAACAACTTCGCAGTCCAAAATATGACTTCCATATACTCAAATTGAAGAGAAAACCGTGCTCTTCGATTTTGGTAACCTGGAGTTTTGGCCAGAAGCGCTCGGTTTGGAAGTTATTTGCGAAACAAGGTCAAGGGCTGTTATGTAAAAACGAAAATTTGCTGAAAAAGGGGGATTTTGGTGAAATGGGGCCCACGGCCGGAGGTGGGTGGTGCTGCAGACGGCGGGGGATCTGACTGGACGTGGGGATGGCACAGAAAGGCGGTAGTGGCGGTGGAAGGGCACGTGGAGGTGGGTGATGTTGATTTGGGGGTTAAGGTTCATGAAATTGAAGAGAGAGAGGATGTCCCGTAAGCAAATTCGACTGTTTCGTTCAGTTTTCATTGAAATTAAAATATAACTTAATTTTTCAGTTAATATTGAATTTAACGTACATTTTAATTTACCGGGACCACATACTAACTCCAAAAATTCCAGAAAAATAAATCTAGCTATGTTTTGACGATACGGTCTTTAAAAAACTAATTTCATCGAATTTGGAAGCCGTTTGAAAAATGACCATTTTCCAGTCGATTAAATTTAACTAAAATTGGTCAAACGCGTTTTCTTTTGCCACGTTCACATATTGATCCCAAAAATTATGAATTTTGGAATCTAGCATTAACTTGACATCCCGGATCCAAAAGAAGTGGTTTCGTCGAAAACGGAGGTCGTTTGCAAAATCGCTATTTTTAAGGGCTATATTTCCATAGCGACTATTCTGTATTTTCAACTGGGCGTAACTTTTTATTCCCGCTATGAAATTTGAATTTTTCGGATTCGTTGGAAAGATATTTTCAAATAGATTCTAATATTTTTGGTTTCACTAAAATCCGGTTTATTTTGAATTTTGTACATTCATTTGAATTTTGAAATCGAATTTTCAAACTATCGCGCCATTTCCAATTCCTTTTATAATTAAAATAAATATTTACATTCTAACTTCGATTCAAATAAATATATATGTTCTAATTCTATTCAAAATAAATTTCTAGTTGTTATTATATAAAATAAATCATTTTAAATATTCAAAATCCGTTAAAATTGCCAAAATAGAATTTTTAAATTGGTTCTGATTTTTCGGGTTGTTATAATCTCCCCCACTTAAAATCTTTTCGTCCTCGAAAAGGAACGGACCTGAAAGTTGTTTAACTAATCAACTCAACTTTCAGTTTGGCTTTCATTCTTAACTTTTCAGTTTCTAAGAATTTTCCAATTTTTCAAAAATATGGCTAACACCCTATATTTTTGAAAAATTTCGCTATAACTTCCTTTGTACAGGAGCACCGGGAAAATCCCCAAACCACCACACAGGCCCTCTCATCTCAAAAAGAAAAAGAAAAAGCCAAGTGGCTAGCCAATCGGCTCATAAAATCATCCAAACCCAAGAAATTAGTAAGCATGTACCTATTTGTCGGGCATACAATTTTATTCCTCTTATCTAGCCTCCTTGCTATGACCTGTTCAATATATATGCATGTACATGTATGCAATTTCAAACAATTTTTAATTCAGTTCAAATTTTGATTCGATTTGGCTAATTCAGCTTTCACTTACATGTTTGGTTTAAACGAAGAATCATACAACACAAACATCAATCAATTTGTTGATTATCGTTTCAAACACATAACTTTAATACATAGTCAAAAATCATGTTTTTGATGCCAAGTCACAACAATATATCCTATCTAGTTTTGGTTCTCACACCAGTCGATTGTAAATATATAGATATCTCACTTTTCGAAACTCGAACACAAACACTGATGATGGCGCGTCATCATCAGAATCATGCCCGAGCGACTAGAGTGTGATTCTATATCTATCTAGTAGCTGAGGCTTCGAATATACGCCCCGTCAGGCCTATACTCAAAATCTCCCTATACTAAATTGTCCAAATTCAATATACAATAAATAATAAAATACGTATCATAATGTTTAAATTTTCAAAACCAAAATTTGTTTCCATTTTTATTTTAAAATTTCACTCTTCTCGCTCGTTCTAGCACACTACTGATCCTATCTCTAACGAGCCATTCTTATTGGATTTTACTAATCCAATCTCAGATGAATTCTTTCGTTTAGTTCTAATGTGTCTTGTTCTCGAGCTCGGTAAACCAAAGCTCTAATACCAAAATGTAACGACCCGAACTTCCCCGTGAAGGAAAGCCCGGATTGCTTTGAGAAAACAACAAATCAAAACACAAACAGAAGAACATTTCGTTGCTTATTGCAACAATTCCATCAGAATACAAGAATATTACAGAGTATGAATAAATAATACACATTTAATATACATCAGAGATTTAAATTACATTTAAATACATAGCAGCAGAAAAACAATACAAAACACAGCTGAAAGAGATAAACGGATACAGAGCTTTCCGAATATCATTCCAGCTGTAAACCAGGATTCTGTGAATATAAATCTACAATACCAAAACTACTTGGTGCCCATGTGGAAAATAAGGGCACCCAGAGTTTAGATTAAAACAATAAACTCCCGGTCAGTCATGTGACTGGTGTGAAAACTAAAACAGTTATTTAAAACTTTACTTTAAATCAGATATATCAAGGGACCACGCCTTATAACACAGAATGGGTTTCCTCCCAAGAATACCAGTGCATATAACAAAACAATGCAATGCTTTTTGGAAAAATGAAACTATTATAAGACCCAGGTCCTATCACACAATGCGACACAAGCCGGGGGATAAAGTTTTCCCTTATAATAGCCAAACATGTTTGGTACGTTTAAAACAAATCATTTGACACTTATTATAAGTGCATAGTGTTTAAAACAACTTCAAATATAAATGTATCAATCCTAAACGGCATGAGTACTATATATCATGTCGCCAATACTAGGCTCTACAATCAAAACCGCAAATGTCACGTATTGGAAGTTGGATTTCCATCTATGAACCAAGGCAAGGGATCGTCCTTACCGCTTCGAGACTCTCTAGCCCGAGCCTCAGCCAAGCACGCAGACAAGCCTTGGATCGTCAGGGCTGGTCCACTCGATGTGGATTAAAATGCCTAAACACTATGTTTCCCTGCCCTATGGGGCGTAAAATCTGGTCTGTATAAAGACCATCCATTGGCTCCACAGAGACCGAAGTAACCGAGGCGCCTCGCTATCCATCATCCACATAAGTAAAACGTCAGGGCTTGCAAAACGCTGACACCACTCCTAGCTAGAAGGAAATGCATGCCCTCCCTAAGGTCCTCTCCCGTTTTTGGTTCACACTGGGGTGTGAGGCTCGCGAATTAACGCTACACAAAGCTATGCTATATTAAAGCCGTGCTTTGATCATCAACCACAAGACTCTACTTTTCAATAGAAGCCTTGATCATTTGCATCTCAGCATGCCACACAGGCAATCCACGCTATGCAACCGATGTCTATCAATCGCACAGAATGAAATCCGTTGTCAGACACACATCCATTTACAAGTTCGTTCTGGGTCTGAACAAAACCGAAGGCACCTTATTCCTTATCCTGTATGTCCAATACAGGAGAGAGGCCCTCGCATATCCGCCGATCTCCAAGTACGTGTGGACGATCACCACTTATTACCTCGTCTTCGGTGTACAGCCCAATCAAGACATCAGTAATCATCCAAACGATGCGAAGACCTCCGGTCTTCAACCACCTTCTTCATCGTTGACTCTTCGCCGATTCAGTTATTCAGAATGGGGTAAACCCGGTCTTTCAGAATAACTCGCGTATATAATAAACAAATGCTATAAAAGCACAATATACGCCTCATTCCAATCCAGAATATTTCTTTATTCAAATATTCTTATAATTTGGGAAAGGTTCCCATTAATTTTATCAAAGATAAATTCTTTAATCTTCTTTTGGATTTCATTTCAAACCAAATTATGGTTTATCCAAACTAGTCGGGATTAGTGAACCTTACCGAAGTAATCATTTGTTAAATTTCCCAATCCCAACCTATTCGTCCCATGAAGTAAAACTGATAATACTTCAATCTAACTCCACGGTGTTATCGGTAAAATTAATTACCATTTCACGTTCAAATCTAATTAAAGATTTAACTATCTCCTGGAGTAAAACCGGTGGTACTCCATTCTCGATCATTTTTCGAATTTGATAATTTTAGTTATCAGATTCACCTTTCAATCTATTTAAAGATTCATTAAAACTCTATTTCAGTTTTAATTTCCAAAAAGCATTACTTAATGATTATTCAAAGTTAATAAATAAATTTGATCTTTAACTGGACTAAAGAACTAATATCACTTAAAACACAGCTCACGATAAACCCAAAATCCCATTCCATTAACAATGGAATCTTCACGGAAAACAAATCAATATATATAATCGATATGAACTTCCATATCCAACCGATACTACAAATGGAATAAAGGCAAAGCCTCTTAAATTCCATATATAGTAACAGTCTTCCTCCACAGAAGTCCACTTCAATTATTAGCAAATCTAATTCCATTCCATTCCAATTTATTTTATTAAATTGGAAAACTTCACTTTGGAAAATTTCCTTTAAATCTTAACAAAAGATTTATAAATTCCAAATCACATTTCACTGTTAATCGGGTTAAAGAACGAATGTCATTAAAAACACAGTTCATGACAAACCCAATTCACATTCCAATTTTAAATATAATTGGAAACTCCAACAATCTTAATTAAAAGATTTATTCTCTTCACATGGGGTTCAAGAACAGTGTTACTGAAGACACCATTCACGACAAACCCAAAATCCCATTTGGTATTAAATACAAGGCTCTGAATAGAAAATATATCGGCTTATATTCAATATCAAATACTACAACCAACAAATATCGTATTGGAAATAACGATATAAATATATCTTTCAAATTTCCATAACAATATCTGTATAATCACGAAATCCAACATCGAAATATTCCAAAGACAATTTCGATTCAAATCCATTCCAATTTATATATTGGAAATCCTGATTATTTTTAAAACCGTTTCAAATACAATTTATTTATGAAAAAATATTGGATTATAATTCTAGTTAATAACAAGTTCATTTCGATAAAAATCTATTTTTATCTTTTCGAATATGGAATTTTTCATCCCAATTCTTTACAAATCATTTCTTATGATTTTATACTAATTATTGATATTTTTAATAATTTTATCAAGGCCCGTACAGTTGATTTCCATAAATGGCCATCGAACTGCACATACAGCGACCTTTTCCAAATTTGATTTGGATATAATTCCAAATCCAACCGTTAGATTTCAAATCTCTAATATTTGTTAGAAAGCTCTTTTCGATACAAACCCAACGGTTCCGGTTTTAGGAGAATCCGATGGTCGGATCTCCCGTAATGTCCATTCGAAGTCAATGGTTGAAATTCACGAACTGCCGCAGCACGATGCGTTCTATTCAGGCCATTATATTATATATAAAAAAAATATTTCGTCGATTTCCATTTAAAACGTATTTTATAAATCGTTTTAAATTCGTTTTCAAAACGATTTTAACTTCATAGTCAATTTCAAATAAAAATTGAATATTCCATATCATTAATATATAAATGATAGTATTTTCAAAACATTAGATTTTGAAATCAATTCCTTTTCGATATTCATTATAAAAGTGAATAAAATCGATATAAATATAGTTCACGTCAAAATGGCGTTAATCTAATCAACATGGCTTTATATATTTATATATATTCGTATCCCTCCAATATCGGAATTCAAAATCATATTTTTGATCTTTTACTAAACATTATTTGAAAATATTCGTTATTTTAAAAAAATTGTTATTTTAAAATATTTATTCTTTCTGAACTGGAATCAGACACGGTCAATTACCATATAATGTTATTTATATGGATTTCATACAACACATGTATAGAACAACAATCAAATACAGTCAGCCATCATCCATAGTGCATTCTACACTGAATAAGCATTAAATATAAATATTTAACGCTTACAACAGCTTGTCAACCAATCGATCGACAAACAACTAAACAGTTGGGATTAGTGTACGTCAAATATCATCTCAACACCCATGTGGGGTTTCAACGAACAAATACTGAATATTATTTGTGCAGTTGGGCGATGTGTAAAATATATCGTCCCAATCCATATCAGTAAAATGGGTGGTCATAAAAAAATCGTCTGATTTGTAAATGAATATTTATTTTGTTCATATCAATGTTAAAAATTATATTTTTAACGATAAAATATTTTATTCAACATATGAATATTCTATTCAGTTCATTTATACAATAAAAATGATATTTTTATTGTTTCTAACATATTTTAGAAATTTTTGGCGGCATAATGGCGCGATACTGGAACCTGGATAAGGTCTAGCCTTATCCCTCGCCTAATAATGGCTCACGCCATTCACAAACCAAATCATATCAATTCATTATTCATCCCAAACCAAATTCAAACAAATATTCCAATCAAACCAAACAATCAAATAAGTCGTCCATGGTTTGTGGACAACGGGGAGCAGTTCATATATGCAGTTAAAATAAATAACTTTATAAAAAAATTCAATGATGAGTTCTCACCTTTGGGTTCCACTCCGTCATTATTTAGCGGGCGATGGTTTGGATTTATCCGACATTCCAACTTCATCTTTCCACGCTGTTCATAAATAAAAATCACATTTTTTTATTTCAATTCTAAAAATTATATTTTTACTTCACCAAAAATTGTATTTTTACTTTGCTATTATATAAATAAAAATCATATTTTTATTTCTACTTCACATATTTAAAAATCGATTTTTTTATTCTTTCAAAAATCCTACTTCTACTAATTAAAAAATCTTACCTTTGCTAATTAAAAATAAAAAATATTTTTCTATAAACCAAAAATCATATTTTTATTTATAAAAATATAATTTTTATATGTTATTAAAAATCGTATTTTTTTATTAATAAAAATCATAACTTTGTTTAAAATAAAAATCATAGAAGCTTTAAAGCGGAGAAAACTCACATATTTTCTGTCGTTCGGATTTGCTGTTCTGGTTCCAGAATTTGCAAATGAGCTCCAATCTTCACGCCATCTTTTTTTTTAGCTTAAACGCGCCATTTCGGACAACTTTCGCCTAGTGGTCTTCCTTTCGAAAATGTGCCATTTCGCCAGAAATCGCGAAAAGACAGTATTTGGACAACAGACTTTTGACACGTTTTCTGAACAACACCGCAGTCCAAAATATGACTTCCATATACTTAAA
This sequence comes from Allium sativum, assembly GCA_030737875.1. NCBI lineage: Eukaryota > Viridiplantae > Streptophyta > Magnoliopsida > Asparagales > Amaryllidaceae > Allium > Allium sativum. Next base: position 395,277,382 of record CM060922.1, read on the forward strand.
TCGAAGAGAAAATCGTGCTCTTTGATTTTAGTAATGTGGAGTTTTGGCCAGAAGCGCTCGCTTTGGAAGTTATTTGGGAAACAAGGTCAGGGGCTGTTATGTAAAGACGAAAATTTGGTGAAAAAAGGGATTTTGGTGAAACGGGGCCCACGGCCGGAGGTGGGCAGTGCTGCAGGCGGCGGGGGACTTGACTGGACGTGGGGGTGGCACAACAAGGTGGTGGTGGCGGTGGAAGGGCACGTGGAGGCGGGTGATGTTGATTTGGGGGTTAGGGTTCATGAAATTGAAGAGAGAGAGGAGGAAGAAAGGGGGTGCGGCGGCTCAAGGGGGGCCGACGTGGGTGATGGCGCAGCTGGAAGGGGGTAGGACTGGAGCGGCTGCGTTTTTTTCGATTTGCGTTTTCTAATTTGAACGAGGAGAAAGAGGAAGGTGAGGGTTTGACCATACATAATAATATATTTATTTAATTATTTAATTCCAAAAAGTAACTTTTTAATTCGAACTCCAAATCTGACCCAACAACTGTTGCCTCTAACTAATTACCCCCATTTAAGACACAATGGGATATGTCTCGTAAGCCAATTCGACTGTTTCGTTTAGTTTTCATTGAAATTAAAATATAAATTAATTTTTCAGTCAATATTGAATTTAGCATACATTTTAATTTACCAGGACCACATACTGACTCCAAAAATTCCAGAAAAATAAATCTGCTATGTTTTGACGATATGGTCCTAACAAAACTAATTTCATCAAATTTGGAGGCCGTTTGAAAAATGGTCATTTTCCAGTCGATTAAATTCAACTGAAATTGGTCAAATACGTTTTCTTTTGCCACACTCACATATTGATCCCAAAAATTATGAATTTTGGAATCTAGCAATAACTTGATATCCCGGATCCAAAAGAAGTGGTTTCGTCGAAGACGGAGGTCGTTTGCAAAATCGCTATTTTTCAGGGCTATATTTCCATAGCGACTATTCTGTATTTTCAACTGGGTGTAACTTTTTATTCCCACTATGAAATTTGGATTTTTTGGATTTGTTGGAAAGATATTTTCAAATAGATTCTAATATTTTTGGTTTCACTAAAATCCGGTTTATTTTGAATCCTGTACATTCATTTGGAATTTGAAATCGAATTTTCAAACTACCGCGCCATTTCCAATTCCTTTTATAATTAAAATAAATATTTACATTCTAACTTCGATTCAAATAAATATATACGTTCTAATTCTATTCAAAATAAATTTCTAGTCATTATTATTTAAAATAAATCATTTTGAAGATTCAAAATCTGTTAAAATTGACAAAATAAAAATTTTAAATTGGTTCTGATTTTCCGGGTTGTTACAGTTAGGATGTGTAGATGTTATTTGAATGAGTATATTTTACACTATGAGAAACTATTACATCGAAGAGTTGATGAAAGCTTGTAAGTGCCTAAGGATCTAATAATATAATCGCATAGATAGGGACAATTTTTTGTTAAACTTCGTATTCTTTTCTCCGCTTCTTACTTTTCTCTGAGTAAGCTTGGTGGTTATAAGCACGACAATGTCAGATATAACATAACAATAGCTTATTGAGGGAATAGCATTTACTAAAATAGGGTTTCTATAACTCATCTAGCACTACGAAGAAAGCCTCATGTAGTATCATTTTACCTAAGATGTTAATTCTTTCTCCAAGGTTAACTAAGATGTTTCTGATGTTCGCAAGATAATGAATATTAGTCTTGTTTAAAATTGAAAGTAGTATAGTATTAAGTACCCTGGTTACAATGTTACGAGTCATAGAATCTAATCAAGCTGGACAGTGTGTAATATTCATTTTTAGTATAACTCCAGTTTTTAATTTAGCATTCCCTTAACTATAATTTTTACTTATATTGTATAATGAATTCATTGTTTTTTTAAAAGACTTTTTATTGTTTTATTTACTTTAGATTTTTATATTTAAAAATTCCCTTTCTTTCGTAATAATATGACTATAGTTCTAGTCTTTTAATTATGCAGGTGTTACATTTGACTCGAATATAGAGGCAATGCTCGTATAACTTTAATATTAGAGTATTTTACGTTTGCAAAGTTTAATATACTATTAGTAGCAAAGAGATCAAAATGAACTCATTTGCTTCTTTTTTTGGTGAACTGATTTTTTTTATATCAAGAGGAAAGTTAGTATTGTAGACTAATAACATTAACTGTTTCTACTTCGGTCATGGTAATAAAAATATGTCGTTTGCTATCCTTCCACTTTGTTTATACTACAATTGTTATTTGTGTTATAGCATATTTGAATATATTTATTATATGCTAAAGTTTATTATTTATGAGGTAATCCCTAAGATGCCACATTAGTTTTATTTTTTCATTTAAGGACCCACACGAGGATTTAATTATATATGTTTATGCTATTGTCCTATTGAATAACGGTTTTGAAAAAATCATGAGTTATAATAACATTGTATACAAATTCAAACACGAGAAAATAATGTTGTATCCGAAATTATATATGTGTGTGTATCACTACATGAATAAATTGTTCATTGCATTTTACATATGCTGTATTATGTCATTCCTTTTGTAGTGTGTGTGTCATTTATGTTATTAGCTTATCCATCGTATAAGAAGCATAATTAGTCATTGCATTTACATATGTGTTCCATTGTGTCATTCATATACCACTAATTAATCATACTTAAAAAAAAATTTGTTGCGGTTTTTTTGGTTAGTACAGGAATATTAGAAACTACTAGTAGGTTTTCCCCCACTGTTTTATATTTCCTCTTAATGTTTAGTTTTCTAAAAAAACAACCATGTTTGACCTTATTAGTACTACTACTTAACTTGGGAAATGAAATCGGTAGATTGTCATCATCCCTTAGAGAATTTATTTAATTTACTCTATATTATGAGATCACAAGTATAATTTACTTGATTATTAATGATTAAAAGGGTTTTCGTAATCCTAATTTCAAATTATGTAGTGGTATCACTCACTTTATAAAATACATTTCTATAGTTAGTTCATAGATATAATTGAAGAATAAATGGAAGGATTCTTTCAAATAAAGTATATTTTTATAGTTGAGTTCATGGCAATTACAATTTTTTTCTTTATATTTAAAGATAAGCTTGAATTAATTTTTTAAATAGTTTTTTCTTAAATATATTACACTTCTTCAGAATTAACTGTACTTGATTTCACCATCAAAAGATCACGTGATTTTACTTAGTCAACACCATTACTAGCATTATTTTATTGAATATTTTTCGTGAAGCTATTCCACGTATGACAACACAAAGAGGTGACGTATTGGCATATATGAAGCTGCCTCATTTGGATTTTTATGCACTGACCAGGGAGCCATAGGGAATTGTGCATATGGACCATATAATTTTTTAGGCTTGTCATTTTGACGCTGTAAAGCAGATGGTTGCTGGAGTCCACCATTCTGATGAGCTGGTACCTGGAATATAGAGGTTAGGTTATCGTAACCCTTTTGTTTGTCTAGAACCTTCCATATGTATGTTTTGATGATGTTGCAATAGCATGTTGAGGGGTTTACCAATGATTTATGCATGCAAATCATGTACATTTATGTAGGCATGCTATAGCAGGTCATATGTTTCTCTCTGTACAAGCCTGAATTAACACAAATGAAAAAAAAAAAGAATGTTAGCCATTAATATTTCTATATGCATCAACTCACTATTATTGGTCTGAGTTTCTATAGACTGAGCCCGCAAGCTCATTTTCATTATATATATATATATATATATATATATAGAGAGAGAGAGAGAGAGAGAAAGAGAGAGAGAGAGAGATAGAGAGAGGGGAGCGATCATGGCACCCCTGTTTTGCAGCATCCCTGTTGCACCTTCTATCCGTTCGTGAGTTACGGCGATCAAAATCCAACGAGAATTTGTAGATATTCAATCCACACACATATAATTATCTATCCAAAATTTGAGCTCATTCCGGTATTCGTAACATTTTCAAAATCATAGCTCAATTATTCACGGTTCAGACTTTTATTCAAACCGTTAAATTTAAATATCAAATATATTATTATACGAATGTCGGAATTAGCTCAAATTTTGAATATATATATGGATTGAACATCTACAAATTCTCACTGGATTTGGATCACCGTAACTCACGAACAAATAGGGGATGCAACAGGGGTGCCTCGGATCGCTCCTTATATATATATATATATATATATATATATATATATATATATATATATATATAGAGAGAGAGAGAGAGAGGAGGGTTCCGCTACACCTCTTATATTGCATGTAAGCTCTCCCCCTGAGTTTCAGTCACCCATTCCCCCACTCATTTTCTCTTTCCCATTTGAATATTGCTTATTATTGGGAAGAGAGAGAATGATGGGGGAATGGGTGACTGAAAGTCGGGGGAGAGGTTACGTGCAATATAAGAGGTGTAGCGGAATCCTCCTCATATATATATTATTGTAAACTTGATATAATCAACTCAGATATAACAATAAAAACTAGATCACCCAAATATGCCAACTGGATGATAGAAGAATTCAAAATGTATATACAAATACTAAATAAATTAGGAATAATAAGAAAAATAGACTCAAGACATAGAATAACAGCATTTGTAGTACAAAAAGAATCTGAAAGAAAAACAGGCCAATCCAGAATGGTAATGGATTATATTGCATGTGAACTCTCCCCCTTGATCTCGACCACCCATTTTCCCGCTCATTCGGGAAGAGAGAGAATGAGTGGGGAAATAGGTGGTGGCGATTAAGGGGGAGACTTCACGTGCAATATAAGAGTACAGTGGAACCCTCCTATATATATATATATATATATATATATATATATATATAAATGGCAAGCGTTCAATGGCACCCCAAATAGTGCAGCACCCCTAAATGCCCCATGATTTCCATCACACATTCCGTTTCTCTCTCCCTCCACTACTTCTCTCTCCTTCCACTAGCATAATTTATGATAAATGAGAGATGGAGAGAAGGGGGCAATTGGGGTGCTCACTATTTGAGGTGCCATTGAATGTTCCTCTCTCTCTATATATATAATATTTTTGTATAAATCACATTGATTTCACGGTGATAGAAATACAGAAATTGATGGATCGTTATTTAGCTTACAGAGTTAAAAACAAAATCAACATAGAAATACAGAATAAATAATAACACGATATTGAACAGCGGAATAAAACTTTTATTTATAATCAGAAATTTTTGAATACAAATTTTTTTTGTATACAGCGGAATGAAAATACAGTTTGAATACAAAATATTTATAGTTTTAAAAAAAATCTTCAGAGCGCGCATCTCCTGAAATCCCAAGCTGAAGTCTTTAAATCTGAAATGCTCGGTTCTGACCCAAGCGTTCCATCCAAAAACATAAAACACTCGAGTCAGGACTAAACCATAGTTCAAGTAAATTAACTTCAATAGAAACTGAATATAATAGTTAATCCTAACATTGAATATATCATATGCCAAATACAGTGGTGTAGTATCTGTGCTATCGGTTTTTATTTTAGGGACAAATGCTCACGGAAGCCTGCGTATACACACATGTACACACGTGTGCATCGCCCCAGCATCCCATAACCACAAATAACTTTCCCTGAAGTTCATAGGGTATGCATGAATATTATAGTAAATGAGGATAGAAAACACAATAAAAGTTCCATATGTTCAGCACGAAAAATCGACATGCGCTAGCGACAAAAGCAGATACATAAGTTTACATGTCTCTATAAAGGATGTAGATGGCTAATAAAATAACCAAGTGGTATGTGTTCAGGTGCAACAGTAAAGGCTTTATAGGGTGGCATGTGCATATTTTGATTTCACGATGACTTGTGCCAGTTAATGTTCAAGGGCTGAACGGTTCATGTTATAGCAAGGAATACAATTACTTGAAACCCAAAGCTTAATAGAGGCAACAACTGTAAATCAATTAAGCAAGTATTCTCAAAATACAAGTTCCATGTTACTTCCAATATTGAGTAAGTGTGATCAACATAACAACTCAACACTTTCAGCATTTTACATGAGGTTGTGTGTAAGAACCCGTAACTTCCCCGGTAAGGAAAGCCCGGATTGCTTTGAGGACAAGCCTCATACGAATGCAAACAGAAGAACATTTCATTGCTTATTACAACAATTCCATCATAATACAAGAATATTACAGAGTATGAATAAATATTAGACATCACAAATTATCAGAGATTACAATACATTACGTAGCAGCGGAAAATAATACAAAACACAACTGGAAGTAATACATGGATACAGAGCTTTCCGAATATCGCTTCAGCTGTAAATCAGGATCCTGTGAATATAAATCTGCAAAACCAAAACTACTAGCTACCCGTGCGAAAAATAGGGGCACCCAGAGTTTAGGTTAAAACAATAAACTCCAGGTCATTCATGTGACTGGTGTGAGAACTAAAATAGTTATTAATCTTTATTTTAAAGTTAGGTAAATCTAGGGACCACGCCGTATAATACGGAACGGGTTTCCTCTCAAGAATACCAGTGCATAAAACAACAGCGCAATGCTAAATAAAGAACAATGAAGCTATTATAAGACCCAGGTCCCATCACACAATGCAACGTAAGCCGGAGGATAGGGTTTTTACCTTATAATAGCCAAGAATGCTTGGTATGTGAAATTTCATCTTTTATTATTACTATAAGTGTACAGTGTCAAAAACAATTTCAATCATAAGTATCAATCATAGACGGCATAAGTACCCCATACCACTATGTCGCCATACTAGGCTCTACAATCAAAACCGCAAAGTCACATATTGGAAGTTGGATTTCCATCTGTGAACTAAGGCAAGGGATCGTCCTCACCGAATTCGAGAGCCTCTAGCCCGCCCATCAGGCAAGTACTCAGTCAAGCCTTTGGATCGTCATGGCCGGTCCATCGATGTGGATTAAAATGCCTGAACACTGCGTTTCCCCGCCCTTTGGGGCGTAAATGAGTCCAATGACTCCATCGGCTCCACATAGTCACCGATATATCCGAGGCGCCTTGCAATCCAACAACCACATAAGTCAAACTCGTCAGGGCGTGTAAAACCACTGATGCCACTTCTAGCTAGAAAGAAACGCATGTCCTCCCTGAGGTCCTTCTCCCGTTTCTGGTTCACACCGGGGTGTGAGGCTCGCGAATTAACGCTACACAAAGTTCTACCACACAGGCTGTGTTTTGATCATCAACCACAAGACTTTGATTTTTAATAAAAGCCTTGATCATTTGCCACTTAGGCATGCCACACAAGCAATTCACTCCATGCGATTGATATCCATCAATATATGAGTTGGGCGTTGCTGCGGGACGTGTGCAAAGGGGTTGTCAGTATTCATAACTTTGGTTCACCACTAAGAGACGGATAGTGGGCTTGTAGTGATAGTTGTACGGGGTTGGACTCCGTCAGGGCCCAAAGGATTAGGTGACCAATAATGGATATCGCATGCTTTACGCACTGAGTGAGAGATGTGAGGATGGTTGCTATGTTTGATTGTTTGCCATCACCATGACATGCACACCCCCACCCCGGATTTCTTTACACCTATGTTAGTGGCACCTTAGAGTATTGTACGGTATGTAGTGCTAACTCTTTGGTTGCAGGTCCAGGTTCAGGTATGGTTAGTATACCTATTATTGTTCTGTTTAGCTGCTTATCGCTCATACCAGATTTTTTGTCTGACCCAGAGTTTTATGTCTCTTCTTATTACTCTGGGTGCTCTCACGAGCAGACTAGAGACAGGTTAGCTGGTGATGCACGAGTAGCTGTACCGGAGACGAGCAGGAGGCTTCCACGTATGATACATATATAGATATTCTCCCTGTGTTGCCGCGGTCACTACTTTGGGCATTAGTAGTGTATCTTTCTTTCTTTTGTTTAGAGATAGTGATTTGGAAAGTTGTAATAAGCTGTATTTGGATTTCTGCTGCTCTGATGTTGATGTTGGTTTTAGTTATCAGCTTATGCACTGTCTCGTATGTTTTATGTCAAGTACATTATTATTATATTTTGTCCCCTGCGCTGTGAGACATCCTACAGGTTTTTGATTAGTTCATTCTCTTCATTCCTTTCTTTGGCAACCATTCTGTGCTAGTTGGGCATGTGTACAGCGCACTTTCGGAGGAAATGCCGGCTGGTGCGGGGCGGGCCGTCACAATCAAAAACCAATAAAATCAATTACTCTCAGTAAAACACTAAACTAGAAGATATAATCATGATAGGTTTATCAGGTGAGAGACCATTAATTATACGAATTACTTACGCATACGATTTCAACACTATACCTTAAGACAAGTTATACATGGAAAAACTATAAATAATAAATTAATGAAAAAGAACGATGGAAAATAATAAGTAAGAGAAAAAAACTGAAAGAATTTTAATACTTATACTATGAAATTCATAATTATAAATTGGCAATTGTTTATATGTGTGTTAACTGGCACACACATAAAGGATTAAAAGGTTAACATGACATATAAATATACATTTAAGCAAAAATTAGAATGATGGGTTTCTCTCCACTATGCATGATACATCTCCACAAATAATGAGCATTCAATTCCTGATATGCACCTGTATGATTCAACAACATTACATGCAATAAAAATATTTAATTACACAACAAATATTTAAAAAAAAATTACACAATAAATTTTAATTAAAAGAGCTTACGAAAACAAAACATAGCCAACCTAATTTTCAAATAGAGTTGACTGCGGTACCAAAAACATGATACCAACAATATCCATATATATATATATACATATATATATATACATATATATATATATATATATATATATATATTATTTGCACATAAAACTAGACAAAAATGGAGAGGTGCAATATCCCCAACGTTGGATTATTTTGTCCTTATATGAAGAGGTGAAAATCATGAGACAAGCCAATGGTGAAGATCTATTGTAACACCAATTGTGTATATTATTTGCATCTAAATGTACTTGCCCATATATACATATATATACACACATACATGAAGTGTTAACAACACTAAATAACTAAAAGTTACATCTTTCTATACTTACTCATCTTCCCGTATGCGTAGCACGGGTCACACACTAGTCTCTTATCAGGTTGCAGAAAACAAGGACTACATTGCTTGCTAATTGAGCTAAATTACTTGCATGCTTATTGCGCTTCAAAAAAAATTGAAGCTTAGAACAAAAGTGCTAATCTACACGCTCTGATACGTGTTCTCATCCTTTGTTTTTTATTTTCTTGCATTGTTGTTTACTTGAGTTGCATAAAAAAAATCCAAAAACAAATAAAAATTCATTCGTAGTTGCATTGCTAATTCACATTTAATTTTTGTTTTGCATTCATCTTTTTTTTTTTTAATTTTTAAGGAAATCTTTATGTTTTGACAAATTGGTTAATTTCTAACGAATAGTTTCTTAGTGTTTAGACTGCTGCAGAGTAATAGCCATTTATAAAATTATGGTGATTCATAAATATTATAGCGGTTGTTCCTCTGAAGGTACTTAAACCTTCGGTTGCATTGCTAGGGTGATTCCTGGTGCACCGATTACTCCTATCCGTTAACTGGATGAGAATTTTTTTGTTGAACTTAAACTAACTGTCATTATATAATTTTAGAAAATTTGTAAATAAGTAATTTTCATTCATATAGTTGCATTAGGTTCATGCATATATAAAAAAAATTCAAAACCCAAATCTAAAAAAAAAAACATTTTCAGTTTGTAAATTTTGTTTTTCGTCCTTTTCTCTTCGATAAAAAAAAAGAAAAAAAAATTCATAATCCAAAAAGAAAAAGAAGTCCACATTTGTAAATAATCTTTTTCCTTTTATTTTAGCATTTTGTTTAAAGAAAAAGTTTTCAAAAAAAAATGAAAAATGATATTCTTTTGTAAATACCTATTTCCCTTTCTGTTTTAAAAATCCAAAAAAAAAAACCATTTAAATTGAAAATGTCTGAATTACCTTATTTTCATGGATTTTATGATAGTTGTGAAAATCAAAATAATCCATATAATTTTATGTCGAATTCATATGGATATTTTAATAACAACTATTGTACAAACAATTTTGATTTTACACCACCAACTTTTCAAAATTTTCAAAATAATCCTGATTTTACACCACCAAATTTTCAAGCTGACGATCGACCCTCAATGTAACACCCCACCTCCGCCAGGGTAACTCTTGCAAGCACACTAGCTTTGGAGGGGCGTTAAACAAGGTAAACATGCATGCAGATATCACAAGACAGAACATATAAGTAAAACAGAGTAGTAAAGCAGCGGATAAAACTAGCATTTCAAAACCATAGTTAAGTTACAACAAAGTACTTGGTCATTATTTTCAAACAAACAAAGTCTAGAGAAAAGCATAAACTGAAAAATTGAAATACATAAAGTACTATCCCCAAAGTGAAGTGATAAACCATAGCTAGCTCAATGTCCAAAACCGTACATGAGCAAATCCAGAAAGCAAGCTATAAAGATCCAAGCTAAGCTCCAATGTTCCCACCCTGAGGACCTGAGGGGGGGGGGAACGGAAGAAAAGAGGCGAAAGAAAACAGGTCAGTCAAAAAGACTGGTAAGCCCTAACTACTATCAGTCCATGAACTAGTAAAGTTAACTGGCATGAGAAGCTGAGATGAACATAAGGATAACAACATACTGGCATGATGATTAACTAATCAAGATAGATAAAGGTGTCATCGCATAATCAAGGTTAAGTTTTGCACCATGGGTGTACTAGCATTCTAACATGTCAAGTAAAAACAAGAATTGATCCCTCGGCCCAAGCTTGGCCCAACATCATAAGGTGACCTAAATCAAGGTCCAACTACACGGTCTAGTTGATCGGCTCCCTATAAGCCTAACTCGTCAAGTGTCGGTGTCATACGGCCCAAACATGCAATGTAGTTAAACTGCGCTAGGACCACTCTAGGGTGTATCAAGTCCTAGGGTGTCAACCTCGGACACAAATCAAGTATGCACAGTCTAGATCTACTGGTACCCGTGCCTGATTTTCCAACTCCGGACTAAGTGCACGACCATAGTCCGCCTGGACCTACACCGGCGTACCTACTCAGCCGTCGTTTTGGTCGCTTACATGTCAGCCCAGTAATCGTGCCCCACCCTAGCCTAGTCCCTAGGGTCTTATGATACTATCAAGAGGGTTACTGCTGAAAAGGACCACGCAACTAGGGTTTCTTAACGGGTTAAATGTGGTTAACCCGATCCAAACGTGGATTAAATTGGTTAAGTGTACCCAAGGTTCATGACTTAACCCCGATTAACCCATCAAGCCCAAATTGGTTAAGTATTAAGTGGACCATGACTTAACCCTAATCAGGAGGCATTAATTAACTTAATGTGCTTTAACCTCTCACATTAGACCTTGTTGTGGTTACTAGTTAAGCCGGGCGGGTCCGGGTAGCTTTACACCACAACTTGGTCTAACCTCGGATTCGAGCACAACATGACCAATTTCTCACATTGGGTCCTATTGTTTGTAGCCACTAGTTAAGCCGGGCGGGTCTGGGTAGATTTATGCTACAAACTCAACCCAACCTCGAGTTGGCCACACTCATATTTTCTAAGTGTCATGTCCATTATGTTTCCAAAACATAATTACAAGCTAACATATCACGTCATGTTATAAAAACCATGTTCATGTCATAGTGTTACCCAACCCCAACGTAATCCCATCGTTTACATAATCGCAACAACGCATAAAGGATAAAATAGGGAACTTGGCATAATCATGACAAAAGGGTGTTGAAGCCAGAAGTTTAACATGGTGGCATATGAAATGTACATATGTTCATATACTTGCATATTGCATTATTAGGCTTCAAAAGTATGCATAAAACCAAACTTAGCATATAAGTGATACATGGTGATAAATGACATGTAGAAGTTGCTAGAAGTTCACATTTAGCCTCACATGCAAGTTATCATAAGGGATATGATAACTTCCATGTTGCCAAAATGCAACCTTTAATATAAAGCTTGAAGCTTTAAGCTCACAAACTCAAGTTTAACTTGCATAACATGATAACATGTGTATAATGATCAACCCAAACTTGCATAACATAGCAACATGTGTCATACATAATGATTAAGCCAACTTGCATAACATAATGATCAACCAAACTTGCATATCACAATGATCAACCCAAACTTGCATCATTCATTTAACTTTAGAGTTCAAAAAAAAGAAAGTAGAAAAGGGCTTACAATGCTATGAAGACACAAATGAATATTTATTATAAAGATTGAGACGAAGCCCTTGTGCAATCACCAAAAGAACCCAAATATGCAAGCTCCAAATGAAAAACCCTTGAGCCAAATCAATAAAAACCCTTGCTTTGTAATAGAAATGTTGCAACTTGACTTGAATGCAAACTAAGAACACTCATACAAGCTTGAAAACACTTGTATGAACTCAAAATCTCTCATATAAATAAACTTAGAAATTTTAGCATGAGAGTGGAGGCCATGAGAGGAACAAATTTGACATAGTTTAGTTGTAGGGTTGAATAATGATGATTTAGGCTAGGCTTAGGGCTCTTTTTATAGAAGATTAGGATAGTTTTAGCCATAGGATTAACCCTAGATCCAATCCGAGCCATCAAATCCCGTCACAAGCCTCCAAAACGGGTCCAAACAGCCAAAATAGGTGCACCAGGCCGACCTGGCCGACCAGGGAGGTCGACCCCAGGTCGACCCCCTGGTCGACTCTAGTGTCGACCTGGTTGGGGGGAGGTCGACTCTAGTGTCGACCCCCCTGTCGACCTGTCTGGGCGGGAGTTTTCCCGCCCAGTCTGTTTTGGCTGAATTTGAATTCTAAATTCAAATTTGAATTCTAAATTCAAATTTGAACTGTTTTTGAACTTGAAATTTTCTGAAAACTTTGACGGGCCATAACTTGGTCATACGGACTCCGATTTTCGAAAACTCGGACTCTATTTCGCGTATTTTTCCGAGACGAACGCAATGGCACAGCCCGTTACCCTTGATTCAGATTTTACAGTTTAATTCTGCCTTGATTTATGTTATAACATGTTATTCAAAAATACTCCCCTCCTTAAAGGATTTCGTCCCCAAAATCTCCAAGTTAGGAAGAATGTATCCTACCATCCATCATCCATCTACTCAAAACATCATCCACGTGCAGTCATTGTCCTTAAAGGATTCTAAATGTTGTATGATCATATGCAAAGGTGTGTGTATATGTACTTATCTAATGCAAAAATCAGGCGGTTACTGATACAGTAAACCTCCTTAATGCAAAGTATGTTAGTGAAATGAGTCCATATGTATGCAAATTCCTAACATAACTCATAGTCTCTACATGAGTGCACATAACATTCATCCATATGCAACATCCACGTGATAGCATAACAAGTTTCATCCATGAATAAGTATAAGCACTCATGCATATGCAGTATGAAAGTGTGTGAGCCGATCTTAGTGCCTAACGTGTATCATGCATCCACGAGTATCCACTTGCAAACACTTGCAACCACTTGCAAACATCAAGCATAACATGTTTCAAATACATGTTTCATCCAAAGGGTTTCTACCTAAGGTTCTCATGACACGATTAACGAGATAACAAGATAAACAGGATAAACATGGATAGCAAAAAGGAAGATATGCTAATTAGGAAAGGAGATTGAGAATGTACCCTAAAAAAGGAATGGATAAAGCCCACGCATCTTCTCCTCGGTTTCCCAAGTTGCATCTTCATCGGCTTCACTCCACTGAACTTTCACCAATTTGACTTCCCGATTCCTTAGTTTCTTGATCTCTGTTCCCCAGATACGAATCGGAGCTCTCCTCAAGGTTGCCTCTTTCTCTACCTCCACGTCTTCAAGAATTCTTGGTTCAACCACCTCAGCGGACTCATGCATGCACTTTCGGAGATGCGAGACATGAAAGACATTATGCACTCCGGCTAGCTTCTCAGGCAATTCCACCTTATAGGCCATCTTTCCAATTCTCTCTATGATAGGGAAGGGTCCTACAAACCTTGGTGCCAGCTTCCCTACTGCTCCAAAACGTACCACATTACGCAAAGGAGAAACCTTCACGAAAACCATGTCTCCCACTTCGAATTCCAACTCTGCCCTTCGCTTGTCAGCATAGGATTTCTGTCTATCTTGGGCCGCTTTCATCCTTCTTCTCACCAATTCAACTTTCTCGGATGTATCCCGTATCATATCGGGTCCAAGTATAAGCCTATCTGTCGTCTCCCACCAACAAGACGGTGACCTACACGGCCTCCCATACAAAGCTTCAAATGGTGCCATCCCTATGCTGGCTTGATAGCTATTATTATACGCAAACTCTACAAGAGGAAGGTGGTCTTCCCAAGTACCACCGAAGTCAAGAACACAGAGCCTCAAAAGATCTTCTAGCACTCTATTCACCCTTTCGGTTTGGCCATCCGTCTGGGGGTGATAGGCTGTACTCAGATTCAATCGCGTGCCCATCGCTTCTTGCAAACTGTTCCAGAACTGGCTAGTGAAAATCGGGTCACGATCGCTAACTATGCTAGAAGGAACTCCATGCAACCGTACTATCTCTCGAAGATAAATAGAAGCTAGCCATGATACGGTCCTCTTGCTTTTCACCGGAATGAAATGGGCTCTCTTACCCATATCCCATAAAGCCCAAATAGTTTGGTGACGAACATCTTCACCCCAACCATATGTCACAAATAGGTGAGTCATACTCCTTATGGGGTTTGCAACAGAACTAAGGTTGAGGATAGGACCGAGAGGGATATACTTAAAAGATAGCATGCGAGTAAGCTCTACGGAACAATAGGGATCAAGGACATACTCTTAGAAGGAGATTTAATGCGCGTATCTAGTCTTCAGTCTTCTAAGCCGCATTTTCTTGTGCTTAATCCCATCGTGCCCTGACCGTCTTTTAACTTCGCAATTCCGTAGTTCTTAATCCTTATTTCCAAAATATGAGTTAGAACTCATTTCACTGTTGCCTCTCATTCCCCTTCCACTTATTCTTTGCCTAAAATACTTGGCTTCCACCCAACTGCGTACTCATGGTTTCATGCAAGCTTTCCAAAATTCGTTAGTGGATCTTGGATCTCGTTTACATACTATACGTTATCCCACGCAGAAAACTATCTCTTGAAAACAAATGCCAATCCATGTTGCCAAATGTACTTACTAGGGTGATTTCTCTAACCCATGCTTAAGTGAAATGGACTATCCGCCTTAATAGCGAATACCACCAGAGCATCCCATTCTGAAATGCTTCACCTAATGAAATTTTTCAAGCAACTCCTTGATTTGCTTGCCAAGCTCTCTTCTTTCTCGCAGGGCCATGTGCCTAACGGGCAATGATACTGGCTTGGTATTATCGACTAGATAAATACGGAAATCTATCTCTCGTTTAGGGGGTAATCCCTTAACTTCTTCAAAGACATCAGGATAGTCTCGGACCACCCCTACAGATTGCAGATCATCGATGGACGAGTCAAGAGATTCAAGATAACATAACATGACGGGACCTCTAGGATTACAAGAAATTCCTAGGGGATTACCGAGGCGAGTCATGAGCCTCACTACCCTATGCTCACAGTCAAGAATGGCTCCATAACTGGACAACCAATCCACGCCCAAAATCAACCCGTATCCCATAAACCCAAGAACATAAGCATTACACGTGAATTCAACGGTCAAGGTAGAAATCTTCAAATCCACACAAATCATAGATAGATGGGCGGAACCCCCAATTGGATTTGAAACACTAACGGGATCCTCAACTAGACTAGTACTTAGGTGCAAACTTTCAACAAGATCAGAAATAAAACTATGCGATGCGCCAGAATCAAATAAGGTACGAACAGGGAAATCAGAAATGTAAACATGACTTTTTACAGAAACACTACCTCGATCAAAAGCTGGAAGAGTGAGGAGAGCCTGCAACTGCCCTCCAGAGGGTCCTACTTGCTGAGTTTTTCCTTGCCCCTGTCCTTGCTTCTTGGGGCAATCCTTGCTAAAATGTCCAGATTCTCCGCAATGAAAACACTCGCCTAACTTCCTCTTCTTCTTCCTGCAATCTTTGACTATGTGCCCGACGATCCGATAGAACTTGCACTTCCTTGTTTCCCTGGTCTTGTTGTCATTGCGATTGTTGTTGTCCTTGTTCCCCTTCTTGTTGTTCTTGTCTCTTTTCTCGGTATCTTCCTTCTTGCCTTGGGACTCATTTTCCTTGACCTCCTTCTTGCCACTCTTATCTTCCTCTTGAAGTAGGGCCATATTCACCAAACTCTCGAAGGTCGCCCCCAGGGGTATATGAGACATGGCCAAACCGCGCAATGGCTCATTCAATCCTAGAGCAAAGTATAGGGCCTTCTTCCGAGCTGTGTTTACCAATTCTAGACCGAACTGAGCAAGTTGATTAAACATATCCACGTATTCCCTAATTGTCATGTCCCCTTGCTTTAGAGATAGGAACCTCTCCATCTGAAGGTTCCCTTCTGTCGATGATAGAAACTTTAGTCCAAATCTTCTCCTAAAGTCATCCCAAGTCTCAATTGGTCTAGTAGTGGTGGTGACTACCCACCAATAAGAAGCTTCCCTTTCAATAGCCATACCGCCAACAGAACTTTCCTACGATCTTTCACATCAAAGATAGCAAAGAGGTCTTCAGTTTCCTTTAACCAGTTTCTTGCCTCCACAGAAGTCTCCGTTCTGTCAAAATTCTTTCAACCCATCGCCTTAAAGTCTTTGCAAAGCTTTGCGAAATCCTCTTGCGGATTCTGAGGAGGAGGAGGAGGAGGAACCTCAGTTATATTGGGGGTATTTACTGGGCCCACATCGTTGGCCCTAGCTTCCAAGTACCTCCGGAACCATCCGGGAATGGTCACTCCCTCGGGAAGGTTAAGATCGGCCATACTGAAAAAGGAAAAAGATAGATTCAAAATGAAGAAACGAAGGATAGTGCTATGGCTTTTGGGGAATAGCCTTTTTAAAATAACTAGACTTTTCTTGGAAAATACTTAATTGGTTTTGAAAATAGTTTTTCAAAAGGTAAGTTTCAAAAACACTTTTGCTCAAATCTTGTAAACCTTATGCTCTGATACCAAATGTAACACCCCACCTCCGCCAGGGTAACTCTTGCAAGCACACTAGCTTTGGAGGGGCGTTAAACAAGGTAAACATGCATGCAGATATCACAAGACAGAACATATAAGTAAAACAGAGTAGTAAAGCAGCGGATAAAACTAGCATTTCAAAACCATAGTTAAGTTACAACAAAGTACTTGGTCATTATTTTCCAATAAACAAAGTCTAGAGAAAAGCATAAACTGAAAAACTGAAATACATAAAGTACTATCCCCAAAGTGAAGTGATAAACCATAGCTAGCTCAATGTCCAAAACCGTACATGAGCAAATCCAGAAAGCAAGCTATAAAGATCCAAGCTAAGCTCCAATGTTCCCACCCTGAGGACCTGAGGGGGGGGGGGAACGGAAGAAAAGAGGCGAAAGAAAACAGGTCAGTCAAAATGACTGGTAAGCCCTAACTACTATCAGTCCATGAACTAGTAAAGTTAACTGGCATGAGAAGCTAAGATGAACATAAGGATAACAACATACCGGCATGATGATTAACTAATCGAGATAGATAAAGGTGTCATCGCATAATCAAGGTTAAGTTTTGCACCATGGGTGTACTAGCATTCTAACATGTCAAGTAAAAACAAGAATTGATCCCTCGGCCCAAGCTTGGCCCAACATCATGAGGTGACCTAAATCAAGGTCCAACTACACGGTCTAGTTGATCGGCTCCCTATAAGCCTAACTCGTCAAGTGTCGGTGTCATACGGCCCAAACATGCAATGTAGTTAAACTGCACTAGGTCCACTCTAGGGTGTATCAAGACCTAGGGTGTCAACCTCGGACACAAATCAAGTATGCACAGTCTACATCTACTGGTACCCGTGCCTGATTTTCCAACTCCGGACTAAGTGCACGACCATAGTCCGCCTGGACCTACACCGGCGTACCTACTCAGCCGTCGTTTTGGTCGCTTACATGTTAGCCCAGTAATCGTGCCCCACCCTAGCCTAGTCCCTAGGGTCTTATGATACTATCAAGAGGGTTACTGTTTAAAAGGACCACGCAACTAGGGTTTCTTAACGGGTTAAATGTGGTTAACCCGATCCAAACGTGGATTAAATTGGTTAAGTGTACCCAAGGTTCATGACTTAACCCCGATTAACCCATCAAGCCCAAATTGGTTAAGTATTAAGTGGACCATGACTTAACCCTAATCAGAAGGCATTAATTAACTTAATGTGCTTTAACCTCTCACATTAGACCTTTTTGTGGTTACTAGTTAAGCCGGGCGGGTCTGGGTAGCTTTACACCACAACTTGGTCTAACCTCGGGTTCGAGCACAACATGACCAACTTCTCACATTGGGTCCTATTGTTTGTAGCCACTAGTTAAGCCGGGCGGGTCCGGGTAGATTTATGCTACAAACTCAACCCAACCTCGAGTTGGCCACACTCATATTTTCTAAGTGTCATGTCCATTATGTTTCCAAAACATAATTACAAGCTAACATATCACGTCATGTTATAAAAACCATGTTCATGTCATAGTGTTACCCAACCCCAACGTAATCCCATCGTTTACATAATCGCAACAACGCATAAAGGATAAAATAGGGAACTTGGCATAATCATGACAAAAGGGTGTTGAAGCCACAAGTTTAACATGGTGGCATATGAAATGTACATATGTTCATATACTTGCATATTGCATTATTAGGCTTCAAAAGTATGCATAAAACCAAACATAGCATATAAGTGATACATGGTGATAAATGACATGTAGAAGTTGCTAGAAGTTCGCATTTAGCCTCACATGCAAGTTATCATAAGGGATATGATAACTTCCATGTTGCCAAAATGCAACCTTTAATATAAAGCTTGAAGCTTTAAGCTCACAAACTCAAGTTTAACTTGCATAACATGATAACATGTGTATAATGATCAACCCAAACTTGCATAACATAGCAACATGTGTCATACATAATGATTAAGCCAACTTGCATAACATAATGATCAACCAAACTTGCATATCACAATGATCAACCCAAACTTGCACCATTCATTTAACTTTAGAGTTCAAAAAAAAGAAAGTAGAAAAGGGCTTACAATGCTATGAAGACACAAATGAATATTTATTATAAAGATTGAGACGAAGCCCTTATGCAATCACCAAAAGAACCCAAATATGCAAGCTCCAAATGAAAAACCCTTGAGCCAAATCAATAAAAACCCTTGCTTTGTAATAGAAAT
Source organism: Allium sativum (assembly GCA_030737875.1). Classification (NCBI taxonomy): domain Eukaryota; kingdom Viridiplantae; phylum Streptophyta; class Magnoliopsida; order Asparagales; family Amaryllidaceae; genus Allium; species Allium sativum. Next base: position 395,296,795 of record CM060922.1, read on the forward strand.
GTTGCAACTTGACTTGAATGCAAACTAAGAACACTCATACAAGCTTGAAAACACTTGTATGAACTCAAAATCTCTCATATAAATAAACTTAGAAATTTTAGCATGAGAGTGGAGGCCATGAGAGGAACAAATTTGACATAGTTTAGTTGTAGGGTTGAATAATGATGATTTAGGCTAGGCTTAGGGCTCTTTTTATAGAAGATTAGGATAGTATTAGCCATAGGATTAACCCTAGATCCAATCCGAGCCATCAAATCCCGTCACAAGCCTCCAAAACGGGTCCAAACAGCCAAAATAGGTGCACCAGGCCGACCTGGCCTACCAGGGAGGTCGACCCCCAGGTTGACTCTAGTGTCGACCTGGTTGGGAGGAGGTCGACCCTAGTGTGGACCCCCCCTGTCGACCTGTCTGGGCGGGAGTTTTCCCGCCCAGTCTGTTTTGGCTGAATTTGAATTCTAAATTCAAATTTGAACTGTTTTTGAACTTGAAATTTTCTGAAAACTTTGACGGGCCATAACTTGGTCGTACGGACTCCGATTTTCGAAAACTCGGACTCTATTTCGCGTATTTTTCCGAGACGAACGCAATGGAACAGCCCGTTTCCCTTGATTCAGATTTTACAGTTTAATTCTGCCTTGTTTTATGTTATAACATGTTATTCAAAAATACGGGTTGTTACATTCTCCCCTCCTTAAAGGATTTCGTCCCCGAAATCTCCAAGTTAGGAAGAACGTATCCTACCATCCATCATCCATCTACTCAAAACATCATCCACGTGCAGTCATTGTCCTTAAAGGATTCTAAATGTTGTATGATCATATGCAAAGGTGTGTGTATATGTACTTATCTAACGCAAAAATCAGGCGGTTACTGATACAGTAAACCTCCTTAATGCAAAGTATGTTAGTGAAATGAGTCCATATGTATGCAAATTCCTAACATAACTCATAGTCTCTACATGAGTGCACATAACATTCATCCATATGCAACATCCACGTGATAGCATAACAAGTTTCATATGCAGTATGAAAGTGTGTGAGCCGATCTTAGTGCCTAACGTGTATCATGCATCCACGAGTATCCACTTGCAAACACTTGCAACCACTTGCAAACATCAAGCATAACATGTTTCAAATACATGTTTCATCCAAAGGGTTTCTACCTAAGGTTCTCATGACACGATTAACGAGATAACAAGATAAACAGGATAAACATGGATAGCAAAAAGGAAGATATGCTAATTAGGAAAGGAGATTGAGAATGTACCCTCAAAAAGGAATGGATAAAGCCCACGCATCTTCTCCTCGGTTTCCCAAGTTGCATCTTCATCGGCTTCACTCCACTGAACTTTCACCAATTTGACTTCCCGATTCCTTAGTTTCTTGATCTATGTTCCCAAGATACGAATCGGAGCTCTCCTCAAGGTTGCCTCTTTCTCTACCTCCACGTCTTCAAGAATGCTTGGTTCAACCACCTCAGCGGACTCATGCAGGCACTTTCGGCGATGCGAGACATGAAAGACATTATGCACTCCGGCTAGCTTCTCGGGCAATTCCACCTTATAGGCCATCTTTCCAATTCTCTCTATGATAGGGAAGGGTCCTACAAACCTTGGTGCCAGCTTCCCTACTGCTCCAAAACGTACCACATTACGCAAAGGAGAAACCTTCACGAAAACCATGTCTCCCACTTCGAATTCCAACTCTGCCCTTCGCTTGTCAGCATAGGATTTCTGTCTATCTTGGGCCGCTTTCATCCTTCTTCTCACCAATTCAACTTTCTCGGATGTATCCCGTATCATATCGGGTCCAAGTATAAGCCTATCTGTCGTCTCCCACCAACAAGATGGTGACCTACACGGCCTCCCATACAAAGCTTCAAATGGTGCCATCCCTATGCTGGCTTGATAGCTATTATTATACGCAAACTCTACAAGAGGAAGATGGTCTTCCCAAGTACCACCGAAGTCAAGAACACAGAGCCTCAAAAGATCTTCTAGAACTCTATTCACCCTTTCGGTTTGGCCATCCGTCTGGGGGTGATAGGCTGTACTCGGATTCAATCGCGTGCCCATCGCTTCTTGCAAACTGTTCCAGAACTGGCTAGTGAAAATCAGGTCACGATCGCTAACTATGCTAGAAGGAACTCCATGCAACCGTACTATCTCTCGAAGATAAATAGATGCTAGCCATGATACGATCCTCTTGCTTTTCACCGGAATGAAATGGGCTCTCTTACCCATATCCCATAAAGCCCAAATAGTTTGGTGACGAACATCTTCACCCCAACCATATGTCACAAATAGGCGAGTCATACTCCTTATGGGGTTTGCAATAGAACTAAGATTGAGGATAGGACCGAGAGGGATATACTTAAAAGATAGCATGCGAGTAAGCTCTACGGAACAATAGGGATCAAGGACATACTCTTAGAAGGAGATTTAATGCGCGTATCTAGTCTTCTAAGCCGCATTTTTTTGTGCTTAATCCCATCGTGCCCTGACCGTCTTTTAACTTCGCAATTCCGTAGTTCTTAATCCTTATTTCCAAAATATGAGTTAGAACTCATTTCACTGTTGCCTCTCATTCCCCTTCCACTTATTCTTTGCCTAAAATACTTGGCTTCCACCCAACTGCGTACTCATGGTTTCATGCAAGCTTTCCAAAATTCGTTAGTGAATCTTGGATCTCGTTTACATACTATACGGTATCCCACGCAGAAAACTATCTCTTGAAAACAAGTGCCAATCCATGTTGCCAAATGTACTTACTAGGGTGATTTCTCTAACCCATGCTTATGTGAAATGGATTATCCGCCTTAGTAGTGAATACCACCAGAGCATCCCATTCTGAAATGCTTCACCTAATGAAATTTTTCAAGCAACTCCTTGATTTGCTTGCCAAGCTCTCTTCTTTCTCGCGGGGCCATGTGCCTGACGGGAAATGATACTGGCTTGGTACTATCGACTAGATAAATACGGAAATCTATCTCTCGTTTAGGGGGTAATCCCTTAACTTCTTCAAAGACATCAGGATAGTCTCGGACCACCCTTACAGATTGCAGATCATCGATGGACGAGTCAAGAGATTCAAGATAACATAACATGACGGGACCTCTAGGATTACAAGAAATTCCTAGGGGATTACCGAGGCGAGTCATGAGCCTCACTACCCTATGCTCACAGTCAAGAATGGCTCCATAACTGGACAACCAATCCACGCCCAAAATCAACCCGTATCCCATAAACCCAAGAACATAAGCATTACACGTGAATTCTACGGTCAAGGTAGAAATCTTCAAATCCACACAAATCATAGATAGATGGGCGGAACCCCCAATTGGATTTGAAACACTAACGGGATCCTCAACTAGACTAGTACTTAGGTGCAAACTTTCAACAAGATCAGAAATAAAACTATGCGATGCGCCAGAATCAAATAAGGTACGAACAGGGAAATAAGAAATGTAAACATGACTTTTTACAGAAACACTACCTCGATCAAAAGCTGGAAGAGTGAGGAGAGCCTGCAACTGCCCTCCAGAGGGTCCTACTTGCTGAGTTTGTCCTTGCCCCTGTCCTTGCTTCTTGGGGGCAATCCTTGCTAAAATGTCCAGATTCTCCGCAATGAAAACACTCGCCTAACTTCCTCTTCTTCTTCCTGCAATCTTTGGCTATGTGCCCGACGATCCGACAGAACTTGCACTTCCTTGTTTCCCTGGTCTTGTTGTCATTGCGATTGTTGTTGTCCTTGTTCCCCTTCTTGTTGTTCTTGTCTCTTTTCTCGGTATCTTCCTTCTTGCCTTGGGACTCATTTTCCTTGACCTCCTTCTTGCCACTCTTATCTTCCTCTTGAAGTAGGGCCATATTCACCAAACTCTCGAAGGTCGCCCCCAGGGGTATATGAGACATGGCCAAACCGCGCAATGGCTCATTCAATCCTAGAGCAAAGTGTAGGGCCTTCTTCCGAGCTGTGTTTACCAATTCTAGACCGAACTGAGCAAGTTGATTAAACATATCCACGTATTCCCTAATTGTCATGTCCCCTTGCTTTAGAGATAGGAACCTCTCCATCTGAAGGTTCCCTTCTGTCGATGATAGAAACTTTAGTCCAAACCTTCTCCTAAAGTCATCCCAAGTCTCAATTGGTCTAGTAGTGGTGGTGACTACCCATCAATAAGCAGCTTCCCCTTTCAATAGCCATACCGCCAACAGAACTTTCCTACGATCTTTCACATCAAAGATAGCAAAGAGGTCTTCAGTTTCCTTTAACCAGTTTCTTGCCTCCACAGAAGTCTCCGTTCCGACAAAATTCTTGCAACCCATCGCCTTAAAGTCTTTGCAAAGCTTTGCGAAATCCTCTTGCGGATTATGAGGAGGAGGAGGAGGAGGAGGAACCTCAGTTATATTGGGGGTATTTGCTGGGCCCACATCGTTGGCCCTAGCTTCCAAGTACCTCCGAAACCATCCGGGAATGGTCACTCCCTCGGGAAGGTTAAGATCGGCCATACTGAAAAAGGAAAAAGATAGATTCAGAACCAAGAAACGAAGGATAGTGCTATGGCTTTTAGGGAATAGCCTTTTTAAAATAACTAGACTTTTCTTGGAAAATACTTAATTGGTTTTGAAAATAGTTTTTCAAAAGGTAAGTTTCAAAAACACTTTTGCTCAAATCTTGTAAACCTTATGCTCTGATACCAAATGTAACACCCCACCTCCGCCAGGGTAACTCTTGCAAGCACACTAGCTTTGGAGGGGCGTTAAACAAGGTAAACATGCATGCAGATATCACAAGACAGAACATATAAGTAAAACAGAGTAGTAAAGCAGCGGATAAAACTAGCATTTCAAAACTATAGTTAAGTTACAACAAAGTACTTGGTCATTATTTTCCAACAAACAAAGTCTAGAGAAAAGCATAAACTGAAAAACTGAAATACATAAAGTACTATCCCCAAAGTGAAGTGATAAACCATAGCTAGCTCAATGTCCAAAACCGTACATGAGCAAATCCAGAAAGCAAGCTATAAAGATCCAAGCTAAGCTCCAATGTTCCCACCCTGAGGACCTGAGGGGGGGGGAACGGAAGAAAAGAGGCGAAAGAAAACAGGTCAGTCAAAAAGACTGGTAAGCCCTAACTACTATCAGTCCATGAACTAGTAAAGTTAACTGGCATGAGAAGCTGAGATGAACATAAGGATAACAACATACTGGCATGATGATTAACTAATCAAGATAGATAAATGTGTCATCGCATAATCAAGGTTAAGTTTTGCACCACGGGTGTACTAGCATTCTAACATGTCAAGTAAAAACAAAAATTGATCCCTCGGCCTAAGCTTGGCCCAACATCATGAGGTGACCTAAATCAAGGTCCAACTACACAGTCTAGTTGATCGGCTCCCTATAAGCCTAACTCGTCAAGTGTCGGTGTCATACGGCCCAAACATGCAATGTAGTTAAACTGCGCTAGGTCCACTCTAGGGTGTATCAAGTCCTAGGGTGTCAACCTCGGACACAAATCAAGTATGCACAGTCTAGATCTACTGGTACCCGTGCCTGATTTTCCAACTCCGGACTAAGTGCACGACCATAGTCCGCTTGGACCTACACCGGCGTACCTACTCAGCCGTCGTTTTGGTCGCTTACATGTCAGCCCAGTAATCGTGCCCCACCCTAGCCTAGTCCCTAGGGTCTTATGATACTATCAAGAGGGTTACTGCTGAAAAGGACCACGCAACTAGGGTTTCTTAACGGGTTAAATGTGGTTAACCCGATCCAAACGTGGATTAAATTGGTTAAGTGTACCCAAGGTTCATGACTTAACCTCGATTAACCCATCAAGCCCAAATTGGTTAAGTATTAAGTGGACCATGACTTAACCCTAATCAGGAGGCATTAATTAACTTAATGTGCTTTAACCTCTCACATTAGACCTTGTTGTGGTTACTAGTTAAGCCGGGCGGGTCCGGGTAGCTTTACACCACAACTTGGTCTAACCTCGGGTTCGTGCACAACATGACCAACTTCTCACATTGGGTCCTATTGTTTGTAGCCACTAGTTAAGCCGGGCGGGACCGGGTAGATTTATGCTACAAACTCAACCCAACCTCGAGTTGGCCACACTCATATTTTCTAAGTGTCATGTCCATTATGTTTCCAAAACATAATTACAAGCTAACATATCACTTCATGTTATAAAAACCATGTTCATGTCATAGTGTTACCCAACCCCAACGTAATCCCATCGTTTACATAATCGCAACAATGCATAAAGGATAAAATAGGGAACTTGGCATAATCATGACAAAAGGGTGTTGAAGCCACAAGTTTAACATGGTGGCATATGAAATGTACATATGTTCATATACTTGCATATTGCATTATTAGGCTTCAAAAGTATGCATAAAACCAAACTTAGCATATAAGTGATACATGGTGATAAATGACATGTAGAAGTTGCTAGAAGTTCGCATTTAGCCTCACATGCAAGTTATCATAAGGGATATGATAACTTCCATGTTGCCAAAGTGCAACCTTTAGTATAAAGCTTGAAGTTTTAAGCTCACAAACTCAAGTTTAACTTGCATAACATGATAACATGTGTATAATGATCAACCCAAACTTGCATAACATAGCAACATGTGTCATACATAATGATTAAGCCAACTTGCATAACATAATGATCAACCAAACTTGCATATCACAATGATCAACCCAAACTTGCATCATTCATTTAAATTTAGAGTTCAAAAAAAAGAAAGTAGAAAAGGGCTTACAATGCTATGAAGACACAAATGAATATTTATTATAAAGATTGAGACGAAGCCCTTATGCAATCACCAAAAGAACCCAAATATGCAAGCTCCAAATGAAAAACCCTTGAGCCAAATCAATAAAAACCCTTGCTTTGTAATAGAAATGTTGCAACTTGACTTGAATGCAAACTAAGAACACTCATACAAGCTTGAAAACACTTGTATGAACTCAAAATCTCTCATATAAATAAACTTAGAAATTTTAGCATGAGAGTGGAGGCCATGAGAGGAACAAATTTGACATAGTTTAGTTGTAGGGTTGATTAATGATGATTTAGGCTAGGCTTAGGGCTCTTTTTATAGAAGATTAGGATAGTTTTAGCCATAGGATTAACCCTAGATCCAATCCGAGCCATCAAATCCCGTCACAAGCCTCCAAAACGGGTCCAAACAGCCAAAATAGGTGCACCAGGCCGACCTGGCCGACCAGGGAGGTCGACCCCAGGTCGACCCCCAGGTCGACTCTAGTGTCGACCTGGTTGGGGGGAGGTCGACTCTAGTGTCGACCCCCCTGTCGACCTGTCTGGGCGGGAGTTTTCCCGCCCAGTCTGTTTTGGCTAAATTTGAATTCTAAATTCAAATTTGAACTGTTTTTGAACTTGAAATTTTCTGAAAACTTTGACGGGCCATAACTTGGTCATACGGACTCCGATTTTCGAAAACTCGGACTCTATTTCGCGTATTTTTCCGAGACGAATGCAATGGCATAGCCCGTTTCCCTTGATTCAGATTTTACAGTTTAATTCTTCCTTGATTTATGTTATAACATGTTATTCAAAAATACGGGTTGTTACACTCAAGTCTTGAAACAACTATTTAATCTTTACTTGAAACAAGTCAAAGGATAAATGAATGCTGTAATTCATACATGTACAACAATTCAAGTTAAAGTTTTCAAAATAATCAAAATTAAAATTCAATTCCAAATTCAAATTCAGATGATTTTGATTATAAGCCTTGCCAATTTCATTTCGAACTCCAAAATGAATTTCAAATTCAAAATGGAAATATGAATGAATTTTCAAATGATTTTGGCAATGGGAATAATTTCAATTATGGTGCTAAAGAAAACTTTTGTTCTCAACAATTTCAAATTGAAAATTCTCTAATAATTATAAATATCATTTTTTTGAGCATTGAACAAAGACGATTACATGGATATGTTTTATTAAACATACTTGTAGTTTCATGAAAAACAAAATCAAATCCAAACATGTGACGATTCAAGCAATGATACCCCTTTTACCACAATAGACGATTTTCAAATAACAACTTTCGAAATTGAAAATAACAATATTAACGAAGTTGTTAATAATATGGTAGTTGAGTTGGATTTCAATTCTTTTGAGAGGGTGGAATAAAATTTAAAATCCGATCTTCCTTTTTTTTGAAAATAACGAATTTCAAACAAAAATTTTGGATTTTGAAAATAATACATACATTGAAGTTGTTGATAATTTAAAGGAAGACGAATTTGATGAACATGAATTCTTCGGACTTCTCCAAAATGAGTTGTCAAATTTCGAAGAGGTCGAGTTAAATCACCGCTTTGATTTTAAAATCAATAATTTTGAAGATTTTGTCAACGATGGGCTTAAATTTGAAATTGGTGAAAATCAACTTGAACTCCTACAATTTATCATAGAAAATGAGACAACTCATACGATTTTCAATAAAGCGACATTCGTTTTTCCAAATCTGTAATCAACTTCGAATTCTTTTATGATTTGGCTTTCCAAGCTTAAGTTGTGTCTCTCATACTTGAAGAGACAAATGAATCGGTCTTTAGAAGACTGTTTCATTTACTTCTTATCAATATATTTTCTGATATACTATAAAAAAAAATCTTGTAAATATAGCGCATATTTTCAAAATTTTCTTTTATCCTTCCACTTGGGTTGCTGGTGGGTTCAAATCCAGTGTGGGGGGGGGGTTTCACATTTATTTTGGTTTTGCATAGATTTTCCTTTTTTAATTAAAAAAACAAAATAAAAAAAGCATTTTAATTTACTTTTAAATGGGCACGATGAAGTCAACTTACGGCTTTGGTCGTACAATTAAAATGTTTGGAAAATCGCTTTTCTTAACGGATAACGAAAGGAAAGTTTGAATTATGAGTAAATTTAGTGTAACTGGTATGTAGGGAGATTCGTAGGTGATGAGTATGAAATGTTTTCTGAACTGTAATCCCGATTAATAGAATGGTTAATTTAGATTACTTGCGATAACATTTTAGATCTTTTAAGTGAAGTTGTGCTAAGATATTCTTGCTTAATTCTCTTTCTTCAAAAAAAAGGAAAAGAATATATATATGTATATATATATATATATATGCATAATAATCCAAGGGTATCCAACATTGCTTGTAAATATAGCGTTGGTATGCAAACCCGCAAAGCTCTGTCCTAACTTTCACGTAAGCCATAACGCGGTGCATTGGTGGTATTTATTGGTTCATTTCATGAGTTGGACACTTAAGGATTACCGACATGTTGTTAACAAAGTCAGCGTCGGTTTGCACAATCCGCCAAGCTCTGTCCTAACCCTCACATAAGTCGTAATGCAATGTAGGGGTGGTATACCTTGTTCTTTTCAGTTAGGTGTTTGTGAATGATAATAATGTAAATATTTTTCAAAATAAAGAGAGATTTAACACTTGAAATCCAAGCACCTTCTTTACGTATTTTACCTAACTTGTTAACTAAAAGGAAATAAAGATGCCATTTTACGGTTGTAGATATCGATTATAGAATTCATTTCATATTTGCACTATGTTTCTACCAAAACAACTGGCCAAGCTGGAGGAGTTTGTAATGATAACCTGAGTTTTGTTTGAAGTTTTGATTAGTAACGGACTTAAATTTCATAATGATGACCCAAACTTGTGTTAACTCATTCGTGTTAAGTTTAAAACTAAAATACCCATTTGTGAATATTCTTTCGAAAACTTGCATTCATCTTGTAAATATTTTTGAATCTTGCATTTTTTAAATATTTTTGCATTTAACGTTTGGATTTTGTGGGTAGTATCCGCTGAAAACCCTCACGAGACAATAATCGTCCTACTAGGGACACCCAGAGGTTTAACGGCTTGTTACATACACTCAATGCAATCGTGCTCCCTACAAAAACAGATTTATCTTAGTTTTTCGGTTTATTCAAGGATGAGTAAAAAGATAAGTGTGGGGGTATTTGATGTGCACGTAAATATGCACATTTATATTTACACATTTATTCTCATTTTAATTAAATAAATAACATATTGGGCTATTTTTACATGTTTTAACCAAAAACCCAAAATTCTCAAATTATCAAGCATTCATCTTCATATTGGGGGAAAACGATCATTTGCACACGTATTTATTTTTAATAAAATTTACTTGTTCATTTTCATTGCCTTATAGGAATTTAGGAGCAAAAATAAAGTATGCACATGAAGTTTGCATGGAGATATGCACGCACAAAGTGAATATAAAGGAATGGAGATGGAATTAATTCACATACAACTTATTAGAGGACCCTAACCATTATCACTCTCTCTTTAATGAAACAATTAGAGGCTAATATATTAGCAAAGGGAGACAAAAAAGGCTTCATACAATTTTAATGAATCATTAGTAGCTAAAGACAAATGGAAGCTTCATGAAGGGGTGTTTTTTGTAGTCCCCAACAAAATGGATTAGGGTTAGGCTTGGATAAACATGTATAAATACCCCATGTATGCTCATGTAAATAGGCTCTCTCTTTTTAGTTAGTTAGTTTATAGGATCAAAAACAAAAGCTCTTTGTTTCTTTCATGGCTTCTTAGCCATTTCCCTCTTATGTAATTTTCATGTTAATGCAATTTAATTGCTTGTTCATTTAATTCTTGTTACTTACTTTATGCATTAGTGTTGTTTCATTTTATGCAAATCGTTTAGTTTATTTTTGTTAATTAGTTCTCTCTTTTTCCTTTATTTTTAATGTTGCAATCTTTCTCTGTTGTCTTGATGACATATATTAAAGGCTAATCTTTTTAAATTAGGGGTAATAAAGCTCTCTTGATTATGTAGATGCAAAATAATTTGTTTATTCATGCTCTCCTTTTGTGCTTTATGTCATGTTGATGTTATTGATTTTATGTGTTCATTATTGAATTTGATAGCCTATATTGTTGACACAAAATAAGCTATGCTTAGTCATGTGTTCACTAATTCCTCTTCATCTACATATGATGTTGGCGATTAAGTGGAGGTTGAAATAAAAATTCGATGGTCTATATTTCTAATTAATAGTTCATGCTTAAAGTATATTTCACTTTTAACTTGTTCATTTTTCATTAGAATTAGTAAGGTGATTTAGTGGGTATGTTATAATTTGATAGTTTATTTTGTGCTAATTAATAGCATGAATAATGTAAACTTATAATAATCACATCCAAAAAATTCACAATGACTAAAAAAGAGAGATCATGGTTTCATTTTATGTTGATTCATGTGAGCTAGAGAGTGGATTTATTCCTATGTTGTAATTTAATTATCATATTCTTATCTATCTTAATTTGTTAATTTAATTTAGTTGTAGTTGTAGTTAAAATTTCACTAGACTTCATTTTAATTTGATTGAATAAAATTAGAATTACTTCTCTTACCATGGATCGACTCGTATTCGCTAACGTACTATAAGTGTACGCCGTGCACTTCCGGTTTATTACACTTCGCGGTGGATTTCTAATTGGGAGATTATTCGTCATCGAACAAGTTTTTGGCGTCGTTGCCGGGGAAACAATTTGATTTTAGTTCTATTTTTCGAATTAATTTTCTTATTTGTTGTTCTCTTTCTTTTTTGAAAAAGAGTTGTGTCTTTGTTTTGTTTCATTTTGTTTACTTTTAATTGTGTGTGTGTTTGTAGTTGTTTTCATTGTGTTTAGTTCTTTAAAAAAAAGGGGGTTATACTGGTTATTGCATTTTGATTGTGTGTTGTTTTGATTCGTTGTGTTCTTGTGCTTGTTGTTAAAAAAAGGAAGAAGTTTGTGTGTGTGCTTCCGATTATCGCTACTAGAGGATAGACTTTTACCTTGTAATGGCCAAACACGCTTGATACGCAAAATTTATCATTTATTATTACTGTAAGTGAAGAAATCAACTTCAAATATAAATGTATCAATTATATACGACATAGTACCCCGTCCTACTATCTCGCCATATAGGTTTACAACTAAAACCACAAAGTCACATATTGAAAATTGGGTTTCCATCTATGAACGGCGGCAAAGGATCATCCTTAACTGAATTCGAGCAAATCTAACCCACGACTCAGGACCAAACACAGGTGGTCCCTTAGGAGGGACAGGGCCGGTCCACACCTAACGTTTGTGGATTGGCAATTCCTCAACAATACGTTTCCGGGTCCTATGGGACCTAAAATCTGGTCAGTATGTCAACCATCAAAGGCCTTTAGTCGGTTATATCTGAGGTACCTTGCTATCCATCATCTACATAAGTAAAATGTCTAGGCTCCATACCATGGCTCCACTCCTGTCTATAAAGAAATGCATGTACTCCCTGCGGTCATCCAGTTTCTTGTTCACACCATGGTGTGAGGCTCGCAAATTATTGCTATACACTAAGCTGCACTATTTAAACTATGCCACAAAACCCTGCTTTTCAACAAAAGCCTTGATCCATGCAACTCAGCATACCGCATTGTCAATCCATACCATACCACTGACTTCCACCAATATATAACCTCTAAGCTCGTACATCTCAGAGAAGGGTGTTAAGCAAGAGAATAAATTCTCTGCCACCAAACAGATATATATTTAGCAGAGATCAATGAATGCAGCGCAAAATACAACGTTAGACATACAATTCATTTGCAAGTCCGATCTGGGTCTGAACGAAACCGGAGGCACCTTATTCCTAGCCCTATATGTCTTATACAGGAGAGAGGCCCTCGCATATCCAGTCGATCTCCAAGTACGTCTGGACGATCACCACTTATTGCTTTATCTTGGGTATACGACCCAGTCGTGACATCAGTAATCATCCAAATGATGTGAAGATCTTCAGTCTTCAACTACCGTCTTCTTCGACTTTTAATCGTCATATCAGTTATTCAAAATGGGTTAAACCCGATCTTTCCGAATAACATGCGTATCTTATAATCAATTGCTATAAAAACACATCATGTGCCTCATTCCAATCCAGAATATTCATTTATTCAAATATTCTTTATATTGGGAATTATCCCCATAAATTTTATCAAAGATTTCATTTATTTAAACCTCTTGTTTAAATCTTCCTTTGAAAACCATTGCAAAAGGTTTATATTATCTTCTCACTAAACTTAAACCAAATTATGGTTTATCAAACTAATCGGGATTATCGAGCCTTACCGAAGTAATCATAATTTTATTATCCCAGTCCCAACCGATTCATCCCATGGAGAAAAACTGGTAGTACTTCATATCTAACACCTATTATGTTACTGGTAAATTCAATTTCCACCCAACGTTTTAAATCAAATTAAAGATTTGAATATCGCATGAGTAAAACTGGTGGTACCCCATTCTCGAACATTTCTTGAATTCGGTAAAATTAATCACCCTATTCTCATTTCAATCTAATTAAAGATTCACTAAAATTCCACTTAGTTTTAATCTCAAAAATCATTACTTAATGATTATTCAACTTTAGGAAATAAATCTTGTTTTAATTAGATTAAAAAAAATTGTTATTTAAAACATTGCTCACGATAAACCCAAAATCATCTTCCATAAAAATGGAATCTTCATGGAATTCAGATCAATTATAATCGATATAAATACCCATATCAGACGAATACTATAGGTGGAATAATGGCAAAGCCTTTTAAATTCCATAAATAGTAATGGTCTTCCTTCATAGAAGCTTATCTCGATCATTAATAAATCGAATTCTACTCAATTCCAATTTATTGTATTAAATTGGAAAACATTACTTTGGAAAAATTTCATTAATCTTAATTAAAAGATTATAGATTCCAAATCATAACTTCACTGATAATTGGGTTAAAGAAATAATGCCGTTTAAAACATAGTTCATAATAAACCCAAAATCAACTTCGATTTTCAATCCAGTTATATTTATTAATTGGAAAACTTCATTAATCTTAATTAAAAGATTTATTCCTCAACTGGGCTTAAGAACAGTATTACTAAAGACACCATTCACAACAAAACCAAAATCTAGTTTGATATTAAATACAAGGTTCTGAATAGAAATCATATTTACTTATATTCAATATCAAATTCTGAAACCAACAGATATCATATTGGGAATAACGATATCTATATCTTCCAAATTCCTTAACGATATCCGTATAATCACGAAATCCAATATCGAAATATCCGAAGATAATTTCCATTCCAATTCATACATTGGAAAATTTTGGTTATATTAAAATCATTCGCAATCCAATTTATTTATTTATAAACATTGGATTCTTATGTCAGTTGTTAACTAGCCAATTCAAATGGAAATATCTTTTATCTTTCCAAAACTAGAGTATTTCATTCAAAAATCCTTTCAAATTGTTTATTATAATTTAACATAATTTTTCCTTACTTTTAATAATTTTATTAAGGCCTTTACAGTCGATTTCCAGTAACAGCCACTGAACTGCATCCATAGCGACCTTATCCAAAAATGATTTGGACATATTTTAAACTCTAAACATTGGATTTTAAATCTCTTGTATTCATTTGAAAGATCTTTCACTACGAACCCTGCTGTTCCGGTTTTAGGAGAATCTGACGGTCCGATCTCCTGTTACAACAATTCAAAGTTAATGATCAAAATTCACGAATGGTCGTTGCGCTATTCGTTATATTCGAGCCGTTTAAATATATATAATATATTTCATCAATTTTCATCTAAAACATATTCTACAGAACGTTTATAAATTCGTTTTAAAAACAATTCCAACTTTCATTTCAATTTTAGATCAAAATTGACTATTCCATATTACTATAATATTAAAATGATAATATTTGCAAAATATCAGATTTTGAAATCAAATCTTTTCGATATTCATTATAAAATGAATAAAATCGAGAAAAAAAATCGTTTGAGTTAAAATGCGTATACCTACTTAACTCAGCTTCATATTCATTTTAGTTATGCATATTATTTTAAAATATTCGTTATTTCTGAATTGGAATCAGATTCAACCAATTATCATATAATTTTATTTATATGGATTCCATATATCGCATGTATTCAAAAATAGTGTTAAATAACTATTAAACATTCAATTCACATCCATAGCGCAATTTACAACTGTATAAGCATTTAATATTTAAATAACTCTTATCACAGTCTTTCAATCAATCGGTTGACATACAGTTAAATCCATGGGAGATGTGAATTAATTATCATCCCTAGACCCATATGGGGTTTACATCACAGTCTATGTGAACATGTCTACATATTTGGGAGACTGGTGGGTAAATTGTCATCACAAATTAATTCATAATATAATCATTTTATTTGACAATGTATATGTATTAACAGTTTAATAATAATAGTATTAAAATTGTCAACATCCATCAACCTCCAAACAAATATTGTAATCACATGCAATAAATACATATTCAGTCACAAATATAACAACTATAGAAATATTTGAGTAAGAGAGTTCTCACTTTTGGTTTCCACTCCGTCAGTCTTTAATTGACGATTTTAGTACTATTTTGGTTTAAATGTGCCTCAAATTCTAACTAGCTCCGTTTTTGTTCTAGTCAGTTCCATGTTGGAGTGTTCGATAAGAGGATTTCAATGGACCTGGGTTTGCTGAATTCTGACACCATACGACAAAGTTATTGATTTTAGAAGATTTCACCATTATTATATATATATATATATATTTCAGATTTAATTAAATATTATTTAACCCAATTAGTCGCTACCGTTCAAATTTTGATAGGGCCATTGTGTTTCTTCTTTATCGTGTTCACCATTCCAGGTTTTCACAAAACTGTCGTCTCCTAGGGTTAAAAATTGCATGCTGTAACACCCCACTCCCGCTATGATCACTCACTAAGGGAATGCCATAGCATCGGTGGAGTATTTTAGTGAATATAGAACAGAAAAATTACAACAAGACATATATAAATAGTACTTGAAATTTAAAACATCATCTCATAACAGCGGAAGTAAAACATGCCTGGTTACATCATAAAACCACAATAAAAGTCAAGTACAATATCCATCAAAATAAAGAAGTACATAATCCCACTCTCATACAATAGCCATGACAAAAGAAAAGATAACTGGGTAACTGGAGCTTTACATCTATCCAAGCTCCTAAAGACTGGAACAACAATCCGATCAAGCTCCACTACTGCTAGGATCCACCGTAGGACCTGAGGGTTGGGAAAAAGATAAAAACAACGGGGTCAGACATAAGTCTGAGCGAGTCCTATAACTTTAACAATACAATCGTTAAAGTAACCAGAGAAGACATAAACTGATATACGGTAACTAATGGGGATGAATGGGTCAACTAAACTAAGATAAAAGATAAAGACGCATCTACCCTTCCAAAGGTAAATTACTAAACTGCACCACACCAGTCATTCCTAACTTAAAGGTTGATCCCACCCATGGACTTATAAAATTAACTTAATAGTTCTCGCGTACCCCTAGGTGACTAAGTAGACGCCACGGGGCCCTACAATCCACTAGGTGTACACACTACTCCCCATTCGATCGGCTCCCTAACGTAGATACCCGTGCTGGCCCCACCGTGGGGTGTACCATTCCCCAACGTGGCAACCTGATAAAATTAACGGTGCACGGCTTATATCTACACGATGCAACAACGTCTTATTTACCAGCCCGGGTCCACACACACATATGAAACCCGTTGGTCATGCATTGCCACCGCTAACCCATTTTGGCCTCTTATAGTCAAGCCCAGTATGCGTGTCCCGTCCTCGACCTGGGTCGAGCCCACTAAGATACGTATGGGTTACTGGTTGAAATGGGCCCCCAGCACAAGCCATCCCCCTAAGCTTGGCCCACACTCTAGTGTTTCCCACTTAACCCTTTAATCATGTTTAATTACATGTTTCATCTTGGTTAAGTATTTTATCATATTTTCTATTGGCAACCACTAGCAATTTCCACATACCACCCAAGGTACCCACTTAACCCCCGTGCCCCACTACATGCTTATCTGGTTAAATGTTTCTTAATTGATTAACACCGTAACCGTGTAAAGGACCCCTCACATTGGACCGTCATTTGTAGATGCCTGGTTAAGCCGGTAGGTTCCGGGCAGTCTCACACTACAAACGGGTCCAACCTCGTGTCATTTACCCTTGTTACGTATTTAATTTATGATTAAGACCCCTCACATTGGACCGTCATTTGTAGATGCCTGGTTAAGCCGGTAAACTCCGGGCAGTCTTACACTACAAACGGGTCCAACCTCGTGTCTTAATCGATTAATTACTCCTAATTAATCACCCCCATAATTTGTGTTAATTATCATGTTTATTTTAGGAATATGGGTGCACCTAACTTAATAGGCAAATTCCCAACTCCAAAGTGTGGGTACACCTAACTTAATAGGCAAATTCCCAACACATAGTATGGGTACACCTAACTTAATAGGCAAATTCCCATACTATGTTCATTTATTTTATGTTATGCATAATTATATTAATTTCACACAATCTTATTAACATATGCATTTAATTAACCCCATCGTTCCCACGTAATTTCGTTCTCATGACATAACACATATAAAAGGTGTCAACTTGCATATGTATGAACATGTTTCAAAGGTGCCATCTTGCATATTAACAAACACATAACTTGCATATGAACTTGCATAACATGTCACATAACTTGCATATAATCTTGTATAACATGTCACATAACTTGCATATAATCTTGTATAACATGTCACATAACTTGCATATAATCTTGTATAACATGTCACATAACTTGCATATTAACTTGCATAACATGTTACATAAACTTACATATTAACAAATACATGACTTGCATATGAACTTGCATAATATGTCACATAACTTGCATATGAACTTGCATAACATGTTACATAACTTGCATATGAACTCATAAACTTGCATATGAACTTGCATAACATGTTACATACTTGCATATGAACTCATAAACTTGCATATGAAGAAACATACAACTTGCATAATTATCATACATGTAACTTGCATATTATCATACATGTAACTTGCATATTAACATATGATCACAAAGCACAAAACTTGCATAACCCACATACATTAGCAAACTAACATCATGTCATATGACTTAAAACCCATTAATCCCCAAACAAAACTATATGATCTCATCATATCTCATCTACTTAGTTTAGCAATTGATCATTAGAGTGATAGAAACTCACAACTAGCCAATTTGCACTCCAAATGAAGAAGATTAAGATGCTTAGAATGGATTAGAGGTTGATTAGAGAGTGATTAGCTTGCAACCCTCTTCATAAATTAGTGGAGGCTCCTTCTAAGATTTAATTTGGCGGCATGTAGCCCTCAATTCTATTTTTAGTATGGATTAGGGTAGGTTTAGGGTGTATTTATAGATTAGGTGAGTGTTTTAGGCCCTTAGATTAACCCTAAATTAGATTAGGACCCTTAGATTTCGGAACCTTCCAGAAACCAGCCCTAAGACCAAGCCCAAACCCCAAACTGGTGCACCCAACCACAGAACTCTCTAGAAACTGTGCAGGTTCCCTGTCCCGACATGGGCGCACTTCCCAAGTGCGCCAGTGTATTTTTGTGCTGGCGCACTTCACAAGTGCGCCAGTGCATTTCTGGCCTGTTTCGGGTTTTTCTGCCTAACTTCGTTCGTCCATATCTCTTTCATACGGTACCCGTTTTACGCAAACTCGGACTCTATTTCGCGTATTTTTCCGAGACGAACGCAATGACGCAGCCCGTTTCCCCTGATTCTCATATCTGAGATTAATTATACTTTAATTACTAACCATTAGTGTTAATTGAAATTCGGGGTGTTACATTCTCCCCTACTTAAAGGATTTCGTCCTCGAAATCTCTAAGTCAAGAAGAACGTATCCTACCAACCAAACAACCATCTACTAAACCATCAACCACAAGCAACCATTATCCTTAGAAACTTCTAATGATGTATGAACATATGCAGAAAGTGTGTGTATATGTCTGTATACTAATGCAAAATCAGGCGGTCTACTGATTCAGTCGACCTCCTTAATGCAAACCATGATAGTGCCATGCATCCAATATGTATGCGAAACCCTATTGACACATACAATTTCTATATGCGTGCACAACCATACACAAAAATGCATCATCCACATGATAACACAGCCATGATACATCCATCAATCTAACTACCACATCCATTTATGCGATATGCAACATGAAGTGACTGAGCCGATCTAGTGCCTAATGTGTGTGTATATGCATCCACGAGCAACCACTAGCAAACAATTGCATCCACATGCATCCATCAACCATAACATGTTTCAAACACATGTTTCAACCATAGGCTTTACCCTATCTAAAGGTCATAGGTACTAGCGAGAGGATATACTAAAGATAAGATAAGTACTAGACAAGCGATAAAGGAGAAGTTAAAAGACATACTCTCAAAAAGAAATGGGTACAAAGAACGCATCTTTGCTTCCGTCTCCCAAGTAGCATTGCTTTCGTCATCTCCCCATTGCACTTTAACTAGCTGAACTTCTCTGTTCCTCAACTTCCTAGTTTCTGACCCAAGGAAGCGAGTAGGAGCTCGTCGAATCGTCGCATCACGCTCTACCTCTACATCTCTAAGCAAGCTCGGCTCTACCACCTCTGCGGTCTCATGTAAGCACTTCCTCAAATGTGATACATGGAATACATTATGAACACCACTAAGTCTGTCGGGCAACTTCACTCTATATGCCATCCGTCCAATCCTTTCCTTAATAGGAAACGGCCCAACAAACCTCGGTGCTAACTTCCCCACGGACCCAAAGCGAACAACATTTCTCAACGGAGATACTTTGACAAAAACCATGTCCCCAACCTCAAACTCAAGATCCGTCCTTCTCCGATCCGCATAAGATTTCTGTCTATCTTGCGCTGCCTTCATCCTTCTTCGAATCAAATCAATCTTCTCTGAAGTCTCTCTAACCATATCTGGCCCAAGCAAGATCTTATCCGTAGATTCCCACCAACATGTAGGAGATCGACAAGGCCTTCCATAAAGAGCTTCGAAAGGTGCCATGCCAATACTAGACTAAAAGCTGTTATTGTATGCGAACTCCACCAAAGGAAGATGTTCTTCCCATGTACCTCCAAAATCCAAGATACAAAGCCTCAGGAGATCTTCTAAGATACGGTTCACCCTCTCGGTCTGACCGTCCGTCTGAGGATGATATGCGGTGCTCAAACACAACTGAGTCCCTACCGCCTCTTGCAAACTTCTCCAAAACTCACTAGTGAAGATAGGATCTCGATCACTCACAATGCTGGATGGTACGCCATGCAATCTAACAATCTCTCTAACATAGACTGAAGCAAGCCATGGAGCGGTCCTCTTACTCTTCACGGGTATAAAATGGGCACTCTTGGTAAGTCTGTCTACCACAACCCAAATTCCCGTATTGCCCTTCCTCGATCTCGGTAACCCATCGATGAAATCCATCGAGACACTATCCCACTTCCATTGCGGAACTTCCAATGGGTGTAGCAACCCACCGGGTTTCCTTTGCTCCGCTTTAACTTGTTGGCACACTAAGCATCTAGCCACATACTCGGCCACATCTTTCTTCATACCGGCCCAGAAGAAAACTCTCTTCATGTCTTGGTACATTTTGTCTCCACCGGGATGAATAGTCATCCTTGAACGATGTGCATCATCCAAAATAGCCTTCTTCAAACCCTCATCTTGCGGTACACAAAGTCTACCGTCTCTATGCAACCATCCCCTATCATCTATGGTGTATCTACCCAAATGGCTGGACGACTCCCCCCTTATAAGCTTCTCTACCAACTCAACCAACTGTGGGTCGTCTCGCTGAGCCTCGCCAATTCGTCCCAAAAGAGTAGGTCTAACCTCCAAGGATGCTAACAAACCAGGTACAAAGTCAACAGAAGGTCTGAAGTCGAACAAAGAAAGAAACTCCAAGCTTCGCCGTTCCACGAACAATGGACTCAAAGATAGCCTTTTTCTACTCAAGGCGTCCGCCACCACGTTACCCTTGCCAGGGGTATACGCTATCTCGAAATCATAGGATGCTAAGAACTCCATCCACCTTTGCTGTCTTAAGTTTAAATCCTTCTGAGAGAATAAGTACTTCAATGATTTATGGTCAGTGAACAACTCGAATCTCTCACCAAGAAGATAATGGCGCCAAGACTTAAGTGCGAAAACAATCGCTGCCAACTCTAGATCATGGGTAGGGTAATTCTTCTCATGCACTCTCAATTAACTCCCTCCAAAGGCTATTACCCTTCCCTCCTGCATCAAGACTGCGCCTAATCCTGTCCCACAAGCATCGGTATAAACAACAAACGGCTTACTCCCATCTGGAAGCACTAAAACTGGAGCGGTGGTAAAAGCTCTCTTTAATCGTCGGAAAGCATCATCACAATCTACGTCCCATGAGAAAACCAGATTCTTCTTCGTCAAGCGGGTTAATGGGGCTGATATCTTCGCGAAGTCTTTGATGAACTTCCTATAATATCCTGCCAACCCCAAGAAACTTCTTACTTCGGTAGCATTTCTAGGAACTTTCCAATCCTGGATAGATACTATCTTTGCGGGATCCACAGTTATCCCTTCCTTAGAGACCACATGCCCTAAGAATCGCACTTCTCTTCTCCAAAAATGACATTTAGAGAATTTAGCTTTAAGACTATGTGCTCGAAGAGTCTCCAACACTTCTCTGAGATGTAAGGCATGCTCTTCTTCACTCTTGGAAAAGACCAAGATGTCATCCACAAAGACCACTACAAACTTATTCAGATACTCTCTGAACACTCTACTCATCAGATCAACAAAGTATGCAGGGGCGTTTGCCAACCCAAATGGCATCACAAGCCACTCATAAAAACCATCCGGAGTCCGGAAAGCAGTCTTCTCTATACTGTCCTCCGCCACTCTCAACTGATGAAACCCTGTAGCTAAGTCCATCTGCGAAAACACTGAGGCGCCAACCAACTGATCAAAGAGATCATCTATCCTCGGTAATGGGTGTCTATTCTTCTTCGTGAGCTTATTAAGTTCTCTATAATCCACACAAAGTCTGAGGGACCCATCCACCTTCGTGGCAAACACTACTGGAGCTCCCCACTCCGATATACTTCGCCTTATGAACCCCTTCTCAAGCAACTCCCCTACTTTCTTATGAAGTTCTCTTCTCTCACGAGGAGCCATGTGGCGCACTGGCAAAGACACTGGTTTGGCATTATCCACCAAATAAATTCGGAAATCTATCTCCCGCTTCGGAGGCAAACCCTTCACCTCTTCAAACACATCCGGATATTCCCGGACCACTCTGACAGAACGCAAACTCTCGACCGAAGCATCGAGCGATTCAAGATAACTTAGCAAAACATATTCCATGGGATTACAAGAGATCTCGAGAGTATTACCCAAGCGGGTCATAAGCCTGACAACTCTCCTTTCACAATCAAGAACGGCACCATTACTGGATAACCAGTCCATGCCCAAAATCAACCCATAGCCCGTGAAGCCCAATACAAAAGCATCACATCCAAACTCAACGCTAAGTATAGAAATCTTCAAACCCAAACATATCATAGACAGATATATGGAGCCCCCAATTGGGTTTGAAACAACCAAGGGATCATCAACTAGACTGGTGTCTAAGTGCAGTGACTCAACTAACGATGATGAGATAAAAGAATGTGATGCGCCAGAGTCAAACAAAGTACGAACTGGATGATCAAACAGAAAAACCAGACTTTCAACGGAAATAGTTCTACCTCTCTGCTGAATCGGTGGAACTGAGAGAGCCTGAACTTGCCCCTCTGCCTGAGCTGGTGCCATAAGAGCTTGCACCTGTCCTCCTGAGGTAGACCCCGTCTTCTGCCCCTTCTTTGGGCAGTCCTTCACAAGATGTCCTGCTTCACCACAATGAAAGCAACCGGTCTTCTTCTTTTTGCGACAATCCTTGCTGAGGTGGCCTGGGGTCCCACAATTGAAGCACTTCTTTTTCTTCTTCTTCCCCTTGTCACCATTGCCTTTTCCACCCTTGCCTTGTTGTTGTTGTTGCGGTTTCTTCTGATCCCCCTTCTTCTATGGTGCCTTAGAACTCTTATCATCCTCATGCATAAGTGCCATGTAGACAAGCTTCTCAAAGGTGGCCCCCATAGGAATGTGAGTCATAGCTATTCCTTGCAATGGTTCGTTCAAGCCTCTAACGAACCTCAAAGCCTTCTTCTCCGGTGTATTCACCAACTCTATGCCAAACCTTGCTAATTGATTGAATTTGTTGACATATTCTTTCACCGTGAGATTCCCTTGCTTCAAATTCAAGAACTTCTCCATAAACAGATTCTCTTCCGCCCTTGAGAGAAACTTAGCCCCAAACCTTTGCTTGAAATCTGCCCAAGAGTCAACAGGGCGTTCTCCATTAGTGACCTCCCACCAGAATGAGGCCTCTCCCTTCATTAACCAAGCCGCCAACTTGACTTTCTTTCCCTCTTCCACTTCAAAGATATCTAGCAACTCTTTCACTTCCTTAAGCCAATCTCTAGCCTCTACGAAAGTCTCTGAACCTAGAAAAGGTTTTCCTCCTATAGCCTTGAACTCCTTGTAAATCTTAGCAAAATTATCCACTCTAGGCTGAGGAGGAGGAGCGGTTGCCTCTGGTGTAGTAGCATTGGCTGGACCCGCAGCCGCGGCCCTAGCCTCTTGTAACCTCCTATACCATAGTGGTATAACTAAGCCCTCCGGGATGTTAAGATCTTCAGCCATGCTGAAACGAAAGAGGAAAGATTCAAAAAGGAGATTCCGAAAGATAAAGATATGGCTATTGGGGATTATGCTTTTCTTTTTCAAAAACTTTTCTCTTAAAAGACATGTTTTTGAAAATACTTTTTCCAAAAATAATACCTTTACTATTAAAAAAAAAAGTATTTTTCTCGAAAATTTATCTGTTCCGGTAACCTTCAGCTCTGATACCACGTGTAACACCCCACTCCCGCTATGATCACTCACTAAGGGAATGCCATAGCATCGGTGGAGTATTTTAGTGAATATAGAACAGAAAAATTACAACAAGACAGATATAAATAGTACTTGAAATTTAAAACATCATCTCATAACAGCGGAAGTAAAACATGTATGGTTACATCATAAAACCACAATAAAAGTCAAGTACAATATCCATCAAAATAAAGAAGTACATAATCCCACTCTCATACAATAGCCATGACAAAAGAAAAGATAACTGGGTAACTGGAGCTTTACATCTATCCAAGCTCCTAAAGACTGGAACAGCAATCCGATCAAGCTCCACTACTGCTAGGATCCACCGTAGGACCTGAGGGTTGGGAAAAAGATAAAAACAACGGGGTCAGACATAAGTCTGAGCGAGTCCTATAACTTTAACAATACAATCGTTAAAGTAACCAGAGAAGACATAAACTGATATACGGTAACTAATGGGGATGAATGGGTCAACTAAACTAAGATAAAAGATAAAGACGCATCTACCCTTCCAAAGGTAAATTACTAAACTGCACCACACCAGTCATTCCTAACTTAAAGGTTGATCCCACCCATGGACTTATAAAATTAACTTAATAGTTCTCGCGTACCCCTAGGTGACTAAGTAGACGCCACGGGGCCCTACAATCCACTAGGTGTACACACTACTCTACGTAGATACCCGTGCTGGCCCCACCGTGGGGTGTACCATTCTACAACGTGGCAACCTGATAAAATTAACGGTGCACGGCTTATATCTACACGATGCAACAACGTCTTATTTACCAGCCCGGGTCCACACACGCATATGAAACCCATTGGTCATGCGTTGCCACCGCTAACCCATTTTGGCCTCTTATAGTCAAGCTCAGTATGCGTGTCCCGTCCTCGACATGGGTCGAGCCCACTAAGATACGTATGGGTTACTGGTTGAAATGGGCCCCCAGCACAAGCCATCCCCCTAAGCTTGGCCCACACACTAGTGTTTCCCACTTAACCCTTTAATCATGTTTAATTACATGTTTCATCTTGGTTAAGTATTTTATCATATTTTCTATTGGCAACCACTAGCAATTTCCACATACCACCCAAGGTACCCACTTAACCCCCGTGCCCCACTACATGCTTATCTGGTTAAATGTTTCTTAATTGATTAACACCGTAACCGTGTAAAGGACCCCTCACATTGGACCGTCATTTGTAGATGCCTGGTTAAGCCGGTAGGTTCCGGGCAGTCTCACACTACAAACGGGTCCAACCTCGTGTCATTTACCCTTGTTACGTATTTAATTTATGATTAAGACCCCTCACATTGGACCGTCATTTGTAGATGCCTGGTTAAGCCGGTAAACTCCGGGCAGTCTTACACTACAAACGGGTCCAACCTCGTGTCTTAATCGATTAATTACTCCTAATTAATCACCCCCATAATTTGTGTTAATTATCATGTTTACTTTAGGAATATGGGTGCACCTAACTTAATAGGCAAATTCCCAACTCCAAAGTGTGGGTACACCTAACTTAATAGGCAAATTCCCAACACATAGTATGGGTACACCTAACTTAATAGGCAAATTCCCATACTATGTTCATTTATTTTATGTTATGCATAATTATATTAATTTCACACAATCTTATTAACATATGCATTTAATTAACCCCATCGTTCCCACGTAATTTCGTTCTCATGACATAACACATATAAAAGGTGTCAACTTGCATATGTATGAACATGTTTCAAAGGTGCCATCTTGCATATTAACAAACACATAACTTGCATATGAACTTGCATAACATGTCACATAACTTGCATATAATCTTGTATAACATGTCACATAACTTGCATATAATCTTGTATAACATGTCACATAACTTGCATATAATCTTGTATAACATGTCACATAACTTGCATATTAACTTGCATAACATGTTACATAAACTTACATATTAACAAATACATGACTTGCATATGAACTTGCATAATATGTCACATAACTTGCATATGAACTTGCATAACATGTTACATAACTTGCATATGAACTCATAAACTTGCATATGAACTTGCATAACATGTTACATACTTGCATATGAACTCATAAACTTGCATATGAAGAAACATACAACTTGCATAATTATCATACATGTAACTTGCATATTATCATACATGTAACTTGCATATTAACATATGATCACAAAGCACAAAACTTGCATAACCCACATACATTAGCAAACTAACATCATGTCATATGACTTAAAACCCATTAATCCCCAAACAAAACCATATGATCTCATCATATCTCATCTACTTAGTTTAGCAATTGATCATTAGAGTGATAGAAACTCACAACTAGCCAATTTGCACTCCAAATGAAGAAGATTAAGATGCTTAGAATGGATTAGAGGTTGATTAGAGAGTGATTAGCTTGCAACCCTCTTCATAAATTAGTGGAGGCTCCTTCTAAGATTTAATTTGGCGGCATGTAGCCCTCAATTCTATTTTTAGTATGGATTAGGGTAGGTTTAGGGTGTATTTATAGATTAGGTGAGTGTTTTAGGCCCTTAGATTAACCCTAAATTAGATTAGGACCCTTAGATTTCGGAACCTTCCAGAAACCAGCCCTAAGACCAAGCCCAAACCCCAAACTGGTGCACCCAACCACAGAACTCTCTAGAAACTGTGCAGGTTCCCTGTCCCGACATGGGCGCACTTCCCAAGTGCGCCAGTGTATTTTTGTGCTGGCGCACTTCACAAGTGCGCCAGTGCATTTCTGGCCTGTTTCGGGTTTTTCTGCCTAACTTCGTTCGTCCATATCTCTTTCATACGGTACCCGTTTTACGCAAACTCGGACTCTATTTCGCGTATTTTTCCGAGACGAACGCAATGACGCAGCCCGTTTCCCCTGATTCTCATATCTGAGATTAATTATACTTTAATTACTAACCATTAGTGTTAATTGAAATTCGGGGTGTTACACATGCGCTTTAGGGCGCCGACCGCTGATCGACACCCCCCCAAAATGTAAGGCTCCCCGCCTCCTCCCTGCGCCAGTGGTGGCGTCACGCTCGCACACCTCTCGAGCTCGAGAATCACGCTTGAATGTGATGGGTTAGAGCACATCAAAATCACCAATGTCTTAGTGAAATATAATCAAACCCGTATGATTTTAAAGAATATGAAATTCTCTTTTATTTTAATTTAGAATCCATTCACTAATTTGAAGTGGATTGAAATGTTTTAAGGAAATAAAACCGAATATTTGTTCTCGCAGAAGGATCTCAACTTAAGTCAGCAAAGATGGATGAAGTTCCTTGCATCCTACGATTTTGAGATAGCTTATACCCTAGGCAAGGGTAATGCAGTTGCAGACACTTTGAGTAAGAAGAGGATGACCTTGAGTCCTCTATTCGTAGAGAGGCAGAGCTTGGAGTTTATCTCGACCTTTGATTTTAAGCCATCTACGAATTTTACGCCTGGATTGTTAGCATCATTGGAGGTACGACCTACTCTTATGGAGCGTATTGGATCTACGTAGCGAGAGGGTCAACGGTTGGTGGACATCTTAGATATACTCGATAGATGAGAGGCCTCTAGTCACTTAACTAGATATTCTATGGACGAGAAAGGATGGCTAAGACAAGATGGGAGATTGTGCGTTCCTGGAATTAGAGATTTGCTGAGAGTAGTTCTTGATGAGGCTTATCGCTCTCATATGACTATCCATTCGGGTGGTGACAAAATGTACCGATACATGAATTGATTTTTTCACTGGACAGGCATGAAGAAAGATGTGGCCGAGTTCGTGGCCTGATGTTTGACTTGTCAACAAGTCAAGGTTGAACAAAGGAGACCAATTGGATTGCTTCAGCCCTTGGATATCCCACTATGGAAATGGGAGAGCATCTCTATGGACTTCATTAATGGACTGTCCCAGTCAAGGAAGGGCAACACGAGCATATGGGTGAAGTAGACATGCTTACTAAGAGTGCTCACTTTATTCCAGTCAAGAGGACGACGACTTGGCTAACATTGGTATACCTTAATAAGATCGTCTGACTTGATGGGGTACCTTCTAGTATAGTAAGTGATTGTGACCCCATATTTACTAGTGAATTTTGGAGAAGATTGCAAAAGGCCTAAGTACACAGTTAAGACTTAGCATAGCTAATCACCCTCAGACCGATGGATATACTGAAAGGGTTAATAAAGTTCTGGAGGATCTACTAAGACTGTGTATACTAGATTTCTAAGGGACTTGGGAGGAGCATCTCTCATTGGTTGAGTTTGTATACAATAATAGTAATCAGTCGAGCATTGGTAAGGCACCCTTTGAGGCACTTTATGGACAACCTTGTTGATCGCTGATGTGTTGGTATGAGTCTACGGACAAACTTCTACTTGGGCCTGAGATGATTAGAGAGACTTATGAGATGACAAACCTTATTCCAATAAGGATGAAAGCCGCTCAAGATACACAAAAGTCATATGCCGATAAGCGAAGGACTGATTTTGGAATTTGATGTAGCAGATATGGTCTTCATTAAAGTATCACCTTTAAAGAACGTAGTTCGATTTGGTTCAGTAGGAAGTTGGCACCAAGATTCATAGGACCATTACCCATAGTTGAGAGGATATGCCAAATGGCCTATAGAGTTAGACTACCGGAGAGGCTGGCGAGAGTTCACGGCGTATTCCATGTTTCCCACTTGAGTAAATGTCTATGTGATTCAGCAAAGGTAATAGAGCAAAGTATGCTTGAGAATGTTGAAATCGAAAAGGAGGCATCAATTCAGAAAGTTCCTACCCGTATTCTTGAATCGGAAGTTAAGAGGCTACGCAACAAAGAGATCAAGTTAGTGAAGGTGTAATGGGGAGAAGACCAAAACGATGCGACATGGAAACCCGAAGACAAGCTTCGCGCTTCTTACCTTTTTCACTTTAAGAGTACATTTTTAATTTCTTTCTAAGTTTTTGAGTTTGAATTTTTTTATTCCTATCATTTGAATCATTGATTCATAGGTTAGAAACCTATGTTTGAAAACATGTGCTTGAGATATGTTATGTTTGATGATTGCAAGTGGATGCAAGTGTTTTCTAGGGGATTCCGTGGATGCATATACACACACATTAGGCACTTGATCGGCTCAAGCACTTACATATTGCATATGGATGTGTGTGTATTTTAAATTTTCAATGGATGAAAATGGTTGAATCATCACATGGATGTTGCATTTTGGTAAATGGTTGTGCACACATATAGAATCTGTATGTATTATTAGGATTATTTCCATACATATTGGATATATGGAACAAATATTGCATTAAGTAGATTAACTAAATCAGTCGACCGCTGATTTTCGCATTAGTTTAGGAGTATATACACAAAAACTTTGCATATATATGTTTACACATGAAACTAATTTGTTGGTTTATTTAAAAGGGTTTTAAGTATGGCTTTTAAAATATTAGTTTAAACTTGTGTGCTAATTAGAAACTATTTATTTTATTGTAGAGAGGTATAGAGAGAGTTGGAGGTAGAGGTAAGCAGTTGTCTGTTTTTTGATATGTGGCCAAGTTTCAGGAGCTTTCTCTACCCATAAGTTTTTCCAATGATACTCTGAGTAGTAGTTCTTCTAACTCGTCTAGTCATGGAAACGCTAATGAGTATCTCTCTGATGCTACGTCAGCATATAGACCCGTAGGGGTTATAGATTATGAGTTCAATTCAGCACCTAACACCATAGAGTCAGACTCCATGTAGCCTGAGGAATCAGGCGATTATGACGATTGATTGTTTGAGAGCAATGAGGATGTTGGTTTACATTCTAAGGGCCACGTTATTGTGGATGGTCCGATATCAACACCATTTGCAGTAGAGATTTAGCCTCCTCCTATTCTAGAGATTATACCCGACTTTATCCTTGAGCCGATCCACGAGGAGTTCGAGCTGGCACTACTAGAGATGGTCGAGCCTGCATTTGACATAGTCCCGGAGTTCGATGACGAAATCGATCCTGAGATGGAGCTTTTGGTAGGGGACGATGTTTATGATGGAGATGATGAGATAGAGCCAGAGATGGAGTTGGAGTTAGATGAGTATGGCTACGACGCCGATGATGAGAAGGAGTTTATGGAAGATGACCTCGATGAATTTAACACACATAAGATTATGGTACCCGGATGGGATGGTTGGGATGACCCTAATTCAGATGACGAGGTAGACCCGGAGCTAGAGGAGATCACAGTCTCTGGGCACTCTGTGCATGACTCTAATGACCGTTATGTTGTCGGATGTTAGTTAGTTTAGTTTTGGGGATATTATATGTATACACAGTTGTTAGCTTCGTTTTCGTGCAGTACAGGCAATTAGTCCATATATTGGAGCATGATACCATTTTGCATAGACTACCTTAAGTACATAGTATGTGCTCAGGTTGGTTGGTATAGATGCATATACATGGCTTAAAACTTTAATGGCACTATACACTAGGGTATAATCTATGTCTGTGATATAAATGATATTTTGGTTATGATATGTTGATATATGATATGACATGACACTTTTGGTAATATATACTTTCTCAGCACTCTGTTCTTTGCGTCGTCTTCGATGTCGAGGATGAAATAATTTTAACTAGAGAGGATTGTAACGACCTGAATTTTCAGTTAATTTAAAATATGGTTTTAAATACATATACGGGGATTTTAAATTGTTTAAATATAAAATCAGGACTAAATAATTGTTGAAAATAATTTCAAATTTATTTATATTATAAAATAGTCAAAATAAGGTAACTGGATCTATCTGAGATTTTGGTGATTCTAGAGGTCGGAGCAAATTTGGATGACATAGAGATAACAGACCCCGGACCCTTTCTTTCATATTTCTTGGAGTTGACGGTGTCTAGGACACCGGTAATTAGTGACATATTACCCGTCTTATTATGAGCATCATCCAGCAGAACATTATTCCTAAGATGGGGAGCCTTGAGAAGATTTATCCTTCGATGCGTCGAGTAGCCTACGCTATCATTGGCAACCTTGCCGTCAGTTGGGCGTGCGCACTGACGATCTTCTTCTCCCAACTCTCATTAGATACTCTAAGCACCCATTTCCCATACAGTCGTCTTCTCACAGTGTCTTTCTCACAGTGCTGGAATCGATCATACCACTCTTAGGAGGAAGGACATTCATCTTTTCGTGGCCTCTGCCCCAGTTCTTGCTCCAATTCTTACACCTCCCGCTCCAGTCGAGCAGAAGCAGCTGACCGCATCGGGTCAGGAGAGTCCTAAGTTTGTCGCTCTTCGCCAGATCTAGGCCGAGCTCCGTGAGGTTCGCAGGGAGCAGCATCGATAGAGTCATAGACGCACAAGATAAGATGCATTTCTTCCTTGCTACGTTCCTAGTGCAGACATGACAATGGATCGACTACTAGTCGCAATGCTTGACCATCCCATAGCCTATAGGTGACGTCTCAGATTTTGACTAAACCAATTTTATCGAATCAGTAATGTTGGATTATTATAAGGTTCCAAATTTCATATCAATCGGAGTTGTTATGTAAGCATGCATAATATAAACGTAGGTCGAAAAAACTAGTTAAAATCAAATAATAACACAAAGAAAGACCATTTTGCAAACGGTCTCTGAATTCGATGTGACCAAGTTCATTGGAATTGTATCTGTGAAACGTAGCGGAGTTTCAAATTTAGTAGAAGATGCAGTGTAGTTAAATTAGTTAAAACAATACATTTATAGAGGAAGTGTGTTTTCTATGAGGTGTCACCCCTAACTTAACTAATGTGTGCTTCTTTTGAGTTGTCAAGCCATCTCCTTCCTCTCCCTTGGATGATGACACATCACCAATCCATGTGCTCATCCATTTTCTATAAAAGAGCCTCCACTCTTCAATTTTCTCTCCTTTCTTCACCCTTCTCCTTCCTCTCCTGACATGCGGCCCCCACCCCCATCTCCCCACATCCGATGCCACCTTCCCTAGCCCCCACCACCACCGACATCAGCCCTAACCCTCCCCCTTGGTCCCACAAACTCCTGTCTCTTCCAAAATTCCTTTAAGCTCTTGTTTAAATTATTTACTCCATCGAACCACGCTTTTACCACCATCACCACCCCTAGCTCCCCCACCCTCCACATCGGCCCTCCCCCACTGCCACGTCAGCTTATAGGCCACCCTTTAGTCGTGTGCTCCAAGAACCCCAAATACCCCCATCTTTCCTCTTTTTAACACTAAAGATCCTATCTTTCTTCCATAAACCCAAATTAGAACGTGTGTGTGTATATATATATATATTTCTTTTTTGAAATTTGGTTTATCTGATTACGAAACCAAATAAAAACCGTCGTTCCGTGCCTCGTTAAAACCCAGTAATTCCCCTAACCTAGATGGGTGCCATACCGGGAAAAATAGTACGCATAAATTTGGTATACATCATTTCATTACATCTTCAAAACATGTAAAAGCCTGAAATAAAAACAAACATAAAAATGAAAATATAGCAGAAACCCACTTTGGCCCATATAGCCCACTGATTTTAACATTCGAATCCCCAAATAAAATTTCATCAAACATTTCAGCTACCCCGCATCAAAAAGCTCAACTCACCAATGTTCCAGCATTAAAGAATTTCTCGGATTTCTGACCGTTTTACTCCCGTTGTTTCAAATTAAGTACCGAATTTCTCTTCCAATTTGCATTAACTTCATTGCTGAATAGGTGCTTTGATTTTGAAAGATCCTTTGATTCCTCTCCTTCCATATAAAATAAATAGCAGCAGTAAACGATGCACATGCCAAATCATGAATTTGATCCTGTTTTCTGAAATTGGAATGTTAAAATCTAGCCTCATTTCTCAAATCAACTTCACCATTTAAAGGAAGCATCAAATTTTGCCTTAACGAATGCAGATATAAGCAGCATAGTCACATTTAAAGAAGAGATGGTTCACTGACTCTGGGTGATTATTACATAAAGGACATGTGATGTATGATAAATTGCCATAGTGAGTGATTCTATCTTTAGTATTAAGTCTTCCCATAACAGCAAGGTAAGCAATGAAAGACATCTTTTTACGGTTCTTTTTATGCCATATCACAGAGTACATAGTGTCATTTTCTTCATGAATTCTTACATAATCCCAACTTTTATGAAATGTAAATTGCCCTTCTTCACACCATTCATAAAAGTCTTATCTATGATTCAAATGGGTAGTGATAGAACTAATTTCTTGAATAAGTTCTCGAATAGCTTAATGCATTTCTGGAACAAACACTCCATTTCTTATAATAGAATTAACTTTGATTTCACCATCACCTATCATAGAAACTCTATCATACCCCAACAAATCAACCAAACATTGACAATTAATCCACGGATCAAACCGTAAAGAAGATTTTGATCCATTAGAAATCGCCCTATTAAACAATTATTTAACAGGGTGATTACATAAATATATATATGCACATATATATGGTTACTACATAAATATCTTTGGTGTAAATTGTGTCTGTTTGGTTGCTAGCAAGGTTGAAGGGTGATAAAAGTCCTTCCTATAAATGTTAGACGGAATGGAAAACTACGGTGAGCAATTATAGCTCATGTTTGAATTATATGCTTACATATATTCTTATGGATATTATATGCTTGAAATTCAAGCGAATTGTATGTTATGTGGTTAATGCTGCTTGTGGTTGAAATATATGTGAATTGTAGAAGGGGGTTAGTGATATGTTAATGTAAGTGATTTTGAAGTCAAAACCCTAAGTAAAAAAGATTGGATAATTTGGATGAATACTTGGTTGAAATGTTGCATGTAAATTGGTTGGAAAATAAATATTAACAAGTTAATATTTGGGTAGCAAAGTGATTAAGCAGTTAACATTGGGGTCTGGATAATTACAGTATCCAAATTGATATATATATATATATATATAAACATATATATATATATATTTAAGTAGTGAAAATGGTAGTTTAAACAATTACTTGAATAAACAAGTATAAGGAATGAATTGTAAACATCTATTTATAATGGCGCTACTTTTGTCAATATAAATAAGACATGGGTACACATTTTTATATGTTGTATGTTGATGTGTTTTGATATGGATTGGCTTGAAAATAATAACTAGTCAATTATTAATGATAGTCAATGATTTGGTATAAAATTGGTTTAGAACGGTGTTTAAGTGTTGGTAACCTTGACATTTAAGCTGGCTATGCCATGATATGTAGGTTGATGATTAAAAAATGTTAAATAAGTATTTGTGACATATTGAATCCATATAAGTTGAAATTATATGACAATTAATTGACTTTTATTCCAAATTGGGATTACATTGAATGTTTTATTAATAAATTATTAAGCAAGAAAAAAGTTCGAATTTTGAATTAGAAACGATTTGAAAAGCTAGTTTAAATGATTACAAATAGTTTATGTAAAGAAAAAATTTGATTTGAAATAGTTTTCAAGCAATTAAGGTATGTTTTAAATTTTATTTTAAAAGTGAATAGTAATTGGAAAAAGTGAAGTTCGATTAATGTATTTGAGAAACGTTTTAACAAGATTTCCGTTTCAAAACTATCTTATTTATTTTTATAATGGGATTCAGGAAAATTTTGGGCTCAAATGGATAACTTTTGAAAAATAATGCTATTTGAATAATAAAATAATATCCAATTAACAGAGGTATTGAATTTTAAAGTGAAATATTAAAAATATTATGTTCGAAAATTAGGATACAAGATTTATATAATTAATAAACTATTTTAGAAGTAATTTGATTCGATTTTTAATTAAAATCAGAATTTGGTTTGAATAGAACTAGACATACAGCAGTAGTTCACGAAATTCGACCATTGACTTCAAATTGATGTACAGGGAGATCCGACCTTCGGATTTTTCCGAAAAAGAGAACATTTGGTTTGAAATGAAAAGAGCTTTAGAATGAAATGTAAGGTTTAAAATCCAACGGTTAGATTTTGAAATAAGTTCAAATCAAATTTGAATAAAAACAACGCTAGTGCCGCTATTGACTAAAAATGAATTTTAAAGAAATGAGCTATTTTCAAATTATTAAAAATAGGAATAAATTATGACAAATCATAATAAATCATTTGAAATAGATTTGAATTAAATGTACCAAGTTTGGTAAGTTAGAAAGCTATTTTCTGAAAATGAACTGTTTTAAGCAACACTATTTGCAACGGTTTTTGAAACGATTTAAGATAAAAAGGTTTTGAGATGACCAATAATATTCAAATGATTCGAAAATATATCCAAAAGATTAGAACTATATTTTAAGATATGTTTGGACTTTAAAAAGGGTTAAACCAAAGCTAAGCCATCTAAATATATCTGGAATTGAATGGAAATCGATTTAGTGTTAATCGAAATGGGTCTCTACGGATGAAGACCTTTACTATTTAAGGAATTTAAAAGGCTTTGTCGATATTCCATTTATAAGATTAGTCGGATATGGAAATTTATATCAATTATAAACTGATATGATTTCCATGAAGATTTCATTTGAAATGAAAATATGATTTTTAGGTTTATCATGAACGATGTTTTAAATTACTTTTGTTCTTTAACCCATGCAAAGGAAAGGATAATTTTCAAAGTCAAGTTGAAATGAAATCTTTATTTAATTCGAATACGAATATGTAATGGAAGATTTTTCCCTAACAAACGAAAATGGGGATGAGGTTTAAAGATTGCTTAAAAGAAGATAAGCGTGTTTTCCACGTAACCAATAAGATTAAGAAATCGTATATACAATTTTGGGCAAGTGATATTATCAATGAAAGTTTTAAACAAGGTTTAAATTATGTAAATATTTGATAAGGGTTTCTGAAAAGGATGATTTGAGTAAAAGAATATTCCTAAAATGGAATAAGACTCATGGTATCTTGTATAAATTTATTGATTTTAAAGATGCCATAGTTATTCGGAATGACCGGGTTTCGAACCATTTTGAATAACTATACGATGTAATGAAAATGGCGTTGGCTGTGATTGAAGACCGGAGACCTACACATCAAAACGATTGCTCGTCAATGCCTCGGGAGGCCACTAAATTATTAGGTTATATTGTGATGACGATCTAATCGTACATGGAGCGATTCAGATTGCAAGGGATTTCGCACCTAGGCGAGGTCCTGGAATAAAGCACATTCGGTTTTGTTCACAACCACAACGAACTTGTAAATGGATGTGTGTCTAATGCTGTATTTTATGGCATAAGCAATTGGTTTCTATTGATGTTATATCAGTTGGTGGCGGAGAATTTATTCTCTTAGCTCAACACCCTCCTCTGAGACTTATTAATTAATAGACACCGATTATATGTTGTGAATTGACAATATGTCATGCTAAGTGCTGAGCCGATCAACGCTTTTTGTTGAAAAATGAGCTTTGTGGATGTTGATCAAAGCATGGACTATATAGTGTAGCTTTGTGTTGAAATGTAACATTAGAGTCTCACAACCTGTGAATGGCCAAAAACAGGATGATAGACAACAGAGATAAGGACATACGTTTTCTTCTAGCTAAAAAGTGATTCTATGGTATGGAGCCCATGAAATTTTACGTATGTGGATGATAGATCGAGGTGCCACGGATAATGGTCGGTTACGACCGGGGAATGTTATGTTCATGTAAGATTCCAACCAGCCTGTTAGAGTTGACCGGCTTTGCCGCTCCGAAGAATCATTTGTTGAGCCCTAGGACATCCCGTTAGAGGTGTTCTGAATGATTAAGGAAGGTCCTTTGCCTTGGTCACTGTTGGAATCGAACTTTTAATACGAGCTTGCATTTTTAGTTGTAACCTAATAGCCAATATAACGGGAAATGGCAATGTGTGCGCTAAGATTTATACATTTATTTTCAAAAATGATTTCCACATCTAGACATTATATTTGTTCTGAAGAATATAAAGCATGTTTGGTTATTATAAGGTAAAACTCTATTCTCCGGTATGCATTGCATTGGATGATAGGACTAGAGTCATATAATAGCTTCATTTTTCAAAAGCATGAATTTCAACACTTTTAAATGATTATATGTTATGTGTTATGGTTTGTTATTTAATCCAAGCCTGGACTGAGTGTTTGACACTCGGGTCAGATCCGTGTGTGTTCATGTTTAAATAGGTGGATGAGGAGTTTCCAGTTGATTCGGAAAACTGGAGTTCTTCGTTAGATAGCATGACGTATTCTACTGTATATACTTGGATGTTATGGATAGATGATGTGAGAATAGTGTTGATACCTATCTGTGGTATGTCAAACTCTGATAATGTAAATGTTTTCCACTGTAAAGATGTAACAACCCGGATTCTTGGGTAGCTGGGAAGTACAGATTTAATGGGTTTTGTGATTCTTAAGATAATATGTTAGTGATACGAGTTTGTGAGACTAACTCATATAACAT
Organism: Allium sativum; assembly: GCA_030737875.1. Classification (NCBI taxonomy): domain Eukaryota; kingdom Viridiplantae; phylum Streptophyta; class Magnoliopsida; order Asparagales; family Amaryllidaceae; genus Allium; species Allium sativum. The sequence goes on from CM060922.1 coordinate 395,334,291, forward strand.
TTAAATTAGAAAATATAGTTTTTGAGCATGTCTAAATCAAGTATTTGGAATAAATTATACAACTTTATTATAATAGAAATTTATTCCAATTTATTACCTTAAGATTATAATTAAATAATTAAGGGGATACTGAAAGTATATATATATTGATGGGGAAATCGACATTTAAAAGGGGAAAATATATTTTCAATATCAGAGATATATTGATTGGTTGAAATTATTAAATTATTAAATGGGTTTTAAATACCAGATGTACTTTTAATAATAATATCAATAGAGGAATTGTGTTTAGATTAAAATAATGAATTTAAAGTGTACACGTGGCTTTTAAATATTAATCAATGAACAAGATGATTTGTTGATTGTATGAGAACACAAATATTAAGGTGAACCAGTAATTATAGAAATGGTGTGTTTTATTATTATTGATCGTAAATTTAGTTTGTTGAGTTAATAAGTGTACAACAACATATTGTATTGATAAATTAGGAAATTTATATTTTTGAACACTAACAATACATATATGTATGTATTGTAGTTTTGAAGTAAAAAAGTAAAAGTGTTTTTATGTTGCGGTTATGAGTAAAAAATCATTTCATTATGGTTTGGTGACAAAAATTGTAAATATTGTTTATTTAACCAATCATTGTAATTTTGGGTTATGATTTATATATATATATATATATATATATTATTGTATTTAATAATAAAGACAAAAATGTGTATTTTTGACATGTTAATGACATATTTTGTTGAATAAGTCATTGATGATATTTGTTTTTGTATTGTAGAGATTTCACGAGTATAAATAAGTATATTTACGACAAACATATCTATTTTAATGTTTATATCAATTGATAATTAAATTTGGGCTAAAAGCGTTTTGTAGTTAATTATCATGATATGTACATTTTGTTTTCTAAATTAACACGATTTAATTAATGTATCAAGTGTGTATAGGTGAAATGATTGTGTGTTAACGATGTGTAATTGTATATACAAGCTAAATTTACTAAAGTAGTGTACATTTGGGCCTAATAAAAGATTGGAACAAATGCTAAATATTAAAAGTTGGGGTGTTTAATTTGTAATAATTAGTAGGATTTTTAAGGAAATTTTCCCACCCTAAGTCGAAAACTAGAAAAAAAAGGTACATTCCCTTTTCTGGAACTCTCCTCCTCCTTCTGCTTTTTCTTCCCCTTCCAGTAAAGAGAAATCAAGGCATATTCCCCTTTGCTCCAAATTAAAATTTCCTTGAAAATTTATGAATATTCATTTGATAAGGGGTCTTCTCTTACCTATATCCATCTCAGGCAAGCCTTATTTCCAAAAAAATCCAGATCTAAGAGGAAATCTATTACTGTAAGTGTACCGGAAGCCATGCATGTCAATTTATTCAACTTTTGTAATCCTAAGAAGCTCGGATTCATCTTGTGCAGCCTTAAAATCAGCTCAAATCCAATCAAGGTGAGTTGATTGACACACGCGTTCTAGTTTACATTTATTTTCATTTATTAGTATAAGTTTTGTTGAGTTGAATTGAAAAACGTTGTTTTTCTGAAGCCTTTTCATCCTGTTTTATATTGTTGAAAACATAGCAAAAACCTGACTTTGAGCCTTCATAACTATCTTATTATTAAGTGTTTTTGATTGATTCTTTTTGCATATTGTTCTCCATTATCTTGTGAGTATATCTGCAAATTTATTTGGATGGGTAAACGTTTCACCAAAGTTGGGTTTTCGCTACGATATTGACCTGGAACAAAACAACGCCCAGGTCCAACTTCTGGGTGTTGTATCTCCTTTTTTATTGATAAAAATTGAGCAATCTTTTTTTTTTTTTTGAAATTTGGGATTTTGTCTATAAGCCAACAATTTTTTAGGCCAATCCGAGGCTGTTTGGTCATTCAAACCTGGCCCCAAAGTTGGACCTGGAAGTGAATTCATCCCTAGCTGAAATTCAGTCCTGACTCCAAGTTCGGAGCTTTATAACCTTTTTGTGCGATGTCGGAATTTAGTGATTCATTTTATATTTAAAAGTTAGGTCCTTCTAGTTTGTGCATATAAAATTTTAGACTAATCGAAGATCGTTTGGTCATCCAACGCTTACCCTAAAGTTGCAACCTGAAGTAATTTGCAGTGCATTATCTTGTCAACATATTTGATTTCTATATGATTTTGTGTGCGTTGTCGTGACCTTGTTATTACTTTATTAAGTTGTGAAACCAAATTCATATTTTAAGCCATCCGAAATTCGGATTATGAGGAAAATTAACTTTGTTTCATTGTTGAGATTTTTGATAGATTTTCGTTGACATTGAGTACACATGCACGGTTTTAACTAGTTTTTCCAATATATACAAAAATATTGATTTCACTATATTTGTGAGACTAAATGAGTTTTATAATTGTAGTTTTAAAGTTAAATGGCCTCAAAACAATAGTATACAGTTATTTCCATAAATTTATTGTTTTCATAAAAAGAGAAGTTAATTTTGGGGAAACCGTTTTATAAATTTGTTTTGTTAGAACCAAGTATTTTCAGCATACAAAAACACGACTTTGGACTTGTCAACAGAATGAGAAGGAAAACAAAATGATTGGGTAAAACACATGGTATGGGACACGTGCGTTTATCTTATCAGTTAATTTCCAACTTGTCTGGTTGATCATTTTGACCTTTGTGGACCTTTGTGATATCCAGTGTTTTGAGATGTTGCCAAATTTTGGTGAATGCAATTGGTTCTAGAACTACTCAATTGGAGTATGCTCGATGATATTATGCAAACTTGCCAATGACATGAGGCAAGATATTCTGTGATGAATTCACGATGTTATGAGTTCATGAGATTTTGGTGTTATGAATTTATGATGTTTTGGTAGTTATGATGAATTTTTTACTTGTCGATGAGATGAGACAAGTTAGATTTCCACTTAATACTCGTTGGCAAGAGAGAAAGATGAGACGAGTTTGGCATCTTTACACTCGCTGATGAGATGAGGTGGTGCGTATATTTAATGATGTATTACAATGTTTTCTAGTATGGTATCAACTAACTGCTAGTAACATCTTGAATGTGTCTCAACTTCTCGAATAGGAACCCAATAGGTGTTAGCGTACGTCTCATACCGTACGTTCGCACCTATTGGTTTACTAGCCATTAGTCAATACCACACTAGAAAACATCGTAAAACATCGTTAATTAAATATGTACCACCTCATCTCATCAATGAGTGTAAGATGACAAACTCTCTCATCTTTCTCCCTTGTCAACGAGTACTAAGTGCCAGTCTAACTTGTCTCATCTCATCGATAAGTAAAAATTCATCATAACCATCCAAACATCATAAATTCATAACATCAAAACATCATGAACTCATAACATCATAACATCGTGAATTCATCATAGAATATCTTGCCTCATGTCATTGGCAAGTTTACATAACATCGTGGTTGGCCCATCATTGTGAATACTCCAATTGAGTAGTTCTAGAACCAATGGCCTTCGCCAAAATTTGGCAACATCTCAAAACACTGGATATCACAAAGGGCCGCAAAAGTCAACATGATCAACCAGACAAGTCGGAAATTAACTGATAAGATAAATGCACTTGTCCCATACCATGTATTTTACCAAATCATTTAGTTTTCCTTCTCATTCGGTTGACTAGTGCAAAGTCTTGTATTTTTGGTATACTGAAAATACTTGGTTTTAACAAAACGAGTTTATAAAGCGATTCCCCAAATTTATCTTCTCTCTTTCTGAAAACAATATATTTATGAAAATAACTATATACTATTGTTTTGATGCCATTTAACTTTAAAACTACAATTATAAAAATCATTTAGCCTCACAACTATTGTGAAATCCATATTTATGCATATACTTGAAAAACTAGTTAAAACCGTGCACGTGTACTCAATATCATCGAAAATCCTATCAAAAAACTCAATAATGAAGCAACGTAAAATTTCCCCAAAATCTGAAGTTCATATGGTTTAAAATATGAATTTAGTTTCACAAGTTAATAAAGTAATAAGCAAGTCACAACAACACGCACAAAATCACATAGAAATCAAATATCTAGACAAGATAATGCACTGCAAATCACTTTTCGAAGTTCAGATGGTTTAAAATATGAATTTAGTTTCACAAGTTAATAAAGTAATAACCAAGTCATAACAACGCACACAAAATCACATAGAAATCAAATATCTAGACAAGATAATGCACTGCAAATCACTTTAGGTTGCAACTTTCGGGTAAGCTTTGGATGACCAAACGATCTTCAATTGGTCTAAAATTTTATATGCATAAACTAGAAAGACCTAAATTTCAAATGAGAAAAGAATTACTAAATTCTGACATCGCACGAGAAAGTTATAAAGCTCTGAACTTGGACTTTGGATTGAATTTCAGCCGGGGCTAAAATCTCTTCCAGGTTGAACTTTGGGACCAAGTTTGAATGATCAAACTACCTCGGATTGGCCTAAATGTTTGCCGGCTTGTTGAAAAGATCGAAAACTTCAAAAAAAAATGAATCACTCAATTCCAATCAATAACAAAGGAGATACAATACCCAAAAGTTGGACTGTTTTGTTCCAGGTAAATATACTAGCGAAACCCCAACACTACTGACATGTTTAACCATCCAAATCAACTTAGAACGGCATCAAAATTTTCAGATATACTCACATGATAATGGAAAACAACATTCAAAAAGAACCAAGGAACAATACTTAATAAAAAGAAAGTTATGAAGGCTCAAAGTCAGGGTTTGGATGTGTTTTCAGCAATACAAAACAAAATGAAAAAGCTTTAGAAAAACAATATTTTTCAATTCAATTCAGAAAAACTTATACTAATAAATCAAAATAAATGTAAAAAAGAATGCGTGAATCAATTGACAACCTTGATTGGATTTGAGCTGATTTTAAGGCTGCACAAGATGAATCCGAGCTTCCTAGGCTTGCAAAACTTGAAGAAATTGACATGCATGACTTCCAGTAAACTTACTGTAATAGATTTCCTCTCTGGTGTTGATTTGTTTGGAAATAAGGCTTGCATGAGTTGGATATAGGCTAGAGAAGCCCCTTATCAAATGAATATTCATAATTTTGCAAAGAAAAATTAATTTGGAGCAAAAGGAAAGAGGCCATGATTTCTCTTCACTGGAACGAGAAGAATAAGCAGAAGGAGGAGGAGGAGATGAACGTATTTTTGATTTAGGTTGGGAAAATTTCCATAAAAACCCTACTAGTTATAACAAATTAAACAATCCAACTTTTAATATTTAGCATTTGGCCTAATCTTTTAATTTTAGGCCTAAATGTACACTACTTCAGCAAATTTAGCTTAGATATACAATTACACATTGTTAACACACATCATTTCACCTATACACACTTTGATACATTAACTAAATCGTGTTAATTTAGAAAACACAACATACATATCACGATAATTAACTACTAAACAATTTTAACTCAAATATTAGCTATTAATTGACTTAAAACATTAAAATAAATATATTTGTCGAAAATATACTTATTTAAACTCGTGAACAATACAAAAACAAATATCATCAATGACTTATTTAACAAAATATGTCATTAACATGTCAAAAATACACATTTTTGTCTTTATTATTAAATACAATAGTGTGTGTGTATATATATATCATAACCCAAAATTACAATCATTATTTAGATAAATACATATTTACAATTTTTGCCACCAAACCATAATAAAATGGTTTTTTTACTCATTAATTGCAACATAAAAACATGTTTACTCTTTTACTTCAATACTACAGTACATATATATATATATATTTAAATGTATTGTTGTTATTCAAAAATGTAAATTTCCTATTTTATCAGTACAAAAATTTTGTTGTACATTTATTAAATCAACAAATTAAATTTACTATAAATGATAATAAAACACACCATTTCTATAATTGTTGATTCACATCAATATTTGTGTTCTCATACAATCAACAAACCATCTTGTTCATTGATTAATATTTAAAAGCCACGTGTATATTTTAAATTCATTGTTTTAATCTAAACACAATTCCTCTATTGATATTATTATCAAAAGTACATCTAGTATTTAAAATCCAATTAATAATTTAATAATTTCAACCAATCAATCTATCTCTGATATTGAAAATATATTTTACCCTTTAAATGTTGATTTTCCCATCAATATATATATATACACACACTCTTTCAATATCCCCTTAATTATTTAATTATAATCTTAAGGTTATAAATTGGAGTAAATTTCTATTATAATAAATTGTGTAATTTATTCCAAATACTTGATTTAGAAATGCTCAAAAACTCTATTTTCTAATCTAAAAGTTATACGAGTTTGTCTCACAAACTCGTATCACAAACATATTATCTTAAAAGTACAAAACCCATTAAATCTGCACTTCCCGGTTACCCGAAAATACGGGTTGTTACAAAAGATATATATATATATATATGTATGTATGTATGTATGTATTGAATATTATATTTTGTTTTGTTCCGCTGTGTTTGCTCTTATAAAAACCCGGTCAATCAAGTTTGCGATATTTGATTTTGCAGTACATGAACACCATGGATGTGTCAAGTATTGGCTATCGAAGGTTGGAAATTTAGTTTATCGCAGGACTTTCCAATGAAGCTTACCTTTAGAACTGGACTTTTGTGGTTTATAGTCGATTCAAAGGCGGGCGGATTTGGGTCGTCTCATGTAATGGGGTTATAGCAGGATAGTAGCAAGGCATTAACTGCATAGGAAAAAACGTGATAAAAATAGAATATAAAGAAGTTTTACGACTAATGTAATAAATGAAAGTAAATATTAAAACTCTGATTTATGGGTAATTGATGTAGCAAACATGAATATATATATATATGCACAAATAAAGAAATAAGAGTTAATATAATGAATAGTAATTAATGTAATGAAAGGCGATTCTTGTAATGAACAATAATTAATGTAATAAATGGGAGTTACAGTAAATAGGAAATAATGAAAACAAAAGGGACTAATATAAACTTTATTTATTTAAATGTATATTGCCTTAGGAAAAGGGACCGTTGTGGTCATTAATGGCATATATCATTTATGATAATTAAAAAAAATGGGGATTTCAGGAAGAGATTACTATAATTAATACTAAGTCTAGTAAATAATATTAGAGCTTTTGACCTTAACTTAGGACAGTCTTTCCTACCTTATGTTTAGTTAATCTTAGGAATAACATTTCTATATATTATAGGAATTGGACTTAGCTGGTTAACTATACGAGGTCAGTTGAGTTATTTGATAGAAGTTTGCACTCTCCAACAGTTACATATACATACAACTGATGTGATACATCATTAATTATAGGAACCCATAACAACAATTATTATCATAGCACCAAAAGTTCCTAGAGGTTTACTTCAACCATTGAGGTCTTAAGTGGCTATAGGGACCACCTCCCCTTTGAAAGAAGGAGCCTTAAGGAAAATTTCAATCATAGCCTACTTCGAAACTAAGGTCTTAATTAAGTAATGATATCTGCTTATTGGGGTTTTAAGTGATTGGTTCGCCCTTTTCTCTCAGAGTAAGGGTAAAGTCACAGGTCTTCCCTTATTAGGTATTAATTGATCGAATAACTCGCTTTTTTTGAATAAGAAGTATTAAATGGAAAATTGTGTATAAGACCGGCATCCTTGGAAGAGTCCGCTTCCTTGATGTAGTAAGTGACTGAGAGTAAAGTCCACCTTGGGATATGGTACTAAATGGCTAATATACTGGCACCATAGGTCTTCCTATCCTGTGGGAAGTATTAAGTGGCATAGGGATTTCCTAATAAGTTCATCTAGTAATAATATAGGGGTCCATCGAGGAAGGTCTGAACTGACAAGGAGTTTTCTATCAGTCCTCTAGGTCAAAGTGACTGCTCACTATCTCTCGCCTTATATGGGGTTGAGACATGCATGAATGACGAAGGCCTTAAATTAATGGTAAGGGGACTTAGTGACTAATGTCCTCTAATTTTGAATGACAAGTTAGTAAACCACCTACTAAAGACTTAAGTAAATTTAGGAATCTGCATTTTATATTATGTTTTGAGTTAGGTCATAAGTGGCTATAAACCACATCGTTTGGTTTAGTGAGGTGTTAAGTGGTTAGAAAGTCCACCACTTAGTTATTGAACTATAGTCTGTTTTAAAGGCTTTTTGAATACGTACAATTTCTATCTTAGTATAGAATAATAACCTGTCTCTAGGAAGTGCCACATCGGGTATGGTAGTTAATCATCATGCGTAACTTTATAAGGTTAGGTCCTAATTACTAACCATATTGGACATATAATTTGAGTCAAACCAAATGGGAAAAATGTAATAACCCGGAAATCTGGGCCAATTTAAATTTTTTATTTTGGCAATTTTAGCGAATTTTGGATATTTAAAATGAATTATTTTAAATAATAACAACGAGAAATTTATTTTGAATAGAATTCGAACGAATATATTTATATAGATCGTCGTTAGAATATAAATATTTATTTTAAATTATAAAAGGAATTGAAAATGGCGCGGTAGTTCGATAATTCGATTTCAAACTTCAATTGAATGTACCGGGTGCAAAATAAACCGGATTTTAGTGAAACCAAAAATAGTAGGATCTATTTGATAATATCTTTCCAACGAATCCGAAAAATCAAAATTTCATAGCGGGGATAAATAGATATGTCCAGTTGAAAATTCTGAATAGTCGCTATAGAATTCAGGCCCTTAAAAATGGAAATTTTGCAAACGACCTCGGATTTCGACGAAACCACTTTTGTTGGATCCGGGATGTCAAGTTATTGCTAGGTTTCAAATTTCATAATTTTTTGAATCCATATGTGAGCGTGGCAAAGGAAAACGCGTTTGACCAGTTTAAGTTGATTTTAATCGACGGGAAAATGACCATTTTTCAAACGGTCTCAGAATTCGACAAAATTAGTTTTGTTAGGACTGTATCGTCAATATGAAGCTAGAAAATATTTTTCAGGAATTTTTAGAGTTCGTATGTGGCCCCGGTAATTTAAAATGTGCGTTCAAATTCAATATATAGAGTTATATGTTGATTTTGATGAAAACTGATCGAAATGATCGAATCAGCTTACGATACATATCCCATTGTGTTCGGAATGGGGGTAATTAGCTATGGACGGCAGACGATGGGCCTCGTTTAGAGGTCGAATGAAAAAGTCAACTTTTTGAAATTAAATAATATAAAAATAATATAAATATCAAATATAACCCCCTCGTTTCGAGTTCATTCAGAAGAATAAAAAAAGGCTTCATGCCCTAATAACGCGCCGCCTGGACCGCAGACCACCACCGCGCCTCCGGAGCGCCGCCCCCATGGCCACCTCCGACAAGACCCTCTCCCACGTTCTCTCTCCCCTCTGCAGAAACAACGGAGCCCAAAAAAAAAAAAAAAACCCAACCCACTTCAGAACCGACGTCGCTCCGCCACCCGGAGGACCAACAGGCCACCGCCGAAGACCAGGAACCTCCCCCTACCCTCCAACGTCGAACTCCCCCCCCCCCTTCACTAGTACATCGCAGCACAGCCCTACCATTTTTACTGTAAGTTTTGTTTTTGATTAATTTTATTTATCCTCTTTATGTTATTTATTTGAAGAGGTAAAGTTAGGATTTTTATCTAGATAAAGAACTGATTTTTATACAGTAGAAAAAATAAAAATATAATTTTTATATCGTAGTAAGTTAAAAATATAATTTTTATAAGGTAGAGAGTATAAAAATTAGATTTTTATATATTGAATAGCAAAGTAAAAATTCGATTTTTATATATTGAATAGCGAAGTAAAAATTCGATTTTTATATATTGAATAGCGAAGTAAAAATTCGATTTTTATATATTGAATAGCAAAGTAAAAATTCGATTTTTATATATTGAATAGCAAAGTAAAAATTCGATTTTTATATATTGAATAGCGAAGTAAAAATTCGATTTTTATATATTGAATAGCGAAGTAAAAATTCGATTTTTATATATTGAATAGCGAAGTAAAAATTCGATTTTTATATACTGAATAACGAAGTAAAAATTCGATTTTTATATACTGAATAACGAAGTAAAAATTCGATTTTTATATATTGAATAGCGAAGTAAAAATTCGATTTTTATATATTGAATAGCAAAGTAAAAATTCGATTTTTATATATTGAATAGCAAATTAAAAATTCGATTTTTATATATTGAATAGCAAAGTAAAAATTCGATTTTTATATATTTAATAGCAAAGTAAAAATTCGATTTTTATATATTGAATAGCAAAGTAAAAATTCGATTTTTATATATTGAATAGCAAAGTAAAAAATTCGATTTTTATATATTGAATAGCAAAGTAAAAATTCGATTTTTATATATTGAATAGCGAAGTAAAAATTCGATTTTTATATATGTAGAGAATACGGGCAACGAAAATGACAAAAGGCGAGAAAGGCGAAGATTCCTACATATGAAGAGTCGTGGCGTTGGATAGCTTTGGTGAGAACTTCTCACCTTTTAATTTTGTTTTCTAGTTAAAAATATATATTAGGATGCAGACGGTGTTTAGTAGCACCCGACACCCGTCGTCCACAGACCATGGACGGCTTGTATGCTTGTTTGTTTGATTTTGATGTGTAGTTGATTGTCTGATGTGATGTGATGTGAAACGAAATAAAATATTTTATAGTGGAAAATATTTTATAGTTAAAAATAGAATTTTTAACGTGTATATGAAATGAAATAAATTAATATAAACAAATCGAACGATTTGTTTATATACACACATTTGACTGATATTGATTGGGACGATAAATTTTACACATCACCCAACTGCACAAATAAAATCTGTGTTTGATTGTTTGAAACCCCACATGGGCATTGGGATGATATTTGATGTACACTAATCCCGATTGTTTAGTTGTATGTCGATCGATTGATTGACAGACTGTTATAAGCGTTAAATATTTATATTCGATGCTTATACAGTGTAGAGTGCACTTTGGATGATGGTTGATTATTCATCGTTGTTATTATATACATGTGTTGTAGAAAATCCATATAATTAACATTATATGGTAATTGATTGGGCTTCATTCAATATCTGAAATAGAAATATTTGAATAGAAATATTTGAATAGAAATATTTGAAATAGAAATATTTGAATAGAAATATTTGAAAAAGAAATATTTGAAATAGAATATTTGAAAATGGAAATATATGAAGCCGTGTTGATTAGATTGAAGCCATTTTGACGTGAACGATATTTATATCGATTTTATTCATTTTATAATGAATATCGATTTTATTCATTTTATAATGAATATCGAAAGTGATTTCAAAATCTGATATTTTGAAAAGAATTGAAATTCAAACTGAATTTGAATTGAATTGAATTGAAAACGAATTCGAATTGAATTGAATAGAAAACGAATTTGAATTGAATTGAAAACGAATTCGAATTGAATTGAATAGAAAACGAATTCGAATTAAATTGAATAGAAAACGAATTCGAATTGAATTGAATAGAAAACGAATTCGAATTGAATAGAAAACGAATTCGAATTGAATTGAATAGAAAACGAATTTGAATTGAATAGAAAATGAATTCGAATTGAATTGAATTGAAAACGAATTTGAATTGAATCGAATAGAAAACAAATCTGAATTGAATTGAATTCAATTAAAAACGAATTAAAATAGAATTGAAATCGATTTGAATTGAAATCAAACAGAAGTGAATGCAAACAGAATTTATAAGGGAAAATTCAATTTTGATTTGAATTTGAAATAAAGGTTGAAATTGTTTTTGAAACAAATTTGAAATGATTTATAAAATTCGTTTTAAAAAAGGAAATCGACGAAATATATAATATATATATATATATTATATATATAATGGCCTGAATAGAACGCGCCGCGCCGCGGCAGTTCGTGAATTTCGACCATTGACTTCGAACGGACATTGAGGGAGATCCGACCGTCGGATTCTCCTAAAACCGGAACCGTTGGGTTCGTATCGAAAAGAGCTTTCTAACGAATATTAGAAATTTGAAATCTAACGGTTTGATATGGAATTATGTCCAAATCAAATTTGGAAAAGGTCGCTGTAAGTGCAGTTCGATGGCCGTTGATGGAAATCGACTGTACAGGCTTTGATAAATTTATTAAAAATAATAATAATTTGTGTAAAATCATAAGAAATGATTTGTGAAGAATTGGGCTGAAAAACTCCATATTTGAAAGGATAAAAATAGATTTTTATCGAAATGAACTAGTTTTGAACTAGAATAATAATTTATTTATTTTTAAAATAATTAAAGTGGATTTGAAATGGTTTTGAAAATAACCAGGATTTCCAATATATAGATTGGAAATGGATTTGAATCGAAATTGTCTTCGCAATATTTCGATGTGGGATTTTGTGATTATACAGGTGTTGTTATGGGAAATTTGAAAGATATATTAATATCGTTATTTCCAATATGATATTTGTTGGTCGTAGAATTTGATATTGAATATAAGCCGATATATTTTCTATTCGGAGCCTTGTATTTAATATCAAATGGGATCTTGGGTTTGTCGTGAATGGCGTCTTCATTAACGCTGTTTTTAAACCCAGTTGAGGAAAAGATTAAATCTTTTACTTAGGTTAAATGAAGTATACCAATTAAATAATATTTAATTGGAATTGAATTGGTATTGATTTTTGGGTTTTACCGTGAACAGTGTTTTAAATAACACTTGTTCTTTAAACCGATAATTAGTAGAATGTGATTTTGGGTTGTCGTGAACGATATCTTCAATAATACTATTCTTAGACCCAAAGGAGTTAAGAAAATCAGAAACTAACTGGAGATTAGTTAAGCTGAATGGTTTCTGGGGTATTGATCTGACGTTGGTTTCGGCCTTCGGGGTTAATACTTAGGGAATTGCTCACTTGCTAATTTATGGTTAGGGTCTGATTGAAATGTAATGTTATTTTGGGTTTATAGTGAACCGTGTTTTAAATGACACTGATTCTTTAACCCAGTTAAAGATTAAAACTAAGTGGAGTTTTAATGAATCTTTAATTAGATTGAAAAGATCGAGAATGGAGTATCACCAGTTTTGCTCCAGGCGATAGTTAAATCTATAATTAGATTTGAACGTGAAATGGTAATTGAATTTACCGATAACACCGTGGTATTAATTATAAAGTATTACCAGTTTTTCTTCATGGGATGAATAGGTTGGGAAAAAAAATAAATAATTACTTCGGTTCGCTAATCCCGACTAGTTTGGAAAACCATAATTTGGTTTGAAATGACATCCAAAGGAAGATCAAAGAATAAATTTTAAAGAATTTATCTTTGATAAAATTAATGGGAACCTTTCCCTAAGAACGTGAAATTTAGAAACTAACTGTAGGTTAGCTAAGAAGGATGGTTTCCTGGGTATTGATCGGATGTTGGTTTCGGCCTTCGGGGTTAATATTTGGGGAATTGTTCTCTTGCTAATTTACGGTTAGTGACTGTTGAATTGGGATGAGGCGTATGTTGTGTTTAGGTAACATTTGTTTGCTATATACGCGGGTTATTCGGAAAGGCCGGGTTTATACCCATTCTGAATAACCGATTCGACGAAAAGTCGAAGATGTTGACGGTGGTCGAAGACCGGAAGTCTTCACATCGTTTGGGTGATTACTGATGATCTTGATTGGGCTGTACACCCAAGATGAGGGAATCAGTTGGTGGTCGTCCAGACGTACTTGGAGATCGACGGATATGCGAGGAAAGTGCCTCCGGTTTCGTTCAGACCTAGAACGGACTTGTAAATGGATGATGTGTCTGACATTGTATTCCTTTATATTGTATTCGTTGATCTCTGCTAAATATATATCTGTTTGGCGGTGGGGAATTTATTCTCTTGCTTAACGCCCTTCTCTGAGACATACGAGCTCAGAGGTTATATATTGGCAGAAATCAGTGGTACGATATGGATTGATAGTGTGGCATGCTGAGATGCAGTGATCCAGACTTCTGTTGAAAAGCAAAGTTTGGTGGATGATGATCAAAGCACAGCTTTAATATAGCATGGCTTTGTGTATAGCGTTGATTCGCGAGCCTCACACCTCGGTATGGTGGTAAACTGATGGTTTGATCAGTATGCTTTTTAGTGGATGGGCACCTTAGTGGTGTCGTGGATTCGGTCGACCGAGATGAGCTTAGTGCTCAGGGATATATAGAGTAAGCGGTGTTTTCTCTCGCTGGGACGTAAGCCGCGGTGATACTCTGGTCCCAAAAGTGCGGATGTGCAGACGGTATTTTCTCTTGTTGGGACGTAAGCCGTAGGGAATTGTATTACGCGATCGATCTTTCGAATCAGGAGCCACCATGATGGAAATCCAACTTTCCAATACGTGTATTCCGGTTTTATTTGTAGAGCCTAGTATGGCGACATAGTGGGATGGGGCGCTTATGCCGTCTATGATTGATACTTATGATTTGAAGATGTTTTATACAATATGCACTTATAATATTATCAAATGATTTGTTTTAAACGTATCAAGCATTCTTGGCTATTATAAGGTAAAAACCCTATCCTCCGGCTTGCGTTGCATTATGAGATGGGACCTGGGTCTTATAATAGCTTCATTTTTCTTTATTTAGCATTGCGCTGTTATTTTATGCACTGGTGTTCTTGGGAGGAAACCCGTTCCGTGTTATACGGCGTGGTCCCTTGATTTACCGAACTTTAAAATAAAGATTAATAACTATTTTAGTTCTCACACCAGTCACATGACTGACCTGGAGTTTATTGTTTTAACCTAAACTCTGGGTGCCCTTATTTTGACACGGGCAGCTAGTAGTTTTGGTTTTGCAGATTTGTATTCACAGAATCCTGGTTTACAGCTGGAATGATATCCGGAAAGCTTTGTATCCGTATATCTCTTCTAGTTGTGTATTGTATTATTTTCCGCTGCGATGTATTTAAATGTAATTTAAATCTCTGTTAATTTCTGTGTAATATTTATTCATACTCTGTATATTCTTTTATTCTGATGGAATTGTTGTAATATACAATGAAATGTTCTTCTGTCTGCGTTCTGATTTGTCTTATCCTCACAGTAATTCGTTCTTTCTCATCTCTTCGGAGACCGGGGAAGTTCGGGTCGCTTCAAAAAATTAGTGCATTGCAGATAGTATTTTATATTTTCACCTCATCAGGACTTATTGTTATGTCGCCCTCCTCATAACAACTAGCGGGTTATCTTAGAAAGGACATGCCTTTGGAAATGTTCATGTTTGGTTTACTGTTCTTTTTCTCTCATGATGGTATTTATGTGGCGATTCACTGTTAAGGTAGCAGTCATGGTCAATACCTATTAACCTACCTAATTTTCGATGTGAGTTTAGTTTTACTATACTCTAATTATGTTCATGCTCATTATGTGTAGACACCATATTTATATGATATATACTTAGAAGGGTTTGAGTTTTGATTATGGTTGAAATTTGAGCTCGGAAAAGTGCAGGTTGTTACTGTTTGAACTTAAAAAAATTTATAATTTTCTTTTGTAAACATCTAACATTGCTATGTTAGTTTAGGATCAAAATAAAATAATGAATATTAAGCTATTTTGTTTTGAGTATTCATGTTGTATGTTCTTTCCTTTTTGGCATCACTATGTATAATTTGATTATATTTAAACTTTAAATTTCTACAAATCAAGTTTTTAAAAACGATGATCTTTTCGACTGTATGTGCTAGGTGTTAGGGCTATATGTAAAGTGAAACATTATCAAAATCCATTTGATTTATAGCCCTATTTCATTTCCAAGGATTTTAATAATAGGTAAATGTTATTGCATAATGCCATCCTTTCTTACAGTTCTTTATATTATATTGATTGTGTTTATTGGATCCTTATTAATTTCTTTTTACACCTTAGTTTAAATTTGGATAAACAATAATTCCTTATTTTACATTTCATATTTCATATAGTAACATGTTTTGTTTTTTTCTAACCTCAAATCCTAATTGAAAAATAAATAAACAATGTTTAAATGAACTAGTTTTTAATATATATTACAATTTGGAAGAAAAAAATTGAAACAAATTCTAAATATCGATAAACTAACTTTAGGAAAATTAATATTAATTTAAATTGATGTCCAAAATGAAGTGTTTTTTTATAAATGTAAGTTTTGATTTCTCTATTATGTTCGTCTTGGCTCTTATTTGATGGTAAAACTTGTATATATGTATTAATTTAAGTATCATGAATTGAAGAGGAATGAATTTTTTTCAGTGGAAACGAGAAAAAAAGAAAATGAAAGAGAAGAAAAATGATAAATTCATTATTGGTTGGGTTGAGTAAATAAATTTAAGTGATTTTACCATTCTTTATGATGAACTAGGGTAGGAAAAGAAACGAAAGGATATTAATAAAGAGTGCTGCTAAAAGCACCCAAAATTCTTCTTCCTAATACCATACATGGTATTAGGAAGTGTAAATCTGGGTGCTTTTAGCATCACATGGTGGTGCAGTGCTAAAAGCACCTAGTTTTACACTTCCTAATACCACTCATGGTATTAGGAAGAAATAATTTGGGTGCTTTTAGCAACACACTTAATAAATCCATCATAATATTTTTTTTAGCACGACTACAATTGTGTCTATTTTATTTAACCTATTTGTGCATTAATACAATTTCCCTTTACTAAGCCTATGAGTTGTTCATTTTGGCATTATCTTTAACAATTATTATTCTTGGTTTGTGTTGTTTGAGCTCATCTGTTACTTTGTATTTTCTGGTAGAGTTAATTAACACTTGGCATAAACTAGTTGAGATAGAAAACAAACTAGGAGTGCGTTACCTAGTTTTTTGTTGCAGTAAGTGTGCTTGTTGTGCACCTTTTTTCCATACTATCATTCTGAAGAATGGCTAGTTATGAAATATTTTTCTAATAATCTTCTAAAAAATAACTATGAATTTGAAGTTTAAATATAAAGTAAAAAATATCGAGATCTCTAAAACGTGAAATTAAAATTCTACTGCTAAATTTCTAATAGTAAATAATTAAATTACTTTAAGATCGATATCATCCACGATTAAACTTTTTTAATGCTTTTTGGTATGAGTTTAGTTGTTTCGCATGGAAAATTATTAAGTCCATTATTTTACGTAGCAACCCAATGATATGATTTCCTCATTGTTGTCTTACCAATTGTGTAGTGTTATTATTTTCTTTAATCATTATCATTAGTTTTAGGTACTTGAATTTGTTTGAAATTTTTATGGTATTTTAAAAGCAATTAACACAGGTCTAAAATTAGTTAGTTGAATAAAAATGTTATTTTTAGTGGAAGAGGGCACACATGTTCCGCACCCTCTTAGTAAAATCTGACTCAACGTATATTGTATTCTTCTATAAATTGCGCTAAACGGGTCCATTCTAGTGCCTCAAATAATAATTAAATATATCAGTTCAAACATAAAATTTCTAGATTTGCCATGGAGTTTCCGTTGAAGATCTCAAATGTGAGTGTTTAATTAGTACTCTTTTTTCCTAAATGGATTATATTCTTTGCTATTTTTTTAATGATTTTTATCACCGTTAACTCAAGTATTTTACACTTGAAATCAGATCTGGAAATTTTGTTACTCATAGCATTTTTATTATTCTTGTTTTCATGGATATAGTATTTGTTTCCCCTTTTTGGATATATTATTAAGCTAATAATGCTTAAAATTTAATTAAAAGATCACTTCTTGAAAAAGTAGGAGCAAAATTTAAATTTCTAATCAACTGATTAGTATTATTACTATTTTAGTAGTTTTCAATTCCAACTTAAAAAGTCTAAACTTTGCTTATATTGTATCTTCGGAGTAGCTCACTATCTTATGACACAAACTTCCTTTGATTTTATTTATATATTTTATATTTATCTTGTGTTGCTATACTTGATAAGGTCAGAATAAGTTAAAATTACGCTAAGATATGTCTTAGCTTGCAATACATTATTGCATAATTTAAGAGTTGAGAGTAATATTTTGTTCAAACAAATAAACACTTCATTTGGAATCGACTTTTGACATTTTGGTTCACTTCCTACTTTTTGTTAAATTTTCCTTTTCGGTAATTGTTAATGTCAATATGGAGCATGTGTAATTTTATTAGAAAAAATAAAGTCAATTTTCTGTAACAATTTCAATGTGATGGAGAATATAAATTTACATATAAAATTTAAGTATTTCATACTTAAAGCTCGGTGCTTAATTACATAAACTACAAATGTTATTTTTCTTCTAGTATTATGGTAACCAATATGAATCTTAAAATTCTGATTGATATAATTTAGTTTTTTTTAATTCATCTATGTATTTTCCAGGGTGGGGGGAAAACTATCGAAAGTGGAGATGAAAATAAGAACAAAGGGAATGTTGCCAAAAAATCCCCAAAACAAAAAAAGAAAGTGTACAACCGATATACACCTGAACTAAACCAGAAATTGCAAGAGTACGTAATCAAAACAATTGAATTAATTTCATGTAAAATTTTGGTCTAACATTAATTTTTTAAAAATATTTGAACCTTATTAGGTTTTATGAGATGAACAAACATCCAGATGGGAATGCGAGAGAAGTTATTTCTGCAATTGTTGGACTTGACAAATGGAGGGTCGACATTTGGTTCTAGAATAAAAGAGCATCAGATAAGGTTAATTTTAGATTACACTAATCCACCAACATTCTAAAGATGAATGTACATTGTTGCCATTATGTAAAAACAAAATTATTGTACATTCATTTAGAACTTAAAATTAGACATATAAATTAGACATACTATAGTGTTTGATAAAATACTTAAGATTTTTCAAGCATATTTTACATTAAGTATACATGTACATAGATGCATGTGTCATCAATTTATATCTATATGTTCAGGAATTTTTTAAATTAATGAAAGATCTCAATTTGGTATTATATTTAAATACTCATTTCCTTCAAACATAATAAAATAAAATATTGTATTGACATAAGTTTCATATCAAACATATATATAGACTTTTGTAATTTAATTTAATATTTTTATCAAAATTATTAGGGGAAAACAACTTTTTTGAAAAAGTAAAGTTGTTGTTATTTCGATGGTTTAGCCACTATATATGGTTAGTCATCATTTGTAAGAACTCTAAACTTGAACCTATGTTGGCATTTGGACATAATTTCTTCTTCATATGGAATATGACAATATGACTGTTAATTTCATGCATCAAATACTTTTATGTAACAGAAAAAGTCGGAAAAGATGCTCAACCAACAATTGAAGGAAGAGAATTATCAACTCCGTGCTGAGAATGAAAGTCTTAGACATTCCCTTGCAGCTGCTTCTTGTTCATGCTGCTACTTTTGTAGAATCAAGAGACGCAAAGTTATTGATGCCCACTTAAAGAAAAAGGTAACTAATAAATTTATCATAACCACAATATTAATGAGAAAATTCTTCTTTGACTATTAGTTTAAAAATAATAGTTCACATGTCTCACATCTTCAGTTATTTAATTCTTTATTTTATAAGTAAGTCATAATTTCAAGAGAAGTAAGGTAGTGATAAATTTCTACTTATCATATCACTACCTATTAGTTGGCTATGATTTCTACACTAAGTTGGTATGCAAGTAAAATTGATATAGTAACGTCAAACTTACCATCCATAATGGAAAAAAAAATGTTAATATTTTCTTTTCAAAATGAAATGAAATGGTGATTTACTAATGTACTTATAGGTTTCATTTTGTTATTTTTTATGTTTTTTATCAAAGCGAAGAAAGTTATCAGATTTAAGCCTGAAATTAAATTTAGATAATGCTAATTGCATTACCCATTTTTCTATAGATGTCTTCAAATAAATGAGAAGAGGATATGTGGATGAAGCACCAACATTTAAAATATATATATAATATTTTGTTATTTCAAATAGAATGACATTACCATATAATACGTGATTTTGGATTATCAATACAAGAGCCTTACTAATTTTTAGTGAATATGAGAAAGACCATTAAAAGCACACTCAAATTACCTTACGGTTATGCTACATGTCATAAGTATTTATAAAAAGATGATCACTTATCATTTCCACTTCATCGTTTTCAAATAATAGAATTACTAATTTAAAATAATTTCCTTAATTGATATAATATCTGAAATATTTTTTATGTATGCTTATTTTATCAGTTAACAAAGCATAAACTTATATATTTGGATTTACTGTTATCAATTTTGAGTAGATTATTAAATGCAGAGAAATGATTATTTTAGAATAATTAATCATAAATATTTGAGTAGATGCAACTATCCTATTATTTCTTTTTAACAACAATTCAGAATATTGTGTCCTAATTAGCTTATCTTTTGCGAGTATTATCGGAAACGTGAGATACATGCTTGCACTAATGTTATTACCATATATACTTTCATTATATACTAGTAATATTAAGTTATTAACAATACGTAATAGATTATGCTAGTTAAGATATAATATAAAATGGTTTAATTTATTTATACTGAAAAAAGTGTTTATAAACATATTTTTCTTGCATTTATGCTGCTAATTATATACATAACTTATATGTAGAATGATAATCACCATAGCATAATTGCGCAACTCCATAGGGCTGGGAGCAAAGGCACTTCATCACCCTCTAAAGTTCACAATTCAGTGGGGATGTCAATAACCAAAGGATCATTTAGTTCTGGGTGTCCTTACTCTAATCCTTGTTTCGAAGAAACTGATCTTGATTTAGAACTTCGATTATGATGATGATGATAGTCTGGTCCTATTGGAGATCATTGTTTGAGTATTCTCAATGGTGTGGTTAATTTAGGGATTTTACTTCTTATTTGTTTTCAAACTTTATTTTCTTGTAGTAATCATTGTTGGTATATTAATGTGAAGATGGTTATGTCATCAAATTAGGATTTGATTCACAATATTTCATTCATGCTTTTGTTTATTTGAGTCTATGGTTGCAAAAATATTAATTTCTTATGGGTAGTGTCTTTTCTAGTGATAACCTTGATTGAATTACACAAGTAAGAAATAAATCAATTATGGAAAATTACCGTATTTTCAAAATCTAAGATTTATCGATCTATGATCACATGGAGAAAACTACAGAATTAAGTTCAAACTAGAAAATTAGTTTCAAAATCTAACAAAATCCTTTTCTTTTTATATAATATTTGGATATAATGTATTACAATATAAAGTTTTTGGCTCCTATCGGTATTTACGCTCTATGGTTTGAAAAAAATGGTGGATACTTCATTATAAAATTTCTTTATTTATGGAGTTGGAATCTTCTAAATTATACTACGAAACAACAAAATGGTGCAAACTAGAAAAAACATATTATGGAATGCAAGAAGAAATTGAATGAGAAAGTCATGATAATTATAATTTAAAAGAATTACGTTAATTTTAGTTTAATTTTACATAGTTGACATAATACTAAATTTGGACTAAATAAAGTATATTAAAATGTTTAATATAACTTGTTGACTTCCAACTAATTATCAGCCATGTATTATAAAAACAATAGCGATGGTCATTTGTTTAAGGAACATTAAAGATCTAAAATGGTCCATATTTAACTCCATTTTAGGAAAGGAAAGAACAAGGAAGAGAGGTTAGAAAAATTGAAATGACCCAAACTTCCCCTTACGGGAAAGCCCGAATTGAATTGAGAACACAACTCATTAGAACACAAACAATAGAACATTTCATTGCTATTACAACAATTACATCAGAGTACAAGATATCAGAGTATGAATGATTATACAACAGAAAAAAATATCAGAGAATTAAAATACATAGCAGCAGAAATATATGTAATGCATAGCAGAAGTACATCAACTAACACAACTGAATGAAATACACGGATACAAAGCTTTCCGAATATAGCTCCAGCTGTAATTCAGGATCCAGGGAAAAGAAATATCTACGAAAACCAAAACTACTAGCTATCGGTATGGAAAATATGGCACCCAGAGTTTAGGTTAAAACAATGAACTCCGAGTCAGTCATGAGACTGGTGTGAGAACTAAAACAGTTATTAACTTGATTTTAAAGTTAGGTAAATCAAGGGACCATGTCGTATAACACAGAATGGGTTTAACCCTAAGAATACTAGTGCATAAAACAAACAGCGCAATGCTAAATAAAGAACAATGAAGCTATTATAAGACTCAGGTCCCATCACACAATGAAACGCAAGCCGGAGGATAGAGTTTTACCTTATAATAGCCAAATATGTTTGGTACGCAAAATTTATCTTTTATTATTACTATAAGTGAAGAAATCAACTTTAAATATAAATGTATCAATCCTAGACAACCTGAATGTCCAATACCCCTATGCTGCCAATAGTATACAACTAAAACCGTAAAATGTCGTATTGGAAGTTTAGATGTCCATCATGATGGCTACTGATCCGAAAGATCGATCACGTAGTGTAATACTCAACGGCTTACGTCCCGTGCATGAGAAAGAGCCGTAATTCTCATCCGCACTATATCCAGGATATCAAGTATCTAAACGGCTTACGCCCCATGCATGAGAAAATGCCGTATACTCTATCCTTCTGGGAATCGAGGGTGTGCCCTATCCCTACCAGGTGTGTAGCGACAACACCCAGCCTATCTCAGTCAACTAAATCCATCCATCTCGAAAATATACTGATCTAACCATTAGTTCACCATCATACCGGGGTGCGAGGCTCGCGAATTAACGCTACACAAAGCCGTGCTACTTAAAGCTATGCTTTGATCATCATCCAACAAACTTTTCTTTTCAACATAAGTTTGAATCGTTGCATCTCAGCATGCCATACTATCAATCCATGTCATACTATTGATTTCTACCAATATATAACCTCTAAGCTCGTACATTTTAAAGAAGGGTGTTAAGCAAGAAAATAAATTCTCTGTCACCAAACAGATATATATTTAGCAGAGATCATTGAATACATCATAATGAAATATAATGTCAGACACACCATCCATTTGCAAGTCCATTTTGGGTCTGAACGAAACCGGAGGCACCTTATTCCTCATCTCGTATGTCCAATATAGAAGAGAGGCGCTCGCATATCCGAACAATCAACAAATACGTCTAGATGGCTACCACTCTAACCCCTTCAAGGTAGCTACTCCAATCATGGGGATCAGTAGCAACCCATCCATTTGATGTGAAGATCGTCGGTCTTGCACCATCTTCAATCTCTTCGACTGTTAGTCGTCGTATCAATTATTCAGAATGGGTTAAACCCGGTATTTCTGAATAACTCGCGTATCTTATAATCAAGTGCTATAATAACACATCATACGCCTCATTCCAATCCAGAATATTCTTTTATTCGTATTTCTTTATTCTGGAAAGGTTCTCATTAATCTTATCAAAGATTATCACTTTTAAACACATTGTTTAATCCATTTCTTCGGAAATCATTTCAAAAGATTTATAGTATCTTTTCACAGCTTAAACCAAATTAAGGTTTATCAAACTAGTCGTGATTAACGCCTTATTGAAGTAATCATTCATTTAATTATCCCATCCCAACCTATTCATCCCATGGAGCAAAACTGGTAGTGCTCCATATTTAACACCACTGTGTTATCGGTAAATTCAATTACCATTTCACGTTCAAATCTAATTAATGATTTAACTATCGCATGAAGTAAAACTGGTGATACTCCATTTTCGAACACTTTTCAAATTTGGAAAATTTAATTACCACATTAACATTTCAATCTAATTAAAGTTTAATTAAAACTCCACTAAGTTTTAATCTCCAAAAATCATTATTTAATGATTATTCAAATTTAGGAAATAAATCCTGTCCTTACTAGGTTAAAGAACGAATTTCCTTTAAAACACAGTTCACGATAAACCCAAAATCATATTCCATTAAAATGGAACTTTCACGGAAAACATATCAATATATAATCGATATAAATTTCCGTATCAGACTAATAATATAAATTCCATATATAATAACGGTCTTCCTTCAAAGAAGCTCTTCTCGATTATCACCAAATCGAATTCCATTCAATTCCAATTTAATATATTAAATTGGAAAACTTTACTTTGGAAAGTTCCATTAATCCTAACTAAAAGATTTATAAATTACAGATCATATTCTTCACTGTTAATTGGGTTAAAGAACAAATGTTATTTAAAACACCGTTCACGATAAACCCAAAAATCCAATTCTTTTATTCAATTCCAACTAAATATTAATTAATTGGTAAACTTGACTAAATCTTAATTTAAAGATTTATTCTTTTCTCAGCTGGGTTTAAGAATAGTGTTATTTAAGACATTGTTCACGAGAAACCCAAAATAAAATTTGATATTAAATACAAGGCTCTAAATAGAAATTATATCGGCTTATATTCAATATCAAATTCTAAAACCAACAAATATCGTATTGGGAATAGCGACATGTGTATCTTCCAAATTCCTCAACAATATCCGTATAATCACGGAATCCAATATCAAAATATTCCGAAGATTATTTCCATTCCAAATCCATTCTAGTTTATTCGTTGGAAAATTCTGGTTATTTTAAAACCATTTTCAAATCCAATTTATTTATTTCTAAAAAATAATTAGATTATTATTCTAGTTATTAACTAGTTCTTTCGACAAAAACATATTTTTATCTTTTGAAATATGGAATTTTTCACCCAAAATCTTTCCAAATCATTTATTATGATTTTACATAATTTTTCCATATTTTAGTAATTTTATTAAGGCCTTTACAACCGATTTCCAATAACGGCCACTGAACTGCATTCATAACGACCTTTTCTGAAATTGATTTGGACATAATTCCAAATCTAACCGTTCAAATTTAAATCTCTTATATTCATTGGAAAGCTCTTTTCGATACGAACCCGATTGTTCCAGTTTTAGGAGAATCCGATGATCGGATCTCCCGTTACGTCCATTTTAAGTTATCGAAATTCACGAACGGTTGCTGCGCGGTGCGTTCTATTCAAGCCATTAAATATATATATATATAATATATATATATATATCATCGGTTTCGGTTCAAAATGTATTTTATAAATTTGTTTTGAAACGATTCCACTTCTATTTCAATTTTAAATCAAAATTGAATATTTTATATCATTATAATATTAAAATGATAATATTTTCAAAATATCATATTTTGAAATCACTTTTCGATATTCATTATGAAATGAATAAAATCGACATAAAATCCCGTTTGTGTTAAATATCGTTTAACTACTTAAAATGGCTTCACATTTCAATATTTTCGTGTCTATCCAAAATCGTACATCAAAATCACATTTTTATTATTCATTGAATATTATTTTAAAATGTTCATTAATTCTGAACTGGAATCAGACTCAGCTAATTACCATATAATTTTAGTTATATGGATTTCATACATCACATGCATACAACAATAATGATAAACAATCATTAAAAATTCGTACAACATCCAGAGTGCATTTTACAACTGTATAAGCATTAAAATAAATAAATAACGCTTATACAGTATGTCAACCCATTAGTTGACATCCCACTAAACAATTGGGATTAGTTTATGTCAAATATCATCCAATACCCATGTGGGGTTTTCAAACAACAAATACTGATTATTATTTATGCAATTGGGTGACGTGTAAAAATTATCGACCCAATCAAGATCAATTAAATAGGTGTACATAAACAAACTATCTGATTTGTAAATGAATATTTATTTTATTTCTTTTCATGGTAATTTTTATATACATTTTATATAAATAATTTTATATACAACAGTATCAATCAATGACAATCCCAATCACAATCCAAAACAATATCAATCAATGACAATCCCAATCACAATCCAAACAAACAACCAACCATGGTTTGTACAAAAAAATAGTGTTCGGAGCTACTAAGCCCCCTCTGCAACCTATGATATAATAACTGTAAAATAGTTTGAGTGAGAAAGAGTTCTCACAATCGGTTTCCACTCCGTCATTCTTTATTGAATGGTTTGTGTAACAACCCAGAAATTTCGACGATTGGAATATACGATTAATTAAAGAATTTACTATTAATAATCAATTTATGTTGATATTTGGATTAAAAATCAATTATATTGGTCTTATGTATGAATTAAACGAAATATTTAATTCAAAATGGTTGGTTGGAAATCAAATATTAATGTTGAATATTTAAATTGAAAATTTGTTAGATATTGATTCGACTGGAAAAATATATAAAACAATTGGATTTAAAAATAGACGTTAATTAACGTTAAATAAATTGGAGGATTTTATTTGTAAATAAGCTTGGATTTGTGTAGATAAAGGGAATTTAATTTAACATTTCAAATTGGGAATTTAACGATATTATTTTATGAACAAGCGGAATAAAATCGGTGGGCCGATAACTAATATAAAATAAAATAACGTCATATGCAAACAAAGTTAGAATCCGACCAGATCAATTTTATTGTGATCAGAACGTTGAAACGAAATGGTACATGTAATTTTTGTCGTGTTTGCGGTTCGAAATCAGAGCGGAACATGGTTATTCGCGGTAAAATTTAACCGTGTTATCACCTACCCTAAATAAATCCCTTTCCCATACGTTTTCTCCCCAGGTATTACCCTCCTTAGTTAAATTCGTAAGCTACTGTTTTTGCCTTGGTTCCCACGGATTCTTTCTTTATAAATTGAAGCCCTCGTTCCCCAAAGTTCATTCAGCAAAAAGGAAAATCAGTTCTTATGACCGATTAAATTGCCATCTACTCGAGTCAAAGCCGCATCGCTTCCAAATCAAAGACACTAAACCCTAAATCGTCTCTGGTCGCTCAATCGAATCAGCCTCCTTCCATAATAGATCGAGTTGCTTCCTCCTTCTTCTTGGTCAAAAATCATAGCTTCAGCAACGAAGCCACACGCAGCAGCTACAGCGAACAATTCGAAGCCCACCTCGTCAATTTGCGATTCGTTGCTTTGCCTTCTTCACTTGCCGCTGCAGGTAAGTAAACCTCACTTATGATTAATCTGTGTTCAAGGGATTTAACTTCATAGAAATTGAATGTGATAGTATAAGTCTTGTTGTTGTTTTCATTATTGAATGATTTGGCTGATTTGTGCGGGGTTGTTACGATTTAAAACACTGTGAACATCATGATTGTCCGCTGGTTTCCAATCGGCTTGACTCTTGTGTGATTTTTCCAGTTTTGTTTCAACTTCATTGATATGTTGCCATGAAACTATGATTGGGTTCTTGGGATACAAGCCAGTAATAAACCTGATTGACTTTTCTGGAAAGTTCAGTAGACTCTCATTCCTCCACAACTAACCCGAACATGAAGCTTTTACCAAATAAATGTTGAATTGATACTTGTCTAAAAATGATTTTTATGAGATATGGTACTCCATTTTTGCAAAGACATCAGTATAGATAGGCTTACCCAAAAGCAACATGAAGATCCATTCGAAAACAAATAAAAATGTCAAAGACAAAGAAATTTAAAATTTTGGAAGGGAGATAATATAGTTCTACAGTATAT
Source organism: Allium sativum (assembly GCA_030737875.1). NCBI lineage: Eukaryota > Viridiplantae > Streptophyta > Magnoliopsida > Asparagales > Amaryllidaceae > Allium > Allium sativum. Next base: position 395,361,958 of record CM060922.1, read on the forward strand.
TTTGATCCCACTAACCAGCCAAATGAATACACCATGGTATGGTAATTATTACCAGACTTTAGTATCCGGCAATCCGCCAACTTGCTATGAATATGAACTAATTATATGATTTTGGTTTTGATTAAACTTGAGCTATGCTGGAACAAAATACTAGCGGCATTTGTTCAAGGCCTGTTTGGACTTGCCTTGTAAACTGCTATTAAATGGGCACATATAAGTTGGTCATAAGTTGTTTGCTTTGTGTAGCACCTGCACGAGTCCCCTACTATAAATGATCACCTAGTCTAAGTTTACATTTGATATCCTCAACCTGAATGTGTCTCACAACTGTTTTAATAAATGATATTGCTTGAGTTAATTTCATGGCATTTGCTGTCGTATACTGTTTGGCTGCTGAAATTGATAATCTGAATACTGTTTTTAACATTGATAATCTGGATTGGATAATTTGAAGATGTTTGGTCTGCTGAGTCATTTGACGCTCCGGTCGCAGCCGTATATCACCTTCTCATAACTACAACTTACATGTTGTTCCCTGATGTGGAATAAGATTACTAGATACTCTCTTGAGATTTGTTACTTAAAATAAAATAACATATGTAAAGTACAACTGTGTTTATAAGTGTTGGCTTTTCTCTTGGTTGTATTTAAAATGTTCATCCAGTTTCAAATCAACCAATATAGCAACTGTGCTTGTGTTTTTCCATTGAAATAACAACATAATGCTAGACTTATGCCTTGCTCTGACCGCATGATTTCTTGATTTTGTACAAAATTTGTACAGTCCAGAGGATACCATATTTTGTTGTTAAGCTTGAGTTATTCCATTAAAAAGTTGCTGGCTACCAGCTCATCTTGTTGTTACGAAATCACCAAAACTGTGCATGCCCTTCAGATGGCTAGAGCATTCGGTTATCATTTTCCACTCTGTTCCTAGTTGCACTTGTGTACTGTTGTTTAGTCAGTGCAATGAGTGCATGCTAGAGGGCATATTTAAACCCTGGTTAACCTGTCCAGTATGTATATGTTGTAGGCATATTGAGTGGTAAATCTGCACTAGTTGCCTTACTATATCATGACCATTTATGCCACCATATTATGCGGCATCTTCTTTTAAATGCCTGCACCATTTACTCTTGTTCACTATATATATTGGCTTGTCAAACAACCTGCCGCACCATTTATTCATGTTCATTTTCAGGACGCTGAGGCATTATACATGTGTGTGTATATGAAAATACGTGTACATGCAAGCTTCTGGAATACACTAAGTCATTATATATATTTGGTTTAGGGACGTTGAGGCGGGGTACACGTGTATACATGTGTACACTCGCAAACACCCTATACTGTTCGTCCTTGGAACTAGATGGAACCGATATGAACAGATACCACAGCTCTCTATTTTATGACATCGATGTTAGAATTAACTATTACATTTCAGTTTTCTATTGAAGTTATTTTACTCGAACTATGATTAATCCTGACTCGATTGTTTTTATGTTTTGCATGGGACGCTCGAGTCAGACCCTGAGCATTACAGATTTAGAGATTTCAACTTGGGATTCGAAGATTGTCGAAGTCGGGGATTCCAAAGACGCGCACTCTGAAGATTTTAAACCAGTAAAGATTTTTTTTCTTGTATTAAATTGTTTCTTTTTTATGTCCGCTGTATTTAAAAGGATTGTACTCAAACCTATGATTTATAAATAAAAGATTTAATTCTGTTATTCAATACTGTGTCATTTATTTATTCTGTATTTTCTGTGTGTTGATTCTATCTTTCAAACCCTATAAGCTAATAATGGTCCGTCGTTTTGAGCGTTTTAAGTGGGTTTAACTACCAATTTGAAGCGGTCAAAAAGGCAGGACGTTACAGGTGGTATCAGAGCTTTGGTTTATTTAAAGCCTAGCTTATTGGTTTAAAAGGATAGGATCAACACTAGAAAGCTGATTTTGAAAATAAAAGGTTTCAATATATAAACATTTTTGAAAAGTAAATGATTTTGAAAGTGTTTTAAAAGATAAATTATTTTGGAAATAGTATGTATTTTGAAACTAATACAGCGGGAAATGAAAATTTTGTCTTGAAATTTAAAATTCTTTCTGGAATCCCCAGTATTTGGAAGTCTTCAAATCCAGAATTTGGGAGAGCTAATCTTCGATAAGTCCCCTTAGATTTGAATCTCGAACCCCTCGTCGAATGGTATCAAAGGTAGTTAAGTATAAGAGGATAAATGAATAAATTTATATAATTGTGTATTTAGCAAATAAAGATGATCGAAACTTATTATAATATGAATTCAGATGGAAATTTGAATGGATAGAAGAAACGCTAAATCGTTTCAAAAATGAAACGATGAGTTTTATTTCGATATTCGGAATATAAATTTATGAAAGGAAAATCAAAAAGTTTATAATTGGAATTACTAATTTATTCAGAACTTAGCAAGATAATTTATAAATGGGTTTCAAACCAATAAGGTATGATCGAATATATGGATTCGATAGCTAAGAAGTGAATGGTAAACGAGGATTATAAATGTAGTATAAATGAGAACTTGAACGAAACGAAAAGCGAGTAAGGATTTTAAAATAATATGAACCTATATTTAAATAAATCAAAGCTGATTTGATGTGACGAGTTCATATTTCGAAAAAAAGGAATAATATTTACTTTTTAGAAACAAATAACGTATGAAAGAAAAATTGTGTAAGTAGTTTTGGGATAAAAGAAATGAAGTCGACTAAAATGGTTTGGTTATCCTGAAGTTTAGAATATAAATCAAAGGAGATTTTTCCGAAGTTCGGAATATACTAACGGCTAAGTGATTGTTCGGAAGGAAGTTATTTATGGGAGACAATCATGTCGAATTTCAGGAAAGTACCATTTACTTTCCATTTTAATTAAAATTTAATATATTATTGATTAGTTATTTATATATTCAGATTAAAGCATAAAGTTTATTTTAAAGTTAAATATTTCGAAGGGGTAAATTATTGTCCACGATAATTGTAAAGGAAATAAATTCTTAACTTAAAATCAGGAATTTCATGAATAAATGTTTTGTTGTTGTTTGAAGTGGTGAATTTTATCTATTTCGAAGTTAATAATGTTGTTCAGTTAAGGTCTGAGAGGTAAATATACCCCAACTTGATTGACTTCGTTATTGATTGAGAAATCGTTAAGGTTCGATAGCAGGGGTGGCTAAATGAAGTAAGTAAATGAGTATTAGCAGTTAAGTGAAAATAGCAATGTTTACTTAAATATCTGTGTTGATTCAAATAACGAATTTAGAAATGTTTCCCTGAGAACAAAGTGTATTTTCTATAGAAAATAAAGATGTGTTAATACATGAAAATATTTTCCAATGGTAATAAGAAATTTTCTTAAGTTAAGAAAATAAATATGATAATCAGAAATGTTCTTCAAAAGATCGTGAGAAATTAACGGGTTTTGATAATAAATCAGAATGTCAAAAACTCAAGAACAAAAAGCTGCACGTCGAGAACGAAGAGCGGCAGAACGTAAAAGAAGGGAAGAAGTAATGTTGGAATACGAGAAGAGGATTAAGGGAAAACAGACAGCTGGCCCCTATGACAATGTCATCTGTTACAGATGTCAGAAAAAGGGACATTACGCGGCTACGTGTGGAGAGAGAGACAAGGGAAAAAAGAAGGAAAAATTTACAGATCCAATATTTTCTGTTTTAAATGTCGAGAGAAGGGACATTTTCCCAGTCGTTGTCTTAAAGTGAGAAAGAAGAAGCCTGTCATTGCTGAGGCATCTGATGAACCAATCGCTTGTTATCATTGTAAGCAAGTTGGACATATAGCTTGAAACTGTTGCGAGAGACAACAAGGACGACAGACAGTGTTGCACGCCGCTAGGGAGAAAACTGTGAAGTACGTAGATAAAGACAACTCCATCTCGTATTAATGTAAGAACTGCAAGGAGTGGGGTCATGTGGATGTGGAATGCACTAATCCTTTTGTTGAGACTCCAGAAAAATGAATATCATGAAAGTAGTTTACGTAGAGATGTGAATCATTGTAACACCCCGAAAATTCTATAACTGTGAAATTAACAAATTAAAGTATAATTAATCTAAAATCAAAGAACTAAGGGAAACGGGATACGCCATTGCGTTCGTCTCGGAAAAATACGCGAAATAGAGTCCGAGTTTTCGAAAAACGGAGTCCGTATGAAGAAGATATGGCCTTCGGAAGTTTTGAATTAAATTTAAAAATTCAAACAGAATAAAATAATTAAAAATCGGGCCCAATGGGCCAGGGCGGATAAACACCCGCCTAGGCCACCCAGGTCGACTGGGCTGTCGACCTGGGCTACCCATGTCGACAGGGCTGTCGACAGCCCTGTCGATAGGGGTGTCGACCTGGTCGAGCCCAGCCAACCTGGCTGGCCAGGTCTGTGTTTGGCCGATTTTCTGTGGTCTGCTTTGTCATTAGGGCTAGGTGGCAAGTTTTAATTGGTCTCTCTATCGAATGAATGGCTACGATCTAACCTAGCAACATCAATGGTCCTAATCAGTTCCTAACCTCTATATAAACAACCCTAGACTAAACCCTAATCTATTCATTCAAAAATAAGAACATAGCCGCCATGTTGCTGAGGAACGACTAGGAGTAGCCACCAAATTGGAGAGAGGATTAGGAGGAAGATTCTAAAGCTTAAAGTAACCTAAACAAATCAATTCAACAAAGGAATTTGCGTCTTCAATCCCTAAATTAGAGAATTCATCACACCATTGTAAGTAGAGTATTACTTTGGTATGAATAAACAATTGTGTTGGTTTGTATGCTTGAATTGTGGCAATAAAGTTGTTCATATTTGTGCGTTCTTATCAATTTGAAATATTATATACGTTTGGATATTTATGAATTATGTTATTCATTATAAAGAACTACATGCGGTAGTTCTATGCAAGTATACGTTTGGAATATTTCGCAAATTATGTAATCCATGTTGAAGCTACATGTATGTAGTTGATTTAAATTCATGCAAGTTTGGGGTTTGCTTCTATGCCACCATGATGTATATTTTTGTGCATAAACCATTTTGTAAGTAATTGGAACAAGTTTGGTTATTATCCATATGAAATTATGTTGAGAATTTGGCATTATGTTTTAAGCCATGCTTTTGTACTAGAAAACCTATTTGCAAACTTATGAATATGGCTAGGCTATGAATAATATTTGGCATAATTGAAAACCATGATTAGGTCTATCTTGTTTACAAGAATTATATGATGACATATGTGGTACATGGCTAGGTTAGGTTCAAAAAAAGTCCCTTTTGTAAGTTTACATGACTAAAGTAAGAATCATGATTTCATGTTAGGAATATTTATGCCATGAACAAATTTAACTATACTTATGCCATGCTTATGTTTGACATTATGCCATGTTTATGCTAGAAGTATTTATGCCATGCTTATGTTTGACATTATGCTATGCTTATGCTAGAAATATTTATGCCATGCTTATGTTTGACATTATGCTATGCTTATGCTAGAAATATTTATGCCATGCTTATGTTTGACATTATGCTATGCTTATGCTAGAAATATTTATGCCATGCTTATGTTTGACATTATGCCTAAATAAAAATATAGGTTCATGTGTCAATAATGATATCTCAATTACAAGTTCACATGCTTTGATTCATGTCACCTATGTTTTATGACCAAAGTATATGTCACTACTATGCAAGTACACCAGTTTCTATTTTGTATTCCCAACGTCATATTGCAAGTTCATACGCTCACCTTCCCCTTTTTGTATGTAATCATGCCATAAGCCTCCCCTTTTCGCATGGCTAAATTGGGCTTTAAAAGGCTAAGCCCAATATATATATATATAAACGAACGTGTAAAACGGGGGAAAATAACGTTGGGTTACAATTAATTAATGAATGAAAATATAAAATAGAAGGGCCCAAATTCAAGTATGGGTTGGGCCCATGATTGGTGTAACCTTTACACCATTAACTTAATAATGGACCGCAAATATTTACATATAAGAAATAAAGAAGAATGACAAAATATGTAAATGTAGAACATACGATGTGTTTAACCCGAGGTTGGATTGAGTTGTGATGTAAACCTGCCCGGAACCGCCCGGCTGTCCAGTAGTCACAACAATACCTATCCAATGTGGGAGGTTAAACATGGAGCCCAGCAAGGACCCGAGGTTAGACTGAGTTGTGGCGTAAGACTGCCCGGAACCAACCGGCAACAGGCAGCCACAACAATACCTGTCTAATGTGAGAGGTCAGGGCCTTAATAAGACAATTAAGGCTGAGTCAGGATTGTTAGGATTAGGTGAACTAAAGACTTAATCAAAATGGAACATGCTAAACTAAACGGACTGGTGGGGGTTAGGTTAGAAAACACTTAACCAACTTAGCATGTTGGCTAGAGATAGAAAACCTAGTAACGAGGGACCCTTTTCAGCAGTAACCCTAAAAGGTGTATCAGGATACCCTGAAACTAGGCAGGGTGGGGCATGATTACTGGGCTGATTGTAAGAGGTCAAATCGACGGCGGTGGTGTAGCAGTGTAGGTTCTAACGGAGTGCGGGCGTGCACACACTCCGGCGCAGAAAAATAAGGCACTGGACACCAGTAGCATACCTGTGCACTCTAAGGTTGTGTCGGGTTGCCACTATGGGACTTGATACACCCCATGGTGGGACCAGCATAGGTAACTACGACATCGGGGGCCGTAAGACACATGTAACTATGCGAGTAGGAGCCGATCATTATGAAATGGATCACATCACCCTGAATTATGGGGTGCCAGTTGGAAACTAGTTTATATGGGTTCAGAGATTAACATGGGGTACGATAGTATATTCGACCCTAGACAACTTAACCAAGTTTATAGTGCTTGCCCACTTCTTGTTTATACTTATCATACCCAGTTCTTTATTCATAGATAAAATAGTACTAGACTTACTCAGGCTTTATGTCTGACTCTACTTTTCTTTCGTCTTCTTTCTTCCGTTTCCCCCCCCCCCAGGTCCTCAGGGAGGGAACACAGCAGCTTGACCTACCTCAACATCCAGCTTGAAGAAGAGAAATGTATTGCTTGGACTTTCCTGTTTTGAACTATGGCTTTGGACAATCCACTATGGGGCTTTTGCAGTTTATCTATGTATTATTTATGCTTCTTTAAATAATGTACTCAAGACAGATTATGAAAGTGTTATGTTATGTTTTTGGAAAGGATGTTGTTGTAACACGTATTTGACTTTATGAAATAAAGTTTGTTGTTCTTCCGCTGTTTACAAATATGTGTTCTTATATCTGTCTTGTATATCTGTGACTTGTACTTATAAACCTCCACCAAAATTAGGGCATTCCCTTTGAGAGTGACCCTAACGGAGGTGGGGTGTTTCAATCATGGATCGAAAAGCAGACAAGCATCGAAGATTGTAAATCCTAATTAAGTTAACTCTGTTTCATAGTACTATCGTTTGTAATCCTAAATCTCCTATGTATGTGCTTTGAATAGATGAAGATCATGTATAATTATTTAAATAGAATGGTATGAAAAATTTTGAACTCTGTGAAATTGTTGTTAATGGTTTAATCTCATTTGGATGATGTTATTTGAAATCTTGAAAGTGAATTATTTCCAAGAAGAAATTATAATGATATTGTTATAATTAAAGAAGTAGATCCATAAACTGAATTCGAGTATCGCATAAAATGATTTTGGTAAGAAATTAAGAGATGAGGTATAGAAAGTTGAAAACTGACTGGAGATTGGTCATTGTTAGCCTACTTTGCGAACTAGGCAACACAAAGTCAAGAAACCAACCATTGAAGAATATTTCAAGACATAAGACTCCGGTTCGGATCGGAAGGAAACATCACAATTCAGATTGATAGCAGCATATCGGTTCGGATCGGGCAGGATTCTCTATTCGGATCGGATGTCTCTTACTGGATAGATTGGCAAAGCATACCTGATCGGATCGGAAGGCCAATAAATCTCAAGTGGATCGGAAAGCCATCTGCTTGCCACGACGCTGGAGCGGAGCGGAGTATGATTGGAGAAGAAGAGACGTCCAAGCTATCCCGGTTCGGATCGGGTATTCCGATCCGAGCCCCCAACCTGCACGTCTCCGACCCGCACCCATGATCCAGGAAAATCTCCTATAAAATCGCCTGGAGAACCGGTCCGGATATGACTAATTCCTACCCCTAACGTCCGTCTCTTTGATGTGTTGTCAGCTTGATGGTCCATCCGAACCCGAAGAAAGAGCGATGGAGGACACGTGTTCCGACCCGGATTGAATCTCAGCAAATTCACACCTATAAATACCCCATCTAGAGACAAAGAGAAGGATCTTTTTTGAGCACTTTTTGTGAACCCAAGTACCTCCATCATCCGAATTCCTTTATTCCCGGAGAATCCAAATTATCTTCCATTTCTTGTTTTAATCATTTGAGTGAACAAAAGTGAGTTGTGAGTGAATCTTACATTGCATTTGTAACTGAATTACTGAATATAGTAAAAACTAAGTGGACGTAGGCATTTCTTCGCCGAACCACTATAAATCTTGTGTGTTCATTCTTATTTTTGTTTTATTTTATCTTGTTTCTAATCAATTTGGGTGTTAGAACCACTTTTGGGTCTAACATTTTGGTGCTTTCACTGAGAATCCTCATCTAAATTCTTTATTTTCCGGGATCTCTTTCTACTTTTTGGACCGTTGAGTTCAAAGAAGTGAATCCTTAAGTTTCTCCACTTTTTTTTACATTCGTTGAAGTAATTGTCAAAGACTAATGGCCAAAGGAAAAGGCAAAGAAGTTCAGTCTGTTCAAGGAAATGGAGCTGGCGAAGATCAGCAACATGCTGTTGTAACAAGGTCTCGGGGGCAGAGTTCAGCAGCAGGGAGAATCAATGCAGGAAATCCGAACCGACAGCAAGGGGAGAGCTCCGATCCGATCCGGGTAGGAGACTCCGAAGCCGTGCACTCCCCCAGTCTGAACCGACCCGAGTTGCTCGCTGCACACCGATCCGACCAGGCACCCCAGCTCCGATCCGACCCGACTTCCTACCTCCGATCCGACCCGATGCTTGGTGAAGCTGGAACATCTACTCGAGTCCCCGCGAATGCTCCAATTCCAGCTGCCAGGGTTGGAGACCAGGTCAATCAATCTGCTCCCATCACTCAAGGAGATTTCTCGCGCTTGCTTGATATGCTTGAGAGCACGAGGGAAGCTATGAGAGTTCATGAGCGCACTAATCTCATGATGCAGGAAAATATGAGGCTCATGAGTCGGGAGATCAGTGAGCTCCGCCGGCAGAGAACTCCATCACCGGTTCGTCACACCCCCGTAGATCAATCTTCATCCTCCGAGGAAGAGAGGCCCCGTGAGCGAAGGCCACTCGAACGACCTCAGAACGTGGAGCAGCTAACGTTTGGATCTTTGGGATCTCGCGAGGATATCGCACGAGCATTAGGAAACGATAGCCCTACTCGGGGGCAAAGACTCCAATCCCCTCTTCCCGAGATCGACCGGGAACACAGGGAAAGGAATCGAGTAGAGGCAGCTCGAAGAAGAAGGGCATCTCCAGAGCAAGAGCCCCGAAGGAACTCGGACACTAGGGACAGGGAACCTGAGCAGCCCCTAACTAGTGCCGATGTACAGGCAATGGTTCGCCGAATTATGTCCGAGAGCCGGAATTATACAAATGAAGACTATGGCATCGAGCGAAGCCATACCCCGTTCACTGACGATATCCTAGACTTCCAGTTTCCCCGACGCTTTAATTTGCCACAGATGGACAAGTATAACGGAAGGACTGATCCGGGACAGCATTTGATGCGGTATTCGTGGCTTATGAACGCCGCTGCTGCCCCTGATGAAGTAAAGTGCAAAGCATTCCCAATCTACCTGGAAGATGTGGCATTGTTCTGGTTTACCCGGCTTCCTCCTCGTTCAATTTCTAATTACAAAGAACTAAGTGAGCGTTTCATGAACCAGTTTCGACTACATGCCCGCAAGTCCAAGAGTGTTATTGAATTGTCGAGGATCAAACAGGCACCAGGAGAGTCTTTAAGGGCATATTTAGATCGTTTTAACCAAGCTGTAACTGAGGTCAGTGACCCGCATGAGCCCACTATTCTGATGGCATTGAAGGAAGGAGTCGATCCTGAATCTGAGTTTGGAGACTACCTTTCTGGGAAGACACCCTCCACAAGGGCGATATTCTACGAAAAAGCCGATATTTATCTAAGACGAGAGGAGGCCCGGGCAAACCGGAAGAGAAAGTCTGAGACAGCTTCAAAGGAGAATGTGCAGAGTAATATTGCCGTGAAGCAGTCTGGGGAAAGTTCCGGCAAGGTTGAAGTAAATGTAGGAAATAAGGGTGGAAACAGCAATACTGGAAATGGGGGAAACAACAACAACCGTAATTCGAACGGTAACAGGAGAAACAGGAATAGGGGAAGCGACCCTAACAAAAGGCCCCGATTCCAAAATTACGAGGACTATACACCATTGAATGACACCCTGGAAAATATTTACCTGGATACGTACAATGTGTTGCAGTACAAAAGACCGCCACCGCGTGATTCGACCGAGAAAGAAATGGCGACAGGGAAATTTTGCTTGTTTCACGGAACACACGGACATTCAACCAATGAATGTCGGCATTTAAGGGATGTAATCGAAAAACTGCTGCGTGAAGGAAAATTGGATGAGTACAAGGTTGCCCCGAGGGGCAGGGGGCAAGAAGAGCAGGCTCCAAAACAGATCCTACCTGCTCCTAAGCCTACCGCGCAGCAGAAAGGTAAAGGGATTGTCATCAACTCTATAGTAGGCGGGCCTCACCCGGCAATCCGAAGTTTTAGGTCAATGGACCAGTATGTGAATGCTGCCAAGCATCTGGATGTGAATGAAGGTGACGATTTGGAAGATGTCACCCCTATAAAACAACAAAAAACCATGTTTGATGACGTGGTATTTCGCAGCCGAGACAACACGGGGATACAATCTCCCACCAATGATCCGTTGGTTATTACTACCACCATTGGGCCGGCCTTGGTCCATAAGGTATTAGTAGACAACGGAAGTTCCGTTAATATTTTGTTCAAGAAGTCGTTTGATCAGATGAAGCTCGAGCCCGAAGATCTGAAACCTTGTGAAGGATGGATTAGAGGTTTCAACGGAGCAACGACGTCTCCCATGGGATATATAGAATTGCCCGTGACCCTAGGGCAAGGAGAACGTAGGAGAGTGCGAATGCTTCAGTTCGTAGTATTGGACGTAGATTCGCCATATAACGCGTTTTTAGGGAGACCTGCCCTCGCTGAATTTAGAGTTTGTATCGCCCCTTGGTGCTTGTTACTAAAGTTCCCAACCGAAGCCGGGACTGGAGTAATAAGAGGGGATCAGGTTTCTGGACGGGCCTGCTATGTGGCCGAACTGAAGATGTTGATGAAAGGAGTAAATGCTGAGAGTAAGGATACCTCATCTCCCTCACAGGGGGACTCGGCATAGCAATTAGAGAGGTTGAACCCAAGGGAGTTGCCCAAAGGAACGCCTGAAGACCTGGATCCTAGAAAAGACGAGGAACCAGAGACTAGGAATGCGACTCCTAATGAAACGACAGTGGAAATTCCTGTTGATAAAGCTGATCCGACGAAAGTTTTGAAGATCGGTTCCCAATTGGATCCACGCCGTGCTGAAGAACTGACGGACTTCTTGAAGGCAAACTTAGATGTGTTCGCCTGGACCCATGCTGACATGTGTGGGATATCACCTTCCATTATCAGTCACAAATTGAATGTAAATCCGAAGCATCCGCCTGTGAAGCAAAAGAGACGCACGCTGGGCCCAGAGAGGTCGGCTGCCCTCAAAGAGGAAGTAGAGAAATTGAAGCAAAATGGATTTATTCGAGATTCGACCTATCCCGACTGGATATCGAATCCTGTCTTGGTAAAGAAGCCAAACGGAAAGTGGCGAACTTGTATTGACTTTTCAGATTTAAATAAGGCTTGCCCAAAGGATAGTTTCCCACTTCCCAGGATTGACCAGCTTGTAGATTCGACAGCAGGTCATGAACTTCTCTCTTTCATGGATGCATACTCTGGATACAATCAAATTCCTATGCATGTACCAGATCAAGAGCATACAAGTTTCATCACGAATTTGGGGTTATATTGTTATGTTGTAATGCCATTCGGATTAAAAAACGCTGGAGCTACTTATCAGCGGTTGGTAAATAGAATGTTTTATGATCAAATAGGAAAAACTATGGAAGTTTATGTGGATGATATGCTTGTTAAATCAAAGCAGTCCTCCAGTCATACGCAAGACTTAGCAGAAATGTTTGGTATCTTGCGAAAATACCGTATGAAATTGAATCCTTTAAAATGTTCATTCGGAGTGGCGTCGGGAAAGTTCCTTGGCTTCATTGTGAGTTCCCGAGGAATTGAGATCAACCCTAGCCAGATAGCGGCGATTAGAAATATCAGAGAACCAAGGAGAATTAAAGATGTCCAAAGTCTGGCAGGGAAGGTAGCGGCGCTGAGTAGATTCATCTCCAAAGCCACCGATAAATGTGTTCCATTTTTTGATTTAATAAAAAGGGGAAAGAAGAACTTCCAGTGGACCCCCGATTGTGTCGAGGCTTTCCAAAATCTGTTAGAGCTGTTAGAGAAACCGCCAATCTTATCGAAGCCCGTAGATCACGAAGAACTATTTGTTTATCTAGCAGTCTCGGCTCACGCTGTCAGCACAGCCCTGGTTCGAGAGGAAGACAAAGTACAAAGGCCAGTATACTATGTGAGTAAGAAATTAGCAGCTGCAGAGCGCAACTACCCAAAGATCGAGAAGCTCGCTTACGGCCTCCTGATTGCATCCCGAAAACTTCGTCACTACTTCCAAGCCCATCCAATAACCATATACACCGATCAGCCGTTAAGACAGGTGTTGCAGAGACCCGAAGTGTCGGGAAGGTTGATTAAATGGAACATAGAACTAAGCCAGTTTGATTTGAATTTTCAACCACGAAAGTCGATCAGGGGGCAAGCTCTAGCAGACTTTATTGCGGAGTTCACCATTCCAGAGGAAGAAATAATCAATGACCAAGTGGTCAAATCTGAGGATAAGCTAGAGATGAATCCGTGGAGACTATATACAGATGGAGCTAAAAATGACCGAAGATCCGGAGCTGGAATTGTCTTAGTCACTCCGGAGGGACGGTCGTTATATTACGCCCTGCGATTAGAATTTTCGGCAACAAACAATGACTCTGAGTATGAAGCCCTGATTGCCGGGCTGAAACTTGCTAAAGACCTCGGAGTAAAAATGATGGACATATTTTGTGACTCTAAGATTGTTGTGTGTCAAGTGCGAGAGGAATTCGCGGCTCGAGGACCTCGACTTATCGCCTACCTCGAGAAAGTGAAAGAGCTATTGAATAGCTTAGATCGGTACAGCATAACACATATTCCCAGAATTGAAAACCAGAAAGCGGATAGACTGGCAAAGCTGGCTAGTTCTGACAATCCAGAAGGGACCGAGGTAATTCCAATTGAAACATTGGAATCGCCAAGCTTTGAGTCAATGGAAATTGAATTCGTTCTTGAAGCGGAACCAGAGAAGGAGTCATGGATGACTCCAATCAAGAGTTTTCTTAAGAATGGGACACTCTCATCGAAGAAAAGTGAGAAAAGAGCTGTAGTCCGCAAAGCTGCCAGATATGTTATGCAAGACGATACTCTCTATAGACAAGGATTTTCTATGCCCCTGTTACGATGTATCGCACACGACGACATCAAGCGTGTACTGAGAGAAGTGCACGAAGGTGAGTGTGGAGATCATACAGGAGGTCAAACTTTAGCAAAGAAAATATTGCGGTACGGATACTTCTGGCCTACGATCAACAAGGATGCAGCTGATTATTCACGACGCTGCGATAAGTGCCAGAGATTCGCCAAAATCCCCAGGGCACCGTCAACCCAGCTTAAATCGATGGTGAGTCCTTGGCCGTTTGCCACATGGGGAATCGATATCATTGGAGTTTTACCAATTGCTAAAGGAGGGGCTAAGTATGCCATAGTAGCCGTGGATTATTTCACGAAATGGGTGGAAGCTGAGCACTTGACCAAGATCACAGCAAGAAAAGTGATAAGTTTTGTGGTCAGAAATATTATATGCCGGTTCGGGATCCCAAGAACGATTATAACTGACAACGGAACCCAGTTTGACAGCTCTGAGTTCAGAAATTTTTGCCAGAAATATAAGATAGACAAGCGTTATACTGCAGTCGCCTACCCACAATCGAATGGGCAAGTAGAAGCGGTAAACAAAGTTATAAAATCCATCCTCAAGAAACGGTTGGAGCGTGCAAAGGCAAAATGGGTTGATGAATTGCCCCTAGCTTTGTGGGCATATCGAACAACGTTTAAAACGGCTACCGGTCATACCCCTTTCTCTCTCTCCTTTGGCTCAGAAGCAGTAATTCCAGTTGAACTGGAAGTTCCTTCCCACAGGGTTACGTATTATGACCCGATGACGAATCGGGCACTTCTACTTGAGTCTCTTGATGAGGTCGAAGAGAAAAGGGACGAAGCAGACTTGCGTGCAGCAAGACATCGGCGTCAGATGGCACGCTATTATGACAAAAAAGTTCGCCTCAGAACTTTTGAACCAGGGGATTTGGTGCTGAAGAGGGTTTTTCCATCTCTTCCTCACCTCGGCCCAAAATGGGAAGGACCCTTTGTCATCCAACGGAAACTTGATAAAGGAACATTCAAGTTAACGACCGTAGATGGCGAAGAAGTCCCTCGAGCATGGAATGCCCAACACTTAATGCGATATTTGGATTAGAAATGCTATACTTTTTGCTGTTCTTCCTATAAACTCTGTAATAAGGCACGACTTGCCTTGGGAAAATCTGATGATATGAATAAAGGTCTATAAAGTGGATGTAGGCTATGACTTAGCTGAACCACTATAAAAATATTGTGTGTTATTTACTTTTATGCATTTACATTCGTTAATTATTCTGTTGTGATTATAAAATACAGGATTACTTAGAGCCTAAAAAGGTTGAAACAGTTTGGACATAAAAAGAAGCACAATGATTATTTGTGCAATAAGACATAAAAGAATGAGAAAACGACATTCTTAACTCTAACTCTCCAGAGAAAGAGAGAGAGTATAAAAGCGTCTCAGACTGAGCGCTGAAAAAGAAATTCTATTCTGAACTCTAACTCTCCAGAGAAAGAGAGAGAGTATAAAAGCGTCTCCGACTGAGCGCTGAGAAAGAGGTTCAACTCCGGACTCTAACTTTCCAGAGAGAAAGAGAGTATAAAGGCGTCTCCGACCGAGCGCCGAGAAAGAAATCTTTTCCCGTTGAACGACCGGGGAATAAACAAATAACTGAACTCGAACTCTAACTCTCAAGAGAATGAGAAAGAGTATAAAAGAAATGCCAGGAAAAACAACAGATATTGATGACACAGGAAATGCTATCCCGTTAGAGAATCGGGAGCGTTCAGATTGCATGGTTAAGCGCTGAATAACCTATGGAGATTGACTGGGGACGCATATATAAATACATATCTCCCCCCTCCACAACTTTGTTTCATAACTATAGATATGCATTTTAACATAAGTGCAGAACTGCTAACAAATAAACATTGCAAAAAGTGAATTATTTTTATTTACAAATGAATGAATTTGTACAGGGAAATAGCTGGAAAAGAAAGTGCGGAAGCTGTTGGTGTAGCAGCACTTATTGGATTATAAAGATGCTAAAAAGATACAGGGGAACCCACTATTTGGGTTTGGGATGAGCCTTCGATTTTTTGGCAGCTTTTTCCGCATCTTTTGCTTCCTTCTCGGCTTCAGTCAAGATCCGCTTTGATTTCTTTTTCCCTGAAGATGTAGTGCTGGAGCCAGCAGACTTCTTCCCGGAGGGCGGAGCGCTGGAATCAAGAGAAGATTTTTTAGCAAGTTCTTCGGTAATAGATCTAGTTGAGAGCTTAACCACTAACCTTGAACCTGCATCCACCACTGCGAGGGGCTTGAGAACCTCAGGGTCTAATTCTTCAGCCTTTAATTGCAAGCGCTTGTCTTGATCAGCCTTCATGGCCGCCAAGGTAGCGTCATCAGCGCTCTTTGACTCCCCGGTTATTGTAACCTCCGGTTCCTCATCATGCCCCTCGTCTCCTCCGTCGTCTTTTAAAGTTGCAATCATTTCTTCATCATGGGGAGTAGTGACCTTAATTGGCTCACTTCTTTCCCCCAGGTCTATTGAAGCAGCCTTGTCTTCCCCTTCTTTGACCCTGTCAGCGGGTTGTGTCCCAGCGGTAGCTCCTTGAGCTACATCTGTCTTCGTGGATGATTCAACGCCTACAAAATGAGAAACATTGGTTATCAACTCAGGCGAGAGCAAAGGATTTCTCATCGAACGTTCGGTTATGTAGCCAAAGGTAGTAGTAGCCTTGATAAATTGAGGAGAAAAGATAGGGATACCTTCTGAAGACTTTTCAGCGGGGGTAACTACTACCTCTGGAGTTATTTCAGGAATAGGAGATAGCAAAGTAGTTCGGGAAATTCCCGGGTTTTCGGGATCATACCCCTCTACTTCGGGAGTGACAGGAGCAGAAGAAGAAGAACCAGCTTCAGGAATGGTTTTCTGTTTAGATTTCCGCCTCTCTTCTTCCATGGCCTCAGCAATTAAACGGCGCCCTTCAGCTAGACGCTCCGGTTCGTCGTCTCTCAAATACTTCTCCATCAGCTTATCTTCATCGAGGGAATCAACCTTAAGCTCTTCTTTTCCCACTCGACGATTTGATTCCACACATGAACCAAAGTGGATGGATAGTCCTCGATCCAGGAAATGTTTCGACGACGAATAATGTGCGCGAAGAATTCGATCATTAGCTCGCTGAAGCCCTGAATATCGGCCTCAGCCTCTGATAGTTGTTTGCGGGTTTCCTCCGCAGATTTAATAGCGCACTCCACATTGCCCTCAGCCAGGGCAGCCCTGTTTTCCGCCTCCAGCAATTTTGAAGCCAAGTCTGCGTTTTTCTTTTCTAACTCAGCACTCCTTTTTGTTAACTCGGCGTTTTTCTGCTCAAGCTCAGCATAAGCAAGACGCGTCTTAGCAGCCTCTGATTTGGCTTCGTCAGCTTGCTTCTTCAACTCAGAACGCTCCTGAGTGTGGGATTCTAGCAAATCATGATAGCGCTTTTGCATGTCCTCAAACTGTTGTTTGAAGTTGGAAGCGTTCTTCTGAGCGATAGCTAGTTGAGCTTGAGTATCTTCTAAATTTTTTCCTAAGGTTTTTAGGGCCTTAGCATCCTCCTCTGCAGTCTTTTGCATTGAGTTAGCATTTGTCGTTAGAGTGCGGATGATTCTAGAAAGAGTGCGGGAATACTTGAACATCTCGGCATATTGTTTTTCCACCAAATCAATCTTTGCTCTGGCCTCCTCTGCCCAATTAGAAGAAATAGGTTCAAGGGAAGGTAGAAAGGTCAGAGTCTCGAAGTAGTGCTCGGGAAATTGCTCCTTTAAATACGCCAGCCTTACTGCGGTTCCCGCATCTGGTGGAGGAGGGGCGAGGATTGTTAGTTCAGTGTCCCTTCCTGAAGAAGATTCTGTAGAACCCTTGTCTGTCCGAGGTCGCTTAGTGGCAGGGACTTTTTGCTTACTTCTAGACCCAGTTTCCTTTGGAGGCGTTTTCTCTCTACTCCGCTTTTCATGGGAGGAAGTGGAATCCCTAGATTGTGGTCTATCCTCCTCCCTACGACCTTGATAGCTTTTGTATTTTTCTTGTTCCGGTCGAACTGGTGAGCGGGAGCGTGAGGATCGAGATCGATAAGGATCATAGGGTCTTCTTTCCTCCCTACCACGGTCATCCCGGCGATCATACTCAACATCTTGAGGAGGATTGGACATGCTGCGGCGAAGCTTTCTTATATCATAAGAGGATCGAGACATTTTACCTGCACGATAAATTAAATGAATTTTAGAATCGACGGATCCATGGAAAAAGAAGTGCAATGAATGCTAGTGCTACGGTGCAAAGTGCATCCTATGTGGTGTGTGTGTCCCCCCAACCAACCCGAGTCTGAAGCTAGACTGGTGCGGGCAGGCTCTTTGGCCTTAGCAGGAGTAGTCTCTTCAGAAGAAGTGAAAACTAAAGGGTCCTTTCTGAAATCTTCTGAAGTATATATAGTCTCGGGTAAGGGAAGATCCCCCAAGCCCTGAAATATGTGCTCGTCGGTGCTAGGAACATCCCCTTCGGAAGCGTGAAGTGGCGACCCTTGGGGAGATTTTGATTTGTCTACCGAGGTAGTTTCCTCGGGGGCAATATACCCTTCACGATGCTCTTTGGCCAGATTAGCCAGTTCGTCGTCTTGAGTGGAAGAGGGAGAGGGTGAAGTCTGGAGAGAAGCTGCAGGAATTCCCGAGCCTTCTCCTATTTCTGGGACTGTTTCCACTGGAGGAATGTACGCGTATGGAACCGTCCCATGTCCAATGCTGCGAAAAACAGATAGCAGCCCATGAAAGTGAAGGTATTCATCTTTAAGGACCTCGTCAATGGTAAGGAATTTTTGGTCGCCGTTGAGGAGACGGTGCATTCGATCAAAGAACGCTTGGTCTGATACCTGTTTAGGATTGTCGACTGCAAATAAAAAGGAAAACAGGTCAGGGTGATGATTCAAGTGTATAGAGCCCGGGTTCAGGAGATCAGTGCTTTACTTGATTTTGTCCATCTTCTGGCGCATCCAGACTGTTGCTTTATATAGAACCACTCTAGTCTGGAATCTCCAGCTTTGCTGCTAAACGGCGTAGAGATTATCTTCCTCTTTGGGACCGACTCAAAGTAACAGAAAGAAGGGGTTTCTCTAGTCCGATGTTTGAAATTATAGAAGAAATGAACATCGTCAAACGTAAGCTCCACGCCTAGAATTTCACGATATGCTATGAATAAGGTATGCAGATAGGCATATGAATTGGGATGCAGCTGCATGGGGGCAATCCGCATTTGTCTTAAGAAGTCGACGATGAAAGGCGAGAATGGAGGAATAGCGCCAACCATGCACATCAGTCGAGTAACCGTCATATATCCTTCTGGAGGGTTATGGGGACGATCAGAGCGTGAGGGCACTAGAGTGTCCCTTTTCATTATTCCATACTTCAAGCAAATTCTAATGAGCCGGTCATTGTCAATTGTCGATTCTACAGAATCTGGAGGTGATTCCAATATAATGGCTGAGTCAAATTCATCGGGTGCTCGATTGTCACCAATCCCTCCTTCCTCCTCAAAGCCTAGGGAAACCTCATTTCCTGAAGATATTTCATCGCTCTCCCGATGACCAGCTTCGTAATCCGGACCCTCGCTGTCCCATTCTGGGTCAGATGTAGAAGATATATCTTCGAGAGTGGTTTTGTTGGAAGTTTCTGGAGCCTCTTTCCTCTCAGCCAAACGAGAAGAGCGTCTGAGCCTCATTGTCATGAAACTATTGAAGAAGCAATAGCACGGATTAGAGTGAATTATCCCGTGTCCCCTTTTTGTGTATGTGTGTGAACTAAAGTGTGTGCAACAAATGCAGGAAGTGCAAAATAAGAGTACAACAATGTAAGACGAAGCTTTAAAGAGAAGGTGATAGTCAGAATTGTTCTTAATTCTCGTTTATGTTCACAAGGCACTATCCTAACTGTCCGCGAGGCATATTCGTCTAGAATAAGTGTTAGTTGAATTAGTTGGGTGGTCTTTATGTGTCAAGTTCAATATGTTCGGGTCGGTTCGGATATGCATATGATGACTAGCTCGACACAAGCACAGATAACAGTCGGTTCGGGCGCCTCACTAAAGCATGGTCGGTTCAAGACAAGGGAAGCAACGGGTTCGGAAGCAGGACTGATCTGTTCGGATCGGGTAGCCCGATCCGAACCGAACCAGCACCACCTAACCGGTCCGTTTACTTCAACCTCTTATCCCATTCACTTTTCCGACCCGAACCGACTTTTTCTTTCCTTTCCATCTTTCCAAAGAACGAAACCCGAGCCGATCCCCTTTCCCTCCTTTTCCTTTTTGCTCCTTCGTCTTCTACCCGAACCGACTCCAGCTTGTCATCCCACTCTTCATCTCTTTCCTCTTTTCCCATCTATTCACAGACGAGTCCACTTTATCACCGAAGCCACCGTTAAGAACAAATATTCGCCCTCTTCAGCCTCGCAACGCCTCGAAGCAATGGCGCATCCACCAGCAGCGGCGGAGGGTTCGAGTGATGCTTATGGCCAAACCATCCTAACCCAACGCTAATTGAAATCGAGAACGATTACAACAAAATTATTTGAGATTAGAAAAGCTACCTATATGTTTGATTCGGGAAATCTACAGGAAATAGTTTTAGAATTTTCGAGTTTCTGACGTTTTCAATAAAAAGGTCGGAAGCGGCAGCAAAAAAGAAGAAGGAAGGAATGAAGGCAGTAACGAGTTTATAAAGGGAATGTTGTTGACTCCTCGTCTTCCCATTTTGTCTCACCCGCTCGGACCGGAACGAAGGCCCAGAAGCACAACTCCCTCTGAAGGCCCAACGTCCAAGAACCTAACTCACGAAAACGCTTCGGATCGGAGTCCGAACCGAGCGGAAATCTCACGCGATTGATTTAACGTCCGACTCGAATTGAAGAGAAGGGAAGTAAAGGAGGAGCATACCTGCAAGAAGCATTACACGGCGAGAAGAGTTCCCAAATTTGCTCAGAAATGAAGAAAAGGCACTCGGATCGGACGCCGAACCGAATAGAAATCGATGCATTACTCTTGACAATTCTGGTTAAACGACATCAAAGCACGCTTTGTACAACGAAAGCATCCTTTGAGGGGGCAAAATGTTAGCCTACTTTGCGAACTAGGCAACACAAAGTCAAGAAACCAACCATTGAAGAATATTTCAAGACATAAGACTCCGGTTCGGATCGGAAGGAAACATCACAATTCAGATTGATAGCAGCATATCGGTTCGGATCGGGCAGGATTCTCTATTCGGATCGGATGTCTCTTACTGGATAGATTGGCAAAGCATACCTGATCGGATCGGAAGGCCAATAAATCTCAAGTGGATCGGAAAGCCATCTGCTTGCCACGACGCTGGAGCGGAGCGGAGTATGATTGGAGAAGAAGAGACGTCCAAGCTATCCCGGTTCGGATCGGGTATTCCGATCTGAGCCCCCAACCTGCACGTCTCCGACCCGCACCCATGATCCAGGAAAATCTCCTATAAAATCGCCTGGAGAACCGGTCCGGATATGACTAATTCCTACCCCTAACGTCCGTCTCTTTGATGTGTTGTCAGCTTGATGGTCCATCCGAACCCGAAGAAAGAGCGATGGAGGACACGTGTTCCGACCCGGATTGAATCTCAGCAAATTCACACCTATAAATACCCCATCTAGAGACAAAGAGAAGGATCTTTTTTGAGCACTTTTTGTGAACCCAAGTACCTCCATCATCCGAATTCCTTTATTCCCGGAGAATCCAAATTATCTTCCATTTCTTGTTTTAATCATTTGAGTGAACAAAAGTGAGTTGTGAGTGAATCTTACATTGCATTTGTAACTGAATTACTGAATATAGTAAAAACTAAGTGGACGTAGGCATTTCTTCGCCGAACCACTATAAATCTTGTGTGTTCATTCTTATTTTTGTTTTATTTTATCTTGTTTCTAATCAATTTGGGTGTTAGAACCACTTTTGGGTCTAACAGTCATGTTGGATGACTTTGTAAGTATTGATCTGATGTTGGTTTCGGCCTTCGGAATTGATGCTTAGGGAGTTGTTCGCTTGTTAATTTACGGTCGATGAATGTGAATATGAAGTAATAATGTGTGAATGGGAATTTGATATAAAAATGTAAAAATTTGCAATTTTGGGAGTATAATTTTTTTAAAGAAGGTGATGAACTTGATAATGGGGAAGTTGAAAGAGATTTTGGTTCATAACCGAACGATTCATAAATCTGAGTTTGAAGGATATCAAATATCTAAATTGATAAATAGATTAAATTGAAAATTTGAAATTTGAATGGAAACTTAAGGATATTCGATTTGAGATATTGGATATAGAAGTTTTTGAGAAATATAAATGTGAATATAGCGAATCCGAAAACCATTGGTTGGAAAGTAATGAATAGAGATAAAAAAATTATAAAAAAAGAGAGAAGATTGAAAATGTGATTTGGAAAGAAAATCTTATGTAAGTTACATAAGTATGATTTATAATGAGTATGAAATAAAATACTATATGTATATAGAATTATACGTTTTCAAAGTAAAAATAAGGAATGTACCTTCCTTCTCCTTTGAATTCGAGCTCCGTTGAGATATGCTGCTGGTGGCAGTAGGTTGTCCGGACATAAAACTCATGGGTTGCCATTGAGCACGACGGATAGCGTAATTCGTAGGCTCCAGATAGACTACGGCGGTCGGATGTTTCCTGAGGGAATCAGGCATAACTATTGTGATCGTTGCGATCTAGATTCGTTGGAATTCGACCGTGTAGCGAAATTCGCTGGGTTGCATATAGCCTACGGCGGACGGATGTTTCTTGGAGGAACCAAGCATAACCATTGTGACTGCTACGATCTACAGTCGAATTATAAGGGCGTAATCCGCAGAGCTGTGAAAGCTTACGGGTATGGATGTTTCCTGGGGAAACCAGGCATAACCATTGTGTACCTGCGGTCCACTTAGATATCTTAGTGATTGAGCCACCTGTTTAATGCAGCAGTTTGTCTTCATGACTTGATTGGTCCTCGTGACTTGATTTATCTTCATAATTTGATGGTTTAATTTCGTGATCCTGAGGGAAAACAACCAGCACTCAATGACCTCGGGTCGTCTTTTGATTCTTAAGTATCTTCCGTTGATCTGTCCATGACGAAATTCACAAGGAAATGATTTCCTATGGATACAGATGTTTTCTGGGGGATCCGGACGAAACCATTTTGTATCTACGATTCATGTACAATCAACAATCAATATCACATTGGTACTTCCCGTATCTATTTAAAAAAAGAATTTTTCAAATATTTTCACTGAAAGTTGAAGCAAGGATATTTAGTACTCGGAGATTTTAGTCATGCGTCTGGCCAGCGTATGCCTAACATCTGTAAGAACGACAATAGACTTGTCAAACTTCGAGTTATCAAATATTTTGAGATTGATAATTTGAAATTAAAGTATAAATAACTTATAAATTAAGGAGGATGATTTCGAACTAGCTTTGTAATGATAATGCAAATATTTTTGTTCGAATTTTGTATAAAAGTTGTAAAGGATTTCAAATTCTAGAAATTTTCAAGTCAACAATTTATGACTTGAAGAAGGAAGGTCATTGACACTCTTCAATGAGTGTTTGGAAATGTTAAATAAATTAAATGAAAGAGATGGGTTGAATTGGGTTGTGAGGAATAAGTGGAATGATAAATAGTAAATATTGATAGATGGGGTTATAAAAAAATTTGGAGTAATTAGAGAGGCATAAATCTAATTTATGCAGAAATGGAAATTTACGAAGAGATTGGTTTTGGATGAAATCATATGATTTTGAATCCTTTTGAAGATTAGATAATAAATTGGAAGATATCTCAAGACAATAAAAAATGGTCTAGGAAATTTAATATAGTAAAGGGACATGAAAATTGGAAAGATAAAGAAAAATTGATCTCCAACTATAAGTGTTAATTGGATATGGTAGATGTATAAAAAGGATCGATGACTTAAAAGTCGATATTTAAATTAGTTGTTGGAAAATTTCACACAAATATGAAATTTAAGTATATATTTTTATAACTCTAACGATTTTTCCTTTTCGAGGACGAAAAGTTTTAAAGGGGGGAAGAATGTAACAACCCAGAAATTTCGACAATTGGAATATACGATTAATTAAAGAATTTACTATTAATAATCAATTTATGTTCATATTTGGATTAAAAATCAATTATATTGGTCTTGTGTATGAATTAAACGAAATATTTAATTCAAAATGGTTGGTTGGAAATCAAATATTAATGTTGAATATTTAAATTGAAAATTTGTCAGAAATTGATTCGACCGGAAATATATATAAAATGATTGGATTTAAAAATAGACGTTAATTAACGTTAAATAAATTGGAGGATTTTATTTGTAAATAGGCTTGGATTTGTGTAGATAAAGGGAATTTAATTTAACATTTCAAATTGGGAATTTAACGATATTGTTTTATGAACAAGCGGAATAAAATCGGTGAGACGATAACTAATATAAAATAAAATAACGTCATATGAAAACAAAGTTAGAATTCGACCAGATCAATTTTATTGTGATCAGAACGTTGAAACGAAATGGCACATGTAATTTTTGTCGTGTTCGGAGACTGTATTTGCGGTTCGAAATCAGAGCGGAACATGGTTATCACGGTAAAATTTAACCGTGTTATCACCTACCCTGAATAAATCCCTTCCCCATACGTTGTCTCCCCAGGTATTACCCTCCTTAGTTAAACTCGTAAGCTACTGTTTTTGCCTTGGTTCCCACATATTCTTTCTTTATAAATTGAAGCCCTCATTCCCTAAAGTTCATTCAGCAAAAAGGAAAATCAGTTCTTTCCCTCATAAAAATGGTGACCGATTAAATTGCCATCTACTCGAGTCAAAACCGCATCGCTTCCAAATCAAAGACACTAAACCCTAAATCGCCTCTGTTCGCTCAATCGAATCAGCCTCCTTCCACAATAGATCGAGTTGCTTCCTTCTTCTTCTTGGTCAAAAATCAGAGCTTCAGCAACGAAGCCACACGCAGCAGCTACAGCAAACAATTCAAAGCCCACCTCATCAATTTGTGATTCGTTGCTTTGCCTTCTTCACTTGCCACTGCAAGTGAGTAACCCTCACTTACGGTTAATCTGTGTTCAAGTGATTTAACTTCATAGAAATTGAATGTGATAGTATAAGTTTGGTTGTTGTTTGCATTATTGAATGACTTGGTTGATTTGTGCGGGGTTGTTACGATTTAAAACACCGTGAACATCATGATTGTACGCTTGTTTCCAATCGTCTTGACTCTTGTGTGATTTTCCAGTTTTGTTTCAACTTCATTGATATGTTTCCATGAAACTGTGATTGGGTTCTTGGGATACAAGCTGGGAATAAACCTGATTGACTTTTCTGGAAAGTTCAATAGACTCTCATTGCTCCACAACTAACCTGAACATGAAGCTTTTACCAAATAAATGTTGAATTGATACTTGTCTAAAAATGATTTTTATGAGATATAGTACTCCATTTTTGCAAAGACAGATGTATAGATAGGCTTACCCAAAAGCAACATGAAGATCCATTCAAAAACAAATAAAAATGTCAAAGATAAAGAAATTTAAAATTTTGGAAGGGAGGTAATATAGTTCTGCAGTATATTTTGCTCCCACTAACCAGCCAAATGAATACACCATGGTACGGTAATTATTATCATACTTTAGTATCCGGCAGTCCGCCAACTTGCTATGAATATGAACTAATTAGATGATTTTGGTTTTGATTAAACTTGAGTTATGCTGGAACAAAATACTAGCGGCATTTGTTCAAGGCCTGTTTGGACTTGTCTTGTAAACTGCTATGAAATGGGCACATATAATTTGGTCATAAGATGTTTGCTTTGTGTAGCACCTGCACGAGTCCCCTACTATAAATGATCACCTGGTCTAAGTTTACATTTGATATCCCCAACCTGAACGTGTCTCGCGACTGTTTTAAAAAATAATATTGCTTGAGTTAATTTCATGGCATTTGCTGTCGTATACTGTTTGGCTGTTGAAATTGATAATCTGAATACTGTTTTTAACATTGATAATCTGGATTGGATAATTTGAACATGTTTGGTCTGCTGAGTCATTTGACGCTCCGGTCGCAGCCGTATATCACCTTCTCATAACTACAACTTACATGTTGTTCCCTGATGTGGAATAAGATTACTAAATACTCTCTTTTAGTGAGATTTGTTACTTAAAATAAAATAATATATGTAAAGTACAACTGTGTTTATAAGTGTTGGCTTTTCTCTTGGTTATATTTAAAATGTTCATCTAGTTTCAAATCAACTAATATAGCAACTGTGCTTGTGTTTTTCCATTGAAATCACAACATACTGCTAGACTTATGCCTTGCTCTGACCACACGATTTCTTGATTTTGTACAAAATTTGTACAGTCCAAATGATACCATATTTTGTTGTTAAGCTTGAGTTATTCCATTAAAAGTTGCTGGCTACCGGCTCACCTTGTTGTTACGAAATCACCAAGACTGTGCATGCCCTTTAGATGGCTAGAGCATTCGGTTATCATTTTCCAAACTTTGTTCCTAGATGCACTTGTGTACTGTTGTTTAGTCAGTGCAATGAGTGCATGCTAGAGGGCACATTTAAACCCTGGTTAACCTGTCCAGTATGTACATGTTGTAGGCATATTAAATGGTAAATTTGCACTAGTTGCCTTACTATATCATGACCATTTATGCCACCATATTATGCGGCATCTTCTTTTAAATGCCTGCACCATTTACTCTTGTTCACTATATATATTGGCTTGTCAAGCAACCTGCCGCACCATTTATTCATGTTCATTTTCAGGACGTTGAGGCAATATACGTGTGTGTATACATACACATACGTGTACATGCAAGCTTTTGGAATACCCTAAGTCATTATATATATTTGGTTAAGGGATGTTGAGGCGGGGTACATGTGTATACATGTGTACACTCGCAAACACCCTGTACTGTTCGTCCCTGGAACAAGATGGATCCGATATGAACAGATACCACAACTCTCTATTTTATGATATCAATGTTAGAATTAACTATTACATTTCAGTTTTCCATTGAAGTTATTTTACTCGAGCTATGATTAATCCTGACTCGAGTGTTTTTATGTTTTTCATGGGATGCTCGAGTCAGACCCTGAGCATTATAGATTTAGAGATTTCAACTTGGGATTCGAAGATTGTCGAAGTCAGGGATTCCAAAGACGCGCACTCTGAAGATTTTAAACCAGTAAGGATTTTTTTTCTTGTATTAAATTGTTTCTTTTTAAAGTCCGCTCTATTTAAAAGGAGTATACTCAAACCTCTGATTTATAAATAAAAGATTTAATTCTGTTGTTCAATACTATGTCATTTATTTATTCTGTATTTTCTGTGTGTTGATTCTATCTTTTAAATCCTATAAGCTAATAACGGTCCGTCGTTTTGAACATTTTAAGTGGGTTTAACCACCAATTTGAAGCGGTCAAAAATGCGGGACGTTACAGTTTGGATTTAAATCTGCCTTAAATTTTAACAAGCTCCAAATTTGACCTAGTTAGTCTTGTTGTGAAGCTCTCGTCCCCACGATCGCAACGGATCCTGTTTCATGTGATTTCAACACCGTATGAGAGAGTTATGATTTTATAAAGGTTCGTGACATTTTTAAATTAATTAACGAATTACTTAATAAAAAAAATAAACACCTTCTTCCTCTTTTAGTTCCAGGCCGCTGCTCAGAAACATTATTCGACTTCAAGGGTTTGAAATTTCGTCGCTATCGTCAGACCGGAGTCCGATCAGAAGGTCTCACGAGCTCTGCCGGCGAGCCGCACGCCAGCGAACTCGGCCAACCCCTACGCTCTGAAATCCGATGCGAAGTCATGGCCTTTGGACCCGATTTTGAGCAACTCAGTTAATGCTTTTTGATCAAACCTTTTTGGAATTAAAGATCGTTGAGAATGCAACCATTTTTGTTTCAAATGTTTTCAGAATTACTGAACGAATTGCTCAATTTTAGAGGATTTAAAATCATGTGTTTTCCACCATTGGAAAGGGGTCTGGTGGCTTTGAATTTGGATTACGGTTTTGCGAAAACCATGGGGCCTTTATAATATATTTTTAATATTATTTTATTCCTAGATTATTTAATTTTAACATTTTTGAATCGAACTCCAAATCAAACCCAACAACTATCGCTTCTAGCTAAATACCCCCATTTCTAACACAATGGAAAATGCTTCATAAGCCAATTTGACTGTTTCAGTCTGTTTTCATCAAAATTAAAATATAAATCAATATACATTGAATTTAAATGTACTTTTAATTTACCTGGGCCACATACTGACTCCAAAAATTACAGAAAAATAAATCTAGCTATGTTTTGATGATTTTACAAAACAAATTTAGTCAAATTTGGAGATCGTTTGAAAAATGGCCATTTTATAGTTAATTAAATTTAAACTGAATATACAAATCATGTTTAAATTTACCAGGCTCACATATTAAATCCAAAAATTATGAAATTTGAAACCTAACAATAATTTGATATTTCGGATCCAACAAAAGTGGTTTCGTCGAAAACGGAGGTCATTTGCGAAATGGCTATTTTTAAGGGATATATATTATATTAAAATATATATAAATTCCATAACTACGATTTTTAATTTTAAACTAGACATAACTTTCAATTTATACTATGAAATCTGGATTTTTCACATTCGTTGGAAAGATATAATTAAACAGATTCAAATGTTTCTGGTTTTACTGAAATCCGATTTATTTTGAATTTTATACATTCAATTGAAATTTAAAATCGATTTTTCAAACTACCGTGCTGTAACGACCCAGATTTTTCGAATAGTTTATTTTAAATATTTAGTATGGTTTTAAATATTGAATTGATAATATAAATGAATTTTATATTAAGCTATCGATTTTGATTTAATATAGAATATATTAAATTATCGTAATACGAAAAATAATTCATTTCGTGATTTAAAAACTGAATCAAAACAATTCAGATGATCAGTATTAATTATATTTGAATATAAACGATAATAAATATATTTTATTTTCGTAGAATTTAGTTGTTTCTGAATTTAAATTATATAATATAGATTTAATATGGTTATGTTATATATACACGTTCGAAATAAATTTCAGAATATATCCCGTAATGTCCAGAGTAGCATTATAACATTGAAATGTCGGTCGGTGCTTTAAAATAGCGGTTACAATCTCAAGTTGCGAACCCCGGGATAATTGTAATGGATAAGATCGAAATCGAATCGAAAATCAAATCGATATCTATTTAAAAAGGATAAAAATCCCTTTAAATCAAATCGGTATTAAATTTGTTTGTACTTCACTAGACAACCATTTAATATCGTGTATGTTCTGTTCCCTTCTCCATCTATATAAAATCGGGATAATCCATCCCTTTCTCTCCTTTTCTATTCTCACGACTTCATTCCTTAAAAATTGGTTTTGAAAACTTCACAAGCAAAAATAAATGGTCGAACTCTTTTCTATTCGAAATCGAGTTCACTAATTAAAAGAAAAAAGAAAGGACATCGAATCAAATTCGATTATTACTTGCTAACTCGAAAGCCGCTGTTGTTCAAATTTCATGGGAACCAAGTTCTGGAGTTCGATCGAGTTGCGGATCTGCGATGTTGGGAGTCGAACGATAAATTGGTGGATGATTGGAAAGGTGCGATTATTTTTGGTGCAATGTTGTTTTGGAGTTTTGCCATAGTCGACTGGAGTTTGAACATTGATCGAAGGGATGAGGGAATCGAGTTTGCGACTGGGAAAGGTTCGAGGTAGGCGTTCGATCTTGGGTTCAACTTTAGGGGGAAGGCGATTCGCAGGAGGCCAAGTATCAACTATTGTCAAAGGCGTCGAATCAAGTGCGAGTTGGTCTGTAGTGATGAACTGGAGTAGGGCGAATCAACAGTTCGAAAAAGCTTACTCAATGCTTGAAAGTTGCGATTTTCAAATTGGTGATTTTGGGTTATCGGCAGTCTTCAAAACTGTGCCATGATGTGAAACGCATCTACAAGCAGGTGTTCACATTGTTTGGTAAGGAAAGGGGTTAAGGTAAAATTCAGTTAATTTAATTAGTTAACAACATATATTATATGTATTTATATACAACTGAGAAAATATATAATTATAACAGTGGTTGATTTTGGGAATGTTAAGGGCGTGGAGGTTAGGAAGTAGAAGCCTACAGTGGAGTAGGAAGTAGAAGCCTACAGTGGAGTTTGGTCTGGTTGTTTGGCGAATTGCTTAATGGTTCACAGTAGCATTGGATTGAGATGAGGAAGGCAACAGTTAATGGATTAAGATATTTTTATGTATTTAGTATATAAGTAAAACTGAAATTTATATTAAAGTGTCATTTACCGTTAATGTAGAATTTGGAAACTGAAAAGGACAAAGAAGAATATATTTAGTAGATTATTATAAATGTTGTAAATTAGATAAGTGAAAACTTGGAATTTTTAAGTTGTACAACTAGGAAGGAAGAAAAATTAAACGATAGTATATTTTTAATAAAACCCTATTAAGAAAAATTCAACTTATTTATAAAATTAGAATTTTTCTTATGTTAGGATAAATCGAATGAAATCATTCGTGTGGGGTTCGAAGACTCGAAAATCAATGAAAAGAAACTGACAAGTGGAGGTTAAAATCCGGTGAGTAAATCTCACTCATATTTTATTTAGAATTATTTTATTCGTTAAAATAATTGTTTGTTGGTTGTTTGGATGCGTTGAAATTTTATTATGGCTATTATAAATATATATCAGTTATTTAGGATTGGTGTTTGTGGCTATTATATATATATTGGTGGTTGGTTTCCCGCAGTATCATTAGCGGATGCCCGCGGTACTATTAGCGGATGATTACCCTATACACCCCATGCTATGATAGTGGATGACCTTCTAAACCGCGATATCCTACCTCGAAGCAGGATGAGTATTATTTCTGTTGGCTAACATTTGCGGATGCAGGAAAACAGGTTGGAGGGATCCAACTGGATTCCTCAAAAATATATTATTTGTTTGTTTATTTGTTTGCACATATACTGTCATATATGATGTGTTAGAAAACCTGTAATAAATAATTGGTTGTGTGGTGTTTAAATATCACTGGGCTTAAATATTGATATTTTAAAAATATCGAAAAATGAAATTTCCAGAGTTTAAAAGGGGAAATTCTATTTTTCTAAAATAGAATTTGAAATTTGAATAGAATAAAAATATTAACTTGTTTTAAAGGAATAAAACCAAATAGTTCTTTTATAAATGAAGTGAAAAGAATTATCATTGGATAATTCAAAAATAAAAATACAAGTGTGAAATTGAAAAGGGAAATCTATTTTCCAAAAGTAGAAATATCGATTTCAAAAGAAATTGAAATCGAGACTTGTTTAGAATGAATAAAGAAAATTCAAATAGAAATTTAATATAAAAATTCAAATGGAATTCAAATATAGAATTTGAATATAGAAAATGTAAAGGAAATTCAAATATAGAATTTGAATATAGAAAGTGAAATGGAATTTGAATAAATAAATTTTAAATATAGAATTTGAATACAGAAATTCAAATGGAGTTTGAATATAGAGAATTTGAAATAGAATTTCAATATAGAATTCAAATAGAGTTGAAATGGGAAATGAAATATAGGAAATTCAAATAGAGTTGAAAGGGGAATTGGAATATAGAATTCAAATAAAGCTGAAATGAGAATTGAATATAGGCAATTTAAATAGAATTGTAATGGAATTTGAATATAGAAGATCGAAGTATAAATAAATATATTACCGAGTAAGGAAAAATCGACAATTATAGATAATCAAAAATATTATGTTGGATTGGGAAACTGATTTGATATATATATTAAAAATATATTAGAATGGAGTTATAATTTATATATAAACGAAGTTCAAAAGTTATATATATATAAATATAATTAAAACGAACTCACCGCAGCGCGGTAGTTCGTAAATTGGCGATTCAAACTTCAATTGAGTATACAGAACTCAATTGAAGTCGGAATTCTTTGAAACAAGAAACGTCAGGACCGATTTGATAATAGTTTTCTAATGGAAAGAAAAATCTAGATTTCGTCGAATAGATTTTGAGTTATGTCAAAAACAAATTTTTAGAAAAACAACGCCAGAACCACTATAAAACCATAACGGTTTATTTAAATAAAAAAGGGATTTTAAAGAAATAAAATACGAATTTGCCATTAGAAAAATCCACACTGGAGATATAAAATAAGTATGAACTCCAGTGAAGTAAGTGAAATGATTTTTGAAACAAAAATCAGATTTTTAGTAATTAAATAGATTTAACTAATTTTAAAGAATAAATAGTTAATCGAGTTTTGAATTGAAATTGGCGTTGGATAAGTAAATTGGTTTTATGGATTCATATTCGAAATCGAATTTGAAACTCAAGATAGAAATGAAATTCTACTTGTTTATAAGTGAACTAAAATATATTTGAACATGATATGTTCAAAATAAAGGGATTTGGAAAAATAGCTAATTAAAGAATAAATTAGAAATTGAGTAGGAATGACCGAATTGAGCTGGATAAATTGGAAAACAGGTAAATATAGGTTGAGCAGGTATGGGATGAAGTGTATGAAGATTTTAATTCATGTGCTCGACAAAAAGGTACACGTTTAAATTCCATATGAGGTTTTATGCGCCGTATCGACAAGCCGCTTGGCTTTTTCTTT
The DNA here is from genome assembly GCA_030737875.1 of Allium sativum. NCBI lineage: Eukaryota > Viridiplantae > Streptophyta > Magnoliopsida > Asparagales > Amaryllidaceae > Allium > Allium sativum. Next base: position 395,394,570 of record CM060922.1, read on the forward strand.
TTCTTTTTGATTGGAAAGGCCTGTGTGGCGGTTTGGGGATTTTCCCAATGCTCCCGGTACAAAGGAAGGTTATGGCGAAATTTTCCGGAAATTTAAGGAGTTAGAATATTATAAACAAAAAGGGAAATCTATAATTAAACCTGGTAGAATTAGAAGGAAGAAACGTTACGGGTTTAAAATTAAAAATTGGTTTATAATGTTGATTATTCGAGATAAGTGGCTTTGTCCGCTTTGAAGTTAAGGATGTTTTCAGTCAAGGTCTGAGAGGTAGTTATACCCCAACTTGATCGATTTCATTTTTAATTGATAAATAGCAAGATCCAATCTCTAAGAGAAGTGTTTGAATAATAATTAGTTGAATAAAATATTTTGGGTTGTTGTAACGATGTTTTACACAGCATTCGTTTTAACCCAAGTGATGGAATTTTGGAAATATAAAAGTAAATATTTCCTGAGTATAATTAAAGTAGTCGGGAATGTGATAAGTGATTGGAATTGTTTTCAATTGCAAATAGAATATATTTTCTAAGTATAGAAAATAAAAGAAGGTGATATAGGGAAATGTTTTTTTTCAAATAGCTTAAGAGTCAAACAAGATCACTGAAAATATTTGGTTAAAAAATATTGTAGAGAAATGAAGAAGTGAATTAATTAGTGAAATATTAATAAAATGGCCCAGTGATTGATATTATGGATGAATTTTTGTTGTTTTCTTCGATAGTTTAATAACCGACTATCGAAGTGTTTGCCAATATCGTTGTCAATATGGAGAGACCTGTTGGATTGTTACCCGAGAACCACTCCATATTGGTGGTATCGTTGCGAATCAGATTATATGAAGATAATTGAAGACGAAGTAAAGTGCAAGGACTTTTTCTATTAACAGAAATTGTGCCTTCGGTTTCGTTCAATCCCAGAACGAATGTATATGGACGAATGTCTGACAGAGTATTTCCAATGATCGCATATGTTTGTCTGTATAGATATATATATGGTGGCAACGGATTTATTCCGTTAGCATAATATCCAGAATATATTTGTGCAAATCAATTAGTGAGTTACGGATCTCACAATGTGGCATTCAAAGTGATTGTATTACCAATGAATTGCAAGAAATCGTAGCCTCAGGCCTCAAAAACCGTGAAATGACAAAAATCGGGCAGGCAGCATGGCTATGTGGGTCACTCCCATTAGGGTGTATAATCACCTATCTAGAGAAATTCCTTTTACTTCTTTAATCTATCGATGCTGTCCCTTTTCGGGGAACAGTTGTTGATCCCAATCGTTGGTGATATACATTCGATACACTCAAGCGAAATGAGTGGTCGGTCATGTGTGGGTCGGGTTGCAAGATGCTCTTGTTGAACCCAGTGTATTCCTCTCTAGAGATACACTAGCGGAAGGTGGTTCCATACCTTGTCATAGTCGGAATCCAATCTCCAATAAGCGCCCTGCGGTTTTTGATTTTATATTATATATGGAGCATGAGATGCAAGTGTTCTGCTATTTGGTTATTTATTTGATTTAGACACTATTATAATATCACTGGATTTTCGTATCAAAGTGTTTTGGGTTATAGTAAGGTAAAAACCGTCCATGTTTATGTGTGGGCTGGTCTTACTATTATCATTTCTTTCGAAAGGATTTTGAAAGTTAAACAAATGATTGGAGTTTACTCACACCAGTCCCATGACTGACCCAGAGTTTTATTTTGTTTGTTTTTACCTAAACTCTTGGGTGCCCAAATTTGTACGGGCAGTCAAGTAGTTGGATTTTTCAGATTCACTTGGAAGAGCTAGAAGTAGGAGATTTCACCAGTTAGCTATAGACTATCATATATTTCGCTGTATACTATGTTGTATTTGGAAACAGGTGTTTATAACTGTTCCAGGAATAACTGTTGTGCTTTGATAATGGTATGTATATCCAGTTACTGATTTGTATTTCAAAAGTTATGTTATAAAATATATTTTATTCGTTCCGCTGTGAGTTTGTGATCTTCATTTTCTTCTATTCTAATATTTCTTTCTATTTCTCATCCTCTAACTTCTTTCTAATAATGATTCGTATTTCTGTGCAATTTGGGTTGGACGTGTGGTGTTATTAGTCAACTCAGATAGTGCAGATTTGCGGGCCGTTACAGTTGGTATCAGAGCTTAGGTTGAGCGAATACCTAGGCTTTGGTGGGATGTGCTCATTAGAGATAGGGTCAGTTGTACCCTAGAATGAGTGGAATGTGTATATATACGAGAGAGCGTATTTGTAAATTGATATAAAAACTATTTTATATTGTGTTGGCTAGTCTGTTGGGTGGTTTATGAATTCTGGTTGAATCGTGGGATGCCACGACGTCGATAAGAGTTTGTAAATACTTGAACAGAAGATTGAACGCGATATTGTTTTAATATGGGTAAATGAAATAATTTTGCCCAAAATTATATTTTGATATAAAAAGAATAATTTACTGAAATTATGGATGTGTTGGATGTTATCACTATAATCAGATGAGATTATAAAATTGAAATGGTTATCTATAACCAAATATAACTTGTACATGAATGAAATATACAAATGAGATGAACTTGAGTTGGATTCAAACTAGAATATGAAATTTAAATACTGGGAGATTTGAAAAATATTTTTGAAATATATTAAAATAATATAGCTTTGTTTTGAAAGGGATTTTGAAAGTGATAAAGCACTGAAATCACTTCAATGGCTGGAAAATAATTCTGATGATGATTGCAGCATCATCAGTGTTCATTTTCGAGTTTCTAAGTGATGGATTGCTCCCTTAGAAAAGTTTTTGATGGGAATTTATTTGAAAGAAAATAAGTTAGTTTGAAAATTCAAATGTTTTTGAATTTGAAATGGAAATATATATATATATATATGTGATTTCAAATGGATTTGAAATAATATCCTGGGAATTGGAATTATGAAAATTAAATTTAACTTAAGAAAGTTAATAGAAGTGCATAAATTGATCAAAATCATTTTGAATGGAATTAAATGGAATATGAATCCAATGTAAATATATTGGTTATGAGTCATACGAATTGAATGAACGTAAGCTTATATGGTGTAAGACATAAATGAAAACAATTAGTGTTATTGTAACTAAATTTGTTGAAATATAAAATAATGAGTTTCAACATAAGTGAATTTTGAAAAGTACCTACCTTAGTAATTTCGGGGAAATTCTTTTAAGGGGGAAGAATGTAACGACCTGGATTTTTCGAATAGTTTATTTTAAATATTTAATATGGTTTTAAATATTGAATTGATAATATAAATGAATTTTATATTTAGCTATCGATTTTGATTTAATATCGAATATATTAAATTATCGTAATACGAAAAATAATTCATTTCGTGATTTAAAAACTGAATCAAAACAATTCAGATGATCAGTATTAATTATATTTGAATATAGATGGTAATAAATATATTTTATTTTCGGAGAATTTATTTGTTTCTGAATGTAAATTATATTATATAGATTTAATATGGTTATGTTATATATACACGTTCGAAATAAATTTCAGAATATATCCCGTAATGTCCAGAGTAGCATTATAATATTGAAATGTCGGTCGGTGCGTTAAAATAGCGGTTACGATCTCAAGTTGCGAACCCCGGGATAATTGTAATGGATAAGATCGAAATCGAATCGAAAATCAAATCGATATCTATTTAAAAAGAATAAAAATCCCTTTACATCAAATCGGTATTAAATTTGCTTGTACTTTACTAGACAACCATTTAATATCGTGTACGTTCTGTTCCCTTCTCCATCTATATAAAATCGCGATAATCCATCCCTTTCTCTCCTTTTCTATTCTCACGACTTCATTCCTTAAAAATTGGTTCTGAAAACTTCACTAGCAAAAATAAATGGTCGAACTCTTTTCTGTTCGAAATCGAGTTCACCAATTAAAAGAAAAAAGAAAGGACATCAAATCAAATTCGATTATTACTTGCTAACTCGAAAGCCGCTGTTGTTCAAATTTTGTGGGAACCAAGTTCTGGAGTTCGATCGAGTTGCGGATCTGTGATGTTGGGAGTCGAACGATAAATTGGTGGATGAATGGAAAGGTGCAATTGTTTTTGGTGCGATGTTGTTTGGGAGTTTTTCCATAGCCGACTGGAGTTCGAACATTGATCGAAGGGATGGGGAATCGAGTTTGCGACTGGGAATGGTTCGAGGTAGGCGTTCGATCTTGGGTTCAACTTTAGGGGGAAGGTGATTCGCAGGAGGCCAAGTGTGAGATGTTGTCAAAGGCATCAAATCAGGTGCGAGTTGGTTTGTAGTGATGAACTGGAATAGGGCGAATCAACGGTTCGAAAAAGCTTACTCAATGCTTGAAAGTTGCGATTTTCGAATTGGTGATTTTGGGTTATCGGCAGTCTTCAAAACTGTGTTGTGATGTGAAACGCATCTACAAGCAGGTGTTCACATTGTTTGGTGAGGAAAGCGGTGAAGGTAAAATTCAGTTAATTTAATTAGTTAACAACATATATTATATGTATTTATATACAACTGATAAAATATATAATTATAATAGCGGTTGATTTTGGGGATGTTAAGGGCGTGGAGGTTGGGAAGTAGAAGCCTACAGTGGTGTTTGGTCTGGTTGTTTGGCGAATTGCTTGATGGTTCACAGTAGTATTGGATTGAGATGAGGAAGGAAACATTTAATGGACTAAGGTATTTTTATGTATTTAGTATATAAGTAAAATTGAAATTTATATTAAAGTGTCATTTACCGTTAATGTAGAATTTGGAAACTGAAAAGGAAAAGAAGAATATATTTAGTAGATCATTATAAATGTCGTAAATTAGATAAGTGGAAACTTGGAATTTTTAAGTTGTTCAACTAGGAAGGAAGAAAAATTAAATGTTAGTATATTTTTAATAAAACCCTGTTAAGAAAAATTCAATAGCTTATTTATAAAATTAAAAAATTTCTTATGTTAGGATATATCGAATGAAATCATTCGTGTGCGGTTCGAAGACTCGAAAATCAATGAAAATAAATTGACAAGTGGAGGTTAAAATCCGATGAGTAAATCTCACTCATATTTTATTTAGAATTATTTTATTCGTTTAAATAATTGTTTGTTGGTTGTTTTGATGCGCTGAAATTTTATTATGGCTATTATAAATATATATTAGTTATTAAGGATTGGTGTTTGTGGCTGTTATATATATTGGTGGTTGGATTCCCGCAGTATCATTAGCGGATGCCCGCGGTACCATTAGCGGATGATTACCCTATACTCCCCACGCTATGATAGTGGATGACCTTCTATACCGCGATATCCTGCCTCGAAGCAGGATGGGTATTATTTCTGTTGGCTAACATCTGTGGATGCAGGAAAACAGGTTGGAGGGATCCAACTGGATTCCTCAAAAGTATATTATCTGTTTATTTATTTGTTTGCACATATACTATCATATATGATGTGTTAGAAAACCTGAAATAAATAATTGGGTGTGTGGTGTTTAAATATCACTGGGCTTAAATGTTGATATTTTAAAAATATCAAAAAAGGAAATTTCCAGAGTTAAAAGGGGAAATTCTATTTTCTAAAATAGAATTTGAAATTTGAATAGAATAAAAATATTAACTTGTTTTAAAGGATTAAAAACAAATAGTTCTTTTATAAATGAAGTGAAAAGAATTATCATTGGATAATTCAGAAATAAAAATACAAGTGTGAAATTGAAAAGGGAAATCTATTTTCCAAAAGTAGAAATATCGATTTCAAAAGAAATTGAAACTGGGACTTGTTTAAGAATGAATAAAGAAAATTCAAATAGAAATTTAATATAGAAATTCAAATGGAATTCAAATATAGAATTTGAATATAGAAAATATAAAGGAAATTCAAATATAAATTTGAATACAGAAAGTGAAATGGAATTTGAATTAAAAAAATTAAATATAGAATTTGAATATAGAAATTCAAATGGAGTTTGAATATAGAGAATTTGAAATAGAATTTCAATATAGAATTCAAATAGAGTTGAAATGGGAAATGAAATATTGGAAATTCAAATAAAGTGGAAAGTGGAATTTGAATGTAGAATTCAAATAAAGTTGAAATGAGAATTGAATATAGGCAATTTAAATAGAATTGAAATGGAATTTGATTATAGAAGATCGAAGTATAAATAAATATATTACCGAGTAAGGAAAAATCGACAATTATAGATAATCGAAAATATTATGTTGGATTGAGAAACTGATTTGATATATATATATATTAAAAATATATTAGAATGGAGTTACAATTTATATATAAACGAAGTTCAAAAGTTATATATATATATATATAATTAAAACGAACTCGCCGCAGCGCGATAGTTCGTAAATTGGCGATTCGAACTTCAATTGAGTGTACATAACTCAATTGAAGTCAGAATTCTTTGAAACAAGAAACGTCAGGACCGATTCGATAATAGTTTTCTAATGGAGAAGAAAAATCTAGATTTCGTCGAATAGATTTTGAGTTATGTCAAAATCAAATTTTTAGAAAAACAGCGCCAGAACCACTATAAAACCATAACGGTTTATTTAAATAAATAAAAGGATTTTAAAGAAATAAAATCTGAATTTGCCATTAGAAAAATCCACACTGGAGATATAAAATAAATATGAACTCCAGTGAAGAAAGTGAAATGATTTTTGAAACAAAAATCAGATTTTTAGTTATTAAATAGATTTAACTAATTTTGAAGAATAAATAGTTAATCGAGTTTTGAATCGAAATTGCCGTTGGATAAGTAAATTGGTTTTATGGATTCATATTCGAAATCGAATTTGAAACTCAAGATAGAAATGAAATTCTACTTGTTTATAAGCGAATTAAAATATATTTTAACATGATGTGTTCAAAATAAAGGGATTTGGCAAAATAGCTAATAAATTAGTAAATTGAGTAGGAATGACCGAATTGAGCTGGATAAATTGGAAAACAGGTAAATATAGGTTGAGCGGGTATGGGATGAAGTGTATGAAGATTCTAATTTGTGTGCCCGACAAAAAGTTACACGTTTGAATTCCATATAAGGTTTTATGCGCCGTATCGGCAAAACGCTTGGTTTTTTCTTTTTCTTTTTGATTGGAAAGGCCTGTGTGGAGGTTTGTGGATTTTCCTGATGCTCCCGGTACAAAGGAGGTTATGGCGAAATTTTCCGGAAATTTAAGGAGTTCGAATATTTTTAAGAAATTTTGATAACTGAAAATCAATGTATCGATATATATAAAATTCAATAAGGAAACAAACTTAAATATAGAATATTATAAACAAAAAGGAAAATCTATAATTAAACCTGGTAGAATTGGAAGAAAGAAACGTTACGGGTTTAAAATGAAAAATTGGTTTTTATAATGTTGATTATTCGAGATAAGTGGTTTTGTCCGTTTTGAAATTAAGGATGTTTTCAGTCAAGGTATGAGAGGTAGTTATACCCCAACTTGATCAATTTCATTTTTAATTGATAAATAGAAAGATCCAATCTCGAAGAGAAGTGTTTGAATAATAGTTGTTGAATAAAATATATTGGGTTGTTGTAACGGTGATTTACACAGCATTCGTTTTAACCCAAGTGATGGAATTTTGAAAATATAAAAGTAAATATTTCCTGAGTATAATTAAAGTAGTCGGGAAAGTGATAAGTGATTGGAACTGTTTTCAATTGCAAATAGAATATATTTTCTAAGTATAGAAAATAAAAGAAGTTGATATAGGGAAATGTCTTTTTTCAAATAGCGTAAGAGTCAAACAAGATCACTGAAAATATTTGGTTAACAAATATTGATAGAGAAATGAAGAAGTGAATTAATTAGTGAAATATTAATAAAATGGCCCAGTGATTGATTGATATTATGGATGAATGTTTGTTGTTTTCTTCGATAGTTAAATAACCAATTATCGAAGTGTTTGCCAATATCGTTGTCAATATGGAGAGACCGATTGGATTGTTATCTGAGAACCACTCTGTATTGGCAGTAGCATTGCGAATCAGATTATACGAAGATAATCGAAGACGGAGTAAAGTGCAAGAACTTTTTCTATTAATAGAAATTGTGCCTTCGGTTTCGTTCAATCCTAGAACGAACGTATATGGACGATTGTCTGACAGAGTATTTCCAATGATCGCATATGTTGGTCTGTATAGATATATATATGGTGGCAACAGATTTATTCCCTTAGCATAATATCCAGAGTATATTTGTGCAAATCAATTAGTGATTAACAGATCTGACAATGTGGCATTCAAAGTGATTGTGTTATCAATGAATTGCAAGAAATCGTAGCCTCAGGCCTCAACAACCGGGAAATGACAAAAATCGGGCAGGCAGCATGGCTATGTGGGTCGCTCCCATTAGGGTGTATAATCACCTATCTAGAGAAATTCGTTTTACTTCTTTAATCTATCGATGGCGTCCCTTTTCGGGGAACGGTTGTTGATCCCAACAGTTGGTGATATACATTTGATACACTCAAGCAAAATGAGTGGTCGGTCATGTGTGAGCCGGGTTGCAAGATGTTCTTGTTGAACCCAGTGTATTCCTCTCTAGAGATACACTAGCGGAAGTTGGTTCCATACCTTGTCATAGTCGGAATCCAATCTCCAATAAGCGCCCTGTGGTTTTTGATTTTATATTATATATGGAGCGTGAGATGCAAGCGTTCTGCTATTTGGTTATTTATTTGATTTAGACACTATTATAATATCATTGGATTTTCGTATCAAAGTGTTTTGGGTTATAGTAAGGTAAAAACCGTCCATGTTTATGCGTGGGCTGGTCTTACTATTATCATTTCTTTCGAAAGGATTTTGAAAGTTAAACAAATGATTGGAGTTTACTCACACCAGTCCCATGACTGACCCAGAGTTTTATTTCGTTTGTTTCTCCCTAAACTCTTGGGTATCCAAATTTGTACGGGCAGTCAAGTAGTTGGGATTTTTCAGATTCACTTGGAAGAGCTAGAAGCAGGAGACTTCACCGGTTAGCTATAGACTATCGTATATTCCGATGTATACTATGTTGTATCTGGAAACAAGTGTTTATAACTGTTCCAGGAATAACTGTTGTGCTCTGATAATGGTATGTATATCCATTTACTGATTTGTATTTCAAAAGTTATGTTATAAAATATATTTTATTCGTTCCGCTGTGAGTTTGTGATCTTCATTTTCTTCTATTCTAATATTTATTTCTTTCTATTTCTCATCCTCTAACTTCTTTCTAATAATGATTCGTATTTCTGTGCAATTTGGGTTGGACGTGTGGTGTTATTAGTCAACTCAGATAGTACAGATTTGCGGGCCGTTACATGCGCCATTTCAGGCTCGTTTTATAATTAAACTAAATTTATACGTTCTAACTTCAATTAAAATAATTTTTCTATTCGTTATTATTTAAAATAAATCATTTTAATTATTCAAAATCAATTAAAATAACTAAAATATAATTTTTAAATTGGTTCAAAAATTCCGGGTTGTTACAAAAATGGGGCGCTACACACAAATAAAACGAAATGTAAAAAAGAAAAAGAGTGTTTGATCTCTGAATTCCGCTCCATTTTTCCTCTCATATCACATTATGTAAACAAATTGTATTGAAACTCAGAAATAAAACATAATATTATATTAATATTATATTTAATTCAAACTGTCGGTGTATTAGAATGAAAATCTATTGAATTTTAAGAAAAAATAATGATGGTCAGAATTATTATTTTTATGGATAATTATCAAAATTTTAATAGTATATTCAGGAATATGATCCATAAAAATAATGTAAACAACATATAAAGAAATTTGTGAGGAGTAAGTGCTATTGTTAAGATAAAAAATCGATGCCAACACTTCAAAATAAACTATAAATAGTCTGTATTAAAAAAAATATGGTCACAAATAGGTAATGTTAATTGATATTGTTAGAAGATTGAATATTATTGGATATATATGGCTTGTTAATGGAAAATTTAAAATTATTTTATTTTTTAGAACATTTTAGGTACAAAATTTTAATCAATATTCAGTATTTATGAAGTGAAAGATTTAATTGTTGGATTTTCATTTGATTTTTAAAATTTAATATCTAAATTAGTCATCTATGCCATATTTCTTTAGTTTTTTAATTAAAATAAAATTACCAATATATTAATTGATGATTCCAGCTAATTCAGTATTTACCATAGACCACGCTGTGTTCTTCCTTCCGTTGATGAAGAAACTAATTAATTATTCATAAAAAGTTAAAATTTTGAGTAAAATTAGGATTAGAACCTTACTGTAAGATTTATACCCAAAAACAGTTCCTAAAAGCACGTTTCATGAAATATCATCTATGACTTATACGTTCAATGGTTGTATATTTAAATATTTTATTAAAATATTAATCATTAATTAATTAATGGTTCAAAAATATATTTTTTCCATATACAGTCAAATCAAGACCCGATACCAGTTTTGTTGAGTTTAGATCGCTTGTTACGTGAAGAAAAGGTAAATGGAACCCAATATTTGGAGATCAAGCCATTTGGCGATAACATTGGGCCCAAAATATGCGTAGATTGTCATTTCAGAATGCTTTCTTAAATAGCGATGGAACTTATACCATCGAAACCATAATATTAAGGTGACACATGCAATCAAGTTTCTTGGTGATCAGGGGTACCGTTCGATCGCAGAGCTCAAAACACTCATATGCTTCTAATGAAGAATTTAAATGAAAATGGATATAATAATAATTCATATTATCCAAACACTAGGATTGGATTGGACATGCTACTATTCATTTATCTTTTCTCCCATTTTGTAAATCATTGTTCTATCATGATTTTTGACCACTTTTTTTGCGTGATTGCAAAAATTAGGATCTCAACATTCTATCAACCATAAGCTGTGAAACCAAGCTCGTTGGCCTCATGTGAGGAAAAGCTTCGATTCAATGGTGGCTAAAAATATATCTATTTTAACGATTGGAATTTAAGTATTAATCATTAATTAATTGACCAAAATGTGACTTTAAACATTCAATTGAATCAGGACTTGAAACCTCATCCATTGAGTTCAAATGACTCATTGCATAAAGGCAAAGTATAAGGATTGCCGCATTCCATGATTTGACATCTTAGGGCTGAAAGGGTGCCAATACGCCTGAAATTTTCCATTGGGGGGGGAGTGACGGGTAACGACGAAATTTAAATTTATAGAATCACAGTGGTGAGGTGATAAGTTAATATGTTTCATTGCGACTTGATTTACCGTTTGGTCGTGCAAACTCTAAACGCGCATTGTCTTCTTTTTTGGAAATTGAATATACGAACAATGGTGTGACAAATCGAATTTCGATAGTCCGATTTTTTTTTTCAAAAATCCAAATCTTTAGAAGCTCGAGTTAGTTTATTTGGTATCCTGCCGAAAGTCAAAGATAAATATATCAAAGCTCATAATAGAAATCTCACAGCAGAAGGGAATAAAATATAATACTAGGTAAATACTTACCAATATAATGACACTATCAACTAGTGCTTCTAAGCTGTAGAATCTCAACCATCTATCTAACTTGAGGTTTTAATATAAGGAGGAGGTCAGGAAAAAGTTCTAGTGAATGAACAAATTATATTTTCTATGAATAACAGTACATATACAGTTCTATCACTGATTCATATTTATTGAGTTATTTGACTTTATTTCACATTGTACTTTCGATTTTTCTGCATAAACCGTACCTGTATACTCCCAGTAGATCAACCTAATAAATCATATATATATATATATATATGTTGCTACATCCCAATAAATTGAGGTACTCCCCGTAATATCCCCCTCAAGTGGACCCATCGTCGTACTACGAAAATGTATTAGACCTCCATCGTTAAGGTACGAAAGTGTTATATATTATGCTACGAAGGCATATCAAGTCTCCAACGCTGCGCAACGAAGGTGTCCAAATACATGGGCTCATAACGGAACTTAGTCAAGGGATTTACTATATCTATCAAGAATGGCCTTGGGATGGACCAAACATAATGGCTTCGTCAGGCCTGAAATACAGATATCTAAAGCTGGTTTGTCTCTTTTATGGCTTTTCAAGGACCCACCAGCCTACCCCCTAATGAAAGACTATATAAAGAGCTAAGTGATCGATCCTAATAAACACGTGGTCTCTCATCCAATGGCCTGATAATGAAGATCATTGGCCTCTTAATTAGCTCTAGTCTTCCCGCACATGCTCTGGCTGATGATGAAAGGCATCTGATGACCTACTATCCATTTTGGGTCTTGACCACGAAGCCTCCCGCCTACGAGCCCAGGCAGCAACCGAACCATCCTAGAAATCATTCAATTAGTCTTCAGGCACCCCACAACTACAAGTGTAACAGATGCAGCCATGGCATACTCGTTTGATGGTGCCATACATATCGTGCCTGTGTGTAGCACGAAACCTACCATAGAGGACCATCACAGAGTACTCTCACGTCCCGTAGAAGTCCTGCAATTACCTCCAGTCCGGTCGAATAAGTTGGACGTGCTTCCTCCATGTCTCCTGATACGCTCGATGATTTATCCTGTTGGGTTATTCATCCTTGCGAACTGGACCAAATGCATATCGTCATTTTATTAGACCATATGCCTACTTTATTCTTATGGGTTTAACTTATTTTTATTTTTCGTTGATTTACAATATTCTTTAATCTATTCAATCAAATATTAGTTATATATAAATCAACTTTGTTGGTTACTATAAAGTATCTTTAGGCTTACTAAACATAATTTTCAAATTCATGTTTATTTATAATATGCTTTGTTGCTATAACACCCCATAAAAATATACTTAAGTTAATTTAATTTTAAACAAATATTGATTAATAATAATTTACTAGGGTGAAAATGAAATTTTGGACAATTAGGAATTGGGCCACGAAATTGTAGTTGCATTCGTGGTGAGATTCTGATCCATTATCAAATTTTATTTATTGAAAATGTAGTCCTTATGAAAAAGATATTAATAAATTAAGTTATGCATATATATTAAAGTACAAATTCTGAATTTCAAACAAATTAACATACAAACCGCAAATATATTATTTTGGATAAATATGAAAAGAATTTTCCTTTTGAATTCAAACTCGTATGTGTATATATATATAAAACAAAAGAGGACAAGAATAATTAATATAAGGCAAGAAATAAACCAAATCAATCAACTACCGAATAAAAAGAAATGTACAAAAGATTATTTCTCCTGGGCTCGACCCTAAAAGGGGGGGTCGACTTCCCTATAAAAGGGGGGTCGACTGCCCTCTTGCAGGAGCGGATGACCGCCTTCCTGTAAGGGTGCCCAATGAAGGTTGTTTTATAGAGGGACTTATATTTTACATCAAATGAACTGCTTAGATTTATCTATTAAATCTAACGGCTTATATACATAATGTCAACTATAAATAGGACCTAAAACCCTCACTCAAAACCTGTGGCCATTCTTATCTATGCCTCCTTAATGCCTTTCTACTGCCTCTAATTCCAAGAAAAAAGGGTTTAGGTTTCTTCTATCTCCCTAACCTATTCTATCTCTTCTATTCTATTCTATTCTAACATAGATTTAGTTTTATTCCGGATTTTAGATTCATATACATATATAAGATTCTAATATGTGATTCTTATATATATAGATTTAAAAGGTTGGAGCACATTTGTTCACAAAGGCCAAATCCAAATCTTATTCTATTCAATCTTGTTATTACTCTCCTTAATAGCACTATGAGTGGAATCCATCTGAGTTTGCTATTTTCCTATAATTTGTTAGTTTAAAACTTGGATTATTATGTCTGGGATGGTTTACGTTCATACGAAAAGAACACAACAATAAAACCCCTCAAACCTTCTATTTTGTTTACATTTTTCGAAGAAACTATCAATCTACGTATGTTTGTTGTTTTGGAATTATTGAATTAATAAAAGAAAAGCATGATTGGTGTTGTGTAACTCTCTATGTTTTGTCAGATTCATCTTATTTCATTTTTATGCAATTTCATATGTATGGTTTTTGTACAAAAGTTTATGATTTGGATGGAATCGTAAATTGAATTGTTTTACTTCTCTATTTCTTCTAAAATAGAGTATTTGAACGTATTGTCTACAAGATATTCAAACGTTAAGATTTTGTATGCAAACGTACATAAAAGTGAATCCATCAAAAATAGGAATCTTTCATATATATATATATATATATATATAGGGCATATGACACTTTGTTCATCTTTTAATAATTTGATAATCAAAACAAAACTAGGTTGCAAGTTCTATGTTGTTATTGCTATTTTTCCCATTTTGATTGTTACATGTTAATATATACATTTATGCCTTAATTGAAGAAAATATGGAAAATAATAACTTGTAAACTTTTAATTGGAAATAGGAATTGACATTTTCAAAATAAGGCAAGGACATTAATTGCGCTCGCTTAATTCATGAATATATATATATATGTAGCTTAAACAACATAATAATTATACATATTTAGTGCATAATAAACACGGTTAAATTAGGAATTTGAAATATCCCCATAGGAATCTGTATGTTTATGTGCATGTCAATGGCCATAGATATATTAATGACACATAGACATGAGGTTAATCGTTAATTGTAGTAGAAGTCTGCCCAGAACCAACTGGCATATCCAGTGTCTAAAGGTAAGCCCGGTTAATGTGAGAGGTCTAAGTGCCATGAGCCATTATAATTAATACACTATGATATGAGGTCAGGCCCAACTTGTAGTAGAAGTTTGCCCGGAACTCCCCGACAAATCCAGCTTCTACAAGTGGTCATTCTAATGCAGGATGTCTAGTGTAAACATATATATATATATATTGTAAAGTAGGACTACCTTGAGAAAAAATTATTAAGTGGCAGACCTTTCTCTTGTTGGGTGTTAAGTTGTTAGGATGATCATTCCCAATGTTCACTCCCTTGTTCAGGACCCAACTCAAAGGACCCACCCTTTGAGGACATAAATGGTTGTTGGATCTGCCTTTCTCCTATAAATATTAAATGGTCTTATTAGACGATAACGTGAGTAAGGTAATTCTCCAAGTAATGTCCATAGAGGCTAGTGAGAGATGACCTAGGGATGGTTATATATATATATATATATACACACACACACACACATATATATATATATACATACATATATAGCCAAAAAGGAACCACCATCTAAGAGGAGTATTAAGTGGCTAGGAGTTCAACTGTAGGGACGGCTAGATAGTAACAAGAGGGTCTTTCGAGAGGGTTCTGTTAAAATGAGTTACCGACCCTAGCCTGTTAGTAAGTAGTCGAACTATTTATCGACCTACAATAAGAGTATATACATTATGACATGGATGTTAGAGACGAGGTCTTAAGTGGTTAGGGTTCCGCAATAGGAAATTAAGTGATTGTAGAGATGTCCATCCTTAACATATTATATGGCCTTAAGTGAATAGGAATAACCCGCCTTGTGGGATATTAAGTGGCTATAAAGAATGTCCATCCTTAAATTGTTTACTGGGTATTAAGTGACTGTAAGTAAGTCCCTCCTTAGATTTACATATATGCCTTAAGTGACTATTAGGATGTCCGCCTTATATGTTTGATTATATGTATGTTTGTTACATAGACATAATATGAAGAGTTTATACTGCCAAATTTAGGAAATAGTTATTCCTAAATTAATATGCATTTCATTCACTAGAACTTTATGCTCTGACGTCCCTACTCTTAACATTAACAGGATAGTAGGTGAGACCGTTGACAAAGGATGAGGGACAATTGCCTGGAGGAAGAGCCTCTCGAAGACTTAGTTATAATGACAAGACTTATTATTGCTGTTATATAATTGGAATAATAATAATTGATGTACCTTTTACCTTTAAGACATTTGAATCTAAATTTGTGGTTTTAATAATGGTACATCTATTTTCATGCTATTATATTTTATCCCTTTCACTGTGTGACATTCTGATTATCAATTATATTGCTTTCTGGTACCTAATTAGTATGTAGGTACCAATGATCCATCTAGAGTGGATCTAAGTTCTAATAAGCCTTTTCTAGGTCAGAATTTAGGCCCATTTCAATTCGGTTATTACATTTGGTATCAGAGAATAGGTTACCCGATTATGGGTAAATATACGTATGAGAGACGTATTTGTTATTTGAAATGGTTTTAAAAACTATATATATAAGTACTGTACCCTAAAAACATACACAATTATACTAGGCAACCTTATCTTTCTTTCTTTTGGGCTCTGATATTATCATAGGATGTCCACTGAAGGGTTTTTCCTTTTCAGATAGTAGAAATGACCGATAATCATCCTTAACAAGGAAACCTGGCAAGGCCTCGTTACTTTCCAAAATAGTTCTGACAATATCCTAGGACTATGGAATAAGTCTCTATTGCCAATCTTGCCTTGGTAGAACCAGCATCCCAGCTCGCTAAAGGGGCCCTCAACTTCCCTCGCCTTTGCAAAGATTTTATAAGTTTAAGAGGTAAGTCATTTTCAGGGACTGAGAACTTCGTAGAAGCTAAAGCGTGAATCTTCGAGTGTGATAGGATCTTTGAAGTTACCAGATGGGATGATCAAACTTAAGCGTAGGGTAGCAGCCTGGCATTTGAAGAAGGAGGCCCTTGAATTGTAGAAACTGATTTCATTGGAGAATGTAGGCAACATTTACTTGGGTAGAGTTTAGGACCCATTTTGAGGCCAAGTTCCTAACTAGTGCTGCGAAGAGTTTGTAACTAGAGAAGTTTATCCAGTTGAAGCAAGGGGAGTTGGATTTAAAAGAGTATGTAGTGAAATTTACAAAATTATCTAAGTTATGTAGGGGGTTATGGGACACCCCAATGGATAAAGCCCTTAGGTTTGTTAAAGGATAAAATTCCCCATTGAAGGAGATGCTTTTGGTCCAAGTTATGTTTGGAGCTATGTTTGGAGCTACATTTGAAGCTTTGGTTGAGGTAATTATCTTTTGTTCTGGTGACAATATTAAGAAGGTTAAGACTGGTAAGGGAGAAGGTACTTCTAGTAATGGGAAGAAGAAGAAGAAGAAGGGAGGCAAATTCAAGAAGGAGGCTAAGACATGTTCTAGATGCCACAAGAAAGGGGATGATATGAAGGACTACAGAGTGACCTAGCCAAGGCAGAATTCAAAGGAAAATGCTTTAACTGTCATGAGGATGGGCACATAGCAAGAAAATGACCTAAGCCGAAGGTTGTGTAGAGTGGTCAAAACTATGCCATGGAAGTAGCACCGATTAGTAGTCATCCCCCTAGAGATCAAGGACAACATGCGTTGGAAGGTATAATTTCTATCACAGGGATTTCTTTGTGTACCACATTTGATTCGGGAGCCACCCACTCCTTCATTACTAGGAAGATTGTCGATTCTATGAAACCTACCTTATCCTTTACTAGCCATCTAACAAAGGTGTCTAACCCTATCGGAGAGACTATGCGACTTTCTATTGTTTGTAAAGTCCTAATATTGGACATCAGTGATGTTGACTTCCATTTTTATGCGTATATACTTTAATTCGAGGGGTACAGTCTTATTTTGGGAATGGACTGGCTCTCATTTTATGGCGCCATTCTTAATTGCGATAGGAGGGTGGTTTGTTTAAGAATCCAAAGAGGACGCAACTTAGAGATTCCTTATAGGACATGGAATAGGGATTATACTTTATTTTCCTTATCTTTTGACCTAGAAGGATTTCAGTATCGATAGTTTGTGAGTTTCCCAATGTTTTTGAGATGTTATAGGACTCCCGCCCCATTGAGAAATATCATTTAGAATAGACTTCAAAAAGGATATGACGCCTGTAGCATTGCCTTTAAGGCACATGGCTCCTAAGGAAAGGAGAGAAATTGACAAACAAATCTCGGAATTGTTGCAGAAAGGGTTTATTCATATAGGTACTCTGAATGGGGTGCACCAGTAGTGTTTGCCACAAAGTCTAATTGATCTTTAAGATTATGTGTGGGCTATCGAGAATTTAACAAGTTGACTAAAAAGAACAGATATCCCCTACAAAGGATTGGTGCCTTGTTTGACCATTTGGGAGGAGCCCACATATTTTTCCAGTTAAACTTAGCTACTGGATTTCACCATTTAAGGATTTTGGAAGAGAGTAAGCCCAAGACCGCATTTAGGATACCTTATGGATTGTTCGCATGAGAAGATATGCCTTTTGGTTTAACGAACGACCCAGCGTTCTTTGTAGACCTTATAAGTAGGGTATTTTAAGGCAAACTCAATAACATTGTGGTAGTATTTATGGATAATATCCTTATTTTTTCCAAGGAACACGAGGATTACCTGAGAAGGGTCCTAGGAATTTTGAGAGAGAACAAACATAAAACCATATTCTCGAAACGCCACTTTTGGAAGAAGGAAGTTAAGTTCCTAGGGTATGTTATTTCAGGTAAGGATTAGTAATAGATCCCGCGAAGGTAGAGGCAGTCCAAAAGTGGAAGATACCTAGCAATGTGGCAGAGGTAAGAGTTCCCTTGGGTTGTAGGCTACTATCAAAATTTTATCAAGGACTTCTAGAAGATTGCAAACCCTCTAACCCAATTGACGAAAGAGGATCACAAGTTTGTGTGGACTGAGAAATGTGGAATACGTTTTAAGAGGTTAAGGAAAACTCTCACAATTGCACCTATTCTTATTATCCTGGATGGAACCCAGATGTCCACAGTTTTTAGGATGCATGACTGACCAGTTTAGGAATGGAACTCATGTAGGAGGGTAGAGTAGTTGCCTATGCAAGTGTCAACTTAAGGACAACGAGAAAAGGTACCCGGTACATAATTTAGAATTAACACTAGTGGTATTCTCTCTTAAATTGTGGAGGCATTATCTTCTTGGGGAGAAGTTTGAGTTGTTCGCAGATTGCAAGTCTCTTAGGTATTTGTATTCTCAAAGAGATCTGAATCATCGACAAGAGAGACGGACCATCCAATAAAACCCTTGAAAGGGTAACGTCGTGGCCGATGCTTTGAGTCGGAAGAACGCTATCCTTAGTGGAATAACCAAATGGAGGTAGTTATAGTTCCTCTCCAGTTTCAAATTTTGACCATCATATGAGGCAACTCAAGGATTTCTTGGAGCTATAGTGATAAGGCATGTTCTGATGGAAATGATCAAGAGTGAGCAAGACCTTGATGATGAGTTAAAGGTGTTAAAGGGAAAAGTTTCTATTGGATAATCTTTTCCTCATTCCAGAGATATTCTGTTGATGGTAGTGGTAGCTTAAGGAGATATGATGCATTTGTGTCCCTAGGAGTGTGGATCTTAGGAAGGAGATTCTTGAAGAATGCCATAGGTTAAGGATGACCATACGCCCCGGAGGTGACAAAATATTTAGGGACATGAAGATAAGATTTTATTAAGAAGAAATGAAAAGAGACGTGGTAGAGTTTGTTTCGAGGTATTTAGTTTATCAAAGAGTGATGGCGGAGCAAGGGAAACCAAGAGGACTTTTGTTACCCTTAGAGATTCCCATTTGGAAATAGGAACACATTTATAAGGACATTATTAATAGGCTCCCTAGGAGTAAAAGGGGAATGAAGCCATTTAGGTGATAATGGATCGGTTAATGAAGAGTGCCTAATTTATTTCCATCAAGAAGACCAAAACCGCCACCTTGTTAGCCCAGTTGTATGTTAAGAGATTATTAGGCCATATGGAATTTCAACTACTATAGTCAGTGATGGAGTTCCATTATTTACTACTGAATTTTGGAATAGCCTTCAAGAAGCATTGGTGTAACGACCCGAAAATCCCTACCTTTCTAATCGACCATAAGCCACACAGGTTCGATCCAAAGGGAAGAAATCCTTGAATCGTCATGGGATACAACACATAAGAACAAAAAAAATTTATAAACATCATTATAATGTTACATCAAGGTACAGAATGCATCAGAGTATAAATAATTGATTCACAGCGAAAAAATATCAAAGAACAGTAAATTGCAATATATAGTGGAAACATAAATACACACCGTGAAAGATCAAGAAGTAATCCAGAGCGTAGCTCTAGCCAAAATCCAGGATCCTGCTTTATGAATATCTGCAAAACCAAAACTACTAGTTGCACACGTGGAAAATATGGGCATCCAGAGTTTAGGTGGGAAACAATAAACTCCAGGTTAGTCATGAGACTGGTGTGAAAACCGAAACAATTATTATATTTTATTTTAAAGTTGGGTAAGTCATGGGACCACGCCGTATAACACAGAATGGGTTTTCTCCACGTGAATACTGATCATAAAAATTCACAATGCTTTTTGAAACATAAAGCTATTATAAGAATCAAGTCCCATCACATAGTGCAAGCGCAAACTGGAGGATAGAGTTTTACCTTATAATAGACAAACACGCTTGATACGGGAAATTCTCTTTTATTATCTCTAGTGAATAGTGTGGAAATCAATTTCAAAAGTAAATGTATCAATCTAAGATGGCATAATAACCCATCCTATTATGTAGCCATATAGTTTTACAACTGAGAACACAAGGTTCGTATTGGAAGTTGGATTTCCATCAATAACCAAGGCAAAGGATGTTCTTTATCCAATTCGTAGAATCTCTAGCAAGATGTCCATGATTCACACACACATGAACCTTAGATCGGCAGAGCTGCCCACCAATTCTCGGTGACTTTGGGTCACTCCTGAACATAATGTTCCTCGGTCGTATCTGACCGTCATCTTCGTCGTTGGTTGACCATCATCCGAGGCGCCTCAATCCATCATCCACATAAGTAAATTGCCAGGTTCCATACCATAGCATCACTGTTTGCTAGAAGGAAACGTTAGTCCTTACTCTACAGTCTTTTATCCTGTTTTTGACCATTCACAGGCTGTGAGGCTTGTCGAAGTCACGCTTCAACACAAAGCTATGCAATGTCATCAGCCACAAATCTCTTCTTTTCAACAAAAGCTTTGATCCATCAACACTTGGCACGCTACATTATCAATTCACAACATATAATCAGTGTCTAGTAATATATAACCCTCTGAGTTCATAAGTCTCAGAGAAGGGTGTTAAGAAAATAGAATAAACTCTCCGCAACCAAATGATGTAACATCAATAGACATCAATTTATTATGTCGTAACTTACAATGTCAGTTATACATCCATTTACCACTTCGTTCCGGTTGATCTCCAAGTACGTCTAGACGACCGCCAATTTAACCTTATAACGTTAGCTAACCAAGGTGAAACGACCCAAACTCACCCTTATAGGAAAGCCCGAATTGAGTTGAGAACACGACAAATTAGAAGACAAACAGAAGAATATTTCATTGCTATTACAACAATTACATCAGAGTACAAGAATATGACAGAGTATAAATAAATAGTATACATCAGAAAAATATCATAGGTTTAAATTACATTTAAATACATAGCAGCGGAAAAATAATACATAACACAACTGTAAGAAATACACGGATATAGAGCGTTCCGAATATAGCTCCAGCTGTAAACCAGGATCCTATGAATATAATATCTACAAAACCAAAACTACTAGCTGCCCGTGTGGAAAATAGGGACACCCAGAGTTTAGGTAAAAACAATAAACTCTAGGTCATTCATGTGAATGGTGTGAGAACTAAAACAGTTATTAAATACTTTAAAAGAAAGTAAATCAAGGGACCACGCCGTATAACACAGAACGGGTTTCGTCCCAAGAATACCAGTGCATAGAATAAACAGCGCAATTCTTTTTGAAAAAATGAAGCTATTATAAGACTCAGGTCCCATCACACAATGCAGCACAAGACGGAGGATAGAGTTTACTTTATAATAGCCAAACATGCTTGGTACGTTTAAAACAAATCATTTGATACTATTATAAGTGTATAGTGTATAAAAAAACTTCAAATATAAATGTGTCAATCATAGACGGCATGGGTACCATATATCATGTCACTATACTAGGCTCTACAATCAAAACCGAAATGTCACGTATTGGAAATTGGATTTCTGTCATGAGTCGAGGCAAGGGATGTACTCCTCGCCGGCTTCGAGACACTCTAGCAAACGCCTCAGGATCTCCCGTAGTAGACCCTTGGATCCTCCAAAGTCGGTCCTCCCTTACATTTGAAGATTAATTATTCCTAAACACACGTTTTCTGGTCCTATAGGACCTATCCATTGGCTCCGTAGTAACCGATATATCTGAGGCGCCTCGCTATCCATCATCCACATAGGTAAAAATATAATAAATGTCTGGGCTCCGTACCATGACACCACCCATAGCTAGAAGGAAACGTCATGCGCTCCTCAGGTCCCTTATCCTGTTTTTGACTCATACCGAGGTGTGAGGCTCGCGAATTAACGCTATACACAAAGCTATGCCCTTTAAGGACGTGCTTTGATCATCAACCACAAGACTCTGCTTTTCAACAGAAGCCTTGATTATTTGCATCTCAGCATGCCACACAGGCAATTCATGCCATGCAACTGATGTCTATTGATATATAACCTCTGAGCTCGTACGTCTCAGAGAAGGGTGTTAAGCAAAATAATAAATTCTCCACCATCAAATAGATATATATTTAATAGAGATCATCAATCAACACAGAATAAAATCCAATGTCAGATACACATCCATTTAATAGTTCGTTCTAGGTCTGAACGAAACTGGAGGCACCTTATTTCTTGTCCCATATGTCCAATATAGGAAAGAAGTCCTTGCATATCCGGTTGATCTCCAAGTACGTCTAGACGATCACCACTTATTACCTTGTCTTGGGTGTACAGCCCAATCAAGACATCAATAATCATTCAAACGATGTGAAGAACTCCGGTCTTCAACCACCATCTTCATTGTCGACTTATCGTCGAATAAATTATTCAAAATGGGTATAAACCCGGCTTTTCCGAATAATTCACATATTTTGTAATCAAGTGCTATAAAACACAACATACGCCTCATTCGAATTCTGAATATTCTTTTATTTAAATATTCATATCCTTTGGGAAAGGTTCCTATTAGTTTTATCAAAGAAAAATTCTTTAAATTTATTCTTTAATCTTCCTTTGGACATCAATTCAAACCAAATTAAGGTTTATCCAAACTAGTCGGGATTATCGAACCATACCGAAGCAATCATTTCTTTTTTTATCCCAATCCCAACCTATTCATCCCATGGAGAAAAACTGGTAATACTCCATATCTAACACCATGGTGTTATCGGTAAAATTAATTACAATTTCATGTTTAAATCTAATTACAGATTTAACTATCGCCTAGAGTAAAACTGGTGGTACTCCTTTGTGACGACCCCAAATCCCGTACTGACGGTGGCAAGGGTAATCTTTGGAATATAACACAGAAACAGATAATAGCAGAACAAAATTAAATAAATACACCAGATAATGAACAAATAATACACTGGATAAATGTAATCATCAGAGTTACACAGTATACAGGATCATACTTAGTACAAATACAGTTCAGCTATACATAAATGTCTACAGCGAAAAACAAACATAATATGTACAACAGGAGCTGAACAGCATAAAAAGAGATAAATGATAGAATCCATCTTCAGCTCCAGCTATCCAGAAAGAGCCAGCTAATAACCTGAATACAAGGCTGCCCATGTAGAAAAAGGGGCACCCGAGTTTGCAAGTGAAACAAACTACGAGTCAGTCACGGGACTAGTATGAGAAATCTACTCAACACACTAAAATATGGCTAATCACGAGACCACGCCACTTTCGTGGAACGGGTTTACTCCATCAGATCGTCAGTGCTTTAAAATAAATAAATCTTTTAAACATCGCAATGCTTTTCATAAAAATGAAGCCATTATAAGACTCAGTTCCCATCACACGATGCAACGCAAACCGGAGGATAGAGTTTTACCTTATAATGGCCAAAATATGCATGATACGAATAAAACAAAAGCATTTGATATTACTACTAGTGTTTATATGTTTCAAAAACAATTTCAAATCATAACTATCAATCATAGACGGCATGGGTACCATATATCATGTCGCCATATATATATGCAATCAAAACCGCACAGTCACGTATTTGGAAATTGGATTTCCGTCATGAACCAAGGCAAAAGATAGTCCTTACCGAATTCGAGACTCTCTAGCCCGAGCCTCAGGATCAGAACGCATCAACCCTTTGAATCGTCAGGGCCAGTCCACCGATGTGGATTATTATGCCTGAACACTACGTTTCCCCGCCCTATGGGGCGTAAATGAGCCAACGAATGACTCCATCGGTCCCGGATCGACCGATATAACCGAGGCGCCTCGCTATCCATCATTCACATAAGTAAAATGTCAGGCCGTGTAAAAACACTGACACAACTCCTAGCTAGAAAGAAACGCAGGCCCTCCCTGATGTCATCTCCCATTTCTGGTTCATACCGAGGTGTGAGGTTCGCGAATTCACGTTATACACAAAGCTACGCCACACATGCGGTGCTTTGATCATCACCACAAGACTTTACTTTTCAACAGAAGCCCTGATCACTGCATATTAGCATGCCACACAGGCAATTCACGCCATGTAACTAATGGCTATCCTGTAAGCAATCACACATAATGAATTCCAATCACACAGAATGAATTCCAATGTAACTAATGGCTATCAATCAGACACGCAGTCCATTTACAAGTCCATTCTGGGTCTGAACGAAACCGAAGGCACTATATACCTCGCAAACCCATCGATCTCTATGTACGTCTGGACAATCACCACTCATTATCCATATTTCGGGATGCCTCCCAATCAGGACATCAGTTACCATCCAAACGAGGTAAAGATTTCCGGTCTTCAACCACCATCTTCATCTTCGATTTCTTATCGTCGATTTAGTTATTCAGAATGGGATAAACCCGGTCTTTCTGAGCAACTCACATATATAATAAACAAGTGCTACACAAACACAACATACGTATCATTTCAATTTATTAATCACTAACCGTAAATCAGTAAGAAAACGATTTCCCAAATATTAACCCCGAAGGCCGAAACCAACATCAGATCAACACCTAGGAAACCATTCGACTTAGCCAACCTTCAGTTAGTTTCAAAATTTCGCATCCGTATCGTTTATAATATTTTATAAAGATTTATCGCTATTTTTATTTATTTCAAAATAGCCAATTTATTCAAACGACGCTTCGGCCATAACGCGGCCGTGGCGCTGTTTTTCTTCAGATTTGATTTACACATATCTGAAAATCTAACCGTTGGATCTTCACAAAATTTATATCATTAGAAAGATCTTTTCAAAACGAATCCAACGGTTCCAGTTTCTGGAAAATCCGACGGTCGGATCTCCCGGTATAATCGTTTGAAGTTTCGATTTCAAAATACGAAATGCAGCGTCGTTATTCGATTTAATTTAATTATATTTATATATATAAAAATATAATTGATTCTGGCGCAATTTTTCTTCAGATTTGAATTAAACATTCCAGACAATCCAACCGTTGGATTTTCACAAAGTTGGTGTCGTTGGAAAGATATTTCCAAAGCGAACCCAACTGGTTTCGGGAAAATCCGATGGTCGGATCTCCCGCACTAATCGTTTGAAATCACAGTTTCAAAACACGAACTGCAACTTCGCTAATCGATATATTCAATCCTCGTTCCCTTTCTCCTCGTTCTATCTGATTTCTATTTGATTTCCGTCTGTATTCCATCTGATTTCCATCTATTTTCCACGTTGATAACCATCAACGAAACTTGCTTTCGTTTATTAGCCCTATTTTCAATTTTTTCAGCAAAACCTAGATCTTATTTTTCATCGGTTTTTCACAGTTAAATTTCTATCTGATTTCCTTTGTGTTTTCGCACTTATAATCAGATCTGCAAACTTCTATTTTACTTCTAAAACCTAATTTGGGTTTCGATCTCCTACAATAGCCAGCTTCATTTTTCAGATCCGGTCTCCTCCTAACAATCATCGATGGTCAACTCAAGATCTCAACGCATCGCCTAAAAGTTGATCTGGTATGTGTTTAATTAGAACATTTGCATTGGATTTTAGGTTTGATTTGTCTTCGATTTGAGGGCTAATTAGATAAGTGGAGATCGGTTATATGGTTTCTTATGAAGTAGTTTGTTCTTCATAATACTGGTTTCAGTTGAAGATTTAATCAATGGATAGAAAAGGGAATTCTGCTTTGTTCGTAACCAGTATGAGATGAAAGCTTAAGTCGATTTAGTTGATCTGTTCTATCAGATAGATGAGTGCTTTCTACAGATAATATTTATCCATAGTAGCCTCAATATCCTGATGTTTCACAGTTTAATGGGCAGAGATAGGGTTATATTGGCCTCTTGCCTTCTAGTTTTGAATCCATACGCTAATGTGTTAATCCCGGCAAGAGGATTGATTTACAGGAGTATGTGAATCATCAACCAGGCCTATTGTTGTGGATTTGTATATTTCTTGGGATGTCATATGGCTGCTAATTTGTTCGAGAGGTTACTATTTCTTCTCTGTTTCGTTTTTGCTGTGGAAGTTTTGAGTAGTAACGTATAAGAGGATACGGATGAATGTTCATATTTGGTGATTATAGAAATCATTTGTCATGGGTTTTCAAGTTTTGCTCAGTTCAACACAAAAGTGGTAAAATGCAGATTGGCTTTCCGTCTCATGGTTTGAAGAACAAAATGCTATTGAATAAGTGAAGCTTTTGGCATGCGAGGTGCTGAGGTCTTGCATGTTGGTGTGGTGCACAAAGTGCACGGAAGCGAGAAGATGGCTTTTCATGAGCCGGTTATCATAATTTAGGATTGAATTACTTGTAATTTTCAGTTTTTCTTTTATGTTTTGCTGTTGTAAAGGTTAGAATGCTAACCTCTTCCTTTGTATGTTTTTCAGTAGAAATAAAGTGAACCAATTTTCAATATATATATATATATATATATATATATATATCGATTCTTCGATTTCAAAACTATATTCTTTTCATACATTTGATAAAAATGATATTTTTTCCAACATACATTCACTTCGACACTTCACTATTTTTAACAATTCATGTATATAGTAAAAATGTGATTTTTATTGTAAAACGATTTATTTCATAACCCGACTATTTTATATAGTTAATATAGGTGATAAAAATAGGATTTTTATTATAAAACAATTTATTTCAAAACAAGATTATTTTATATAGTTCATATTGATGATAAAATAGGATTTTTATTATAAAACAATTTCTTTCAAAATACGAATACCATTCAACACATGAATTTCAATTCAACGAATGAATTTCGATTCAACACATGAAGGTTTTCTATAGTTTGTATATATAGAGTAAAAATGTGATTTTTATTGTTAAAACAATTTATTCAAAACACGAATACCATTCAACACATGAATTTCAATTCAACGAATGAATTTCGATTCAACACATGAAGGTTTTCTATAGTTTGTATATATAGAGTAAAAATGTGATTTTTATTGTTAAAACAATTTATTCAAAACACGAATACCATTCAACACATGAATTTCAATTCAACGAATGAATATCGATTCAACACATGAAGGTTTTCTATAGTTTGTATATACAGAGTAAAAATGTGATTTTTATTGTTAAAATAATTTATTTAAAACACGAATGCCATTCAACACATGAATATGATTCAACGAATGAATTTCTATTCAACACATGAAGGTTTTCTATTCAATAGACGAATATAATTTCAACACAGGAAAATAATTTTAACACATGAATATTATTCAAAATTTCGGCAGCATAACAGCAGGGTAGTTAAAACCGGGACCGTCCCTAGTACGGCTCCTCGCTCTACCTTAAAGCCTCGCAGCTTTTGACAATGGGGAATCATGCATCTAGTTCGCACGCAGGCGGCATGTATATTTTTTTCATTGCCACAAACTAATCCCATGTGGTTTCAACCAAATAATTCTCAACCACAAACGGGTATTTTTCAACCACAATCAATCAATTTCAACCACAAACAATTCTAATCAACCATTCGTAATCAAACAATTTTCACACCAATCACAACCAATAAATATCGTCCATGGTTTGTGGACGAGGGGCGTATATATATGTATATATAAAGCATTTCACTTCTATTTAACACATATATAATTTTTACAACGCATATATAACTTACATATCAAACGTACAACTTATACAACACTTATACAAGAGGTGTACAACGCTTATATAACTCATACATCGACTATATAATTTATACATCATCGTTTTCCACATCGTTTATAAATTAGAAATCTCACATTGGGTTCCACTCCACCAGTTTTTATTTGAATTTCTGAATTTCTGTTCGGATTTGAATTTTTCTGAAATTCTGATCTGCTCGATTTTGATTCTAGTCGATTCCATGTTGAAGAGCTCGTCGAGAGGGTTCCAACGCACCCAAAATCACTGAATTCTGATATTATCTGAAGAAGTTATAACCTTTTAAACGTTAATTACATTTATACACTAATTAATTAATTAATTAAACATTAAAATTCTCATTACAGTTAAAAAAAACACGGCCACTTCCTCCCTCTTCTTCAAACCGTCGAACCCATACCCTCGCTGCCATCTCTCTTCGCTTGCGCCGCCACCAGGCCACGGTCGGCCAATCGCTCGACACCACGCGGTCCCCCTTCGCGAAAGCCTCCCACGGCCTGAGCAGGACCCACTTCGGTGGCCCCTTTCCCTAGGGAAACGCTCCCGACGCTGCCCCTCTTGAGTGCTGAAATCGAACTCCACGAACCATAATAGAAGCCCATACTTATATGGATTCGAAGAGCTCAAATCGCTCTTCGGTTTTGGTTTTGACTTTCTATTTTAATTTGAACTGGTTTGGGCGATTTTCGGATTTGAAATCCGAAGCTTCTTGGCCCTTCAACGTTTTGAACGGCGGCTAGGGTTAGGCTGAGGGTTTTTATAGAGAATATTTTATTATTTTAATTTAGAAAATACCCACTAATTCATACGAACTCCAATCCGAACACAACGACTATCGCCCCTAGCGTTTTACCCCCATTCCGAACACAATGGGATATGTTTCGTAAGCTCATTCTATCGTTTCGACCAGTTTTGATTTAAATTAAAATATAAATCTTTATATATTCAATTTAAACGCACATTTCAAATTACCGAGGCCATATATTGATTCTAAAAATTCCCTAAAAATAAATCTAGCTATGTTTTGACGATACGGTCCCAACAAAACTAGTTTCATCGAATTCTGAGACCGTTTGAAAATTGGCCTTTTCTGGTCGATCCAATTTAATAGAAATCAACCAAACACATTTTCTTTTGCCACGCTCACATACTAGCTTCAAAAATTATGAAATTTGAAACCTAGCAATAACTTCACATCCCGGATCCAATAAAAGTGGTTTCGTCGAATTCCAAGGTCGTTTGCAAAATGGCCATTTTCACGGGCTATATAAATTCTATAGCGACCTTTCTGAAAATTCATTTGGCCATAACTTTTGCTTCCCGCTATGAAACTTCGATTTTTCACATTCGTTAGAAAGATATTCACTAACAGATTTAAATATTTTTTGTTTCACTTAAATTCGTTTTGTTTTGCACCCGATACAGTCAGTCAAAGTTTGAAATGAAAATTTGAAACCGCTGCGCCATTTCAGGTCTTGTTTATAATTAGAATTAATTATATTCGTTTTCAAATGTCGATCCAAACTTACTTTTCATCATTATTATTTAAAATATTTATTTTAAATATTTAAAATCCACTAAAATAGCCAATTTAAAAAAAATTAATTGGTTCATATTTTCCGGGTCGTTACATCCTTTCTCGATCATTTCCCTAATTTGATAATTTAAATTATCACATTCACATTTCAATCTAATTACAGATTCATTAAAACTCCACTTAGTTTTAATTTTCTCAAAAATCAATATTAATGATTATTTAATTTTGGGAAATCAAACATGCCGCATTGACAATCTACACCGTACCATTGATTTCTGCCGATATATAACATCTAAGCTTGTACGTCTTAGAGAAGGGTGTTAAGCAAGTGAATAAATTGCCCGCCACCAAACAGATGTATATTTAGCAGAGAACAATAACACAGTTTCGAAATACAATGTTAGACATGTAATCCTGTCTTTAACTGGATTAAAGAACAATGACATTTAAAACACAGTTCACGATAAACCTAAAATCACATTCCATTAATTATGGAATTTTCACGGGAAACCTATCAATATATAATCGATATCAATTTCTGTATCCAGCTAATAATATAAATGCAATAACGACAAAGGCTTTCAAATTCCATATATATTAACAGTCTTCCTCCACAGAAGCTCACTTCGATTATTACCAAATCGAATTCCATTCAATTCCAATTAATTTTTTTGAATTGGAAAACTTTACTTTAGAAATTTTCCATTAAATCTTAATAAAAAGATTTATAAATTCCAAATCACATTTCACTGTTAATTGGGTTAAAGAACGAATGTCATTAAAAACACAGTTCACAGTAAATCCAATTCTTAATTCAATTCCAATTAAATATTAATTAATTGGAAAACTTCACTAAAACGTAAATTAAAGATTTATTCTTTTCTCAACCGGGTTTAAGAACAGTGTTAATGAAGACACCATTCACGACAAACCCAAAATCCAATTTGATATCAAATACAAGGCTTTGAATAGAAATTATATCGGCTTATATTCAATACCAAATTCTGAAACCAATGGATATCATATTGGGAATAACAATAAGTGTATCTTCCAAATTCCCATAACTATATCCGTATAATCACGAAATCCAATACCGAAATATTCGGAAGAATATTTCCATTCCAAACCATTCCAATTTATTTATTAAAAAATTTCCGGTTATATTAAAACCATTCACAAGTCCAATTTATTTAATTTAAAAATTATTGGATTTCAAGTCTAGTTCATAACTAGTTCATTTTTGATAAAAATATATTTTATCTTTACAAACATGGAATTTTTCATCCAAATTCTTTCCAAATCATTTATTATGATTTTACACAAATTATTAATATTTTTAATAATTTTATTAAGGCCCTTTCAGTCGATTTCTATAAATGGTCATCAAACTGCACTTACATCAACTTTTTTCAAATTTGATTTGGACATAATTCCAAATCCAAATGTTAGATTTCAAATCTCTTATATTCATTGGAAAGCTCTTTTCGATACGAACCCAATGGTTCTAGTTTTAGGAGAATCCGACGGTCGGATCTCCCGTAATGTCCAATCGAAGTCAGTGGTCGAAATTCGTGAACGGTTGCGGCGCGGCACGTTCTATTCAGGCCATTAAATATAATATATATATATATTATATATTTCATCAATTTACATTTAAAACGTATTCTATAAATCATTTTAAATTTGTTCTAAAAACGATTCCAACTTCATTTTCAATTTTAAATCAAAATTGAATATTCCATAACATTATAATATATAAATGATAATATTTTCAAAATATCAAATTTTGAAATCATTTCCTTTTCGATACTCATTATAAAAAAGAATAAAATTGATATAAATATCATTCGCGTCAAAATGGAACTTATCTAATCAATACAGCTTCGCATATTTTAATATTTTCGTGTCCATCCAAAATCGTACATTAAAATCAGATTTTAATCCTTTACAGAATCTTATTTTAAAATATTCGTTATTTAAAATATTCATTATTCCTGAATTGGAATCAGACACGGTCAATTACCATATAATGTTATTTATATGGATTTCATGTATCATATGTACGCAATAGCAATGATAAACAATCAACCATCATCTTGAGTGCACTACACAACTACATAAGCATTAAATATAAATAATTAATGCTCACAACAGTTTGTCAACCAATCGATTGACATACATCTAAACAACTGGGATTAGTGTATGTCAAATTTCATCTCAATACCCGTGTGGGGTTTAATCAACAAACACAGATTATTATTTGTGCAGTTAGACGATGTGTAAAATATATTGTCCCAATCCATATCAATTAAATGTGTGTTCATAAACAAATTGTCCAAGTTGTAAATGAATATTTATTTTCATTTCAGGAGAATTTTATGCCGTTCATATATACGTAAAAACTTATATTTTTAACGATTAAATATTTATTTCAACACATGAATATTTTATATCATTCATATATTCAATAAAAATAATATTTTTATTGTTCAAACATTTTATTCAACACATGAATATTTTATATACACATTAAAAATGTTATTTTTAAGTAACACATTTTATTTTATAAAATTTCGGCAGCATAATGGCGCGATATTAAAACCGGAATAAGGTCTAGCTTATCCCTCGCCTAATACTAGCTCACGCCATACACATACCAATTCCAATCACTTCAATAAACATCCCATTTCAAATTCAACCAATTTCTTAATAGGGTTGCCAAACCCCATTAAATACCAATCAATCAAATAAAATAAACAACCAAACATCCATGATTTCAATCAAAGGTGTCGGGTTCTACTAAGCACTGTCTGCATCCTAGTATATGTTTTACTATAAATAAAATTAGAGTGAAAAGAAGTTCTCACCTTTGGGTTCCACTCCGTCATTCTTTAGCGGACGATGGTTTGGATTTGGATTTATTTCCACTGCGTAGCGTTCTTCACCGTGATTCCAACGCAATCTGTTTCACGCAATTTATATAAAAAATCACATTTTCAATAGTGTTATTTATTTAAAAAAAATCTCATTTTTATTTTTCTAAAAATTATTTCATAGCTACGATAAAAATCAAATTTTTATCTACTAAAAATTATATCTTTACATAACTAAAAATTGTATTTTTTCTTTATCTAACTAAAAATCATATTTTTATATAACTAAAATCGTATTTTTATATCATTAAAAAACATATTTTTAATTCGCTACATATATAAAAATCATGTTTTTAATTTGCTACATATATAAAAATCGTATTTTTAATTCGCTACATATATAAAAATCATATTTTTAATTCGCTACATATATAAAAATCATATTGTTGATTCGCTACATAAATTTTAAAATCAATGCTATCATACATTTATAACCAATAATTTTTATCAATGCTATTTTATTTTAAATAATGCACATTTTAAAAACAATGCTCTTTACATTGAAAACTAAACTAATCACAAAATAGGTAAATAAATAAAAAATCTCACTTTTTTCGATCAAAGAAGGGGGTTAGAGGCGGTGTCGAAGTCTGGAGCAGCGGGGCTAGTCGTTGGTGGCGGACGGTGGGGTCAACGTGGCCGGCGGCTAGGGTTTTTGCAATTTGGGGTTGGGAATTTTCTGATTTGATAAGGGGGAAAGGGATGCGGCGTTAGGCATGGGGGGGATGTCGATTGGCGGCAGGCTGGGGTAGGGGCGGCGAAGTGGGTAGCGATGGAGGAGAGAGCGGTTGCGCCTGGGTTCGGGTTTTTTTTATTTTTCCTTTTCTGTTGACTGTTCTGAAGATGGGGAGAGATAAATATAAATATATAATTATATTATTTTAATTACAAAAAGTTACTTTCATTTCAATTCCAAACCGAACCTAACGACTGTCGCTAGTAGCTAAATACTCCCATTTTGGACACAATGAGATATGTCCCATAAGCCAATTCGACTGTTATGATAAGTTTTTCTTTAAATTAAAATATAAATCATTATATATTCAATTTAAACGTACATTTTAAATTACCGGGGCCACATATTGACTCCAAGAATTCCAGAAAAATAAATCTAGCTATTTTTTGAAGATACGGTCCTAACAAAACTAATTTCGTCGAATTTGGAGACCGTTTGAAAATCGGTTATTTTCCAGTCGTTTAAATTCAAATTGAACTGACAAAACACTTTTAAATTCATCACGCTCACATATCAATTCCAAAAATTATGAAAATTGGAATCTAGCAATAATTTGACACTCCGGATCCAACAAAAGTTCATCGAAAACTGAGGTCGTTTGCCAAATAACTATTTTTAAGGGCTATATATAATATAAAATAGTGAAAATTAGTTAGGTATCCTTAAAAAGTTTCAAAATGTAAAGCGCGTCCTCTTCAGACTTTTGTTGTAAACCCAGTCCCTGTTTTTAAGTGTCGCTCCCTCTTTTGTTATCCCTTCCGCCTTCTGTTATGCCATCTTCCGCCTTTTGCCTTTTTCTACCAAAAAAATGAGGTCTCAAGTTAAAAAAAAATCAAAAAATAGGAAATATTCCCAGAAGTATTCGCAAAAAAAAGTAAAAGAAAAAAAAAGGTTGCATACTTCTGTGCAACAATGTCTGAAAAGTAGCATACATATATGCATATATGCATATATTCATAGTGTTTTTTGTTGAAAATTTGGACCAATATATGCATACATGTATGCAACTATTACCAATAGTCGCATACATGTATGCATACAAAGTTGAACTGAGATGCATGTGTTACGAATGGTTGCATACATGAATGCAACTATTCTGTATATATGCATGCATATATGCAACAAATTTAAAAGGGACGACGGCTTCTGAATATTCGCATGAATGCATGCACGTATTTTGTACAAGAGCATAAATGTGAGCAACAATGTCTAAAAATAGCGAATGCTTGAAAAAACAAGTCAAATTTGAATATATGCATAAAAGGATGCGTATAATGCTGTTTAGCTGCATACATGTATGCATTTATACTGCAGTTTGGCGCAACACTGAAATATAAGCATGAAAATATGCAACTATTTACGAATAGATGCATCTTTTGATGCAAAAACCTGATGTTTCATTGTTTTTGTGTTATTTTGGATTTTGATGTGCTTTTTAATTGTTTTAACACATGAATTTTTTGGTGTGCATTTGTTTTATTTAATATTGAATTTTCGTGATTTTTTTATATTTTTTTAATGAGTTTTCAAAAAATAGGGACCTAATTTACAATAAGTTTAGCACCGGATGTGAGCCTAATTTTGAAACTTAATAGGGACCTGTGACAAACGGACCCTATAAAATATATATATAAATTCTCAACGACTATTTCAAATTTTAAATTGGACATAACTTTTTATTCTTGTTATGAAATCTGGATTTTTCACATTCGTTAGAAAGATATAATTAAACAGATTCAAATATTTCTAGTTTTACTGAAATCCGATTTATTTTGAATCCTGTACATTCATTTTAAAATTAGAATCGAATTTTCAAACTACCGTGCCATTTCAAACTCAATTAAAATAAATTTATACGTTCTAATTCTGATTTACATAAATTTTTAGTTGTTATTATTTAAAATAAATCATTTTAAATATTCAAAATACATTAAAATAGCTAAAATAAAAATTTTAAATTGGTTTTGATTTTCTAGGTTGTTACAATCTCCACCACTTAAAATCTTTTCATCCTCGAAAAGGAACTCGAGCTGGAAGTTGTTTAACTAACCAACTCAACTTCATTCTGCTTTTCATTCTTCAACTTTTCAGTTTCTAAGAATTCTCAAATTCTTCAAAAATTTGTCTAACACCCTAAATTTTTGAAATTTTTTGCCATAACCTCATTTGTACGGGGAGACCTTTAAAACCGCAACTTGCCTCACAGGACCCTCACCAATCCAAAATTAAATGAAAAAGCCAAGCGGCTCATAAAATCATCAAAACCCAAGCAAATGGTAAATATGCACCTAGTTGTTGGGCATATAATTTTATTCATCTTATTAGCTTCCATGCTATGACCTATTCACACACACACACACACACACACATATATATATGTATGTATGTATGTACATATATGCAATCCCAAGAAATTTTCAACACAATTCAATATTTGATTCAATTTGGCTAAATTTGCTTTTCATTCACATGTTGGTTTTATTAGTTAACAAATAATCAAACATCACAACCAGCAGTCAATTAGTTGATTAACGTTTCAAATATATATCTTTTAATATACTCAAAAGTCGTATTTTGTGTCAAATCACAAACAATAAGTCCTAGCTAAGTTTTGGTTCTCACACCAGTCAGTTGGAAATATATAGATATCCCACTTTCGAATACTCGAACATAAATGTTGATGATGTCATGCTCATCATCAGAATCATGTTCGAGCGACTAGAATGTGATTCAATATCTATCCAGTATAGTTGAGGCTTTGAATACACGTTAATTACGTGCATACTCAAAATCTTCATATACTCGATTATCCAAAATAAAATAATATAATATACTCAAATACGTATAATTAGATTAGATTTTCAAAACTAAATTTGTTTCCATTTTTATTTTAAAAACAACACTCTTCTCACTCGTTCTAGGATACTATTGATCCTATCTCTAACGAGTCATTTTTATTGGATATTATTAATCCAATCTCTGATGAATTCTTTTGTTTGGTTCTAATATGTCTTGTTCTCGAGCTCTATAAATCAAAGCTCTGATACCAAAGTGAAACGACCCAAACTTGCCCTTACAGGAAAGCCCGGATTGAGTTGAGAACACGAAAAATCAGAAGACAAACAAAAGAACATTTCATTGCTATTATAACAATTGCATCAGTGTATAAGAATATGACAGAGTATGAATAAATAATATACATCAGAAAAATATCAGAGGTTTAAATTATATTTAAATACATAGCAGCGGAAAAATAATACATAACACAACTGTAAGAAATACACGGATACAAAGCGTTTCGAATATAGCTCCAGCTGTAAAATAGGATCCTGCGAAAATAATATCTGCAAAACCAAAACTACTAGCTGCCCGTATGGAAAATAGGGGCACCCAGAGTTTAGGTTAAACAAATAAACTCCAGGTCAGTCATGTCACTGGTGTGAGAACTAAAACAGTTATTAAATCTTTACAAAAGAGAGTAAATCAAGGGACCACACCGTATAACACGGAACGAGTTTCCTTCCAAGAATACCAGTGCATAAAATAAACAGCGCGATGCTTTTTGAAAAAATGAAGCTATTATAAGACTTAGGTCCCATCACATAATGCAGCGCAAGTCGGAGGATAGAGTTTTCCCTTATAATAGCCAAATATGCTTGGTACGTTTAAAACAAATCATTTGATACTATTATAAGTGTATATTGTGTAAAACATCTTCAAATATAAATGTATCAATCATAGATGGCATGGGTACCATATATCATGTCGCCATACTAGGCTCTACAATCAAAACTGAAATGTCACGTATTGGAAATTGGATTTCCGTCATGTGTCGAGGCAAGAGTTGTACTCCTCGCCGGCTTCGAGACACTCTAGCAAATGCCTCAGGATCTCCAGCAGTAGACCCTCAGATCCTCCAAGGTCGGTCCTCCCTTACATTTGAAGATTAATTATTTCTAAACACACGTTTCCCGGTCCTATAGGACCTATCCATTGGCTCCGTAGTAACCGATATATCTGAGGCACCTCGCTATCCATCATCCACATAGGTAAAAATATAATAAATATCTGGGCTCCATACCATGACACCACCCATAGCTAGAAGGAAACGTCATGCACTCCTCAGGTCCCTTATCTCGTTTTTGACTCATATCGAGGTGTGAGGCTCGCGAATTAACGCTATACACAAAGCAATGCCCTTTAAGGACGTGCTTTGATCATCAACCACAAGACTCTGCTTTTCAACAGAAGCCTTGATCATTTGCATCTCAGCATGCCACACAGGCAATTCATGCCATGCAACTGATGTCTATTGATATATAACCTCTGAGCTCGTACGTCTCAGAGAAGGGTATTAAGCAAAATAATAAATTCTCCACCACCAAACAGATATATATTTAATAGAGATCAATCAACACAGAATAAAATCCAATGTTAGACACACACATCCTTTTAATAGTTCGTTCTGGGTCTGAACGAAACCGGAGGCACCTTATTCCTCATCCCATATGTCCAATACAGGAGAGAGGTCCTCGCATATCCGGTCGATCTCCGAGTACGTCTGGACGATCACCACTTATTACCTCGTCTTGGGTATACAGCCCAATCAAGACATTAGTAATCATCCAAACGATGTGAAGACCTCCGGTCTTCAACCACCATCTTCATCATTGACTTATCATCGAATCGATTTTTCAGAATGGGTATAAACCTGGCCTTTCCGAATAATTCACGTATTTTATAATCAAGTGCTATAAAACACAACATACGCCTCATTACAATTCTGAATATTCTTTTATTTATATATTCATATCCTTTGGGAAAGGTTCCCATTAATTTTATCAAAGAAAAATTCTTTAAATTTATTGTTTAATCTTCCTTTGGATATCAATTCAAACCAAATTAAGGTTTACCCAAACTAGTCGGGATTATCGAACCATACCGAAGTAAACATTTCTTTTATTATCCCAATCCTAGTCCCAACCTATTCATCCCATGGAGCAAAACTGGTAATACTCCATATCGAACACCATGGTATTATCGGTGAAATTAATTACCATTTCACGTTCAAATATAATTAAATATTTAACTATCGCTTGGAGTAAAACTGGTGGTACTCCATTCTTGATCATTTCCCAAATTTGATAATTTAAATTATCACATTCACATTTCAAACTAATTACAGATTCATTAAAACTCCACTTAGTTTTAATCTTCTCAAAAATCAATATTAATGATTACTTAACTTTGGGAATCAAATATTCTGCATTGACAATCTACACCGTACCATTGGTTTCTACAGATATATAACCTCTAAGCTTGTACGTCTTAGAGAAGGGTGTTAAGCATGAGAATAAATTCTCCACCACCAAACAGATGTATATTTAGCAGAGATCAACAATACAATTTTGAAATACAATGTTAGACATGTAATCTTGTCTTTAACTGGGTTAAAGAACTAATGTCATTTAAAACGCAGTTCACGATAAACCCAAAATCACATTCCATTAATCATGGAATTTTCACGGGAAACAGATCAATATATAATCGATATCAATTTCCGTATCGACTAATAATATAAATGGAATAACGACAAAGCCTTTTAAATTCCATATATATTAACAGCCTTCCTCCACAGAAACTCACTTCGATTATTATTAAATCGAATTCCATACAATTTATTTTGTTAAATTGGAAAACATTACTTTAGAAATTTTCCATTAAATCTTAATAAAAAGATTTATAAATTCCAAATCACATTTCACAGTTAATTGGATTAAAGAACAAATGTCATTAAAAACACATTTCACAATAAACCCAAAAATCCAATTCTTAATTCAATTCCAATTAAATATTAATTAATTGGAAACTTCATTAAATCTTAAATTAAAGATTTATTCTTTTCTCAATTGGGTTTAAGAACAGTGTTAATGAAGACACCATTCACGACAAACCTAAAATCCAATTTGATATTAAATACAAGGCTTTGAATAGAAATTATATCGGCTTATATTCAATACCAAATTCTGAAACCAACAGATATTGTATTGGGAATAACAATATCTTAATCTTCCGAATTCCCATAACAATATCCTTATAATAAAAAAAATCCAATACCGAAATATTCCGAAGATTATTTCTGTTCCAAACCATTCCAATTTATTTATTGGAAATTTTCTAGTTATATTAAAACCATTCACACAATTTATTTTATTTAAAAATTATTGGAATTCAAGTCTAGTTGATAACTAGTTCATTTTGGTAAAAATATATTTTTATCTTTACAAACGTGGTACTTTTCATCCAAAACATTTATTATGATTTTACACAAATTATTAATATTTTTATTAATTGTATTAAGGCCCTTTCAGTCGATTTCCATAAACGGTCATCGAACTGCACTTACAGCGACCTTTTCCAAATTTGATTTGGACATAATTCCAAATCCAACCGTCAGATTTCAAATCTCTTATATTCGTTGGAAAGCTCTTTTCGGTATGAACCCAAAGGTTCCGACTTTAGGAGAATCCGATGGTCGGATCTCTCGTAATGTCCAATCGAAGTTAATAGTCGAAATTCGCGAACGGTCGTGGCGCGGCACCTTCTATTCAGGCCATTAAATAAACATATATATATATATTATATTTCATCGATTTCCATTTAAAACATATTTTATAAATCGTTTTAAATTTGTTTTAAAAACGATTCCAACTTCATTTTCAATTTTAAATCAAAACTGAATGTTCCATATCATTATAATATATAAATGATAATATTTTCAAAATATCAGATTTTGAAATCATTTTCTTTTCAATGTTCACTATAAAAATGAATATAATCAATATAAATATCGTTCACATCAAAATGGCGCATATTTAATCAATACGGCTTCACATATTTTAATATTTTCGTGACCATCCAAAATCGGACATTAAAATCAGATTTTAATCCTTTACAGGATCTTATTTTAAAATATTCATTATTCCTGAATTTGAATCGGACACAGTCAATTACCATATAATGTTACTTATATGGATTTCATGTATCATATGTATACAAAAACAATGATAAACAATCAACCATCATTCAAAGTGCACTACACAACTGCATAAGCATTAAATATAAATAATTAACGCTCACAACAGTTTGTCAACCAATCGATTGACATACATCTAAACAACTGGGATTAGTGTATGTCAAATTTCATCCCAATACCCATGTGGGGTTTCAATTAACAAACACAAATTATTATTTGTGCAGTTGGGCGATGTGTAAATATATCATCCCAATCCATATCAGTTAAATGTGTGCTCATAAACAAATCGTCCGATTTGTAAATGAATATTTATTTTCATTTCAGGAGAATTTTATGTCGTTCATATATATGCTAAAAATTATATTTTTAACGATTAAATATTTATTTCAACACATGAATATTTTATATAGTTCATATATTCAATAAAAATAATATTTTTACTGTTCAAACATTTCATTCAACACATGAATATTTTATATACACATTAAAATTGTTATTTTTAACTAACATTTTAGAAAATTTCAGCAGCATAACGACGCGATATTAAAACCGGAATAAGGTCTAGCCTTATCCCTCGCCTAATACTGGCTCGCGCTATACACATACCAATTTCAATCAATTCGATTAACATCCCAAATCAAATTCAACCAATTTCTTAATAGGGTTTCCAAACCCTATTAAATACCAATCAATCAAATAAAATAAACAACCAAACATCCATGGTTTCAATCAAGGGTGTCGGGTGGTACTAAGCACCGTCTGCATACTAGTATATGTTTTACTGTAAATAAAATTAGAGTGAGAAGAAGTTCTCACCTTTGGGTTCCACTCCACCATTCTTTAACGGACGGTGGTTTGGATTTGGATTTATTTCCAGTGCACAGCGTTCTTCACCACGATTCCACCGCAATCTATTTCATGCAATTTATATTAAAAATCATATTTTTAATACAGCGTTATTTATTTAAAAAATCACTTTTTTATTTTTCTAAAAATATTTCATAGCTACGATAAAAATCATATTTTTATCTACTAAAAAATATATTTTTACATAACTAAAAATCGTATTTTTTTTCTTTATCTAACTAAAAATCATATTTTTATATAACTAAAAATCATAATTTTATATCATTAAAAATCATATTTTTAATTCGCTACATATATAAAGATCATGTTTTTAATTCGCTACATATATGAAAATCATATTTTTAATTCGCTACATATATAAAATTCATATTTTTAATTCGCTACGTATATAAAAATCATATTTTTAATTTGCTACATAATAAAAATCAAAATTTTAATTCGTTACATATATTTTAAAATCAATGATATCATATATTTAAAAACAATAATTTTTATCAATGCTACTTTATTTTAAATAAAAGCACATTTTAAAAACATTGCTCTTTACATTGAAAATTAAACTAACTACAAAATAGATAAAAAAAAAAGCTCACTTTGTTTCGATCGGAGGAGGAGGTTAGGTGCGGTGCCGGAGTCTGGAGCGGTGGGGATGGTCGCTGGTCGTGGACGGTAGGGTCAGGGTGGCCGGCGGCTAGGGTTTTCGCGATTTGGGGTTGGGATTTTCTGATTTGAGAAGGGGAAAGGGAGGCGGCGCTAGGCGTTTAGGGGGAGGGGAGGGCTATTGATCGGCGATAGGTTGTGGTAGGGGCGGCGCGGTGGGTGGCGACGGGGGAGAGAGAGGCTGCGCCTGGGTTCGTTTTTTTCTTTTTCGTTGACTGTTCTGAAGAAGGGGGAATATATATAAATATATAATTATATTATTTTAATTACAAAAAGTTACTTTTTCATTTCAATTCCAAACCGAACCCAACGACTATCGCCTAAAGCTAAATACCCTCATTCCGGACACAATGGGATATGTCCCGAAAGCCAATTCGATTGTTACAATTAGTTTTTCTCTAAATTAAAATATAAATCATTATATATTCAATTTAAATTTCCAGGGCCACATACTAACTCCAAAAATTCCAAAAAAATAAATCTAGCTATGTTTTGACGATACAGTCCTAACAAAACTAATTTCATCGAATTTGAAGACCGTTTGAGAAATGATCATTTTCTAGTCGTTTAAATTCAAACTGAACTGACCAAACACATTTAAATTCATCACGCTCACATATCAATTCCAAAAATTATGAAAACTGGAATCTAGCAATAATTTGACATTCCGGATCTAACAGAAGTTGGTTTGTTGAAAACGGAGGTCGTTTGCAAAATGGCTATTTTTAAGGGCTATATATATTATAAAATATATATAAATTCCACAGTTACTATTTTGAATTTTAACTGGACATAACTTTTTATTGCCATTATGAAATCTGAATATTTCACATATGTTAGAATGATATAATTAAACAGATTCAAATATTTCTTATTTTATTGAAATCCGATTTATTTTGAAACCTGTACATTCATTTGAAAATTAAAATCAAATTTTCAAACTACTGCGCCATTTCAAACTCTATTTATAAATAAAATAAATTTATACATTCTAATTCTGATTTAAATAAATTTTTAGTCATTATTATTTAAAATAAATCATTTTAAATATCCAAAATACATTAAAATTGCTAAAATAAAATTTTTAAATTGGTTCCGAATTTCCGGGTTGTTACACAAGGCATCATCAATAATCCAAACGATGTGAAGATCTTCTATCTTCAACCATCATCTTCAATATCTTCGACAGTCATCGTATTAGTTATTCAGAATGGGATGAAACCAGGTCTTTTTGAAATAACTATCACATGTTTAAAATCAAGTGACAAATAAATATATCATAAGTCTCATTCCAATTCGGTATATTCTTCTTACTCAATTTAACCTTTATATTGGGAATTACTCCCTTAAATCTTATCAAAGATTTACATTATTTAAATCTTTCCATGGTAATCATTTCCCTTTCCCATTCTCATCCTAGTCATCCCATAAAGCAAAACTGGTGGTACTCCATAACTAATACCCTTTGTATTTGGTAAGTTTAATTAACTTCTTTCATTTCAAATCTTTATTGAAAGATTTATTAATACTCTAACATAGTTTTACCTATATTTCATTCAATCAACTATTTATTGAAAGATTTAATAAAACTCTAACATAATTTTAACATCCAAAATCATTGTTTAATGATTACTTAACTTTGGAAGCCACACTTGTCTTTAGCTGAGTTGAAGAATAGATGTTATTCAAGACATCATTCACGACAAACCCAACATCCGATTTGACATCAAATATAAGGCCCTAAATAGAAATCATATCGATTATATTC
Organism: Allium sativum; assembly: GCA_030737875.1. Taxonomy (NCBI): domain Eukaryota; kingdom Viridiplantae; phylum Streptophyta; class Magnoliopsida; order Asparagales; family Amaryllidaceae; genus Allium; species Allium sativum. The sequence goes on from CM060922.1 coordinate 395,438,349, forward strand.
GATACCAAATTCTGAAATCAACAAATATCGTATAAGAAATAATGATATTAATATCTTCCAAATTCCTTAAACATTATCTATATAACTACAAAGTCCAACATTGAAATATCCGAAGATTATTTCCATTCTGGTCAAATAAACTTAATTTTAAAATTTTAAGGTTATTCTTAAATTACATTTCAAAATATTGATTTACTATATTAAGTAAATCTGGCCAAAAGTCTAAAAATTCAAATCACAATTCAAAACTTCACAATTCTTGCTCATATCAGTTTAAAATCATTAATTATGATTTTTCATGATTTTTCCATATTTTTAATATTTTTTATAAGGTTGTTTCAATCGGTTTCCAAATCCGGTCACCGAACTGAATTTATAACGTCTTTTTCAAAAATAGATTTGAACTTGTCTTAAAGTCTAACCATTGGATTTTAACACTTTCTATTCCATTGAACAATCTTTTCATTTTGAACCCAACTTTTTTTGTTTTAGGAGATTCCGACGGCCGGATCTCCCGGTATGTCAATTCAAAGTTAATGTTCACAGTTCACGAACTACCGCTGCGCGACAAGCCCTACTCAGACCAACGATTTATAATTAAAATTAATTCGAAACCCTTCCAAAATAATTTTTTAAAATATATACAATTGTTTTTGGAAACCATATTTCGATTCATTTCTCTCAAAACCCATATATTCCATTATTTAATCATTCTAGTATTATTTAATCATTAAAATAATATTATTTTAATCATTAAAATAATATTATTTTCAAAACTTATTATTTAATGTCAAAATTTTCCTGACATTTGTTATAAAAAAACAAGTCAGTTTTGTAAAGGAAGTTCTTTTAAAACTTCTCCTAGATATCCTAACCGAACTTCACTTTCATCCTTTGCTATTCATTTTAAAATAAAATTTAAACAAGCAATAACTATATGGAATCAAATTAATTTATTTCTTTTATGAATATTCATTATAATGACATGAACTTTGTGTTCATCAAAAATCGGACATCAAATTCACACTACAACAAATTCACCCTATTACAACGGTGCAACACCGTTGTAATATCATTTTACAACGGTGCCCCCACCGTCGTGTATGCAGACGTGGTAATATATTATTTTTTATTACAACTTTTCTGCACCGTTGCAGCACCGTTGTAATAGGATTATTTAACAACAGTTATCAACCGTTGTAATAATTTTTTTTACAAGTTGTCGTATATACTATAGTACAGTTAGAGTATACGTATAACAACTTTTATCACCGTTGTAATAAACTATATTACAACTTTTATCCCCGTTGTTGTAGATTTTGTAATAATGTTGTGTTCATTTATATAACAACATGTCTGCACCGTTGTAATTTCATTGATATTACAACATTTTTCCACCGTTGTGAATTGATTTATATTACAACATTTTCACACCGTTGTAACATGACTTATTACAACTTTTTTTTCTGTTGTAATTTGCATGGACCTGACTAGTAAAACAAATTCATATATATTACTGATAATATGATTCACATTTCAATGCAACAAATATTAGTACACAGAATCATTTATATATATTACTTAACATAATATTCGATCAACATAACACGCAAGTACGTAGTACATCACCAACTTAACCGTGTCACCAAAAACATAACCCAATATATACATAACATAACCGTGTCACCAAAAACACAACCGTTTCATAATACATGCATGATTTAACCCAATATGTACATAAGAAAGATGGAATGTCTACGAAAGCATACCCTACGAAAGCACTCTAGCTGAAGGCAACGTAATTTTTATTCCAGGCCACAGTTGATCCAACAGCTTCTCCAATAGTAGTCATTGCGGAATTCGGCTTCCACAAGAATGCTTTTGGATCCACCGCCACGTCAATCCAAACTTTCCAGCCTTGCGATCCAAGTTTTTTAAAGTGCACCAAAGCTTCTGGATCAGTGGATGCCACTCTTCCTTCCGCAACAACTTGTTTTTCCCAATTCAATATCTTACACTTTCTGCCCTCATTTCCATCAGCTTGCACTGCTGTTTTTCTGGCCGGATTTTTCTGCTTAGACTGTTTTTCTGTTTTGCTGCCGTCAGTTTCAGATGGATGCTTTTCATTTTCAGCTGATTGCTTTCCATTTTCAGGTGCCTGCTTTCCATTTTCAGGTGCATGCTTTCCATTTTGTTTAGACAGTTGAACTGCCAAGGTATTGCATCCACGGTGTGACTGCAAACAAAAAAAATCTAGAAAATCTGAACTGGAAACTAAAAACAGAAAGTGAGGCAAATAAATACATGGAACTAAATACAAAAGACAGTAAGCACTTATGTATAATCCAAGGCTTATGCATCATAGACAGTAAGCACTTATGTATAATCAAAGGCTTATGTATAATCAAAGACAAGACACACGACTAAGTTTAAGTTAATTTGATGGCTGTTGAGTGGAGCAGTTTCAGTTACTGCCAGTTGTATTGTAAGAACAATGCAATAGATTTAACGACAGAACAACACCACCAGAAGCGTCTTTCTAAGCTGGGAACAAAGAGTGGACGAGTTGAATCTATGAAATTTATGTGTAATGGATTGTTATCTTTATTTATTTTACAAATAATTTCCTTATTTTTGTTTAATCTACGAATGTAATTATAAAACCTGAGAATGGTAAAGATAGTGAACACAATAGAAAAACACAGTAATACATCTGCAAACTCTTTCTTTTTAAACCCTTAGTGATTGAATATAGTATGATGCAGGCGCGCGCGCGCACACACACACACACACATATATATATATGCATATATGTTTGTGAATATGTATGTGTAACTAATTGTTCTTCATGTCAAAAACTGGACGAAATATGAAAACAGTGGATCTTTTGTGAATAAACTCTGTGCAAACTCTCTGAATTTAATCTAGTGTGGGTATAGATATGAGTACTTTGATAGATTATTAGTTGACTACACTTATATATGACTGGAAGTGATTAACTATGTGAAGTAAGATCTAGAAATGAGAAATTTCCTTTACTGTTGTATGAATACAATAATAATAAAAGATGAACACCTCACTTTCAAAAATAAAGTACCCCAATGTTAGCATGTTTTAGATAACAGTATAAACACAAAGGTTATTCCAAATTGAATTTAGTTTACGTTAAAAAGTTCTTCAGCTTCTAATGCGCGGTAATTTAGTTTAACAGTACCCAACCCCCCTCCATTTACTGTCCTTAAAATCACCCTAAAATTTCACAGTTCGGTAAAAGCATTTCAATGAAATGTTACATCTTTTTATCAATTATACCAATAAAAAAGGGTACCTGAGGCGTATTAGGATCAGGATTTGCTGGATTTCCCGCATTAGCTTGCTTTTCTTTTAGATCCTGTAAAGATTGCATATACATAGGTCATATAAAATTAGCACAAAATATGATTTTGGTCATATAAAACTAGCACAATTGGGAAGCCGTAAATTTGAAACACATTATGAAAAAAAAAGGCATTTTGCTTTGCTCTTTTTTTAATATTTTTTTTCAATTGTAGAGACATAATGGGTTATGTCCAAGAACAAACATTGTACAAACGGCCATGTCTTATTTCTTTAACCTGGGAGATTAAGAATTAAAAGAAAAAAGTGTTAAGATGTAACCAGATATCGTGGCAAAGGATCATGAGAATAATCCAAGGCATTCTACCTCTGGTGAAGTTTTTATTATTGGCTCCATGCTACGGCAGCAAAATGCCACAGCCCATAGGCGATTGCTGGTTCTTTTTAAAATTTTGGAGCCTATGTTTATTGATCAGCAACCCAGCACCAGCAGATCCCGAAAATCACAAATAGGAGTATTTGTTTAATACAACCATACTATGAAGAATTAAGGTATTAATTTGAAAACTCTCCGAAATAAGTTAAATAACACAAAGCAAATCGAAGGCAATCAGATTGAAGGCCAATGTAAGAATATATCCACACTGAATTCAGACTCATACCATCTTAGCATCGTCTTGCAATATAAAATATTGAAATGATTCTTATTTCAATATAAAAAATCGAAGGCAAACAAAAATAACTTTATTTCATACATAATGCCGGAACTAATAGGAAATAGCCGACAGATCCCGAATCAAAGAGTAGGAATAAATTGATGAACGTTGAAAAAATTAAATAAACTTCAATTTAATTGATAGAAGAAATCAGTCGGACGTAGCTGGTTAAAATCTTATTTCCAGTTGACAACAAACCAATGAGAATCCGAACGATTCTTCTCTACATAGCACAAATCACGCCAAAAACTAATTAACCAAGCTTGATGAATAATATAAATTTTGCTTACCATAATACCTAGAATTCTGCAGAGTGTTGAAAAATCGGATCTAAAGGCTTTTAGCCTAAATCCTAATGATAATAAACCTTGCGACAAACAGTTGCAATTTAAGATGAAAGCTGGAAGCAGATATTTGTTCCAAAAAACAATGCTAAAGGTTTAGAAACAGGACCATAAAGAGAGAGGAGGAAAATGTTCGAGTAGGCTCTGTAAACTCCTGGATAAATGGATTTCTGAGGAATATATATATACATGGCAGAAACCCCTAGATAAATAGTTTGGGTTAGAGTGGCACTGGGTCTGGTCACACTGTTTTTTCCGAGTTGTTTTAAAACATTACCCACTACTGATTGGTACCGTTGGCTACGAAAAGAAAATGCAATTGGTCAAATAATCGACGTAACCGGAGCATTATAATGGAATAACATGGGTCAATCTGGAAAATCAGCATGAGAAAACCACACCGCAATTATCAAACCGGGAATTTACCGGAAATTCCGAAATATCCGGAACGGAACCGGAAACCGACAATAACTTGGTTTCTAATTAACAGGAAAACAGGAAAAATCGCCGTTAAAATAAATTTCTAATTAACACTTACCATCAACATCGTAGTGAGCTCCTGTACTTTGGTCTCCAATCCACTAACTTGGTTTCGCAATGCATGTACTTCACCTGATGAGCTACCCCGAATACGAAGCTGAGATGGTACAACCCCAAAACCAAGCCCTCTTACACGTCCTCCATGCTCCTGACCAAAAAGCTTCGACACGCCATCTTGAGTAACTGATGTTGCTCCATGAGAATCCTGACTTGCGGCATTATGATGCTCGTTTATCTTAGACTACAAATTAAAAAACAACCAAAATTCAGAAATTAAAATTAAAACTACGTTAACAATAGCAACAGTTTCTGATATTGTATATTTGAACTTATTCTTACTATGCATTCGGCAGCAATTGAATTCGGAGGTTTTCCATCTTTTCTAGTGTGGCCTTTGCACCACAATTCGTCTCTAGTGATAGTAGATGTTGACGTTTCCTTTTTCTGCAAAAATAGCTTAACAGCTTCAGAATTTTTCATGTGATAACATATAATAGTTGCTTTAACAATATTTTTTTACCATTTCTTCTTCCAATCTTGCATAACCTTTTCTGCTCATGGTGTGTGGAACTTTATTCTTTTCTCTAATGCTTTTGAATCTTTGGCTTGTTGCCTATAAAATCAATTCAGTAAATATGATATAGGAAAATGTAATATATTTAACAGTTAAACTCAGTAAGACAAAAATAACCACCTCAAACTTTTCTGACAATTTTTCAGTTACAAAAGCATTCCACTCGTCATCGCTCTTTATATTGAACGGTTTTAGGCTTGCTAAAGTATCGGTAGAGTCGGGATTTTGAGACGCTTTTTTGATAGCTGCAACTAACCTTGATTTCGACTCCTTCCACCGCTGTCCTATTATCATTAACAAGTAATCCTTATACACCATATCTACCTTGAATCTTGACTGCGCGCACACACAAAAAAAAAAAAAAAAAAAAAAACAGCAGATTAGTCTCTAACAGTATTGCAAAATGCAATGTTGTACCACAGCAGGTATATAATTTGTTGCTTTGAATATTGAGACATATAATATGTAACAGTATTGCAATGTGCATAATGCATATGTCATTATAAAGAGAACTATAACAGACATATAATATGTTGCTTTTAATATTGAGACATATAAGTACTCCCTAACATAAATAACATAGAATCAGTAAAATTAAATACAACTTAAAGCCAGAATTTACTATTGAAAGCCAGAATTTATTATTCACAGATCATCCCTCAAATCTTACACAAGCCAGAATTTATCATTCACAGAATTTACTATTGAAAGCCATAATTTACTATTGAAAGCCGACATATGGTATACAAGTCAAATATCAGTACGTACCTCTATACAAGTCCACAGATCATCCCTCAAATCGTCACCGACGTTCCTCCATGTGCTAATGGTAAAAGGCACCATCTCCCTTGCTAGAGTACCAATATATGACGACAAATGTTTGGAATTAGCACCTATTGCTTGTCCGCGTTCATTAAATTCAACTTCCGGCTTCTCATCCGGTATCATAGCTAATGATTTCATCATCGTTCTGCCTCTCTTTCTTCTAGCTTGCTTCAATCTTTGATCTTCAGTAGAATCGGGTTGAATTTCGTTTGGACTGGAATCATCGTTGGCTGGAGTTTCATGGAAGTGTAGTTGACGGGCAGGGGGCTGTGCTGGGTTTGTATTGTCGAAGGGGCTGTTATTGGAAGGAGGGGGCTGTATCTGGTTTGTAGTGTCGACGGGGATGCTACTGGAAGGAGGAGGAGACTGCATCCCTTCTGCAGTGTGGCCAAGGTTGCTTCCATGTTTGCGAATTGTGCGTATTGGGTATTCAGCATGTTTTCGAGGAGATCGTCTTATAGCAATATTTAATTCACGAAGCAACAGAAGTGGTCCATCTGGGTGTTCGTTGATTCTAATCCCAACCGGTCTTTCATCAGCAGCACGAACAGCTGCGAGTGCAGCTAAACTTTGCTTTTTTTGCTCTTTTGCTTGCAATTTTTGAGCTCTAAAAAATAAAAAATTTAAGTCAGTTTTCAATAGCTAAAAAATAAAAATCTTAAGTCATTTTTCAATGGCTGAACATACAATATATTTTAAACTGAGCACTACATGAACATCATAAGACGAACTGTGTTGTTCATCAAAATACAAGCGACTACAGTGAAATGATTATATTTTAAACTGAGCACTGAGCAATGGCAAGGGTACAAGTGGGTAAAATAAAAGTGACATAAAAATGTTTTGTTTTTGCCAGTGCTCGGTTTAAAATGTACGTACGGAAGGCATATAAATACTGGTAGGTGCTGCTGAATAGAGTCTTTAATCAAAATGTAGGGAGTAAATGTGCTTATCGCGTTTGAAACGTAACCGAGGAATGGATTTTCCAAATCAGTGGCTGCCGGTTCTTTGGGTTTTCCAATCGTTATATCAGACTCACAAAATTGTCGTTAAGGAGTATTTGGTTATTAAAATATCCATCGAATTATTATGACAAATCTACACTAGATTCCACCTTGACACCAAAAAGGAAATAAAGGAGCCTTGATGCCGATCTGCTGATCAAGTAGCCACAAGTGGCAAGGGCATGAGGTGGAGACGGAGTCCACTTCTCCGCAAGTACATCTACGTACACATGAGGACCATTTTTTATGCACATATTCATTTTAGCTATTGAAAACTACTTGCACATATTCATTTTATGCACATTTTTTAAGCACATATTCATCTGCTGATCTAATAAAGAATTTTTATGCACATATTCATTTTTCATTAATTAATTGAAATGAACATTCACATTTAAAAATCATAAGATATTACAACATTAAACAAAAACATATTATTCTGACATTAAAATATACATATAAATTATTTATTGTTAATAGGTTAAACATACAAGTCATATAAACAAATAAATCACGCGTGAAGCACTTGCCATACAACTCACATTATATTAACTTAATGCAAGTTTGCAATCTACAACTCACATTATATCAACTTATTGTTCCTGGAGCTTTTTCTTATTCTTATTATTACTGTTACCGCATATATAGGAATAGCTGGACTTACAATGATTATATCACATTACATTCATCGTATGATTGTTGTTTAGTCCATTGTTTGAGATACCGAACACATTACATAAGTAGAGTGTCATTCTATAGCTTAACGTTTAATTGACTTGTGCAGTAGGAGGGAGGGTGATATGGAGAAAATACGTAGCTGTAAAGCTTTACCTAGAACAATGCAGAGGAAATAACTTGACAAACATACAAAGGGCAACTTACAGAAAGGCAGGTTCTGTGTGGAAAAACCAATATGCGGATGGAGATGGTGCACATTTATAAACAACTGCTAAGCTACCTTCATGGTGTGTATATCTGTAAGATTTTAAGCTCTACATAGAGCACGCTTAATCGAAATGTAAATCGAATCATAAACGATGAGATCCGATTTGAATTTTCTATGTCTATTTCTAACTATATGTAAAAAAAAATCCTTGTTCAAAATAGTCCATATTATAAGTAAAATTAGACATTGATTATTTAAACGTGTTATGTTTTCATAAATCGTTTTTCCTACAAACATGAAGCGTGTGCCACTAATACTAATTATTTTGCTTTGTACGCTTGTTGCACTTCCATTTGGAGTGTGTCATTTGTCCTTTTACCTTTTCTTGTTTCACATTTTCTCTATTTTCCTTTAGAATTGTATTTTTCCCTTCACTCTTCCTCAGTGTTGAATTGATCCAGATACAATATTAGGCCTTTAGTGTTTGTTCGCAACTCAGTTTTAGACATCAAATTTATTTTCAATTTTGTTTTCCAATTTTTTCACATGTCGTTCAAAATTAGATTTGTGGAATCAACCTATCTGCAACAATGTCAAGTATTTCTCAGTCTTAGTTCAGGATATTTTGAAACATTGGTTCGGTATCCCGTATTTCTGGTGTTTGCGATATTTAAATTATGGATTCTTTTTTTCTGATGGTTTTAATCAGTATTCTTTATGTTGATTTTAGTTCTCTTTGTGAAAAAATACCTTTAAATATTGAATTTTCTAAAAATTAGTTAATAAAATAGTTTTGTAAAAACATATATTTTAATAACTTAACATTTCTCTACATTTTGCAAATTTATTCAGCCAATTTTCACAGATAGAAATAATAATAAAAGGCAGGAAACACAAGTTTTTGTTTACATTTTTTTTTTATCTATTTGAAATGCCAAATTTTCAATGGGATAAAAATTGTAAAAAGCAAAGTTCAAACTTTAAATCAAAATAAAATTTAAATCATAAATCACATATCCAAAAGATCCATATTTAAGATTTGTACATACATTCAAGTTGATTTTAATATTTGAACTTTTATAGCAGAACTTAAAAAAAAACATGTGGTAAAAAATGCAATATGTACTTGAATACCTCTCCTTTGTCTAGCACCATCTTCCTCGCCGATAATACAAGATCAATCTTCCTCGTCGACCTATAAAAAAACAAAACGATTTACAAAGGATTAGAACATCACACTAAATATAGCACTACTTTGTAACAACCACGTACAAAATAAAATACACATGCAAAGAACATAAAATAGAAAATAAAGTTATTTTGATACACGCTAAGATGTCAATCTTATATCAGATTTTTTTTTTCTTTTTTTTCATTCTAACAACACATTTTATGGTATATATGAACATGCATAAAATAAAAAATCAATAAAATATGCTTATAACATACCAAAATACCGTTACAACCCTCCCTTACGTAACTTTCATCCCCATTATCTACGTCTCTATCATCAAGTTGTGACTCATCCAATGGTTTACTAGTTGATTCTTCATCCTCGTCGTATTTTTCCAATTCATGAAACCCTCTAGAGGGCGCTCTCAACACAACATACCAATTTGAAGAACTACCTTCTCTAGAGAAGAAAACTTGAACCGCTTGTGTTGCTAAGATAAACGGGTCGCTTTCAAACTTATTTTGAAATTGATGCAAATTGACCAATGTAAATCCATCTTCAACTTTGACTCCACGATACATATTTGCCCAATCACATTTAAACAAGGCAACTTGAAATTGACGATAATCCAATAAGAAAATCTCACGCAAGACCCCATAATATATTATTTTTTCAATAGACCCATCTACACAAACAGTACTTGACTCAATGGAAACACCACTATTTTGTGTCGCCTTCTCAAAGTCTTTCGTATGAAAACGTCGACCATTAACAATATAGCCAGCATAAGAAATTATTTGCGAACGAGGTCCGTATGAAAGCCATTTTATTATGTTGCTGACATTGGATATACGTCTATCATCTCTAACCTGGACAAATACAATATATTAAATAAAGATTTATGTTGATCTATTACTTTCATCATTAATAGTTTTTTAAGATATAGCTATCAACCTTTTTTCCGAACCAAAAACTAAAATTCTTCGATTGCAATTTTGACAGTTCCAAATCGTCTTGTGCAAGATGAGGATGCAAACATTTTAGCTCCTCTTTGTGCAATGTGTTTCTAGTTAAATTTCACCTTCCAATAAGGCAAGTCAAAGAAAATGGACCTCTTCTTCCACATTGTACATCCTTTTTTCATCATAGTTTTCCTTTTCCTTTTCCTTTCACCTTTCTCTTCCTTTTTTAATTTTTTCCCCCAATCATTAATAATATCTTGAACATCATCAAAGATTTGAACACCAGTTTGTATTTGAGTCCTTTCTCTATTCTCTATAGTTCCATCAAATAAGTTTTTCCGTTGACGATACTCATGGTTAGGTTCAAGGAATCGTCTATGACCCATGTATGCACACTTTTTACTAAATGGTAGCCATATTGAGCAGGTATTGACACCACAAACTGGACATGCTCTCTTACCTTTTACAGGGCAACCAGCTAAATTTCCGTAAGCTGGAAAATCATTGATTGTCCACATAAGAATAGCATGTAATCTAAATTCACTACGACTGTAAGCGTCGTACGCTTTCACCCCTTTATCCCACAATTTTTTCAAATCTTCAATAAGTGGTTGCAAGTATACATCAATGTCATTTCCCGGTTGTCGTGGCCCAGGAATTAACAAAGATAGCATCATATTATCTTTGTGCATACAAAGCCACGGAGGAAAGTTGTAAGCAACAAGAAACACTGGCCAACAACTATATCCACAATTCCAATCACCGAAAGGATTAAAGCCATCAGATGCAATGCCAAGCCTTAAATTTCATGGATCGGAAGCAAAAGAATGATACATTCTATCAATCGTAGCCCACTGAGTAGAATCCACTGGATGACGCAATTTACCATCATCACTCTTATGACTGCTATGCCATCTTAGTTGTTCTGATGTTTCTGGGGATGCAAACATTCTTTTCAGTCTTGGTATCAGTGGGAAGTATCTCAAAACCTTCATAGGTATTTTGGTTTGCTTCCCATCTTTAGTAGTCTTGTTTTTTTTCCAGCGAGACTTACCACACTTAGGACAGAAATCACTATTTGCAAGCTCTTTTCTAAATAAACAACAATCATTTACACATGCATGTATCTGCTTATAGCCTAAACCAAATGACTTAAGCAACTTCTTTGTTGCATATGTAGAATCAGGAAGCATGTTTTCTTTAGGCAACATATCCTTTAGAAGTTTAAGAAGCTCTGTAAAAGCCGTGTCCGATATACCATTTCGCGCTTTGTGCTTGAAAAGAAGTACTGTAGCAGACAACTTTGTGTGGCTTGCACAACCGGGATACAAAGGAATTTCGGCATTCTCCATCATTTCCTCAATACCTTCCCCATGTCTTGCTTCAACATTGGCTTCTACCTCCTCATCATAGATTTGCGCATCAACATACATTCTATAAGTATCTGTCTCACTATTATTTTGTGATGGCCGTTTTTCTCCATGAAAAATCCATATATCATAGGTTGGGTCCATTCCAAAACAAATCAAGTGTGACACAACTTCCCTTGATGTTTGCCAAATTAGATTCCTACAATCACGACATGGGCATCTAATTTTTTCGGGATTCCCTTCACTCGCAACATGCCCATATACAAAATTTTCCACAGCTTGCCTATATTCGCTTGTCATTCTACAACACAAAAAATGTATTAATACTCCTTCTTAAATACTTATAGTGTGATGCTAGGGCACCTCGTTTTCTTCTTGCTAATACCAAAATTTTATACTACATTCTTCCTAACACCAAACTCATTCATAAATACTTATATTTGTTTATAATGGTATTAGGAAGTACATCAAATTTATTGTACTTATTATTTTTATTCGTGGTATTAGTAAGAGGAAAATGATGTGCCCTTAGCATCACACTACTTATAACTATGGAAGTAATAGCCAAAATGATGAAACCTTGGTAGATTGACCCATGCTTTGTCCATCTTGGTAAAACAACGCCTCTAATTTTCGGACCTACTATAAAGACTTATGCTCAACATTATTGTACAACTTGGTTATACGCACCCACCTTATCTACCCCTCTTATGCATCACCTATCATACTTCGACCCACCCTCTAAAACAACGTATTTGCATAATAATATATATATCATCAAAATAAACAGCCAAATAGATGTAAACTAAACTGAAACATCCAAATAGATGTAAACTAAACTGAAACATCCAAATGAAACAGCCAAACAGAGTTTACCATTGGTTATGAAATATCATTTGATAATAATCCGATGTTTTCTGAAACAGTTAATTTGTTTTCCAAATGAAACATCCAAATGAAACATCTAATTAAAAGGATAAATGAAACATGAGATATTATAATTTAGTTATTGGAGTATTATCCAATGAGTTGAACTTGCATTTCATTAATTAGATGTAAATTATAAACTGCTGCACTTTTTAAGAGGTTTCACAAAAAAATTACTCATTTAATCCATTTTCTGAAGTTAACAGCGGACTAGGAGCTGTGTTTATGAAATGTATGCTCAACCTTTTTTATAGTTAAATTAAATATCTCATACTATGTTTGTTGTTCTTGCAGATCCTATGAATATGAATGGTAAAAGCTTCAGGATGACAAAGCTTCATCAAGACAGCAAATGATTTTTGCTGTTTATTTTGGTGTATTTTAGTGTGTTATTCTTGTTTCTATTGTAGGCTTGTATTTTAGTGTGTTATTCAGGATGACAAAGCTTCATCAAGACAGCAAATGGTATTAGACAGTATATGTGTTCCCAAATACACATCTCCACTTCAGATTTTAATAGTGTATACAAAGTCAGTACCGCAGTACAAAGTATGAAATGCAAGCGAACAAACTTTGGTCATTCTAACATACTGGTTGTTTATGACAAATACCCAAACCCGTAAAAATTCAAAAAGTCAATATCATAAACTAAATATACAAACTCAACTTATGACCAAATACATGTTTATACATATGCGCACGTGTATATGCATATATATGATCGAATTTCATATTTCAGGTCCAAAACGAGTGTGACTGCAAATTGACAGGAATTACAGTTAGACGAAGAACTATATAGATGTTTGAATACAAAGTTCAACCTAAAAGGAGCATTGTCACATGCAATTGAGGTTTGCCATGGTAATTTGTCACATGCAATTGAGGTTTGTCATCAAATTATATACAAAGTTCAACCTAAAAGGAGCATTGTTACAATCAGTATGACACAGTAGCGATTGTCACATGCAATTGAGACAACGAATAAAAATTGTACTGTGAACCGAATAAAAATTGTTACAATCAGTATGACATAGGAGCATTGTCACATGCAATTGAGACAACGAATAAAAATTTACCAGCGAGATACGTAGGCGATCGGGTAGTGGCGATTGAGTAGCGGCGATCGAGCAGTGGCGATTGAGCAGCGGCGATCGAGCAGTGGCGATGTGATGTGAAGCGGCGATGTGAAGTGGATCGAAAGGGGAATTAGGGTTTGCGGTGGAATACGATGGAAAATGAAATTCGGAATACTATGGAACACGATGGAAGAACCGATGTCAAAAGGCACGTTTAATTGAAGAACCGACGGAAATTTTGTTAAGTATGTACTATGTACGCTGATATGTACGCTGTGTTTATGGAAATTTTGTTAAGTATGTACTATGTCAACTTAGGACCTTTTTACTTAATAATTAGACATGCTTGTTTTGATTGTATGCTTATTTTGAATTTATTTAGAACAAAATAGAGAACATGATAGATTGGAACATGCGGTATAGTTGACTCAATTGTCATTGATTACTTGAACAAAGCATAAGCAAACAGCATTGGAAGAACAACAATTATTGACATCTTATAATTTATTTCATACTTACATTGGATGTAAGAAGAAAAGCCAGTGTTTTTCTTTGCTGAACCGAAATACAGACATGTCGATAAATTACTTGTACAACCAACAAACTACAACCTTATATCAATAGTTTTTTTTAAAGGCATGTTGATAGTGTACAGAACAGGGACCATTCTTATGCAAAAAGAGTAGTCAACTATCATATGTTTGACTGTCTAAGATGCCATATTCTAGAAACTGAGTAAAATTAAAAAGTAATACATAGGTAATGTGTTTTCTATGGAATGGTACATGTGCGCCAAGGAATACATGCTTAAAGTAGTATGCATGTACCCATAAACTCATGGCTTGTGTACATACATCCAAAAACAGGTAGATAGGCACAGACCCAAAAAAATTTAAGTTAATTATAATCGAGAGGAATACTTATTACAAACTTATGTTACTATTAATTAATAAAGTAGCTAGTTAACATATATTAACTATTAAAAAAAATTACTACTTATTAACTATTAATTATTTAAAAATAATTGACAAATATTATTGATTCCCAAGTTTATTATTAATTATTATTATTAAGTTTCAATATAATTAGTTACTAAATATAGATATTATAAACATGAAGTATGCACTAGGCATCTCAATTACAACGAATAAAATGAAAAGTTGTGATATATATGTTTATTACAACAGTGAGTTCTGCAAGGTTGTAAAAAGGGATCTATTACAACGGTGGACGCCACCGTTGTAAAATTAAAGTTGTAATATGGTAATATATATGCTCTTTACAACAGTGATTAATTCACCGTTGTAAAAAAGAATCTATTACAACGGTTATTAATGCACCGTTGTAAAATTAAAATTGTGATATGGTAATATATATGTTCTTTACAACAGTGATAATTTCACCGTTGTAAAAAACATTTATTACAACAGTGCGTTTTGCACCGTTGTAATAAATGCTCTATTACAACGGTGATTTATGCACCGTTGTAAAATTAAAGTTGTAATATGGTGTTTTTGTTGTAGTGTCAAACTTGTATTTTTCACTAATATTTTATTAATAAAATATTCAAATTAATTCCAAATTGGAATTAAATTCAACCAATCACCGTATAATTTAATTTATAAGGATTTCACACATCATTAACATCCAATAATACTTATTTATAATTATTAACATCCAATTACCATATATCGTGGTATATACCATATAAGCCTTAAGCCATTAACGGTTATATGGGATTGTCAATCAACAAATTAACCGCAATATCAATCAATGAGGTATATTTAAACCATTAGTGTCAAACAATCATCAATTAATTATCCAAGTAGGGTTCACATACATATCCATTAACCAACACTTAGTTAATTATTTTCTAATGATCATTTAAGGCTCAATCAAATTACAGGTCAACACTATTAGTTTTAGGTGTAACATACCCAAGCAACTACATATGTATTACTTAAAAATCACATTTTTATCATGCTAAACACCATTTAACCCTATCACAAACCCAAATCACCATCATAACAACTTGTGAACATCATAAACATTGAATAATTAACTAATCTTACAAACATAGTGAAACTAGTTATATTAACTAAACTAGTTAACGAAACATGAGTGAGGAGTTCTCACTAAAGCTTTTCAACACCACGACTCTTCTAGGAAGGAACTTCTAGCTTTACTACCGCTCTACACTTCCAAAGTTGCAACCTTTCAACCCAATTCAAACTCAAACTACATATATATAGGTTAAAACTTTGATTAAAGAAGGAAAGGTGGAATTTTTCATAAGTTTAAGGGCTTAAAAGCCAAGTGGGTCCCACAACAAGGGGTTAAGGCAGGCTTGCGCCTACCGGCGGTGGGATGTGGGATTAGTTTTGAGCTATAGGAGCCAAGGAGGTGTTGATTTCGGTGCTAAGGGGGAGAGACTTGGTGATTTAGGGTTTTAAAGAAGGAAAAAATGGATTTTTAGGGTTTTGGAGGAAAAAGGAGGGCCATGGCTTGAGAGGGGTCTTGAATGGTGGTGCGTAGGTGGTGAAGGAGGGCTAAAGGGGGTGGAAGCAGGGGAGGTGGTGGCGTGAGCTTGGGAAGAGAAGGGAGGAAGACATGAAAGTGGAAAACGGTTAAAAAAGGAAAAGAAATGGAAAAGGAGAAAAGGATGGATTCTCTCTCCATTCATTTGGAAAAGGTACTTAAGGGAGTGGGCTTTGGAAGAAGAGGACATGTAGCTAGGAAGGACATTGAGTTGTCTAGTGTAAGGAGGAAGTGAGAAGTTGTGATAAAAGGGATGGTTATTTTCAAATTAATTTTAAATTAACATTTAAGGACTTACTAAAAAAGGTAATGTCTTCATTATAAATAAGTTTGAACTCTATAAAACCATTAAAACATGTTAATATGTCGTTTAGGATATCATTTACCATTTTATAAATATTTTTCAATTACTCTGTATTAGCCAAAACTGCTTAATTTCAAGTCGAATTTCCAATAGAAAAACTCTACGTAGTTTTAACTCGTATGATTAAACTGTACGTCTTATCAATACAAAATTTGAAACCGTACTATATTTCACTAATATAGATCCAATAAAATTGGCCTCATCAAATTCAGAGACCGTTTGAAAAATGACCTTATTTCTAGCTTTTACTGAATTCAAACTAATTTGTCAATACGCGTTTATATTGTGTATGCTTACTCACTAACTCCGATTGACTTGAAATTTTGAACCTCGCCGTATTTTGATGGCGGATCCGGTAAAATTCGTTTCGTCGAAATCGGGGACTGTCTAAAAAATGGCCTATTTTCATGTAATGACCCAGATTTTTGGTCAAATAATTTTAAACATTTAAATTTATTTTAAATGTTGAATTGATAATATAAATGTATTTTTATATTGAGTTATCGATTTAATAATTGATTACGATTTAGTTTCAAGTATATTGAATACACAAAATATGAAAACCAAATATAATTGGATTCAAAGTCTAAAACTGAATCGAGATGATTTAATCAATATAAAATCTATGTGAATATAAAAGATGATAATAATAATATATTATCAAGGAATTAATTGTTCTGAATTTTAAATTTATGTTGATCGGTTGAATATGGTACTTAAGAATAGTAAAATTTATAAATAGTCTCGGTTTTCGACGAAACTAATTTTATTGGGTCCAGAATATCAAACCATAGCAGTGTGTCAAGTTTTATCATAATTGGAGCTCGTATGTGGTAGTTTTAGCGTGTACTTAGTGCGTAAGTTTCATGTAATTTAAATAATAATAAATCTAAAATAAAATCTATTTTAATCAAATCTATTAATCAACGCAAGTGAAAACTATGATTATGACCGACCTATTTTGTATGAGATCCTATCTGCACATGCCTAAGTTTGATTTTCACTACCTTATTCTATACAAAGTGAAAATGATGCCTTTTTTTTCCTTCATATATCATGCCATTCCTGCCATTGCCTCTCTCAATAGAAATCAAATCTGAAGGCTTTAAAGGAGAAAAAAATGCGGTTTCTTTTGTTGAAACCATGATTCCCTCTCCCCTTATTTTCTCTCTTCAGCAACGTAAATCAAAATCTATTTAAGCCTTTTTCTTCGTTCCACATACCCAGTAAATCGAAACAGTGCATCTCCCTCCCAATCAAAAACTAATACCACAAAAAATGAAACAGAAATGGTAGATTGCGATCAAATGTCGATTGGTTTGTTGGATTCTTGGGATCAAACGCTTCAACGTGGTAGCTTCATTTGTGAGTTTGATCGTTTTACTGTCGATCAATATTTTAGGGCAGCTGCTAATTAGGTTTTGGTGACATCGCGATTGGAATGATGCGATCGTTTTATTGTCGATCAAATTCTTTCGGAGCACGCGAAAATCCGTAGATGGATTTGGGGTCGATCTAGGAATGATCTGTCAATGAAATGGGTGTGATGTACTATAGTGAGCTGTGTTGAACTGGATGAAGTGCTTGTGTGATCGACAGTGGTAATTGGATGTCGTGATCCTCGTTTAGGGTTGGAGTTCGAAGGTGCAGATGTTGAACTGGGTAGGTAAGTGTGTGTTGACTAATGGATGAAAGGTAATGAACTATAGCTTAAGTCGGAGTTTAGTAAGGCAAGGCCATTGGTTTGGATACTGGAGTTGAACACTACAAGTTATTTGTATTTTTAAGATGGGGAAAGCAAGTCACGACATTGGACTTTTATGTGGAGTAGATTTCGGGCTTTTTACAATGACTGGGAAGAAGGGATTTAAGGGTTTGACTTAGGTAAATTTTTATTTATTTATTTAAGTCGTTAAGGGACTCTTGATTATTTAAAATGTATGCAATGTTATAGCACAAGTTTATATCACATACAATGTAAGAATCAAACAAAACCGATTACTACAGATTCAAATTGGCAGTTACAAAGTTAATTACAAATATTGATCATGAAAAATAAAATAAAATAAAATAAAATAAATGGAAATTTCAATTGTTATATGGTCAAATTACGCAAGACGAGTCAAGTTGCAATCATAGCTTTGAGGTTAACAAGAAGGGAATTAAAATTGGAATCAGAATGGATCAAAATAAAAATCACGGTGAGTAAACTCACTCTCTGGATTCATTTATAATTTATTATAAATGAATTTTTATTTAATATAATGTTATATGCAGGTTGTTGGTTGTTTGGATGCATTTAAATATTTTTGTGACTATTATATATATTAGTTATATTTAGACTTGGTGGTTGTGGCTATTATATATATTGGTGGTTGGATATTTCTCGCAGTACCATTAGCGGATGCCCGCAGTATCATTAGCGGATGGCCCTATGCGCCCCCACAACATATTATAGTGGATTACCTTCTATATCGTGATATCCTGCCTTGAAGCGGGATGGGTATTATTTATGTTGGCTAACGTCTGTGGATGCAGAAAAACAGGTTGGAGGGATCCCACTGTATTCCTCAAAATTTATTATTGTTTGTTTTCATATATATTATCATATGATGTGTTATAAAACCTACGATTGAAAATCTAGTGTTTTGGATGTTTGAATATCACTGGCCCTAAATATTGATATATGAAAAAATCGTGAAAAGGAATTTTGAGATTTAAAAGGGAAAACCTATTTTTCTAAAATAAAATTTGAATTTTGAATGAAATAGAAATATTAACTTGTTTTGAATAATAAAAATAAATAGTGAATTTATAAATGATGCTTATAAATGAAATGAAATAATCATCATTTGATAAATTTGAAATTTTAAATTCAAGTATGAATTTAAATAGGGGAATTAGGAATCGTTTCAAAAAGTAAACGATGGAATCTATTCCGATGTTCGGAATGTAAATTGAATTAAGATAAATCCATATGGATTTATGATTTGTATTAGACTATGTTGAATTTATAAAAATAAATTATTTCCAGAAAAGATATTGGAATTGCATTAGATAGAAACTAAGATTAAGTATGAAAATAAATTCTAAGTTATATATATATAAGTTATGTTAAATAAATTATTCTAAAATAAGATTTGAGTTTTGAATGGATGTTGAAATGAGAACTTGCTTTAGTATATATAAAAAAGGAAGAAAATTATAAACGACGTTTATAAATAAAGTGAGATAAGTATCATTAGATAATTTTAAATTTTAATTTTTAAATTTTAAATTCAAGTACGAATTTAAAAAGGGATTGGAAAGCGTTCAAAAAGGGAATCATAGATTTTTTTTGGAATTCGGAATATAAACTGAATTAAGACAATCCAGGGGGTTTGTAATTGTAATTCGATTACATCGAATTTTATAAAATAATTTATGTCCAAGGGAAATTGAATTTATTACAGAAGTATGAATTATAAATAAATTTATAACTAAGTAATGAAATAATCAACGATTAAGGAAAATCAGAAATATTAAGTTGAATTTGGAAAACTAGATTAATTTATATTTAAAATATATAAGAATGGAGTTGAAATTTATTAATAAACAAAATTTAAACATTTATATTTAAATTTAACTAAAACGAACTCGTCGTAGCGCAGTAGTTTGTAGTTTGGTGTTTTAAACTTGCAATTGAGTATATAGAACTCAATTTAAGTCGAAATTCTATGAAACATGAATTGTCACGATTGATTGAATAATAGTTTTCTAATGGAAGAGAAAAATCTGGATTTCATCTTATAGATTTTGAGTTATGCCAAAATCAGATTTCAGAAAAATAGCGCTATGATCGTTTAAAAACCATAATGGTTTATTTAATAAAATAAAAAGATTTTAACCAAATAAAAGTTAGATTTCCATTATAAAAAGCCAGACTTGAGTGTAAAATAAATATAACTCAAGTGGAGCAAATGGATTGATTTTTGAAACAAAATCAGGTTTTTAATTATTGAACAGAATTAACTAATTTAAAGAATAATTAGTTAACGAAATTTTGAACCAAAACTGGGCTTTGGACAAGTGAATTGGATTTGATAATTCATATTTGAAACCGAATATGAAACTTGAATTGAAAATGGAATTCGAGTGGTTTATAAGCAAATTAAAATTGTATATTAACATGATATGTTCAAGTAAAAAGTGAAATAGGAAAAAGAGCTAATTAGAGAATTAATTAGCGAGTTGAGTAAAAATGATTGGATTGGGTTGGAATAAATTGGGAATGGACGTATATATGTGGAATAGGTATGGAATGAAGAGAATGAAGATTATAATTTGAGTGCCCAACAAAAAGGTACACGTTTAAATTCTGTATGAGATTTTATGAGCCTACTGGGCAAGCCACTTGGCTTTTTGATTTTCTTTTTGAATGGAAAGGGCCTAGAGAGGTGAGCTAGGCTTTGAGCTATTGAGCCATGCAAAGGAGGTGCTAGCGAAATTTTTCGAAAATTTAAGGGATCATAATATTTTTAAGAAAAATTGATAACTAGAAATCAATATATCGATATATATAGAATTCAATAAGGAAACGAATTTAAAATAGAATATTATAAACAAAAGAAAATCTATAAGTTTAAATCAGGTAAAAATATAAAGAGAAATGCATACACGTTTAAAAAATGGATAACTGGTTTTATATGATGTTTGTTATTCGAGATAAGCCTTGTCCGTTTTGAAGTGAAGAATGTTATTCAGTCAAGATCTGAGAGATAGTTATACCCTAACTTGATTCATTTCATTATTAACTGATAAATAAAAAGATCCAGTTTCGAAGATCAATGTTAAATAGGATTTAGTTGAATGCTGTATTTTGGGTTATTGTAATGATGTTTTACACAACATTCGTTTTAACCCAAACAAGTGTAAGTTTTGAAATTTAATAACGAATATTTCTTAAGCATAGAAATAAATGAGTTCGGGAAAGAGATAAGTAATTGGAATGTTTTTCAATTATAAATAGAAGATATTTTCTAAGTGCAGAAAATAAAACAGGTGATATTTGAAAATGTTTTCCAAATAGCGTAAGAGGCCAAAATGATTGTAAAAAAAATTGGGCTAACAAATATTGATAAGGAAATGGAGAAGTGATTTAATTAATAAAATATTAATTAAGGGGCCCAGTGTTGTTTGATGCTTTGGATGAATGTTTGTTTTCTTTGATAGTTAAATAACTGACTATCAAAGTATCACCCAATATCGTTGTCAATATGGAGAGTCCAGTTGGATTATTATCCGAGAACCACTCTGTATCGGCAGCAACGTTGAAAATCAAATTATATGAAGACAATCAAAGATGGAGTAAAGTGCATGGGCTTTTTCTATTAATCCTAGGTAGAAATTGCCTAAGATAGATTAGTGGTATTTGTGCCTTCAGTTTCGTTCATTCCCAGAACGAACGTGTATGGACGAATATCTGACAAAGTATTTCCAATGATCGCAAAAGTTGGTCTATACAAATATACATTTGGTGGCGGAGAATTTATTCTCTTAATATAATATCCATAATATATTTGTGCAAATCAATTAATGATTAACGGATTTAACGATGTGGCATTCAAATTAAATGAAGATGGGGCATGACAAAAGATAAGCATGGCCTCAAGCCTCACAACCGGGTAATGGTATAAAATCGGGTAGGTCACATGGTTAAGTGGGTCGCACCCAATTAGGGTGTATTGTCAACTGATCTAGAGAAAATCCTTTTACTTATTTATCTTATCACTGTTGTTGCTACGGAACAGTTACTGATCCCAATCATTGATGACAATACATTCGGTACTCTCAAGCGAAGTGAGGGGTCAGTCATGTTTAGGCTGGGTTGCAAGATGTTCTTATTGAGCCCGGTGTATTCCTCTCTAGAGATACACTGTTGGAAGGTGGTCTCATACCTTGCCAGTTGGAATCCATTCTCCAATAAGAGCTCACGGTTATGATTGTATATTATGTATGCGGAGCGTGAGATGCAAGCGTTCTGCGAGATTGATATTTACTTGATTTAGACACTATTATAATATCAGAATAATATTGATTTAAGAGAATGTTTTGGGTTATCATAAGGTAAAAACCATCTGTGTTTATGTGTGGATCGGTCTTACGATTATCCTTTCTTTTAAAAGATATTTTTAAAATGTTAAATAAAGTGGTTGAAGTTTACTCACACCAGTCCCATGACTGACCCAGAGTTTATTTCGTTTTGTTTTACCCTAAACTCTTGGGTGCCCAAATTTGTACGGGAAGTCAAGTAGTTCAGGTATTTTCAGATATCTTTGGAGGAGCTTGGAGCAGGAGGCTTCGGTATTAGATATATATAGAGTTTATTTCTGCTGTGTTGTATAGTGATGAACAAATGTTGTACTATTATAATGTTATGCATATATAGTCAATTTTGTATTTCAAAAGTTATGTTATATAATATATTTTATTTGTTATGCAATGAGGTTCATGTTTACTCTGATGTTTTTGTATTTATGTTCTTCTCCACCTTATATTCTAATATTTCTTCCTTTCTATTTCACACCTTCTAACTTCTTTCTATTAATGATCTGTTAATTTCTAGTGTTTGGTTAGTAGATATGGTATTTGTATCGATAACCAGGATCGGGAAAATGTCGGTTTGTTATAGTGGTATTAGAGCTTAGGTTGAGCGAATACTGAGGCAGGATTACTCATTAGCGATAGGGTCAGTAGCACCCTAGAATGAGTTTGACTGTATATATTCAGTAGCATGTATTTGTTAATTGATATAAAAATTGTTTCATATTGTCTTGACTAGTCTATTGAGTGGCTATTGAATTCTGGTTGAACCGTGGGACGCTACGATGTCGATAGGAATTTCTAAACACTTGAACAGAAGATTGGACATGATATTGTTTTGAAGTGGGTAAATGAAATAATTTTACCCAAAACTATATTTTGATATAGAAAGAATAATTTTATAAAATTATTGTAATATATGGATGTGTAGGTTGTTATTATAATCTGATAAGATTATAAAATTTGAATGGTTATATATAACCAAATAGAATTTGTATATGAGTGAACAAAATACAAATGAGACGAATAAAAAAATTGGATTCAGAACTATTAAGAATTTGAAATCTTGGGTGTTTGAGTTTTTTTTCTTTTCTTCTGAATGAATATAAAGTAATAAAGCATTGCTGTGAAGAATCTAAATGAAAACCATCTTTAATGGATTTTAAAATTTTTAAAGCACTAAACTCACTTCAGTCACTGGAAAATATTTCTGATGATGATTGTAGCATCATCGGTGTTCATTTCTGAGTTACTAAGTGATGGATTTCTACCTTAGAAAAGTTTTTGATGGAAAGTTGTTGAAAGAAAACAAGTTGGTTTGAAAATTCAAATGTTTTGAATTTGAAATTGTTATAAATATATGTGTATATATTTATGTGATTTCGAAAGGATTTGAAATAAAACCTAGGAATTTGAATTCTGCAATTTAAATTTTACTTGTGCAAGTTAAATAAATTGAAATAGATGAATTGATTTCGAACCAATTTAAATGAAATTGAAAGCATATGAAGGGAATATAATTCAGATGTGAATATATTGGATGTAAATCATTCAGCTTAAATGAATGTAAATATACAGGGTGTGCAATATAAATGGAAACCAAAAGTTGTAGAAATATGAAGAGTTGAGTTTCAACATAAATGGATTTTGAAAAATTAATGGGTTTGTAGCATTTTTTCTACCTTAGTAATTTCGAGGATGAAATTCTTTTAAGGGAGGAAGTATGTAACAACCTAGATTTTTGGTCAATTAATTTTAAACATTTAAATTTATTTTAAATGTTGAATTGATAATTTAAATGGACTTTTACATTGAGTTATCAATTTAATAATCAATTACGATTTAATTTCAAGTATATTGAATAATCATAATACGAAAACAAAATATAATTGGATTCAAAGTTTAAAATGGAATCGAGATGATTTAGATAATCAATATAAATTCTATGTGAATACAAACGATAATAATATAAATTATCAAGGAATTAGTTGTTTCGAATTTTAAATTTATATTAATCGGTTTAATATGGTAATTAAGAATAGTAAAATTTACAAATGATCTTGGTTTTCGACGAAACCAATTTTATTGGGTCTAGAACATTAACCATATCAGTGTGTCAAGTTTCATCGTAATTGGAGCTCATATGTGGTAGTTTTAGAGCGTTACTTAGTGTGTAAGTTTCGTGTAATTTAAATAATAATAAATCTAAAATAAAATATATAATATTCAAATCTATTAATTAACGTATGTGAAAAATGCGATTATGATCGACCTATTTTGTACGAGATCCTATCCGCACATGCCTAAGTTTGATTTTCACTATCCTATTCTGTACAGAGTGAAAACGACGTCTTTCTCCCTTTATAAATCGTGTCATTCCTTCCCTTGCTTCTCTCAATAGAAATCAAACCCGATGGCTTCAAAGGAGAAAAAAATGGTTGTTCCTTTTGTTAAAACCGTGATTCCCTCTCCCCTTATTTTCTCGCTTCAGAAACGTAAATCAAAATCGATATAAGCCTTTTTCTTTGTTCCTCTCACCCAGTAAATCGAAATTGTGCTTCTTCCTCTCAATCGAAAATTAATACCACAAAAATATATAGAAATGGGAGATCATGATCGAATGTCACTTGATTTATTGAATTCTTGGGATTGAATGCTTCAACGTGGTGGCTTCATTGGCGAGTTCGATCATTTTACTATTGATCGACATTTTAGGGCAACTGCTAATTAGCTTTTAGTGACATCGCGGTTCGAATGGATGCGATCGTTTACTGTCGATCAAATTTTATCGAAGCACGCGAAAATCCGAAGATTGATTTGGGGTCGGTCTGGGAATGGTTTGTCAATGGAGTGGGTGCAATCTACTGAAGTGAGATGGGTTGAACTTGATGAGGTGACTATGTGATTGGTAGTGGTGATTAGATGTCGTGAGTCTCGGTTAAGGTTGGAGTTTGAAGGTGCAGATGTTGAACTGGGTGGGTGAGCATGCGTTGACTGATGGATGAAAGGTAATGAACTATAGCTTAAGTTGGAGTTGAGGAAGGCAAGGCCATTGGTTTGGATACTAGAGTTAAATGGTTATAGGTTATTTGTATTTTTAAGATGGGGAAAGCAAGTCACGACATTGGATTTTTTTTTATGGAGCAAATTTCGGGCTTTTAACAATGACTAGGAAGAAAGGATTTAAGGGTTTGATTAAGGTAAAATTTTATTTATTTATTTAGTTGTTAAGGGAGTCCGGATTATTTAAAATGTATGCAAAGTTATAGCACACGTTTATATCTCACACAATGTCAAAATCAAACGGAACCAATTACTTCAGATTCAAATTGGCAGTAACAAAGTTAATTACGAATATTGATCATGAAAAATAAAATAAACTAAAATATAATAAACAGAAACTTCAATTGTTATACTGTCAAATTATACAAGACGAGTCGAGTTGCAATCATAGCTTTGAGTTTAACAAGAAGGGAATTAAAATTGGAATCGGAATGGATCAAAGTAAAAATCATGATGAGTAAACTCACTTTGTGGATTCGTTTATAATTAATTATAAATGAATATTTATTTAATATAATGTTATATGTTGGTTGTTGGTTGTTTGGATGCATTTAAATAATTTTGTTTCTATTATATATATTAGTTATATTTAGGCTTGGTTTGTGGCTATTATATATATATATATATATGTATGTATGTATATGTATATGTATATATATATGTATGTATTGGTGGTTGGATATTTCCCGTAGTACCATTAGCGGATGCCCGCAGTATCATTAGAAAATGATCTGATGCACCCCATAATATATTATAGTGATGACCTTCTATACCGCGATATCCTGCCTTGAAGCAGGATGGGTATTATTTATGTTAGCTAACATCTGTGGATGTAGGAAAACAGGTTGGAATGATCCAACTGGATTCCTCAAAATTTATTATTGTTTGTTTTCATATATATTATCATATATGATGTGTTAGAAAACCTATGATTGAAAATTTGGTGTTTTTTATGTTTGAATATCACTGGCCCTAAATATTGATATATGAAAATATCATGAAAAGGAATTTTGAGATTTAAATGGGAAAATCTATTTTTCTAAAACAGAATTTGAATTTCAAATGAACTAGAAATATTAACTTGTTTTGAATAATAAAATAGGTAGTGAATTTATAAATGGTGTTTATAAATGAAATGGAATCATCATTGGATAGATTTGAAAATTTAAATTTAAGTATTAATTTAAATAGGGGAATTGGGAATCGTTTTAAAAAGTAAATGATGGGATCTATTCCGAAGTTTGGAATGTAAATTGAATTAAAATAAATCCATATGGATTTATGATTTGAATTCGACTGTTTCGAATTTATAAAAATGAATTATTTCCAGAAAAGATATTGAAATTGTATTAGATAGAAACTAAGATTAAATATGTAAATAAATTCTATGTTATATAAATAAGTTATAGTAAATAAATTATTCCAAAATAAGATTTGAGTTTTAAACGGATGTTGAAATAAGAACTTGCTTTAGTACATATAAAACGAGGAACAAAATTTATAAACGATGTTCATAAAGAAAGTGAGATAAGTATCACTAGATAATTTTAAATTTTATATTTTAAATTTTAAATTCAAGTATGAATTTAAAAAGGGATTGGAAAACGTTCAAAAAGGGAATGGTAAATTTTATTTCGGAATTCGGAATATAAACTGAATTAAGATAATCCATGAGATTTATAAGTGGAATTCGATTATATTGAATTTTATAAAATAATTTATGTCCAAGGGAATTGGAATTTATTATAGAAGATTGAATTATAAATAAATTTATAACCGAGTAATGAAATAATCGACGATTAAGGAAAATCAGAAATATTAAGTTGAATTTGGAAAATTGGATTAATTTATATTTAAAAAATATAAGAATGGACTTGAAATCTATTAATAAACAAAGTTTAAACACTTATATTTAAATTTAATTAAAACGAATTCGCCGCAGCACGGTAGTTCATAATTTGACGTTTTGAACTTCAATTGGGTATATAGATCTCAATTTAAGTTGGAATTCTATGAAACAAGAACCATCAGGACTAATTGAATAATAGTTTTCTAATGGAAGAGAAAAAACTGGATTTCGTCTTATAGATCTTTTTTTGGCAAAGCCAATGGGGTTGAGTGGGCCTCTACCACTTTATTGATAACTTTAGAAGGTACATAGTAACAAAGCTAGAGTACAAAAGATAACATAGATACAAAGTTATCAAATACACAGAAGACAAGAACACAAAAACAAAACAGAGAAGTTCCCGTTTGGTAGAGCTCCAAAATCAGTAGCTCCAAATCCCTGGATCGAACACATGACTCATCCGTTGAATTCCGTTCCTTATTTGCTGCAGGATGTAGCTTTTCAAATGAGTTATTAGTGCATGGTTCCGGCATAAATATTCTCCCATTTCTTATTTTCCATGTAAGTAAAATAAACTTCTTTAAAATTAAGAGACCAGGTTTGCTTTGGTATCTTTCTTCGAAATATGTTGGTGTATAAGCTTCCATTCGTCAGTATTTTGCTGGTTCACATCATTGCATCCAGCTTTTGTCATAGCATCCTTCCAAACGGTGAATATATACAGGCATTCAAAGAACATATGTTCCACGTTTTCAGGTTAGGTATGGCAGAAGGTGCAATGGATAAGCACCATGATCCCTCTAGACAGGAACTTGACTCTTGTAAAAATAGTATTGTGGATGACCTTCCATAAGAAGAAGTCTTCCTTAGCTTCATTGTGACCTTCCAGATTATTAGTTGCCACCTACACCGTGGCATGAATTTAACACCTGTAACAACCCGGAATACCTGAGCCAATTTAAAAAATTTATTTTGGCTATTTTAGTGAATTTTGAATATTTAAAATGAATTATGTTAAATAATAACGAGAGGAATTTATTTTGAATAAAATTAGAATGTATATATTTATTTGAATCGACGTTAGAATATAAATATTTATTTTTAATTATAAAAGGAATTAGAAATGGCGCGGTAGTTTGAAAATTCGATTTCAAATTTCAAATGAATGTACAGGATTCAAAAATAATCCGGATTTTAGAAAAACCAAAAATATTCGAATTTATTTGAAAATATCTTTTCAATGAATCCGAAAATTTGAAATTTCATAGCGGGAACAAAAACTTATGTCCAATTGAAAATTCAGAATAGTCGCTATGGAAAATATAGCCCTTAAAAATGGAAATTATGCAAACGACCTCCGTTTTCGACGAAATCAATTTTGCTGGATCCGGGATGTCAAGTTATTGCTAGATTCCAAAATCTATAATTTTTGAAATCAATATGTAAGCGTGGAAAAAGAAAACGCATTTGAACAGTTTTAGTCAATTTGGTTCGACCAGAAAATGACCATTTTTCAAACGGTCTTCAAATTTGACGAAATTGGTTTTGGTAGGACCGTATCGTCGATACGAAGTCAGAAATATTTTTTCTGGAATTTTTGGGGTCCGTATGTGACCCCAGTAAATTGAAATGTACATTTAAATTAAATTTATATTGATTTATATTGTAATTTGAATGAAAACTGATAGTAACAATCGAACAAGCTTACGAAACGTATCCCATTGTGTTCGGAATGGGGGTATTAGCTAGGGACGACAGTCGATGGGTTCGATTTGGGGTTTGAATTAAAAAGTTAATTTTTTGGAATTTAAATAAAATAAAATATATAATTATATATTGAAAGTCAACCCTTCTCTCCTCATAACCCCATCGAATTTCAGAAAGGAAAGAAAAAAAGAAAAAAAAAACGATCGTGATTCAGCCCCTTCCCCTTCGTTCGTCGCCGCGGCGGCAGGCTTCACTGCCACTCCGCCTCAGACACCCCCCTTGTCGCCTCCTTCTCCTCTTCCCCTCCTATTCACGAGCCCTATCAAACCCCATAGAGAAACCTAATGCCCCCACACCACAAGACAGCCGCCGCCCCCTTTTTCCGACCTGCCTAGCCTCCCCCGATCTCCCACCAACCCGGCGCCGCCCTCGGAATCCCCCCTCTCCGACGTGGACCCCCTCCGGAGCAAGATTCGATTTTTACCAATAAAGGTGAGTTTTTTAATACTTTATTTCAAATCTGATTTTAGTTTAAGTTAAAAACATAATTTTAAATTAGGTTTTATTTTATATATAACATAGAAAAAAAATTAGTTTTAAAATATGTAATTAGCATTTTAAAAATCAGTTTTTATATGTGTATTAGCAAGATAAAGGTGGGATTTATATATGTAAATAGCGAAAGAAAAGATACGATTTTTAATCATATAAGGAAGAGATTTTTTAAATATATAAAAGTTTGGATTTATATATATAACGAGTAAAAAGACTGGATTTTTAAACACATTAAGATTTGATTTTTAATCGCATAAAAATTTGAATTTTATGTATATAGCGTTGTGCAGAAAAATTTGATTTTTATATATGTTGTAGCGAAATAAAAATTCGATCTTTATGTAAGAAGTAGAAATATAAAAATATAATTTTTATATAGAAAGAAGCGTTATAAAAATATAGGAAGTAGAAATAAAAATATGATTTTTATTTATTGGAGTGAAGCGATAAAAATGTGATTTTTATATGAACAGCGTGAAAACGGATTGAGGTGAAGCGGACGAGAAACAGAATCCAAGCCGTTCAGAAATAAAGAATGGCGGAGTGGATCCCAAAGGTGAGAACTCCTCACTTTTATTTTATTTTCTAGTTAAAATATATAGTATGATGCGGACGGTGCTTAGCAGCACCCAACACTCATTGTCTACTGACCATGGACGACTTGTTTATTTGTTTGTTTATGTTGAGAAAATTGATTGTGTGATGCGGAATGGAATAAAATATTTTATGATTAAAAATATTTTATAGTTAAAAATATAATTTTTAACGTGTATACGGATAAAATAAATATCCATAAACAAATCGGATGATTTGTTTATTTAACTGATTTGACTGATATTGATGGGGACGATAAATTTTACAAATCGCCCAACTGCACAAATAAAATTCATTATTTGTTGATTGAAACCCCACACGGGTATTGGGATGATATATGACATACACTAATCCCAATAATTAGCTGTATGTCGATCGATTAATTGACAGGCTGTGTAAGCGTTGAATATTTATATTTAATGCTTATGCAGTGTAAAATGCATTCTGGATGATGGTTGAACGCTTTTGATTGTTGTTGTATACACGTGTGTTTGAAATCCATATAAATCACATTATATGACAATTGACTGTGTCTGATTCCAGTTCAGAAAGAATGAATATTTAAAAAAAACAATTATTTTAGAATAACGAATATTTTAAAACAATATTCAGAGAAGAATCAAAATCTGATTTTGATGTCCGATTTGGGATGGACACGAATATATTTAAATATATAAAGCAGTGTTGATTAGATTCATGCCATTTTGACGTGAACGATATTTATATCGATTTTATTCATTTTTATAATGGATATCGAAAAACAATTGATTTTAAAATCTAATGTTTTGAAAATATTATCATTTATATATCGATGATATGGATTATTTAATTTTGATTAGAAATTGAAATGAAGTTGAAATCGTTTTGAAAACGAATTTAAAACGATTTATAATGTACGTTTTAAATGGAAATCGATGAAATATATATAATATATATATTATATATATAATGGCCTGAATAGAACGCGTCGCGCTACGGTAGTTCGCGAATTTCGACCATTGACTTCAAACGGACATTACGAGAGATCCGACCGTCGCATTCTCCTAAAATCGGAACCTTTGGGTTCGTATCAAAAAGGGCTTTCTAACGAATATTAGAGATTTAAAATCTAATGGTTGGATTTGGAATTATGTCCAAATCAAATTTGGAAAAGGTCGCTATAAGTACAGTTCGATGGTCGTTTATGGAAATCGACTGTACTAGCCTGATAAAATTATTAAAAATATCAATAATTAGTGTAAAATCATAATAAATGATTTGGAAAGATTTGGGATGAAAAATTCCATATTTGAAAAGATAAAAATAGATTCTTTTATCGAAATGAACAAGTTTTGAATTAGAATAATAAATCCAATATTTTTAAAATAAATAAATTGGATTTGAAATGGTTTTAAAAATAACCAGGATTTCCAATATATGAATTGGAATGGATTTGAATTGAAATTATGCTCGGAATATTTCAATATTGGATTTCGTGATTAACGGATATTGTAGAGGAATTTGGAAGATATATATATCGTTATTCCAATACGATATTTGTTGATTTCAGAATTTGATATTGAATATAAGCCGATATATTTTCTATTCAGAGCCTTGTATTTAACATCAAATTGGATTTTGGGTTCGTCGTGAATGGTATTTTTAATAATACTATTCTTGAACCGAATGGAGTTAAGAAAATTAGAAACTAACTGGAGACTAGTTAAGTTGAATGGTTTCCTGGGTATTGATCTGATGTTGGTTTCGGCCTTCGGGGTTAATACTCAGGGAATTGTTCTCTTACTAATTTACGGTAGAGATTATTGGAATGTGAATTGTGTTTGTTGTGAACTGTGTTTTTAACGACATTCGTTCTTTAACCCGACTTACGGTGAAATGTGATTTGGAATTTATAAATCTTTATATTAAGATTTAACAGGAATTTTCCAAAGTAAAGTTTTCCAATTTAATATATATTAAATTGAAATTGAATGGAATTCGATTTGATATAATCGAAATGAAATTCTATGGAGGAAGACTGTTAATACAGATGGAATTTAAAAGGTGTTGCCGATTTTCCATTTATATTATTGGTTGGATACGGAAATTGATATCGATTATATATTGATTTGTTCTTCCGTGAAAATTCCATAATTAATGGAATGTGATTTGGGTTTGTCGTGAATGGTATCTTTAATAATACTGTTCTTAAACCTAATGAAGTTAAGAAAATCAAAAAATAACTGGAGATTAATTAAGTTGAATGGTTTCCTAGGTATTGATCTGACGTTGGTTTCGGCCTTTAGGGTTAATACTTAGGGTATTGTTCACTTGCTAATTTACAGTTAAAGGCTGATGGAATGGAATGTGATTTTGGGTTTATCGTGAACCGTGTTTTAAATGACATTGGCTCTTTAACCCAGTTAAAGACAGGATATGATTTCCCAAGTTAAATAATCGTTAATGTTGATTTTTGGGAAGATTAAAACCAAGTGGAGTTTTAATGCATCTTTAATTAGATTGGAATGATATCCAAAAGAAGATTAAAGAATAAATTTAAAGAATTTATCTTTGATAAAATTAATGGGAACCTTTCCCAAAGTATAAGAATATTTGAATAAAGGAATATTCTGGATTGGAATGAGGCGTATGTTGTGTTTTTATAACACTTGTTTATTATATACGCAAGTTATTCAGAAAGACCGGGTTTATCCCATTTTGAGTAACTGATTTGACGATATGTCGAGGATGAAGACGGTGGTTGAAGACCGGAGGTCTTCACATCGTTTGGATAATTACTGATGTCTTGTTTGGGTTGTACACCCAAGACAAGGTAATAAGTGGTGATTGTCCAGACGTACTTGGAGATCGACGGGTATGCAGGGGCCTCTCCTCTGTATTGGACATATGGGGGAGGAATAAGGTGCCTCCGGTTTCGTTCAGACCAGAACGAACTTGTAAATGGATGTGTGTCTGACATCGGATTTCATTCTGTGTGATTGATAGACATCGATTGCATAGCATGAGTTACCTGTATGGCATGCTGAGATGCAAATGATCAAGGCTTCTGTTGAAAAGCAGAGTCTTGTGATTCATGATCAAAGCACGGCTTTAATATAGCGTAGCTTTGTGTAGCGTTAATTCGCGATCCTTACACACCGGTGTGAACCAGAAACGGGAGAGGACATCAGAGAGGGCATGTGTTTCCTTCTAGTTAGGAGTGGTGTCAGCGTTTTGCACGTCCTGTCAATTTACTTATGTGGATGATGGATAGCGAGGCGCCTCGGTTATATTGGTCGTTCCAGGGCCGATAGTTTGGTCGGGATATGACTAGTTGACGCCCCATAGGGCGGGGAAACGCATTGTTCAGGCATTTTAATCCACTCTGTGTGGACTGGCCCTGACGATCCAAAGGTCACTCGAGCTCTGACCTGAGACACGGGCTAGAGCGTCTCGAAGCGGTAAGGACGATCCCTTGCCTTGGTTCACAGATGGAAATCCAACTCCCAATACGTGACATTTGCGGTTTTGATTGTAGAGCCTAGTATTGGAGACATGATACATGGTACCCATGCCGTCTAGGATTGATACATTTATATTTGAAGTTGTTTTATACACTATGCACTTATAATAGTATCAAATGATTTGTTTTAACGTGCCAAGCATGTTTGGCTATTATAAGGGAAAACCCTATCCCCCGGCTTGCGTTGCATTGTGTGATAGGACATGGGTATTATAATAGCCTCATTTTTCCAAAAAGCATTGCGTTGTTTTATTATATGCACTAGTATTCTTGGGAGGAAACCCGTTCCGTGTTATACGGCGTGGTCCCTTGATTTACCAAATTTTAAAGTAAAGTTTTAAATAACTGTTTTAGTTCTCACATCAGTCACATGACTGGCCTGAATTTTATTGTTTTAACCTAAACTCTGGGTGCCCCTATTTTCCACATGGGCAGCTAGTAGTTTTGGTTTTGCAAATTTATATTCACAGGATCCTGATTTACAGCTGAAGCGATATGCAGAAAGCTCAGTATCCATGTATTACTTTCAGTTGTATTTTGTATTATTTTTCCGCTGCATTGTAATTTGTAAATCTCTGATATTTAGTAAATGTGTAATATGTAATTCACGCTCTGTATATTCTTGTATTCGATGAAATTGTTGTAATAAGTAATGAAATGTTCTTCTGTTTGTTTGCTGATTCATCTTATTCTCAATTCAATCTGTGCTTTCCTTCATGGGGAAGTTCGGGTCGTTTCAACACCCATCAAAGAATTGTACATTTGTTTAAATGTAAACTGCTCACCTGACCAACTCCAAGACGTGTTGGCATTGCTAGGCATCAAAAGAGGTAAAGCAGCAATCTTGTTCCATATTATGGAGCGGCTAGGGGTGGCAACTCTCGGCATTACGAATCTGTCATTAGATAAAAGACTACCAATAGTTGCATGTTCCGATACGCCTAATAATATTTTTTCTTGATACGAAATGACTTTATTTAGAATGATATCATGTTCGAGCCATGGATCATTCGAGAAACTTATATTTAAGTACACGATGGGATTATATTTGAAGAAAGGCAATATTTCAGTTTTAATATTGAAAATGTTGTTCCAAGTCTAACTCAAATTATATGGCGGTTCCATGGTCCAGAAGTCATGATCAGATATGATATGATTTTTGGAACATACAACCCATATATAGTCAATATTATTAAGCAGGTTATCGATATGCTTCACAAAAGCTGCTTCGTTCCATACCATAGTGTTTGTTATTCCAAAACCACCGTTTCTTAGCGGCCTTTCCATAAATTTAAAAGATATGGGAGCAGAAAATCTAATGTGTATACTCCCTTTCCAAAAGAATCTCATGAATGTAGTTCTTAGCATTTTCAGTAATTTATGTGGCAGAATATATGTTGTAGTCCAATAAGAGTGCATAGAAATAATAACTGATTTAATTAAAATAAGTCTACCTGCTTGATTGAGCATGCTATTAGTCCAGTAATTCATACAGCTCGTAATCATGTTATAAAGAGGAAGGCACAGAGTTGTAGTGCTACGAGATGTTGTCAGAGACAACCTAAGGTAGTTTGTAGTGTTGCGATTGATGTTTAGACCAGTGATCACTTGCAATTCAGTAGCAGCTTCAGGCGAGATCATTGCAATGTTTAGTTATGATATCGCAAGATTTATTTGCAACCCTGTAATCTTATAAAATTTATCTAGAATACTCATGATGTTGATCATGGTATCTTTGTCAAGTGTACAAAAAACAATAAGATCGTCGGTAGAAAGAAAAGACGTAATTTGGGGATCATTGCATTTAGGATGTAGCTTGAAATTATTGTTACTAACAGCTTCATCAAACAACCTTGTTAAAAATTCCATGACTATAACGAAAATGTACGCGGACATTGGGTCTCCTAGTCGTATACCAATCTTGCTTTTAAAGTACCCAACTGTCGATCCATTGATATTGATAGAAAAGTTTGCTGTAGACAGGCATTCATAAATCCAAGCTATGATATTGGCAGGGAAATTCACGTAGGATAAAATTATGATTATAGAATCCCAGTGCAAAGTATTAAAAGATTTTTTTAATATGGTTTAGTCTAGGAGTCATGTTATTCCTGTTATAACCTTTTAAGAGTTCGTGTGCCATGAGTACATTCCATTTAGAAAAAAAGCCGATTGATTAGGGGAGATGATCTGAGGTAAAACGCTTTTAATCCTATTGGCTATTATCTTAGCTATACATTTATAACTGGTATTACAACAAGCAATTGGTCTAAATGCATTCACATGATCAGCGTTCTTGGTTTTAGGAATCAAAGCCAAAACAGTGGTATTAAAGGAGGCCATCAGCTTAGCATTTTTAAAGAAATTAGAGATAGCTTTTGCACACATCTTCACCTAATGTGTTCCAACAGTTTGTATAAAATTTGGCATTAAAGCCATCGGGACCGCCACAAGAAGCTTTGTTTAAGGAAAACATAACATTTTTAATTTCTTTATGTGTCGCCATCGATCTGAGGGTGTCATGATCGGTTTGATTAAGTTTCGGTAAAATATTAGGGTTTAGTTCGTGAAACATGGAGAAATATCGTTCACATTACCAAACAAAGACAAGAAGTGGTTAATAAAAGCTACCTGGATTCCTTCTTGCATGCTTTGCAGGTTGTTTTCATCATCCATGATAGAAAAGATAGTTTCTCTAGTTTGTTTCGCTTTCAGCGTGCTATGAAAGAATGCAGTATTCATGACGCCATCCTTAATCCAGTGTAGTGTAGCTTTTTGCTACTTCATTCAAGCCTCAGTGTACATAGCATTTTTCAATTTCTGCGTACAAACACTTTCTTGAGCAGCGAGATCTGGATTGCTAATATCATTAAGCATGGCAGTTTGAACAATAGCTAACTGTTCAGCCTACACATAAGAAAGCTTCAAGACCCTTCCAAATCTCTTGCGTGCCCAAGTTTTTAATGTATGTTTAAGCAATTTTTGATTTTTGTGTAGAACATACATGGGGTTGCCATAGCTAGTTTGATTCCAAGAAGACATAACATCATCGTAAAAGTCATCCTCCTTAAACCAAGTATTAAAATTTTCAAAACTAGACTTCCTAATTATTCTTTGATCACCTAAAGTTAGAATTTGCGGAGAGTGATCAGAGAGATTAGGAAGCGGCATGAAATTGTGGATAGAAGGCTAAGTCTTCAATGCAGTGTATGTGCAAATTGAGTGATCAATTTTTGAGAATGTTCTCAGACCATCTTTTTTCTTGTTGTTCAACACCAGTGGCACTAATTTCAATCAGATTATTGTTGTGAATGGCAGTATTAAGGGGTGTTTATTCATTCGAAGTGATATTAGAACCATTAGCCATATAGGTTAACTAGGGGTGAGTTAAAATCACCACTAACAATCCAAGGGTGATAGTTTTGCCTAAAATTGAGCATCAACGTATACATATCATTTCTAGTATTCGTAGAATTCCTAGCATAAATGAAGGTGATATAGTAAGAAATACTGGTTGGCAGATGTATATTGTGGCAATGTATCAACTGATCAGAGGATATAACTTTTGTGAGATTGCGTATATGAGGGTAAAAAATTATACAAATTCTGCCATAAGCAGCATCATTTAAGTTAAGAATAAGTTTCCAGGAGGGATTGATGTACCTTGCTGCTCTTTCAGTTAGGGTAGCATTTAATTGTTTCCAACATCGCCAAAATGGTAAGATTATGGTTGAAAATCATATTCTTGCATGCATCGAGCTTAAAGTCTTGAATCACTCCCCGCACATTCCATATTGCGATATTTTGTAACATTAGGTAAACTTCAATTCTTCAGCCTTCTTTGTCGTAAGCCTAGTCACAAAGC
Organism: Allium sativum; assembly: GCA_030737875.1. NCBI lineage: Eukaryota > Viridiplantae > Streptophyta > Magnoliopsida > Asparagales > Amaryllidaceae > Allium > Allium sativum. The sequence continues at coordinate 395,476,201 of CM060922.1, forward strand.
TTGAACTTTTATTTGTGTTAGTCGTGGTGAGAGACTTCTTTTGTTTATCTTTTTTGTTAGCTGATGAAGTTCCTTACGAATTAGCTAAAAAACTTTTCGCAAATTCTTCAATCTCTCTATCAATTAAATAGGCTTTAGGAGGCACAAATTGTCATAAGGGTATTTTGGTGGAACTTTGGATTTATCCATGCTTTCAAGCTTGTGCACTACATAACTGTTGTCTTTAGATGTTGTAATGTTCTTGCTTTTATCTTTGGTAATAGGAGAAATAGGAGTTGTTCCTTTGTTATATGTCGTCGGAGAAGTTTAAGCATCGTCCTGCTGTGTTCGTTGCTTGTGTGTCTTCAATTACTGATTTCAGCTTCTCTATAGCATACTCTCTATTGGAGCACATACCTCTAACTGAAGGCATGATTTCGAGTAATGCAGGATGCATGTCATTCTGTTCATTGCCATTAGAGATAATGTTATTGTTGAATAACGAGATTTTGATCAATGCCAACGAATGAAGCTACTATGGGAATCGAATCATAAAGATAAGGTTATATATATATATATATGTATGTACTTTGAGTCGTGTTAGAATTATGTTAAAATCTATCCTCAAGTATACACAAATGTGCTAATCAAGTTATATATATATATATATATATATATATGATTAAAAACCTTTAAAAGCCAGATATGTGCAGAAACTGGCCTACCAGTCAACTGGTAGGAAATGAACCAGTCGATTGGTTAAACTGTTTCTGCATATAACGGCTAGTTTTTGATAAAAATTATTTATATGATTTAATTCTACCAGTCAACTGATGATTTTTAACCAGTCGACTGATTAACCCAGAAACTATTTTGTGAAGAGTCACCATCCTTCATGAAGAGATTCCTCTTCATTAATCAAAGTAAATGGACATAACTTTTTGTGAAAACTATTCATGAAGGATTGCTACTCTTATACTACTATATAAACAAGTTTAATCATGTTTTACAAACACCTAATCTATCCGAATTTTGCTGATTTTTCTTACTATCATTCTATTTCTCTCCATTTTCATTCTTTGCAATTAAAAGCTCTCTAATTAAAATTCTTGTTTAATCTGTGAATCAATTTAATATCATTTGATTCAACAAGTAATATTCTTCCTTAAATCTTCGCATTCAAAGTATATACTCGAGGATCAGATTATAGGAAGGTTGTACTTAAACCATTGACTATCATTGTTGATTCAAGAACACAAATCAGAAATCAAACACTTGTAATTGTTGAAGGCCTGTGTAGTTGCTCAGGCGAGAGGCATCCTTGTTGGGGCTTGGGTGTACTGACCTATTCCTCCGGGTTAAAGAGGGCGTTGTTAGTGAATTCTGAAGAGGAGCTTCAGGACTGGATATAAGGTCGGAAGTCTAAACCAGTATAAAAATTCCTAGTGTCACTTTACTTTACATTCCGCATTTACTTTGATTGTGATATATCTCCGTAACTTAGATTTTGTTTGCTTCATTATTGCATATCATATTATCTAGCATATTCATATATTTCCGCTATATCCATATAGATCCTTTAAGTCATTCACATTGACTTTTCTTTTCAATTGGTATCAGAGCAAGGCCATCATATAACCGTAAGACCGTTATTTGATATTTAGATAATATGGATAATAGCACTAACAAAGTTAAACAAAGTATAATATCTATGCTCAAGAATCAGTTTCAAAATTTTAAGATGAATGAAAACGAATCCATAAATGATATATATTCACGTTTTCAAAATATTTATCATTCTTTATTAGGACTAGGAGAAAAATATTCCGACTTTGACATAGTTTCAAAACTTGAATTCTTTAACCGATGAATGGGAGAGAAAAGTATTAGCGATCGAAGAGGCTAATGATCTATTTGCCATGAAACCGAAAGAATTGATCTATAATCTAATGTCTTATGAAGTGATTTGCAGGCAAAGAAAGCACAAGTACAAGATAAGAAAAAATTAGCTTTCCATGCAGAAAAAGAAGATTCTGATTCAGATGAAAAAGATATAGCATTTGTTGCTAAGAATTTTAGAAAATTTCTAAAATACAGATAGAGTCAAAGTAAAAATACAAAAAACAATTCATAAAAAGAACCTGATCTGGTTCTAGTAGAATGCTTCAACTATCACAAGACCGGACACTATCAAAAGAATTGTCCAGAGCTAAAGAGAAATCGCAAAAATTAAAAATCAAAGAAACTAGCTTTTTCAGTCACTTGGGACAACTGGGATTCATCTTCTGAAAGTGATAGCAACAGTGATAGTGAGCAAGAAAATGTATTCTTTATGGCTAAGGACAACGATGTAAGTGAATTAACTTTTGATGAATTAGTAGAAATTAATACTGAAATTTTAGAATATTGGAAAGTGTTTAAAAGAAAAGTTAAACAAGCTAACGAAGATAGAAACAAAGCCGAATTTGAGAGAGACCTTTTGAAAGATGAAAAAAGAAATTTTAGAAGAAGAAATTAGAAAATTACAAGATTCTCTTTCAAATGCAAATTCTCAAATTTCTTTGTTAAGTCAAGAATTAGAAATTGAAAACAATAAAAATGATTTATTAGTTTCTAAAAATCATGATTTAACAAATAAAGTTAAAATTATAGAGCTAGAAAACTCTGGTTTAAAAACTAAGTTAGAAAATATTTCTAAAAATGTAAATAATTTTAACAAGGGTAGAGAGAATTTATCTAAGATTTTAGAAAATTCACAATCGGTTTTTAATAAAAAAGGACTTGGATATGATAATAAAATAAATTCAAAAAGGAAATCCAATTCAAAAATTTCTAATATTAAGCCAAAAAATTCTGGTAGTAAATTAAATACTTCTACTAAGAAGAATTATTTGGATAATATTAGTATATGGATTCTAAAGATAAATAATATCCTTATTAGAAATAAATATATTAAAAACTTTTAGATTCTGTTCATTATAATAGTAATTATTTTTTCAAAAAGGAACCTAAACCCTCTTGGGTTTGGCTTCCTAAGATTTAACCCTTAGGACCCTAACGGAGGAAGTGGGTACCAATGAAATTTTTGATTTATTTTTTGCAGGTCCCACTTAATAAAAACAAAGGAAAATGGATACTAGACAGTGGTTGCTCAAAGCATATGATAGGAGAAAAAGAAATGCTATCAAACATCGCTTACTCAAAAGGAGGTACTGCCACATTTGGAGATAATATCAAAGGATACATCATCGGCAAAGGCGATGTGAGCAACTAAGGTATATCTAATTCACCTCTTATTTCAGATGTTTTATTAGTTAAGAATTTAAAACACAATTTATTAAGTATAAGTCATTGTGCGATAAGGGTTTTAAAATAACATTTTCTGAAAATAAATGCAGTATATTTGATTCAAATCAAAATCTTATTTTTTGAAGGAAATCGAGACAAAAACATTTATATTTTAAATATGGAAATTAATAATAATCCAAGCATGTGTTTATTAGCCAAAGATAATGATCCTTGGTTATGGCACAAACGATTCTGCCATATTAACTTCAAAACAATAAACAAATTATCTAAAGATGATCTTGTAAGAGGATTACCCAAAATAAAATTCAAAACTGAAAATTTATGTGATGCTTGTCAACTCGAAAAATTAACAAAATCTTCTTTTAAATCCAAAAAGGTTATATCAACCTTACAACCACTTGAATTACTACACATGGATTTATTCGGACCAACTCAAGTTCAGTCCATAAATCATAGTAGATATGTGTTTGTAATTGTTGATGATTTTTCAAGATACAGTTGGACTATGTTTTTTAAGAATAAAAGCAATACTTTTGATATTTTTAAGAATTTCGTCAAACAAATTCAAAATCTAACTAATTCAAAAATAAAGAACATATGAAGTGATCATGGAGGAGAATTTGAAAATGAGAAATTTGATTTATTTTGTCAAAAGAAAGGAACTTTTCATAATATTACATTTCCTAGAACTCCACAACAAGACGGAGTTATAGAAAGTAAGAATAGAACTTTACAAGAATGTGCGAGAACACTATTAAATGGAAGTACATTACCAAAACATTTTTGGGCTGAAGCAGTTGCAATAGCATGTTATGTTTTGAATCATGTTTCCATTCGACCACTTAATAAAAATAATCCATACGAGCTTTTTACTGGTAGAAAACCAAATATATCTCATTTTAAAGTTTTTGGATCAAAATGTTATATTTTAAATACAAAAGATCAACTTGGAAAATTTGATTCAAAATCTGACAAAGGAATATTCTTAGGATAATCTGAACGAAGCAAGACTTATCGTATTTTCACAGTAAAATAAAAGAATCACTTCTTGTTTCGTTTGACGAAAATTTTATTCAAAATTCTTTAAAACATATATTACAATAAATAACTCTTCTTACGGTGATGATTTAATAATATATAGAGGAGATGAAAACATCGTTCATAACAACATAGAGAATAATACTACAGAAACTCAAGATAATATTAATAATCAAAATATTCCTGTTAATGAAGTCAGATCTCCACCATGAATATTACGAGATCATCCAACGCAAAATATTATTGGAGAAATAACTTCAAACATTAGAACAATAAGTCAACATAATTTGGTAAGTAATGTAGCCTTCTTGTCAAGTATCGAACCCAAAAATCCTAAAGAAGCATCTACAGATGAAAATTGGATAATTTCCATGCAAGAAGAATTAAACCAGTTTGAACGAAATGAAGTCTGGGAATTAGTTCCAAGACCAAGTGATCAAACTGTTATTTGAATAAAATAGGTTTACAAAAATAAAGCAAATGAACTAGGAAATATCACTAGAAATATAGTTAGACTTGTTGCACAAGGCTACAATCAAGAAGAAGGCATAGATTATGAAGAAACATTTGCTCCAATTGCAAGACTAGAAGTCAATCGAATATTATTAGCATACGCTTATCATCATAACTTTAAATTATATCAAATGGATGTTAAAAGTGCTTTCTTAAATGGCTACATTAAAGAACGAGTATATGTTGAACAACCTCCACTGTGCGTTCATGAAAAATATCCTGATCATGTTTATAAACTGAAAAAAGCATTATTTGGTCTGAAACAAGCACCTTGCGCATGGTATGAACGTCTCAAAACTTACTTGTTAGATTCAGAATTTCAAATTCGAGAGGTTGATCAAACTCTTTTTAGCAAGAAAGACCATAAAGATATTCTAATAGTTCAAATATATGTAGATGACATTATTTTTGGATCAACAAATGATCAATTATGTCAAGAATTTTCAAAAATAATGACCAATGAATTTGAAATGTCACACATGGGAGAACTATCTTACTTTCTGGGTTTGCAAATTAAGCAATTATCTAGTGGAATTTTTATTAATTAAGAAAAATATTGTATTAATTTAATAAAATGTTTTGGTATGGAAAACATGTCAAGTAATCTACACCAATGAGTACATCGACACATTTAGATAAAGATGAAAATGGTAAAAGTGTCGATCAAAAGTTATATCGAAGCATAATAGGCTCACTTTTGTATTTAACAATAAGTAGACCGAATATTATGATGAGTGTTTGCTTATGTGCCCGATTTCAAAATAATCCAAAAGAGTCACATTTAAGAGCAGTTAAATGAATATTACGATATTTAAGTAGTACCATAGACTTTGGACTCTTCTATCCAAAAGAGTGTTCTTTTGAAGTAGTTTCATATAGCGATGCTAATTTTTAAGGATCACGAACGGATCGTAAGAGTACAAGTGGAACATGTCACTTTATTGGTAAATCGCTTATATCTTGGTTAAGCAAGAAGCAAAATTGTGTTTCATTATCAACATGCGAAGCTGAATACATAACTGCTGCACTAGCTTGTGCTCAGGTATTATATATGCAGCAAACACTAAAAGATTTCAATGTAAATTAGTCAAAATCCATAATCTAATGTGACAATACAAGCACAATAAATTTATCTAAGAACTCGGTAAACCATTCCAGAACTAAACACATTGATATCCAACATCACTTCTTGAGAGATAATATTGAAAAAAAACAATTAATTTAGAATTTGTTAACTTAGAAAATCAAATTGCAGCTATCTTTACCAAACTCCTTTTAGAGAATTCATTCATTAAACTCCGACGAGAACTAGGAATTGTACCATTCAAAGATCTCTAATATGTGCTCATAATGTCTTATTCTCTTTTTAATCAATGACAAAGGGGGAGAAGTACCTCTCATGATTCTACCATTTTTATGTTTCCATGCTATTATACTCTTATATTCTCCATACTATTGGAAAATTGTGTTAACATTTGTGAATGCAAGAATCAAATGGTAAAGTTATAAAATTATGACCTAACAAATTTATGCAGAAATTCAGGGGGAGCTATACATTCAGGGGGAGAAAATCCAAAGTGTTGTCATCAATCAAAAAGGGGGAGAATGTCGAGATTTTGATTGATGCCAACGAATGAAGCTACTATGGGAATCGAATCATAAAGGTAAGGTTTTATATATTATATATGTACATTGAGTCATGTTAGAATTATGTTAAAATTTATCCTCAAGTATACATGAATGTGCTAATCAAGTTTATATATATATATATATATGTGATTAAAAAACTTAAAAAGCCAGACATGTGTAGAAACTGGCCTACCAATCGACTGGTAGGAAATGGACCAGTCGATTGGTCAAGCTGTTTCTGCATATAACGGCTAGTTTTTGATAAAAAATATTTATATGATTTAATTTTACCAATCAACTGATGATTTTTAACCAGTCGACTGGTTCGACCTAGAAACTATTTTGTGAAGAGTCACCATCCTTCATGAAGAGATTCCTCTTCATTAATCAAAGGAAATGGACGAAAATTTTATGAAAACTATTCATGAAGGATTGCTACTCTTATACTACTATATAAACAAGTTTAATCATGTTTTACAAACACCTAATCTATCTGAATTTCACTGATTTTTCTGATCATCATTCTATTTCTCTCTATTTACATTCTTTGTAATTAAAAGCTCTCCAATTCAAATTCTTGTTGAATCCGTGAATCAATTTAATATCATTTGATTCAACAAGCAATATTCTTCCTTAAATCTTCGCATTCAAAGTATATACTCGAGGATCAGATTATAGGAAGGTTGTACTTAAATATTGACTATCCATGTTGATTCAAGAACACAAATCAGAAGTCAAACACTTGTAATTGTTGAAGTTCTGTGTAGTTGCTCAGGCGAGAGGCATCCTTGTTAGGGCTCGGGTGTACTGATCTATTCCTCTGGGTTAAGAGAGGGCGTTGTTAGTTAATTTCGAAGAGTAGCTTTGGGATTGGACGTAGGGCAGGAAGTCCGGACCAGTATAAAAATTCCTAGTGTCACTTTACTTTACTTTCCGCATTTACTTTGATTATGATATATCTCTGTAACTTAGATTTTGTTTGCTTAATTATTGCATATCATATTAGCTAGCATATCACATATATTTCCGCTATATCCATGTAGATCCTTTAAGTCATTCACATCGACTTTTCTTTTCAGTTATTCTTTTCACCAATATTCCCTTCTTTATTATCCTCCTTTGCTTTTCCTTTCGGAATGGTTTCTTCGACAACCTCGTTCACTAGAACACGCTCATTAGTATTGCTTTTGTTAGCTTCGACTGCCTCAATCTCATTATCCTGCTTATTCATTTTTTTGATAGCCTCGTTATTCTCATTATCCTGCTTATTCTTTTCTTCGACAGCCTCAATAACCTACTTATTATTTTCTTTTTTGTCCTTTACTTCTTCTTCTATCGTGTTTGAAATTCCCTCATTATCATGATCTTATAGAATGCTCAAGCTATTATGTGTGTGCGTGCTTTCCACGTTGGCTACATGCTCAACAACCTTACTATTACCATTAGTTCCCATTTTGTTTTCATGAGTTTGTGAAGTTTGTTTAAATGTGTATTTTCCACTAGTTATCTCCTCTTCTTTGATATTTTCCTCTGCTTGACTTATTTGCACCTGATTTCTCTTTTGCCATTGCATTTTTTGTGTAGACCAATAATCCCCTAATGTAGTTTTATTTCTAGTATGCTTGATGTAACGACCCGCATTCTACGCATCGAAGGATCGTAGAATATTTATTTCTTTCTCATACGAAGTCGTATAGTCATGTAACTTTGGGAGACGACTATTGGGGTCATTTCCCATGTTCATGATTTTTGTTGATTTTTAAATGACCGTTTTTCCCCTAGCTGATCTTGTTTCGGCCATAACTTTTGATTGGAAAGGAGTTTTGACCTGAAACCACTTCTATTAGATCCAGATGATGCTTTACCTTTCCGTAGAGTGGTCACATTAGCCAAACTAACTTACCGTTTGGGAGATATGGCTGAATTAAGGATTAGAAGGTGAAAAACAGCTTAACCGGGCCAAATAGGGTGATTAACAGCCAGACCCATTGGGGAATTTCGGGATTAGGAGCTTAAAAGGGCTGTTAGGGTTTAGAGAACATCATTTTCTTATTATTTTTTAGCTCCCACCTATCATTCCTCTCGGCCTAGCAATGGCGTCCACTTGCTAAAACACCCCAAATCAGCTTCTAATCGCTAATTAAGCCAAATCTACATTAAATCAAAGTGGATTAGCACAAAGGCTTAGATCAGTACTTGGGGGAAAGGCGTATAAACCATATTGATGAGACGCTTGAATCGATTGTGGGGAAAGCATTGAGGTCAGAAAGCCTTTATCCTAAACCCAAAACTGAAGTCGCTGTCGCATCTGCAGAGGGGCCAAAGTCGCAAGCAAGCGGTGGAGGCAAGAATAATTCTCAGAATAAAAGGAAGCAGAGTCAGAACCAAGCTAAGGATGGTCAGAAAAAGAGCAAGAAAGATGTTGAGTGCTTTAGCTATGACAAGAAGGGCCATTATGCTAAAGAATGTCGAGCAAAGCCAACGGACAGGAAGTGCTTCAACTGTGGCCAAGTGGGACATTACAAGGATAAGTGTCCGCAACCCCCTGAAGAAAAGCATATTGTGAAAGCATATGCTATCAATGATGTCCCTTCTTCGTCGAATGCCCCAACCGCGGCAGAGAAAGGAAAGAATGTCGTCATTCAAGGTATGCTTTCTGTTTATGATATTCATGTTCGAGTATTGTTTGATACCGGAGCTTCTGTTCCTTCATATCTAATGACCTGGTAGATAGGTTGGGATTGGAACCCAAGATAGTCGATAGACCTTTAGCCGTGACGAACACGATTGGTGGTTCAACTAGCCTTAGCATGATTTGTCGTAATGTGGTCTTATCGAGTCATGGATGTATGTTTGTGATTGCTTTGTTTTGGGCTTTACTGGGTTTGGCATTATTTTGTGAGTCGATTGGTTCTAAAGGTACGGGGTGGTGGTGGACTGTGAGGGCATTTTGGTGACAGTTAGAGCGGATGATGGGCAGAGGGTAGTGTTTGGTGGTCTACCTAGTGATGGGGTAATGGCTAGTTTCCTAAATTCCCTCGACATCCCGCATGATGAGATGTCAGATGTGCCCGTGGCTGGCCAGTGTCCGGACGTCTTCAAGGAAGTGACCGGACTTCCACCACACCGAGAGATTGAGTTCCGTATTGATTCAGCGAAAGATGCCAGACCTATAGTGATGACACTTCGTCGTATGGCACCAAGGGAGCAGCGAGAGCTCGGGGTGCAAGTAAACGATATTTTGAAGAAGGGATTTATCAGAAGAAGTGTTTCCGAGTGGGGAGATCCAGTTGTATTTGCAACCAAGGCAGATGGTTCCCTTCGATTGTGTGTGGACTACCGTGAATTGAGTAAGGTGATAAGGAAAAATAAGTATCCTCTACGACGGATAGATGATTTGTTTGATTAGTTGAGTGGCGCGAGAGTGTTCTCCCAGTTGGATATCGCGACAGGTTTTGATCAGCTTAGAGTGGAAGCTAAGAGTATAGCTAAAACAGGATTTCGGACGCCGTATGGATTTTATGAGTGGTTGGTCATGCCATTCGGGTTGACCAATGCACCAACATATTTTGTGGATCTTATGAATAGGGTGTTCAGGGATCAATTGAATAAGTTTGTTCTTGTGTTCGTGGATGATATCTTAGTTTGTTCGAGGACAGAGGAAGAACACAAAGAACATTTGAGGATAGTGATGGAGGTGTTGAGAAAACACCAATTGAAAGCAAAGTTCTCTAAGTGTCACTTCTGGAGGAGGGAAGTGAGATTCTTGGGCCATGTTGTTTCATAGAATGGTATTGCAGTGGATCCTGCAAAGGTGGCTATGGTACAAGATTGGTCTACGCCCAAGAATGCAACAGACGTAAGAAGTTTCTTGGGATTGGCTGGATATTATCGTAAGTTTATCCAAGACTTCTCCAAGATAGTGGCACCGTTGACTCAGTTGACCAAGAAAAATCAAGCTTTTGTTTGGGACGAAAGGTGCGAGAAGACATTCAAGAGTCTAAAGGAAAATTTGACGCGTGCACCAGTGTTAGTCATTCCTAAAGGGAATGAAGAGATGACAGTATACACGGATGCATGTGGTACCAGACTAGGTGTTGTATTGATGCAAGGAGGTAGGGTTGTAGCTTATGCTAGTTGGCAACTGAAACCGCATGAGAAAAGATATCCTACCCATGATTTGGAATTCGCAGCGATCGTATTCACATTGAAGACGTGGAGACATTATCTCTTGGGAGAAAGATTCGAGTTGTTTACTGATTATAAATCGTTAAAGTATCTTTTCTCTCAAAAGGATCTAAATTTCCGACAGCAAAGATGGTTAGAATTCTTGGCTTCCTACGATTTCGATATCACATATACACCAGGAAAGGGCAATGTGGTAGTTGATGTATTGAGTAGAAGACATGCCAGTTTAGGGGCTATGTTTCTGGAATGGAAGCAACTGGAGTACATCGCTGGGTATGATTTCAAACTAAAGTGCGAATTGGATCCAGAAATGTTAGCAAGTTTGACGATCAGACCCACTTTGATTGAGCGGATTGGTTCCAGTCAGAGGGACGATCCTAACCTATTGGAAATCATCTCAAAGTTAGAGATGGGAATCGACGAAGAGATGAACAAGTATGGGCTTGATCGAGATGGATGGCTTAGAAAGAATGGAAGACTAGTTGTGCCCAATGTCGATGGATTGAGAGATGAAGTGCTTAGAGAATGTCATCACTCAAAACTGACTATACATCTTGGTGGTAACAAAATGTATCGAGACATGAAGCAGATCTACTACCGGGAAGGGATGAAAAGAGACGTTGGGAAGTTTATATCCAAATGCATGAATTGCCAGCTAGTTAAAGCTGAGCAAATAAAGCCTAGTGGTTTGTTGCAACCATTAGAAATTCCAGAATGGAAATGGGAACAAGTCTCAATGGATTTCATTGATGGGTTACCAAGAACTAGATGGGGCCATGATAGCATTTGGGTGATTGTGGACCGATTGACTAAGAGTGCAAGGTTTATACCGATCAAATCGAATAGAACAGCAGCTAAATTAGCAGAACTGTATATGAAGTGGGTATTGAGATTTCATGGAATACCCAAAGGCATTGTGAGTGACCAAGATCCGTTGTTCACTAGTGGAATTTGGAAGAGCTTACAAGAGGCGTTAGGATCAGAATTACATCTCAGTACCGCGTATCATCCTCAAACCGATGGTCAAACAGAGAGGGTGAATCGAGTATTAGAAAATCTCTTGAGAGCTTGCATATTGGATTTTGGTGGATCATAGGATGACCATTTGCATCTAATAGAGTTTGCAAATAATAACAGTTATCAATCCAGTATTGGAATGGCTCCATTTGAAGCTTTGTATGGAAGACCGTGCAACTAACCGTCATGTTGGTTTGAAACTGGTGAGAAGTTTGTGCTTGGGCCAAATGTGATAAGAGAAACCTCAAACAAGATTAAAGATCATCCGACAATGGATGAAGGCTGCCCAAGATAGGCAGAAGAGTTATGCTGATAAGAGGAGAAGAGATTTAAAATTCTCCATTGGTGACTTGGTTTTTGTCAAGATTTCTCCATTAAAGAGCGTGATACGATTTGGTAGGAGAGGCAAGTTAACACGGAGATTTGTTGGTCCATTCCCAGTTCTCGAGCAAGTTAGGAATTTGGCATATAAAGTTGAATTACTAGAGAAGATGGCGGAGTTCATAACGTATTTCATGTTTCCTAGTTAAGAAAATTCGTGCACGACCCCGATGCGACTATTTCACCTGATCAATTGGATGATATCGAAGTAGAACCCGAGGCGGTTGGGAACCGCAAGCCGATTCGTATTGTCGAGCAAGACACGAAGCAACTTCGAAGGAAACCAGTGGATCTAGTCAAAGTTCAGTGGGGCGAGAATGAGAATGACTGTACTAGGGAGGCAGAGTAGAGCATTAGGAAGACGTATTCAGAACTCTATGCCTGGTAAGTTTTTAATAGTGATAGTATCTTCCCTCGTTAATAAACCGCATGCTAGAATAGGTTTGTGTTTGTTATGTATGTTTGATTGATTGCAAATAATGGATAGGCATGCGGGAATCTTTGTATGTTTTGGTTAAGGAATTTCGGGGGTGAAATTTCTTAAGGGGGGAGAATGTAACGACCCGCATTCTACGCATTGAAGGATCATAGAATATTTATTTATTTCACATACGAAGTCGTATGGTCATGTAACTTTGGGAGACGACCAATAGGGCCATTTCTCATGTTCATACTTTTTGTCGTTTTTTAAATAACCGTTTTGTCCCTAGCTGATCTTGTTTTCGACCATAACTTTTGATTGAAATGAGTTTTGACCTGAAACCACTTCCATTAGATCCGGATGATGGTTTAGCTTTCCATAGATGGTCACATTAGCCAAACGGACTTATCCTTTGGGAGATAAGGCTGAATTAAGGATTAGAAGGTGAAAAACAGCTTAACCGGGCCAAATAGGGTGATTAACAGCTAGGCCCATTGAGGAATTTAAGGATTAGGAGCTTAAAAAGACTGTTAGGGTTTAGAGAACATCATTTTCTCATTTTTCAACTGCCACCAATCATTTCTCTCACCCTAGCAATGGCCTCCACTTGCTAAAACACCCCAAATCACCATTTAATAGCTAAATAAGCCAAATCTACATTAAATCAAAGCAGATTAGCACCAAAATCGAGGTAGAGCTACTGGAGTGTATTGGAATCTGAACCATTTTGTCCAAAAGTTTCAGATCTGAGTTTATTTGTGGCTAAGGTGAGTGATTAGCCTTGTTTTTACACAAATTAAGGTTAATTAAGGCTAATTAGTGAATTTATACATGATTAAATTCTGGGAAAATATTTATAAATTTCGAAATATTGTTTTAGGCCTCTGTTAGAAATTTGGGTTAATTTGGTTAAGTTTTGCTAACCCTATCATTAGTTATACTTAAACATGATTGAAGGGAAAACATGAGGTTTTAGGTATGTTTGATTTATACTATCATGACTGTTTGTTGTTTTGGTATTTGTGGATGACTATACAGGTTGCTATGACTATTTGGAATGATTTGTGATTGCATAGAAAAGTTAGATTGGTCGAAAACGCCGTCATATGGCGTAAACAGCTTACTAGAAAAGTTGCAGGAATTGGTCATGGACCCGTTCGTGAAGCACCATAGCAACCCGACCGCGTTCGTGAACACATATGGCAAACCAATTTCCGATAGTGAAGGACCATCACGAGCCATACCACCCCTTCATTAGCCAATGGCAATGAACGAAGACCACGATCCATGCTTGGAGGAGGACCACGATCCATGCTTGGAGAATGACCACGATCCGTGCTTGGAGGAGGACCACGATCCATGCTTGGAGAACGACCACGATCCGTGCTTGGAGGAGGACCACGATCCATGCATGGAGAACGACCACGATCCGTGCTTGGAGGAGGACCACGATCCGTGCTTGGAGGAGGACCACGATCCATGCTTGAAGGAGGACCACGACCCAGATGCTCATCACGAGCCGCCCACGAGTCACGAACTGTAGCGCCATGAATGAAGGAGTCACGAATCGAGCAAATCTGAGCTGAAGTATGGACATGAATGGAAACTGAGGTGCGAACGGGATAATGACCAAACCTGAGATGCAAAGGTAGTCCAAATGGGAAGTCGTTACCCAAGATCTGGTTGGGAACCAACGAGTTAACTTCATGAGTTGGCTTTATTGCGGGACGTGTGATAAGGAGTTGTCGACGTCCATAGCTTTGGTTCACCACCGAGAGACGATTGTTAGGCTACGGATCAGTGCAGTGGGGTAGTTATTACTTCATGGGGCAGAATTATCGTAACATAGATAAGAAGCCAGTTCAGTGGAGTCGTTATGACTTCATGGGGGCAGAGTGGACATAGCAAGGACTAGTGGCTATGGATTAGTGTAGTGGAGTCGCCATGACTCAATAGGGCAAAGTGATCATAACAAGGATTTGGGTGATCAAAGTAGTGGATATCGTATGCTTTACGCACTGAGTGAAAGATGTGAGGATGGTTGTTATGCTTGATTGTTTGACATCACTATGACATGCACACCCCCACCCCCGTATCTTTACACCATATGTTAGTGTCACCTTAGAGTATTGTACATCTTGTTGTGCTAACTCTTTGGTTGCAGGTCCAGGTTCAGGTATAGTTTAGTATACCTGTTATTGTTTTGTTTTACTTCTTAACGCTCATACCAGACTTTTGTCTGACCTAGAGTTTTATGTCTCTTCTTATTACTCTAGGTGCTCTTAAACGAGCAGACTAGAGACAAGTTAGCTGGCGGTGCACGAGTAGCTGTCCGGAGACGAGCCGGAGGCTTACACGTACTATTCTCTATATATATTCTCCCTGTGTCGTTGTTGGTCACTACTTTGGGCATTAGTAGTGTACCTTTCTTATTTTGATTTAGAGACAGTTAGAAAAGTTGTAATAATGATGATGTGGAACATAAGCTATATTTTGGATTTTCCGCTGCTATGATGGTTTAGTTTTCAGCTTATGCATTGTCTCGCCTTTATGTCAAGTATGTTATTATTATATTTTATTCCATGCGCTGCGAGACATTCT
Source organism: Allium sativum (assembly GCA_030737875.1). Lineage (NCBI taxonomy): Eukaryota > Viridiplantae > Streptophyta > Magnoliopsida > Asparagales > Amaryllidaceae > Allium > Allium sativum. The sequence continues at coordinate 395,491,277 of CM060922.1, forward strand.
ACAGGTTCCTTGCTAGTTCAAAATTCCTTTTTTTTCCTTTCTTTGGCGACCATCCCGTGCTGGTTAGACAACGGCACAACGCACTTTCATTGGAAACGTCGGTTGGTGCGGGGCGGGCCGTCACATTTGGTATCAGAGCTCTAGGTTGCGTAGTTAACCTAGGGAAAGAGACCAGGGAGAGATAGTATACGTATATGAGAGCGCGTATTTGTGATATTTTGGTTTTCAAAAGTTATATATATATATATACTATTAGTATATTTAAGGATGAAGTCTCATTGCACTGGCATCACTGAAGAGATGGTTAATCGTTTTCTCCTTACAGATTGAACGATGAGCCGATATACTAGGGATACTAGTAGAGGAGCAAATAATGGGAATGCTCCTGATATGAGGATGATGTTCACTGACTTCATGAGAGTGATGCTTATAAATGTGCAAGGAGAAGTTCTTAATGCTGCAAATGTTGCTTGTGCAGCGGTGCAGGCGCCTAGGGCCGATTTGGCCAAGCTATGCAAGGATTACACTAGTCTTGGTGGAAAGCCGTTCCACGGAATGGAATCGGCTACAGAAGTTCAGGATTGGCTTGATAGCTGTGAGCGCATTTTCAGAGATTTGGGTATCGAGGATGCAATGAAGAGAAGGCTAGCATCCCTTCAGCTGCAAGGACGGGCAATGAATTGGTGGAATGCTATTAAGGCAGCTACCCCTGAGGATTAAGTTGCTTGAGATCAGTTCAAGCCCCGATTCTGTGATAAGTTTATCCCAGCTGCTTAGAAATCAGAATTGTTTAGGAAGTTCTTGAAGCTTAAACAGAATGGTAGGGCAGTCTCGGAGTATATTGCTGAGTTCGATACTTTATCCAAGTATGGATTATCCCTTATCGACACTCCCGAGAAGAAGAATGAGAAGTTTATAACAGGCTTAGATCAGTACTTGGGGGAAAGGCTTATAAACCATATCGATGAGTCATTTGAATCGATTGTGGGGAAAGCATTGAGGTCAGAGAGCCTTTGTCCTAAACCCAAGACTGAAGTCGCTGTCGCATCTGCAGAGGGCCCAAAGCCGCAAGCAAGCGGTGGAGGCAAGAATAATTCTCAGAATAAAAGGAAGAAGAGTCAGAACCAAGCTAAGGATGGTCAGAAAAAGAGCAAGAAAGATGTTGAGTTCTTTAGTTGTGGCAAGAAGGGCCATTATGCTAAAGAATGTCAAGCAAAGCCAGCGGACAGGAAGTGCTTCAACTGTGGCCAAGTGGGACATCACAAGGATAAGTGTCTGCAACCCCCTAAAGAAAAGCAGATTATGAAAGCATATGCTATCAATGTTGTTCCTTCTTCGCCGAATGCCCCAACCGTGGCGGAGAAAGGAAAGAATGTCGTCATTCAAGGTATTCTTTCTATTTATGATATTCCTGTTCAAGTATTGTTTGATACCGGAGCTTTCCGTTCCTTCATATTTAGTGACCTGGTAGATAGGTTGGGATTGGAACCCGAGATAGTCGATAGACCTTTAGCGGTAACGAACACGATTGGTGGTTCAATTAGCCTTAGCATGATTTGTCGTAATGTTATCTTATCGAGTCATGGATGTATGTTTGTTTGTGATTGCTTTGTTTTGGGATTTACTGGGTTTGGCATTATTTTGGGAGTCGATTGACTCCAAAGGTATGGGGTGGTGGTAGATTGTGAGGGCTTTTTGGTGACAGTTAGAGCGGATGATGGGCAGAGGGTAGTGTTTGGTGGTCTACCTAGTGATGGGGTAATGACTAGTTTTCTAAATTCCCTCGATATCCCACATAATGAGATGTACCCGTGGCTGGCCAGTATCCGGACGTCTTCGAGGAAGTGACCGGACTTCCACCACACCAAGAGATCGAGTTCCGTATTGATTTAGTGAAAGATGCCAGACCTATAGTGATGCCACTTCATCATATGGCACCAAGGGAGCAGCGAGAGCTCGGGGTGCAAGTAAATGATCTTTTGAAGAAGGGATTTATCAGAATAAGTGTTTCCGAGTGGGGAGCACAAATTGTATTTGCTACCAAGGCATATGATTCCCTTCGATTGTATGTGGACTACCGTGAATTGAGTAAGGCGACGAGGAAGAATAAGTATCCTCTACCACGGATAGATGATTTGTTTGATCAGTTGAGTGGCGCGATAGTGTTCTCCTAGTTGGATCTCGCGACAGGTTTTGATCAGCTTAGAGCGAAAGATAAGAGTATAGCTAAAACGACATTTCAGACGCCGTCTGGATTTTATGAGTGGTTGGTCATGCCATTCGGGTTGACCAATGCGCCGGCATATTTTGTGGATCTTATGAATAGGGTATTCAGGGATCAATTGAATAAGTTTGTTCTTGTGTTCGTGGATGATATCTTAGTTTGTTCGAGGACAGAGGAAGAACACAAGGAACATTTGAGGATAGTGATGGAGGTGTTGAGAAAACACCAATTGAAAGCAAAGTTCTCTAAGAATCACTTCTGGAGGAGGGAAGTGAGATTCTTGGGCCATGTTGTTTCAGAGAATGGTATTGCCGTGGACCCTGCAAAGGTGGCTACGGTACAAGATTGGTCTACGCCTAAGAATGCAACAGACGTAAGAAGTTTCTTGGGATTGGCTGGATATTATCGTAAGTTTATCCAAGGCTTCTCCAAGCTAGCGGCACCGTTGACTCAATTAACCAAGAAAAATCAAGATTTAGTTTGGGACGAAAGGTGCGAGAATGCATTCCAGAGTCTAAAGGAAAAGTTGACGCGTGCACCAGTGTTAGTCATTCCTAAAGGGAATGAAGAGATGACAGTATACACTGATTCATGTGGTACCAGACTAGATGCTGTATTGATGCAAGGAGCTAGGGTTGTAGCTTATGCTAGTCGGCAACTGAAACCGCATGAGAAAAGATATCCTACCCATGATTTGGAATTGGCAGCGATCGTATTCGCGTTGAAGACGTGGAGACATTATCTCTAGGGAGAAAGATTTGAGTTGTTTACCGATCATAAATCGTTAAAGTATCTTTTCTCTCAGAAAGATCTAAATCTTCGACAACAAAGATGGTTAGAATTCTTGGCTTCCTACGATTTTGATATCGCATATACACCAGGAAAGGGCAATGCAGTAGTTGATGGATTGAGTAGAATACATGCCAGTTTAGGGGCTATGTTTCTGGAATGGAAGCAACTGGAGTACATCGCTGGGTATGATTTCAGACCAAAGTGCGAATTGGGTCCAGAAATGTTAGCAAGTTTGACGATCAGACCCACTTTGATTGAGCGAGTTGGTTCCAGTCAGACGGACAATCCTAACCTATTGGAAATCATCTCAAAGTTAGAGATGGGAATCGACAAAGAGATGAACAAGCATTGGCTTGATTGAGATGGATGGTTTAGAAAGAATGGAAGACTAGTTGTGCCCAATGTCGATGGATTGAGAGATGAAGTGCTTAGAGAATGTCATCACTCAAAACTGACTATACATCCTGGTGGTAACAAAATGTATCGAGACATGAAGCAGATCTACTACTGGGAAGGGATGAAAAGAGACGTTGGGAAGTTTATATCCAAATGCATGAATTGCCATCTAGTTAAAGCTAAGCAAATAAAGCTTAGTGGTTTGTTGCAACCATTAGAAATTTCAGAATGGAAATGGGAACAAGTCTCAATGGATTTTTCATTGATGGGTTACCAAGAACTAGATGGGGCCAAGATAGCATTTGCTTGATTGTGGACCGATTGACTAAGAGTGCAATGTTTATACCGATCAAATCGAATAGAATAACAGCTAAATTAGCAGAACTGTATATGAAGTGGGTATTGAGATTTCATGGAATACCCAAAGGCATTGTGAGTGACCGAGATCCGTTGTTCACTAGTGGATTTTGGAAGAGCTTACAAGAGGCGTTAGGATCAGAATTACATCTCAGTGCCGCGTATCATCCTCAAACCGACGCTCAAACGGAGAGGGTGAATCGAGTATTAGAAGATCTCTTGAGAGCTTGCATATTGGATTTTGGTGGATCATGGGATGACCATTTGCATCTAGTAGAGTTTGCAAATAATAACAGTTATCAATCCCGTATTGGAATGGCTCCATTTGAAGCTTTGTACGGAAGACCGTGCAACTCACCATCATGTTGGTTAGAAACCAGTGAGAAGTTTGTGCTTGGACCAGATGTGATAAGAGATACCTCAGGCAAGATTAAAGATCATCCGACAACGAATGAAGGCTGTCCAAGATAGGAAAAAGAGTTATGCTGATAAGAGGAGAAGAGATTTAAAATTCTCCATTGGTGACTTGGTTTTTGTCAAGATTTCTCCATTAAAGAGCGTGATATGATTTGGTAGGAGAGGCAAGTTAACACGAAGATTTGTTGGTCCATTCCCAGTTCTCGAGCAAGTTAGGAATTTGGCATATAAAGTTGAATTACTAGAGAAGATGGCAGGAGTACGTATTTTATGTTTCCCAGTTAAGGAAATTCGTGCACGACCCCGATGCGACTATTTCACCTGATCAGTTGGATGATATCCAAGAAGAACCCGAGGCAGTTGGGAATCGCAAGCCGATTCATATTGTCGAGCAAGATACGAAGCAACTTCAAAGGAAAGCGATGGATCTAGTCAAAGTTTAGTGGGGCGAGAATGAGAATGACTGTACTTAGGAGACAGAGGAGAACATTAGGAAGACGTATCCAAAACTCTTTGCCTGGTAAGTTTTTAATAGTGATAGTTTATTCCCTCGTTAGTAAACCGCATGCTAGGATAGGCTTGTGTTTGTTATGTATGTTTGATTGATTGCAAATAATGGATAGGCATGCGGGAATCTTTGTCTGTTTTGGTTAAGGAATTTCAGGGGAGAAATTTCTTAAGGGGGGGGGGGGGGAGAATGTAATGACCCGCATTCTATGCATAGAAGAATCGTAGAATATTTATTTCTTTCACATACGAAGTCGTATGGTCATGTAACTTTGAGAGACGACTATTGGCGTCATTTCCCATGTTTATGATTTTTTCCGATTTTTAAATGACCATTTTGCCCCTTGCGGATCTTGTTTCGGCCATAACTTTTGATTGGAAAGGAGTTTTGACCTGATACCACTTCAATTAGATCCGGATGATGGTTTGTCACATTAGCCAAACGGACTTACCGTTTGGGAGATATGGCTGAATTAAGGATTAGAAGGTGAAAAACAGCTTAACCGGGCCAAATAGGGTGATTAACAGCTAGGCCCATTGGGGAATTTCGGGATTAGGAGCTTAAAAGGGCCGTTAGGGTTTAAAGAACATCCTTCTCTCATTTTTCAGCCGCCACCTACATTCCTCTCACCCTAGCAATGACCTCCACTTGCTAAAACACCCCAAATCACCTTCTAATCGCTAATTAAGCCAAATCTACATTAAATCAAAGCGGATTAGCACAAAAATTGAGGTAGAGCTGCTGGAGTGTATTGGAATCCGAACATTTTGTCCAAAAGTTTCAGATCTGAGTTTATTTGTGGCTAAGGTGAGTGATTAGCCTTGTTTTTACACTAATTAAGGTTAATTAAGGGTAGTTAGTGATAATTAGTGAATTTATACATGATTAAATTTTGGGAAAATATTTATAAATTTCGAAATATTGTTTCAGGCCTCTGTTAGAAATTTGGGTTAATTTGGCTAAGTTTAGCTAACCCTATAGTTAGTTATACTTAAACATGATTGAAGGGAAAACATGGGTTTTTGGGTATGTTTGATCTATATTATCATGATTTTTTGTTGTTTTGGTGTTTGTGGATAACTATACATGTTGCTATGACTATTTGGAATGATTTGTGATTGCATAGAAAAGTTAGATTGGTCGAAAACGCCGTCGTATGGCGTAAATCGCTTGCTAGAAAAGTTGCAGGAATTGGTCATGGACCCGTTCGTAAAGCACCATAGCGACCCGACTCCATTCGTGAAGCACCATAGCGACCCGACCCCGTTCGTTAACACATATGGCGAACCGATCTCTGAGTGAAGGACCATCACGAGTCGTACCACCGCTTCACGAGCCAATGGCGACGAACGAAGACCACGATCCATGCTTGGAGGAGGACGACGATCCATGCTTGGAGAACGACCACGATCCGTGCTTGGAGGAGGACCACGATCCGTGATTGGAGGAGGACCACGACCCAGATGCTCATCACGAGCCACCCACGAGTCACAAACCATAGAGCCATGAATGAAGGAGTCATGAATGGAGCATATCTGAGCTGAAGTATGAACACAAATGGAAACTGAGGTGCGAACGGGATAATGACCAAACCCGAGATGCAAAGGTAGTCCAAATGGGAAGTCGTTACTCAGGATCCAGTTGGGAACCAACGAGTTAACTTCATGAGTTGGGCTTTGCTGCGGGACGTGTGCTAAGGAGTTGTCGACGTCCATAGCTTTGATTCACCACCAAGTGACGATTGTTAGGCTACGGATCAGTGCAATGGGTAGTTATTTACTTCATGGGGCAGAGTGATCGTAGCATGGCTATGAGCCAGTGCAGTGGAATCGTTATGACCTCATGGGGCAGAGTGGACATAGCAAAGACTAGTGGCTATGGATCAGTATAGTGGAGTCGCCATGACTCCATGGGGCAAAGTGATCATAGCAAGGATTTGGGTGATCAAAGTAGTGGATATCGTATGCTTTACGCACTGAGTGAGAGATGTGAGGATGGTTGCATTGCTTGATTGTTTGACATCACTATGACATGCACACCCTCACCCCCGTATCTTTACACCATATGTTAGTGTCATCTTAGAGTATTATGCATCTTGTTGTGCTAACTCTTTGGTTGCAGGTCCAGGCTCAAGTATGGTTTAGTATACCTATTATTGTTCTGTTTTACTGCTTATCGCTCATACCAGACTTTTGTCTGACCCAGAGTTTTATGTCTCTTCTTATTACTCTGGGTGCTCTTAAACGGGCAGACTAGAGACAGGTTAGTTGATGGTGCACGAGTAGCTGTCCGGAGACGAGCAGGAGGCTTACACGTACTATTCTCTATATATATTCTCCCTGTGTCGCTGCTGGTCACTACTTTGGGCATTAGTAGTGTACCTTTCTTATTTTTCTTTAGAGACAGTTTGAAAAGTTGTAATAATGATGATGTGGAACATAAGCTGTATTTTGGAATTTCCGCTGCTATGATGGTTTAGTTTTCAGCTTATGCACTGTCTCGCCTGTTTTATGTCAAGTATATTATTATTGTATTTTATTCCATGCGCTGTGAGACATTCTACAGGTTCCTTGCTAGTTCAAGTTCCCTCCTTTTCCTTTCTTTGGCGACCGTCCCGTGCTGGTTGGACATCGGCACAACGCACTTTCATTGGAAATGTCGGCTGGTGCGGTGCGGGCCGTCACACTTGAAGGAGATAGTTTACTTATTCCTTTCAACTCTCTGCCATGGTTGTCGTTTAGTAGCTTCAATTGTCCTCTTTATTGGCAGATCAATTCTGACTTCTGGCTTCTTGATGACAGGAGCTACCATGTTGTCAGCAATGGGGTAGGCATAGGAACATTTGCTTTGAAGTTTCCAGAGTTGTATTTTTTCTTCCTTTCTGCATCTACCTGCTTAGCTTTCCTTACCATAATCCCATCATATGTATCTATACCGTGACCAAATACCTGACAATTCGAACAAACTAATGGCTTTCAGAGGTAGTTAACATATATACATTGAGTATAACCATCTAGTGTTTTGACTAAGTAGTCTTCTACCAGCTCATTGTCAGGTTTCACTTCCATTAGGCATTTGGCGTATTCTAACCGCTCAAGTTTCTCAGTCATTTCATCAAGGCAAATCAGTTTTTTGAGTCTACAAGCCAACCAATTGATACCAATGTGACACTAGAAAACTAATGGGATATTCGTGAATTGGACCCACACTGGCACTACTTTAATAGATCCACATACGTTACTCACTTTGTCATCGTATGGTTCAATTATAAACAACTTATTTCTAATGATAATGGGGTTACCCATTAGTATGTTAAGTCTGTCATCATTGTTTGTAAACTGAAATAGGAAAATTGCACCGTCATATTTCACTCTCATAGAGCCTTTCAGGTTCTATGTTGAATTGACTTTCAGGACAACGAACATATATGATATAAGGCTCATCAAGAAAGAAACCAACTAGTAATTCTCTCCAAACCAGTGAATCAACTTGCATTATGTTGTCAGTGTATTCCATCGCACCTTCAGAAAAGGTTAGGATTTTCGACTGGCTCATAATTCCCAGCTTTTCTTAGTAAGCGTTGAAAGATAGGCATCCATCTCTTTTGAGTGAGAGGCATAGTACTTTCTTGTTGAATTGCTACAGAGATTTTTGTGATTGTAGAAGCTTGAGGGAGGGACGGGAAGGCGGTGCAGGTTAGAGGATCAGGAGTTGCAGGTGGAGGTAGCGTAGGTGGATCTGTAGTTGGTGGAGGGACGGAGAAGGAAGAAAGTCGAAGAGGAAGGCTTGCGCATTTGAGGATGAGGCCATTTTTGACCGTTGCGATATACTCTGATTTTGTTTTTGATAAATTGTTGTTCTCGTCTTATAGATTTTGAGTTATGTCAAAATCAAATTTTTAGAAAAACAGCACTATAATCGTTTAAAAACCATAACGGTTTATTTAATAAAACAAAAGGATTTTAAGCAAATAAAAGTTAGATTTCCATTAGATAAACCTGGACTTGAGTGTAAAATAAATATAAACTCAAGTGGAGTAAATGGATTGATTTTTGAAACAAAAATCAGATTTTTAATTATTGAATAGAATTAACTAATTTGACAAAAATTAGTTAATGGAATTTTGAATCAAATTGGGCTTTGGATAAGTGAATTGGATTTGTGAATTCATATTCGAAATCGAATATAAAACTTGAATTGAAAATGGAATTCGAGTGGTTTATAAGCAAATTAAAATTGTATGTGAACATGATATGTTACATTAAAAAGAGGAATAGGCAAAAGAGCTTATTAGAGAATTAATTAGCAAGTTGAGTAAAAATGATTGGATTGGGTTGGAATATATTGGGAATAGACGTACATATGTGGAATAGGTATGGAATGAAGAGAATGAAGATTATAATTCAAGTGCCCGACAAAAAGGTACACGTTTAAATCCTGTATGAGATTTTATGAGCCTATTGGGCAAGCCGCTTGGCTTTTTGATTTTCCTTTTGAATGGTAAAGGGCTTAGTGAGGCGAGTTAGGGTTTGAGCTATTGAGCCGTACAAAGGAGGGGCTGGTGAAATTTTCTAGAAATTTAAGGAGTCAGAATATTTTTAAGAAAAATTGATAAGCAGAAATCAATATATCAATATATATAGAATTCGATAAGGAAACGAACTTAAAATGTAATATTACAAACAAAAGAAAATCTATAAATTTAAATCTGGTAAGAATAGAAAGAGAAACATATACACGTTTAAAAAAATGGATAATTGGTTTTATATGATGTTGGTTATTCGAGTAAGTAGCCTTGCCCGTTTTGAAATTAAGAATGCTGTTCAGTCAAGATCTGGGAGGCAGTTATACCCCAACTTGATCGACTTCATTATCAACCGATAAATGGAAAGATCCAGTCTCGACGATCAATGTTAAATAATATTTAATTTAATGCAGCATTTTGGGTTTTTGTAACGATGCTTTACACAACATCCGTTTTAACCCAAATAAGTGTAAGTTTGGAAATATAATAACGAATATTTCTTGTGTAACACCCCGTAAAATTCATAAGTATTAATAAATAAATAAACAAATAAATAAAAACAAGCAATTAAATAATATGGCTGGAAAATGAGATTTTTTAGCTTTAGAAATTTGGCTATGAAACAGTTTTGTTTGGATTCATGGCGAAATTCTGAATCATTTTCATATATAATATGTTGAAAACAGTTAATGTATGAAGAAGTTATGAACAGGTGAATTTGGACAGTGTACGTAGAAAATATATATATAATTATGTAAATATTATATATATTGTCCAAATTATAAATTAAATGAAATAGGAAAATTTAAATTTTGAATTTTGAGATAAGATCTAGGGGACAGTGTATATTGGATATATGAAAAAGAATGAGGCAAAATAAGAACGTAATTAATAAAATAAACAGCTCAGCAACGCAGCGAAATTGGGCATTCCAGCCCCGAAGGGGTCAACCGCTCCCCTTTAAGTGGTGTCGACCGCCGGTCGACCGCTAGGTGGCTGGAAGGCTCAATTATCCTACGTGGATGAGGGTATTCTATGAGGTTATATTTATATGGAAGGCGTGGATTGATTTTAATTAATCTGATGGCTCACGCTCACATGAGCAAGTATAAACCCCTGATACCACACACTAGAAACTCTAATCATTCTGCAGCTTTGCCTCCATGCTGCTAAATTCCAAAGAAAAACAAAGAGAATAGAGTGAAGATTTCTTCTACTTCTCTAACTCTATTCTAAATCTCTCTATTCCAATCTATATAAGTTTAGGATTTCGTAATTTAGCATAAACATATATGTATAAGACTCTAATTGTATGTTTCTTATATGTATTTTGTTTGGAGGATAATCAGATCTCGCTTGAACGCGAAGAATAGTTGTAGATCTTGCAATTCTACTGCATCTCCGCCTAATTTGTGAGTGGAATCTAGTTTTTCTTAAATGCATATTCATGTTTTTAATAGTTTGTCATATGAATTGATATGCTTAGGAAGATTTCGATGTTCGATAATATAAACGTGAAAATCCCTAAATCTTCTATCTTGAAATTACGTATGAAATTGTCATGATGAATTGGTTTTGTGGAATAATGGTTTTTGTATTGGATTAAAAATAAATATAAGTGTTGTACTGTTATTTATATTTTACGTGATTCACCTTTATTATCATTAGATTGTATCCTTAAAAGGTTTGGATTTGAATGTTCACGGTTTGAATTGGGTATGGATCCTATTTTGGATCTAAACGCATTCACAATTGAAATAAGTCAGAGGTAAATATTTTTAGGTCCATAACACCAAGAACTGAGTGAAATATGAATTATAAACATACAAATGTAGGTGTATGTAACGCTCTATTTTAATTCAGTATTGAAATCATTTCTACATGCCTAGGATACAAGTTGTAATTGTTATGTATATATGTTTTCCATTCACTATTATTTGTATATGTTTATTATGCCATCATGTCTATGTTGTAGTTACAAAGATATGGGGAAAAAATCTGACTTGTATGCCTTAAATTGGATAAATTGAAAATTTGCCACATCGTTAGAACGATTCCCCGTTTATAAGAATGTTTACGTTAATTAGGTGCTATAATTATTTTACTTATATAAACGTAATTAACATTATATTAACGTAATAAATTTGATTATGTTAAAATTCAAATTTGAAATGTCCCCTTAACAATTATACATACATATATATATATATATATATATGTATATGTTTGCTTGTGTGTGCGTATATATAGAATGGCTTAAATATATAATAAGTGACACATAGGCACGAGGTTAGTTGTCATTTGTGGTAGAAGCATGCTCGGAACCGACCGGTATATCCAGCAACCACAAGTAGGCCAACTAATATGAGATGTCTAGGTGCCATGGCCCATTCATAAACTTAGTACATTAGATACGAGGTTAAACCGACTTGTAGTAAAAGCTTGCCCGGAACCGACCGACTTATCCAACATCTACAAGTATACAGTTTAATGTGAGAGGTCTAGTGTGTGTGTGTGTGTGTATATATATATATATATATGACTGTATATATAAGTCTGATGTGTGAAAACAGATAGGTTTACTACGCCTTGAGATGGTCTTAAGTGGCAGACTCACCTTTTTATGTAGTTTGGGTCTTAAGTGGTTAGGACTAGGATCCCTTCGAAGGTTTATTCCTAGGAGAGGAACCAAAGTAATGGGACCCACCCTTATTAGAATTAAGGTAGGTCTTTGGGTCCTCCTTCTTTAAAAGTGGTTAGGCATAAAACGGTAATGGAGTAGGGTAGTTCATGGGGATATCCACTTCCTCAAGAAGCTTGTAAGGGCTTAACCAGGGATAGATTGGTAATTGAAAGAATATGTGGCAATTGCATGCTCACCAACTGCCTAAGGGAAGTTTTAGAGACATAGGTGTTCTACCGGGTAATATTAGTTAAGTAGTAACGTTCGCAACACTACTTCTCATATTACAAATGAGATAATAGACTTAAGAACGACTTATTAGGACGGGGTCTAAAAGGGCACAGAGTCCGCCTCAGGGTTATAAGAGATCGTAAAAATCCACCTTTAATAGGGCCATAAGTGACCGAGAATGCCACCTCGTTAGGTCTTTACCGTAAAAACACTAATGGGCGATTGACTTGGATATCAACCCCATTGGTTAGAAATTTATGTTTGCGTGAATCTTGTGTGCTGCATAAACATACCTTGACATATGTAACCTGCTAAAAATATAGGGTACGGACATTAAGTAACACTATATTCCAGTCACACAGAACTTTGTGTTCTGACCCCTCTCCTTAGCATCCCATATGTCAGTAGTTGAGGTAAAAGTCATAGATGAAGTCATGATTGAAGTCGATGGAGAAGATGAAGTACTTATGATATTATTAGCAGTTATTTCTTTACTTCTTTTGGAATCTTTATGAGAATGAACTATGTGATGTACCCAGTTAAACAGATGTAATTGTGAACTATTGTATTTCTGAGATTTTGAAATAATAGGACATCTTATTTGAATATTATATTTTATTTTTCCACTATGTGAGATTCCAATTCGAAGTATATATTATTATTATTTGTGCAAATGCAATCCTTACAGGAACCAATGACCCATTTAGAGTGGCTCTAAGTTTCGATAGGCATTTCCCGGTCGAAATTTAGGCCCATACCAGGGGAGTTGTTACATTTGGTATCAGAGCATAGGTCACCTGATTACGGGGAAATATATACGTATAAGAGGCGTACTTTTTATTTTGAAACGGGATTTTTAAAAGTTTTACTATATATATAAGTATATATATTTTTTCAAAGTACGCATATCTTTAGAGAGGAGCATCTGTAGGTCATTCTAGGGAAGGTGTAACACTACATTCTAAAAACAGTCTAGAGGCTATATAGTAATATAGCAACCTCCTTGACAATTTAGAGACCTCTGAGCATTGGATGGTTATCGAGTTTGGAATATGGAAAGGATTGAAACCTCCTTATTCAGAAAGTGATAAATGGAAATTAATCAGATGAATTATCTATTATGGTAAAGAAAACATTTAAATAAGTATCCATTAGTTGAACAATTAATATGGGTCAAATTGAGAAATATGTCCGGTTTTGGCTAAGAGACATCTTTAACAAAATTGAGCTATAAACGTCTAAGCTTTCAAGGGAACGTTAAATGGTCAGAAAGGAAAGTATTAATGGATTATTTAAGACCATTTATAGGTATGAATATTTGGAGGAGATGTTAAAATGTCCATAAGAATAAGCGATATTTGAAATGGACATAATGGACATATATTAGAAATGTGTAAGGATGAAAATAAAGAATAAGGAAGAAAAAGGGTTGAACGAGATATAGGCTTCCATAAATAAAGATATCAACCTTTGTTGAAAATATTGTATGTGCAGTAGGAAAATTTTAAAAAGATAAGCATGTTTTCCGAATTGACAAGGAAATGTAAAACCTACAAATATGATTTTCGACATACCATCAATTTATTTTGAAAAAAAGAAATGTTAGAAAATATACTTCCGTAGAATATCATGTCAGAAAATTAAGATAAAAGATCAAGAATATTTGGAAACCCATCAAAATGGATTTTTGACATACTACAAAAAGTTATTTGAAAGAAGAAATTTTTGAAGAACTGTTAACCACTTGTACATGGACTAGAATTACATAATAATTCCAATTGAAAAAAAAAATTGGAGTTATAAATGTTCATTAGTTCTTCAATTAGACAAATAATAAATACGAGTTTTAGCACAGAAAAAAAATGAAAAGGTTAGTTGTAGATGTTTGCAAATAAGAGCTTTAATGGAAAAGGAAATTAAAGCAATAAACACTAAAAAATTCAAATAGGTAATTTGAATTTCCATGGTCTTGATGAAATGAACTTTTAAAAGTTTAGAATTGAAAATGTCCTTTACTAGATAGTGATAGTAAATTGGCGTTTAAAAGAAAAATAAGAAGATAAAGAAGATAAGGCATAACAGCTTGGAAAAATAAATGTCATTAACATACCCAATAAGAAGAGAGAAGATACCAAATTTGTTAAAAATTTGGTAGAGTTGAAATGATAGAACCATTATAAAATAAGCAGCATGCGAGAAGATAAGAGTGCTAAGGGGTAATATAAAGGATAAAGGATTAATCCAACTAAGTTATTTAGTAAATTGGAACATATTTATGACCATTCAATCTAATTTTTGAGAGACCCTCATTGTGCAAATTAAAAGTAACGGATGGTTATGTTCACTAAGGAATTTCAAATTATATATATATATATATATATATATATATATATATATATATATATATAGAAGAGCTTTTGTGCTAAAAGGGAATGCAGTATAATGTTTCAAAATACATTTGAGAAAAGGGGGTAAACTGAAAATATGGATATGAATAGGAGGATTAATTGCTAATTAATTCAATGCTCAAAGATTTAGATTTCAATTGTGAATAGAGATGGACATTCCTTTCAAATACAATTGTCATTCACTAAAGACTAAACGTTTAGTGTGCATATAAAAGATTTGTTTGAATAGGAAAAGATTCTTTATTCATAATGAAGGAATTTTGGGCATGTGATAAAACGTTTGTGAAACATTAAAGTCGAAATATACATTTGGAACATTTTATTAAATATAAAAAGATCACTTATCTTTATATGGTAATGTTTCAAAGGTGTTTTAAAATACGATAATGAATGTCAACTAGACATTTTTGGGAAACTTAATAACGTCAATTAAGTTTTTGACATTCAATTATGGTTTTGTTTTTAATGTAGCTTTTGTTTGCATACAAAACCTCAAACTTTTATCATAGGCACGCGACATAACAGTGAATATAATAGTTGAAAAGGGAGGACCAAATTTCTTATTACAACATTTTTACAAATCTAAAAACACATTAGACATCGATTCATAAGAGATAATAGAATTGTATTTTAAAAATTGGAAGTTCAGACTTTTTATGCTACAACATTTAAAAGAGGCAATTAATGCAAATTTTTGGAAACCTTATTAAATTGTTGTCACAATAGGGTATAGATATACATGCATGCAAATGATAATAACATGACGATTGATTATTAATTAATGTCACTGAGAATGATGTTGTGACATAAGAAGTAGATGACTATGCGATTAAATTTTAAGAATTAATAAATTTTATAGATCTAATTGTAAACAATATTGCCTATGATAATTAGTCAGGAATTAATGCATTAATAACCATATCTAACAGTTTTTAATATATATACAAATATAAAGATATAGGTAGAATATAAGTAACATAATTCTTGATTTTGAGGAATTGAATTCATGATTATTAATTGCAAATTTAATGGGCAATGAATTTGTAGTTAATAAGATTAAAAAGGAAATTTTGGGAATTTATTTAAAAAGACAAGTTGGTTTGGAGTAAGTAGATATATTTCAAGCCTAAAAAAATCTTGAGGGAATTAAATAAGTATTTAGGAAATGGTCTAGAGGCATATATATATATATATACACACATATTTGAATGGGCCATATTTATAAAGAAGGCAAAGACGGAAAATTTAGAGGTATGGAATTGACATCTCAAGGATTTGGATTGAAAGTACTAAGACTTCAGTAGCATTTAGACCGTGTAATTGTAAAAGAAAACTTCCAAAATAATTTTAGGCTGCTATCGTTAGTTGTTCCTCGTATTGATTAGACAAGCGTATAAACATGATGAAAGTAATAAATCCCTGTTATGCATGAGAAGTTGGGATTTAAAACCCTTGTTAAATTCTTAAGACAAATGGGTAAGGAGAGAAAAAAAAACCTCATGGGGACATTCAACCTAGAGACTTACTATATATGAAATTTGGAAGTTGATACGGAATTAGATTTATAGCCTATACAAAGGAAATGTATTGGTCTTAGAGTTTTTGGGAATTTAGCCTCATGGAATGTAACCCTCAAGAATAAGGATTAGATATTGGAATTGCATTGACCTTTTTAGTATGAAAATGACCATATTTTGGTTTGTTTATAGGTATTTTTTTTAAATTTTTATAAGTTAGCCCTTTTGTCATTATTCACAAAGAAAAGAGGGGCTATATTTAAAATTATGAGGAATATGCCCAAAACTAAAAGATGTGATGTGCAATTTTTCATGTTTGCATGCAAATTACACTGTCCATCCAAAATAAAACAATACTCATTCCTTATAATTTTAAACATGTCAATATAATTTCTGGGTAAATTTATGAAAATTTCAACAAAAGACCTTATCAGAATTTAATTTCCAACAAACTGGAGCATAAGAAAATATTCTAGTCATAGTATAGATTAGACATTAATTAGTTAGATCTATAGGTTTAATTTAGGAAATTCTTTTTAGATCAAACTTCACTTGAAGACTGGAGAACAAAATGAAGATAGCCGAAGCTTTGGGAATAAGAGAAAGGATCTGCAGAATTAGTTTCTTGGAAATAGAAATGGTAGTAATATTTGTAGAATAGCGTAATTATATTTTGGTAATTAGTGGGAACTCTTGAAGAACTTCAAGGAAGCCACTTAAATTATCAAAGTGTTGATGGAATAACCATTGACAAGTTTCTATTCAAACCAAATTTGTAATTAGACTTTAGAAAAAGTCTAATTTGATTAGGCAGACTGTGGAGAATAATGAGTTGATATGATATTTTGGGTTTATTTAAAAAATGTTATAAAGATACGTGATATTGTAAATGTGAACCCATTGATTCTTTATGTTTGATAAGGTACCTCCATGGTACAATAAATTTTTGGTAGGGCATAATCAAGAAACGGGGACAAAGACGGAACCTCGGAAGTCTTGTGCCACCACAGATATTTTGGAGCATGGAATTTTGAGATTCCACATTTTTAGGTTGGTTCAGGTACAGTAAAGAGAAAATTCAAGAGAAGGCATGAAAATTATAAAAATTTGTAGCCTTCCTCGAAAATTTAGGATTTTTGGTTGCATTATGGTTGCTAGATTGGATGGTAGGAGATGGATGCAACACAATTGCACAAGCGCACTCATATAGAGATATATGCATGTTAAGGTGTTTTGTATACATGTTGCATCACTTATTACATCTACACGTTAGGTTTGAGCTCACTTTAGTAAGTTTGTAGTTCATAATCACTACGAGTCATGGATTCTTATGACTAATTTAAAAATAACAAGGATGTACAACATGGATGTGATCGTGAGAGTTGTTTTTTTGCCCCTTAAACAGATTTCGGGACCAATTCTATTTTAAGGGGAGGAGAATGTAACACCCCGTAAAATTCATAAGTACAAATAAATAAATAAATAAATAACAAGCAATTAAATGATATGGTTGGAAAATGAAATTTTGCAGCTTTAGAAATTTGGCTAGAAACTCTTTTATTTGGATTCATGGCAAAATTCTGAATTGTTTTCATATATAATATGCTTAAAATGGTTAATGTATGAAGAAGTTATAAACAAATGAATTTGGACAGTGTACGCGGAAAATATATATAATTATGTGAATATTATATATATATTGTCCAAATTATAAATTAAAATAAAAGAGGGAAATTCAAAATTTGAATTTTGAGATAAGATCTAGGGACAACATATATTGGATATATAGAAAAGAATGAAGCAAATTAAGAACGTAATTAATAAGATAAACAACTCAGCAACGCAGCGAAATTGGGCGTTCCAACCCCGAAGGGGACGATTGCTCCCCGTTAACGGTGTCGACCGACGGTCAACTGCTAGCGGTCGACTGCTAGGAGGTTGGAAGGCCCAATCAGCCTATGTGAATGAGGGTTTTCTAAGAGATTATATTTATATGGAAGGCTTGGATTAATTTTAATTAATCCGACGGCTCAAGCTTACACGAGCAAGTATAAATAACCCCTCATATCACACACTAAAAACCCTAATCATTCTGCAGCTCTGCCTCCATGCTGCTAAATTCCATAGAAAAACAAAAAGAATAGAATGAAGATTTCTTCTACTTCTCTAGCTCTATTCTAAATCTCTCTATTTCAAGTTTAGGATTTTGGAATTTAGCATAAACATATATGTATAAGACTCTAATTTTATGTTTCTTATATGTGTTTTGTTAGGAGGATAATCAGAGCTCGCTTGAACACTAAGAATCGTTGCAGATCTTGCAATTCTACTGCATTTCCGCCCAATTTGTGAGTGGAATCTAGTTTTGCTTAAAGGCATATTCATGTTTTTAATAGTTTGTCATATGAATTAATATGCTTAGGAAGATTTCGATGTTCGATAATATGAACGTGAAAATCCCCAAATCTTCTATCTTGTAATTACGTATGAAATTGTAAAGATTAATTGGGTTTGTGCAATGGTGGTTTTTGCATTAGATTAAAAGTAAATGTGTGTGTTGTACTATTATTTATATTTTATGTGATTCAACTTTATTATCATTAGATTGTATCCTAAAAAGGTTTGGATTTGAATGTTTCATGGTTTGAACTGGGTATGGATCCTATGTTGGATATAAACGCATTCACAATTGAAATAAGTCAAAGGTGAACATTTTTAGGTGCATAACACCAAACCAGGTGAATTGGGTGAAATATGAAATACAAACATACATATGTTGGTGCATGTAACACTCTATTTAATTCAGTATTGAAATCATTTCTACATGCCTAGGATACAAGTTGTAATTGTTATGTATATATGTTTTCCATTCACTGCTATTTGTATATGTTCATTATGCCATCATGCCTATGTTGTAGCGGTAAAAATATGGAAAAATCAAACTTGTATGCCTTAAATTGGATAAATTGACAATTTGCCACCTCGTCGGAATGTTTCCCCGTTTATTCGAATGTTTACGTTAATTTGATGCTATTATTATTTTACTTATATAAACGTAATCAACGTAATTAACGTTGTATTAATGTAATAAATGCGATTAAGTTATAATTCGAATTTAAAATGTCCCCTTAACAAATATACATATATATTTGTTTGCTTGTGTGTGCGTATATAAAGAATGACTTAAATATATAAATAAGTGACACATCCGACACGACGTTAGTTGCCATTTGTGGTGAAAGCTTGCCCAGAGCCGACCGACAAATCTAGGAGCCACAAATGGGCCCAACTAATGTGAGATGTCTAGGTTCCATGGGCCATTCATAAACTTAGTACACTAGACATGAGGTTAAACCAACTTGTAGTAGAAGTCTGCCCGAAACTGACTGACATATCCAGCATCTACAGGTATACGGTGTAATGTGAGAGGTCTAGTGTGTAAATATACAAATGTATACAAGTCAATTGCGTGTGAAAATAAATAGGTTTACGACGCCTTGAGAAGGTCTTAAGTGGTTGACTCTCTTTTTATCTAGTTTGGGTCTTAAGTGGTTAGGACTAGGAACCCTCCGAAGGTTTATTCCTTGGAGCGGAACCAAAGTCATGGGACCCACCCTTACTATATTTGAAGTAGGTCTTTGGGTCCTCCTTCTCTTTAAGTTGTTTGGCATAAAACGGTAACAGAGTAGGGTAGTTCACTGGGATGTCCAATTCTAGAAGAATCTTGTAAGGCTTAACTAGGGACAAATTGGTAATTGATAGAATATGTAGCCATCGCATGCTCACCAACTGTCTAAGGGAAGTCTTAAGCGACATAGGTGTCCTACCGGGTTATATCAGTTAAGTAGTAACGCTCGCAATACTACTTCTTATATTACAAATGGGAGAATAGACTTGAGAACGTTAACGTACTATGATGGGGTTCTTAAAGGGCTAGGAGTCCGCCTGAGGGTTATAAGAGATCATAAGAATCCACCTTTAATAGGGTCGTAAGTGACCGAAAATGCCACCTCATTGGGTCTTTACCCCAAAAACACTAATGGGCGATTAACTTGGATATCCATCTCATTGGTCAGATATTTATGTTTGTGTGAATCTTATGTGCTGCGTAGACATACCTTGACTATGTGACCTACTAAAAATATTAGGAATGGATATTAAGTATCACTATATTCCAAACACACAGAACTTTATGTTCTGACCCCTCTCCTCAACATCACACAGGTCAGAAGATGGGGTAAAAGCCATGGATGAAGTCATGATTGAAGCCGATGGAGAAGACAAAGTAGTTATAATATTATTAGCAGTTATTGCTTCATTTCTTTTGGAATCTTTATGAGAATGAACTATGTGATGTACCCAATTGAACAAATGTAATTGTGAACTATTGTATTTCTAATATTTTGAATAATGGTACATCTTATTTGAATGTTATATTTTCTCTTTCCGTTGTGTGAGATTCATATTCGAAGTATATGTTATTATTATCTGTGCAAATGTAATCCTTATAGGAACAAACGTCCCGTTTAGAATTGCTCTAAGTTTCAATGGGCCTTTTCTGGGTCGAAATTTAGGCCCATTCCGGGAGGGTTGTTACACTACCTCTTCCTCATGATGCCTCTTGAGCTTTTCCTAGTCTCTCTTTTCTTGTTCCTCCATTCTCTTTCTCCCTCGGTCGTTTTCCTCTTTCATTTTTCTTTTCCTCTCTTTTCTCTTCTTTTCTTTATGACCATCATCTATATGACCACTATCCTGGTTACCATGCTATGAGGCCGACCCAGCAGCTCCACCTCTCTTCAAAAGAGAACCACAGTTGTCGTGATAATACTCATCATCCATAGCACATGCATTATGACAAAGAAACATTGATCAATATCCTGTATACACAAGAGAAAATAGTGTTATGACATGCAGTGTTAGTGTTGTGCATCCCCAAGTGATTCTCCTATACCAACCTTAACCTAAAACTTCATTTGTGTCTCCTATGTCTTTTGGGTCGGTCGGTATGGAATCTTCCCCAGACTTGGTATGGAAGTAGACATCTGAATCCAAGTTTTGGGAATGATAATTAGGCATTTCCAAATTTTGTAAGTCATGGAAAGGAGAGGTCACTTCTTCTTCCTATGGACCATGAAGAGGAGAAGGATCTTTTCTAACGCCAGAGTCTTCTGGTCGACGGTTATCTAGCTCCTCCTCAACTGTTTTTTGTCGGATCTTCCTCAGAGCACCTATAACCGAACTCTTCTGCATTCTTTATAGGTCGACCTCCCAAATAAGTCTCTTCATAGCGGGTCTCTTCCCCTTCATCCGGGGACAAACGGTCTTTTTCTCCCCGGACGAGGCTCGGACATACAACCCTCCGGACTGAGGCACGACCCTAGCAACAGTTGATGTTTTTTGAGATGGGGCAAATCAGACTGGGCAGCTCTTGAAAAAAAAGCTTGGATATCCGGGATTCAAGCGTTCTCCCCTCATGCAGGATTTGGTAACGATGTAGGTTTGCATCGGTCAAACACCTTTTATAGTTTCGATGTTTCAAACTCAGATAAGGTATTCAAACGCTCCTAAAACAATCCCCCATGGGAATTTCTGGCTCATCACCTACATGGAAAAAGTTCACGTGAGAAGTCTTCTTATGATCAAATCATCTAAAATATAGGACTTACTGCTTTGAAGCCAGTAGCGGGCGCATCCTGGTTATTGCCTAATATAAAACCAATCATGCTTGATATCTCCCATTTTTCTAGGGATGTCATCAATGATTTTTCGATTACAGACAACCTCAAAGAAGATAAAAGAAGGAGACTTTTTCTTTCGATGTCTAAAATCGAAGAAAAACACTATTTCATCAAGTGTTGGGGGTTGGCTCAAATACTTCATGTACAAGACATAAAGACAATAGGTTGGTATATGCGACCGGGTGAAGTTGCATAGGCGCCATATTCATTTGCCTTAAAAAGTTGATTACAAACGGAGAAAAAGAGGGAATAGCCCTGGTAGTGCACATCGCGCGAGTAAGCGCCATATAGCCTCTCGGCAAATTATGAGGAAGATCACCCTCATCGGGGATACGGATATCGACCCATGAAATCTTATGTTTAGCACTTAGTCATCTTAGCTGTTTTTCGTTCATCACACCTAGCCAAGAGTCGGCAGGATCTCTTAGAAAGATAGCACCAGGGAGAGTATTAGGTGCATCTACCGCCACGCTGGATTCTCCTATTTCCATGGCGGAAGATGGGTTTGCTGATTGATCCTGGATGTCTATATTAGGGCTGGGTTCGGATTCAGTTCTAGACTCGAAGGAAGAGTCGATATCTGAATCTACACAAACGGATAGATTTTTACCTTTCACCGCTCCAGAACCACGGGTCTCGTATCATTTAACCATTATCAGTTGCGTCATTCACAAGAAGTCACAAGTTAAGATGGTGGGATCATAACCCCTCAGTACGTGCATTAACATATGTGTAAATGGCGGAGTGATAACCTAACTTTGAAAGCAATAGTTAAGAACATGTTCAATTTCATGGCTTTCAACTCTAACTAAGACGGATGAATGAAATCAATTATTCCGTTAAAAACTTTTGGGATGCCCTGAGCATCGAGCCGACCTTCTTAGACGAGCAAAGGTCGAGCACTTCTCAGATGTTTGTCCTTTTTCTGTTCAACCTCAAAGAGGTGACTGGTAACCTTACCGACCCAAGGCTGAATATTATTTCTAAACATAATGAAGAAATTAGTCATCCTACCGCATCAAGTCCACAGGCATCAGTTTTTGAAGTCATTTTTGTCTCCTTCCATCACATCACATCAATAGCTATCATTATTACCAAAGCACATCCATCCAATCACACCCTCTTTCCCACTTCCATGTGTACTCAGAATTAATGGCGCCTCGAAATTCAAATTACTTTGAAGAACGAAATGCCACTTTATCCTGACACCTTTTTACAAAGATGACTTCACTTCCATCACCGATCATCAATACAGCGCTATCAGAACAGCTGCCTGACCACCGGATTGCAATTCCGGTGAACTCGACATTGGTGATTCTGACCATGGATAATATCAGGTGAAATTGAAATGGAAAAAGAAAAAGGAGGACGATTTGTGTGTGAAATCATATCAAAATGTTTTTAAAGGCAAGAAAAAGAAGATTAATCTATACCTGCGAAGAAATCGGAGGAGATGTTAGGCGAAAGAGATTTTTCCAATTCTTTTGAAAAATAACAGATCCGGCTGTAGTAAAGAAGTAAAAGTGAATAACAGGAGTGGGCCTACCTTTTATAATAGAATGAAGGTACTCTTCATATTCTATTGATATAACCATTGAATACGACAACAAGGTTAATGTGTCACTCCAGTAACAAGCCAGATCGAGGCGAATAGACACATGACTGCAAAGCTTCATCATTTCCTAAACCAAAGGGAATTCCCAAGATATCCGACCGATCCTTGACTCATATAATTCATGGAAAAGTATTCAAAGATGATACATACAGAGATGATCCAAAATAAAAAAATACAAAGCATGCCCCATTGTTAAACACGACATACTTTGGGGGAAGAGTGTTGACCAGCCTTTTGGCAAGGCCATCAAGATTCATTGACATCACAAACTTTAGCTAAAGTGGCATAGAAGACCGAGTTACCCCGACCTGAGAACTAGTCGATCTACAAGTGGCCCGAACTAAACTTAAGATCTAAGTTAAACTCAAGAACCCGGTGAGCCATCCAGTTAGAGACTGTAATCTGTAGGCCGATCAAGTCAAGCCAAGCCTGATTCCGTGCCAAATATCCTCCTGAAGATTTGTTCCTACCCATACATGACCGCTTCCAACTGTCCACGAATACCGGATCAACTGCCACTTGTCAATATGTGTTCAAATTATGACATCCTCTGCAAGAAGAATGCCTCTTTAGGATCTCCTACAATCCTGGATCGGATAACACATGTCTCAGTCGGTAGAAATGTTGTAGCATCTATAAATAGACCTTTTAGACTCAGAAGAAGGATCTTTATTTTGTCCAGTCTTTGATTATATTATTGTTGTGATTGATCCACCTCTAAAAGTTCATAGAATTTATAAGAGATTATAAAGTGAACGTAGGCTCCTTAATGCTGAGCCACTATAAATTTGTGTGTGATTGCTTTTCTCCTCATTTTTTCATTTACTTATCCTCGTTTGTTCTCTACAATTTCATTTCTTGGGTAGTAGTACAACTTTTTGGTGTCAACAAAGTCCTTAAGCTTTTGCAACCAAAATACACACACACGCACGTGCACACACACACACACATATGTATGTATGTATGTATGTGAATTTACATTTACAATAAGAGAATTAGACGATATTCAACAATCATACCTAACACCCAAAAGCCTTTTCTTACATTACATCAATTATCCAAATCCAACTATAATTGACTGACCATTTCTGCACAAACACCTAAATAATGGAATATTCAAGGGATTTGATATTGTTTTCTTTTTTTATAAACCCAAATTTTTCTAGGCACAAAAATCCAAATTTAGACTATCAAATCAAAGAAAATAGTAACTTAAATGATTTGCACTCATAGTGCTTTAAGATAAATTATAATAGAATATGCTATAGAATTGAAATCTGGATTCAGCCTAGCTCCAATCCTTCTATAATATGTATATAAGAATTAGAATCTTGTTTTTGTGTGTGTGTGTATATATATAAACAAATTTCCAGAATCTAAATCTATAGAAAAACTCAGATTTGTGAAGATGGGATGAAGATAAGAGCTTTCTTTCGAAATTGGAAATGAAAAAATGGAGACATGAGAATGAACTAAGGAATAGGTTTTGGAAGAGGCTAGGAGGATGGTATATACAGTTGCAAGTACTAATAAAGACCGTAGATCTATTAGATTAAATCCAAGCAGTCCGTGTATGCAAATTTATATAAAAACCCTCACAAAAACAAGCCTTCACCACCCTACCGTACTGAGAGTGGTCGACCCCTTTGGTAGGAAAGGTCGACCCCTTGGGTCCAGATTTGTCCAGGAAATTAATTCTCCTGGTTAGCGACCTAATTTATTAAACATTTATTTATTGTATGGATTTCTTTCCTTTATTTACTTATCTTTAGCCCCCCTTATATATAAATATATACACACAAATTCGGAT
This sequence comes from Allium sativum, assembly GCA_030737875.1. NCBI lineage: Eukaryota > Viridiplantae > Streptophyta > Magnoliopsida > Asparagales > Amaryllidaceae > Allium > Allium sativum. Next base: position 395,516,498 of record CM060922.1, read on the forward strand.
TCAATTGGAATATTATTTTCATCCTAATCCATAATTATTATATTCTAGATATATTTATTTATTTATTTGAAATTCAAACCTCTTGTGTTAATATCAATGCACAACTTGTTATATCAATATCTTTTACATACGGGCTTCGTTTTCAGTAAATAAAATGTGTAAACGGATCAGAGTCTTGCCACGAACGCAACTACAATACTTTTGTAGCCCAATTTCAAATTATTCAAAATTCTTATTTTCAGCCCATTAATATTTTATTAATTTATTGTTGTTTGTATTTTATATAATTATATATGCCTATTTGGATATATTTCACAAGGTGTTATGCACAAATGCAGCCCGATTGCAGAACTCAAGTGGTAGTAGGTAGTATGTTTGCGTGAGGGTCTCGATGCACGCACTAGGTGGTGTATCGTAAACATCAGGCCAATTGACTCTGCGTCGGGGCTTAACTCGACCGTGGATGTAACGATCGGTATTTTTAGTCACTTTAAAATATGTATTTAAAAGGATTTTCAAATGAATAAGTCTGGTTGAATTTCAAATTTTAGTAAATATTGAATCTAGACTTAAAAAAACTATGGAAAATGAATTCTAACTTTGTTTTATATTCTACTAAAGTTATTAAGGTTAGCAAACTTTCAAATTGATTTAAAAATAAATATATTAAAATTCGATACTTAATATTATTTTAATAACCTAAAAATAGACATTATGCAAACGATCTCGGATTCTGACGAAACTAGTTCCATCGGATTCAGAACGTTAAATTATTATAAGATTCCAAATTTCATAATAATCGGAGTTAGTAGATGAGTGAGCGTAATACTAGCGCGTGTTGAAAAATCAGTTGAAATTAAATATTGGGTAAGTTTGGCTCAGGTCCCTAACAAGTTTCAAAATACAAAAAAAAACTAGATGTCTAAAAACTTTATACATTAGGTTCCTATTTTTTGAAAATCATCAAAAAAAAATTCAAAACTAAATTCAACACATAATGATAATCTAATTCATGCATTAAAACAAAAAATGAAGCAAAAAAAAAAAAAAAAACATGCACGCTCCAGTATATTGCAGAAAATAATACTATTGTTTGCAATAAGTGATGATATTTCAGCAACTTTTCCAATTAGCTACATCACCTATAGAACAATTGCTAATATATCAGCAATTTAAAGCAAATTTTGCTGCAATTTTTCATCTGTCTTTTATTAATTCAGTTTTACATCAAGTAAAATATACTTGCTGATGTATCAGCAATTATACACAATACTTGTTGATATATCAGCAAGTATTCGTAAGTCTTCATCACCTTTAACATAGTTGTTGACATATCAATAATTATTGATATTTAAGCAATAATTCACATTGCATCAATTTTTAATATAGTTGCTGATATATCGGCAATTATATATGAATAATTACTGAAACATCAGTAGTTTTTCATACAACTGTGAATAATTGCTGGTATATCAGCCATTATTCACTATAATAGTTGATTTTACAGTTTTTTGCCGATTACCCCTGTGAATATTTGCGATTTTTGAATTTTTTTTTATACACTGGCACCAAAAAAATGTTGAAAAATACGAAGCAGCCAAAAACAGGGACTCGCTTCATATGAATCTTTAGGGAAGGAGCCGCTTTACACCAAACTTTGAAATAAGGACATGTGCCTAATTTCCATTTAAATAATAGCATAGAGAAAGGCCATTTTGCAAACGATCTCGAATTCGACGAGACCAGTTTCATTGGATCCGTATCTGTAAAACATAGGAGGATTTCAAATTTTGTATCGATCGAACTTACGATTTGATCGTACGGGTTGAAAACGTATAAAGGTCATTTAATTAAACATAGGATTAAACGAATCAAAATCAACAAATACAAATTTTACTAAACCCTCTTCCCCTTTGACATCGCATCACGTCCCTCTTCCATATGTCACCCTCTCTTTCATTGCCTCCTTCCTAAGTTTTTATTTATATAAGTAATGATTTTGTTTTTCATTTTCCATTTCATTTTTACTTCTTTTATTTTCCTCCTCCCCCCCAACCCCATGCTACTCCCCCCCAACAGCATCCCCCACCGCTCCACCGTGTGCCACAGTCTTCCCCTATCCCACACGTGGGCCCTTTTGTCCAAAGCACCTTCCTTTCTACCTTAAACCCTTAAAACATCACTTTCACACCGTTTAAACCACCTCCACCCTTCTTAACCACCACCGGCTCTCTCCCCGGGTCCCACAGAGCATGCAAGCACCTCTATACCACAGCCCACCCCTAGGCCATGGGCCGCACCTCCTCAAACCCCCTTAAACCGTTAAAAATTCCATCTTTCTCCTCTTAAATACAAGTTAATATATATATATATATATATATATTAGTATATATAGTATTTGTAGAGTATTTGAAGTAGAAAGGGAAGTAGCTTGGTTGTGAAGTGAAATCGGAAGTTGGGGAGAAGTTAGAGAGTTCTACGTTAAAGTTTGGTGGAGTGAATAAGCTCTGGTGAGCGAATTTTGCTCACGTTTGGTAAACTTGTGAAGTTAGTGTAGTAAATTATTTTATGAATAGTAATTGCTATGTTGTTAAGTAGTTTTAAGTTTAATGATGTTAATGGAAGTTAGTAAGTTAATTACGTGACAGCGAAGTAATTATAGTGAATACACTAATGATTATGAAGTTAAACCAAAAATAAATGATCGGTTAAGTTTGGTTGATAACGCACTTGTTATGTTATGGATGAATAGTAAGATCAATAAATTTTGATGTGACATTGACTGAAAACTTGTTGTGATGTGTGTCAACATTAATTGGACATGATTGGATTTGCTAACTATAGCAAACAAATTATTAAGGATGGTTAATAATTTAGTTAAATTGATTTGAAATTGTAACGCCCCGGGTTTTCGCAATCCTGAGTAATCGACATATAACCCAATGTCGACTATCAAGCATCGGAAATACCGGATAGTCCATGAAAGAAATTAGAGGATGAGAATAGATAAGATAGAAACTTAGAATAGAAGAAGAACAAGAACATACAACATCAGAGTAACACGAATCTCACAGCGGAATGGACAACATATAATAGATAACATATCTCTGGAAAAAAATCAGTATATGTATACAGTAACATTATCAGAGTACAACACTTACAACAGAGCGGAAATAACAATAACTATAAAATCCCGAAGCCTCCTGCTCCAAGATCTCCAAGTATATTTGTAAAATCCTAACTACTTGACTACCCATACAAAATTGGGCACCCAAGAGTTTAGGAAAAACAAAATAAACTCTGGGTCAATCATGTGACTGTTATGAGTAAAACCATTTAAAACAGTTTGAGCAATTAAACGATATCTCATAAGACCACGCCGTATAACGGAACGGGTTTTTCCCTTATGAGAATCCAAAACATTTGATTTAACTTTCAAAATCCTTTTGAAAGAAACGATAAACTTTATATCAAAACTCTTTTGATATTATAATAATGTCTATCAACCACAACTAAATAATCATCTAGCAGAAACGCTTTCATCTCACGTTCTACATATATAATATACAATCAAAACCGCGAGCAATTATTGGATAATGAATTTCCAACTATGAAAAGGTATGGAACCACCTTTTGATAGTGTACCTCTAGAGAGAAATACACTGGGTTCAACAAGAACATCTTGCAACCCGGCCACACATGACCGACCACTCATTTCGCTTGAGTGTATCGAATGTATATCACCAACGGTTGGGATCAGCAACCGTTTTCCCAAATGGGACAGCATCGAATAGATTAAAGAATGAAATGAATATCTCTAGGAAGGTGATAATACACCCTAACTGGTAGCCAACCACTTATGCTGCCTACCTGTCCGTTTTTTGTCATTTCCCGGTTGTGAGGCTAGAGGCCACGCTTATCTCTGATAGATCACACGTTTATTCACTTTGAATGTCACATCATCATAACCGCCAAATCACAAATTGATTTCCCCAAAAATACCACGGGTATACAGCTAAGAGAAATGAATTCCTCCGCCACCAAACGTACATACGTTTGACGAGATCAATTTACGTGATTCATTAAATATATTCTGTCAGACATTCTTCCTTACAGGTCGTCCTAGGACTAGATAAACCGAAGACACTATTCTGTAAATCCATCTTAGACAATTTCTACCTAGGATTTGACAGAACGACCCTTGCATCAACTCCGTCTTCAATTATCTTCATCATGTTTGATAGCAATTCTAATGTCCATATAGAGTGGGTTTCAGATAATGAATCTGATCCCGGTCTCTCCTTATTGACAACGGAAAAATGGTCAAAAACTTCGATAGTCGGTGATTTAACTATCAAAGAAAAACATGTGTACAAACAACTATATTATTCCCAAATGGAAATTCTATCGATCAATCATCAATCATCATTTAACTCTTAAATTAATCTATCATTAATTTATTCATTTACCCATTTCCTATTTCCATATATATATATATATATACACACACAGAAATCCTTAATTTCTAAATTTAAAAAATATACGCTATAAATCATTGGAAAACATTTCCAAATTTACTCTAGTTTCTATTATCTATATTAGAAAACATTTCTGATTCTTATTTGGAAAACATTTCCAAAACTCCTTCATTGGATTTAAACAGATGTTTAAATAAAACATCGTGATGCCAACTCAACCCATTACACTCATTAACTAAATTCACTTAACCAACCTTCACTATCGAACCTTAACCATTCCTTAGTTTAAAAAATGAAGCCAATCAAGTTGGGGTATAACTACCTCTCAGACCCTAACTGAACAACATTTCTAACTTCGAAATAGACAAGATTCACCTTTCAAAATCTTTAACAAACTTCCTTGCGTAACTCTTAGATTTTATTTATGAATCCACTTCTTTTACAGAAATCATTTGATTATAACAATAGTGTTATAATCCCATGCTTCCGATATATAATAACTTAAGTATAACTTTTATTTATTAATTTGGATAAATAAACAAGCAACTAATTTATTTATAAATAAATAAATCTTGATTAAAAACGGAAAGTAAATGGTACTTTCCCGAATTCGATATAATCGAATTTCAACATATAATTCTCTTTCGAATAATCTCTATTCGATAACTCCTTTTCGAATAAACTATATTCGATTAACTCTTTTCGAATAACTAATATTCAATTAATCTCTCTTTCGAATAAACTATATTCGATAATCTTCTTTCAAATAAACTATATTCGACTAACACCTTTCTTTGAATAAACTATATTCGATTAACTCCTTTCTTCGAACAAACTATATTCTATTAACTCCTTTCGAATAACTATATTCGATAAATCCTTTCGAATAAACTATATTCGATTAATTCCTTTCGAATAAACTATATTTGATTAATTCCTTTTGAATAAACTATATTCGAAAAACTCTAATCCGACTAACTCTAACCAATTAACTCTAACTTGATTAACACTAATTGATTAACTCTGACTCGATTAACTCAAATCGATTAACTATAATTCGATTAACTCTAACTCGATTAACTTTAATCGATAACTCTAATTGATTAACTCTATTCGATTAACTCTAATCTATAACTCTAATTGATTAACTCTAATCGATAACTCTAATTCGATTAACTATAACTCGATTAACTCTAATTGATTACTCTATTTGATTAATTCTAATCGATAACTTTAACTCTAATCGATTAACTCCAACTGATTAACTCTAACTGATTAACTCCTTTTGATTTACCCCTTTTCAAATAAGTAATATTCGATTCACACTTCATCCGTATTCAGTTTCAAATATCGATGTTGAAATTGATTCTTACTTCTTTATATAAGTCTGGACTTATATATTCCATTTATCCAATGATAAATACTTTACTTAATTTATAAAATATTATTCATAAATTAATCTTCTCCATTTATCTGTTAAAACATATTTCTATTTACAATCTACTATTTTAAAGTTCTATTTATTTCCCAACTAATTCCTTTTCTATTTGATTTACAAATATTTCCTTTTCTAATCCTAATTTTTCCCTTTAAATATTCCTTTTATAATATTATATTTATTTCCCATAAATATTTCCTTTTACAACTCTGTTTATTTTCTAAATAAATCTTTCCTTTTTTAACTCTATTTATTTTCTAAATAAATATTCCTTTTCAATTCTATTTATTTGACAAATAATTATTCTTTTTTTAATATCATATTTATTTCCCATAAATATTTCCTCTTCCTATTTGTTTTACAAATATTTCCTCTTTCTATTTGTTTTACAAATATATATTCCTCTTATAAAATCCTTTGATTTTATAATCATTTTCTTTTATAAAATTCTTTGATTTTATAAATATTTCTTATTCAATATAACATTGAAAATTTATTTTTTAACATTCCAGTATTCCTCATGGTATTAATGTACCATATAACAATGATCGGTATCATTCAAACATACAAAATCAGCAACAGATTTCATATCACATCATATAGCACAATATATGAAAAACAGTAAAATAAATGTTGAGGAATCCAGTTGGATTCCTCCGACCTGTTTCCCTGCATCCACAGATGTTACAAATATAATTCACATCAATTTCATTTTAATATGAAATATTCTGCTAAACAGAATCAATATACGATTAACGATTTATATATATATATATATCGTTATCTATAATTTAAACCAATATATCAGCAGTTCATTCAAACAGTCAACACACATCAATCAGTCATCATTTAACAGTTCTAAATATACTTTATAAAAATATGAACTGGTAGAGTTGGTGAGTTTTACTCACATTGAATGATCATCATTAAATAACGATAATTGTCGGTTGATTCAAACGACAATTTATTTCGCTATAAATTGTAACGAACTCCAATTCACTCCCAGTTAGTTCCATTGTGTATCCCCTGTCCATACGATCCCAACGGATCTCGTTTCGCTGAAAACCGATATCATATGAGGAAGTTATGACTTATACAAGTTTAAACCAGTATTTACAATGTTTAATTTTATTTATTTAGCAAATTGGGCTCACCCACAAAAGTTCGGCCCAACAACATATTATCTTGTGACCCTTTCTTCCCCGTGACTTCAAAATATCGTGCTCTTGTTAATTCCCAAAACCTATGACGTGTTTTATTCCAGACCCAACCTTCTTCATTTGTCAGCGATATCAACTATCGTCTTCACCGTTCATCACCTCATCGCATGAGCTTCCCCTCCATCCCCTTGAATTCACGCTCGGTCTCCCCTTGAATTTTCCATCGATAATCCTTTATTTACTGTCGCAATAAACGTGCGATAAAAATTGCATCGATCTCCTTCAAACTTCATGAATAAGTTCCAATCCCTTTAACAAACTCAAACATTAACCTTACATCACGAATTGATGCACCATCATCTCCCAGGATCGAACCCAAAGGCGAACAGGACACGCTGTAGAGAACGACGCGACCCAAAAATTTGTGTTAACCCAATTGAGTCTCATACAGAAATGAAGCTCCCATCATAAGGAATTCAACAATATAAATCTCGTGATTTAAGGAGTTGTATTTGATTTTTAATGATTTTAAGAAGTTGCTATTTTTGTTTGAGAAGAGCAAACCAACGGCCTGACTTTACTTGACCTCGGCAAGTAAAAGATTAGGGTTTAGGATGTAGTGGGGGTATTTATAGAATAGGTTATATATATATATTTATTTAATCGATTATTATATTTATTTTATTGAACCGTTACTTTCATTTAGCATTTAAAAATTCATATGATCACATACGATACCCAAAAATCATGAAAATGGGCTTGCAGCTACAGTTCGACACTACGGACCCAACGAAACTGGTTTCTTCGAATTCCGACTTCGTTTGCTCGCACAATGTATTTTTAAAGTCCAATAATTGACTATTTTCAGATTAAAATCCCATACGGCAAAATACTGACTTTAAAAATCACAAAAATTGAAATCTAACAATAATTTAATATTACGGATCCAACAAAATTAGTTTCGTTGAAAACGGAGGTCGTTTGCAAAACTGGCTATTTTTAAACTCTAAATAAACCCTTTTAAATTTTAATATATTTAAATAATTAAATTTAATATTTATAAATAAATATTATCATATATATTCACAATAGAATACCATACAGCTCCAGAATAAATATATATGGATTTACAACTCGATATTTCATCATCAGAGTTATATCGATATTAGATTTATATTAGATCCTTTTATAAATCGTTATAAATTATAAAGGAATTCCATAGTGACTTTTCAAAAATTTGATTTGGGCATAAATCAAAATCTACGCAATGAAATCCTGAATTTTCTCTTCCATTAGAAAAATACACTTCACCAGCTCCGAACGTTTCTTATTTCACAGAAATCCGATTTAAAACGGATTCTGTATATTCATTTAAAGTTCGAATTGCCAAATAGCGATCTTCCACGCAATTTCGAGCTCGATTATAATTATAATACAAATTATACATTCAATTGTCGTTCAAATAATATATTCGTTATTCTAATTCAATTCTAAACTGAATTAAATATCATAAATGATCCCATTCACAAAATATTGTGAACTCAGTTACTTTCGACTAACTCGGAATTATAATATATTTTTATATTATAAATATTAATTAAATATTCAATATTATTTATAAACAATTTTATATCTCTAAATTACTATTAAAATAATTAATTAAATTTCATACCATAAAAATACGGGACATTACATTCTTCCCCCCTTAAAATAATTTCGTCCTCGAAATTGTTAAGGTAGAAAACAAACCCTGTTGACTGGGTTAAAAATTATTTTTACTTCTTTAACTTTAGTTTCACTGTACCAATTAATTTCAACTAAATTATTAATTAATTCTTATCAATGAAAATTTTCAAAAATCTTGAAAACTTTCTAACACCTTAACTTTTCGAAAAATTTCGCCAGCACCTCCTTTGTACTGGTCAATAGCTCAAACTCCAACTCGCCTCTCTAGGTCTTCTTCAATCCAAAAGAAAATCAAACAGCCAAGCGGCTTGCTAATTCGGCTCATCAAAATCTCAAACCCATATGTAATATAAACTGGTACCTTTTTGTCGAGCATATCATTCCATCTTTCATATTTGCTACTAATTCAGCATATACCCATGTCGTCCCAATCAAACTGCAATCAGTTCATCCTCAACACAATTACTTATTTAAACCAAAGTCAAATTCCATTCAAACTCCAATCTCAAATTCCAAACTGTTAACTTATCAACTTGATTCCATTCCAAATTATTCTCTAACCAAATCCAGTTTTATTTAATTTGGTTCAAGTTAAATTCTAATTTACTTATTTATCGTTACCATCTCGATTTATTTAACTTAATAAGTTAAATTTAAATTTCAAGATTTAAATTCCAGGGTTTTATTTTAATTCCATTTTGAAATCATAATAACAATTCAAAACATTTGAATTTCTTGAACAACATGTTTTCTCAAAACAATTTAAAAACAAGATCTTTGGTAGTTATCCATCACTTAGCAACTCGAAAATGAACACTGATGATGCAGCTGTCATCATCAGAATTTATTTTCCAGCGATCGAAGTGAGTTCAATACTATAACACTTTCAAAATCATTTCTAAACACTTCCATTTTGAAATACATTTCAAGATATCCTTCTCAATGCTTGTAAAACAATTTAAAATCTCCGAGGATTTTAAAATTTTCATATATTTAATTCAATTCCATTTACAAACACTTTTATGTTTTCGGAATTTTAATTCCAATTCTGATTTAAATTCAGATTTAATTTATCTGATTTCATATGTTTCTCTTATATGATTTTCTATTAGTTATTTATATAACCATTTCAATTTATACTCTCATTCGATTATAATAACAGCCAACACATCCTATATATTATAATAATTCCAATATATAGATTCCTTTTATAACAAAATATATTTCAGGTAAAATTATTTCATTTACCCTCTTTCAAAACATAACATGTCGGTCCATCGTATTCAAGTGTTTATAAACCCCTACCGATACAGTGGATCAAACAGATCGACCAGAACCCATAAACAACTCAATAAATAAATTTCCACAATATAAAATCATTTTAGATTGAACAACAAATACGCGCTCATATATATACACTCAAACTCAACCTAGGATATTACCAACCCTGTCTCTACTGAGTTACGCCACAGAGCCAATAACCTTCAGCTCTGATACTGTTGTAACGACCAGGGTTTTCGAAATCCTGAGTAATCGACATATAACCCAATGTCGATTATCAAGCATCGGAAATACCGGATAGTTCATGAAAGAAATTAGAGGGTGAGAATAGATAAGATACAAACTAAGAATAGAAGAAGAAGAAGAATAAGAACATACAACACCAGAGTAACATGAATCTCACAGCGGAACGAACAACATATAATAGATAACATATCTTTGAAAAAAAATTAGTATATGTATACAGTAACATTATCAGAGTACAACACTTACAACACAGCGGAAATAACAATAGCTATAAAATCCTGAAGCCTCCTGCTCCAAGCTCTCCAAGTATATCTGTAAAATCCTAACTACTTGACAGCCCGTACAAAATTGGGCACCCAAGAGTTTAGGGAAAACAAAACAAAATAAACTCTGGGTCAGTCATGTGATTGGTATGAGTAAAATCATTTAAAATAATTTGAGCAATTAAACGATATCTCATAAGACCACACCGTATGACGGAACGGGTTTTCCCTTATGAGAATCTAAAACATTTTATTTAACTTTCAAAATCCTTTTTAAAGAAATGGTAAAATTTATATCAAAACTCTTTTGATATTATAATAATGTCTATCAACCACAACTAAATAATCATCTAGCAGAAACGCTTTCATCTCACGTTCTACATATATAGTATACAATCAAAACCGCGAGCACTTATTGGATAATGGATTTCCAACTATGACAAGGTATGGAACCAACTTTTGATAGTGTACCTCTAGAGAGGAATACACTGGGTTCAACAAGAACATCTTGCAACCCGGCCACACATGACCGACCACTCATTTCGCTTGAGTGTATAGAATGTATATCACCAACGATTGGGATCAGCAACCATTTTCCCGAATGGGACAGCATCGAATAGATTAAAGAATGAAATGAATATCTCTAGATAGGTGATAATACACCCTAATTGGTAGCCAATCACTTAGCCATGCTGTCTGCCCGATTTTTGTCATTTCCCGGTTGTGAGGCTAGAGGCCACGCTTATCTCTGATAGATCACACGTTTATTCACTTTGAATGTCACATCATCATACCCGCTAAATCACAAATTGATTTCCCTAAAAATACCATGAGTATATAGCTAAGAGAAACGAATTCCTCCACTACCAAACGTACATACGTTTGAAGAGATCAACTTACATGATCCATTAAATATACTCTATCAAACATTCTTCCATACAGGTCGTCCTGGGACTGGACAAACCGAAGGAACTATTCTGTAAATCCATCTTAGACAATTTCTACCTAGGATTTGACAGAACAACCCTTGCATTAACTCCGTCTTCAATTACCTTCATCATGTTTGATCGCAACGCTAACGTCCATGCAGAGCGGTTTTCAGATAATGAATCTGATCCCGGTCTGTCCGTATTAACAACAGAAAAATGGTCAAAAACTTTGATAGTCGATGATTTAACTATCAAAGAAGACATGTGTACAAAAACTATATTATTTCTAGATGGAAAATTCTATCGATCAATCATCAGTCATCATTTATCTCTTAAAATAATCTATACCCATTTCCTATTTCCATATATATATACAGAAATTCTTATTTTCTAAATTTAGAAAATATACGTTATAAATCATTGGAAAACATTTCCAAATTTACTCTAGTTTCTATTCTCTATATTAGAAAACATTTTGATTCTTATTTGGAAAACATTTCCAAAACTCCTTCATTGGATTTAAATAGATGTTTAAATTAAACATCGCGATGCCAACTCACCCCATTACACTCATTAACTAAATTCACTTAACCAACCTTCACTATCGAACATTAACCATTCCTTAGTTAAAAAAAACGAAGCCAATCAAGTTGGGATATAACTACCTCTCAGACCTTAACTGAACAATATTTCTAACTTCGAAATAGACAAGGTTCACCTTTCAAAATCTTTAACAAACTTCCTAGCGTAACTCTCAGATTCTATTTACGAATCCACTTCTTTTACAGAATCATTTTATTATAACAATAGTGTTATAATCCCATGCTTCCGAAATATAATAACTTAAGTATAACTTTTATTTATTAATTTGGATAAATAAACAAACAACTAATTTATTTCTAATAAATAAATCTTGATTAAAAAGGGAAAGTAAATGGTACTTTCCCGAATTCGATATAATCGAATTTCAATGTATAATTCTCTTTCGAATAATCTCTAATCGATAACTCCTTTTCGAATAAACTATATTCGATTAACTCTCTACGAATAACTAATATTCGATTAATCTCTCTTTTGAATAAACTATATTCGATAATCTTCTTTCGAATAAACTATATTCGACTAACACCTTTCTTCGAATAAACTATATTCGATTAACTCCTTTCTTCGAACAAACTATGTTCGATTAACTCCTTTTGAATAACTATATTCGATAACTCCTTTTGAATAAACTATATTCGATTAATTCCTTTCGAATAAACTATATTCAATTAATTCCTTTCGAATAAACTATATTCGAATAACTCTAATCCGACTAACTCTAATCAATTAACTTTAATTGATTAACTCTGGCTCGATTAACTCAAATCGATTAACTATAATTCGATTAACTCTAATCGATTAACTCTAACTCGATTAACTATAATCGATAACTCTAATTGATTAACTCTATTTGATTAACTCTAATTGATTAACTCTATTCGATTAACTCTAATCGATAACTCTTATTCGATTAACTATAACTTGATTAACTCTAATTGATTACTCTATTTGATTAATTCTAATCGATATCTCTAACTCTAATCGATTAACTCCAACTGATTATGTAACAACCCAGAAATTCTAAGCCAATTTAAAATTTTTACTTTGGCAAATTAAATGAATTTTGAATATTTAAAATGAATTATTTTAAATAATGACGACGATAAATTTATTTTGAATAGAATTAGAACGTATATATTTATTTGAATTGACGTTAGAATATAAATATTTTATTTTAAATATAAAAGGAATTGAAAATGGCACGGTAGTTTGGAAATTCGATTTCAAATTTCAAATGAATGTACAGGATTCAAAATAAATCGGATTTTAGCGAAACCAAAAATATTTGAATCTATTTGAAAATATCTTTCCAACGAATCCGAAAAATTGAAATTTCATAGCGGGAATCAAAAGTTATGTCCAGTTGAAAATTCAGAATAGTCGCTATGGAATTCTGGCCCTTAAAATGGAAATTTTGCAAACGACCTCTGTTTTCGACGAAACTACTTTTGTTGGATCTGGGATGCCAAGTAATTGCTAGATTCCAAAATTCATAATTTTTGAAAGCAATATGTGAGTGTGGCAAAAGAAAACAAGTTTTAACAGTTTCAGTCAATTTCGATCGACCAGAAAATGGCCATTTTTCAAACGGTCTTAGAATTTGATGAAATTAGTTTTGTTAGGACCGTGTCGTCAATATGAGGCTAGAAAATATTTTTCGGGAATTTTTAAAGTCAGTATGGGGCCCCGGTAAATTGAAATGTGCGTTTAAATTCAATATATAGATTTATATTTTGATTTTGACGGAAACTGATCGAAACAGTTGAATCAGCCTACGATACATATCCATTGTGTTCGAAATGAGGGTAATTAGCTATGGACGATAGTCGGTGGGTTCGATTTCGAGTTCAAAATAAAAAGTTTCTTTTTGAGAATTAATTAAAAAATATATATTAGTATACATACTCTTCTCTTTCCTCCCTCCTTCATTATTTCCCCAAATCGATTTCTGATAAAAAAAGAAAGAGAAGAACAGAGGGGTGCGCGGCCTCCTCCAATGCCGCAGTGGTGGCGCCGAGACCACCGCTGCCGACGCCCTAGCCTGCCCCCACCAACATCGCGACCTGCGCGAGCCCCCTCCTCTTCCCCGTCACATCCTCCCCTCTCCATCTCCCCCTTTCTTCTACCTCCGTCGCTCCTCAACCCCTACGCCACCGGAGCTCCGGCGAAGCCCCACCCTGCTGCGCCTCTTCCCCCTTCCTCCCTCTTCTGAAACCGCCCAAAAGCCCGCCGCATACCCTTGTAGCCCTAGCCGCCGCCACACTAGGCCCCACCGCCGGCCTCCATCACCACCTCCGACCCCTGCTCACCCTCCACCCTCTTCGAATTTGAGCAAAGCACTCCACCACCGAGTTCAACAGCGAAGCTCTTCTCTTTTCTTCCTTCGATTGATGTAAGTTTTATTTTTAATTTATTTTAAAAATCAGTTTTACATATATTATGACCAATTCAAAAAATATATGATTTTTATTTTTATTTATATGGTTATAGAATAAAGATATGATCTTTTTATATGAAGTATGAAGTAAAAAATATAATTTTTATATATGTAGAGAAGTATAAGTATAATTTTTATATATGTAAAGAAGTAAAAATATAATTTTTATATATGTAGAGAAGTAAAAATATAATTTTTATATATGTAGAGTAATAAAAACATAATTTTTATTATATTACTAGCAAGATAAAAATATAATTTTTATCATGGAAGTAGCGGTGTAAAGGAAAGATTTTTATATATGTAGTAGACATAAAAATACGATCTTTATATATAAAAATATGATTTTTATATAGAGAATAGCGAGATAAAAATATGATCTTTATTATAGGAACACCGTTATAAAAATAGAATTTTTATCTATATAGTAACGGTATAAAAATATAATTTTTATCTATATAATAGCGGTATAAAAATAGAATTTTTATCTATATAGTAGCGGTATAAAAGTAGAATTTTTATCTATATAGTAGCGGTATAAAAATAATTTTTTTATCCATATAGTGTACTTATAAAAATGTGATTTTATATGCATAACAACAATATAAAGATGCAGTTTTTATATATGTAGTGGATACGGACAACGAAAGTAACAAAAGGCAAGCATGACGAAGATTTTCTACTTATGAAGAGTCGTGGTGTTTGGTTTAGCTAGTCGGTGAGAACTTCTCACTTTAACTCTTGTTTTCTAGTTAAAAATATATACTAGGATGCAGACGGTGCTTAGTAGCACCCGACACCTGTTGTCCACAGACCATGGACGACTTGTTTGATTTTGTTGTGTGGTGAAAATTGATTGTGATGTGAATAGATGGAAATATATTCATGTGTTGAATAGGAAATATATTCATGTGTTGAAATAAATTATTTATCATTAAAAATATAAATTTAATGTGAATGTGAATAAATAAATATTCATTTACAAATCAGACGATTTGTTTATGTACACCCATTTTACCGATAGGGATTGGGACGATAAATTTTACACATCGCCCAACTGCACAATTAAAAATCTGTGTTTGTTGATTTGAAACCCCACACGGGTATTGGGATGATATTTGGCGTAAACTAATCCCAATTATTTAGTTGTATGTCGATCGATTGGTCGACAGGCTGTGTAAGCGTTAATTATTTATATTTAATGCTTATGCAGTTGTGTGGTGCACTTTGGATGATGGTTGATTATTTATCGTTGTTATTATGTACATGTGTTGTATGGAATCCATATAATTAACATTATATGGAAATTGATTGGGCCTCGTTCCAATTTGGAAAATAAAGAATATTATAAAATAAAGATTCATGTGTTGAATAGAATAAATAGTCATGTGTTAACGATACTCATGTGTTGAAACTTATCATGTGTTGAACGAAGTATTTTAACAATAAAATTCACATCTTTATCATGTATAAAATTAGAAATTAACTGGAAACTAGATAAGATGAGTGGTTTCCTGGGTATTGATCTGATGTTGGTTTCGGCCTTCGAGGTTAATACTTAGGGAATCATTCTCTTACTAATTTACGGTTGGAGTCTGATTAAGAATTAAACGATAGAAATCATAATTTTATAAAATATATTAAATAACAAAAATAGTCATGTGTTGACGATACTCATGTGTTGAGAATATTCATGTGTTGAATAAAGTATATATTCATGTGTTGAAGAAAATATTCATTTGTTGAATAGAATAACGAAGTTATTGAAATATATAAAGCCGTGTTGATTAGATTTGCGCCATTTTGACACGAACGATATTTATACCGATTATATTCGTTTTTATAATGAATATAGAAAAGGAAGTGATTTCAAAATCTAATATTTTGAAATATTATCATTTATATGTTAATGATATGGAATATTCAATTTTTATATAAAATTGAATATGAAGTTGAAATTGTTTTGAAAACGAATTTAAAATGATTTATAAAATACGTTTAGAATTGAAATCGACGAAATATATATATATATTAAATGGCCTGAATAGAACGCGCCGCGGCAGTTCGCGGATTTCGACCATTGACTTCGAATTTACATTACGGGAGATCCGACCGTCGGATTCTCCTGAAACAGGAACCATTAGGTTCGTATCGAAAAGAGCTTTCCAATGAATATTAGAAATTTGAAATCTAACAGTTGGATTTGGAATTATATCCAAATAAAATTTAGAAAAGGTCGCTGTAAGTGCAGTTCGATGACCATTATTGGAAATCGACTGTACGGTCCTTGATAAAATTTATTAAAAATATTAATAATTTGTGTAAAATCAAAATATATGAATTGGAAAGAACTGGGATGAAAAATTCCATATTTGAAAAGATAAAAATATATTTTTATCGAAATGAACTAGTTATGAACTAGAATTATAATCCAATGTTTTTGAATAAATAAATTGGATTTGAAGTGGTTTTAAAAATAATCAGAATTTCCAATATACGAATTGGAATGGATTTGAATCAAAATTATCTTCGGAATATTTCGATGTTGGGTTTCGTGATTATACAGATATGGTGTGAAAACCCGTAACTTCCCCGTAAAGGAAAGCGGCGGATAGTTCGAGAACAAGCCACAACAGAACGCAAACGAAAGAACATTTCATTGTATATTACAACAATGCATCAGATTACAAGAATATACAGAGTATAAATGAATAAATATTACACAGAAATATCAGAGATTTAAATTACATTGCAGCGAAAAATAATACAATACACAACTAGAAGGAGATATACGGATACAAAGCTTTCCGGATATCGTTCCAGCTGTAAACCAGGATCCTGTGAATATAAATCTGCAAAACCCAAAACTACTAGCTGCCCGTGTCAAAATAGGGGCATCCAGAGTTTAGGTTAAAACAATAAACTCCAGGTCAGTCATGTGACTGGTGTGAGAACTAAAACAGTTATTATTCTTTATTTTAAAAGTTAGGTAAATCAAGGGACCACGCCGTATAACACGGAACGGGTTTCCTCCCAAGAATACCAGTGCGTAAAACAAACAGCGCAATGCTAAATAAAGAAAAATGAAGCTGTTATAAGACCCAGGTCCCATCACACAATGCAACGCAGCCGAGGATAGGGTTTTCCCTTATAACAGCCAAAGAATGCTTGATACGGTTAAAACAAATCGTTTGATACTATTATAAGTGCATAGTGTATAAAACAACTTCAAATCATAAGTATCAATCATAGGCGGCATGAGCGCCCCATCCCACTATGTCGCCATACTAGGCTCTACAAATAAAACCGCAAATGTCACGTATTTGGAAATTGGATTTCCATCTATGAACCGAGGCAAAAGATAGTCCTCAACCGATTTGAGACTGTCTAGCCCGAGCCTCAGGATCAGAGCTCGAGTGACCCTTGGATCCTCAGGGCTAGTCCACCGATGTGGATTAAACTTAAACCCTGAACATGCGTTTCCCCGCCCTATGGGGCGTAAACGAGCCAACTAAATGACTCCATCGGTTCGAGAACGACCGATCAATCCGAGGCGCCTCGCAACAGCAACAACCACATAAGTCAAACTCGTCAGGGCGTGTAAAACCACTGACGCCACTTCTAGCTAGAAAGAAACGCATGCCCTCCCTGACGTCCTCTCCCGTTTTTGGTGCATACCGGGTGTGAAGCTCGCGAATCAACGTTACACAAAGCTACGCCACAAAGGCCTTACTTTGATCATCATCACAAGACTTTGCTTTTCAACAGAAGCCTCGATCAATTGCCACTTAGGCATGCCACACAGGCAATTCACTCCATGCGTTTGATATCCATCAATATATAACCCCTGAGCTCGTACGTCTCAGAGAAGGGCGTTAAGCAAGAGAATAAATTCTCCGCCGCCAAACAGATATATATTTAATAGAGATCAATCACACGGACTAAAATCCAATGTCAGACACACAGTCCATTTACAAGTCCGTTCTGGGTCTGAACGAAACCGGAGGCACCTAGTACCCCGCATATCCATCCATCTCCAAGTACGTCTGGATGATCACCAACTGTTTCCATCTTCTTGGGTGTACAACCCAATCAAGATCATCAGTAATCACCCAAACGACGTGAAGACTTCCGGTCTTCGACCATCGTCTTCATCTTCGACTTATCGTCATATCAGTTATTCAGAATGGGATAAACCCCGTCTTCCCGAATAACTCGCGTATATTTTAAATAAGTGTTACACAAACACAACATACGTCTCATTCCAATTCATTAGTCACTAACCGTAAATTAATCAAGAGAATAATTCCCCAAATATTAACCCCGAAGGCCTAAACCAACATCAGATCAATATCCAAAAAACCATTCTGCTTGGCTAACCGACAGTTAGTTTCTAATTTTCACATTCATAGGGAAAGGTTCCCATTAATTTTATCCAAGATAAATTTCTGGAATTTATTCTTTAATCTATTTTTGAATATCAATTCAAACTAGTCGGGATTAGCGAACCTTACCGAAGTAATCATTTATTTTAATTTCCCCATCCCAACCTATTCATCCCATGAAGTAAAACTGGTAATACTTCATATCTAACACCACAGTGTTATCGGTAAATTCAATTACCATTTCACGTTCAAATCTAATTAAAGATTTAACTATCGCCTGGAGCAAAACTGGTGATACTCCATTTTCGATCATTTCAATCTAATTAAAGATTCATTAAAACTCCACTTAGTTTTAATCTTCGACTGGGTTAAAGAATCAGTGTCATTTAAAACACGGTTCACGATAAACCCAAAATCACATTCCATTAATTATCGGGTTAAAGAACAAGTGTTATTTAAAACACTGTTCACGATAAACCCAAAAATCATTCCATTAATTATCGGGTTAAAGAACAAGTGTTATTTAAAAACACTGTTCACGATAAACCCAAAAATCAATACCAATTCAATTCCAATTAAATATCATTTAATTGGTACACTTCATTAAATCTAAATAAAAAGATTTAATCTTTTCTCTACTGGGTTCAAGAACAGTGTTAGTGAAGACACCATTCACGACAAACCCAAATCACATTTGATATTCAATATAAGGCTCTGAATAGAAAATATATCGGCTTATATTCAATATCAAATTCTATGATTAACAAATGTCGTATTGGAAATAACGATATAAATATATATCTTTCAAATTTCCATAACATCCGTATAATCACGAATTCCAACATCGAAATATTCCGAAGACAATTTTGATTCAATTCCACTCCAATGCAATCATTGGAAATTCTGGTTATTTTTAAAACCCTTTCGAATTCAATTTATTTAGAAAATAAATAGAATTATAATTCTAGTTCAAAACTAGTTCATTTCGATAAAATCTATTTTTATCTTTTCAAATATGGAGTTTTTCATCCCGATTCTTTCTAAATCATTTCTTATGATTTTACACAAATTATTACTATTTTTAATAATTTTATCAAGGCCCGTACAGTTGATTTCCATCAACGGTCATCGAACTGCACTTACAGCGACCTTTTTCAAATTTGATTTGGACATAATTCCAAATCCAACCGTTAGATTTCTAATTTCTAATATTCGTTAGAAAGCTCTTTTCGATACGAACCCAACGGTTCTGGTTTTAGGAGAATCCGACGGTCGAATCTCCCGTAATGTCCGTTTGAAATAAATGGTCGAAATTCGCGAACTGCCGCGGCGCGGCGCGTTCTATTCAGGCCATTATATTATATATATAATATATATAATATATATTTCGTCGATTTCTATTTAAAACGAATTATATAAATAGTTTTAAATTCGTTTTCAAAAGCAATTTCAACTTCCATTTCAATTCAAATCAAAATTGAATTCTTCTTTATAAATTCGTTTTAAAATTCATTTCTATTCAATTCAAATTTCAATTCAATTTGAATTCATTTCAATTTGCTTTCAATTCAATTTGAATTCGTTTTCAATTTAATTCAATTCCAAAGTCGTTTTCTATTCGATTCAATTCAAATTGGTTTTCTATTCGATTCAATTCAAATTGGTTTTCTATTCGATTCAATTCGTTGTATATTCCATTGAAATCAAATTCGTTATATATTCAAAACAAATTCGATTCGAATTCGTTTTCTATTCAATTTGATTCAAATTTCATTTCAAAATATTCGATTTCGAAATCACTTTTCAATATTCATTTTAAAATGAATAAAATCGATATAAATATCATTCACGTCAAAATGGCGTCAATCTAATCAACACGGCTTCATATATTTCTATTTTCAAATATTCTATTTCAAATATTTCTATTATTAAAATATTTCGTTCAACACATGACCAATCTCAATGGATGAGTACTGTCAACACATGAACCTTTATTTTATATTGATAAAGATGTAAATTTTATTACTAAAATATTTCGTTCAACACATGACCAATCTCAATGGATGAGTACTGTCAACACATGAACCTTTATTTTATATTGATAAAGATGTAAATTTTATTACTAAAATATTTCGTTCAACACATGACCAATCTCAATGGATGAGTACTGTCAACAAATGAACCTTTATTTTATATTATTCTTTATTTTCTAAATTGGAATGAGGCCCAATCAATCACCATATAACATTAATTATATGGATTTTCATACATCACACGTATAGAATAGCATTGAAAAATAATCAACCATCAACCAAAATGCACTACACTGTATAAGAATCAAATATAGATATCTAACGCTTATAACAGCCTGTCAATCAATCGATCGACATATTTAATCAATCAGGATGAGTGAACTTCAAATTTCATCCCAACACCCGTGGGGGGTTTCAAACAATCAAACACATATTTTATTTGTGCAGTTGGGCGATGTGTAAAATTTATCATCCCAATCCATGTCAGTCAAATCAGTGTACATAAACAAACCGTCTGGTTTGTAAATGAATATTTTATTTTATTTTATTCACTTCACGTTAAAAACTATATTTTTAACGATAAAACATTTTATTTTTAACATATGAATTTCTATTCAGTTCATTCTTCAAATAAAATGGTATTTTTATTTTTCTAACTTATTTTAGAAAATTTCGGCGGCATAACGGCACGATACTAGAAACGGGACAAGGCCTAGCCTTATCCCCGGTCTAGTGAAGGCCCACGCCATTCACACATCAATCAATCCATTCATTTCACCAAACAATTCAATTTCAAATCAAATCATCTAACTAATCTATGCAACCAAACAAACAAGTCCATGGTCTGTGGACGATTGTGTCGGGTGCTACTAAGCACCGTCTGCATCCTAGTATATATGCATATAACTAGAAAATGAAATTGAAAGGTGAGAAATTCTCACCTATAGTTATCCAGTCATCTTGACTCTTCATTAATAGAAATCTTCATTGATCTTGCCTTTTGTCGCTTTCGTTGCCCGTATTCACTACATATGTAAAAATCGAATTTTTACTTCGATGTTCAATATATAAAAATCATATTTTTACTTCGTTGTTCAATATATAAAAATCATATTTTTACTATGCTATTCAATATATAAAAATCGAATTTTTACTTCGTTGTTCAATATATAAAAATCGAATTTTTACTATGCTATTCAATATATAAAAATCGAATTTTTTCTATGCTATTCAATATATAAAAATAGAATTTTTACTATGCTATTCAATATATAAAAATCGAATTTTTACTTCGTTGTTCAATATATAAAAATCGAATTTTTACTATGCTATTCAATATATAAAAATCGAATTTTTACTATGCTATTCAATATATAAAAATCGAATTTTTATTTCGTTGTTCAATATATAAAAATCGAATTTTTACTTCGTTGTTCAATATATAAAAATCGAATTTTTATATCAACAAAAATCGTATTTTTCCATTATGAAAAATCTAACCTTTCTCTAATGAAAGATCATAACTTTCTACTAATAAAAATCTGATCTTTAGCGAATAAAAATATCGTCTTTATTTAACCTGAATCTATAAACAAAATCAGATTTTTATTAACACTAATTTATAAACAAAATCAATTTAAAACTTACAGTGGATGATTGGGGGGAGGAAGATGGGGGTTGCTCGCGTCTTCAGGCGGAGGCGGGGCCCTCCTGGGCGGCGCTGGCCATGGGGCATCGGCCTGGGGTGGGGGGTCTGGGACACTGCGTTCGAATTTGGGGGTGGCTTGGGCTTGAGCGGGGAGGCGGGGGGAAAGCGAGTGATGGCGTCCTCGAGTGGAGGAGGGGCGGCGGCCCTGGCACGACGGCGCCGACGATTGGGTGGAGTTGCTCCGTCGAGGGCTTCAGCCGATTTTTTTTTTGTTTTTTTTTTCTAAAATGAACGGGGTTGATAAAGGAATGGGGGGGTCTGGAGATAAAGGTTTTTTTTATATCATATTTAATTCCTTAGAGTTGACTTTTATTTTGAACTCAAAATTGAGCCCACCGACTGTCGTCCATAGCTAATTACCCCCATCCCGAACATAATGGGATGTGTATCGCAAGCTGATTCGATAGTTACAATCAGTTTCTATTGAATTTACATTTAAATTATTATATTGAATTTTAAATGTACATTTCAAATTACTGGGGTCGCATACTAACTCTATAAATTCCATAAAAATATTTTCTAGCTTCGTATTGACGATACGGTCCTAACAAAACTAGTTTCGTCGAATTCTGAGACCGTTTGAAAAATGGCCAATTTCCAGTCGATTAAAATCAACTGAAACTGGTCAAACGCGTTTTCCTTTGCCACGCTCACATATTGATTCTAAAAATTATGAAATTTAAAACCTAGCAATAATTTGACATCACGGACCCAACAAAACTGGTTTCGTCGAAATCCGAGGTCGTTTGCAAAATTTCCATTTTTAAGGGCCTGAATTCCATAGCGACTATTCAGGATTTTCAACTGGACATATCTTTTGATTCCCGCTATGAAATTTTGATTTTTTGGATTCGTTGGAAAGATATTATCAATTAGATCCTATCATTTTTGGTTTCACTAAAATCCGGATTGTTTTGCACCCGGTACATTCATTTGAAGTTTGAAATCGAATTATCGAACTACCGCGCCATTTTCAATTCTATTTATAATTATATATAATTATTTATATTCTAACGACGACGTATATAATATATACGTCGAATTATATTCAAAATAAATTTCTCGTCGATATTATTTAAAATAATTCATTTTAAATAATCAAAATTCGCTAGAATTGCCAAAATAAAAATTTTAAACTGGCCCAGATTTTCGGGTTGTTACAATCTCCCCCACTTAAAACTTTTCGTCCCCGAAAAGGAACAAAGTCGAAAGTGGTTTGATTAATCAACTCTACGTTCGATCTAGCTTCCATTCTCCAACTTTTCAGTTTCTGAGAATTTTCAAAAATTTGGCTAACACCCTAAATTTTCGAAAAATTTCGCCATAACCTCCCCTGCACCGGGAGCATCGGGGAATTTCAAATAGCTTCCCCGGTCATTCAGATCTCAAAAAGAAAAAGAAAAAGCCAAGCGGCTAGCCAATAGGCTCATAAAATCATCATCACCCAAACAAAACAGTAAATTATGTAGTAAACATGTACCTATTTGTCGGGCAAACAAATTTTATTCTCTGCTCTAGCCTCCTTGCTATGACCTGTTCAAGGTAAGTACAAGTATATGCTAGCAAACGCAATCGATTTTCAATATAATTCAATATTTGGTTCAATTAGGCTAAATGGTTCAAAATTATCAAACAAACAACACAAACATCAATCAATTAGTGAATTAGAGTTTCAAATTCATAATTTGATATATATACAATAATCATGTTTTTGATGCCAATTCACAACAATGTATTCTAGCTATATTTTGGTTCTCACACCAGTCTAATGGAAATAATATAGAAATCACGCCTTCGAAACACGAATATAAATACTGATGATGTGGCCACATCATCAGAATTACCCCCGGGTGTCTAGAATGTGACTCTATATCTATCCAGTATATTAAAACTTCGAATATACGTTTGCAAGGCGTATATGCAAATTCTTTATATACTGGACTGTCCAAATCAATACAAATAAATAATCAAATACGAATATTTGATTTAGACTTTCAAAACTAGATTTGTTTTCACTTTAAAAATATACTCTTCACACTCGTTCTAGGATACTACTGATCCCATCTCTAACGAGTCATTCCCGTTGGATATTACTAATCCAATATCTGATGAATTCTTTCGTACGGTTCTAATGTGTCTTGTTCTCTAGCTTTGTAAACCAAAGCTCTGATACCAACTGTGAAAACCCGTAACTTCCCTGTAAAGGAAAGCGGCGGATAGTTCGAGAACAAGCCACAACAGAACGCAAACGAAAGAACATTTCATTGTATATTACAACAATGCATCAGATTACAAGAATATACAGAGTATAAATGAATAAATATTACACAGAAATATCAGAGATTTAAATTACATTGCAGCGGAAAATAATACAATACACAACTAGAAGGAGATATACGGATACAAAGCTTTCCGGATATCGTTCCAGCTGTAAACCAGGATCCTGTGAATATAAATCTGCAAAACCCAAAACTACTAGCTGCCCGTGTCAAAATAGGGGCACCCAGAGTTTAGGTTAAAACAATAAACTCCAGGTCAGTCATGTGACTGGTGTGAGAACTAAAACAGTTATTATTCTTTATTTTAAAAGTTAGGTAAATCAAGGGACCACGCCGTATAACACGGAACGGGTTTCCTCCCAAGAATACCAGTGCATAAAACAAACATCGCAATGCTAAATAAAGAAAAATGAAGCTGTTATAAGACCCAGGTCCCATCACACAATGCAACGCAGCCGAGGATAGGGTTTTCCCTTATAACAGCCAAAGAATGCTTGATACGGTTAAAACAAATCGTTTGATACTATTATAAGTGCATAGTGTATAAAACAACTTCAAATCATAAGTATCAATCATAGGCGGCATGAGCGCCCCATCCCACTATGTCGCCATACTAGGCTCTACAAATAAAACCGCAAATGTCACGTATTTGGAAATTGGATTTCCATCTATGAACCGAGGCAAAAGATAGTCCTCAACCGATTCGAGACTGTCTAGCCCGAGCCTCAGGATCAGAGCTCGAGTGACCCTTGGATCCTCAGGGCCAGTCCACCGATGTGGATTAAACTTATACCCTGAACATGCGTTTCCCCGCCCTATGGGGCGTAAACGAGCCAACTAAATGACTCCATCGGTTCGAGAACGACCGATCAATCCGAGGCGCCTCGCAACAGCAACAACCACATAAGTCAAACTCGTCAGGGCGTGTAAAACCACTGACGCCACTTCTAGCTAGAAAGAAACGCATGCCCTCCCTGACGTCCTCTCCCGTTTTTGGTTCATACCGGGTGTGAAGCTCGCGAATCAACGTTACACAAAGCTACGCCACAAAGGCCTTACTTTGATCATCACCACAAGACTTTGCTTTTCAACAGAAGCCTCGATCAATTGCCACTTAGGCATGCCACACAGGCAATTCACTCCATGTGTTTGATATCCATCAATATATAACCCCTGAGCTCGTACGTCTCAGAGAAGGGCATTAAGCAAGAGAATAAATTCTCCGTCGCCAAACAGATATATATTTAATAGAGATCAATCACACGGACTAAAATCCAATGTCAGACACACAGTCCATTTACAAGTCCGTTCTGGGTCTGAACGAAACCGGAGGCACCTAGTACCCCGCATATCCATCCATCTCCAAGTACGTCTGGACGATCACCAACTGTTTCCATCTTCTTGGGTGTACAGCCCAATCAAGATCATCAGTAATCAGCCAAACGACGTGAAGACTTCCGGTCTTCGACCATCGTCTTCATCTTCGACTTATCGTCGTATCAGTTATTCAGAATGGGATAAACCCGGTCTTCCCGAATAACTCGCTTATATTTTAAATAAGTGTTACACAAACACAACATACGCCTCATTCCAATTCATCAGTCACTAACCGTAAATTAATCAAGAGAATAATTCCCCAAATATTAACCCCGAAGGCCTAAACCAACATCAGATCAATATCCAGAAAACCATTCTGCTTGGCTAACCGACAGTTAGTTTCTAATTTTCACATTCATAGGGAAAGGTTCCCATTAATTTTATCCAAGATAAATTTCTGGAATTTATTCTTTAATCTATTTTTGAATATCAATTCAAACTAGTCGGGATTAGCGAACCTTACCGAAGTAATCATTTATTTTAATTTCCCCATCCCAACCTATTCATCCCATGAAGTAAAACTGGTAATACTTCATATCTAACACCACAGTGTTATCGGTAAATTCAATTACCATTTCACGTTCAAATCTAATTAAAGATTTAACTATCGCCTGGAGCAAAACTGGTGATACTCCATTTTCGATCATTTCAATCTAATTAAAGATTCATTAAAACTCCACTTAGTTTTAATCTTCGACTGGGTTAAAGAATCAGTGTATTTAAAATACGGTTCACGATAAACCCAAAATCACATTCCATTAATTATCGGGTTAAAGAACAAGTGTTATTTAAAACACTGTTCACGATAAACCCAAAAATCATTCCATTAATTATCGGGTTAAAGAACAAGTATTATTTAAAAACACTGTTCACGATAAACCCAAAAATCAATACCAATTCAATTCCAATTAAATATCATTTAATTGGTACACTTCATTAAATCTAAATAAAAAGATTTAATCTTTTCTCTACTGGGTTCAAGAACGGTGTTAGTGAAGACACCATTCACGACAAACCCAAATCACATTTGATATTCAATATAAGGCTCTGAATAGAAAATATATCGGCTTATATTCAATATCAAATTCTATGATTAACAAATGTCGTATTGGAAATAACGATATAAATATATATCTTTCAAATTTCCATAACATCCGTATAATCACGAATTCCAACATCGAAATATTCCGAAGACAATTTCGATTCAATTCCACTCTAATGCAATCATTGGAAATTCTGGTTATTTTTAAAACCCTTTCGAATTCAATTTATTTAGAAAATAAATAGAATTATAATTCTAGTTCAAAACTAGTTCATTTCGATAAAATCTATTTTTATCTTTTCAAATATGGATTTTTTCATCCCGATTCTTTCTAAATCATTTCTTATGATTTTACACAAATTATTACTATTTTTAATAATTTTATCAAGGCCCGTACAGTCGATTTCCATCAACGGTCATCGAACTGCACTTACAGCGACCTTTTTCAAATTTGATTTGGACATACTTCCAAATCCAACCGTTAGATTTCTAATTTCTAATATTTGTTAGAAAGCTCTTTTCGATACGAACCCAACGGTTCCGGTTTTAGGAGAATCCGACGGTCGGATCTCCCGTAATGTCCGTTTGAAATAAATGGTCGAAATTCGCGAACTGCCGCGGCGCGGCGCGTTCTATTCAGGCCATTATATTATATATATAATATATATAATATATATTTCGTCGATTTCTATTTAAAACGAATTATATAAATAGTTTTAAATTCGTTTTCAAAAGCAATTTCAACTTCCATTTCAATTCAAATCAAAATTGAATTCTTCTTTATAAATTCGTTTTAAAATTCATTTCTATTCAATTCAAATTTCAATTCAATTTGAATTCATTTCAATTTGCTTTCAATTCAATTTGAATTCGTTTTCAATTTAATTCAATTCCAAAGTCGTTTTCTATTCGATTCAATTCAAATTGGTTTTCTATTCGATTCAATTCAAATTGGTTTTCTATTCGATTCAATTCGTTGTATATTCCATTGAAATCAAATTCGTTATATATTCAAAACAAATTCGATTCGAATTCGTTTTCTATTCAATTTGATTCAAATTTCATTTCAAAATATTCGATTTCGAAATCACTTTTCAATATTCATTTTAAAATGAATAAAATCGATATAAATATCATTCACGTCAAAATGGCGTCAATCTAATCAACACGGCTTCATATATTTCTATTTTCAAATATTCTATTTCAAATATTTCTATTATTAAAATATTTCGTTCAACACATGACCAATCTCAATGGATGAGTACTGTCAACACATGAACCTTTATTTTATATTGATAAAGATGTAAATTTTATTACTAAAATATTTCGTTCAACACATGACCAATCTCAATGGATGAGTACTGTCAACACATGAACCTTTATTTTATATTGATAAAGATGTAAATTTTATTACTAAAATATTTCGTTCAACACATGACCAATCTCAATGGATGAGTACTGTCAACACATGAACCTTTATTTTACATTATTCTTTATTTTCTAAATTGGAATGAGGCCCAATCAATCACCATATAACATTAATTATATGGATTTTCATACATCACACGTATAGAATAGCATTGAAAAATAATCAACCATCAACCAAAATGCACTACACTGTATAAGCATCAAATATAGATATCTAACGCTTATAACAGCCTGTCAATCAATCGATCGACATATTTAATCAATCAGGATGAGTGAACTTCAAATTTCATCCCAACACCCGTGTGGGGTTTTGTAACACCCCGTATATTCTATAACCGTGAAAGTCATAAATTAAAGTATAATTAATTTGAAATCAAGGAACTAAGGGAAACGGGATACGCCATTGCGTTCGTCTCGGAAAAATACGCGAAATAGAGTCCGAGTTTTCGAAAAACGGAGTCCGTATGAAGAAGATATAGCCTCTGGAAGTTTCTGAATTAAGTTTAAAATTCGAACAGCTCAGAATAAAACAGTTTAAAATTAAAACCGGGCCCAATTGGCCAGGGCGGGAAAAATCCCGCCAGATGCACCCAGGTCGACTGGGCTGTCGACCTGGTCTAACCAGGTCGACAGGGCTGTCGACAGGGTTGTCGACAGGGCTGTCGACCTGGTCCAGAGACAGGTCGAACCCAGTCCAACCCGGCTGGCCTATTCTCTGTTAGTCGATTTTCTATGGTCTGCTTTGTCATTAGGGCTAGGTGGCAGGCTCTAATTGGTCTCTCTTTCGAATGAATGGCTACGATCAATCCAAGCAACATCAATGGTCCTAATCAGTTCCTAACCTCTATAAAAAGGACCCTAGACTCTACCTAGGTTTCTTGCACAATTCTCTAGCCTCCATTGCTCTCTTCTTCTAATAAAAAAATAAAAATGGCGTCTCTGCTCTGCTGGAATTAAAACTAGAAGATAATCAACATCAGCCTAAGCAACTCAATTCAAACTAGAGGTTAAAGTTCTGCAAAAGATTCTACAACAAGTTAAAAGTTCTTTCTTTAATCCAATCAAGGCAAGTACAGTTATTCTCCGCTATAAACGTTAATTATAATTTTGATATGCATTTAAATCTGAGTTTGAGGTTGTATTCTCTTCTGTTAGATCTGTTTTCTGTGACTGTTCTATATTCCTTTCTTCTTTTCTGTTTCTATAGCCAGGCTACCACGAGCCTGTGCCTAATCTCATAAGAGATGAACGTATGAACGCAAGTTTTGGGATGAATGATGAGAAATTTGACAAAACCAAATTGAATGTATGACTTTAGGTCTGAGGCATAAAATATATTGGACATATGACTTGGGATTGGATGCATAAATTTGACTATGAACATATAATTTATGCATGTTGTATGCATAGTTATGCTGTAATTTAGACCTGTAATTAATTAGAAAAAAAATAGCATATGTTATAAACTAGTTTTAGACCTATGCATATTTTGTGATAAAAGAAGAAGAGGAACCACTGTAAAGACTACATATGATTTGAGACTTTGGACAAAATGCATATAAAAAGGCAAGATCTGATTTTTAGAAGATATGGTTTAAAGATTTATATTATTGGGGATAGTTTGCATAATAATTCATGACATGAAAAGAAGGAAGATATGGAAACTTAAGATTTACATTAATTAGGATATCTATTATTGTAATTACACCTAAATAGGGATTTTTGGATATATGACATGCATTGAAATTAATGGTTATATTTGGTATAATCTATATTGGAACATATGTTATATGGCAAATTATGTCCATATTCTGCGCTTAAGCAAACATGGAATATATGTTGTGAATCATGAAAAAATTATGTAGGCATATGAATTTAGGCCTAATTTATGACTAGGCAAGGCATGTAAATAGAACCTTTAGAATTATTAGGTTTGCTAAATCTGCTAATTTGCTAAGTTGCCTAAACTGCTAGTTTTGTTATATTGCCTAGACTACTAATTAGATTGAAATGCCAAATCTGTTAAATTTGTCTGTTGAGATGCCTAATCTGTTATATGCCAAAATCTGCTAAGTGCTAAATCGGTTAAATCTGTTAAGTCACCCAATCTGCTAAAATCTGTTATCTGCTATATCAGTTGAGTTGATGTGATCATTCTGTTATTGATATAATCTGAATTGGCATATATATTGGGTGTGCGCATAAACGGTAAATAATTAATTAATTGGCCGCAAAGATGAATATGGCTAACTCGAGGTTAGAATGAGTTTGCGACGTAAATCTGCCCGGAACCGCCCGGCACATCCAGTGGCCGCAAACAATAGGTTCTAATGTGAGAAGTTAGTCATAACATGCGTAAGACACGAGGTTAGGTCTGGCTTGTGGCAGAAGTCTGCCCGGAACCGCCTGGCATATCCAGCGGCCACAAGCTACCGACCTAATGTGAGAGGTCTGTGCATTAATAATTAATTAATGCAAATCTAAGATAAGAATGACGTCTAAAACGTATTGGGGGAAAATAGGGTTAAACCAAAGGGATTAATAGATGTAGTAAAACCCGTCCATGAATCTGTAGGCCCAATACAAAGTTAGACAAATCTGAAAAATCTGTACATCTGATCCGTTAGTCTGAAAACTTGTTAACTCAATTTGTGAACTAGTAAATCTGAATTCTGTATGTCTGAACTTGTAAACAAATAAATCTGAAATCTGTTAGTTTGGGGACACAAGGTTAGGAGGGGAATTACTTGTGTCATATGTTGTTTGGGACCCATATTAGTCAGTAACCCTTTCTGGTATCAAAACTTTGACCCAACAGTAGGTAGGGTCCGGGCACGCTTACTGAACTAATTATAAGTGGTTCATTCTGATAATGGCGAGGGGTGTTGATGGTGCGTTCCAACCGGGTCATGTGCGTGCATGGATCCCGGTCTGCCTCTGAGGATGTAAGACGCCGTGACATCTGTAAATAGGTCTGTGCCAATTGGTTGCCACTTTAGGGAGTGATACACCCTACTGTGGGGCCGACACAGGATATTTATGTATTAGGGAGCCGATCGCTTGGGGTAGGGTTTTAGGGTACGCTTAGTTCTGTCTGTTTCTGTTGGTACCGTTTGTTTCTGTTGGGTGGTAACACCTGTCTGTTTCTGTGTGGTATCGTCTGTTCGGGTGGTAAAGGCCCATTACTAGTGTACACCTAATTCCACATTCTGTTTCCATAGGGATAAATCTGTTTCTTCTTCTGTCTGTTTCTGATCGGGTAGTAAAGGCCCATTATTAGCATTCTGTTTCTGTTAAAGTATTCTGTACCCGTTCCTGCTTCAATTTAGACAGTAGGGTGACACCTAATTCTGTTATACTAGTATTAGTGCAGAGAAGTGTAAAACAATAGTTTATATCATTCTGTTTTTCTGTTATATCTGCTACACCTATTATAGTTATCTCACATCCAGTTTTATGTCCATATCATATTATTATTATCTGTTCATATGCTGAAAGTCACTGGACTTGCCAGACTTTTTGTCTGACCCTTGTTGTTTTCGCCTCCTTTCTTCCGTTTCCCCCCCCCAGGTTATCCAAGGAGGGAAATACTTTAGCTTGATCTGGATTTCTCTTTGCTTGAAGTGCTTAAAGTATGGCTTGGCTCTGTATAGCTTCCGTTCCATGGGGATTATGATTTTAAACTATGCATTTTGAAGGCTTTTGTACAAGACTGATATTTTGTACTTGAATTCTGAAATTTGAGAGGATGTAACCATATTAATTTATGTTTCCGCAGTAATAAAGTTAAAATTTTTCAAGTACTGTTTTATCTGTCTTGTAAGTTTCTGTTCTGTTTACTAAAATGCTCCACCAAAGTTAAGGCATTCCCTTTGTGAGTGACCTTAACGGAGGTGGGGTGTTACACTTGGTATCAGAGCTGAAGGTTACCAGATTGGGTAAAGTTTTTGAAAACTATTTTCAAAAAGGTTTTGGAAAGGAAGTATTTTCAAAAATAAAGCTTATTTTGAAAAAAACATGATCCCCAAGAGCCATATATCTTTCTTTCAGTCCTTTTTTGTATTGAACCTTTCCTTTTTCGTTCCAGCATGTCTGAAGCATCTGAGATACCAGAGGGTGTTCATGTACCCGGTTGGTTTCGTCAATATCTTGAGGCTAGGACCGCCGCTGCAGGTCCAGCAAATGATCCCCCTCCTCCACCCCCTCCTCGTGCAATTGCTTTCTCAAAGATCTGTAGAGATTTTAGGGCCATGGGTGGGAAGGATTTCAAAGGAACTGAATCATTCGTAGAAGCAAGGAATTGGCTCAAAAAAACTGAGGATCTATTCGTTATCTTCGAGGTGGACGATAGGCAGAAGGTACAGTTGGCAGTATGGCTGCTCAAAGACGAAGCTTCCTACTGGTGGGAAGTCACTAACGCCGAGAGGCCGGTTGAGACATGGATGGATTTCAGAACAAGGTTTGAGACAAAATTCCTCTCGCAAGCTGAACGAAGTTTACAATTGGAAAAGTTCTTGTCTCTTAAGCAAGGAAGTATGACGGTCAAGGAATACGTCAACCAGTTCAACCAACTAGCAAGATTCGGATTGGATTTAGTCAACACTCAGCATAAAAAGGCTCTCCGCTTTGTTAAAGGATTGAATGAGCCACTGCACAGCCTAGCCATGACCCATGTACCCATGGGAGCAACTTACGAGAAATTGGTGGATATGGCACTACTGCACGAGGAAGACAAGGGCCCGAAAGAGACAAAGAAGGAAGAACCACAGAATAAGAAAGCGGGGCCCAAAAAGGAAACACAAAAGAAGGATGAGAAGCCTGAAGATAAGAAGGGGAAAAAGTGCTTTACTTGTGGGAGCTCAACTCATCTGAACAAGGATTGCAGAAAAAGGAAGGGCGCTTGCTTCAACTGTGGGGAGATGGGACACTTCACTAGGGACTGCCCGAAGAGACGAGGACAAGGAGGGCAGGCGAACACTCTTGAGGCTAGTGGCTAGGATAGAAATAGGAATTTTTTTATATTAGGTTTAATTTCTTTATCTGATTGTGACTTTTTCTGATTTTGGTATTTTGATTTTGTAATCGATACTCTGCACTTTAATGCTAGTATTATTTCTGAATTCCGCTATAGACTCAGACCCATAAGGGTTGTGGATCATCTGTTTGAGACTGGGGTTTGAGGGATATCTGTGTTAGGCGTCAAGTATGACGCATACATTCTGAGTTTTCGTGGGGTATCAATTTGATGTTGGTTTCGGTCTTTGGGGCCGATACTTAGGACCCATGTCTAATGGGAACCAAATTTTCGTTCTATCTGTACTCGCTTCCATCATTCGACTGTATCCTATCGATCGAATATTTGAACTTTAGGTAGAAACTAATGGGTGTAAACATGTGTTTGAGACATGTTATGTTTGATGGTTGCAAGTGGATGCAAGTGGTTGCTAGTGGTTGCCCGTGGATGCATATACACACACTAGGCACTAGATCGGCTCGAAAACACTCTCATACTGCATATGGATGGGTGAGCATTTTTCAATTCTTGTGGATGCAAATTGGTTGATTCAGCACATGGATGTTGCATTTGAGTGAATGGTTGTGCACTCATATAGAAATAATATATATCATCAGAATTCTATTGCATACATGTTGGACTCATGGCACTAACATGATTTGCATTAAGGAGGTCGACTGAATCAGTGGGCCGCCTGATTTTGCATTAGATACGGACATGAACACACACTGTGCATTTAAACATGAAAGCATTAGAAGTCTATAAGGACAATGGATGCCTGTGGTTGATGATTGAGTAGATGGATGATTGGATGGTAGGACACATTCTTCTTAACTTGAAGATTTCGGGGACGAAATCCTTTTAAGTGGGGGAGAATGTAACACCCCGTATATTCTATAACCGTGAAAGTCATAAATTAAAGTATAATTAATTTGAAATCAAGGAACTAAGGGAAACGGGATACGCCATTGCGTTCGTCTCGGAAAAATACGCGAAATAGAGTCCGAGTTTTCGAAAAACGGAGTCCGTATGAAGAAGATATAGCCTCTGGAAGTTTCTGAATTAAGTTTAAAATTCGAACAGCTCAGAATAAAACAGTTTAAAATTAAAACCGGGCCCAATTGGCCAGGGCGGGAAAATCCCGCCAGATGCACCCAGGTCGACTGGGCTGTCGACCTGGTCTAACCAGGTCGACAGGGCTGTCGACAGGGTTGTCGACAGGGCTGTCGACCTGGTCCAGAGACAGGTCGAACCCAGTCCAACCCGGCTGGCCTATTCTCTGTTAGTCGATTTTCTATGGTCTGCTTTGTCATTAGGGCTAGGTGGCAGGCTCTAATTGGTCTCTCTTTCGAATGAATGGCTACGATCAATCCAAGCAACATCAATGGTCCTAATCAGTTCCTAACCTCTATAAAAAGGACCCTAGACTCTACCTAGGTTTCTTGCACAATTCTCTAGCCTCCATTGCTCTCTTCTTCTAATAAAAAAATAAAAATGGCGTCTCTGCTCTGCTGGAATTAAAACTAGAAGATAATCAACATCAGCCTAAGCAACTCAATTCAAACTAGAGGTTAAAGTTCTGCAAAAGATTCTACAACAAGTTAAAAGTTCTTTCTTTAATCCAATCAAGGCAAGTACAGTTATTCTCCGCTATAAACGTTAATTATAATTTTGATATGCATTTAAATCTGAGTTTGAGGTTGTATTCTCTTCTGTTAGATCTGTTTTCTGTGACTGTTCTATATTCCTTTCTTCTTTTCTGTTTCTATAGCCAGGCTACCACGAGCCTGTGCCTAATCTCATAAGAGATGAACGTATGAACGCAAGTTTTGGGATGAATGATGAGAAATTTGACAAAACCAAATTGAATGTATGACTTTAGGTCTGAGGCATAAAATATATTGGACATATGACTTGGGATTGGATGCATAAATTTGACTATGAACATATAATTTATGCATGTTGTATGCATAGTTATGCTGTAATTTAGACCTGTAATTAATTAGAAAAAAAAATAGCATATGTTATAAACTAGTTTTAGACCTATGCATATTTTGTGATAAAAGAAGAAGAGGAACCACTGTAAAGATTACATATGATTTGAGACTTTGGACAAAATGCATATAAAAAGGCAAGATCTGATTTTTAGAAGATATGGTTTAAAGATTTATATTATTGGGGATAGTTTGCATAATAATTCATGACATGAAAAGAAGGAAGATATGGAAACTTAAGATTTACATTAATTAGGATATCTATGATTGTAATTACACCTAAATAGGGATTTTTGGATATATGACATGCATTGAAATTAATGGTTATATTTGGTATAATCTATATTGGAACATATGTTATATGGCAAATTATGTCCATATTCTGCGCTTAAGCAAACATGGAATATATGTTGTGAATCATGAAAAAATTATGTAGGCATATGAATTTAGGCCTAATTTATGACTAGGCAAGGCATGTAAATAGAACCTTTAGAATTATTAGGTTTGCTAAATCTGCTAATTTGCTAAGTTGCCTAAACTGCTAGTTTTGTTATATTGCCTAGACTACTAATTAGATTGAAATGCCAAATCTGTTAAATTTGTCTGTTGAGATGCCTAATCTGTTATATGCCAAAATCTGCTAAGTGCTAAATCGGTTAAATCTGTTAAGTCACCCAATCTGCTAAAATCTGTTATCTGCTATATCAGT
The DNA here is from genome assembly GCA_030737875.1 of Allium sativum. Classification (NCBI taxonomy): domain Eukaryota; kingdom Viridiplantae; phylum Streptophyta; class Magnoliopsida; order Asparagales; family Amaryllidaceae; genus Allium; species Allium sativum. Next base: position 395,552,988 of record CM060922.1, read on the forward strand.
TGAGTTGATGTGATCATTCTGTTATTGATATAATCTGAATTGGCATATATATTGGGTGTGCGCATAAACGGTAAATAATTAATTAATTGGCCGCAAAGATGAATATGGCTAACTCGAGGTTAGAATGAGTTTGCGACGTAAATCTGCCCGGAACCGCCCGGCACATCCAGTGGCCGCAAACAATAGGTTCTAATGTGAGAAGTTAGTCATAACATGCGTAAGACACGAGGTTAGGTCTGGCTTGTGGCAGAAGTCTGCCCGGAACCGCCCGGCATATCCAGCGGCCACAAGCTACCGACCTAATGTGAGAGGTCTGTGCATTAATAATTAATTAATGCAAATCTAAGATAAGAATGACGTCTAAAACGTATTGGGGGAAAATAGGGTTAAACCAAAGGGATTAATAGATGTAGTAAAATCCGTCCATGAATCTGTAGGCCCAATACAAAGTTAGACAAATCTGAAAAATCTGTACATCTGATCCGTTAGTCTGAAAACTTGTTAACTCAATTTGTGAACTAGTAAATCTGAATTCTGTATGTCTGAACTTGTAAACAAATAAATCTGAAATCTGTTAGTTTGGGGACACAAGGTTAGGAGGGGAATTACTTGTGTCATCTGTTGTTTGGGACCCATATTAGTCAGTAACCCTTTCTGGTATCAAAACTTTGACCCAACAGTAGGTAGGGTCCGGGCACGCTTACTGAACTAATTATAAGTGGTTCATTCTGATAATGGCGAGGGGTGTTGATGGTGCGTTCCAACCGGGTCATGTGCGTGCATGGATCCCGGTCTGCCTCTGAGGATGTAAGACGCCGTGACATCTGTAAATAGGTCTGTGCCAATTGGTTGCCACTTTAGGGAGTGATACACCCTACTGTGGGGCCGACACAGGATATTTATGTATTAGGGAGCCGATCGCTTGGGGTAGGGTTTTAGGGTACGCTTAGTTCTGTCTGTTTCTGTTGGTACCGTCTGTTTCTGTTGGGTGGTAACACCTGTCTGTTTCTGTGTGGTACCGTCTGTTCGGGTGGTAAAGGCCCATTACTAGTGTACACCTAATTCCACATTCTGTTTCCATAGGGATAAATCTGTTTCTTCTTCTGTCTGTTTCTGATCGGGTAGTAAAGGCCCATTATTAGCATTCTGTTTCTGTTAAAGTATTCTGTACCCGTTCCTGCTTCAATTTAGACAGTAGGGTGACACCTAATTCTGTTATACTAGTATTAGTGCAGAGAAGTGTAAAACAATAGTTTATATCATTCTGTTTTTCTGTTATATCTGCTACACCTGTTATAGTTATCTCACATCCAGTTTTATGTTCATATCATATTATTATTATCTGTTCATATGCTGAAAGTCACTGGACTTGCCAGACTTTTTGTCTGACCCTTGTTGTTTTCGCCTCCTTTCTTCCGTTTCCCCCCCAGGTTATCCAAGGAGGGAAATACTTTAGCTTGATCCGGATTTCTCTTTGCTTGAAGTGCTTAAAGTATGGCTTGGCTCTGTATAGCTTCCGTTCCATGGGGATTATGATTTTAAACTATGCATTTTGAAGGCTTTTGTACAAGACTGATATTTTGTACTTGAATTCTGAAATTTGAGAGGATGTAACCATATTAATTTATGTTTCCGCAGTAATAAAGTTAAAAATTTTCAAGTACTGTTTTATCTGTCTTGTAAGTTTCTGTTCTGTTTACTAAAATGCTCCACCAAAGTTAAGGCATTCCCTTTGTGAGTGACCTTAACGGAGGTGGGGTGTTACAGGTTTCAAACAATCAAACACATATTTTATTTGTGCAGTTGGGCGATGTGTAAAATTTATCATCCCAATCCATGTCAGTCAAATCAGTGTACATAAACAAACCGTCTGGTTTGTAAATGAATATTTTATTTTATTCACTTCACGTTAAAAACTATATTTTTAACGATAAAACATTTTATTTTTAACATATGAATTTCTATTCAGTTCATTCTTCAAATAAAATGGTATTTTTATTTTTCTAACTTATTTTAGAAAATTTCGGCGGCATAACGGCACGATACTAGAAACGGGACAAGGCCTAGCCTTATCCCCGGTCTAGTGAAGGCCCACGCCATTCACACATCAATCAATCCATTCATTTCACCAAACAATTCAATTTCAAATCAAATCATCTAACTAATCTATGCAACCAAACAAACAAGTCCATGGTCTGTGGACGATTGTGTCGGGTGCTACTAAGCACCGTCTGCATCCTAGTATATATGCATATAACTAGAAAATGAAATTGAAAGGTGAGAAATTCTCACTTATAGTTATCCAGTCATCTTGACTCTTCATTAATAGAAATCTTCATTGATCTCGCCTTTTGTCGCTTTCGTTGCCCGTATTCACTACATATGTAAAAATCGAATTTTTACTTCGATGTTCAATATATAAAAATCATATTTTTACTTCGTTGTTCAATATATAAAAATCATATTTTTACTATGCTATTCAATATATAAAAGTCGAATTTTTACTTCGTTGTTCAATATATAAAAATCGAATTTTTACTATGCTATTCAATATATAAAAATCGAATTTTTACTATGCTATTCAATATATAAAAATCGAATTTTTACTATGCTATTCAATATATAAAAATCGAATTTTTACTTCGTTGTTCAATATATAAAAATCGAATTTTTACTATGCTATTCAATATATAAAAATCGAATTTTTACTTCGTTGTTCAATATATAAAAATCGAATTTTTACTATGCTATTCAATATATAAAAATCGAATTTTTACTATGCTATTCAATATATAAAATCGATTTTTTACTTCCTTGTTCAATATATAAAAATCGAATTTTTACTTCGTTGTTCAATATATAAAAATCGAATTTTTATATCAACAAAAATCGTATTTTTCCATTATGAAAAATCTAACCTTTCTCTAATGGAAGATCATAACTTTCTACTAATAAAAATCTGATCTTTAGCGAATAAAAATATCGTCTTTATTTAACCTGAATCTATAAACAAAATCAGATTTTTATTAACACTAATTTATAAACAAAATCAATTTAAAACTTACAGTGGATGATTGGGGGGAGGAAGATGGGGGTTGCTCGCGTCTTCAGGCGGAGGCGGGGCCCTCCTGGGCGGCGCTGGCCATGGGGCATCGACCTGGGGTGGGGGGTCTGGGACACTGCGTTCGAATTTGGGGGTGGCTTGGGCTTGAGCGGGGAGGCGGGGGGAAAGCGAGTGATGGCGTCCTCGAGTGGAGGAGGGGCGGCGGCCCTGGCACGACGGCGCCGGCGATTGGGTGGAGTTGCTCCGTCGAGGGCTTCAACCGATTTTTTGTTTTGTTTTTTTCTTCTAAAATGAACGGGGCTGATAAAGGAATGGGGGGGTCTGGAGATAAAGGTTTTTTTTATATCATATTTAATTCCCTAGAGTTGACTTTTATTTTGAACTCAAAATTGAGCCCACCGACTGTCGTCCATAGCTAATTACCCCCATCCCGAACATAATGGGATGTGTATCGCAAGCTGATTCGATAGTTACAATCAGTTTCCGTTGAATTTACATTTAAATTATTATATTGAATTTTAAACGTACATTTCAAATTACCGGGGTCGCATACTAACTCTATAAATTCCATAAAAATATTTTCTAGCTTCGTATTGACGATACGGTCCTAACAAAACTAGTTTCGTCGAATTCTGAGACCGTTTGAAAAATGGCCAATTTCCAGTCGATTAAAATCAACTGAAACTGGTCAAACGCGTTTTCCTTTGCCACGCTCACATATTGATTCTAAAAATTATGAAATTTAAAACCTAGCAATAATTTGACATCACAGACCCAACAAAACTGGTTTCGTCGAAATCCGAGGTCGTTTGCAAAATTTCCATTTTTAAGGGCCTGAATTCCATAGCGACTATTCAGGATTTTCAACTGGACATATCTTTTGATTCCCGCTATGAAATTTTGATTTTTTGGATTCGTTGGAAAGATATTATCAATTAGATCCTATCATTTTTGGTTTCACTAAAATCCAGATTGTTTTGCACCCGGTACATTCATTTGAAGTTTGAAATCGAATTATCGAACTACCGCGCCATTTTCAATTCTATTTATAATTATATATAATTATTTATATTCTAATGACGACGTATATAATATATACGTCGAATTATATTCAAAATAAATTTCTCGTTGATATTATTTAAAATAATTCATTTTAAATAATCAAATTCGCTAGAATTGCCAAAATAAAAATTTTAAACTGGCCCAGATTTTCGGGTTGTTACATATGGTTGTGGAAATTTGAAAGATATATTTATATCGTTATTTCCAATACAATATTTGTTGGTTTCAGAATTTGATATTGAATATAAGCCGATATATTTTCTATTTAGAGCCTTGTATTTAATATCAAATGGGATTTTGGGTTCGTCGTGAATGGTGTCTTAAATAACACTGTTCTTGGACCCAGTTTAGAAAAGAATAAATCTTTTAATTAAGATTTAGTGAAATTGTCCAGTTAATTAGTATTTAATTGGAATTGAATTTAAATTGGTTTTTGGGGTTTATCGTGAGCGGTGTTTTGAATAACACCTGTTCTTTGACCCGATTAACAATGTAAAGTGATTTTAGGTTTATCGTGAACCGTATTTTAGATGACATTGGTTCTTTAACCCAGTTAAAGACAGAATATCGATTTTTGAGAAGATTAAAACTAAGTGGAGTTTTAATGAATCTTTAATTAGATTAAAGTGATCGAGAATGGAGTATCACCATTTTTGCTCCAAAACGATAGTTAAATCTTTAATTAGATTTGAACGTGAAATGGTAATTAATATTTACTGATAACACCGTGGTGTTAGATATGGAGTATTACCAGTTTTGCTCCTTGGGATGAATAGGTAGGGATTGGGAAATAAAATAAATAATTACTTCGGTGTGGTTCGCTAATCCCGACTAGTTTGGAAAACCATAATATGGTTTGAAATGATATCCAAAGGAAGATTAAAGAATAAATTTAGAAGAATTTCTCTTTGATAAAATTAATGGGAACCTTTCCCTAAGAATGTGAAAATTTGAATAAAAGAATATTCTGAATTGGAATGAGGCGTATGTTGTGTTTGTGTAGCACTTGTTTATTATATACGCGGGTTATTCGGAAAGGCCGGGTTTATACCCACTCTGAATAACCGATTCAACGATAAATCGAAGATGAAGACGGTGGTTGAAGACTGGAGGTCTTCACATCGTTTGGATGATTACTGATGATCTTGATTGGGCTATACACCCAAGAGAAGGGAATCAGTTGGTGATCGTCCAGACGTACTTGGAGATCGATGGATATGCGAGGAATAAGGTTCCTCCGGTTTCGTTCAGACCCAGAACGAACTTGTAAATGGACTGTGTGTCTGACATTGGATTTTATTCTGTGTGATTGATTTCTATTAAATATATATTTGTTTGGCGGCGGATAATTTATTCTCTTGCTTAACGTCCTTCTCTGAGACGTACGAGCTCAGAGGTTATATATTGATGAATATCAATCTCATGGCATGAATTGCCTGTGTGGCATGCCTAAGTGGCAAATGATCAAGGCTTCTGTTGAAAAGCAAAGTCTTGTGGTTGATGATCAAAGCACGACCTGTGTGGCATAGCTTTGTGTATGGCGTTAATTCGCGAGCCTCACACCTCGGTATGAGTCAAAAACGGGATCGGACCGCAGAGAGAACACGACGTTTCTTTCTAGCTATGGGTGGTGTCAGTGACCTACCAGGCCTGACATTTACATTATTTTTCACCTGTGTGGTTGTTGGAATGCAAGGCGCCTCGGAAATAGGTCTGATAGGAACGGGAAACGTGTGTTCAGGAATAATTAATCCTCAAAAGTAGGAGAGGACCGGCCCTGAAGCATCCAGGATCGCTGTGTGTGGTCCTGAGACATTTGCTAGTGTCTCGAACGGAGAGGAACTTGCCCCTTGCCTCGAACCATGATGGAAATCCAATTTCCAATACGACCTTTGCGGTTTAATTTGTAGAGCCTAGTATGGCGACATAGTGGTATGGGACACTTATGCCGTTTATGATTGATACTTATGATTGAAGTTGTTTTCTTCACTTATAGTAATAATAAAAGATGAAATTTAGCGTATCAAGCATTCTTTGGCTATTATAAGGTAAAACCCTATTCTCCGGCTTGCGTTGCATTGTGTGATGGGACATGGGTCTTATAATAGCTTCAATTTTCTTTATTTAGCATTGCGTTGTTTGTTTTATGTACCGGTATTCTTGGGAGGAAACCCGTTCCATGTTATACGGCGTGGTCCCTTGATTTACCTAACTTTAAAAATAAAGATTAATAACTGTTTTAGTTCTCACACCAGTCACATGACTGACTTGGAGTTTATTATTTTACCTAAACTCTGGGTGCCCTTATTTTCGACACGGGCAGCTAGTAGTTTTGGTTTTGCAGATTTATATTCACAGGATCCTGGTTTATAGCTGAAGTGATATTCAGGAAGCTCTGTATCCGCGTATTGCCTTCAGTTGTGTGTTGTATTATTTTTCTGCTGCTATGTATTTAAATGTAATTTAAATCTCTGATATTATTCTGATGTGTAATATTTATTCATACTCTGTATATTCTTGTATTCTGATGGAATTGTTGTAATAAACAATGAAATGTTCTTCTGTTTGTGTTCTGATTTGTCTTGTCCTCAAAGTAATTCGCTCTTTCTCTTCTCTTCGGAGACCGCGGAAGTTCGGGTCGTTATAGATTAACTCTAACTGGTTAACTCCTTTTGATTAACTCCTTCTCAAATAAGTAATATTCGATTCACTCTTCGTCCGTATTCAGTTTCAAATATCGATGTTGAAATTGATTCTTACTTCTTTATATAAGTCCTGACTTATATATTCCATTTATCCAATGATAAATATTTTACTTAATTTATAAAATATTATTCATAAATTAATCTTCTCCATTTATCTGTTAAAACAGATTTCTATTTACAATCTACTATTTTAAAGTTCTATTTATTTCCCAACTAATTCCTTTTCTATTTGATTTACAAATATTTCCTTTTCTAATCCTAATTTTTCCCAATAAATATTCCTTTTATAATATCATATTTATTTCCCATAAATATTTCCTTTTACAACTCTGTTTATTTTCTAAATAAATCTTTCCTTTTTAAACTCAATTTATTTTATAAATAAACATTGCTTTTCAATTCTATTTATTTAACAAATAACTATTCTTTTTTTAATATCATATTTATTTCCCATAAATATTTCCTCTTTCTATTTATTTTACAAATATTTCCTCTTTCTATTTATTTTACAAATATATATTCCTCTTATAAAATCCTTTGATTTTATAATCATTTTCTTTTATAAAATTCTTTGATTTTATAAATATTTCTTTTTCAATATAACATTGAAAATTTCCTTTTTAACATTCCCGTATTCCTCATGGTATTAACTTACCATATAACAATGACAGGTATCATTCAAACATACAAAATCAGCAACAGATTTCATATCACATCATATAACACAATATATGAAAAACAGTAAAATAAATGTTGAGGAATCCAGTTGGATTCCTCCGACCTGTTTCCCTGCATCCACAGATGTTACATAATATAATTCACATCATTTTCTTTTCAATATGAATATTCTGCTAAACAGAATCAATATATGATTAACGATTTATATATATATCGTTATCTATAATTTCAAGCAATATATCAACAGTTCATTCAAACAGTCAACACACAACAATCAGTCATCATTTAACAGTTCTAAATATACGTTATAAAAATATGAACTGGTAGAGTTGGTGAGTTTTACTCACATTGGACGATCATCATTAAATAACGATAATTGTCGGTTGATTCAGACGACAGTTTATTTCGCTATAAATTGTAACGAGCTCTAATTCACTCCCAGTTTGTTCCATTGTGTAGCCCCCATCTATACGATCCCAATGGATCTCGTTTCGCTGAAAACCGATATCGTATGAGGAAGTTATGACTTATACAAGTTTAAATGAGTATTTACATTGTTTAATTTTATTTCTTTAGCAAATTGGGCTCACACACAAAAGTTCGGCCCAACAACATATGATCTCGTGACCCTTTCTTCCTCGTGACTTCAAAATGCCGTGCTCCTGTTAATTCCCAAAAATCATGGCGTGTTTTATTCCATACCCAACCTCCTCCATCTCTCAACGATATCAAATATCGTCTTCACCGTTCATCACCTCGTCGCATGAGCTTCCCCTCCATCCCCTTGAATTCACGCTCGGTCTCCCCTTGAATTTTCCGTCGACAGTCCTTTATTTACTATCGCAATAAACATGCGACAAAAACTGCATCGATCTCCTTCAAACTTCCGGAATAAGTGCCAATCCCTTTAACAAACTCAAACATCAACCTTACATCACGAATTGATGCACCTTCGCCTCCCAAGATCGAACCCTAAGGCGAACAGGACACGCTGTAGAGAACGACGCGACCCAAAAATTTGTGTTAACCCAATTGAATCTCATACAGAAATGAAGCTCCCATCATAAGGAATTCAACAATATAATTCTCGTGATTTAAGGAGTTGTATTTGATTTTTAATGATTTTAAGAAGTTGCTATTTTTGTTTGAGAAGAGCAAACTGGCGGCCTGACTTTGCTTGACCGTGGCAAGTAAAAGGTTAGGGTTTAGGATGTAGTGGGGGTATTTATAGAATAGGTTATATATTTATTTAATCGATTATTATATTTATTTTATTGAACCATTACTTTCATTTAGCATTTAAAAATTCATATGATCACATACGATACCCAAAAATCATGAAAATTGGCATGTAGCTACAGTTCGACATTACGGACCCAACGAAACTGGTTTCGTCGAATTCCGACTTCGTTTGCTCACACAACGTATTTTTAAAGTCCAATAATTGACTATTTTTCAGATTAAAATCTCGTACGATCAAAAATCACAAAAATTGAAATCTAATAATAATTTAATATTACGGATCAAACAAAATTAGTTTCATCGAAAACGGAGGTCGTTTGCAAAGCTGGCTATTTTTAAAGCTCTAAATAAACCCTTATAAATATTAATATATTTAAAAATAATTAAATTTAATATTTATAAATAAATATTATCGTATATATTCACAATAGATTACCATACAGCTCCAGAATAAATATATATGGGTTTACAACTCGATATTTCATCATCAGGGTTATATCGATATTCGATTTATATTTAAATCCTTTTATAAATCGTTATAAATTATAAAGGAATTCCGTCACGACTTTTCAAAAATTTGATTTGGGCATAAATCAAAATTTACACAATGAAATCCCAATTTTTCTCTTCCATTAGAAAAATATAGTTCACCAGCTCCGAATGTTTTTTGTTTCATAGAAATCCGATTTAAAACGGATTCTGTATATTCATTTAAAGTTCGAATCGCCAAATAGCGAACTACCAAACCATTTCGAGCTCGATTATAATTATAATATAAATTATACGTTCAACTGTCGTTTAAATAATATATTCGTTATTCTAATTCAATTCTAAACTGAATTAAGTATCATAAATGAACCAATTCACACAATATTGTGAATTCAGTTATTTTCGACTAGCTCGGAATTATAATATTTTTTTATATTATAAGTATTAATTAAATATTCAATATTATTTAATTAAACCATTTTATATCTCTAAATTACTATTTAAATAATTAAATTAATTAATTGTTATACCGTAAAAATACGGGACATTACAGAAATAATAATTAAGTGTTAATGATCTTAACGCTTATGTAAATGATGCGATTATGTGATAGTTGGAAGTTAACGATTGTTAATGACCGTTAACGAATGTTAATCATGTGCTAAACCCGTATAAGTTAAATTAGATGGTTTAGGAACTTTAAAAAGTGAAGCAAATTACATGTGTTAAACAGTCTGTGCAAGTACAAACGCCCGTCTATATATGATAGACGTCTAATACAAGGTTTAGGAAAAATTCCTGGACTTTGTGCAGATGTTTGTCGTATTTGATAGACGTCTGTCCAAGGTCTCAGGAAATTTTTCGGAAAACCACAGACGTCTGTCAACATATGGATAAACATTTGTCAGTGTATTTGGGGTATATCCAGAATACGTTGACATACGTCTGACCATATAGATAGACGTCTGGCCATATAGACAGACGTATGTCCTAGCAACAGCTGTTTAATTCTGAAAGAGTTTCTCTTAGTTTTCAAAGGTCACAACTTTTCTTTTAAGCCCTAAATTATTTTTCAGTGGACACATTATTTCAAACGAAGAGTTTTACATCAAAGGTTGAATCCCTTCATAAAAGCTTTCAATTGTTATAAATATATCTTAGATTGAAGGTTTCCGATCACCTAATCTCTCTGAATCTTTTCTTTATTCTCTAAGCTTTCTATATTAATTATCTCTCTAAATCTTTCAATCAACACACAAATCTTCTATATTTCCAAGTTATTCAACTCTTATATCAATACAAGAAGATTATATGAGAACTCTATACGATTCAGTCAAAATACGTGTTGTAAAGAACACAATATTGTCAAAGCATCTTTTCATTTGTAAAGCCTATTCCTTCGGGCTATGCGAGGGCACTTTGTGATAGTAAGAAACCGAAGGAGAGCTTCGGGATTGAACGTAGGACGGAAAATTCAAACCAGGATAAAATACCGGTGTGATTGCTTCTTACTTTACTTACTTTATTGCTTACTAGTTATTATCATTGCTTGTTATAGTTATATCCACATACGATCCACATGTAGAATTTTAATTTGTATCAGAGCAAGGTTAGATCAAATTATAGTAAGTTGTATTTACACCATTTTAATGTGGCAAGTAATAGCATATTTCAAGAATGTTAGTCCACACAACGTCCCTCACTTTTTAATAGATCTTATTATACTTATTAGTCAACTCACATAAGAATTTTTATGGAAGCAAACGACTTAGAAATTTGGGCTGCTTCTCAAAACAAATATGAAGCACCAACTACTGAGTTGAGTGCGTGGACCGATGCTCAAAAAACCGCAACTTCTAACATTTAAAAGCTACGAATATTTTACTTTGTGCATTAGATAAAAATAAATTTTCACGTGTCATGATCTGCACCACTGCCTATGATATACAACGAACTTTACAAATCACTCACGAAGGCACTACGAAAGTTAAACAAACAAAAATATTAATTTTGCAAAAACAATTTTCATCTTTTAAAATGAAAGCTAATGAGTTGATTAGTGATATGAATACTAGATTTCAAACTATTCAACATGATCTCATGGCACTTGGAGTCAAATTTACTGATTTTGATTTATTTATACGCATTTTAAATTCTTTAACTAATAAGTGGGAAAGAAAAGTGTTAGCCATAGAAGAGGCAAATGATCTTTCTCAACTCAAAGTTGAAGAATCAATTGGAAATTTTGTTGTCCTATGAAGCTAACTTGCAGGCTAGAAAAGAAAAAAATAGCTTTTCCGATAAATAATGAGGATTCTGACTTAGATGAGGAAGAAATAGTGTTTATAGCTAAGAACTACAAGTTCAAGAAATTCAAAAAATGACCAAATTTCAAAAGAATGGAAAACCAAGTTCAATAAACCAGACGACAATCAAGTGATTCGAATGCAATGAATTTGGTCATATGAAGAAAGATTGTCCAAAGATCCTCAATGAAAAGAAGCATAAAAATGAAAATTTTAAAAAGAAAAGAAGAGCCTTCCAAGTTACATGGGATGACTCTAGCTCTTCCTCATCTGATAGTGACAGTGACGCGACTCAGAACAAGAAAACGTATTCTTTATGGCAGACGCAGATGAGATATTTCCTGAACTCACTTATAATGATATCTTGGAAATTAGTATGGAGTTAAATGATAAATTTAGAGAGTAAAATAAATTAAATAACGAATATATTGCTAGAATAAATAGAATGGAAATTGAAACTAGTTTATTAAAAGACGAGAAAACCATTCTAGAAGAGGAATTAGAAAACACACAGAGTAAATGTAAAGAGTTAACTTCGGAAAATGACTCTTTATCAAAAGAATTAGGAAAAGTTAAACCAGAAAATAATGATATTTTGGACAAAAACATAACCTTAAGTAGTAATCTAGAAGTCTCATTATCTAAAATTTCTAAACTCAAAAATGAGTTGGAAAAGGTTACTACAAATATTTCAAAATTTAATAAAGGAAAAAAAAAAGTCTAGATCATTTGATCAAAAATTCAAAACCATCTGCAAATAGAAACAAATTAGATTTCAAAAAGGATTCAAAAACTAAAAATTACAATTTTATATATAAAAAGGATAAATTCTAATAAAAAGATAGAGATACCTAAGAAGGTAAAAATATGGATTCCTAAGTCCAACAATAAACTTATTAGACAAAATTATATAATAAAAGTCCTACAGAATGTAGTTCATAATTCATATTATGCTTTTGAAGGTCCCAAACCCACATGGGTATGGCTACCTTCTTCGCCTAACATTTACGACTCTAACGGAGGAAGTGAGTACCAATTAAAACTTCTTATCTTGTAGTATCCAAACCAACCCAAAAAGAGAAATGAATTTTAGATGGTGGCTGCTCCAAGCATATGACGGGAAATAAAAACATGCTATCAAATTAACATATATGGATGGTGGCACAATAGCATTTGGCGATAATTCAAAAGGATAAGTCATTGGCATTGGTGAAGCCATCAATATAGGTATATCCAATTCTTCCATTATATCTAATGTTTTGTTAGTTAAAAATTTGAAGCACAACCTTTTAAGCATTAGTCAACTTTGCGATAAAGGATTTAAAATTAGTTTTGAAAAGAATAAATCACTACAAGAAAATATGTTATTAATAACGCCATTTAATAACATGTTATTCTAAACTATTATTGTTTATGATTAAACATTTCTTTTCAACTCATTTTGTTCTATACGTGCTGTGTAACACGCTTTTCGCTCCAAAATTTTCTTCCTTCCCTCCATAATCACAAATTGGCAAATTCTATTTCAACCCATAAATATGCTGAGTAGCCCCCCGTTTTAACAAAAAAATACGAGGACGAAAATGCCCTTTCTATGTTATATTTTTTTTCCTGTTTTTTGAACATCTCGTAGTCTCCTTACGTGGTTCATCGGTGTACCTCGTAGCAGCACTACGTGGTCTTTGAAAGAACCACGGAGAGCTGCTACGAGGTACACGGATGAACCACGTAGGGCTGTTACGAGGTACACTAATAAACCACGCATTCTCTCTACGTGGGAGGATATTTTTGGATTTTTTTTTAAATTAGTGGGGGCTACTCAGCAAAATCGGGAGTATACTGGTTTTTTCATGCTTTGGGGCTACTCAGCATATTGCTGGGTTCGAATAGAATTTGCCTCACAAATTAGCCCGTTTCTCCCTCTCCAAAAATAATCATTTTCCTATCCCCTCCCAAATTTATTTCCAATCAAAAAACCCTAATCAACACTGTCCACTCCATCTCATCTCAGATCTTCGTAGCTGTTCTCCGTTCGTTCCTCAGTAGTCGACTCAACGATGTCTGGATCCCTAATCTCGGGTGTTCGGTTTCACCTTTCATCGTAATAGCAGCTCAATGTAAGTTGATTTTTCCATAAATTGTGTGTCAAACTTAATACTCTCCCCGTAAGTTTATCTGGATTGTGTGTTAAACTTAATAGCAGCTCTCCTCACTAGTCTAACTCAACGATGTCTGAAACCCTAATCGATTTTGCCTTTCATCGTTTTGGCCTTACGCCTTTCATCGTAAGTTTTATCTTCTTAAGAAGTTTAATGTATTATTTAAAGATAATTGGTTTCCTCTTTATGCTCATGTGTGTATATGTAGATGCGACTTAACACATTTATGTGGGTGATTGGGTGCTTAATTTGCTCACTGATTAATCCTTTCATATTCACTCTGCAGTACATTCGAGAGCAGCTACATGCAATTGAAGATGCCATCCAACATTCTTGGATGACTACTCAAATAGGTATCCTTGTCCGACACAGGTAGTATACACAAATTTACCAATTGATTCACCTTAGTAATTTAAACTGTTTGCATCAGATCAGTAATTTGTGAGGCATTATATCAGTTTTAATGTAGGTAACCAATATTTGATTAGAATCATGTGAACTATGTACATTAGAAATTTAATATAGTCATTTCTATAATTGTTCGACAGGAACTCAATTTTTTTCAAACCATGCAGACACAATATAAAATAGAACAACATCGGTAAATTAACCACCCAACACTGGCTTTGGATTTTCTTAGCAAACACGACTTTTGTAGCATTTACCTAAAAATATGAACGTGATATCCTTTGCATTAAAAAAGTATGCCCACTCTGCTTAACCTCTTCATGCTACTTGTGCAAGTTATGTATTTTGAACTCTTTGTTTCAGTGAGATGCCAAACATTTAGAGCAGTTACGAAAGAACCATCTATATCCAGTGAACATGTGGATGAGCCATTTACAATTTTTGATGATTTAAAAAAAAACTGCAGTGGACACGAGCAATATAATCTTTGAATTCATTGGTGAGCTTGCTGTCTATTTATATTCACAGGTTGGATTCATTTGCTTTGTTCATATGTATATTCATATAGATACAACAGTAATGTTTTTACAAAACATTGGCATTTGAAGACTCGAGGTATTATTGGATGTGTAACCCGTAACTTGCAAATAATAAATTTTGAAGGATAGGCAAATTTCCACCTGCTTAGAGTCTATTTTCTTACTATTCCAATTTCCATGGAGTTAATGTGGCAATTTACTGGAAATTCGGCTACATGATGACTTGAGGAAGCTACATGATGTCCGATTTTTGTTAAAATGTAATCCAGACATTAACCTAGAAGACATGTTGATGCCTGATGGCGCTGTTTATCAACACTACAGTTGCTAACTGATAGTCGTCGAAGATCTATATTATTCAATTTAAAAGCCCATATGTTGGCCTGAAATTGAAAATCTCTTTTAGAAACAGTCAACAATAATCACAGATACTAGGGTTACTGAGTTTTCATTTATCATTGAATGTTCCTGTAGGACTCCAAAGTTGGATAATCGTTAGATGGAAAACCTTATACTGGAGTATCCCTTATATTGTGTTCTGCTAGCAATATATATCGATACCACAAAACCCTGCAAAACATGTTTAATCATCGTCCAAATGATAATGGGATCCACTTCTTTGGTTTTTCCTTTAATTAATGATGTCTTTTCTGTCCTACAACATCGATACATTATTATGATCCTCTTATCATATGACCTTATATGTTACCATCTTATAATAATTTTATATAGGAACGAGGATCATATTCTGGGACATGAGAGATTCTTACCTTTCTTGCTTATATCAGGGAAATGTAGAAGGTGCACGCATTGAAAATGTCGTACAACAACTTGATGAAGTAAGCCAATAAATGGAAGGACAGTAATAATGCTTATTTGCTTTCAGATGAATAATTATTTTTTATGAGTATCATGTTTAATATGCAATCATTTTTCCTATTTATTTGTAAAGTATTAACCATTGCATGATCAACTTCAATTTATAGCTGTATCTTTTTCTGACTTATGTGAACTTTTTGCACCGAAGGTCCTGGATGATATATGTGATTTAATAGTTGACACACTCAAGGATCGAATTATTTCAAGCATCTGCAAAGCATCAATGGTATGACCCTTTATATTACTATTTAATTTCAAGCAAACAATTATGTGTTTAAAGAAACATAGACAAATTTTCTTTCCTTTTCTTATTTTTTTTTTCCTCTTCAAATTATGCATGAAGGATGGATATGTATGGGTGTTACTGGATGGAGGTCCATTCAGGGCTTTTCTGAGACTGATGTTGCCTTGATGCAGGAAGATCTTAATGTTCTGAAGGTACTGAGTCTTCTATGTCTGCATGCACTTATTACATAGAGTATCACTGTTCACAATTTGTTCCGTGTTGATTATTTTCCTTTTATCTTGTGAGCCTGGATTGTGCTGCTGCTTTTTTTTAATATATTAGTATTGTTATGTTCACCAGCCATAAAGATTTTTAATGGGTTAGTTCTGATTATAATACAGAACATAAAGCCGGGTTCTTTTTTGTGGAGATAGTAAATTGATATTATACAAGACCATGTCAGCTTACAAACTCTATAACAAGAGTAGTTAATGGGAATAAACTGCTATCATTTAAATAGAAATGGGTGTGTATTCATTACCAGATCAAAACATGCCTATAAGTAATCATCTGCATTTTCCATTTTCTCTTCCTATATTAAAAAGGGGAACAAGACTTAAGAACAACTTATTGGTCATATTAGGATTATCTGGAGTTTATGTTTTGCGTTTCTGAAATTTTGTTTTCATTGACTAAGATGGCCATTCTGGAGTGTATACATTAAAGGCATCAGTTTATTTTCATTCATTTAAATATTTTAAGTATTAGAAATTAGCATGCAAATCTTTAGTATAAACTTGATAAAAGGTAGTAAAAAGTCATGGATAGCTAAGAATCTTGTATACGGATTCTGTCTATTTGCATTAGGCTTTTGAATGTTGCAATCAGCTTATCATATATGGAACCGTGATAAAGTCAACTTTTGATTTATGTTGCATCAATAAGAGTATAATTTAACACTAAGCCTCTTCTTTTTGGTGTTGGATCGATACTTGTCTAGGTCATCAACAGTTTTAGGTCGGTACTTATTGTTCTTGGCTATTCTCTTCCATTGTAGCATCTCCTCATGTGAAAAACTGTAGTGCCTTTAGAGTTGACATGAATGTACATAAAGGCTCAAGAAACCTTGCTTGAATTCTACTGACATTGGCATAATGCCTTGATTGAATGCTCGTTTAAACCCAACTAAAATGCATTCGGAGACCATTCATTGCAAATCTAATATCATTTTCAATGAATATTTTTTGTATAATACTGAATTTTTTGAACAAATATGGTCCAAATTTAAAACAGTTACAATGCTTGAATGATCAATGAGCATCAGTCATTTTCTTCAAGAGGTATAGCCTGTACATCAAGAATTAATCATGCATAATCCTACATAACAACGTACGATCCATTCTGTTGAACTCAGCCATGACAAAAGATAAAATCCAGTCCAGTTGTCCAAACTGAATTACAAACCTATATTGGTTTTTGTCTAATTGATGCGATTAAGGTATCTTTGTCCACTTATTTCGTTTGTGGTCCCTTGGTCAAGTTCCTTCTATCTAATTTCATTATATGATGATGATTATAAGATACTATTCATCCAGTATTTTCATTTATTATATATATTTTGTTATTTCCTTTTTTACATATGTATTTTGTGTATATATTTCTAGAGATGTTGATTAACAATCAATTCTTTTATTGCTGTTAAGCAGTAGATGTGTTCATTCAGCTGCCAAATATCACATGTTTTCATTCACAATAATAGTATATCTGCTTCTTTTACATAGAATGATGGGTGTTTTTAGATCCATGCCTACATTTCTCGAATCAATGAAAGCAGTAAATTATGATGTGCCCTTAAACAAGAAGCAAAGGTGAAAACTAATCACATTACTGATGCCCATATTGCTGTGCTTATAGTCCAACATTGATGATTAACGTTTGGCATTAAGTAGAGTAAATGTGCATGTATATGGGGATTAAAATTATTGTGTGGGTAGTATCTGACATGGTAGCAGGCATGCTCATTGCTCAACTACTTCGTTTCAGCATCAAATACCAAATCTTTTATTTTCTTGTTGGAAATTGAGTTTGTGCTTGACCCTTGTAACATTATAATATGCATGTTTTACGTCAGGTGTAGCTATTGACTGTATGCCATGTATAATTTTAGATTATCCTTTATGTGGTTCTTTGCCATGGTGTCCACCGTTTTATATCATTGCATCTTTATAATTGCCCATTACGTCTCTAAAATTATCATCGGCAGGATTTGTTTATTTATTTTACAAAGTAAATCATATATGCATTTTTTTTAAAAAAAAAAAAATGGTCCAGGCAATCATACATACATCTTTACAGTCTAATAATACTAATACATATCCCATTTCCCATGTATAGGCGCTGTAAATTGACGATACATGGGCTTGGTTAATGTAATCTGCAGTCTTTCTTGTTTCTTTTACATTTGAGGGCTTAATACATTTGAGGGCAGTGTCAACTTGTATGCTTATGCCACCTTCAAAAAAAAAAAAAAAAAAAAAAATTACAATTATGTGTATTTTCTATGGTTATGTTATAGCTTCTGAGGGCGTTATTTAATTAGGAAAAGTTATAACACCGTTTCTAACTTACAGTGGTTATTTATTAGTTACAATTCCATTTGGGGGATCTTTCAATTTTCGTATTAAGCAGTAGGCTACTTTTGTAATAGATAACACATCTTTAACAAAAGCGAACTTTCATACATTCATATTGTATATAAATAGGATTGCATGTTGATTAAGACCAATATGAAGTCTCTCTTTGTGATTTGTGCATCTTTTGCACCTAATCAGTAACATCCATTCGTGTATCATAGGTGTATAGATTATTATTTGTGCATCGGCCACAATGAAGATTTGTATTGATACGTCGTATTAAAAAATGATGATTCATACAGGGTGTAGCAATTGCTCAAGAAGGTTCCTTACGGGATGATACTGCTAGAATTGAAGGATGGCTGGCAAGATTTCCAATGTTTGACTGGGCAGGAGGCAGAACTTCTGAAATGTCTGCAGTTGGATTGCTCTCGGTACTTCAGGTGGGTCTTTTTCTTTCTTTCTTTCTTTTTTTTTTTTTCTTTTTTTTTTTTGGCTTCTTCATTGGTCTTGGTGAAGTGCATAAACTCAGCAAGCTATTTCATTTTAGCCTTCAACAAATGTCATCAAAAGCTAGCCGTTCTGATAAATGGACATATGCATGGTGAATTATTTAAGGCGAACTCCAACTTCATCGGCTTGGACTGCGATCTATGAGTTACAACCCGTAGTTTAACTGAAATGCAAAGTTCATACCCAGCCAAAGTGCTTTCATAAAAAATAATGTGAACAAGAACTATGGTGCTCAAGTAATCCCACAGGAAAATGTTTTATGTTTATTTCTTTTGGAGGGTTACATGCAGAATGTTACCTGAAGAATCTCAACCTTCACTTAGAATTATCATATCAATGTTTTCTTACAAAAATAAATATATTTCTAGTGGAAAATCTTTAATATCTAATTTCATTGTTAATCGTAGGGCTGTTATGGTAATGGTAATCGCTACCGATACATAAGAATCATTACCATATCAGTACTACTGGTAAGTCAAAAATAGCTTTCGATAATTTACCGTTGCCAATGATAAAATATTCATTGATATACCGATAATGTTATACCGTTGGCTGGTAATGGGAAATTTACCAGTACAACACACATTCAAATTTTATTGCACTAAAATTTGAAAAAGCAGCAATTATCTTGCTTTTTATTATTACTCTATGATAATTATATTAGTATTAAGATATGTTTTAGTTGACATCTAAGTATTTCTTAATCCATCACAGCTTATTTACAATAATATGAGATAATAACATTTATAATCTCAAACTTTGAGCCTTACAAAACTAAAAAAGAATCATCATCATAAATAATATTACAAAATATTCTTAAAAACCACTACGTATCATTAAAAGTGTCTATGGTTAAGGTTTGATCTAATAGTGAAAAAATAAATTTAATATGATTGGTAAATTTACCGTTACCACTGGTTTTGACTTTTTTTTACCGCTATATTTACCGTTAACAATGGTAAATTTACCGTTATCATACCGATAACATTGGTAAACCAAAATGACTCAAATTTTTTTTTTTTTTTAACCAATTACTTGGTATTTGTATGGCACTGGTAAATTTACCATTACCATAATAGCCCTAGTTAATTGTATGTTTGGAACATCAATATCAGATAGATGCTTGCAGGTGCAGCTTTGATGGATGGGACAACTCGCTCAACTGTGGTATATAATTAGTACTTCAACTATACCAGGTGACAGAGTGTCAAGACGTGAATTCCTATTATCCACCTTTTTCCATGTAAGTGAAGAATAATCCTGCAGCATTGCTTACACTTCGTTGGTATCGGGTAACAGATGCAGCAGGGCCTAACGTTTGTAATATTTGTACTGTTCTCCAACTGAGCTTTCAATTCTTCCTTTATATATAATTATGGATGTCTCATGGACAATAGATACTGTTACTGATTGCTACAGGATATGGTTGTTCTTCCTTGTAAGGGTAGCTTGTTACTCTTTAGTAGGTATGGAATCACTTGAAAAGGAGTTTGATCTTGATGGCAACAGGGTATGTAATATTCATGAAATTAATGTCGTAGATCCTAAGATAATTGAACAACCAATCAAATTAGCATTGAAACTGAAAGATATCTCTTGTATCGGGTTTTCTACCATGATTGATTGATTTGGTATGACTATTGGACAACTTGTTAGTTCATCTGATTCGAAATTCAATTGCAAGGCATAGACAGTCAAAAGTTATATAAATTTAAGGCATGAACTAATATCACGTTTGTTTCAAGACCTTCAATCTGTATGCTTTTCCTTTTTTCAGATCATATATGAATGTCCATGTAGTAATAATGCAATGGGACAATGGTGGTGGTCTTCGACTTGTGCGTTTAGACAGTGAATGTGTGGAGTAGAGATCGGATGGGTAGCATGGATGTGGAAGTTTGATAGAGAAGAGCGGTTGGTTGGGTTTTTATTGTAGACTTTAAATTAGAACTATGTTTTATTTTTTGTTAACTCAAATTGATATCAATATAAAATTGAAAACATACGTTAGTTGATCCTTTATCTTGCTACATGAATATGTGTTACCTTTGTTGAGTATTATAATTTTTTTGGATCATGTACTGCTTTTGAAATTGTTGTGAAGATTCACTTGATTGCTATTATTATAACATATATTGGAAGGCATTATAAAATATAATGTAATACATGAGCTTGTTGGCAAAGGATATATGAAATAGGTGTTATATCTACATATTTTATAGCGGCTTATACAGGCTGTAAAAAGATTTAGAAATACTATTTTGTTGGTTTATAACGCGATAAACCCGCTATTGAATTAATATTTTATAGCAGTTATACAATGTTATAAAAATTTGTTATTTCATGAAGAATGACATGTTTTATAGCGGTAACAACGAGCTATTATCCCTACGTATCATAACGGTATATAGCCGCTATAATATCATACACTTTTATAGCGGCGGTTTCTGTGTTATAATTATTCAACTGTTTTTTATAACATGTCGGTATACAACGCTTTTCGGGCCGCTATAGTATTGTTTAATAGTAGCTATATGCCGCTATAAAAGACTATTTCTGTTGCAGTGAATGCAATATTTTTGATAATCACAAAAATTTAGGGTGTGTTTGGTTAAAAATGAGTTTTGCGTTTTTAGTTTTCAAAATTAATTACAAAACTTTAAAGGTGTAGAAGGAGGATGGTAGAATGAAAGCAAGATGGAGGGGACCGCAGAGAGGATGTAGCAATCATGAAATGAGGATTTGGTCTCCATAATTCTCTCATTTCTCAAAACATGAAAAATGAATAAAAGTTGTTTTTTATTTTGTATGTTAACTTTGTTTTCTAAAATTGTTGTTTTCCATGATTTACATGCGTTGTGCACATTTTTGTATGGGCGAAAACCCAAAACTTAAAATGGTAAACCAAACACTACCTTAACTTTTGAAGGATTCCAAAATAGAAATATATATGTTTTAAATATGAAAATAAAACAAAATTCAGATTTATGTTTAACTGTAGATCATGAAGATCTATGGTTATGGCATAAACGATTTTGTCAGGTAAATTTTAAGCATATTAACAAATTAGTGAAACATGAACTAGTTAGAGGATTACTGTAACAACCCGGAAAATCAGAACCAATTCAAAATTTTATTTTGGTAATTTTAATGAATTTTGGATATTTAAAATGATTTATTTTAAATAATAACGATAATAAATTTATTTTGAATAGAATTGGAATGTATATATTTATTTAAATCGAAGTTAGAATATAAATATTTATTTTAATTATAAAAGGAATTGGAAATGGCGCGGTAGTTTGAAAATTCGATTTCAAATTTCAATTGAATGTACGGGATTCAAAATAAACTGGATTTTTGTGAAACCAAAAATATTCGAATCTATTTGAAAAAAATCTTTCCAATGAATCTGAAAAATCCAAATTTCATAGCGGGAATAAAAAGTTATGCCCAGTTGAAAATTCAGAATAGCCGCTATGTAATTTTAGCCCTTAAAAATAGCAATTTTGCAAACGACCTCCGTTTTCGACGAAACCACTTTTGTTGGATACGGGATGTCATTTTATTGCTAGATTCCAATTTTCATAATTTTTGGAATCAATATGTGAGCGTGGCAAAAGAAAAACGTGTTTGAACAGTTTTAGTCAATTTGGATCGACCAAAAAATAGTCATTTTCAAACGATCTCCAAATTGGACGAAATTAGTTTTGTTAGGACCATATCATCAAAACATAGCCAGATTTATTTTCTGGAATTTTTGGGGACAGTATGTGGCCCCGGTAAATTAAAATATGCGTTCGAATTTAAAATATAATGATTTATATTTTAAATTTAGCAGAAACTGATCGTAACAGCTGAATTGGATTACGAAACATATCCCATTGCGTTCAGAATGGGGGTAATTAGTTAGGGACGACAATCGGTGGGTTCGATTTGGAGTTCGAACGGAAAAGCTGCTATTTTTGGATATATATATATATATATATATATATATATATATATGTATGTATGTATGTAACCCTAAAACGAAGTCAAAGCCCTCACTCCAATTATCCACGGTCAAAATGAAAAATCCCCGATCCCCAATGTTTTCCGTCGCTCTCTCTCCCCATGGTCGCCGCGGCGCCCCAGGCGGACCTCCCAACCTGCCGCCATACCCTCCCCCTCTTACCTCCTTCCTCCGCTCCCCGCCCCTCTTCTCCTCCTCCTATTCTCCCTCTCCTCGCCCAAACCGTGCCAAAGCCACTCAAAAACCGATGCAGCCACCCTCCGCCGCCGCTGCAAGCCCAACCCTCCTCCGACGGTCAGGCCGCCATCCCCCGCCCCAAACCCTTATATAAGTTTTAATTTATTTATATTTATTAAATGTAATTAGCTTTAAAAAGGATTAAAAAAAAATCAGTTATTTTATTTTATTTTACATTATGGCATTTTATAAATACAAAGTTTAAAATTTTAAAATGAAAAGGAATGATTTTTATTTATAATGTTTTCATGAAAAGAAATGATTTTTATTTATGCGTATATAATATAAAGAAAGGATTTTTATTTATGCATATATAATATAAAGAAAGGATTTTTATTTATGTATATGAAATATAAAGAAATGATTTTTATTTATATATATAGAAGGTAAAGATTTGATTTTTACCATGTTTTCATGAAGATAAAGATTCGATTTTTATCATGAAGTAGTGTATAGAAAGATTTGATTTTTATAATGAGTAGACAAAATAAAAATATGATTTTATATATCATAATATAGGATAAAAACATGTTTTTTATCATAGGAATAACAAGTAAAAATATAATTTTTAGCGAAGTAAAAAAATATAATTTTTAGCTATGTAAAAATTAGATTTATACATATATATATATATATGTATATATATGAGAAGTGTTATAAAAATACGATTTTTATATATACAGTAGCTATATAAAAATGCGATTATTAATATAAACATCATATTAAAAATGTGATTTTTAATATGAACAGCGTAGAGAAGATTGCGTTGGAATATCGGGCAAATCCAAACGGTTTAGAAATTCAGAATAGAATGGAGGAGTGGATCCCTAAGGTGGGAACTTCTCACTTTAATTTATTTCTAGTTAAAAATATATACTAGGATGTAGAAGGTGCTTAGCAGCACCCGACACCGTCGTCCACAGACCATGGACGACTTGTTTGTTTGGTTGTGTGGTTGATTGGATTATTTGTTTGAATTTCCTTGTTTGGGTGAAATGAATTGATTAGAATTGGTATGTGCATGTCGCGAGCCATTAGTAGGCGAGGGATAAGGCTAGACCTTATTCTGGTTCTAGTATCGCGCCGTTATGCCGTCAAAATTTTCTAAAATATATTAGAGAAATAAAAAATACCATTTTTTATTAATAAATTAACCGAATAGAATATTCATATGTTGTATAAAATATTAGATTGATAAAAATATATTTTTTAACGAGTATATGAATAAAATAAATATTCATTTACAAATCAGACGATTTGTTTATGTACACACATTTAACTGATATTGATTGGGACGATATATTTTACACATCGCCCAACTACACAAATAATGATCATTGTTTGTTGTTTGAAAACCCCACACGGATATTGGGATGATATTGGACATACACTAATCCCAATATTTAGTTGTATATCAATCGATTGATTAACAGACTGCTGTAAGCGTTAATTATTCATATTTAACGCTTATGCAGTTGTGTAATGCACTCTGAATGATGGTTGACTGTGTTTGATTATTGTTGTGTACATGTGTGTATGAAATCCATATAAATCACATTATATGGTAATTGACTGTGTCTAATTCCAGTTCAGAAAGAAGAATATTTTAAAATAATGAATATTTTAAATTAATATTCAGTAAAGGATTAAAATATGATTTTGATGTCCGATTAGGGATGGACACGAATATATTTAAATATATAAAGCCGTGTTGATTAGATTAACGTCATTTTGACGTGAATGACATTTATATCGATTTTATTCGTTTCTATAATGAATATCGAAAAGGAATTGATTTCAAAATCTAATGTTTTGAAAATATTATTATTTATATATTAATGATATGGAATATTCAATTTTGATTAAAAATTGAATATGAAGTTGAAATCATTTTTAATACAATTTAAAACGATTTATAAAATACGTTTTAAATGGAAATCGACGAAATATATATAATATTTATATTATATATATTTAATGGCCTGAATATAACGTGATGCGCTGCGGTAGTTCACGAATTTCGACCATTGACTTCGAATTGACGTTACGGGAGATCCGACCGTTGGATTCTCCTAAAATGGGAACCGTTGGGTTCGTATCGAAAAGAGCTTTCCAACGAACATAAGAAATTTGAAATCTAATAGTTGGATTTGGAATTATGTTCAAATCAAATTTGGAAAAGGTCGTTATAAGTGCAGTTCGATGACCGTTTATGGAAATCGACTGTACGGGCCTTGATAAAATTATTAAAAATATTAATAATTTGTGTAAAATCATAATAAATGATTTGGAAAGAATTGGGGTGAAAAAAATTCCATATTTGAAAAGATAAAAATATATTTTTATCGAAATGAACTAGTTATTAACTAGAATTATAATCCAATTATTTTTAAATAAATAAATTGGATTGAGAGGTGTTTTAATATAACCAGAATTTCCAATATATGAATTGGAATGGATTTGAATCGAAATTATCCTCGGAATATTTCGATATTGGATTCCGTGATTATACGGACATTGTGGAGGAATTTGGAAGATATATATATATTTTTTGAAAATGGGTTTAATTTTATTAAAGGCTTTTCAGCCTAAATTCATGATGCAACATACAGCAGCCCATTATTTACAAATATAGCCAATATGTACAACCACATCCCCACTCACACATTCTCCCATGCAAAATAAGACTCATCGTCTTCTGCAATCATGGAGAGTGGCTCCTTCTTCAACGCAGTGTTCATGGCGGCCGCAGGATTTTAGCTCCTCGCTGTGATTCCAGCCAATCCCCTTGACCCCTTCCTACCGTACAAGACGGTGGTACTCCCTGTGCTAACGTAAGCTTCCTTCCTCTTGTTTGCAAAATCAAATCGATTTCCACTTCTATAATCTTGATTAACTCTCTAGTTGATCTCTTCTTGTTGTTAAACACTCGGCTATTTCTCTCCTTCCAAATCCACCAACATGCAGTAGCTATGCAAATGTTGTATACTTTGATTTTTACATTTACATTCGACCAGTTCACAGCCAAGTAAGTAATTTCTTCTTTAGATTATCACTATGTACGTCAAATTTGAATGTTGTTCAAATGTTAGAGAGGATTTCTTTAGATATGTTGCACTGAAAAAATAAATGACGGTGATTTTCTTCTTGAGTTTCACATAAAGGACATTGATTTGATAGCAATCTATCCCTTGTTAGTAATCGATGTAGCATAGCTTTGTACACTGTTAGAGCTATTTTTGGGGGTACAGCTTTAAACCACACAACACGATGCCATGCAACTGTATCTTCTTTAACTCGACAAGCATCCCACGCTTCACTTAATTTGAATTCTGTACTTGGTGACCATTTCCATATGTCATTCTCTCTATCTATGTATAAAGGCATATACTGGATGGTTCTCTTCATTTCTTCAGGGCATGGCAGTGTTTCACATCTCCAATTGCCATTTTTTGTAATATGACTTACAGTTTGATTGGGGCACCCATAAGCAGAGTATGTGTCCCAACCCAGTGTGTCTATCATCGATTTGCCTTTAATCCAAGGGTCTTTCCATAAATCAGTTTCTCTTCCACTCGCAAATTCGCGTTCATAATTTGCTGCCAAAATGTTCCTCATTTTTAGAATTGCTTTCCATGTAACAGATGCATTATTATCTGAAGCAATCGTCCAGAAATTATCTTTGATGTATCTTCTTCTCATCCATTTAGCCCAAAGACCCTGTTCATTAATGATTTTCCACGCTTGTTTTAAAGTAAAAGGCTCTTTCATATCTTTTAGCCTTCTCAATCCTACGCCTCCTTCTTCTTTAGGTCTACACAGATCGGCATATTTGATTTTATGAAGTCCTCCCTTCCAAATGAAATCTGCATAGACACTTTCAATTTTACCAATAGAAGCTTCTGGTATCTGAAATGTTTGCAACCAAAAGTTGACTTTAGCTTGGATAACTGTGTGAACTAATTCTATCCTCCCTACAAAAGACAATAATCTTGAGTTCCAACCTTGTAGCTTCTCTCTTATCTTAGTAACAAGCTCCGCACACTCTCTGTCAGTGATTTTATTTGAGGATAAGGGAACACCAAGATATTTAACTGGTAGTTCACCTTCCTGCACCCCCAAAATATCTAGCACATTGTTCTTGTTCACACAGAATTTATTGAAATAGCATTTAGACTTTTTCTCATTCATCTTAAGGCCAACATATTTCCCTAAGTTATCAAATAACTTAGTAATCTGAAGCGCAACTTTAACATTTGATTTGACACAAATTATCAGGTCATCTGCGTACAACAAGTGGCTAATGGACGGTTGGAAATTATGAATTGGCTGAATCATTTTCTCGTACTCTGCTAATTCCATCTGAAGAGTAAAATACTCCATGCAATTGCAAACAAATATGGGGATTGAGGGTCCCCTTGTCTAATACCTCTATTGCTGGTAATGAAACCTTTTGGCACACCATTAATCAAAATAGAAAATGTAGGAGATTGAATGCATTCAAAAATCAATCTAACAACCTTGTTTGGAAAGTTCATCTCCTTTAACATGTGCACAATGAAATGTCTATTGATTTTATTATATGCTTTTTGCAGGTCCACTTTTAAACAAAATTTATCAGCTCCTTTTTTGTTAAAACTTCTAACAAGTTCATGTGCCAATAAAGAGTTTTCAGAAATGCTTCTTCCTTTTATAAATCCACTTTGGCACTCCGCTATTAAATCAGGCAAAACCAACTTTACCCGATTACAAATAATTTTGCTTAAGATTTTGTAAAGGACATTGCAACATGCAATAGGTCTATAGTCAGCAATTTTGGTTGGTTTCTCATTCTTTGGTATCAGGCAGATAAAAGTGTGGTTAATCTCTTTGATAATTTTACCTGACCTAAATGCTTCTTGCATTGTTGATAGCAAATTATTTTTTAGGTCACTCTAGTGAGTTTGATAGAAACTGGACCCGAAACCGTCGGGCCTGGGGGCGGAGTCAACGCTGACGGACCAAGCAGCTTCCTTCAGCTCCTCCTCGGAGATTCGCCTACACATCATCCTCCTGCCACTAGCATTGACCAAATTGCGGGGAGAAACAGCGGGTAAGTCCATCACTTGTTCACCATTATAAAGTTCATTGAAATATTGCATTGCTTCTTCTTCAAATTTTTGCACATCCAGTATTGAGTTCCCTTCCTGGTCAAGCATTTGAAAATTATATTAGTATTACGTCTAATTGACATTCTAGCATAAAAAAAATTTGTGCACTCATCTCTATCAGTGATCCACTTCTCCTTCGCTTTTTGTTTCAGTTCAGTTGCCTTAATTTTTAAGCTAGGCTTCCTTCAGCTCAGATTTGCACAATTGATATTGGTTCCATACTTCATCACTTGCATCACCCATTGTCAATTAGTTGCAGAAGCTCTGTATTTCTTTTTTCAAGCTTTGTGATGTTGTCTTCCTCCTTGTCCCTCGTTCTGTTCCACTCCATTATTCTTTGTTTAGTAGTCTTGAGGAATTGAATAAAGTTGTACATTTGATCAGAGGGCTAAGATGCAAAACTCTAACTGTCTACCACTTCTGTATAACCATTTAACGATTTCCAATGGTTAGCATATCTAAACGGCTTGCCTTTAGCATTTATCACGCTCAACTAGTTTTATATGTATGGGACAATGATCACTCGTTGATGGAGGTAGAACATTTACTTTTAAATCCGCAAATTTGTTCAAACATTCTGAATTAATCAAAACCCTGTCTAGTTTACATGATATTTTCTTGCTCTCACTGCTTCTCCATGTAAAATGCAGACCGTTGTAGACATATTCGACTAACCCAGATGCAACTATGCAATTGTTGAACTCTGATAGCTGGGATACTCTTACAGTAACACCTCCCTGTTTCTCATTAGGTTTGAGAATGGCATTGAAGTCCCCCATTACAATCCATGCAACTTGAATGTTTTGAGATAGCAGTTTGACCACAATTTTGTTCTCTCTTCCATGGTATTACTTGCATAAATAACAGTTACACAAATTTGCAGTCCACCGGTATTGATAATATTGACTGTAATTTGTTGTTCATCACTATCGACCAATTCACATTTCCACACATCCTTGCACCATAAAATCAGAATTCTACCATTGTCAGAATATTCATTATTATTCATTTGGTCCCAGTCATTGCCCATTTGATCACACAAGAACCTCAAGTTATTTTTGTTTAGTTTCTTCTCCAGAATACCCATGAAAGAAGGAGATTGACTCCTTCTAAGATTGTGGAGGTCTAAAATACAGGTATCATTGTTTAGACCTCTCACGTTCCAACTGATCAGCTACATTTAGAAATGTGGGATTTACTCCTCAAATCCCAAGGAGATTAACCGCGCACATTATTGGCGTCCTCACTCTGCCTCTGTTTCATATTAAACATTTGAACATAAGCTGGATTAGATCTTATGAATCTATCTTTTAAATTAGAACTCATGTCTTCTTTATCATTATCATTACTTTCTAAATTTATGTTTAAATCTTTTAATTCGTCTACTGTTTCAGGCATATGCTCCTCCTCCTGCTGACCCTGCTCCGGAGATTGATGACATGTATCTGCTTGTGCAACATTTGACCCAGACTCCTCCTAATCAGATACATTAACCACCTGAGTAGAACTACTTGCTATTGCTTGACTTGTACAGTTATCATTAGTACCGTCAACAACCATTTTGTCACTGATCGCTTCAGTGTTTTTGGGTTGTTGTTCATCCTCACCATGATTTTTGCTAAGATCCTTAACTACCCGCATCTATTTGACTGGTTTAGCTACAGTTTAACACTGTTCAGATGTATGACCAAAACATTACAGCTGGAACAAATAGGCGGAATGTATTCGTATTCAATCTCCTGAATGTATATATTGTCGTTTTTGTCTTTGCCTCTGATATATATATAGTTATTCCCAATACGATATTATTTGGTTTCAGAATTTAATATTGAATATAAGCCGATATATTTTCTATTCAGAGCCTTGTATTTAATATCAAATTGGATTTTGGGTTAGTCGCGAACGGTGTCTTCATTAACACTATTCTTAAACCCAGTTGAGGAAAGATATAATTCTTTTTATTGAGATTTAATGAAGTTTACCAATTAATTAACATTTAATTGGAAGTAAATTGAAATTGGTTTTTTGGTTTATCGTGAACGGTGTTTTAAATAACACTTGTTCTTTAACCCGATTAACAATGGAATGAGATTTTGGGTTTGTCATGAATGGTATCTTTAATAATACCGTTCTTAAACCCAATGGAGTTAAAAAAATTAGAAACTAACTGGAGATTAGTTAAGTTGAATGGTTTCCTGGGTATTGATCTGATGTTGTTTTCGGCCTTCGGGATTAATATTTAGGGAATTGTTCTCTTACTAATTTACGGTTAGAGACTGATGGGATGGGGTCTTCAGTAACACTGTTCTTAAACCCCTTATGGAAAGGATAAATATTTTAATTAAGATGTAGAGAAGAATTACCAATTAATTAACATTTAATTGGATTTGAAATGGCATGTGAATTGGGTTTATTGTGAACTGTGTTTTTAACGACATTCGTTCTTTAACCCGATTTACAGTGAAATGAGATTTGGAACCTATAAATCTTTTAATTAAGGTTTAGTGGAATTTTCCAAAGTAAAGTTTTCCAATTTAACAAAATAAATTGGAATGGAATTCGATTTGGGAGTAAACTTCTATGGAGGAAGACTGTTACTATATATGGAATTTAAAAGGCTATGCCGTTATTCCATTTATATTATCGGCTGGATATGGAAGTTTATATCGATTATATATATTGATCTGTTTTCCGTGAAGATTCCATTGTTAATGGAATGTGATTTTGGGTTTATCGTGAGCTGCGTTTTAAATGACATTAGTTCATTAACGCAGTTAAAGATAAGATTAATTTCTTAACTTTGAAAAATTATTAAGTAATGTTTTTTGGAGATTAAAACTGAATTAGAGTTTTAATGAATCTTTAATTAGATTGAAATGTGAATCTGATAACTAAATTTATCAAATTCAAGAAATGATCGAGAATGGAGTATCACCAGTTTTGCTCCAAGCGATAGTTAAATCTTTAATTAGGTTTTAATGTGAAATGGTAATTAAATTTACCGATAACACCGTGGTGTTAGATATAGAGTACTACTAGTTTTGCTCCATGGGATGAATAGGTTAGGATTGGGAAATTAAATAAATGATTACTTCGGTAAGGTGCGTTAATCCCGACTAGTTTGGAAAACCTTAATATGGTTTGAATGATATCCAAAGGAAGATTAAAGAATAAATTTTAAAAATTTTATCTTTGATAAAATTAATGGGAACATATCCCTAAAGATGTGAATATTTGAATAAAAGAATATTCTGAATTGGAATGAGGCGTATGTTGTGTTTTTATAACACTTGTTTATTATATACGCGAGTTATTCAGAAAGACCGGGTTTATCCCATTCTGAATAACTGATTCGACAATAAGTCGACGATGAAGACAGTGGTTGAAGACCGGAGGTCTTCACATCGTTTGGATGATTACTGATGTCTTGATTGGGCTGTACACCCAAGACAAGGTAATAAGTGGTGATCGTCCAGACGTACTTTGAGATCGACCGGATATGCGAGGACCTCTCTCCTATATTGGACATATGGGACGAGGAATAAGGTGCCTCCAGTTTCGTTCAGACCCAGAACGAACTTGTAAATGGATGTGTGTCTGACATCGGATTTCATTCTGTGTGATTGATAGACATCGGTCGCATAGCGTGAATTGCCTATATGGCATGCTGAGATGCTAATGATCAAGGCTTCTGTTGAAAAGCAGAGTCTTTTGGTTGATGATCAAAGCACAACTTTAATATAGCATGGCTTTGTGTATAGCGTTAATTCGCGAGCCTCACATCCTGGTGTGAACCAGAAACGGGAGAGGACCTCAGGGAGGACATGCGTTTCTTTCTAGCTAGGAGTGGTGTCAGGGTTTTGCAAGACCTGGCATTTACTTATATGGATGATGTAAAGCGAGGCGCCTCGGTTATATCGGTTACTACGGGGCCGATGGATGGTTTGGTTGGGATATGACCAGTTTACGCCCCATAGGCCGGGGAGATCCATTGTTCAGGCATTTTAATCCACTTCGTATGGACTGACCCTGACGATACAAGGCTTGTCTGCGCGCCTGCCTGAGGCTCGGGCTAGAGAGTCTCGAAGCGATAAGCACGATCCCTTACCTTGGTTCACAGATGGAAATCTAACTTCCAATACAACATTTTGCGGTTTTGATTGTAGAGCCTAGTATGGCGACATTGTGGGATGAGGCACTCATGCCGTCTACGATTGATACATTTATATTTGAAATTGTTTTGACACTATACACTTATAGTAATAGTAAAATATGAAATTTCGTGTACCAAGCATTTTTGGCTATTATAAGGTAAAAACTCTATCCTTCTGCTTGCGTTGCATTGTGTGATGGGACCTGAATCTTACAATAGCTTCATTGTTCTTTATTTAGCATTGTGTTGTTTGTTTTATGCACTGGTATTCTTGGGGGTAAACCCGTTCCTTGTTATACAACATGGTCCCTTGATTTACCTAACTTTAAAATCAAATTAATACCCGTTTTAGTTCTCACACCAGTCACATGACTGACCTGGAGTTTATTGTTTTAACCTAAACTATGGGTGCTCCTATTTTCCACACGGACAGCTAGTAGTTTTGGTTTTGCAGATTTATATTCATAGGATCCTAGTTTACAGCTGGAATGATATTCGGAAAGCTCTGTATCCGTGTATCTCTTTCAGTTGTGTTTTGTATTATTTTCCGTTGCATTGTAATTTGTAAATCTCTGATATTTATCAAATGTATATTATTTGTTCATACTCTGTATATTCTTGTACTCTAATGTAAATTGTTGTAATAAGCAATGAAATGTTCTTGTGTTTTCATTCTGATTTTTCGTGTTCTCAATTCAATCCGGGCTTTACTTTACGGGAAAGTTTGAGTTTCTTCATTTGGTATCGGAGCTTTGGTTTACAGATCTCGAGAACAAGGCACATTAGAATCAAACGAAAGAATTCATCAGAGATTGGGTTAGTAATATCCAATAAGATTGACTTGTTAGAGATGGGATCAGTAGCATCCTAGAATGAGTCCGAAGAGTGTTATTTTTAAAATAAAAATGAAAACCCATTTTGTTTTGAAAATTTAATCTAATCATATGTATTTGAGTATATTATTCTATTTTATTTTGGACAATCAAGTATATGAGATTTTTCATATACGAGTCACGAACGTATATTCAAAGTTTTAATATACCGGTTAGATATAGAATCACACTCTAGGCGCCCGAAGATGATTCTGGTGATGCCGCGGCATCATCAGTATTTATGTTCGACTTTCGAAAGTGGGATATCTATATATTTCTAATTGACTGGTGTGAGAACCAAAACTTGATGGGGCTATTGTTATAAATTGGGATCAAAAACAGATTTTCAGTATATATGTCAAAATTATGAATTTGAAACATTAATTCAGTAGTTGATTGATGGTTGTGTTGTATGATTATTTGTTATCTAATAAAACCATTATGTGAAAGAACGGTACATATAACCCAATTGTATCAAATATTGAACTGAAT
Source organism: Allium sativum (assembly GCA_030737875.1). Classification (NCBI taxonomy): domain Eukaryota; kingdom Viridiplantae; phylum Streptophyta; class Magnoliopsida; order Asparagales; family Amaryllidaceae; genus Allium; species Allium sativum. The sequence goes on from CM060922.1 coordinate 395,586,807, forward strand.
TGAAAATTTATTAGAATTGCATGCATATACATGTATATACATTGAACAGGTCATAGCAGGAAAGCTAAGAAGAGGAATAAAATTGTATGCCCGACAAATAGGTACATGTTCACTAATTTATTGGGTTTGCATGATTTTATGAGCCGATTGGCTTTTTTCTTTTTCTTTTTGAGATGAGAGGGCCTGTGTGGCAGTTTAAGGATTTTCCCAATGCTCCCCGTACAAAGGAGGTTATGACGATTTTTTTTGAAAATATAGAGTGTTGGCCAAATTTTTGAAAAATTTGAAAATTCCTAGAAACTGAAAAGTTGAAGAATGAAAGCCAGAATGAAAGTTGAGTTGGTTAGTTAAACAACTTTCACTCCATTCCTTTTCGAAGACGAAAAGATTTTAAGTGGGGGATATTGCAACAACCCGGAAAATCAGAACCAATTTAAAATTTTTATTTTGGCAATTTTAACGAATTTTAGATATTTAAAATGATTTATTTTGAATAATAACAACAAGAAATTTATTTTGAATAGAATTGGAACGTATATATTTATTTAAATCGAAGTTAGAATATAAATGTTTATTTTAATTATAAAAGGAACTGGAAATGGCGTGGTAGTTTGAAAATTCAATTTCAAATTTTAATTGAACGTACAGGATTCAAAATAAACCGGATTTTGGTGAAACCAAAAATATTTGAATCTATTTGAAAATATCTTTCCAATGAATCTAAAAATTCAAATTTCATAGCGGGAATAAAAAGTTATGCCCAGTTGAAAATTCAGAATAGTCGCTATGGAATTTTAGCCCTTAAAAATAGCAATTTTTCAACCGGCCGCTGTGTTCGATGAAACAACTTTTGCTGGATCCGGGACGTCATTTTATTGCTAGATTCCAATTTTCATAATTTTTGGAATCAGTATGTGAGCGTGGCAAAAGAAAACGTGTTCGAACAGTTTCAGTTAATTTGGATCAACCAGAAAGTGGTCATTTTTCAAACGGTCTCCAAATTGGATGAAATTAGTTTTGTTAGGACCTTATCGTTAAAACATAGCCAGGTTTATTTTTCTGGAATTTTTGGGGACAGTATGTGGCCCTGGTAAATTAAAATGTGCATTCGAATTTAAAATATAATGATTTATATTTTAAATATAGCGGAAACTGATCGTAACAGTCGAATTGGGTTACGAAATATATCCCATTGCGTTCGGAATGGAGGTAATTAGTTAGGAACGACAGTCGGTGGGCTCGATTTGGAGTTCGAACGGAAAAGCTGCTAATTTTGAATATATATATATATATATATATATATATATATATAACCCTAAAACGAAATCAAAGCCCTCACTCCAATTATCTACGGTCAAAATGAAAAAACCCCAATCCCCAATGTTATCCGTCGCTTTCCCTACGCACGGTCGCCGCGCTGCTCCAGGCGGATCTCTCGACCTGCCGCCATACCGTCTCCCTCTTACCTCCTTCCTCCTCTCCCCGCCCCTCTTAACCTCCTCCTATTCTCCCTCTCCTCGCCCAAACCGCGCCAAAGCCACCAAAAACCGACGCAGCCACCCTCCGCCGCCACTGCATGCCCAACCCTCCCCTCCTCCGACGGTCAGGCTGCCATCCCCCGCCCCAAACCCATTTGTAAGTTTTAATTTATTTATTTATTTATATTTACTAAATGTAATTAGCATTAAAAAGGATAAAAAATCAGTTTTTTTATTTTACATTATGGCATTTTATAAATATAAAGTTTAGATTTTTAAAATGAAAAGGAATGATTTTTATTTATAATGTTTTCGTGAAAAGAAACGATTTCATTTATGCGTATATAATATAAAGAAAGGATTTTTATTTATGCATATATAATATAAAGAAAGGATTTATATTTATGTATATGAAATATAAAGAAATTATTTTTATTTTTATATATAGAAGGTAAAGATTTGATTTTTACCATGTTTTCATGAAGATAAAGATTCGATTTTTATCATGAAGTAGCGTATAAAAAGATTTGACTTTTATAATGAAGCAGACAAAATAAAAATATGATTTTATAAGTCATAATATAGGATAAAAATATGATTTTTATCATAGGAATAATAAGTAAAAATATAATTTTTAGCGAATTAAAAAATATAATTTTTAGCGAAGTAAAAAATATAATTTTTAGCTATGTAAAAATTAGATTTTTATATGTATATGAGAAGTGTTATAAAATACGATTTTTATATATACGGTAGCTATATAAAAATGCGATTATTAATATAAACATCATATTAAAAATGTGATTTTTAATATGAACAACGTAGAGAAGATTGCGTTGGAATTTCGGGAAAATCCAAACGGTCAAAAATTCAGAATAGAATGGAGGAGTGGATCCGTAAGGTGAGAACTTCTCACTTTAATCTATTTCTAGTTAAAAATATATACTAGGATGTATACGGTGCTTAGCAGCACCCGACGCCGTCGTCCACAAGCCATGGACGACTTGTTTGTGTGGTTGGTTGGATTATTTGTTTGAATTTGGTTGTTTGGGTGAAATGAATTGATTAGAATTGGTATGTACATGGCGCGAGCCATTAGTAGGCCAGGGATAAGGCTAGACCTTATTTCGGTTCTAGTATCGCGCCGTTATGCCGCCAAAATTTTCTAAAATATATTAGAAAAATAAAAAATACCATTTTTTATTGATAAATGAACTGAATAGAATATTCATATGTTGTATAAAATATTAGATCGATAAAAATATATTTTTTAATGAGTATATGAATAAAATAAATATTCATTTACAAATCGGACGATTTGTTTATGTACACATATTTAATTAATATTGATTGGGACGACACATCGCCCAACTGCACAAAGAATGATCAGTATTTGTTGTTTGAAAACCCTACATGGGTATTGGGATGATATTGGACATACATTAATCCCAATATTGTGTTGTATGTCAATCGATTGGTTAACATGCTGTTGTAAGCGTTAACTATTCATATTTAACACTTATGTAGTTGTGTAATGCACTATGGATGATGGTTGATTGTGTTTGATTATTTTTGTGTACATATGTGTATAAAATCCATACGGTTCGACATTGCAGTTGTGTAATGCGCCGTTATGTCGAATTGTAACGACCCGGGGAAATTGCGATCCTGGATATCGGCATACAACACTATGTCGACTATTCAAGCATCCGAAACACCGGATAGTCCATGAAAGAAATTAGAGAGTGAGAATAGATAAGATAGAAACTTGGAATAGAAGAAGAAGAAGAACATACAACATCAGAGTAAACAAGAATCTCACAACGGAACGAACAACATATAATAGATAACATATCTTTGAAATAAAATTAGTATATATATACAGTAACATTATCAGAGTACAACACTTACAACACAACGGAAATAATAATAGCGATAAAACCCTGAAGCCTCCTGCTCTAAGCTCTCCAAGTATATCTGTAAAATCATGTAACACCCCGTGTTTTTGATAAACCTCAAAGTAGCGAATTAAAGAATAATTAATTTTAAATGTGAGAAACGGGTTACGCCATTGCGTTTGTCTTGGAATTCTGGTTGAGATAGAGTCTGGGTTTGCGTGAATTGGACTTCGTATGAAGAAGGTATGGCCTTTGGAAGTTTCAAAAATTCAAAATTCAAAATTCAAATTTAAACACAGAAGAGGGCAGGGCAGGAAAATTCCCGCCCCCATGCCAGGTTGACCAGGGGTTCGATCCTAGTGTCGACCTACCCTACAGGTCGACCTGGGGGTCAACCAACCCCCCTGGGCAGATCTAAAAAGATGACGAATTCTGACTCCCTGCTAAGTCATTAGGGCTGAGGTGTTATCCTATCTTGACTGGATGGTCTTGATTACTTCTAGGGTTAATCCGACGGCTCTAAATTAATTAAACCTCTATAAAAGCAACCTAACTCTCAACCCTAAATCACAAATATTCATACCAAGAGTCGTCATGCCGTCAATGGTGAACCTAGAATAGCAGTCATCTCTTTCAACTCAAAGGAAAGATAGAAGCTACGTCAAAATCAAATCAAATCTAATCTAATTCAACTAAGAAAATTCAACGATCTACATCAAAGGCGAGCAATTCAATTTCAGAATACAGATCCCAGTACTCAAGAATTCCTTTTTGTTTGTAAGTATAGTTATCTTTCAGATGTGAATAAATTAAAGTCATGGTTTGTAATGAATTGTAAAATAGAATTGTATCAAGTTGTATGTGATGTTGATTTATGTTTATTCATGTCTATTCTATCATATATGCCTATGAACTATTGTGGTCTATCGAACCTATCATGTTATGTGGAAATTGGTGAATAACCTATGATGTTGTGAAATTATCATATACACGTTTGGTGATATTATGATACATACAAGTTTTAGGATAAGTCATGTCGTTTATGCCTAATTGTTTAGATCCATTATGCGTACATGTTTAGATCTATGACCTTGTATAAATTTGGTGATGATATCTATATGTTGTATGTTAATTTAGAAATTATGCCATGTTTATGCAAGTTAAGTGATGCTATCATGTTATGAATACATGCAAGTTTATAGGTTAAAAACATGATTATGTAAACCAATATGTTTGGATCTACAACTTTATATGTTAGAACCATATGCCTTTATGTTAGATCTATATTAGCATGATTCAACCCCTATGCAAGTTCACCACTATATGTCTAATTAGATTTTGGTAGTTCTATGCAAAACTATTATTTTATGACTCATGTTGCATAGATCTAGTTTGCAAGTTCATAATTAAAAGTATATTATGCCAAGTTCATGTGACACATCTGTAGTTAGATCCATATTTTTGTATGATGTTGGAATGTTGCAAGTTCCTCTTTTTCCCCTTTTAGTTTATTAGTCAGGCTAAAATGTCGAGCCTAACATCCTATGTAATTTTGCGAACGTACAACGGGGGTAGTTGGGGAAAACATGAAACCATACGTAATTAACATATGTGGCTCATAACCATGTCAATGGTATAGCATTGAAATGGTATAATTTACTTACCAAAAATTATGAATTTGATTTAGAAGGAAAGTGGGCCATGACAATAAATTTTTGACAAATTTACATATAATCATAAAAGGATAAATTTGTAAATTTAGTAAAGACGAATATGCCTAACCCGAGGTTAGACTGAGTTGTGGTGTAAAACTGCCCGGAACCGACCGGCACATCCAGTGACCACAATAATACCTATCTAATGTGGGCGGTTAGCGCATTAAGCCCAAAAAGGACCTGAGGTTAGACTGAGTTATGGTGTAAAACTGCCCGGAACCGACCGACATATCCAGTGACCACAACAATACTTGTCTAATGTGAGTGATTGGTGCTCTAATAAAGCTAAGTCAAGAGAAGTAGTGTTAAGTCAATTAAGGAAACACTTAACCAATTCCGCATGTTAGCTAAACTGATGGGTGGGGTTAGGTAAATTTGGACACTTAACCAATTAACATGTTGGCTGGAAAACCCTAGTAACGGGGACCCATTTCAGCAGTATCCCACATAGATGTATCATGGGACCCAGTACTAGGCAGGGTGGGGCACGATTACTGGGCTGAATTGTAAGCGGTCAAAACATCAGCAGGTGGTGCAACAGTGTAGGTTCTGACAAAATACGGGGGTGCACGTACTCCAGAGTGGAAAAAGCAGGCGCTGGGCATCAGTAGTCATACACTGTGCATCTTGAATCGTGTCGGGTTGCCACCATAGATACACCCTGTGGTGGGACCAGCACAGGTATCTACAGTCAAGGGGGGGGTCGAATGACACACATGATAAATGCATGCGAGTAGGAGCCGATCGATATAAGGGGATCATTTCACCAAGAACACGTGGTGCTAATTGGACAAGTATAAGTAGGTGCAGAGAATTAAACATGGGTGCGATGTATATTCGGTTTATCCTGCCTTATATAGTTTTATGTTAGTTTGCTGTCCTGGTACTGTCCTATTTTCAGTTTATTCCTATCATGACCTTTTCCTTATTCACACACTGAAAAGTCACTGGACTTACTCAGACTTATGTCTGACCCATTTTTCTTTCGTCTTCTTTTCTTCCGTTCCCCCTCCCTCAGGTTTGTAGGGAGGGAATAACTCAGCTTAATTTGGACCGTTCATCTTTCCAAGCTTGAAGACTCTGTGATGTACGGCTTGGAACCTATTATCTTCAGCTATGGCTTTGGACACACTAGACTTGGGGATTTATGCGGTTTTATTTATGATTTATGCTTCTTTATAATAATCAAGACATAAATTATAATGTAATAATTTGGGAGTTGGTTTGAAACAGTTTGCTGTAATGTTTTGTTATGAACCATGTTTGAAATAAAGAAATGTTTGTTTTTCGCTGCTTATATATATACATCTGTCTTGTAAATTATCTGTGTCTTTTACCTATAATGCTATATCGAAGTTAAGGCACTCCCTTTGTGAGTGACCTTAACGGAGGTGGGGTGTTTCACTTGGTATCAGAGCAAAGGCTTACTTGACCAGATAAAAGTTTTTGAAAACTATTTTCAAAAAGAAGCCTTTTTCAAGAAAAAGTGTTATTTTACTTTTAAAAGGCATAATCCCCCAAATCCATATGCACTATCTTTCTATCCTTTGTTTTGAATCTTTCCTTTTTCTTTTCAGCATGTCTGGGAATCTTAACCTTCCAGATGGTGTACCGATACCCGGCTGGTTCCGGAGGTACCTAGAGGCTAGGGCCAACGACGCAGGCACAACATACATTCTTCCTCCCCCAGCTGCAGCGGTTCCTCCTCCTCCTCGTGCAAATGCTTTCTCAAAGATATGTAGGGACTTTCGAGCCATGGGTGAAAAGAACTTCAATGGAAATGAATCCTTCGTGGAAGCAAGAAACTGGCTCAAAGAAACTGAGGATTTGTTCGATATCTTCGAAGTGGATGATAGGCAGAAGATACAGTTGGTGGTGTGGTTGCTCAAAGACGGAGCTTCCTATTGGTGGGAAGTCACTAACGCGGAAAGACTAATTGAAACTTGGATGTATTTTAGGATGAGATTTGAAATGAAATTCCTCTCACAAGCTGAACGAAGCCTATAGATGGAGAAGTTTTTAGCTCTCAAACAGGGAAGTATGTTGGTCAAGGAATACGTTAACCAATTAAATCAGCTGGCTAGGTTCGGATTGGAGTTAGTGAACACTCCACATAAGAAGGCTCTCTGCTTTGTTAAAGGATTGAATGAGCCACTGCACAACGTAGCTATGTCCCATATACCTATGGGTGCGACTTATGAAAGACTGGTGGACATATGGCACTGTTACAAGAAGAATATAAGGTTGGAAAGAAGGAGACAAAGGTGGAAGAATCTCAGGATAAGAAAGGGGAAGGATCACAGAGCAAGAAGACAGATTCCAAGAAGGGCGGGAAGAACAACAAAACTCGTGACAAGAGGAAGTGTAATTTTTGTAGCATTCCTGGACATCTGGTTAAGGACTGCAGGAAGAAGAAAAGGAAGATGGGTGGCTGTTTCCATTGCGGCGAGGCAGGACACATGGCTAGGGACTGCCCAAGAATGCAAGGGCAAGGGCAGAAAGTTGGATCTACATCGGGAGAGCAGGTTCACGCTCTCATGGCACCTCCGCAAGAACAAGGTAGAAATGTTTATGTTGAGAGTTTAGTTTATCTTTTTGATCATCCTGTTCGTACACTCTTTGATTCTGGCGCATCGCACTCTTTTATATCTAATGCATTAGTTGAATCTCTGCACCTAGACACCATTTTAGTAGAGGATCTCTTGGTTGTTTCAAATCCAATTGGGGGCTCAAATTATTTGTCGATGATTTGTTTGGATTTGGAAATTTCTATATTAAGTGTGGGGTTTAGATGCAATGCCTATGTTTGGGATTCACGGGCTATAGGTTGATTCTAGGCATGGATTGGCTATCCAGTAATGGTGCCATCCTCAATTGTGAAAGGAGAGTGGTTAGACTCATGACTCGCCTCAGTAACACTCTAGAAATTTTTTGTGAACTCTGTTATGCTTAGCTATCTAGAATCTCTTGATGCGTCTATTGAGAATTTGCAGTCTATTAGAGTAGTCTGTGAATACTCGGATGTCTTTGAAGAGGTTAAATGGTTACCTCCGAAGCTGGAGATAGACTTCCGTATATACCTCGTCGATAATGCAAAACCCGTCGCTCTACCCATCAGACACATGGCTCCAAGGGAGAGGAAAGAACTCAGCAAGTAAGTTAAAGAGTCGCTTGAAAAGGGGTTTATAAGGCGGAGTATTTCTGAATGGGGTGCTCCAGTAGTGTTTGCAACTAAAACAAACGGTTCGCTTCGCCTATGCGTTGATTATAGGGAGCTAAACAAGCTGACTAAGAAGAATAGCCACCCACTTCCAAGAATAGATGACTTGTTCGATCAGCTTGTAGATGCATTGGTTTTCTCCCAACTAGATTTAGCTACCAGGTTTCATCAGCTGAGAGTGGTTGAAGACAGCATTGATAAGACCGCGTTCAGAACTCCGGATGGTTTCTTTGAGTGGCTTGTCATGCCTTTCGGCTTGACAAACGCACCCGCTTCTTTCGTCGATTTGATGAGCAGGGTGTTTAGAGAGTTCCTCAATAAGTTTGTAGTGGTCTTCATGGACGACATTTTGATTTTCTCGAAGAGTGAGGAAGAGCACGCTCAGCATTTAAACGAAGTCATGTATACTCTTCGTGCACATCAATTGAAAGCCAAATTCTCTAAATGCCACTTCTGGAGAGAGGAAGTAAGATTTCTTGGACATGTGGTATCCAAGGAAGGGTTAGCCATGGACCCCGCAAAAGTAGTTGCGGTGCAAGATTGGAAGGTCCCACGGAATGCAACCGAAGTCCGAAGCTTTCTCGGGCTAGCAGGCTTTTACTGTAAGTTCATTAAAGATTTTGCGAAAATCTCAACTCCACTTACAAAGTTGACGAAGAAGAACCTAACTTTCATTTGGGATTTCGATTTCAATATTGCCTTCCAACGATTAAAGAGAGCTCTAATAACAGCCCCAGTTCTGACATTGCCGGATGGGAGCAAGATGTTTACCGTATACACATATGCATGTGGTACGGGACTAGGTGTTGTCTTGATGCAAGAAGGGAAGGTAGTAGCTTATGGAGGCCGACAGCTGAAAGCACATTAGAAAAACTACCCAACCCACGACATAGAGTTGGCTGCCATCGTCTTTACGCTTAAGCCTTGGCGCCATTATCTCCTAGGTGAGAAATTTGAATTGTATACTGACCATAAATCGTTGAAGTACCTTTTCTCATAGAAATATCTTAACTTAAGGCAACAAAGGTGGATGGAATTCTTGGCATCCTACGATTTCGAGATTTCCTATACTCCTGGCAAGGGCAATGTAGTAGCAGACACCTTGAGTAGAAAGAAGCTGACCTTAAGCCCTCTCTTTGTTGAAAGGCAGAGCTTGGAGTATATAGCCAACTTTGATTTTAGACCCTCTGTCGGTCATGTGACTGATTTGTTAGCATTGCTAGAGGTGCGGCCTACTCTATTGGACTCAATAGGGACCGCACGACATGAAAACCCTTAGCTAGTTGATGTGATAGATAAGTTGAGTAGGGTGAGACTTCTAGTCACCTTAACAGATACTCCATCGATGATAAGGGTTGGTTGAGGCGGGATGGAAGGCTATGCGTCCCACAAGCAAGGGATTTAGTGAAGAAGGTTCTCGAAGAGGCACAACATTCCAAGTTGACCATACACCCCAATGGAGACAAAATGTACAAAGACATCAAAAGGGTTTTCTTTTGGGATGGCATGAAGAAAGATGTTGCTGAATTCGGCTCGAAGTGCTTAGTATGCCAGCAAGTCAAGGCGGAACAAAAGAAGCCTGGTGGTTTGCTTCATCCTCTAGAGGTCCCACAATGGAAATGGGATAGCATCTCAATGGACTTTATTGATGGGCTTCCTTGGTCAAGAAGAGGCAATACCAGTATTTGGGTAATAGTGGACAGGGTCACAAAAAGCGCTCACTTCATACCCGTTAAGAGTAGAAGGACTGCCTCATCTCTAGCATCCATATATCACAAAGAGATAGTCCGACTCCATGGGATACCCTCCAGCATTGTTAGCGATCGAGATCCTATCTTTACGAGCGAGTTTTGGAAGAGTTTGCAAGAAGCTGTAGGTACACAGTTATGTTTAAGCACGACCTATCACCCCCAAACCGATGGTCATACGGAAAGGGTGAACAGAGTATTAGAAGACCTCTTGAGATTATGCATTCTTGACTTCGGAGGAACATGGGAGGATCATCTTCCTTTGGTGGAGTTTGCCTACAACAATAGCTACCAAGCCACCATAGGCATGGCACCCCTTGAAGCTTTATATGGAAGACCGTGCCGATCACCAACTTGTTAGTGGGAGTCTACAGATAAGCTCATACTTGGACCAGATATGATTAGAGAAACTTCCGAGAAAGTGGACCTGATACAAAAAAGAATGAAGACCGCCCAAGACAGACAGAAGTCCTACGCAGATAAGAGAAGGACCGACCTTGAGTTTGAGGTTGGGGACAGGGTTTTCCTTAAAGTATCTCTTTTGAGGAACGTTATTCGCTTCGGATCCGCAGGAAAGTTGGCACCAAGATTTGTAGGGTCGTTTCCTATCATTGAAAGGATTGGGAAGATGGCTTACAGAGTAGAGTTGCCCGAAAGATTGGCTGGAGTTCTTAATGTCTTTCACGTTTCTCACTTACGAAAGTGCCTACATGAGTCTGCGGAAGTGGTCGAACCAAGCATACTAGAGGACATAGAAGTAGAACGAGAGGCAACTGTGAGAAGAGTTCCAACTCGTATCTTGGGTACAGAAGTCAAAAAGCTACGCAACCGCGAAGTCAAACTTGTAAAAGTTCAATGGAATGACGCTGAGGAAGACACAACTTGGGAGACTGAGGCCAAAATACGCACAGCCTACTCTTTTCTTTTTTAGGGTACATCTTTGATATCTTTTTCCTTAAATTTGTTCATGCTCGTATCTATCTTTTTATTAGTTTCCTCAGTGCGGTTCTCGATCCTTAGGTAGAAACCAATGGATGTAAACATGTATTTGAAACATGTTATGATTGATGGTTGCAAGTGGTTGCTCGTGGATGCATATGCACACACTTTAGGTATTAGATCGGCTCAGTCACTTTCATATTGCATATGCATATATGTACTTATATATGATTGAAACTTGACGTGTTATCATGTGGATGTTGCATTAGTATAAATGATTGTGCACTCATGTAGAAAGTATGATTAGGGAAGATTGCATACATTATGGACGCATGACACTGACATAACTTGCATTAAGGAGGTCAACTGAATCAGTAGACCGCCTGATTTTACATTAGATAAGGACATGTACACACACTATGCATATGATCATGAAGCATTAGAAGTATTTTAAGGACAATGGACGCATGTGTTTGATGGTTGAGTAGTTGGACGATTGGATGGTAGATATACGTTCTTCTTGACTTGAAGATTTCGGGGACGAAATCCTTTAAGGAGGGGAGAATGTAACACCCCGTGTTTTCGATAAACCTCAAAGTAACGAATTAAAGAATAAATAATTTTAACTGTGAGAATTAGGGGAAACGGGTTACGCCATTGCGTTCGTCTTGGAATTCTGGTTGAGATAGAGTCCGAGTTTGCATTAATTGGACTTCGTATGAAGAAGTTATGGCCTTCAGAAGTTTCAAAAATTCAAAATTCAAATTTAAACACAGAAGAGGGCAGGGCAGGAAAATTCCCGCCCCAGGCCAGGTCGACCAGGGGGTCGACCCTAGCGTCGACCTACCCGACAGGTCGATCTGGGGGTCGACCTAGGGGTCGACCTGGGGGTTGACCTACCCCCCGGGCAGATCTGAAAAGATGACGAATTCTGACTCCCTGCTGAGTCATTAGGGCTGAGATGTTATCCTATCTTGACTGGATGGTCTTGATTACTTCTAGGGTTAATCCGACGGCTCTAAATTAATTAAACCTCTATAAAAGCAACCTAACTTTCAACCCTAAATCATAAATATTCATACCAAGAGCCGCCATGCCGTCAATGGTGAACCTAAAATAGCTGTCATCTCTTTCAACTCAAAGGCAAGATAGAAGCTACATCAAAATCAAATCAAATCTAATCTAATTCAACTAAGAAAATTCAACAACCTACATCAAAGGCGAGCAATTCAATTTCAGAATACAGATCCTAGAACTCAAGAATTCCTTTTTGTTTGTAAGTGTAGTTATCTTTCAGATGTGAATAAATTAAAGACATGGTTTGTAATGAATTGTAAAACAGAATTGAATCAAGTTGTATGTGATGCTGATTTATGTTTATTCATGTCTATTCTATCATATATGCCTATGAACTATTGTGGTATATCGAACCTATCATGTTATATGGAAATTGGTGAATAAACTTAAGATGTTGTGAAATTATCATATATACGTTTGGTGATATTATGATACATACAAGTTTTAGGCTAAGTCATGTCGTTTATGCGTAATTGTTTAGATCCATTATGCACACATGTTTAGATCTACGACCTTGTATAAATTTGGTGATGATATCTATATGTTGTATGTCAATTTAGAAATTATGCCATGTTTATGCAAGTTAAGTGATGTTATCATGTTACGAATACATGCAAGTTTATAGGTTAAAAACATGATTATGTAAACCTATATGTTTAGATCTACAACTTTATATGTTAGAACCATATGCCTTTATGTTAGATCTATATTAGCATGATTCAACCCCTATGCAAGTTCACCACTATATGTCTAATTAGATTTTGGTAGTTCTATCTAAAACTATTATTTTAAGACTCATATTGCATAGATCTAGTTTGCAAGTTCATAATTAAAAGTATATTATGCCAAGTTCATGTGACACATCTGTAGTTAGATCCATATTTTTGTATGATGTTGGAATGTTGCAAGTTCCTCTTTTTCCCCTTTTAGTTTATTAGTTACGCTAAAATGCCGAGCCTAACATCCTATGTAATTTTGCGAACGTACAACGGGGGTAACGTTGGGGAAAACATGAAACTATACGTAATTAACATATGTGGCTCATAACCATGTAAATGGTATGGCATTGAAATGGTATAATTTATTTGCCAAAAATTATGAATTTGATTTAGAAGGAAAGTGGGCCATGATAATAAATTGTTGACAAATTTTCATATAAGCATAAAAGGATAAATATGTAAATTTAGAAAAGACGAATATGCCTACCCCGAGGTTAGACTGAGTTGTGGTGTAAAACTGCCCGGAACCGACCGACACATCCAGTGACCACAACAATACCTGTCTAACGTGGGTGGTTAGTGCATTGAGCCCAAAAAGGACTCGAGGTTAGACTAAGTTGTGGTGTAAAACTGCCCGGAACCGACCGGCATATCCAGTGACCACAACAATACCTGTCTAATGTGAGTGGTCGGTGCTCTAATAAAGCTTAGTCAAGAGTAGTAGGGTTAAGTCAATTAAGGAAACACTTAACCAATTCAACATGTTAGCTAAACTAATGGGTGGGGTTAGGTAAATTTGGACACTTAACCAATTAACATGTTGGCTGGAAAACCCTAGTAACGGGGACCCATTTCAGCAGTAACCCACATAGATGTATCATGGGACCCTGAACTAGGCAGGGTGGGGCACAATTACTGGGCTGAATTGTAAGCGGTCAAAACATTGATGGGTGGTACATCAGTGTAGGTTCCGACAGAGTACGGGCATGCACGTACTCCGAAGTGGAAAAAGCAGGCACTGGGCATCAGTAGTCATACACTGTGCATCTTGAATCATGTCGGGTTGCCACCATAAGATTTGATACACCCCGTGGTGGGACCAACACATGTATCTATAGTCAAGCGGGGGCCGAATGACACACATGATAAATGCATGCGAGTAGTAGCCGATCGATATAAGGGGATCATTTCACCAAGAACACGTGGTGCTAGTTGGACAAGTATAAGTAGGTGCAGAGAATTAAACATGGGTGCGATGTATATTCGGTTTATCCTGCCTTATATAGTTTTATGTTAGTTTGCTGTCCTGGTACTGTCCTATTTTCTGTTTATTACTATCATAACCTTTTCCTTATTCACACACTGAAAAGTCACTGGACTTACTCAGACTTATGTCTGACCCATTTTTCTTTCGTCTTCTTTTCTTCTGTTTCCCCCCTCGGGTAGCCAGGGAGGGAATAGCTCAGCTTAATTTGGACCGTTCATTATTCCAAGCTTAAAGACTCTGTGATGTATGGCTTGGAACCTATTATCTTCGGCTATGGCTTTGGGTACACTAGACTTGGGGATTTATGCGGTTTTATTTATGATTTATGCTTCTTTATAATAATCAAGACAAAAATTATGATGTAATAATTTGGGAGTTGGTTTGAAACAGTTTGCTGTAATGTTTTGTTATGAACCATGTTTGAAATTAAGAAATGTTTGTTTTCCGCTGCTTATATATATACATCTGTCTTGTAAATTATCTGTGTCTTTTACCTATAATGCTCCATCGAAGTTAAGTCATTCCCTTAGTGAGTGACCTTAACGGAGGTGGGGTGTTTCAAATCCTGACCACTAGACTGCCCATACAAAAATGGGCACCCAAGAGTTTAGGGAAAACAAAACAAAATAAACTTTGGGTCAGTCATAGGACTGGTATGAGTAAACAATTTAAAACAGTTTGAGAAGTTAAACGATATCTCATAAGACCACGCCGTATAATGGAACGGGTTTTTCCCGTATGAGAATCCAAAACATTTGATTTAACTTTCTAAATCCTTTTGAAAGAAATGATAACTTTATATCAAAATCCTTTTGATATTATGATAGTGTCTATCAACCACAATATAATAATCATCTAGCAGAAAACGCTTTCATCTCACATTCTACATATATAGTATATAATCAAAACCGCGAGCAATTATTGGGTAATGGATTTCCAACTATGACAAGGTATGGAACCACCTTCCGATAGTGTAACTCTAGAGAGGAATACACTGGGTTCAACAACATCTTGCAACCCGACCACAGATGACCGACCACTCATTTCGCTTGAGTATATCGAGTGTACATCACCAACGGTTGGGATCATCAACCGTTTCCCGAATGGGACAACATCGAATAGATTAAAGAATGAAATGAATATCTGTAGATAGGTGATAATACACCCTACTTGGCAGCCAACCACTTAGCCATGCTGCCTGCCCGATTTTTGTCATTTCCCGGTTGTGAGGCTAGAGGCCACGCTTATCTCTGATAGATCACACATTTATTCCCTTTGAATGTCACATCGTCATACCTGCCAAATCACAAATTGATTCCCCCAAAAATACGATGGGTATACAACTAAGAGAAACGAATTCCTCCGCCACCATACGTACATACGTTTGAAGAGATCAACTTATGTGATCCATTAAATATACTCTGTCGGACATTCTCCCATACAGGTCGTCCTAGGACTGGACAAACCGAAGGCACTATTCTGTAAACATGACAGCCCTTGCATAACTCCATCTTCAATTATCTTCATCATATTTGATTCGCAACGCTAATGCCATACGGAGTGGTTTCCAGATAATGAATCTGATCCTGGTCTCTCCGTATTGACGACGGAAAAATGGCCAAAAACTACAATAGTCGGTGAGTTAACTATAAAAAAAAGACGTGTGCAAACAACGATATTATTTCCAGATGGAAATTATATCGATCAATCATCATTAACATTTATCTCTTTATATTAGGTTTATTTATTTCATGTTTCCATATATTCAACATTCCTTATTTTCTAAATTTAGAAAATATACGTTATTAATCATTGGAAAACATTTCCATCTCTTTTTCACGTATCACTGTAATTCCAGTATTCTTTATCCTCCAACATTTCATTTTCTATGATTAGAAATTATCTCTGATTATATTTGGAAAAATGCTTTCCAAACTCATTCATTGGATTTAAACAGATGTTTAAATAAAACATCGTTATGCCAACTCAAACATTACACTGATTAACTAATTTCACTTAACCAACCTTCAATATCGAACCTTAACCATTCCATAGTTAAAAATGATGTCAATCAAGTTGGGGGTATAACTACCTCTCAGACCTTAACTGAACAACATTTCTAACTTCGAAACAGACAAGGTTCACCTTTTAAACCTTTAACAAACTTTCTTACGTAACTCTCTTTCGAATAAATCTCTATTTGATAACTCTTTCGTTCGAATAAACTATATTCGATAATCTCTCTTGGAATAGCCATATTCGATTAACTCTATTCAATTAACACTATTCGATTAACTCTAATCGATTTACTCTTATTAGTTAGCTCTATTTGATTAACTCTATTTGACTAACTCTATTGGATTAACTTTATTTGATTAACTCTATTGGATTAACTCTATTTAATTAACTCTATTGGATTAACTCTAATCAATTAATTCTCATCAGTTAACTCCTATCAATTAACTCCTTTCGAATAAACTATATTCGATTAACTCCTTTCGAATAAACTATATTCGATTAACTCCTTCCGAATAACTAATATCCGATTAACTCCTTTCGTATAAACTCTATTAGATTAACTCCTTTCGAATAAACTAATATTCGATAACTCCTTTCGAATAAACTATATTCGATTAACTCCTTTCGAATAAACTACATTCGATTAATTCTCTTCTTCGAATAACCTTATTCGATAACTCTTTCTTCGAATAAACTATATTCAAATAACTATAATCCGACTGACTCTAATTCAATTAACTCTATTCGAATAACTAATATTCGACTAACTCTAACTCTAATCAATTTACTCTTACTGATTAACTCTAACTGATTAACTCTAATCGATTATCTATAACTGATTAACTCAAACCGATTAACTCAAACTGATTAACTCTAATCGATTAACTATAACTGATTAACTCAAATCGAATAACTCTAATCCTTTTAGAATCCTACTTACTTTCTAAATATTTCCTTTTATGATATCTTATTTATTTTCTAAATAAATATTCCTTATATCTTTCTATTTGTTCAACAAATATTTCCTTTTCAATTCTATTTATTCAACAAATAAATATTTCCTTTTATAATCTATTTATTTATGTTTTACAATTATTTCCTTTTCAATTCTATTTGTAAATGTTTTAAAAATATTTCCTTTTTTCTATTTGTTTCACAAATATTTCCTTTTATAAAATCCTTTGATTTTAAAATCATTTTCTTTTATAAAATTCTTTGATTTTATAAATATTTCTTTTTCAATATAACATTGAAAATTTCCTTTTTAACATTCTAGTATTTCTTACGGTATTTAAAATACCCAAATAACAATGATCGATATCAATCAACACACGTAATCAACACAGATTATATATCACATCATATATTACAATATATGAAAAACAGTAAAATAAATGTTGAGGAATCCAGTTGGATTCCTCCGACCTGTTTCCCTGCATATACAGATGTTAAACAATACAGTTAACATCAATTTCATTTCACTATGAAACATTCTGCTAAACAGAATCAATATATATATGTATATAACCAAATTTATAATTTCAAACAATTACTTAGCAGTTCAACCAAACAGTCAATACACAACAATCAATCAATCATCATTTATCAGTTCTAAATATACGTTATAAAAATATAACTGGAAGAGTTGGTGAGTTTTACTCACATTGGACTATCATCGTTAAATAACGATAATTGTCGTTGATTCGGATCTAACAATTTGTTTCGCTATAAGTTGTAATGAGCACCAATCCGCTCCCAGTCAGTTCCATTATGGAGCCATCGTCCTTACGATCCTAACGGATCTGACCATTAGAAATTCTGATACAGTATGACGAAGTTATGATATCTTTAAGTTAATACGCATTATACACACAAATTATAATTATTTAAAACCTTATTGGGCTCACCCTCTTTGAAATCGGCCCATGACCTTATTTCTCAACCCACACCTGCTTTATACGCCTCCACCTTCTTCCCCGTTAACACATACCTCCTGTACAGTTCGAAAACCACTGTTAAACTTCCCTCTCCCCTTTCTACTTCTACAATCCATGATCTTACAAACAAATCACACCATTATAATATAATTTAAACTAAGTAAACTTCCAGATTGGGCTTTACCATATAAACAAGGCCCATACCCACTCACGTTGAAAACTGACCAACTCCTCATTTAGTCTTCCCCAAACACCGATGTCCTCTTCCAGAAAATAGCCGGCCATTTCTGATTCTCCAACACAGTCCCCCTTTGTTTCTTTGCTAATTTAAAAACTGTAAACACACTTTCCCATCATCATACAAATCTTCATGTACCTATACTCCAAACGTCGAACTCGATGCTTCATCCAAATTCACGCGACTGCTATCAGTTTCGAGCAGAAAGAAAAGTGCCACCCTCTACATCAATCTTGCACGAAAACTGAATCTAAGTTCACTGTTCAACACTTGTTCGAATCCTCTTCCTCCCTATCACTTTCCACAACCATCATTAAGAACCGCAACTCGCCTCCTTTATTTAAATTCCGTCATCTCGCCAGTATAGGAATTATCGCGATGGCATTAATCACCAAATTCAACAAAAGAAAACTTCTGCAAGCTCTCCAATCATCTGCTCATACAGATTATAACCTCGAAAACATGGATCGATACTTCTCCCTTCTCAAAAACTTAAAACCTTAGCTCGCTGTCTAAAATACTACGACTCAAAAATGGTTCAATCTCAAATGAAAGGGTAGCAGATCGAAGCTGAAGGTCTCATGTGGCCAAAGGACCAAACGGTTTTTGATTTCAGTTGAAATTTGATTTTAGAAAATTTCTTGAAGATTTATTCTTCAAGTTGAGGTAAAGAATAATGGCGGCTGCATGTTTGACTTTGAAATGAGGAAAAGAATAGGATTAGGTTAAAAGTATGGTGTATTTATAGTGTTGTAAATATCTAGATATTTTGTTTTTATATTAATATAAATTTTCGATGAATGTTTTCAAATTCCAACGACCACACACGATACCCAAAAATCATGAAAATGGGCATGGAGCTACAGTTCGACATTACGGACCCAACGAAACTGGTTTCGTCGAACTCCGACTCCGTTTGCTCACACATCGTATTTTTAACCGTCGAAATACTGACTTTTTTTCAATTAAAAATCCTTACGGCCACACTCTGACTCTAAAAATCGCGGAAATTGAAATCTAAAAATAATTTAACATTACGAATCCAGCAAAATTGGTTTCGTCGAATTTGGAGGTCATTTGTAAAACTGGTTATTTTTAAAGCTCTAAATTAACCTTTTAAATATATAAATATATTTAAAAATAATTAAATTAAAAATTTATAAATAAATATTATTGTATATATTCCAATAGAATACCATACAGCTCCAGAATAAATATATATAAGGATTTACAACTATATATTTCATCATCAGAGTTATATCGATATTCGATTTATATTTAAAACCTTTTTAAAATATAAATAAATCGCTATAAATTATAAAGGAATTCCATAGAGACTTTTCTGAAATTTGATTTGGACATAAATCAAAATCTACAATGAAATCCCGATTTTTCTCTTCCATTAGAAAAATATACTTCACCAGCTCCGAACGTTTCTTGTTTCACATAAATCTGATTTAAAACGGATTCTGTATATTCATTTAAAGTTCGAATAGCCAAATTACGAACTGCCATGCCATTTAGAGCTCGATTATATTTATAATATAATTTATACATTCTAACGTCGTTCAAATAATATATTCGTTATTCAAATTCAATTTTAAACTGAAATATATATTTTGAATTGTCCAGTTCACACTATATCGTCAATTCACTATTTCTGACTATTTTGAATTTAAATATATTATTCTATTATTAATATAAATCAAATATTCAATATTATTTAATTAAACGACCATTTAAATCTCCAAACACTATTTAAATAATTAAATAAGTTAATTATTATACCGTAAAAATACGGGACATTACATTCTTCCCTCCTTAAAATAATTTCGTCCTCGAAATTGCTAAGGTAGAAAACAAAACTCCACCAACTGGGTTAAATTATTTGTTCACTTCTTAACTTCAGTTTCAACTGAACTAATCAATTCCAATTAAAATATTATTTAATTCTTATCAATGAAAATTTTCAAAAATCTTGAAAATTTACTAACACCTTAAATTTTCGAAAAATTTCGCCAGCACCTCCTTTGTACTGGTCATTCGATACAACTACAACTCACCTCTCTAGGCCTTCTCCAACCCAAAAGAAAATCAAACAGCCAAGTGGCTTGCCAAATCGACTCATAAATCTCATGCTTATACAAAATATAAACTTGTACCTTTTTGTCGGGTATACCATTATATTTCCCGCATTTGATTCCATTCAATCTCTGCTCAACATATATTCAATCATTACAATTGATTTCCAATCAATTTCAGTCAATCAAATCTCAACACAATTATTCGCTTATATCCAAGCCAAATTCTGTTCTTAACTCAGATTCCAATATTCACTTCAACTACTAACTTACCAATCAAATTCCATTTCGGATTATCTCTAATCCAATCTAATTTGATACTTTCTATCTTAATTCAGTTTCCATTTAACCGGCTTTAATTCAATTTCAGTTCCTATTTGCTTTCCCAAATTTCAATTCAATTTGGTTTTAAATCAAATAATCCTTCAATGGGAAGTTTTAAATAACTTAGCTTTTCTAAAATCAAATATCCCTTTTTGAAATTCAAAACAACTTGCTTTCTCAGAACAATTTCAACAGCAGTCTCTTTGGTAGTAATCCGTCACTTAGAACTCAAAAATGACACTAATGATGTGGCCATCATCGTTAGGGTTATTTTCCAGCTATCGAAGTGAGTTCAATACTATAAAAATTTCCAAAATTTATCTTAAAACACTTTTACTTTGAAATCAATTTCAAAACACCATTCACAATGTCGTAAAACAATTTAAAATCTCCCAGGATTTTAAAATTCTCGTATATTAACTCCAAATCCATTTACAAGACTTTTCCAAATTCACGTTGTTTTAATTCCAATTCTGATTTGAATTCAGATTTAATTCATATGATTCCATATACTATACTTATATGAATTTTGATTAGCTATTTACATAACCATTTAATTTATAATCTTACTCGATTATAATAACAACCAATATATCCAATATATTATAATCATTCCAATATAATAATTCAAGGTAAATTATTTTATTTACCCTTTTTCAAAACATATCGTGACGGTTCATCGTATTTAAGTGTTTAGAAACTTCTACCGATACAGTGGATCAAACTGATCGACCAGAACTCATAAACGACTCAATCGATAATTCTCCACGATATAAAATCATTTTATATCAAATAACAAATACGTTCACTCGTATATATACACTCAACTCAATCTAGGGCATTACTAACCCTATCTCTACTGAGTCACGCCACAGAGCCAGGGTAATTACTTAACCATAAGCTCTGATACCACTGTAACGACCTGGGGAATTTGTGATCCTGGATATCGGCATACAACACTATGTCGACTATTCAAGCATTGGAAATACCGGATAGTCCATGAAAGAAATTAGAGGGTGAGAATAGATAAGATAGAAACTTAGAATAGAAGAAGAAGAACATACAACATCAGATAAACACGATCACGATTCTCACAGCGGAACGAACAACATATAATAGATAACATATCTTTGAAATAAAATCAGTATATGTATACAGTAACATTATCAGAGTACAACACTTACAACACAACGGAAATAATAATAGCTATAAAATCCTGAAGCCTCCTGCTCCAAGCTCTCCAAGTATATCTGTAAAATCCTGACAACTTGACTGCCCATACAAAATTGGGCACCCAAGAGTTTAGGGAAAACAAAACAAAATAAACTCTGGGTCAGTCATGGGACTGGTATGAGTAAACAATTTAAAACAGTTTGAGCAATTAAATGATATCTCATAAGACCACGCCGTATAACGGAATGAGTTTTTCCCTTATGAGAATCCAAAACATTTGATTTAACTTTCAAAATCCTTTTGAATGAAATAATAACTTTATATCAAAATTCTTTTGATATTATGACAGTGTCTATCAATCACAATATAATAATCATCTAGCAGAAACGATTTCATCTTACGTTCTACATATTTAGTATACAATCAAAACCTGAGACGACCCGATTTCCCGTTCTCACGGAAACAAGGTTATCTTTGGAATATAACACAGAAACATATAATAGCAGAACAGAATTAAATAAATACACCAGAATGAACAACAAAATATACTGGATATAAGTAATCATCAGAGTTACACAGTATACAGGATCTTACTTAGTACAAATACAGTTCAGCTATACATAAATGTCTACAGCGGAAATAAACAAAATATGTACAATAGGAGCTGAACAGCATAAAAAGAAATAAAGGATAGAATCCATCTTCAGCTCCAGCTATCCAGAAAGAACCAGCTAAACCTGAATACAAGGCTGCCCGTGTAGAAAAAGGGGCACCCGAGTTTGAGAGTGAAACAAACTACGAGTCAGTCATGGGACTGGTATGAGAAATCCACTCAACACATACATAATTGGCTAATCACAGGACCACGCCACTTTCGTGGAACGGGTTTACTCCATTGGATTGCCAGTGCTTTAACACAAATCTTTATTTTAAACATCGCTATGCTCTTTATAAAAATGAAGCCGTTATAAGACTCAGTTCCCATCACACAATGCAACGCAAACCAGAGGATAGAGTTTTTACCTTATAACGGCCAAAATATGCTTGATACGAATAAAACAAAGGCATTTGATATTATTGCTAGTGTTTATATGTTTTGAAAACAATTTCAAATCATAACTATCAATCATAGACGACATGAGCGTCCCATGCCACTATGTCGCCAAATGTAGGTATACAATCAAAATCGCATCGTCACGTATTTGGAAATTGGATTTCCGTCATGAACCAAGGCAAAAGATAGTCCTTACCGAATTCGAGACTGCCTAGCCCGAGTCTCAGGCAAGCGCGCAGGCAAGCCTTGGATCGTCAGGGCCGGTCCACACGTAGTGGATTAAAATGCCTGAGCACTACGTTTCGCCGCCCTTTGGGGCGTAAGCGAGCCAACGAATGACTCCATCGGACCCGGATCGTCCGATCTAACCGAGGCGCCTCGCAACAGCAACAACCACATAAGTCAAACTCGTCAGGGCGTGTAAAACCACTGACGCCACTTTTTAGCTAGGAGGAAACGTAGGCCCTCCCTGAGGTCCGTTCTCCCGTTTTAGGTTCATACCGGGGTGTGAGGTTCGCGAATTCACGTTATACACAAAGCTACGCCACACAGGCGGTGCTTTGGTCATCACCACAAGACTTTGCTTTTCAACAGAAGCCCTGATCACTGCATCTTAGCATGCCACACAGAATAAATCCTATGTCAGACACACAGTCCATTTACAAGTCCGTTCTGGGTCTGAACGAAACCGGAGGCACTAAATACCTCGCAAACCCATCGATCAACACGTACGTCTGAACGATCACCACTCATTATCCATATTTCGGGATGCCTCCCAATCAGGACCTCGGTTACCATCCAAACGAGGTGAAGATCTCCGGTCTTCGACCATCGTCTTCATCTTCGAATTTCAATCGTCGGTCGATTATTCGAAATGAGAATTAACTCGGCCTTTTCAAATAATTCACGTATATTTAGAATTTCAAATCGATTTATTTCAATGGTTAAATTATTCGACAACACCAATTGTGTTCTTTAATGTAATTTTCACACCAAACACATTCAACCATCAAAAGCCGCGCAAATCAAGCAAATTCAGTTTATTTCTATTCCATATCGCTTATGATATTTTATAACTATTTATCGCTATTTTTATTTATTTTAAAATAGCCGTTTTATTCAAAACGACGCTTCGGGCCATAAGGCGGCCGTGGCGCTGTTTTTCTTCAGATTTGATTTACACATATCTGAAAATCTAACCGTTGGATCTTCACAAAATTTACATCATTTGAAAGGTCTTTTCAAAACGAACCCAACGGTTCCAGTTTCGGGAAAATCCGACGGTCGGATCTCCCGGTACAATCGTTTGAATTTTCGATTTCAAATTACGAACTGCAGCGTCGTTATTCGATTAAATATAATTATATTTATATATATAAATAAATATAATCGTTTCTGGCGCTGTTTTTCTTCAGAATTGAATTAAACATTCCAGACAATCCAACCGTTGGATTTTCACAAGGTTGGTGCCGTTGGAAAGATTATTCCAAGGCGAACCCAACGGTTGAGGTTTCGGGAAAATCCAATGGTCGGATTTCCCGTACTAGTCGATTGAAATCACGGTTTCAAAATACGAACTGCACGGCCTCGTTTCGTTTTAATTTTATTTATATTTATATATTTATATAAATATAGTTCATTCAATGATTTCTATATCGTTTTCACTTCAAATATTTTTCTAACTCCTTAAATTTTGGAAAAATTTCGCCATAACCTCCCCTGCACCGGGAGCGTCGGGAAATCGCAAATAGCGTCCCGGTCCTTCTAATCTCAAAAAAGAAAAAGGAAAAGCCAAGCGGCTAGCCAATCAGGCTCAAAATCATCACCCAAACAAATCAGTAAATGTGTACCTATTTGTCGGGCACAAAATTTTATTCCTCTTCTCTAGCCCCTTTGCTATAACCTGTTCAATGAATATGCATGTACATATATATACAGTTCATATCATTTTTCATTTTCTATTCAACTTCATATTTGATTTCTATTTGGTTTAAAAACTCCATTCATTCTAATGTTACATAAATAGGTGCAAATCATTTCATTAGCTAATTAATGAATATTTCAACTCATACATGTTTATTTTGAACAAGTGGCTATTTTTAACATTTCACATTTCAACGATTTATGCATACAATAAAAATGTGATTTTTATTGTAAAACAATTCATTTCAAAACACTATTTTTCTATATAGTTCAAGTTGGTGATAAAAATGAAATTTTTATCATAAAACAATTTATTTCAAAATATGAATACCATTCAACACATGAATTTCTAAACAACGAATGAATATCAATTCAACACATGAATGTTTTCAATAGTTTTTATATATAGATAAAAATGTGATTTTTGTTATCGAACAATTTATTTCAAAATATGAATACCATTCAACACATGAATTGCTAAACAACGAATGAATATCAATTCAACACATGAATGTTTTCTATTCAATGAATAAATATGGTTTAAGCATATGAAAATAATTCAAACACACA
The DNA here is from genome assembly GCA_030737875.1 of Allium sativum. Classification (NCBI taxonomy): domain Eukaryota; kingdom Viridiplantae; phylum Streptophyta; class Magnoliopsida; order Asparagales; family Amaryllidaceae; genus Allium; species Allium sativum. Next base: position 395,612,187 of record CM060922.1, read on the forward strand.
AATATTATTCAAAATTTCGGCAGCATAACGGCAGGGTAGTTACACCGGCACCGTCCCTAGTACGGCTCCTCGCTCTACCTTAAAACCTCGCGGTTTTTGACAATGGGAATCATGCATCTAGTTCGCACGCAGGCGGCATGTATATAATTTTTTTTCATTTCCACAAACTAATCCTAAGTGGTTTCAACCAAATATTTCACAACCACAAATGGGTATTTTTCAACCACAATCAACCAATATCAATCACAAACAATCCCAAACAATCATTCGCTATCAATCAAATTTCCACAACAATTTCAACCAATAAATATCGTCCATGGTTTGTGGACGAGGGGCGTATATATATATATATATATTTATATATAGCAATTCACTTTTACTTCACACATATATATATAAATTTTAAATCAGAAATCTCACCAATAGCTATCCAACTGCACGATACTTCTTAATAGAAATCTTCGCCTATTTGTCGCTTTCACCCGTATTCTCTGCATATGTAAAAATAGAATTTTTACTATGCTATTCAATATATAAAAATCGAATTTTGACTTCGCTATTCAATATATAAAAATATGATTTTTACTTTCGCTTTCACATATAAAAAATATGATTTTTACCTTTGCTTTCACATATAAAAAATATGATTTTTGCTTTTGCTTTCACATATAAAAAATATGATTTTTACTTTTGCTTTCACATATAAAAATATGATTTTTACTTTTGCTTTCACATATAAAAATATGATTTTTACTTCGACTTTCAACATATAAAAATATGTTTTTTTTTTCTTTGTATCAAAAATCAGTTTTCCTTTACTTCAAAAACCAGTTTTTCTTTTACCTAAAAATCAGTTTTTCCTTTATCTAAAAATCAGTTTTTCCTTTATCTAAAAATCAGTTTTTCTTTTACTTCAAAAACCAGTTTTTATTTGTATCAAAAATCTGTTTTTCTTTTACAAAAACAGTTTTAACTTTTCTAAAAAATTTCAGTTTTTATTTTATTTAAAAATCAGTTTTTCTTTTGTTTAAAAAATCAGTTTTTCTTTTGTTTAAAAAATCAGTTTTTATTATTAAAACCCAAATCAGTTTTTAAATCTTTGAAATCAGTTTTAACTTTTAAAAATATTCAGTTTTAAACTACTTTTTAAAACAAAACAGTTTTAATCTTTTTAAAACAAAACAGTTATATTTTTAACAAAATCAGTTTATTATTTTTATAAAAATCAATTCAGTTTTTATCTTTATTAAAAATCAATTCAGTTTTTATCTTTTTAAAAACAAAATCAGTTTTAATCTTTATAAAATCTGTTTTAATACTTTTATAGAAAAAAAATTCCAGTTTTTATTTTTATAGAAAATCAGTTTTTTTTTTATTCCCTAACCATAAAACAGTTTTAATCCTGTTTTTATAAAATAAAAATAAAATAATAAAATAAATACTTACAGAAAAAGAAAGGGGGGCGTTTCACCGATCGTCGGAGGCAGGAGGCAAGGCTTCGAGGTGCGGGTGGCGCTGCGTCTTCGCGAGTGTGGCGCTCGGGGTTTGGAGCTTTGATTCGACGGTGGGGGGGTGCGCTACGTCTTCGCGATGGGATTCGACGGTGGGGGTTTAATCGATGTCGCGGTGCTTCGATCAAGGGAGGAGGGCGAGGCCTTCGTGGTGGTTCGGCGGTGGCTCGGCGATCGTCGGCGTCGAGGATCTGGAGGGCGGCGGCTCAATAGTTTTAGGGTTTGTTTGTTTTTTTTTTTTCCTTTTTTTTTTCTGTTATGAATTATAACGAACGGGGGGGGGGGGGCAAGCAGAAGATAAGAGGGAGGGAGGGAATATTATATTTTTTTTTATTTTATTTAATTATTTAAAGTTGACTTTTACCCACGACCACGAAACGAGGCCCACCACCTGTCGTCCATAGCGTTTAACCCCCATTCCGAACACAATGGGATATGTATCGCAAGCTGATGTGATCGTTACAATCAGTTTCTGTTGAATTTACATTTAAATCATTATATTGAATTTTAAACGTACATTTCAAATTACCGGGGTCACATACTAACTAGAAAAATTCCAGAAAAATATTTTCTAGCTTCGTATCGACGATACGGTCCTAACAAAACTAGTTTCGTCGAATTCTGAGACCGTTTGAAAAATGGTCAATTTCCAGTCGATTAAATTCAACAGAAACTGGTCAAACGCGTTTTCCTTTGCCACGCTCACATATTGATTCGAAAAACTATGAAATTTGAAACCTAGCAATAACCTGACACTGCGGATCTAACAAAAGTGGTTTCGTCTAAATCCGAGGTCATTTGCAAAATGTCCATTTTTAAGGGCCTGAATTCCATAGCGACTATTCAGAATCTTCAATTGGACATACCTTTTGATTCCCGCTATCAAATTTCGATTGGTCAGATTCGTTAGAAAGATATCATCAATTAAATACTAATGTTTTTTGTTTCACTATAATCCAGATTGTTTTGCACCCGGTATATTCAATTGAAGTTTGAAATCGAATTATCGAACTACCGCGCCATTTTCAATTCTATATATAATTATAATTAATTATATTGGTTTTCAAATGTCGATTTCAACTCAGTTTTCATCGCCATTATTTAAAATATTTATTTTAAATATTTAAAATCCATTATTATAGCCAATTTAAAATTTTTAAATTGGTTCAGATTTTCTGGGTCGTTACAATCTCCCCCACTTAAAACTTTTCGTCCCCGAAAAGGAATAAAGTCGAAAGTGGTTTGATAAATCTACAATCCCACAATACAACAACCAATTTGTTTTTAATATTCAGAGTATAGAATAAACAATGCACATTCATGGGAAGAAAATAGCAACAGAATAGAGAATTAAATGGTAATGCAAAGTATGACAAATGTACCTTGCACCAGAGTCAATCAGAGATATCTACTCGGCATCTAGGATAAGCTTTCTGAATGCTCTCCTCAGTTTCCCAAGTACAATCTCGCGGATCTCCACTCCATTGCACTTTGACTAAGTGAACCTTCTTGTTCCTCAGCTCTTTAGTTTCTTTGCCGATAATCTTTAGCGGCTCTCGCCTCACAGCTAATTCTGGAGTAATTTCAATATCCTGCTGAGCTGCTTCTTCTACGATCAAGTCTGGATCATGAACGTGCTTTCGAAGTTGAGATATATGAAATACATCATGAACTCCAGGCAACCAGTCAGGCAGATTAACTTTATATGCGAGAGTCCCAATCCGTTCCAGAATAGGAAACGGACCAATAAATTTGGGTGCTAACTTTCCTGTTTTACCGAACCGGATAACTCCTCTCATCGGCGATACTTTCAAATATACATAGTTGCCCACTTCAAAGGATATATCCCTTCTTCTTTTATCAGCATAGCTCTTTTGTCGGCTTTGAGCGGCGAGTAATCGCTTCTTAATAAAATCGACTTTGTCGGCCGCTTCTCGAATCATATCGGGACCCAACACAAGTCTATTTCCAGGCTCGACCCAACAAGCAGGAGATCGGCAAGGTCTACCATACAATGCTTCGAATGGCGACATTGTCAGACTCGCCTGGTAGCTGTTGTTATAAGAGAATTCAGCCAAATGCAGATGGTCTTCCCATGATCCACCGAAATCTATTACACAAGCCCGCAATAGATCTTCTAAAATGCGATTCACCCTCTCAGTCTGACCGTCTGTCTGAGGATGATATGCGGTGCTCAAGTTTAACTTCGTTCCTAGCTCGACTTGAAATGCTTCCCAGAATTTACTAGTGAAAATTGTATCTCTATCACTTACTATACTGAGCGGCACTCCATGCAGTCTAACTATTTCCCTGAAGTAAATATGTGCCAGACTCTGAGCGGTTCTATTTGATTTGACGGGTATAAAATGGGCGGTCTTCGTGAAACGATCTACGATCACCCAAATACTGTCATTTCCTTTTCTGGTTCTGGGCAGACCATCGATGAAATCCATCGAAATATGTTCCCACTTCCAACCAGGAACTTCTAGTGGTTGTAACAATCCAGCCAATTTCTGTTGGTCACTTTTGACTAGCTGGCAAGTAGGGCATCGACTAACATATATTGAGATGTCTCTTTTTAACGACTTCCACCAGAATGTGCGTTTGATATCGTTATACATTTTATTCACACCCGGATGGATACTGAGCTTAGATTTGTGACATTCATCAAGCACCTCTCTTCTTAATTCAGGAATATCTGGAACGCAAATTCGCCCTTCTAACCTCAGAATCCCTTCGCTGTCTAGCTGGAAATCCGAAGCATTGCCTTCGCGAATTCGCCGACTTATCCCTTTGATAAATTGGTCGTTTTCTTGGAGAGCCGATATCTTATCAATCAACGAAGTCGCAATGATGAAACTAGCGATCATCTCATTCTTTCGGCTTAACGCATCAGCCACGACATTGGCTTTCCCTGGAGTATATATAATTTCAAAGTCATATGCTGCAAGAAACTCCAGCCAACGTTGCTGCCTCAAATTCAAGTCCTTCTGAGTGAACAGATACTTTAACGACTGGTGATCTGTAAACAGTTCAAATCTCTCGCCCAGAAGATAGTGTCTCCAGATTTTCAAAGAGAATATGATGGCCAATAACTCAAGATCATGAGTTACATAGTTTTTCTCGTGCGGCTTCAGTTGACGGCTAGCATAGGCAATTACTTGGCCTCTTTGCATTAACACCGCTCCAAGGCCTTCTCTAGACGCATCCGTCCAGACTTTTAGATCTTGGTTGCCATCAATGATGGTTAACACTGGAGCTGTCGTCAATCTTAACTTTAGCTCTTCGAAAGCCTCCTCACTCTCTTGAGTCCATTTGAACTTAGAATGCTTCTTTGTAAGCTTCGTTAGGTGGCCAGATATCTTCGAAAAGTTTTTAACGAACTTCCGGTAATAGCTAGCCAATCCGAGAAAACTACGGACTTCAGTGGGAGTACTAGGCTGTTTCCAATTTTGAATAGCTGTGATTTTACTTGGATCCACAGCGATTCCTTCTTTCGATACTACATGGCCCAGAAATTTCACTTCATCTTGCCAGAATATACATTTGGAAAATTTGGCTTTTAATACATTCCTTCTGAGAATTTCTAAAACCTGTTCCAGATGCTTCTCATGTTCGGCCTTTGATTTAGAGAAGATTAGAATATCATCAATAAAAACCAACACAAATTTATTCAATACCCCTCTGAATACCCTGTTCATTAGATCGACGAAGTAAGCAGGAGCGTTACATAAGCCGAACGGCATTACTAACCACTCGTAGAATAAGTCGGGGCCTCTGAACGCTGTCATTGGAACACACTCTTCGGCAATTCGAAGTTGATGGAATCCTGTAGCTAGGTCCATTCGTGAGAATACTTGTGCTCCATTTAATCGATCTAACAAATCATCAATCCGCGGCAATGGATACTTGTTCTTTATTGTCTGTTTGTTCAAATCACGATAATCCACACAAAGACGTAGAGTACCGTCAGATTTTGGGACAAACACCATGGCTGCACCCCAGTCAGAGAAACTAGGCCTGATCAGACCTTTCCATACGAGCTGTCGTGTTTGATTGTCTAATTCCTCCTTCTCTTTCAAGGACATTCTTCGAATAGCGTGAACTACCGGCCTTGCATTGGGAATCAAAGTAATCTTGAAATCTATTTCTCTTTGCGGAGGTAAACGAACAACTTCTTCGAACACATCCGCATAGTTCTTGACGACGGGAATGTCTTTGATGAGGTCAGGAATATCCTCTATGACTTCAGGGACATTTTCTATTTGAGCTGGGGAAACATCCAAAGCTGCCCAGAAATCCTTTCTATTAGCATTCTGACCTTCACAGGGAATGGTTATATAATCACCTGATTTAATCTTCGCCTTTACGACTCTGTCGGCGCATTTAACTTCAGCTTCATATTTGGTCAACCAGTCTAACCCCAAGATAAGATCAAACTCTTTAAAATTCATAACGGCTGCGATGGTAGGAAACCGATAACGAGAAAAGGAAACCGGCACTCCACAAATCCAACTGAGATCAATGGAACCCCCAACCGGATTCTGGACAGTCATTGGTTCCTTAAGCTTTTTCAAATTCAAATCCAGTTTCTTAGCTGCATCCTTTGCAATGAAGCTTCGTGACGCGCCTGTGTCAAACAGTACTTTAACTGGAATGTTTTTGACAGTAAGCGTGCCTTCTAAAACATCTGGCCTTTCTTGACTAGCTGAGGGCTCAGACATTTCTGCTACTTCATTTACTTGAACTATCTTGGTCGCTTTTAACAGCCGGCAATCTCGCTTTATATGACCGGCCTGATGACAAAGATTGCATTCTCGAGTCACAGGATACTTGCCCTTGGATTTAGACCCACCCTCCTTTCGCTTCTTCGAGGTTTTACACTTCCTAGTCAGATGCCCCTGTTTATTGCAGTTAGAGCATGTGGCAGTCGTGGCAGGTTCTTTTTCAGATCTTGCCCTTTTTCGATTTACTTCGGGCTCCTTACCGACTTCAGATATTGTACTGGCTTCAGGAATATCAGTTTCCGACTCTGTTTTGTCACTAGAACAGACTTCTTCTTCGTCGCGCAACATTCCTTTCCTATGGAGATCTTCATACTGATAAGCCATATAAATCATTTCTGGAAAAGGAAGCTTCACATGCCCCAATACTTTATTCTGGTATTTCCTTTGAAGTCCGTGAATAAATCTCAGATTTTTCCTCTTCGGATTTTGAATTAGATGAGGAGCGAAGTGAGCAAGTTCATTGAATTTCTTGTGATATTCTGGGATGGTCATATCGCCTTGAATCAAATAAGAAAATTCTTCACACAATCCCTCGGTTGCTTCGGGAGGAGTAAATCTTTCTAGGAAAATCACTTTGAATCTGTCCCAGGTGATATCACCTTCTGGATTATTTCTGATGATTGTTTCCCACCAGATTAAAGCTTCTTCTTTGAGCGCCCAAGATGCTACTAACCGTTTCTGGTCATCTCTCGGCTGGATATGCTCAAAGATTCTTTCGACAGAAGTCAACCAAGCTTGAGTTTGAATAATAGATTCATTGCCCGAGAATTGCGCTCCGTTCAGATTTCGATATTTCTTTAATAGAGCCTCTAGATCGGGTTCTGTATTCCTTCTGTTTCTGGCACTCATTTTTCTAGTACTTCTGCAATTAGCAGATCAAGTGTCAGGTCACAGAAAAGGCATTTTAAAACATAGAAACATATACTTCAAATGTAAATGTGTCTATCAAGGTGTAATTTCATTCTGCTTTACTCATACTAGGATATTGCTGATCCTATCTGTAGAGTTACCCGTCCTAGAACACTACTGGTTCTATTTCTGACGAGTTCGTTCAAATGTTATATTCCAGAACTAAGCTTAACCAAAGCTCTGATACCACGTTGAGACGACCCGATTTCCCGTTCTCACGGAAACAAGGTTATCTTTGGAATATAACACAGAAACATATAATAGCAGAACAGAATTAAATAAATACACCAGAATGAACAACAAAATATACTGGATATAAGTAATCATCAGAGTTACACAGTATACAGGATCTTACTTAGTACAAATACAGTTCAGCTATACATAAATGTCTACAGCGGAAATAAACAAAATATGTACAATAGGAGCTGAACAGCATAAAAAGAAATAAAGGATAGAATCCATCTTCAGCTCCAGCTATCCAGAAAGAACCAGCTAAACCTGAATACAAGGCTGCCCGTGTAGAAAAAGGGGCACCCGAGTTTGAGAGTGAAACAAACTACGAGTCAGTCATGGGACTGGTATGAGAAATCCACTCAACACATACATAATTGGCTAATCACAGGACCACGCCACTTTCGTGGAACGGGTTTACTCCATTGGATTGCCAGTGCTTTAACACAAATCTTTATTTTAAACATCGCTATGCTCTTTATAAAAATGAAGCCGTTATAAGACTCAGTTCCCATCACACAATGCAACGCAAACCAGAGGATAGAGTTTTTACCTTATAACGGCCAAAATATGCTTGATACGAATAAAACAAAGGCATTTGATATTATTGCTAGTGTTTATATGTTTTGAAAACAATTTCAAATCATAACTATCAATCATAGACGACATGAGCGTCCCATGCCACTATGTCGCCAAATGTAGGTATACAATCAAAATCGCATCGTCACGTATTTGGAAATTGGATTTCCGTCATGAACCAAGGCAAAAGATAGTCCTTACCGAATTCGAGACTGCCTAGCCCGAGTCTCAGGCAAGCGCGCAGGCAAGCCTTGGATCGTCAGGGCCGGTCCACACGTAGTGGATTAAAATGCCTGAGCACTACGTTTCGCCGCCCTTTGGGGCGTAAGCGAGCCAACGAATGACTCCATCGGACCCGGATCGTCCGATCTAACCGAGGCGCCTCGCAACAGCAACAACCACATAAGTCAAACTCGTCAGGGCGTGTAAAACCACTGACGCCACTTTTTAGCTAGGAGGAAACGTAGGCCCTCCCTGAGGTCCGTTCTCCCGTTTTAGGTTCATACCGGGGTGTGAGGTTCGCGAATTCACGTTATACACAAAGCTACGCCACACAGGCGGTGCTTTGGTCATCACCACAAGACTTTGCTTTTCAACAGAAGCCCTGATCACTGCATCTTAGCATGCCACACAGAATAAATCCTATGTCAGACACACAGTCCATTTACAAGTCCGTTCTGGGTCTGAACGAAACCGGAGGCACTAAATACCTCGCAAACCCATCGATCAACACGTACGTCTGAACGATCACCACTCATTATCCATATTTCGGGATGCCTCCCAATCAGGACCTCGGTTACCATCCAAACGAGGTGAAGATCTCCGGTCTTCGACCATCGTCTTCATCTTCGAATTTCAATCGTCGGTCGATTATTCGAAATGAGAATTAACTCGGCCTTTTCAAATAATTCACGTATATTTAGAATTTCAAATCGATTTATTTCAATGGTTAAATTATTCGACAACACCAATTGTGTTCTTTAATGTAATTTTCACACCAAACACATTCAACCATCAAAAGCCGCGCAAATCAAGCAAATTCAGTTTATTTCTATTCCATATCGCTTATGATATTTTATAACTATTTATCGCTATTTTTATTTATTTTAAAATAGCCGTTTTATTCAAAACGACGCTTCGGGCCATAAGGCGGCCGTGGCGCTGTTTTTCTTCAGATTTGATTTACACATATCTGAAAATCTAACCGTTGGATCTTCACAAAATTTACATCATTTGAAAGGTCTTTTCAAAACGAACCCAACGGTTCCAGTTTCGGGAAAATCCGACGGTCGGATCTCCCGGTACAATCGTTTGAATTTTCGATTTCAAATTACGAACTGCAGCGTCGTTATTCGATTAAATATAATTATATTTATATATATAAATAAATATAATCGTTTCTGGCGCTGTTTTTCTTCAGAATTGAATTAAACATTCCAGACAATCCAACCGTTGGATTTTCACAAGGTTGGTGCCGTTGGAAAGATTATTCCAAGGCGAACCCAACGGTTGAGGTTTCGGGAAAATCCAATGGTCGGATTTCCCGTACTAGTCGATTGAAATCACGGTTTCAAAATACGAACTGCACGGCCTCGTTTCGTTTTAATTTTATTTATATTTATATATTTATATAAATATAGTTCATTCAATGATTTCTATATCGTTTTCACTTCAAATATTTTTCTAACTCCTTAAATTTTGGAAAAATTTCGCCATAACCTCCCCTGCACCGGGAGCGTCGGGAAATCGCAAATAGCGTCCCGGTCCTTCTAATCTCAAAAAAGAAAAAGGAAAAGCCAAGCGGCTAACCAATCAGGCTCAAAATCATCACCCAAACAAATCAGTAAATGTGTACCTATTTGTCGGGCACAAAATTTTATTCCTCTTCTCTAGCCCCTTTGCTATAACCTGTTCAATGAATATGCATGTACATATATATACAGTTCATATCATTTTTCATTTTCTATTCAACTTCATATTTGATTTCTATTTGGTTTAAAAACTCCATTCATTCTAATGTTACATAAATAGGTGCAAATCATTTCATTAGCTAATTAATGAATATTTCAACTCATACATGTTTATTTTGAACAAGTGGCTATTTTTAACATTTCACATTTCAACGATTTATGCATACAATAAAAATGTGATTTTTATTGTAAAACAATTCATTTCAAAACACTATTTTTCTATATAGTTCAAGTTGGTGATAAAAATGAAATTTTTATCATAAAACAATTTATTTCAAAATATGAATACCATTCAACACATGAATTTCTAAACAACGAATGAATATCAATTCAACACATGAATGTTTTCAATAGTTTTTATATATAGATAAAAATGTGATTTTTGTTATCGAACAATTTATTTCAAAATATGAATACCATTCAACACATGAATTGCTAAACAACGAATGAATATCAATTCAACACATGAATGTTTTCTATTCAATGAATAAATATGGTTTAAGCATATGAAAATAATTCAAACACACAAATATTATTCAAAATTTCGGCAGCATAACGGCAGGGTAGTTACACCGGCACCGTCCCTAGTACGGCTCCTCGCTCTACCTTAAAACCTCGCGGTTTTTGACAATGGGAATCATGCATCTAGTTCGCACGCAGGCGGCATGTATATAATTTTTTTTCATTTCCACAAACTAATCCTAAGTGGTTTCAACCAAATATTTCACAACCACAAATGGGTATTTTTCAACCACAATCAACCAATATCAATCACAAACAATCCCAAACAATCATTCGCTATCAATCAAATTTCCACAACAATTTCAACCAATAAATATCGTCCATGGTTTGTGGACGAGGGGCGTATATATATATATATATATATATATATATATATATATATTTATATATAGCAATTCACTTTTACTTCACACATATATATATAAATTTTAAATCAGAAATCTCACCAATAGCTATCCAACTGCACGATACTTCTTAATAGAAATCTTCGCCTATTTGTCGCTTTCACCCGTATTCTCTGCATATGTAAAAATAGAATTTTTACTATGCTATTCAATATATAAAAATCGAATTTTGACTTCGCTATTCAATATATAAAAATATGATTTTTACTTTCGCTTTCACATATAAAAAATATGATTTTTACCTTTGCTTTCACATATAAAAAATATGATTTTTGCTTTTGCTTTCACATATAAAAAATATGATTTTTACTTTTGCTTTCACATATAAAAATATGATTTTTACTTTTGCTTTCACATATAAAAATATGATTTTTACTTCGACTTTCAACATATAAAAATATGTTTTTTTTTTCTTTGTATCAAAAATCAGTTTTCCTTTACTTCAAAAACCAGTTTTTCTTTTACCTAAAAATCAGTTTTTCCTTTATCTAAAAATCAGTTTTTCCTTTATCTAAAAATCAGTTTTTCTTTTACTTCAAAAACCAGTTTTTATTTGTATCAAAAATCTGTTTTTCTTTTACAAAAACAGTTTTAACTTTTCTAAAAAATTTCAGTTTTTATTTTATTTAAAAATCAGTTTTTCTTTTGTTTAAAAAATCAGTTTTTCTTTTGTTTAAAAAATCAGTTTTTATTATTAAAACCCAAATCAGTTTTTAAATCTTTGAAATCAGTTTTAACTTTTAAAAATATTCAGTTTTAAACTACTTTTTAAAACAAAACAGTTTTAATCTTTTTAAAACAAAACAGTTATATTTTTAACAAAATCAGTTTATTATTTTTATAAAAATCAATTCAGTTTTTATCTTTATTAAAAATCAATTCAGTTTTTATCTTTTTAAAAACAAAATCAGTTTTAATCTTTATAAAATCTGTTTTAATACTTTTATAGAAAAAAAATTCCAGTTTTTATTTTTATAGAAAATCAGTTTTTTTTTTATTCCCTAACCATAAAACAGTTTTAATCCTGTTTTTATAAAATAAAAATAAAATAATAAAATAAATACTTACAGAAAAAGAAAGGGGGGCGTTTCACCGATCGTCGGAGGCAGGAGGCAAGGCTTCGAGGTGCGGGTGGCGCTGCGTCTTCGCGAGTGTGGCGCTCGGGGTTTGGAGCTTTGATTCGACGGTGGGGGGGTGCGCTACGTCTTCGCGATGGGATTCGACGGTGGGGGTTTAATCGATGTCGCGGTGCTTCGATCAAGGGAGGAGGGCGAGGCCTTCGTGGTGGTTCGGCGGTGGCTCGGCGATCGTCGGCGTCGAGGATCTGGAGGGCGGCGGCTCAATAGTTTTAGGGTTTGTTTGTTTTTTTTTTCCTTTTTTTTTTCTGTTATGAATTATAACGAACGGGGGGGGGGGGGGGCAAGCAGAAGATAAGAGGGAGGGAGGGAATATTATATTTTTTTTTATTTTATTTAATTATTTAAAGTTGACTTTTACCCACGACCACGAAACGAGGCCCACCACCTGTCGTCCATAGCGTTTAACCCCCATTCCGAACACAATGGGATATGTATCGCAAGCTGATGTGATCGTTACAATCAGTTTCTGTTGAATTTACATTTAAATCATTATATTGAATTTTAAACGTACATTTCAAATTACCGGGGTCACATACTAACTAGAAAAATTCCAGAAAAATATTTTCTAGCTTCGTATCGACGATACGGTCCTAACAAAACTAGTTTCGTCGAATTCTGAGACCGTTTGAAAAATGGTCAATTTCCAGTCGATTAAATTCAACAGAAACTGGTCAAACGCGTTTTCCTTTGCCACGCTCACATATTGATTCGAAAAACTATGAAATTTGAAACCTAGCAATAACCTGACACTGCGGATCTAACAAAAGTGGTTTCGTCTAAATCCGAGGTCATTTGCAAAATGTCCATTTTTAAGGGCCTGAATTCCATAGCGACTATTCAGAATCTTCAATTGGACATACCTTTTGATTCCCGCTATCAAATTTCGATTGGTCAGATTCGTTAGAAAGATATCATCAATTAAATACTAATGTTTTTTGTTTCACTATAATCCAGATTGTTTTGCACCCGGTATATTCAATTGAAGTTTGAAATCGAATTATCGAACTACCGCGCCATTTTCAATTCTATATATAATTATAATTAATTATATTGGTTTTCAAATGTCGATTTCAACTCAGTTTTCATCGCCATTATTTAAAATATTTATTTTAAATATTTAAAATCCATTATTTTAGCCAATTTAAAATTTTTAAATTGGTTCAGATTTTCTGGGTCGTTACAAAACCGCGAGCACTTATTGGGTAATGGATTACCAACTATGAGAAGGTATTGAACTACCTTCCGATAGTGTACCTCTAGAGAGGAATACACTGGGTTCAACAAGAACAACTTGCAACCCGGCCACACATGACCGACCACTCATTTTGCTTGAGTGTATCAAATGTATATCACCAACGGTTGGGATCAGCAACCATTTCCCGAATGGGACATCATCGAATAGATTAAAGAATGAAATGAATATTTCTAGATAAGTGATAATACACCCTACTTGGCAGCCAACCACTTAGCCATGCTGCCTGCCTGATTTTTGTCATTTCCCGGTTGTGAGGCTAGAGGCCACGCTTATCTCTGACAGATCACACATTTATTCACTTTGAATGTCACATCGTCATACCAGCCAAATCACAAATTGATTTCCCAAAAAATACCATGGGTATACAGCTAAGAGAAACGAATTCCTTCGCCACAAAACGTACATACGTTTGAAGAGATCAACTTACGTGATCCATTAAATATACCCTATCAGATATTCTTCCATACAGGTCGTCCTGGGACTGGACAAACCAAAGACACTATTCTGCAAACAGGACAGCCCTTGCATAACTCCGTCTTCAATTATCTTCATCATATTTGATTCACAACGCTAATTCCATACGGAGTGGTTTTTAGATAATGAATCTGATCCCGGTCTCTTCGTATTGACGACGGAAAAATGGCCAAAAACTTCAATAATCGGTGAGTTAACTATCAAAGAAAAAGACGTGTGCAAACAACGATATTATTTCCAGACGGAAATTATATCGATCAATCATCATTAACATTTATCTCTTTATATTAGATTTATTTATTTCATGTTTCTATATATTTATCATTCCTTATTTTCTAAATTTAGAAAATATACGTTTTTAATCATTGGAAAACATTTCCATCTCTTTTTCACGTATCACTATCATTCCAATATTCTTTATCCTCAAACATTTCATTTTCTATGATTAGAAATTATCCCTGATTATATTTGGAAAAATGCTTTCCAAACTCATTCATTGGATTTAAAAAGATGTTTAAATAAAACATCATTATGCCAACTCAAAATTACACTGATAAACTAATTTCACTTAACCAACCTTCACTACCGAACCTTAACCATTCCATAGTTAAAAATGACGTCAATCAAGTTGGGGTATAACTACCTCTCAGGCCTTAACTAAACAACATTTCTAACTTCGAAACAAACAAGGTTCACCTTTTAAACCTTTAACAAACTTCCTAACGTAACTCTCTTTCGAATAAATCTCTATTCGATAACTCTTTCCTTTGAATAAACTATATTCGATAATCTCTCTTGGAATAGCCATATTCGATTAACTCTATTCAATTAACACTATTCGATTAACTCTAATCGATTTACTCCTATCAGTTAGCTCTATTTGATTAACTCTATTCTATTAACTCTATTTGATTAACTCTATTGGATTAACTTTATTTGATTAACTCTATTGGATTAACTCTATTTGATTAACTCTGTTGAATTAACTCTAATCAATTAACTCTCATCAATTAACTCCTATCAATTAACTCCTTTCGAATAAACTTTATTTGATTAACTCCTTTCGAATAAACTATATTCAATTAAATCCTTTCGAATAGCTAACATTCGATTAACTCCTCTCGAATAAACTATATTCGATTAACTCCTTTCGAATAAACTAATATTCGATAACTCCTTTCGAATAAACTATATTTGATTAACTCCTTTCGAATAAACTATATTCGATTAATTCTCTTCTTCGAATAACCTTATTCGATAACTCTTTCTTCGAATAAACTATATTTGAATAACTCTAATTCAGCTAACTCTAATTCAATTAACTCTATTCGAATAACTAATATTTGACTAACTCTAACTCTAATCAATTTACTCTTACTGATTAACTCTAATCGATTATCTATAACTGATTAACTCAAACTGATTAACTCTAATCGATTAATTATAACTGATTAACTCAAATCGAATAACTCTAATCCTTTTAGAATCCTACTTACTTTCTAAATATTTCCTTTTATGATATCTTATTTATTTTCTAAATAAATATTCCTTATATCTTTCTATTTGTTCAACAAATATTTCCTTTTCAATTCTATTTATTTAACAAATAAATATTTCCTTTTATAATCTATTTATTTATGTTTTACAATTATTTCCTTTTCAATTCTATTTGTAAATGTTTTACAAATATTTCCTTTTTTCTATTTGTTTCACAAATATTTCCTTTTATAAAATCCTTTGATTTTAAAATCATTTTCTTTTATAAAATTCTTTGATTTTATAAATATTTCTTTTTCAATATAACATTGAAAATTTCCTTTTTAACATTTCAGTATTTCTTACGGTATTTAAAATACCCAATTAACAATGATATATCATTCAACACACGTAATCGACACAGATTATATGTCACATCATATATTACAATACATGAAAAACAGTAAAATAAATGTTGAGGAATCCAGTTGAATTCCTCCGACCTGTTTCCCTGCATCCACAAATGTTAAACAATACAATTAACGTCAATTTCATTTCATATGAAACATTCTGCTAAACAGAATATATATATATATATATAATTTCAAACAATTACTCAGCAGTTCAACCAAACAGTCAATACACAGCAATCAATCATCATTTATCAGTTCTAAATATACGTTATAAAAATATAACTGGTAGAGTTGGTGAGTTTTACTCACATTGGACTATCATCATTAAATAACGATAATTGTCGTTGATTCGGATCTGACAATTTATTTCGCTATAAGTTGTAACGAGCTCCAATCCGCTCCCAGTCAGTTCTATTATGGAGCCACCGTCCATACGATCCTAACGGATCTGACCGTTCGAAATTTTGGTACAGTATGACGAAGTTATGATATCTTTAAGTTAATACACATTTTATACACACAAATTATATTTATTTAAAACCTTATTGGGCTCACCCTCTTTGAAATCGGCCCATGACCTTATTTCTCAATCCATGCCTGCTCTATACGCCTCCTCCTTCTTCCCCGTTAAGACATACCTCCTGTATAGTTTGAAAACCACTGTTAAACTTCCCTCTCCCCTTTCTACTTATACAATCCATGATCTTACAAACAAATCACACCATTATAATTTAATCTAAACTAAGTAAACTTCCAGATTGGGCTTTACCATATAAACAAGGCCCATACCCACTCACGTTGAAAACTGACCAGCTCCTCATTTAGTCTTCCCCAAACACTGATGTCCTCTTCCAGAAAATAGCCGGCCATTACTGATTTTCTCCAACACAATCCCCATTTGTTTCTTTGCCAATTTACAAACTGTAAACACACTTTCCCATCATCATAGAAATTTTCATCTGCCTATACTCCAAACGTCGAACTCGATGCTTCCATCCAAATTCACGCGACTGCTATCAGTTTCGAACAAAAAGAAAAGTGCCACCCTCTACATCAATCTTGCACGAAAATTGTATCTGAGTTCATTGTTCAACACTCGTTCAAATCCTCTTCCTCCCTATCACTTTCTACAAGCAACATTAAGAACCGCAGCTCGCCTCCTTCATTTAAATTACGTCATCTCGCCAATACAGGAATTATGGCGATGGCATTAATCACCAAATTCAACAAAAGAAAACTTCTACAAGCTCTCCAATCATCTGCTCATATCGATTATAACCTCTAAAACATGGATCAATACTTCTCCCTTCTCAAAAACTGAAAATCCAAGCTCGCTGTCTAAAATACTGCGGCTCAAAAATGGTTCGATCTCAAATGAAAGGGTATCAGATCGAAGCTGAAGGTCTCATGAGGCCAAAGGACCAAATGGTTTTTGATTTCAGTTGCAATTTGATTTTAGAAAATTTCTTGAAGCTTTATTCTTCATGTTGAGGTAAAGAATAGTGGCAGCTGCGTGTTTGACTTTGAAATGAGGAAAAGAATAGGATTAGGTTAAAAGGATGGTGTATTTATAGTGTTGATAAATATCTAGATATTTTGTTTTCATATTAATATAAATTTTCGATGAACGTTTTCAAATTCCAACGATCACACACGATACCAAAAATCATGAAAATGGGCATGGAGCTACAGTTCGACATTACGGACCCAACAAAACTGGTTTCATTGAATTCCGACCCCATTTGCTCACACAGCGTATTTTTAACCGTCAAAATATTGACTGTTTTTCACATTAAAAATCCGTACGGCCACAAACTGATTCTAAAAATCGCGGAAATTGAAATCTAACAATAATTTAACATTACAAATCCAACAAAATTGGTTTCGTCGAATTTGGAAGTCGTTTGTAAAACTGGCTATTTTTAAAGCTCTAACTAACCCTTTAAAATATATTAATATATTTAAAAATAATTAAATTAAATATTTATAAATAAATATTATTGTATATATTCCCATAGAATACCATACAGCTCCAGAATAAATATATATGGATTTACAACTCGATATTTCATCATCAGAGTTATATTGATATTCGATTTATATTTAAACCCTTTTTAAAATATAAATAAATCGCTATAAATTATAAAGGAATTCCATAGCGACTTTTCTGAAATTTGATTTGGACATAAATCAAAATCTACATAATGAAATCCCGATTTTTCTCTTCTATTAGAAAAATATACTTCACCAGCTCCGAACGTTTCTTGTTTCATAGAAATCCGATTTAAAACGGATTCTGTATATTCATTTAAATTTCGAATTGCCAAATTACGAACTGCCGCACCATTTCGAGCTCGATTATATTTATAATATAATTTATACATTCTAACGTTGTTCAAATAATATATTCGTTATTCTAATTCAATTTTAAACTGAAATATATATTTTGAATTGTCCAGCTCACACTATATCGTCAATTCACTATTTCCGACTGTTTCGAAATTAAATATATTATCCTATTATTTATATAAATTAAATATTCAATATTATTTAATTAAATGACCATTTAAACCTCTAAACACTATTTAAATAATTAAATAAATAAATTATTACACGTAAAAATACGGGACATTACATCCCTTGATTTACCTAACTTTAAAATCAAATTAATAGCTGTTTAGTTCTCATACCAGTCACATGACTGACCTGGAGTTCATTGTTTTAAACTAAAATCTGGGTGCCCCTATTTTCCACATGGGCAGCTAGTAGTTTTGGTATTTGCAGATTTATATTAACAGGATACTAGTTTACAGCTGGAATGATATTCGGAAAGCTCTGTATTCGTGTATCTCTTTCAGTTGTGTTTTATATTATTTTCCACTGCTTGTAATTTGTAAATCTCTGATATTTATCAAATGTATATTATTTGTTCATACTCTGTATATTCTTGTACTCTGATGAAAATTGTTGTAATAAGCAATGAAATGGTCTTCTGTTTGCATTTTGATTTGTCGTGTTCTCAATTCAATCCGGGCTTTCCTTTACGGGGAAGTTTGGGTTGCTTCAATTACCGAAAATTAATTTCAAAGTAAATAATTTATATGATGCATGTCAATTTGGTAAGGTGAAAAGAGTTCTTTTAAGTCAAAGAATAATATTTCTACAAAACAACTATTAGAATTATTACATTTAAGCTTATTTGGGCCTACCCAAACACGTTCATCAAATCATAATAAATATTATTTGTAATAGTAGGTGATTTTTCAAGATACACATGGACTTTGTTCTTAAAACATTAGAGTGATACTTTTGGAATATTCAAAATCTTTGCCAAACGAATAATGAACTTATTAGATCTAAAAATAAAAAAATATTCGTAGTGATCATGGAGGTGAATTTGAAAATGAATTATTTAATGACTTTTGTAACAAAAAGGGAATAAGTCATAATGTTTCTATTCCCCGACCACTACAACAAAATGGTGTTGTAGAAAGAAAGAATTGAACCTTGCAAGAATGTGCTAAGACTTTGCTAAATAGTAGTGGTTTACCAAAGCCATTTTGAGCTGAAGCAATAGCAACAGCATGTTATGTACTAAATAGAGTAACACTACGACCTATAACAAAGATTACCTGTCATGAAATGTTTTATGGAAAGAAACCTAAAGTTTCATATTTTAGAAGTTTTTGTTCCAAATGCTTTATATTAAACACAAAAGATATCTAGAAAATTTTGATTCGAAAGCTAATGAAGCAATCTTTTTTGGTTATTCAGATCAGAGTAAAGCTTATAGATTCTTTAATAAAAGAACTAATATTATTGGAGAAAGCTTAGATGTATCTTTTGATGAAAATTTTCTAACAAGTAAAAATCACGACAAAGAAGAATCTGAAATATAGAATACTGCAAATAATACAAATTCAAATAATAATGAATTGTCCACAATTTTAAGATCACCTCCTCAGATTTTAAAAGATCGTCCTACAAACAACATAATAGGTGATATTAATTCAAGAGCTTCTACTATACATCAATTAAACCAAATGAGCCTGTTGCTTTTATTTCGTCCTTAGAACCTAAAAATTATGAGAAACCCGCAAGTGACGAATCATGGATCATGGTAATGAAGGAGGAACTTAATCAATTTGAAAGAAATGAGGTATAAGAACTAGTCCCTAGACCAACAGATCTGTCAGTAATTGGAACAAAATGGGTTTATAAGAACAAGCAGACGAGACTAGAAATATAGTTCATAGTAAATCTAGATTAGTAGCTCAAGGCTATAACTAATAAGATGATATTAATTATGAAGAAACATTTGCTCCAGTAGCTCTCCTCGAAGCAATTTTTACCCTACTCGCTTTTACAGTTCATCATAATATTAAAAAATCAAATGGATGTAAAAAAGCACCTTTTTAAATGGCTTTATAAAAGAACAAGTATATGTCAAGCAACCTCTGCTATTTTCTCATGAAAAAATTCCTAATCATGTTTACAAATTAAAGAAAGCATTATATGGGTTGAATCAAGCACCGCGTGCTTGGTATGAAAGATTAAAATCACATTTAATCAACCCCGGTTTTGAAATTGGAAAAGTAGACACAACACTTGTTA
Organism: Allium sativum; assembly: GCA_030737875.1. Classification (NCBI taxonomy): domain Eukaryota; kingdom Viridiplantae; phylum Streptophyta; class Magnoliopsida; order Asparagales; family Amaryllidaceae; genus Allium; species Allium sativum. The sequence continues at coordinate 395,632,471 of CM060922.1, forward strand.
TAAAAAGAATACAAAATGATATTTTATTGTTCAACTTTACGTTTAAGATATAATTTTGGATCAACTAATGAAATGCTTTATGACGATTTTTCAAACATAATGAAAAATGAATTTCAAATGTCTCACATAGGCGAATAAAATTTCTTCTTAGGGCTTCAAATTAAACAGTTAAATAATGGTATCTTTATAAACCAAGAAAAATATTGTAATGATCTTTTAAAACGTTTTGGTATGGAAAAAACTTATGGAAAGACAACACCAATAAGTACAATTGTTCATTTAGATAAAGATGAAAACGGAAAGGATTTTAATCAAGAGTTATATCGAAGTATTTTAGGATCTCTTTTATATTTAACCTCTAGTAGACCTGACATTATGATGAGTGTCTGTCTTTGTGCAAGATTTCAAGCACAACCAAAAGAATCACATTTTAGAGCTGTTAAATGAATTCTAAGATACTTAAACCAACACTAGAGATTACGGTCTATTCTACCCTAAAGGCAGTTCTTTCGAAATCGTATCATAGTGATGCTGATTTTGGGGGATGCGAAATGGATAGAAAAAGTACTAGTGGCACACGTCACTTTATCGGTTAATCTCATGTATCGTGGTTTAGTAAGAAACAAAATTCGGTTTCACTCTGGACATGTGAAGCAAAATACATATCTGCTACCTTATCTTATGCCCAAATAATTTATATGCAACAAACACTAAGAGACTTTGGAAAACAAATTTTAAACTCACCTATATATTGTGATAATACTAGTGCTATCAATTTATCAAAAAATCCTATAAATCATTCTAGAACATAACACATAGGTATTAGACATCATTTTTAAGAGATCACGTCGAAAAAAGAAATATAACACTGGAATTTGTTACTACAGATAAGAAAATTGCAAATATTTTTACAAAACCCTTAAGTGAAACCAATTTTTATAAAATTAAGAAGAGAGTTAGGTATATCTGTGTTATAAGAATTATAATATATGTCTAAAAAGTTTTTCCTTTAAATTATCCTACATTATTTCTTTTCTTTTCTTTCTTCGGTGGTTTAAAATGATCCATTAAAAATTGTTACAAAAACCAAGTTTCTATATATAATTAAAATACAACTATAAATAGTTAATCTTATGATAAGTAAATTCAAACAAATAAAATGTCGTCTCATGAAATAACATCATCTTACGACTCAACCTCTCCCTCATCTCACTCAACTCATACATCTCCGCCACCACCATCTCTAGTTTCCTCACCTAGAAGTTGATAGTGTCTCTCTCCTTTACTCAAGAAGCTAAGAAAAGACAATTCTCCTACTTCTCAAGAATCCTTGCATGATAAACTAGATGAGATACCTCACTATCAAAGGGAAATGATGGAAATTCAGAGGGAGATGTACTATAAGCAAAAAGGTCAGGGAATGCATATGCGCTTTCTTGAAGAAAAAAATTTGTCATTGATATGCGGATATACTCCTACGAGAAACTACATTCATAAGAAATCTCCATCTTTCAACATATAACCTACTTCCTTTGACATAACTCCTAAAAATTTATGGGGAGAAGGAACATCTAATATCAATCCTAATCAACCTAAATAGTCACCATTGAAACCTGCATCTGAAGATCCTAAGTGCAAGTCTAATTCGAGAAGCAAGGGATCTTCTCACTCGAAATCTTTTAACTAGTATGCTTTTTGTTTCTGAAATTTGAATAAAAATATGAAATATTGTTTATTAAGAATAAATATTTGTAATGTTTGTATCTTCGAATCTTTGATAGTAGGAAATATTTATGAAATATAAATTTCATACATTCAGACGTCTGACATTAGATATATAAGAAAAATATAAGAACTACTGCACAGATGTCTGTTAGGATTTCACTAGACGTCTGTCTGCGCTCTCGGGAATAAAAATATTGCAAGCACAGATGTCTGTCCTTGAACACTTAGACATCTATTTCTTCATTTTTAAAAAATCCCATTGAGCACGGACGTCTGCTAAATATTAACAGACGTCTATACATGTTCTCGGTTCTCTAAAACGATAGATGTCTGTCGGCCTATGCAACAAACATCTGTTCATGTCTAAACGCCTTTTTTATATATCGTTTTTACTACCCTCATTCACTTTTTACTTTTTACTCTCTTTTACCCTAACCCTAAATCCCCAATCCCAATTCTTCTATTTTCAAATCAATGGCTCCAAAACATCCGGTTTCAAAGAGAAAGAAAGTAATTAACGTAACAACCTCCCAAGAGCTATTCGAAAACTATGCTACTGAAAAGAAAATCAAAAAATGGATTAAAGCAAGGGATGGTGAAAAAATTCTCCAACAATTGACGGAGAAAACCATTCATACAGGTCCTTTTTATCCACTTAGTTGATTAACACATTATGATGTTAGTAATTTGCTCACTTGTGCAAAACTCAAACACGTAATTGACTATGATGATAACAAAGGAATGATTGATCCGCTTGCAATTTTTCTGTTCTTTATCAATTTATGTTCAATTACTATTTGGAATCCTTATAACCTTGAAAATTGGATTTGGTCAAGTGTTTATGGGAAATTGGTCAATTTAAATGTTGAAATGCCAGGGCACATTTTAAGTTATTCATATTCTACGGTTAAGTTGCAAGAAATTCCCGATATGCGATATAAACCGAGAGATGTAATCGCTCACCAAATTTGGGAAGATGATTTTCCAAGAATGACTCCCTCAAAATTTCGCTCACAAGAATGATTGATTAATAGAATGCTCATTAATAGGGTGTTTCCGAGACTAGGAAGTCATGAACAAGTGTGTGATCACGACCATAAGGCATTTTATGCTATTTTTGAACATACACGAGTTAATTGGTCATAGTATTTATTTGATCAGATAAAGAATTTTTGGACCCCCACAAAACGCAAGATACCATATGCAGCTTATCTTATGCATATACTTTGATCACAAGAAATTACTCTCTATTTATCGAAATATCAAGAAATAGAGATTCAAAATAGTGGAATCTGTTTTGCTTCTTTGATGCACCTACCAGATAAAGTCCCATAGGGTTATTATGTTTGAACAATGGAGGGAACAACAACATTACACACAAGCACCTATTCAATAAGAACAACAATCTCAATGATGACGACAACGACGTGAGCTACCAACCGAACCTAGTGATCCGACTGAATACTACCCCAACCCAGATATTCAAGAAGCTCGAATTATTGCTGAATCCGGTGAAAGTGTCCTTGACGTTACTCTATAAAACTAGCAAATTATTTCGCTTAACCAAATTGTTTTAGGAAAGAAGGTTACATGGCTTGAAAGGTCTTTTTCTACTCGTATGACTAAAGTTGAAAAGACTTTGGATAAGCTTGTAACCACTCTTGGGAAGATAATTTGCAACGTAGGAGGACGCTGATCTTCTAGATCTTCTTCTGCATCTCTTACTCCGCCTCCATCACATCCTATAGTGTGAGATCTTCCTCCAGGAACTAGTGATCAAGGTTCTCACCCAAACACCACGCACGTGGGAAGGAAATACAAAATGAGGAGGAAGATGGGCATGAAGGTTCATGGCCATCACAAGATGTTCCTCATCAGGGTTATCCAGCCTTTCAAGGATTGTCTATTCAGGAAAATACTGCGTAGAGTGACAAATCTCAGTGGAAACAATACTGCGATCAATCCTCCAATCTAGGGGATACTTCACTGGTTCCTAGACTTATTGCTTAGTCGTCTATATTTTTTCTCTACGTTCATGCTATTATTTAAAACTTTGGTTTGTATTAATACTCTATGAACTCTGTGTGTTTGATGCTCTGTGTTATTGGCATGTTTGACGTATCACTTTCATATATGCTTTTTGATAATGCCAAAGTAGAAGATAATATGGGATCATTGATTCAAAGAGAGCTTTAACACTAGTCGTATAGTTGTCATCATCAAAAAGGGGGGGGATGTTAGATCCTTTATTTAAGCTTTTAGTGACAACAACTATATAGCCATAGAAAATATACATAGCATGTCATATAATCTTCCAAGAATCATTCAAGGAGGAGATGAAGGCATGTACAAGACCACAAGACATGCTCAAAGGCTTCATTAGAAAAATATATCTAGGTATTAAGTATTAGATTTGTGTACAATCTCCTTGAATTCATATGAGCGTATCAAATATATACATATAACGGTCTGTGAATGTACAGACATCCATCTATATATGACAGACGTTTGATACAAGGTCCAGGAAAAATTCCTTGACTCAGCACAAACTTCTGTCATATTTGAGGGACGTTTGTCCAAGGTCTCGAGAAATTTTTCCTGAAACCACATACGTCTATCAACATATGCATAGATGTTTGTCAGTGTATTTGGGGTATATCCAGAATACATTGACATACGTCTAACCATACGGACAGACATCTGTCCTAGCAACAATTATTTAATTCTGAAAGGGTTTCTCTTTGTTTTCAAAGGTCACAACTTTTCTTTTAAATGCTAACTCAGTTTTTCAATGGATACACTATTTCAAACGAAGAGTTTTACATTCAAAGGTTGAATCCCTTCATAAAAGCGTGTCAATTGCTATAAATATATCTTAGATTGAAGGTTTCCGATCACCTAATCACTCTGAATCTTTTCATTATTCTCTAACCATTCTATATTCATTATCTATCTAAAGCTTTCATTCAGCATACAAATTCTTCTATATTTCCAAGTTATTTAATTATCTTATCAATACAAGGATATTATAGGAGAAATCTGTACGATTCAGTCAAAATACGTGTTGTAAAACATACACTATTGTCAAAGCATCTTTTCATCTGTAAAGCCTATTCCTCCTTGCTAAGCAAGGGTACTTTGTGATAATAAGAAAGACGAAGGGGAGCTTCGGAACTAGATGTAGGACATGAGGTCTGAACCAAGATAAAAAACTAGTGGGATTGCTTCTTACTTTACTTACTTTATTACTTACTAGTTATTATCATTACTTGCTATAGTTGGATACACATACGATCCACGTATAGACGTTTAAGATTAGCTTAGAAAATGTATTATGATGATCCAGGCTTCCTTCCAATCTACCCTAAGAACTTATCTAATTTTCTTGATATCTTGTTAAATTTCTTGCTAATGGAACTTTTAAGTGTCTTTTGGTTCTCTATGATTTTGGTTTATAAGAAGACCTTCGGTAGTTGGACAGGCCAAGCGATCGATACTCTCAAAGGAATATTCCTCCTCTTCCTCTTGTTCCCCAGTTCCATTTCTACTCCTTCTCTTCTTCTATTTGTTGTTTGTGAGTGAGCCTTTGTTTCTTCTCGGTAAGTGTCTCAAAGGCTAAAAAATCACAGAAATATGCATAAAATGGATATTGGCTAGAATGGAAGTTTTCAAGAAGAAAATTACTCCCCATTAAAACCACACCAAAATAATTAAATATATGATTAAGATAGATATCATGAAATAGGGTGTATTCATGGCCAGAAAGAATATTGAGATAAAATTCATCGAGTTTATGATTCAATTTATGTCGTAGTGAGAAAAAAGAGCTTAAAAAACTTTAAGAGTTGAGTTGTTATAATTTCAAGATTTTGGAGTAATGGATTGTGGCAAAAGAAAATTAATAATTTTTGGCCCTGAATAAATTGTGATTTTTAAAGTTGAAATGGTCGTCGGCTTACTAAATGTGATGGAAAGTCTATCTATTCATTTCGTCGATTTGAAATGTAGAATGATCTATTCCGATAAATTTACAATCATGAATGTGACCCAAAAGTTTGCAATCTAAAACAATTTATGTTTCTTTCATGCTACTTCGAAATTGATTTTCATTTTGGTCATAAAATTTTCCATTCAAATTGGCTTGAAACATTTTGACAATGAGGATAATAAAAGAAATCATTTTGATTTATGTAACGATCCAGATTTTTAGCCGTTTAACTTTGAACATTTAAACTTGTTTTAAATGTTGAGTTGGAAATATAGATTGATTTAATATGGAATTTTTCTATTAAATAAACGGAATACGATTTAATTTCAAATACATTGTATTATCGTAATACGAGAACAAGAAATAGTTGAATTCTAAGTTAAAAACAAATCGAAATGATTCTAATGGTTTGTACAAATACTGTTTGAATTAGTACGATAAAAATAATTTATTATTGATGAATCTGATTGTTTCAGAATCGATTTGTATTTTATCAGTCTAGTTTAACATATGAAAATAGACAATTTTCAAATGATCTCGGATTTCAACGAAATCAATTTTTTTAATTTGTAATGGTTTGTTATTAGTGGATTTAAAGTTTCATGCCAATCGGAGTTGTTATGTGAGCATACGTAATTTAAACACGTATCAACTAATGATTTGAAATTAAAAATAGTGTCTTATTTTCAAATGATGTCAGAATTTGACGAAATTAGATTTGTTGGGTTCGGAATTGTAATGGCCCGAATTTCTGTACTATCTAAGTTGACTAAATACATCATACGTCCAACCCAAATTGCACAGAAATACGAATCATTATGAAATAAAGAAGAAAAAGATTGAAGTAGAAATAGAAACAGTAACACCGAATCCTATAGTCGCAGCGGAATAAAATATAATATATATTACTGCTTTTGGAGTACAAAATTTTAACAATATATACGTACCATTATCGTAGTACATTATATATGCAACACAATGGAAAATAACACTAGATAACTAACTCTGAAGCCTCTTGCTCTAAGCTCCTCCAAGTATACCAGTAAACACCTGAACTACTTGACTGCCCGTACAAATTTGGGCACCCAAGAGTTTAGGGTAAAACAAAACAAAATAAACTGTGGGTCAGTCATGGGACTAGTGTGAGTAAACTCTAACCACTTGGTTTAACTTTAGAAAAATCTTTTTGAAAGAAAAGGACATCGTAAGATCCATCCACACATAAACACGGATGGTTTTTACCATGCGATAACCCCAACATTTCTTTAAAATAAATACTATTCTGATATTATAACAGTGTCCAAATTAAATAATAGCAATCTAGCAAAACATTTGCATCTCACGCTCCACATACATAATATGCAATCAAAACCGCGGGGCCTCATTGGGTAATGGATTTCCAACTATGACAAGGTATTAAACCACCTTTCGTTAGTGTATCTCTAGAGGGGAATACACTAGCATCAACAAGAACATCTTGTAACCCAGCCACACATGACCAACACTTCATTTTTCTTGAGTGTATCGAATGTATATCAACAACGATTGGGATCTGCAATCGTTTTCCAGAAGGGAACAACATCGATGGATTAAAGAAGGAAATGAATTTTCTCTAGATAGATGATAGTACATCCTAATTGGGAGCTACCCACTAACCCATTCTGCCTGCCCGATTTTAGTCATTTCCCGGTTTTGAGGCCTGAGGCTACGATTACTTATTTTTTCATTGATAACACAATTATTTTGAATGCCACATTGTCAGATCCATTAATCACTAATTGATTTGTAAAAATATAATCTGGATATTATGCTAAGAGAATAAATTCTCTGCCACTATATGTATATTTGTACAAATCGACATATGTGATCATCTGAAATACTCTGTCATGCTTTCGTCCATACACGTTCATTTTGGGACTGAACGAAACCGAAGGCACAATTTCCATTAATCCATCTTAGGCAACTTCCACCTAGGATTAATAGAAAAATCCCTTGCACTTTACCCCATCTTCGATTATCTTCATATAATCTGATTCGCAACGCTAGTGCCAATACGAAGTGGTTCTCGGATAATAATCCAATCGGTCTATAAAGACCCATAAATCCCCGACCTTTGAATCGATCATAAACCACACAGGTCTGATCCAAAAGTTGGAAATCCACGAATACTTTAACTCTGGGAATACAACACATCAGAACAAATAATAGAAGACTTTTATAAACATTTTAATAATGTTACATCAGAGTACAAAATATCAGAGTACATTGAAAAATAATACAGCGGAAGATAAATTTATAATAAATACAATATACAATGGAATACTATCATTGCTCTTGACACAGCTTTAAGCTTCAATCCAGAATCCTGTTCAAGAAATGAATATCTGCAAAAGAAGCTACTCGACTTCCCGTGTGGAAAATATAGGCACCCTAGTTTGCAAAGAGAAACAAACTACGGGTGAGTCATGGAACTGGTATGAGAATTCTTGCTTAACCTATTAAGTAGTAAGGCTAATCACAGGACCACGATGCTAACGCGGAACGAGTTTACTCCATTGGATTGCCATTGCAAGAAATAAAATAAATAGTTAAAACAACGCAATGCTTTCTATAAAAATGAAATCATTATAAGACTCAAGTCCCATCACACAATGCAACGCAAACCGGAGGATAGAATTTTACCTTATAATGGTAAAAAATGCTTGATACGATAAAACAGATTTGATATTATTATTAGTGTATATATGTTTTGAAAACATTTCGATCATAATATATCAATCATAGACGGCATAGCTACCATATACTATGTCGCCATAATAGTAATACAATCAAAACCGCATGGGTCGTATTGGAAGTTGGATTTCCATCATGAACCAAGTCAAAAGATAGTCCTTACCGAATTTGAGACACCCTAACCCGTGCCTCAGGATCAGCCGCAACTGACCCTTGGATCTGTAACACCCCACGTCCGTTAAGGTCACTCACAAAGGGAATGCCTTAACTTTGATGGAGCATTTTAGTAAACAGAACAGATTATTGCAAGACAGATATAAAAATAATACTTGAAAAACTTTATTGCAGCGGACAGAAATCAGCTTGGTTACAACTTTACCAAAAACTCAAGTACATATATATCAGCCTTGTTCAAAAGCCATCAGAGTACAAAACTTTAAAATCATAATCCCCACCAAAGATGCCAGAAAAAGACAAGCCATACTTTAAGCACTTCAAGCACTCCAAGCAGGAAGAAAGATCTGGATCAAGCTAGAGTATTCCCTCCTTGAAAACCTGGAGGGGGAAACGGAAGAAAAGAGGCAAAACAACAAGGGTCAAACATAAAGTCTGGCAAGTCCAGTGACTTTCAGTTATGAACAGATAATAATGTCATGGCATGAAAATAAAACTGGATGAGAGATAATAGGAAACAGGAATAACAGATATACTTAGGTTAAACAGAAGAAACATGATGATATTACTTTTCACTTCTCTGCACTAATACTAGTATAACAGGATTAGGTGTTACCCTAATGTCTAAACAGAAACAGAAACAAAAACGGAAACAGAATAATCCCTACGGAAACAAAATGTTAGAATTAGGTGTACACTAGTAAATGGGCCTTTACCACCCGAACAGACGGTACCACGCATAAACAGACAGGTGTTGCCACCCAACAGAAACAGATGGTACCAACAGAAACAGACAGAACTAAGTGTACCCTAAAACCCTACCCCAAGTGATCGGCTCCCTAATACATAAATACCCTGTGCCAGCCCCACAAAAGGGTGTATCACTCCCCAAAGTGGCAACCTTTAAATGACACGGACCTATTTACAGATGTCACGGCGTCTTACATCCTCAGAGGCAGACCGGGATCCATGCACGCACATGACCCGGTTGGAATGCACCATCAACACCCCTCGCCATTATCAGAATGAACCTCTTATAATTAGTTCAGTAAGCGTGCCCGGACCCTACCTACTGTTGGGTCAAAGTTTTGATACCAGAAAGGGTTACTGACTAATATGGGTCCCAAATAACAGATGACACAAGTATTTTTCCCTCCTAACCTTGTGCCCCCAGACTAACAGATTTCAGATTAACTTGTTTACAAGTTCAGACATACAGAGTTCAGGTCAACTAGTTCACAGATCAGAAAATCAAGTTAATAAGTTTTCAGACTAACGGATCACACATACAGATTTAACAGATTTACAGACTTGTCTAACTTTGTACTGGGCCTACAAATTCATGAAACGGGTTTATTAATTTCATTAGTCCAGTTGGTTTAACCCTATCCACCCAACATGTTCTAGACATCATATTTATCTCAAATTTTCATTAATTAAATATTAATGCCCAAACCTCTCACATTAGACTGACAGTTTGCGGCTACTGGTTAGGCCGGTTGGTTCCGGGCAGGTTTCTGCCACAAACTGAGTCTAACCTCGGGTTTCAAGCACGTTATGACTAACTTCTCACATTAGAACCTATTGTTTGCGGCCACTGGATGTGCCAGGCGGTTCCGGGCAGGATTACGCCGTAAACTCATTCTAACCTCGAGTTAGCCATGTTTATCTTTGCGGCCAATTAATTAATAATTTACCATTTATGCCCATGCCTAATATACATGTCAATTATTCATAACTATAGCCAATTCAGATTATGTCAATAACAGACTAAATATATCAACTCAGCAGATAACAGATTTCGCAGACTAGGCGACTTAACAGATTTAGCAGATTAAGCAATTTAGCAGATTTAGCATATAACGGATTAGGCATTTTCAGCAGACTTAGCAGATGACAGATTTAGCAGATGAACAGATCTAGCAGATTAGGCAATATAGCAGAACTAGCAAATTAGGCAATATAACAGATTTAGTGGATAACGGATTAGGCAATTTATCGGATTTATCAGATAACAGATTTAGCAGATTATATATATCTAAAACTCTATTTACCTATCTTGCCTAATCATAGATTTAGCCTAAACTTACATGCCTAAATCAAGGTCATAATTCATAATACAATATATGCCCCAAATCTTGGCCTTAATATTCCCATTTACAGTTCATATCAAAACTAGATTTAATATTCTAGTTTACCATTTTTGTCCAAGACTAATATGCATGTAAATCATTCTCTATCATAGCCAATTCAAATTATGCCAACGTATTTATTAACTTAATTAAGCTACGCCCAATGTTTCAACAAGTTCTCTAAGTACTCATGAAATGGCCCTAGCAAAAGGAATAGGAGATAAGCACAAGAAAGAATAGGCATGAAATAATGAACCAAATACAATGATAATGGCTCCACTAGGCTCGATGTACATAACAGTGAATGGGAATAAACTAGCAAAGTTACATACTAAATATGAGATCTAGTATCATTAAGGGAATAGGCGTAAGAAACTAACTACAATAGTCATGGGCGACAAATCACAATAGTTTCTTATTCAATGTCATAGGCAATAGTCTCATAGGCGTGAATTATAGTCATAGGCAATAGTCTCATAGGCGTGAATCATAGTCATAGGCAATAGTCTCATAGTCATGAATCATAGTCATAGGCAATAGTCTCATAGTCATGAATCATAGTCATAAGCAATAATAGTCTCATAGGCAACAGTTTCATGTCCAATTATGCATTATTCATTATTTGTCCCAAAATTTAGCGTTCGTGCGTTAATCTCTTATGAGATTCGGCGCAGGCTCGTAGTAGCCTGGCTATAGAACAGAAAGAAGAAAGAGATACAGAATAAGATAGATCTAAACAGAACAGAGCATACATAACCTCAGATTCAGATTTACAACTCATGCCACAATCATAATTAACGTTTATATCAGAAAATAACTGTACTTGCCTTTCGTGGCTAAAGAAAAGGATTATAAATCGAATTTGATGTAGAAACACTGATTAATCTTCTTCGATTGTTGTTGCAGCTCTAAACTTTAATTTGAATTGTGAATGAACACTTGAGATTAGATTTAGAGGCGTCGGCTAGGGTTTAAGAGAGAGTTTGGTAGCATAATGGTGTCATAGACAACATTCTATGAATTAGGGTTAGGTTAATCACATATTTATAGGTGTAGAGAGTGTTTCAGAACCATTAGATCACCCTAGAAGTCATCAGGTCCGTCCAGCACATCTAAAATCGTCATTAAAACTCTCTAGGACCCTGTGCAGGTTTCTGGCTCGACATGGGCGCACTTCCCAAGTGCGCCAGTGTATTTTTGTGCTGGCGCACTTCACAAGTGCGCCAGTGCATTTCTGGCCTGTTTTCGGTTTTTCTGCCTAACTTCGTTCGTCCATACTTCCTTCATACGGTATCCGTTTTACGCAAACTAGGACTCTATCTCAAGCAGAATTTCGAGACGAACGCAATGGCGCAACCCGTTTCCCTTAATTCTTCTCCTAAAAATTAAGTATACTTTAATTTGTTACTTATACGTTCACAGAAAATACGGGGTGTTACATTCTCCCCTCCTTAAAGGATTTCATCCCCGAAATCTTCAAGTTAAGAAGAATGTGTCCTACCATCCAATCATCCATCTACTCAACCATCATCCACAAGCATCCATTTTCCTTAGAAAACTTCTAATGTTGTATGAATTTCACATCGTTTCTATATGTGTGCGTAATCATTCATCCAAATGCTACATCCATGTGATGAATCAATCATTTTGCATCCACAAAATTGAAAATGCACACACATCCATATGCAGTATGAGAGTGTTTTCGAGCCGATCTAGTGCCTAGTGTGTGTATATGCATCCACGAGCAACCACTAGCAACCACTTAAATCCACTGACAACCATCAAACATAACATGTTTCAAACACATGTTTACACCCATTGGTTTCTACCTAAAGTTCGAAGATTCGATCGATAGGATACAGTCGAATGATGGAAGCGAGTACAGATGAAACAAAAACTTGGTTTCCATTAGACCATGGTTGAGGGAATAATTTCCCTAAGTATCGGCCCCAAAGACCGAAAACAACATCAGATTCACACCCAGAGGATTACCCTCTTTAGACAATGTCAAAACTGGAAATCTTAACCTTATCAGAAATATTCAGACATTTACAGATTACTGGTACAGATCAGTTACCGAACTAAGCATGATAAAAACAAGAATGTATGCGTCCTACTTGACGCCTAACACATATATCTCTCAATCCCCAATCTATCACAAACAGATGAGTCCTAACCCTTAGGGGTTTGAGTCTACAGCGAAATCAGAAACAATACTAGTATTAAAGTGCAGAGTATCGATTACAGAATCAAAATGCCAAAATCAGAAAGAGTTTTAACTCAAAAATCAGATAAGAAAATTAAACCTTCTACATAAATTTTCTTATTTTTCTACCCTATCTACCAGTCACTTGAGCATTCTCCTGTCCTCCAGAAGTGAGTTCTGCCCTCTGCCCTTGCCCTCGTTTCTTCGGGCGGTCCCTAGTGAAGTGTCCCATCTCACCACAGTTGAAGCAAGTGCCCTTCCTTTTTCTGCAATCCTTGTTCAGATGAGTCGAGCTTCCACAAGTAAAGCACTTTTTCTCCTTCTTATCTTCAGATTTCTCATCCTTCTTTTGTGTTTCCTTTTTGGGCCATGCTTTCTTATTCTGTGGTTCTTCCTTCTTTGTCTCTTTCTGGCCCTTGTCTTCCTCGTGCAGTAGTGCCATGTCCACCAATTTCTCGTAAGTCGCTCCCATGGGTACATGGGTCATGGCTAGGCTGTGTAGTGGTTCATTCAATCCTTTAACAAAGCGGAGAGCCTTTTTATGCTGAGTGTTGACTAAATCCAGTCTGAACCTAGCCAGTTGGTCGAACTGGTTGACGTATTCCTTGACCGTCATACTTCCTTGCTTAAGAGATAAGAACTTTTCCAATTGTAGACTTCGTTCGGCTTGCGAGAGGAATTTCGTCTCAAACCTTGTTCTGAAATCCATCCATGTTTCAACCGGCCTCTTGGCGTTAGTGACTTCCCACCGGTAGGAAGCTTCGTCTTTGAGCAACCATACCGCCAACTGTACTTTTTGCCTATCGTCCACCTCGAAGATAACGAACAGATCCTAAGTTACTTTAAGCCAGTTCGTCGCTTCTACGAATGATTCAGTTCCCTTGAAATCCTTTCCACCCATGGCCCTAAAGTCATTACAGATCTTTGAGAAAGCAATTGCACGAGGAGGGGGCGGAGGAGGGGGATCATTTGCTGGACCTGCGGCGGCGGTCCTAGCCTCAAGGTATTAACGAAACCAACCGGGTACATGAACACCCTCTGGTATCTCAGATGCTTCAGACATGCTGAAACAAAAAAGGAAAGATTCAATAAAAAAAGGACCGAAGGAAAGATATATGGCTCTTGGGGATTATGTTTTTCAAAATAAGCTTTACTTTTGAAAATACTTCCTTTTAAAACCTTTTTGAAAATAGTTTTCAAAAACTTCTATCTAATATGGAAACCTTCAGCTCTGATACTAAGTGTAACACCCCACGTCCGTTAAGGTCATCACAAAGGGAATGCCTTAACTTTGATGGAGCATTTTAGTAAACAGAACAGAATATTACAAGACAGATATAAAAATAATACTTGAAAAACTTTATTGCAGCGGACAAAAATCGGCTTGGTTACAACTTTACCAAAAACTCAAGTACATATATATCAGCCTTGTTCAAAAGCCATCAGAGTACAAAACTTTAAAATCATAATCCCCACCGAAGATGCCAGAAAAAGACAAGCTATACTTTAAGCACTTCAAGCACTCCAAGCAGGAAGAAAGTTCCGGATCAAGCTAGAGTATTCCCTCCTTGAAAACCTGGAGGGGAAACGGAAGAAAAGAGGCGAAACAACAAGGGTCAGACATAAAGTCTGGCAAGTCCAGTGACTTTCAGTTATGAACAGATAATAATGGCATGGCATGCAAATAAAACTGGATGAGAGATAACAGGAAACAGAAATAACAGATATACTTAAGTTAAACAGATGAAACATGATGATATTACTTTTCACTTCACTGCACTAATACTAGTATAACAGGATTAGGTGTTACCCTAATGTCTAAACAGAAACAGAAACAGAATAATGGGCCTTTACCACCCTAACAGAAGGTACAGAAACATAATGCTAATAATGGGCCTTTACAACCCAAACAGAAAGTACAGAAACAGAATGCTAGTAATGGGCCTTTACCACTCGAACAGAGACAGAAACGAAAACAGAATAATCCCTACGGAAACAGAATGTTAGAATTAGGTGTACACTAGTAAATGGGCCTTTACCACCCGAACAGACGGTACCACGCAGAAACAGACAGGTGTTGCCACCCAACAGAAACAGACGGTACAAACAGAAACAGACAGAACTAAGTGTACCCTAAAACCCTACCCCAAGCGATCGGCTCCCTAATACATAAATACCCTGTGCCAGCCCCACAAAAGGGTGTATCACTCCCCAAAGTGGCAACCTTTAAATGACACGGACCTATTTACAGATGTCACGGCGTCTTACATCCTCAGAGGCAGACCGGGATCCATGCACGCACATGACCCGGTTGGAACGCACCATCAACACCCCTCGCCATTATCAGAATGAACCACTTATAATTAGTTCAGTAAGCGTGCCCGGACCCTACCTACTGTTGGGTCAAAGTTTTGATACCAGAAAGGGTTACTGGCTAATATGGGTCCCAAACAACAGATGACACAAGTATTTTTCCCTCCTAACCTTGTGCCCCTAGACTAACAGATTTCAGATTAACTTGTTTACAAGTTCAGACACACGGAGTTCAGGTCAACTAGTTCACAGATCAGAAAATCAAGTTAATAAGTTTTCAGACTAACGGATCACACATACAGATTTAACAGATTTACAGACTTGTCTAACTTCGTATTGGGCCTACAGATTCATGAAACGGGTTTATTAATTTCATTAGTCCATTTGGTTTAACCCTATCCACCCAACACGTTTTAGACATCATATTTATCTCAAATTTTCATTAATTAAATATTAATGCCCAGACCTCTCACATTAGACTGACAGTTTGCGGTAACTGGTTAGGCCGGTTGGTTCAGGGCAGGTTTCTGCCACAAACTGAGTCTAACCTCGGGTTTCAAGCACGTTATGACTAACTTCTCACATTAGAACCTATTGTTTGCGGCCACTGGATGTGCCGGGCGGTTCCGGGCAGGATTACGCCGCAAACTCATTCTAACCTCGAGTTAGCCATGTTTATCTTTGCGGCCAATTAATTAATAATTTACCATTTATGCCCATGCCTAATATACATGTCAATTATTCATAACTATAGCCAATTCAGATTATGTCAATAACAGACTAAATATATCAACTCAGCAGATAACAGATCAGATTAGGCGACTTAACAGATTTAGCAGATTAAGCAATTTAGCAGATTTAGCATATAACGGATTAGACATTTTCAGCAGACTTAGCAGATGACAGATTTAGCAGATGAACAGATCTAGCAGATTAGGCAATATAGCAGAACTAGCAAATTAGGCAATACAACAGATTTAGCGGATAACGGATTTAGCAGATAACAGATTTAGCAGATTATATATATCTAAAACTCTATTTACCTATCTTGCCTAATCATAGATTTAGCCTAAACTTACATGCCTAAATCAAGGTCATAATTCATAATACAATATATGCCCCAAATCTTAGCCTTAATATTCCCATTTACAGTTCATGTCAAAACTAGATTTAATATTCTAGTTTACCATTTTTGTCCAAGACTAATATGCATGTAAATCATTCTCTATCATAGCCAATTCAAATTATGCCAATGTATTTATTAACTTAATTAAGCTACACCCAATGTTTCAACAAGTTCTCTAAGTACTCATGAAATGGCCCTAGCAAAAGGAATAAGAGATAAGCACAAGAAAGAATAGGCATGAAATAATGAACCAAATACAATGATAATGGCTCCACTAGGCTCGATGTACATAACAGTGAATGGGAATAAACTAGCAAAGTTACATACTAAATATGAGATCTAGTATCATTAAGGGAATAAGCGTAAGAAACTAACTACAATAGTCATAGGCGACAAATCACAATAGTTTCTTATTCAATATCATAGGCAATAGTCTCATAGGCGTGAATCACAGTCATAGGCAATAGTCTCATAGGCGTGAATCATAGTCATAGGCAATAGTCTCATATTAATGAATCATAGTCATAGGCAATAGTCTCATAGTCATGAATCATAGTCATAGGCAATAATAGTCTCATAGGCAACAGTTTCATGTCCAATTATGCAGTATTCATTATTTGTCCCAAAATTTAGCGTTCGTGCGTTAATCTCTTATGAGATTCGGCGCAGGCTCGTAGTAGCCTGGCTATAGAACAGAAAGAAGAAAGAGATACAGAATAAGATAGATCTAAACAGAACAGAACATACATAACCTCTTATTCAGATTTACAATTCATGCCACAATCATAATTAACGTTTATATCGGAAAATAACTGTACCTGCCTTTCGTGGCTAAAGAAAAGGATTATAAATCGAATTTGATGCAGAAACGCTGATTAATCTTCTTCGATTGTTGTTGCAGCTCTAAACTTTAATTTGAATTGTGAATGGACACTTGAGATTAGATTTAGAGGTGACGGATAGGGTTTAAGAGAGAGTTTGGTAGCATAATGGTGTCATAGACAATATTCTATGAATTAGGGTTAGGTTAATCACATATTTATAGGTGTAGAAAGTGTTTCAAAACCATTAGATCACCCTAGAAGTCATCAGGTCCGTCCAGCACATCAAAAATCGTCATTAGAACTCTCTAGAACCCTGTGCAGGTTTCTGGCTCGACATGGGCGTACTTCCCAAGTGCGCCAGTGTATTTTTGTGCTGGCGCACTTCACAAGTGCGCCAGTGCATTTCTGGCCTGTTTCCGTTTTTTTTTGCCTAACTTCGTTTGTCCATATCTCCTTCATACAGTATCCGTTTTATGCAAACTCGGACTCTATCTCAAGCAGAATTTCGAGACGAACGCAATGGCATAACCCATTTACCTTAATTATTCTCCTAAAAATTATGTATACTTTAATTTGTTACTTATACGTTCACAGAAAATACGGGGTGTTACAGGATCTTCAGGGCCGGTCCACAAATATGTTAGTGGATTAGTTATGCTTGAACAATACGTTTGCCCGCCCTATGGGGCGTAAATAGAGCCACCAGGGAATCAAATAACCGAGGCGCCTCATTCCATCATCCACATAAGTAAAAATGTCAGGCCTTGTAAAAACCATGACACCACTTAGAAAGAAACGTATGTCCTCCCTGCAGTTCTTACTCCCGTTTCTGGTTCATACCGGGGTGTGAGGCTCGCGAAGTAACGCAATACACAAAGCTATGCTATTTAAAGCTGTGCTTTGATCATCAACCACAAGGCTCTTCTTTTCAACATTAAGCCTTGATCATTTGCATCTTAGCATGTTATATTGTCAATCCATACCATACCATTGATTTCTACCAATATATAACCTTTGAGCTCGTACGTCTCAGAGAAGGGTGTTAAGCAAGAGAATAAATTCGCCGCCACCACAGATATATATTTAGCAGAGATCAAAATACAGCATAAAGGAATACAATGTCTGACATACATCCATTTACAAGTCCGTTCTGGGTCTGAACGAAACCGAAGACACCTTATTCCAATACAAGAGAGAGGTTCTCGCATATCCATTGATCTCCAAATACGTCTGGAAGATCACCACTTATAACCTTGTCTTGGGTGGCCGCCCAATCAAGACATCAGTAACCATCCAAACGATGTGAAGACCTTCGATCTTCAACCACCGTCTTCATCTTCGAATCTTGATCGTCGTATTAATTATTCAGAATGGGTTGAACCTGGTCTTTCTGAATAACTTGCGTATTTTATAATCAATAATAAAATACTATAAAAGCACATCCAACGCCTCATTCCAATTCAAAATAATCTTTTAAAATAAATATTCACAACATTAGGGAAAGGTTCTCATTAATTTTATTAAAGATAAATTCTTTAATTTATTCTTTAATCCTCTTTTTAAGGATTCATTAAAACCCCAATTTGGTTTTAATATCAAAAATCATTACTTTATGATTATTCAACTTTAAGAAATAAATCTTATCTCTAACTGGGTTAAAGAACAAATGTCATTTAAAACATTGTTCATGATAAACCCAAAATCATCTACCATTAACTATAGAAATTTCACAGAAATCAAATCAATATATAATCGATATAAATTTCTGTATCAGACTAATAATATAAATGGAATAATGGCAAAGCCTTTAAAATTCCATATATAGTAACAGTCTTCTTTTGCAGAATCTCATCTCGATTATTATTAAATCGAATTCCATTCAATTCCATTTTAATTAATTAAATTGGAAAATTTTACTTTGGAAGATTTCTATTTAAATCTTAATAAAAGATTTATAAATTCCAAATTAAACTTCCATTGTTAATTGAGTTAAAGAACAAATGTCATTTAAAACATAGTTCACAATAAACCCAATTTACATTTCATTTTATTCCAATTATTAAATATAACTAGACATTCTAATAATATTAAATAAAGGATTTATTCCTTTTATACGAGGTTTAAGAAATGTGTTATTTAAGACACTATTCACAACAAATGCAAATCCCATTTATTTAATTTAATTCCAATAAAAACCAATTAATTGGAGAGCTTTATTAAATCTTATTTAAAAGATTTATTCTAATTAATAACTAGTTCAATTTGATAAAAATACATTTTTATCTTTTCAAATATGGAATTTTTCATCCAAAATCTTTTCAAATCATATACTATGATTTTACATAATTTATTAATATTTTTATTAATTTTATTAAGGCCCATACAGTCGGTTTCCAATAACGGCCACCGAACTGCATCCATAGCGACCTTTTTCAAATTTGATTTGGACATAATTCCAAATCCAACTGTTAGGTTTCAAAACTCTTATATTCATTGGAAAGATCTTTTCGATACGAACCCAAAGGTTCCGGTTTTAGGAGAATCCGACGGTCGGATCTCCCATTACATCAATTTGAAGTTAATGGTCGAAATTCACGAACGGTCGCTGCGCGGCGCATTCTATTCAGGCCATTATATATATATATATATATATATATTATCGTCGATTTCTATTTAAAACGTATTTATAAATTCATTTTAAAACGGTTTTAACTTCATTTTCAATTTTTAAGCAAAATTGAATATTCTATATTTTTATCATATTAAAATAATAATATTTCAAAATATTATATTTTGAAAACACTTTTTTTTATATTCATTTTAAAATGAAATAAATCGATCGATAATCCCGTTTGGGTTAAAAATGGCGTTTCTACTTAACGCGACTTCAAAATTTATTCTTCACTGAATATTATTTTAAAATATTTATTATTTTAAAATATCCTTTATTTTAAAGAGATTCTTTAATTTTTTATTTTTTATTTATTTTAAAATATTCTGAATCAGAATGTGACTCAATCAATTACCATGCAATTTCAATTGTATGGATTTCATACATCGCATGTGTGTGTATATATATATATATACACACACACACATATATATAACAATAATGATAAGTAATCATTAAACAATCCGTTCACAACCAGAGTGAAATTTATAATTGTGTGAGCGTTAAAATAAATAAATAAATGATGCTCAACACAAACTGCCAATCCATCAATTGGCATACAGCTAAATATGTTTGTCACCCCAACACCCGTGTGGGGTTTTCAAACAACAGTAGTTCGTCTAAATAGATTATTGGTTAATAAATTTAACCAATTATAATTCTATTTGAATTATTTCCTATTTCACAAATTTTCACTATTAAATTATAAATAAATAATTATAATTTAATTTCAACACAACATATATTTTAATGTAACATGTCATAACCCTAAATATATATGGCATTTTAATGTAACATGACAAATTTCTAAAATGATAGCTTTTATTCTATCATGACATTTAAATCTAAAATGACACTTTTATTTTATCATGACATTTTTATCTAAAATGACATTTCTTAATAACAATGTCATTTTTAATCTAGTGTATATTTCCTAACAAATATGGTATTTTAATCTAATGTCCATTCTTTAACAAAAAGGTTATTTTAATCTAATGTCCATTCTTTAACAAAATGTTATTTTAATCAAATATACATTTCTTAATCAAAAATGTTATTTTGACCTAATGTACACTTCTATAACAAATTGTATTATTTTTAAATAAATGACATTCTTGTAATAACATAACATTTCTAAATAAATGACATTTTCTAATAACATGGCATTTCAAATAAAATGATGTTTTCTAATATATGACATTTCTAATTAAATGTTGTTTTCTCTAAAATGATAATTTTATCCAACATGTCATTCCTATCTAAAATGATAATTTAATCTAACACAACTTTTCTTAACAAAAATGTTATTTTAATCTAATAAGCATTCCCAAGTAAATGGCATATTTTATGTAACATAACATTTCTAAACAATGACACTTCCTATCAAAAGTGATATTATTATTCTAGCATAACATTATTCTGAATAATGACATTTTCTAGTAAATATGCTATTTTTATTCTAATGCAGCATTTCCAACTAAAATGTAACTTTACTTCTAATGCAACGTATCCAAATAATATGTAACTTTATTTCTAATGCAATATTTTATACTGAAATGTAACTTTATTTCTAATACAACATTTTATACTGAAATGTAACTTTATTTCTAATATAGCATTTTAACCAAAATGTAACTTTATTTCTAATGTAACATTTTATACTAAAAATGTAATTATTTTCGTAACATGACAATTATAACAAAATGATATTTTTATATAACATGACAAATGATAACAAAAATGTTATTTTTATATAACATGACAAATGATAACAAAAATGTTATTTTTCTTATAACATGACAAATGATAACAACATGTTATTTTTCTTATAACATGACAAATGATAACTAAAATGTTATTTTAATCTAATGATACATTTTATTTAAAAAAATGTTATTTCTCCAATGTCACATTTTAGTCTATTCTTTCATTTGCATCAAAAATGTAAGTGAAAAATATAACCTTTATTCTATTCTTTTATTTGCATCAAAGAATGCAATTAAAAATTCAACTTTCAAATTCATGTTTTATTTGCATCAAAGAATGCAAATAAAAATTCAACCTTCATATTCATGTTTTATTTGCATCAAAGAATGCAAATAAAAATACAAC
This sequence comes from Allium sativum, assembly GCA_030737875.1. NCBI lineage: Eukaryota > Viridiplantae > Streptophyta > Magnoliopsida > Asparagales > Amaryllidaceae > Allium > Allium sativum. The sequence goes on from CM060922.1 coordinate 395,654,475, forward strand.
TTTCAAATCAATATTTTATTCACATCAAAAATGTAACTTTCATTTATTTCACAATTCTACATCAATAAAAATGACGAATCATATTTTGTCAATCTAATTCAACAAAATGACAAATCATGTTTTGTTAATCCTAGTTCAAATAAATGGCAGATCATATTCTGTCAATCTAATTCAAATAAATGACAAATGATATTTTGTCAATCTAATTCAAATAAATGACAAATCATATTTTGCTGATCTAATTCAATCAAAGTGACAATTTTGTTTTGTTGATTCTAATTCAACCAAGGTGACAATTTTTGTATTTTCAATTTTAATACAACAAAATTGACATTTTTATTTTATCAATTTTATTACAACGAAATATCATACCATCATAACATCATCAATCAAGATTAACCAAATCACGTACATGCCAGGATTTCTGAACACGGTAATAATGAATTTATTATTATCTATTAAAAAGAAATCTCACCGTAAGCTTTCCACTCTGCCAAAATTTAGACAAGCCCCAAATCAGTTTTTGTCAGTTCCATCACGAAGATCTCGCTTTCACGATTCAAACGCTTCCAGTTTCATGAAATTCCGCTTCTGTTTGTACAAGATATGATAATTTCAAATATTGCTTACATCATTAAATAATTAATTAACCACTTAATTAATATGTTAAAAAACCTTATTTTAATCCACTGTTTAAACAATCTTAATCGTATAAACCTCCAGACCACGATTTTCCCCTTGCTCCTCTCATCGTTCTTCACGCCGCACCCCCAGTACTCCGCTTGAGGTCGATCAGGAACCACCTCCTCGAAGCCCTACGTGGCACCTCCTCCTAGCCGCGGTTTCCCCGAAGTGGATAGCCCCAAGACCAACGAATTTGGGTTTTAACGTCGGAGGCTTTGGCCTCGATTTTGGCCAATCCAGGATGTTAAATCCTATCGTTGGAGAGAAAGATCTTCTTGAGAGGAACGTTTTTGTAGCTATGAATTTCTGATTTCATTGTGCTGATTTCGAGATTAAATGGGAAGAAGTTGAGGAGATTCTGGCCATTGAGGATAGGAGATGGCGGCTGTCTGTATCGGGTCTAGGGTTTGAGTATACCAACCGTATTTATACGTTGTATTTTATTATTTAAGAATTCTTTTATTTCGAAAATTCTTGTTTAATGCCACATACTCCAAATCAAACCCAAATTGTGTCGCCCCTAGCTAATAACCCCCATCCCGGACACAATGGAATATGTTAAAACCCAATTCGGCTGTTATGATTTGTTTTTCTTTAAATTAAAATATAAAACATTTAATTATTAAATTTGAACGTACATTTAAATTCACCGGGGCCACATACTGACTCTAAAATTTACAAAAAAAATTATTTCTAGTTATGTTTTGACGATACGGTTCTAACAAGACTAATTTCGTCGAATTCTGAGACCGTTTGAAAAATGGCCATTTTCTGGTCGATCCGATTTGACTGAAATTGACAAAACACATTTTCTTTTGCCACGCTCACATATTAATTCTAAAAATTATGAAAATTGGAATCTAGCAATAATTTGATAATCCGGTTCCAACAAAAGTGGTTTCGTCGAAAACGGAGGTCGTTTGACAAATGGCTATTTTAAAGGGCTAATATATTTAATTAAAATATATACAAATTCTACAGCGACTATTCTGAAAATTAAATTGGGCATAACTTTTGATTCCTTCTGTGAAATTTCAATTTTTCAGATTCATTAGAAAGATATTTTTAAATATATTTACATATTTTTGGTTTCACTAAAATCCGATTTATTTTGCGTCATGTACAGTCAATCAAAGTTCAAATTCAAATTTTCAAACTACCGCGCTATTTCTAACTCCTTTTATAATTAAAATAAAATTTATTTGTTTTAACTTCGATTTAAATAAATTTTTAATCATTATTATTTAAAATAAATTATTTTAACTATTTAAAATCCATTAAAATTTCTAAAATAAAGTTTTTAAATTGGTTCAGAATTTACGGGTTGTTACACGGTCTCTCCATATTGACAACGATATAAGACAATACTTCAATAGTTGGTTATTTAACTATAAAAAAAACAATCATCCATCCAAAGCATTAAACAATCACTGGGCCCCTTAATTAATATTTCATTAATTAAATTTATCATTTTCCAATTTCTCTTCAATATCTTTACCCATACATTTCTCCAAACCCATTTTGCCTCTCATGATTCTTGGAAAACGTTTCCATCTATCATAACTATTTATTTTTTATATTCCATGAAATGTCTCTTTTTAACATCGAAAAACATTTCCATATATTAACAAATCACTATTATTCCACATTAATCAATCCCTAGCTGTAAACGTAAGAGAACTGCTCCCTAGGTAACAACCCCGAAGGACGAAACAAACATCAGATCGACGTTGAGGAAGCCATTCAACTCAAGTAATCTACAGTTAGTTTCTAATTTCCTTAACTTCATTTCTTAACTTCTTATCAACAAGATCATTTTAATCTGCAAAACATTTACTTTTAAACCATCATTCACTTTAAAACGTGTATACGTTTCTCCTCCCAATCTCCCAAGATTTAATTTTATAAATTCTCTTTTCTTTCTTATAAAGTTCCATTATACGTTTATTCTCTTATTAAATTTCATATATAATTGATAATTCAATTTCCAGTTATCTAACTTTTGTTAAATTTTTCTATCTCCTTAAATTTTTGGATAATTTTGCCAGCGTCTCCTTTGTTTGGGTCACTCGGTACAACTACAAATCGCCTCTTTAATCCCTTCCCATTAAAAAAAATCAAAAAGCCAAGCGGCTTGTCGATTTGGCGCATAAAAACTCATATTGTATTAAATACATTCCTCTTTTGTCGGGCATTTAAGTTATATCTCTTCATACACTTCATTTCGAACTTGCTTAACATATATCTGACCATTTCCAATATATTCCAATTTAATCGTTTTAACTTAATTAGCTATTTTATTCTCGAATTAGCTCTTTTGCCTATTTCACTTTTTGGTTGAACATAACATGTTCAGTTATATTTTTTATTTGCTTATAACCAATTGAATTCCATTTTCATCTTAAGTTTCATTTTCGATTTCGAATAAAAATTCACAAATCCCATTCACCTATCCAAATTCCATTTTTGATCCAAAACTATATTAAATAATTATTATTCTAATTAGTTAACCCTATTCAATAATTTAAAATCTGATATTTGTTCCAAATATCTTCACTTACTCTACTTGAGTACATATCTATTTTATAACTCAAGCCTGGGTTTTTCAAATGGAAAACCGAAATTTATTTACTCAAAATCCTTCTATTTTAATTAATAAACCGTTATGGTTTAAAAACGATTATAGCGCTATCTTTTAGGAAATTTTATTTTGACATAACTCAAAGTCTATAAGACCAAATCCAGATTTTTCTCTTCCATTAGAAATCTATTATTCAATCGGTCCTAACGATTCTTATTTCCAAGAATTCCGACTTAAATTGAGTTCTATATACTCAATCGAAGTTCAAAACATCAAATTATGAATTATCACGCTGTGGCGAGTTCGTTTTAATTATATTTAAATATAAACGTTAAACATAGTTTATTATAAATTTCAAACTTATTCTTATGTTTTTAAATATAAATTAAACTTCTTTTCCAAATCTAACTTAATATTTCCAATTATCACTAATCGTCGATAATTTCATAATTCCATTATAAATTTATCTATAACTCAGTTTTCTATAAAGAATTCCAATTCCCTTGAAATAAATTATTTTAAAAAAATTCGATATAATCAAATTCCAATTATAAATTCATTTTATTTGTCCCAATTTAATTTGTTTTCAGAATTCCAGAATATAATCAATCGTTTTATTTCAAAACATTTTCCGATTCACTTTTAAGTTCTTACTTGAATATAAACTTCTAAATTGTCTAATGATAATTTATTTCACTAGATTTATAAATATTGTTTATAAATTCAACTTCCTTGTTTTATTTATTGAAACAAGTTTTATTTCAAAATCTATTTGAAACTCAATTTCTTTTATATTTCGAATTCCGAAATTAAAACTGTCGTTCCCTTTCCGAAACGATTTCAAATTCGATTTTTAAATTCATACTTGGATTTAAAATTTAAAATTATCTCATGATAATTAATTCACTACATTTATAAACATCGTTTATAAATTTGCTTATTTTATATATTCAAACAAGTTCCATTTAAAAATCTATTTAAAACCAAAATCTTATTTTGGAATATTCTATTTATTATGACTTATATATATAATTGTAGAATCTATTTTTGTAATGGCCCGCATTTTCAGCGATATAATAATTTATTTATTTAATTATTTGAAGGATGATTAAAAGGATTTAATGGTCGTGGAATTAAATAATGGTGAGTATTTAATTAAAATTATATATTAATTAATATATTTAATTCTGAAATAATCAGAATTGGCTGAATGGCGATATGGTGTGAACTGGATCATCTGTGATATTTTATTCAGTTTAGAATTTGAATTAGAATAACGAATATATTATTTGAACGATAATTTGAACGTATAATTATATTATAATTAAAATCGAGCTCGAAATGGCTCTGCAGTTCATAAATTGGCGATTCGAACTTCAAACGAATATACAGGGTCTATTTTAAATCGGATTTCTATGAAACAAGAAACGTACGGAGCTGGTGGGGTATATCTTTCTAGTGGAAGAGAAAAATCGGGATTTCGTCGTGTAGATTTTGATTTACGTCCAAATCAAATTTTAAAATAGTCGCTATAGAATCGTTTATCGACCGTAACAGTTTATTCGATATAACTAAATATCGGGTTTGAATTTGGATAAGGTTCTTTTGGGAAATAGTGATAATTTAATTTTTAGAATTTTACAGTAATTTTTAATTAATTTAATAAGCGACTTTTTATTTGAAGTATTTCACACCCTGTAATCAACATTTTGAAGTTTCAAAATATGAGTCAACCTACCGATATTATTATATTTTTGGGATCGTGGCTTATCACTGGACACGACTGTATCCTTATTTCAGTCTGTACCATCTCGGACATGAAGTGATTTTACTAAACGAAATTCACTAGACTTAATAATATATATGTATTTGTACTACTAATTCCTTAGTCCCTAATTCAACCACGTTGCATATTTCCTTTACCACAAGACCATGATTGGTGTTCACGGGGACACATCTTCAACTTTAAACCCTTTAAAAGAAAACCTTAAGACCTAAAAACCTTTTTCCATCTTCTGTAGGAAATAAATCACGCCGCCACTTATACTTCTTCAAACGTGAGAAACCGATTGCTTCAAAAATCAAAACAAAACGAGATAAATTCCTATAAATCACTAGAGTTATATGTTTGGATTCATGAGGGGTTCCTCTTCATTCTAGTATGAGATTTAAAGGGTTCAAAACCCATTCTCATTTACTGGCTTTTGTGAACGGTAGTTAGGTTTTGGGTATTTTCGAATTTGTGAGCTTCCGTTGTGGAAAATAGGTTTGTTCTTGGGTTCACTAGGTCAATGAGGGTTTACTGGAAAATCTTTGTGGAGTTTGTGGGAAATAGAGTTCGGTATTGTCACTGAAGTACATGAACTGTGCTGGTCGACGGAATTGAAGTGGTGAACCGAGATGGAGGAAATTGGTATGAGCTTGAAGGGGAGGTGATGGGTGAACTCCGGGACTTAAGGCCCGCTCATGGACCCAGTTTGGTGGAGTCCGACGCCTTCTTGGTGGGTGCGTGCTCACTGTCGGGACAATAGGACATCGGATGGCGGTCTTCAAGAAGCATGTCGAGGTGTGTATAATGGGGTCGGCATGAAGGAGATTTGGAATGGAAGAATGGTAGTGAAAACAGTTGCTGACTTCGTGAAAAGAAGATGGAGGAAAGGGTTCTTAAACGCATGGAAATGGGATACTGGAAGGGCATCGGTAATTGAAGAAGGAGAAGGTACAGAGAGCGGGTCAGGTACAAAATATAGAGTAGTGGGCCGACATTTAGAAATAGGTAAAGCCCCGAATGAAAATTAGCTTAAGTTTTAATTTAAATAACGTACAATCTTTTAAATGTGATATCTTTTACATACAGTATCAGAATTTCGAACCGTCGGATCCGTTGGGATTGTATGGACGGCGGCTACGCAATGGAACTGACTGGGAGTGGATTGGAGCTCGTTTGAATTTATGGCGAAATAAATTGTTTGATTCAGATCAAACAGCAGTTTATCGTTCTTTAACAATGAATTGCCATTGTGAGTAACACTCACCAACTCTGAGCAGTTTATATTTTCATGTTGTATTTTTAGAACTGATAAAAATTGTCTGATTGATTTTGTGTTGACTGTGGATTGAATTGCTGGTCGGTTAGTGGAAATTATATATATATATATATAAACCGTTAAATCTATATATGTTGATTCTGTTAACAGAATATTTCATATTGAACCGAAAGTGATGTTGATTATATTGTGTAACATCTGTGGATGCAGGGAAACAGGTTGGAGGGACCCGACTGGGTTCCTCAATATATAAATACTGTTTTGTTTTATATATTGTGTTATACAATGTGATATGAAATCTGTTGATGATTTTATATGTGTGAATGATATTGATCATTGTTGTATGGTATGTTAAATACCATGACATACCGGAATGTTGATAAGGGAATTTTTAAAGTGATATTTGAAAATAAATTATTTATAAAATCAAAGGATTTTATAAAAGGAAAATATTTTTAAAATCAAAGAAGATTTTATAAATAGGAATATTTATAAATAGGGAATATTTATAATAAGGATATTTATAAGTGGAATACTTATAAAGTGAATTATTTATTTAAGATAAATAAATAAGACATTAAATGGATTATTTATTTGGTAAATAATTTAGATATTATAAAGGGATTATTTACGTTGGAAGATAAGCAGGATTAAATCAAAGGAGAATTTAATTAGAAAATAAATAGGATTAAAATAGAATATGCATTTAGAAATTAAATAGAAGTATAAGAGAATTATTTATTTAGAAAATAAATAGACAAATATAGAAAGAGAAATATTTGTAAACAATTTACAAATAGAATAGAATTAAAAAGGAAATATTTGTAGAACATTTACAAATAGATTTAATGGGATTATTTATTTATTTAGGAAATAAATAAAAGTAAAAGGATTTATTTATTTAGGGAATAAATAAAGGAAAAATGATTTATTTGGGAAATAAATAAAAGAAAAGGGGTTATTTATTTAGGAAATAAATAGAAAGAGATAAAAGGAGATATTTATTTGTTAAATAAATAGAAGAATTGAAAGGAAATATTTATTTGCTAAATAAATAGAGTTAACCAGTTAGAGATAATCGAATAGAGTTAGAGTTAACCAATTTGAATTAACCAACTACAGTTAATCAAATAGAGTTAATCAAAGGAGTTAATCGAATATTAGTTATTCGAGTAAAGTAAACCAAATAGGAATTTTTCGAATAGGAGTAAATCGAATGAGAGTAAATCAATCTAAGCTAATCGAATATTAGTTATTCGAATAGGAGTTAATCAAGTTAAGTTAAGATTGGATAAGAGAGTTAACCAGTTGAATTAACCAGTTAGAGTTAAATAGTTAGAGTTAATCAGTTAGAGTTAATCGATAGAGTTAAATCGAACTAGAGTTATTGAATAGAGTTAAATCGAACTAGAGTTATTCAAATGGAGTTAATCGAATTTAGTTTATTCGAATAGATTTGAAATGAGTTAATCGAATTTAGTTATTCAAAGAAGTAAATCGAATTAGAAATATTCGAAGTGAGTTGATCGAATCTAGTTATTCGACAGGAGTTAAATCGAATAAGATTTATTCGAAGAAAGAGATTTTCGAATATAAGTATTCGAAAGTAAGCAAATCGAATATAAGTTATTCGAATAAGAGTTAATCCAGTAAGAGTTATTTGGTTGGAGTTATTCAAATAAGAGTTATAGATTAGATTTAACCGAATAGGAGTAAATAAATTAGTTGTCGTTATATTATTCGAGTTAGGAAATAAAAGTCATATTAAAGATAATATATTTCGGATGCAGGAGATTATAACACCATTGTTATAATCACGTAAACTTGTAAAAGAAGGGGGTTCGTAAATAGAATCTGAGGGTTCGTAAGGGAGGGTTAAAGAGTTAAAAAGGTGAATCTTATCTATTTCGAGATTTGAAAGGTGGTTCAGTTAAGGTCTGAGAGGTAGCTATACCCCAACTTGATTGACTGCGTTTTTAATTAAGAAATGGTTACGGTTCGAGTGTGAAGTGGTTAAGTGGATTTAGTAATTTAGTATAGTGGTTTGAGTCATCATCGCAATATAGTTTTAAACATCTGTTTAAATCCCAATTAAGAAGTTTTGGAAATATTTTCCAAACGAGAATTAGAAATGTTTTCTGATAATAGAAAATAAGAATTTAGAATATATGGAAACAGGAGATAAGTAAATTAATGAAATAAAGAGACAAACGTTGAATGATGATTGATCGATATAATTTCCTCTTGGAAATAATATCGTTGTTTGCACACCTGTTTTTTTTATGGTTAAATCACAAACTATCGAAGTTTTGACCATTTTAACGTTGTTAATATGGAGAGACCGGTTGGATTATTGTCCAAAGAACCACTATGTATTTGCATAAGTGTTGCGAATCATATATGCCAAGGATAATTGAAGACGGAGTAAAGTGCAAGGGCTATTGTATAAGTCTTAGATAACAGTGCCTAAGATGGATGTACTGAATAGTGCCTTCGGTTCATCCTGTTCCTGGATGACTTGTATGGATAAATGTCTGACAGAGTATTTCCAGAAAGGTCACGTACATTGACTTCTTCAACCGTACCAAGAGTGGAAGCGGAGAAGGAAACTTTTTAGCTAACATGTAATGTACTGTTGTAGACGTCAATTAGTGATTTTCGATGGATCTGACAATATGGCATTCGAAGTGAATCTGATGTGATGATAAAGCGTAACCTCAAGCCTCATCAACCGGTAAATGATAGAAATCGGGCAGGTAGCATGGCTATGTAGGTCGCACCTATTAGGGTGTAAAATCACCTGATCTAGAGTTTCATTTACTTCTAAAAATCTATTGTTGATGATGTCCCATTCGGGAAACGGTTGCTGATCCCAACCGTTGGTGATATACATTCGTTACACTCAAGCGAAATGAGTGGTCGGTCATGTGTGGCCGGGTTGCAAGATGTTCTTGTTGAACCCAGTGTATTCATCTCTAGAGGTACATTAGCGAAAGGTGGTTCCATACCTTGTCATAGTTGGAAATCCATTACCCAATACGTGCTTGCGGTTTTGATTGTATACTATATATGTAGAACGTGAGATGAAAGAGTTTCTGCTAGATGGTTATTATATTGTGGTTGATAGACATTACTATAATATCAAAAGGTTTTTGATATAAAGATATTTTGGATTCTCATAAGGGAAAAACCCGTTCCGTTATACGGCGTGGTCTTATGAGATATCGTTTAATGGCTCAAATTGTTTTAAACTGTTTTACTCATACCAGTCCCATGACTGACCCGGAGTTTATTTTGTTTTGTTTTCCCTAAACTCTTGGGTGCCCAATTTTGTACGGGCAGTCAAGTAGTCGGGATTTACAGATACTTGAAGAGCTGGAGCAGGAGGCTTCACGATCATTTAGCTATAATATATTTCCGCTGTGTTATAAGTGTTGTACTTGATGATGATATCTATATTCAAGTACAATCTTTTATTTCAAAGATATGTTATCTATTATATGTTATTCGTTCCGCTGTGAGGTTCATGTTACTCTGATGTTGTGTTCTTCTCCTTCTTCTATTCTAAGTTTCTATCTTATCTTTCCTCACCCTCTAATTTCTTTCATTAACTTTCTGGTATTTTTCGATCCTTGGATGTTCGATATGTGTTGTATATCGGATAATCAAGATCGCATTTTTCCGAGTCGTTACAGTTGGTATCAGAGCTTAAGGTTAAGAGAATCACCTTGGCTCTATGGCGTGACTCAGTAGAGATGGGGTTAGTAATACCCTAAATTGAGTTGAGTGTATATATACGAGTGAGCGTATTTGTTGTTGATATAAAAATTGTTTTATATTGTGGTGATTTATTGGTTGAATTGTTTATGAGTTCTGGTCGATCAGTTTGATCCACTGTATCGGTAGGAGTTACTAAACACTCGAATACGAACACGCTATTTTTTGAAAAGAGGATAAATTAAAATAAGTTTACCCAAGGTATATCTTGATATAGAGAAGATATATATATATATCAAAATTAGAATATAGTGGATATATTTGTTGTTATTATAATCGAGTAAGATTATAAATTAAATGGTTATGTAAATAACCAATCAGAATTCATATAAGTGAAATACGTGAAATCAGATGAGTTAAATCTGAAATATAAACCAAAAATTGAATTAAAACCCTGAAAATTTGGAACAGAGTTTGTAAATAGACTTGGATTAAAAATAAGAAAAATTTAAGATCCTGGGAGATTTTAAATTGCTGTACAAGCAGTGTGAATTATATTTTGAAATGAATTTCAAAGTGGAAATGTTTAGAAATGGTTTTATAGTATTGAACTCACTTCGATTGCTGGAAAATAGATTCTGATGATGACAGCTGCATCATCAATATTCATTTTCGAGTTGTAAGTGACAAATTACTACCAGAGATACTGTTTTGAATTTATTTTGGGAAAGACAAGTTGTGTTGAATTTCAAAAAGGGAAATTTGATTTTTGAAAAGAGTAAACTGTTTAAAAACTCCTAGGGAAAGACTGTTTGAATTAAAAAAAAATTAACAGAAATTAGTGAAAGCAAGTTTGAATTAAAGTAAAGCCAGTAAAGTGGTAACTGAGATTGAATTAGAATGATATCAAGACAAATTGGATTGTAAGATTCAAATTTGAAGTGTAAGGTGATAATCAAGTTAAGAGTTGGGAATCGAGAAGAAACTCGAGTTGAAATGATATTTGGCTCGGATATAAGCGAATGGTTGTGTTGTGGATAAAAACAGATTAGGATTTGATTGGGATGACCCTTGTATCCGCTGAATTGATAACAGGTGGAAAGGATATAATGATATGCCGACAAAAAGGTACAAGTTTATATTTCTATTGGATATAAGATTTATGAGCTGAATTGGCAAGCCGCTTGGCTGTTTGATTTTCTTTTGGGATGGAAATGGCCCAGAGAGGCGAGTTAGAGTTTGATCTATTGACCAGTACAAAGGAGGTGCTGGTGAAATTTTAAAAAAAATTAAGGCGTTAGAAAATTTTCAGGATTTTTGAAAATTTCGTTGATAAGGATTAATTAATATTTAATTGAAATTAAATTGGTTCAGCTGAGACTGAAGTTAAGAAGTGAACAAATAATTTATAACCAGTTAATAGGGTTGTTTCCTACCTTAGCAATTTCGAGGACGAAATTATTTTAAGTGGGGAAGAATGTAATGACCCGCATTTTCAGCTATATAATATTTAATTTATTTAATTATTTAAAGGATGATTAAAAGGATTTAATGGTCGTGGAATTAAATAATGGTGAATATTTAATTAAAATAATAAATTAAACAGTATATTTAATTTTGAAATAATCAGAATTTGCTGAATGGCGATATGGTGTGAACTGGATCATCTGTGATATTTAATTCAGTTTAGAATTTGAATTAGAATAACGAATATATTATTTGAATAACAGTTTGAACGTATAATTATATTATAATTAAAATCGAGATCGAAATGGCTCTGCAGTTCGTAAATTGGCGATTCGAACTTCAAACGAATATACAGGGTCTGTTTTAAATCGGATTTCTATGAAATAAGAAACGTACGGAGCTGGTGGGGTATATCTTTCTAGTGGAAGAGAAAAATCGGGATTTCGTCATGTAGATTTTGATTTACGTCCAAATCAAATTTTAAAATAGTTGTTATAGAATCGTTTATCGACCGTAACAGTTTATTCGATATAACTAAATATCGGGTTTGAATTTGGACAAGGTTCTTTTGGGAAATAGTGATAATTTAATTTTTAGAATTTTACTGTAATTTTTAATTAATTTAATAAGCGACTTTTTATTTGAAGTATTTCGCACCCTGTAATCAACATTTTGAAGTTTCAAAATATGAGTCAACCTACCGATATTATTATATTTTTAGGATCGTGGCTTATCACTGGACACGACTGTATCCTTATTTTAGTCCGTACCATCTCGGACATGAAGTGATTTTACTAAATGAAATTCACTAGACTTAATAATATATATGTATTTGTACTACTAATTCCTTAGTCCCCAATTCAACCACGTTGCATATTTCCTTTACCACAAGACCATGATTGGTGTTCACGGGGACACATCTTCAACTTTAAACCCTTTAAAAGAAAACCTTAAGACCTAAAAAACTTTTTCCATCTTCTGTAGGAAATAAATCACGCCGCCACTTATACTTCTTCAAACGTGATAAACTGATTGCTTCAAAAATAATAAAAAAACGAGATAAATTCCTATAAATCACTAGAGTTATATGTTTGGATTCATGAGGGGTTCCTCTTCATTCTAGTATGAGTTTTAAAGGGTTCGAAACCCATTCCCATTTACTGGCTTTTGCGAACGATAGTTAGGTTTGGGGTACTTTCGAATTTGTGAGCTTCCGTTGTAGAAAATAGGTTTGTTCTTGGGTTCACTTGGTCAATGAGGGTTTACTGGAAAATCTTTGTGGAGTCTGTGGGAAATAGAGTTCGGTATTGTCATCGAAATACATGAACTGGGCTGGTCGACGGAATTGAAGTGGTGAACCGAGATGGAGGAAATTGGTATGAGCTTGAAGGGGAGGTGATGGGTGAACTCCGGGACTTAAGGCCCACTCGTGGACCCAGTTTGGTGGAGTGCGACGCCTTCTAGGTGGGTGCATGCTCACTGTCGGGACAATAGGGCATCGGATGGCGGTCTTCAAGAAGCATGTCGAGGTGTGTATAATGGGGTCAGCATGAAGGAGATTTGGAATGGAAGAATGGTAGTGAAAACAGTTGTTGACTTCGTGAAAAGAAGATGGAGGAAAGGGTGCTTAAACGCACGGAAATGGGATACTGGAAGGGCATCGGTAATTGAAGAAGGAGAAAAAATAGAGAGCGGGTCGGGTACAGAATATAGAGTAGTGGGCCGACATTTAGAAAGAGGTAAAGGCCCAAATGAAAATTAGTTTAAGTTTTAATTTAAATAACGCACAATCTTTTAAATGTGATATCTTTTACATACGGTATCAGAATTTTGAACCGTTGGATCCGTTGGGATCGTATGGACGGCGGCTACGCAATGGAACTGACTAGGTGTGGATTGGAGATCGTTTGAATTTATGGCGAAATAAATTGTTTGATTCAGATCAAACAGTAATTTTTCGTTCTTTAACGATGAACTGCCAATGTGAGTAACACTCACCAACTCTGAGCAATTTATATTTTCATGTTGTATTTTTAGAACTGTTAAAAAATGTCTGATTAATTGTGTGTTGACTGTTGATTGAACTGCTAGTCAGTTAGTGGAAATTATATATATATATAAACCGTTAAATCTATATATGTTGATTCTGCTAACAGAATATTTCATATTGAACTGAAAGTGATGTTGATTATATTGTGTAACATCTGTGGATGCAGGGAAACAGGTTAGAGGGACCCAACTGGGTTCCTCAATATATAAATACTGTTTTGTTTTATATATTGTGTTACACGATGTGATATGAAATCTGTTGATGATTTTATATGTGTGAACGATACTTGTAACACCCCACGTCCATTAATGTCACTCACGAAGGGAATGCATTAACTTCCATGGAGGTTATAAGTGAATATAGAACAGAAAAATTACAACAAGACAGATAATAAATAGTACTTGGAAATCTAAAACTTCATTTTATTGCAGCGGAAATTAAACATGTTTGTTACATCATAAAACCATAGATCATAACCAAGTACAATATCCATCTTCATAAAAACAAAATACATAATCCCATTACATAAATAGCCATTAAAAAGATAACAAGCTGGACTTTACTTCAACGGTCCAAGCTTTCCAAAGAGAGATGAAGCAATTCAATCAAACTCCACTAGAGCTGGGCCCAACCTGGGGACCTGGAGGGGGAAAAAGGATAGAAATAGAGGGAGTCAGACATAAAGTCTGGCGAGTATGATAATTCTAACAATACTATTATCAAAATAACTAGACTAAGGCATAAGCTGGAAGACAAGTAAATGTCTATGAACTCTTAGGAAGATAAAGATAACGTTTAAGATAACGTTAAAGATAACGGTAAAGGCACACCTAATTACTAACGAATGATTACTACATTGCACCGCACATTACTACACTGCACCACACCAGTCACCCTATTGTTTGATCCCACTTGCTTCACACAGAAACTTTATAAATAGCCTTACGTACCCCTAGCTGACTACATAGGTGCCGTCTGCCCCTATTTCCACTAGGTGTACCCCACTACCCACTTTCGATCGGCTCCTTACTCATAGATACCCGTGCTGGCCCCACAGTGGGGTGTATCACTCCCCTAAAGTGGCAACCCGATACAACTTGAGAATGCACGGCTTATACCTACACGATGCAACAACGTCTTACCTACCAGCCCGGGTCCACACACGCATACGAAACCCGTTGGACTTGCGTTGCCACCGCTCCCCGTTTTGGCCTCTTACAGTCGAATCCAGCATGCGTGTCCCGTCCTCGACTTGGGTCGAGCCCACAAAGATACGTTTGGGATACTGGTCGAAAGGGGCCCCCATAAGCTACCCACCTAAGCTTGTCACTAGTATATCCCACTTAACCCTCTTAGTCATGTTCATTTACATGTGTGTTTGGTTAAGTCTTACTAATCGTATTTCACATGCCACTAAGGGTACCCCCTAGATTCCTCATGCCACCCATGGCACCTACTTAACTCCCATGTCCCACCTTACATGTTTATCTGGTTAAGTATTTCTTAATTCATTCAGGCCATAACCTCATAAAGACCTCTCACATTAGACTGACATTTATGGCAACTGGATTTGCCGGGCGGGTCCGGGCAGTCTTACACCATAAAAGAGTCTAACCTCGTGTCTTTACAACCGTTATGCTTTAGTTTAGGCCTAGGACCTCTCACATTGGGCTGACATTTGTGACCACTGGATTTACCGGGCGGGTCCGGGCAGGTTTACGTCACAAACGAGTCCAACCTCGTGTCCTAAGCATTGATTAACACTTAAAATCTTTTACCCTAGTTTTAATAATTCCCTATTCAAATTATTAATTAAGTCAACTTTTAATGATGTCCATAATTGACTCAATTATGGCCATCCACTTATGGCATGCAAAATCATATCAATTGCACCCCAACTTTTTAATATTAAATCCTTAATATTACCCCTACCCCACGTTTATACGTTCGCTTATTCAACGCATAATATAGGCTAGACTTGTATAGTCTAACACCTAGCACAAAGATAAATTATCACAACATATAGACAATTAAAATAAATCTAATAATAATAGGGGTGAAACTTGCATAAACTACACATGTAAAGGATCAAAATATGTCAACTTGTTAAATGTCTCAATTTATATGATATGATCATAGCCCAAATCTATACATAAACTTGCATATGGGGTTTTTAGGCAACATAATGATGGTGTGAACTAGCATAGGATATCACATATGTCATAGCATAATTCTAGATGTCATAATAGATGTCTTGGTATATGTTCATAACTTTTCTAATCAATCTAACTTGCATATGTGACTTGTCATATAGATCAACATAACCCAAACATGATGATTTAATTAATATGAACTAACTAGCATAGATGGTAACATCATGGCCTTTTTAACATGTATGATTCATCACAACTTAGCATAGAAACTTTCAACATACATAACATCATCATAGCATGATTTACAACGTATAAGATATCATCATCACATAACATTGGATTTACAATATACATGATAGCAAAAGGGGTTTACAACAACATATATGATAATTCACATCATCTACTCATAATCCATTTATAACTCAACGTAATTAAAATGATAATAATCTTGTTAAGATCATCATACTCACAATTTAGAGAAGAAAAGAGAGAGTTTTGCTTTGCTTTAGGGTTGAGAGAATTAGAATTGAATTTGCTTTTCTTCTTTCTTAGTTGGCGGCGGCTCCATTGATTTCCATGGCGATGGTATGACGGTAACTATTCTATTTTAATTAGGTTTAGGGTTAGCATTAGGATGTATTTATAGGTGTAGGAAGTTATTTAGGACCATTAGATTAACCCTGAACCATGAGAACCAATCAAATACAAAATCTGCATTTGAGCGAATCGGCCCACGGGTTGACAGCCAAACACCCTGGATTAACCCCTAGTCGACCCAGCGAGGCTCGGGTTGACCTCAAAAATGGGCCGGTTCGGTTATCCCCCCTCCCAATTCGCTGTTTTGAACTTTTTCGCATATTTATTTATTTAATTTATATATATATATATATATATATATCAATATATATTTATATATATATCTCTGCGCAACCCATTTCACTTAATTCTTTTCTAAAAATTAAGTATACTTTAATTTGTGAATTTTAATGTTATAAAATTACGGGGTGTTACATTCTCCCCTCCTTAAAGGATTTCGTCCCCGAAATCTCCAAGTCAAGAAGAATGTATATCCTACCATCTAATCGTCCATCTACTCAACCATCAAACACCAGCATCCATTGTCCTTAAAAGACTTCTAATGCTTTAATGTTTATATGCACAGTGTGTGTATATGTCCATATCTAATGCAAAATTAGGCGGTCTACTGATTCAGTCGACCTCCTTAGTGCAATTCATGATAGTGCCATGCGTCCAATATGTATACAAAAGATTCCTAATGATACATATTAATTCTATATGCGTGCACAACCATCCACCCGAATGCAGCAACTATATGATAATACAACCATTATACATCCATTTTATTAAATACATCCATATATATGCAATATGCAAAGCCGATCTGGTGCCTAATAGTGTGTGTATATGCATCCACGAGCAACCACTAGCAAACACTTGCATCCACTTTGCATCCACTTTGCATCCACCATACATAACATGTCTCAAACACATGTTTCAAGCATAGGATTATCCTAACTAAAGGTCAAAGATACTAGCGAGAGGATATACTAAAGATAAGATAAGTACAAGCTAAGCGATAAAGGAGAAATTAAAGGACATACCCTAAAAAAGAAAAGGGTATCGTGAACGCATCTTCTCTTCCGTCTCCCAAGTAGCGTTGCTCTCATCATCTCCCCATTGCACTTTGACTAGTCTGACCTCTCGATTCCTCAACCTCTTGATCTCCGACCCAAGAATGCGCGTAGGAGCTCGTCGAATTGTTGCATCACGCTCTATCTCCACCTCTCTAAGAAAGCTCGGCTCTACCACTTCCGCGGTCTCGTGCAACCACTTCCTCAAATGTGACACATGGAATACGTCGTGTACACCACTAAGTCTCTCGGGCAACTCCACTCTATACGCCATCTGTCCAATTTTCTCCTTAATAGGAAACGGCCCTACAAACCTTGGTGCTAATTTCCCAACGGACCCAAAGCGAACAACGTTCCGTAATGGAGACACTTTGACAAAGACCATGTCCCCAACTTCAAACTCGAGATCTGTCCTCCTCTTATCCGCATAAGATTTCTGCCTATCCTGTGCTGCTTTCATCCTCCTTCGAATCAAGTCGATCTTCTCCGAAGTCTCCCTAATCATATCGGGCCCAAGTAAGATCTTATCCGTAGATTCCCACCAACATGTAGGTGAACGACAAGGTCGTCCATAAAGAGCTTCGAATGGTGCCATACCAATGCTGGACTGAAAGCTGTTATTATATGCGAACTCCACCAATGGAAGATGCTCTTCCTACGTACCCCCAAAGTCTAGGATACATAGCCTCAACAGATCCTCTAGAATGCGATTCACCCTCTCGGTCTGGCCGTCCGTCTGAGGATGATATGCGGTGCTCAAACATAACCGAGTCCCTACCGCCTCTTGTAAGCTTCTCCAAAATTCGCTAGTGAAAATAGGATCGCGGTCGCTCACTATGCTAGAAGGAACACCGTGCAACCGAACTATCTCTCGAACGTATACAGAAGTTAACCATGGAGCAGTCCTCTTACTCTTCACGGGAATAAAATGGGTGCTCTTAGTAAGTCTATCTACTATAACCCAAATTCCCGTATTACCCTTCCTCGATCGCGGTAATCCATCCACAAAATCCATCGAGATGCTTTCCCATTTCCATAGTGGAACCTCCAATGGGTGAAGCAACCCACCGGGTTTCTTTTGCTCCGCTTTTACTTGTTGGCACACCAAGCATCTAGCGACATACTCGGCCACGTCTTTCTTCATGCCGGCGGAAAAGTAAACTCTCTTCATGTCTTTGTACATCTTGTCCCCGCCGGGATGAATGGTCATCTTCGAACGATGTGCTTCGTCAAGAATAGTCTTCCTTAGGTCATCGTATTTTGGTACACAAAGTCTACCGTCCCTACGTAACCAACCCTTATCGTCTAGGGTATACCTACGGAGATGGCTTGATGACTCCCCTCCTTTGAGTTTTTCTACTAACTCAACCAACTGCGGGTCGTCTCGCTGTGCCTCGCCAATCCATCCCAAAAGCGTAGGTCTGACCTCCAAGGATGCTAGCAAACCGGGTACGAAGTCAACGGAAGGTCTAAAGTCAAACATCGAAATGAATTCTAAACTTTGCCGCTCAACAAACAAAGGACTTAAGGATAATCTTTTTCTACTTAAGGCGTCTGCCACCACGTTACCCTTGCCAGGGGTATAGGCTATTTCGAAGTCGTAGGACGCTAAGAACTCCATCCACCTTTGCTGCCTTAAGTTCAAGTCCTTTTGAGAGAATAGGTATTTTAAAGATTTGTGGTCAGTGAATAGTTCGAATTTCTCGCCAAGAAGATAATGACGCCAAGACTTAAGCGCGAAAACAATAGCGGCCAACTCTAGGTCATGTGTGGGGTAATTCTTCTCATGCGCTCTCAACTGCCTTCCACCATAGGCTATTACCCTGCCCTCTTGCATTAAGACTGCGCCTAGTCCTGTCCCACAAGCGTCAGTATAAACGGTAAACGGCTTACTCCCGTCTGGCAATACTAAGACTGGGGCTGAAGTCAAAGCTCTCTTCAAACGTTGGAACGCATCATCACAATCTACGTCCCATGTGAAAACTAGGTTCTTCTTCGTCAAGCGTGTCAATGGAGATGATAACTTTGCGAAGTCTTTGATAAACTTTCTATAGTAGCCAGCCAACCCCAAGAAACTTCTCACTTCGGTAGCATTTTTAGGAACCTTCCAATCTTGGATGGCCACCACCTTCGCGGGATCTACAGCTATCCCTTCTTTGGAAACCACGTGTCCTAAGAACCGTACTTCCTTCCTCCAGAAGTGACACTTAGAAAATTTAGCCTTAAGGCTATGCGCTCATAGGGTCTCCAACACTTCCCTAATATGCAGGGCATGCTCTTCTTCATCCTTAGAAAAGATCAAGATGTCATCTACAAAGACTACCACGAATTTGTTAAGGTACTCCCTAAACACCCTACTCATCAAATAAACAAAATATGCTGGGGCGTTTGTCAAACCGAAGGGCATCACTAGCCATTCATAGAAACCGTCCGGAGTTCTAAAGGCAGTCTTGTCTATGCTATCCTCAGCCACTCTCAACTGATGGAACCCAGTGGCTAAGTCCAACTGCGAAAACACTGAGGCGCCAACTAACTGATCGAAGAGATCGTCAATCCTCGGCAGTGGGTGTCTGTTCTTCTTAGTAAGTTTACTAAGTTCTCTATAGTCCACACACAGTCTAAGGGACCCATCCGCCTTCGTGGCAAATATTACTGGAGCACCCCACTCCGATATACTTCGTCTTATGAACCCCTTCTCAAGCAACTCCTTCACTGGCAAAGATACTGGTTTCGCATTACCCACAAGATATATTCAAAAATCTATCTCCCGCTTCGGAGGCAAGCCCTTCACCTCCTCAAACACATCCGAATATTCTCGGACCACTCTAACAGATCGTAGATTTTCCTCAGACGCGTCAAGCGATTCTAGATAACTTAGCATAACCGAATTTATGGGATTACAGAAGATTTCGAGAGTGTTGCCAAGGCGAGTCACGAGCCTAACTACTCTCCTTTCACAATCAAGAATGGCCCCATTTCTGGATAACCAATCCATTCCTAAAATTAGCCCATAGCCCGTGAAGCCCAACACATAAGCATCACATCTAAATTCATCGCTAAGTATGGAACTTTTCAAATCCAAACACATCATGGACAAATAAGCTGAGCCCCCTATTGGATTCGAAACAACTAAGGGATCCTCTACTAAACTGGTGTTTAAGTGCAGTGATTCAACTAATGATGTAGAGATAAACGAATGTAATGCGCCCGAATCGGATAAGGTACGGACAGGATGATCAAACAGAAAAACTAAGCTTTCAACAGAAATGGTTCTACCTCGTTCTTGCAGCGGTGGGACCGCGGGAGCCTGAACTTGTCCCCTAGCCTGCCCTGGTGCCATAAGAGCCTGCACCTGTCCTCCCGAGGTAGCTCCTGCCCTCTGCCCCTTCTTTGGGAAGTCCTTCACTAAATGTCCCGCATCGCCACAATGAAAACAACCTGTCTTCTTTTTCTTTCGGCAATCCTTGCTGAGATGGCCTGGGGTTCCACAGTTAAAGCACTTCTTCTTTCCCTTGCCATTATTGTCTTTTCCACCCTTCTTGTTTTGCTGTTGTGGTTTCTTCTGATCCCCCTTCTTCTCGGGTGCCTTATAAGCTTTAGCGCTTTTCTCCTCATGCATGAGTGCCATTTCTACTAACTTCTCAAAGGCGGCCCCCATCGGGATGTGGGTCATAGCTAACCCTTGCAATGGTTCATTCAAGCCATTCACGAACCTTAGAGCCTTCTTCTCCGGCGTGTTTACTAAGTCCAAGCCAAACCTTGCTAACTGATTAAATTTATTGACATATTCTTTCACTGATGAGCTTTCTTGCTTCAATGTCAAGAACCTTTCCATATATAGATTTTCTTCCGCCCTTGAGAGAAACTTCGCCTCGAACTAACATCTGAAATCCGCCCAAGAGTTAACATGACGCTCCCCATTAGTGACCTCCCACCAAAACGAGGCCTCTCCCTTCATCAACCAAGCTGCTAATCGAACTCTCCTCCCTTCTTTTACTTCAAAGATTTCTAGCAATTCTTCCACCTCCTTAAGCCAATCTCTAGCTTCCACAATCGTTTCTGACCTTTGAAATGGTTTTCCACCCATAGCCTTGAATTCCTTGCACGTCTTTGCAAAAGTATCTACGCGAGGAGGAGGAGGAGGGACGGGTGCAACTGGTGGTGGAGGAACATTGGCTGGACCCGCAGCGGCCCTAGCCTCCAATAGCCTCCTATACCATCCTGGTATCGTTACACCGTCGGGTAGATTAAGATCTTCAGCCATGCTGAAACGAAAAAGGAAAGATTCAAAATGGAGAACTCGAAAGATAAAGATATGTGGCTATTAGGGATTATGTTTTTCTTAAAAACTTTTCTCTTTAAATTTCTCATTAAAACATGTTTTTGAAAACACTTCTTCCAAAAATAACTATTTTTCTAAAGTATTTTTATCTGTTCTGGTAACCTTAAGATCTGATACCACGTGTAACACCCCACGTCCATTAATGTCACTCACGAAGGGAATGCATTAACTTCCATGGAGGTTATAAGTGAATATAGAACAGAAAAATTACAACAAGACAGATAATAAATAGTACTTGGAAATCTAAAACTTCATTTTATTGCAGCGGAAATTAAACATGTTTGTTACATCATAAAACCATAGATCATAACCAAGTACAATATCCATCTTCATAAAAACAAAATAAATAATCCCATTACATAAATAGCCATTAAAAAGATAACAAGATGGACCTTACTTCAACGGTCCAAGCTTTCCAAAGAGAGATGAAGCAATTCAATCAAACTCCACTAGAGCTGGGCCCAACCTGAGGACCTGAAGGGGAAAAAAGGATAGAAATAGAGGGGGTCAGACATAAAGTCTGGCGAGTATGATAATTCTAACAATACTATTATCAAAATAACTAGACTAAGGCATAAGCTGGAATACAAGTAAATGTCTATGAACTCTTAGGAAGATAAAGATAGCGTTTAAGATAACGTTAAAGATAACGGTAAAGGCACACCTAATTACTAACGAATGATTACTACACTGCACCGCACATTACTACACTGCACCACACCAGTCACCCTATTGTTTGATCCCACTTGCTTCACACAGAAACTTTATAAATAGCCTTACGTACCTCTAGCTGACTACATAGGTGCCGTCTGCCCCTATCTCCACTAGGTGTACCCCACTACCCACTTTCGATCGGCTCCCTACTCGTAGATACCCGTGCTGGCCCCACAGTGGGGTGTATCACTCCCCTAAAGTGGCAACCCGATACAACTTGAGAATGCACGGCTTATACCTACACGATGCAACAATGTCTTACCTACCAGCCCGGGTCCACACACGCATACAAAACCAGTTGGACTTGCGTTGCCACAGCTCCCCGTTTTGGCCTCTTACAGTCAAACCCAGCGTGCGTGTCCCGTCCTCGACTTGGGTCGAGCCCACAAAGATACGTTTGGGATATTGGTCGAAATGGGCCCCCACAAGCTACCAACCTAAGCTTGTCACTAGTGTATCCCACTTAACCCTCTTAGTCATGTTCATTTACATGTGTGTTTGGTTAAGTCTTACTAATCGTATTTCACATGCCACTAAGGGAACCCCCTAGATTCCTCATGCCACCCAAGGCACCTACTTAACCCCCATGTCACACCTTACATGTTTATCTGGTTAAGTATTTCTTAATTCATTCAGGCCATAACCTCATAAAGACCTCTCACATTAGACTGGCATTTATGGCAGCTGGATTTGCCGGGCGGGTCCGGGCAGTCTTACACCATAAAAGAGTCCAACCTCGTGTCTTTACAACCATTATGCTTTAGTTTAGGCCTAGGACATCTCACATTGGGCTGACATTTGTGACCACTGGATTTGCCGAGCGGGTCCGGGCAGGTTTACGTCACAAACGAGTCCAACCTCGTGTCCTAAGCATTGATTAACGCTTAAAATCTTTTACCCCAGTTTTAATAATTCCCTATTCAAATTATTAATTAAGTCAACTTTTAATGATGTCCATAATTGACTCAATTATGGCCATCCACTTATGGCATGCAAAATCATATCAATTGCACCCCAACTTTTTAATATTAAATCCTTAATATTACCCCTACCCCACGTTTATACGTTCGCTTATTCAACGCATAATATAGGCTAGACTTGTATAGTCTAACACCTAGCACAAAGATAAATTATCACAACATATAGACAATTAAAATAAATCTAATAATAATAGGGGTGAAACTTGCATAAACTACACATGTTAAGGATCAAAAGGTGTCAACTTGTTAAATGTCTCAATTTATATGATATGATCATAGCCCAAATCTATACATAAACTTGCATATGGGGTTTTTAGGCAACATAATGATGGTGTGAACTAGCATAGGATATCACATATGTCATAGCATAATTCTAGATGTCATAATAGATGTCTTGGTATATGTTCATAACTTTTCTAATCAATCTAACTTGCATATGTGACTTGTCATATAGACCAACATAACCCAAACATGATGATTTAATTAATATGAACTAACTAGCATAGATGGTAACATCATGGCCTTTTTAACATGTATGATTCATCACAACTTAGCATAGAAACTTTCAACATACATAATATCATCATAGCATGATTTACAACATATAAGATATCATCATCACATAACATTGGATTTACAATATACATGATAGCAAAAGGGGTTTACAACAACATATATGATAATTCACATCATCTACTCATAATCCATTCATAACTCAACCTAATTAAAATGATAATAATCTTATTAAGATCACCATACTCACAATTTAGAGAAGAAAAGAGAGAGTTTTGCTTTGCTTTAGGGTTGAGAGAATTAGAATTGAATTTGCTTTTCTTCTTTCTTAGTTGGCGGCGGCTCCATTGATTTCCATGGCGATGGTATGACGGTAACTATTCTATTTTAATTAGGTTTAGGGTTAGCATTAGGATGTATTTATAGGTGTAGGAAGTTATTTAGGACCATTAGATTAACCCTGAACCATGAGAACCAATCAAATGCAAAATCTGCATTTGAGCGAATCGACCCGCGGGTTGACAGCCAAACACCCTGGATTAACCCCTAGTCGACCCAGCATAGCTCGGATCGACCTCAAAAATGGGTCGGTTCGGTTATTCCCCCTCCCAATTCGCTGTTTTGAACTTTTTTGCATATTTATTTATTTAATTTTTAATTTATATATATATATATACACATCAATATATATATTTCTCTGCGCAACCCATTTCACTTAATTCTTTTCTAAAAATTAAGTATACTTTAATTTGTGAATTTTAATGTTATAAAATTACGGGGTTTTACAATACTGATCATTGTTGTATGGTATATTAAATACCATGACATACCGGAATGTTGATAAGGGAAATTTTAAAGTGATATTTGAAAATAAATTATTTATAAAATCAAAGGATTTTATAAAAGGAAAATATTTTTAAAGTCAAAGAAGATTTTATAAACAGGAATATTTATAAATAGGGAATATTTAAAATAAGGATACTTATAAAGTGAATTATTTATTTAAGATAAATAAATAAGACATTAAATGGATTATTTATTTGGTAAATAATTTAGATATTATAAAGGGATTATTTATGTTGGAAGATAAGCAGGATTAAATTAAAGGAGAATTTAATTAGAAAATAAATAGGATTAAAATGGAATATGCATTTAGAAAATAAATAGAAGTATAAGAGAATTATTTATTTAGAAAATAAATAGACAAACATAGAAAGAGAAATATTTGTAAACCATTTACAAATAGAATAGAATTAAAAAGAAAATATTTGTAGAACATTTACAAATAGATTTAATGGGATTATTTATTTATTTAGGAAATAAATAAAAGTAAAAGGATTTATTTATTTAGGGAATAAATAAAGGAAAAAGGATTTATTTATTTGGGAAATAAATAAAAGAAAAGGGGTTATTTATCTAGGAAATAAATAGAAAGAGATAAAAGGAGATATTTATTTGTTAAATAAATAGAAGAATTGAAAGGAAATATTTATTAGCTAAATAAATAGAGTTAACCAGTTAGAGATATCGAATAGAGTTAGAATTAACCAACTAGAGTTAATCAAATAGAGTTAATCAAAGGAATTAATCGAATATTATTTATTCGAGTAAAGTAATTCAAATAGGAGTTTTTCGAATAGGAGTAAATCGAATGAGAGTAAATCAATTTGAGCTAATCGAATATTAGTTATTCGAACAGGAGTTAATCAAGTTAAGTTAAGACTGGATAAGAGAGTTAACCAGTTGAATTAACCAGTTAGAGTTAAACAGTTAGAATTAATCAGTTAGAGTTAATCGATAGAGTTAAATCGAACTAGAGTTATTGAATAGAGTTAAATCGAATTAGAGTTATTCAAATGGAGTTAATCAAATTTAGTTTATTCGAATAGATTTGAAATGAGTTAATTGAATTTAGTTATTCAAAGAAGTAAATCGAATCAGAAATATTCGAAGTGAGTTGATCGAATATAGTTATTCGACAGGAGTTAAATCGAATAAGATTTATTCGAAGAAAGAGATTATCAAATATAAGTATTCAAAAGTAAGCAAATCGAATATAAGTTATTCGAATAAGTTGTTCGAATAAGAGTTAATCCAGTAAGAGTTATTTGGTTGGAGTTATTCAAATAAGAGTTATAGATTAGAGTTAACCGAATAGGAGTAAATAAATTAGTTGTCGTTATATTATTCGAGTTAGGGAATAAAAGTCATATTAAAGATAATATATTTCGGATGCAAGAGATTATAACACCATTGTTATAATCACGTAAACTTGTAAAAGAAGGAGGTTCGTAAATAGAATCCGAGGGTTCGTAAGGGAGGGTTAAAGAGTTAAAAAGGTGAATCTTATCTATTTCGAGATTTGAAAGGTGGTTCAGTTAAGGTCTGAGAGGTAGCTATACCCCAACTTGATTGACTGCGTTTTTAATTAAGAAATGGTTACGGTTCGAGTGTGAAGTGGTTAAGTGGATTTAGTAATTTAGTATAGTGGTTTGAGTCGTCATCGCAATATAGTTTTAAACATCTGTTTAAATCCCAATTAAGAAGTTTAGGAAATGTTTTCCAAACGAGAATCAGAAATGTTTTCTGATAATAGAAAATAAGAATTTAGAATATATGGAAACAAGAGATAAGTAAATTAATGAAATAAAGAGATAAATGTTGAATGATGATTGATCGATATAATTTCCTCTTGGAAATAATATCGTTGTTTGCACACCTGTTTTTTTTAATGGTTAAATCACAAACCATCGAAGTTTTGACCATTTTAACGTTGTTAATATGGAGAGACCGGTTGGATTATTGTCCAAAGAACCACTCTGTATTGGCATAAGCGTTGCGAATCATATATGCCAAGGATAATTGAAGACGGAGTAAAGTGCAAGGGCTATTGTATAAGTCTTAAATAACAGTGCCTAAGATGGATGTACTGAATAGTGCCTTCGGTTCATCCTGTTCCTGGATGACTTGTATGGATAAATGTCTAACAGAGTATTTCCAGAAAGGTCACGTACATTGACTTCTTCAACCGTACCAAGAGTGGAAGCAGAGAAGGAAACTTCTTTAGCTAACATGTAATGTACTATTGTAGACGTCAATTAGTGATTTTCGATGGATCTGACAATATGGCATTCGAAGTGAATCTGATGTGATGATAAAGCGTAACCTCAAGCCTCATCAACCGGTAAATGATAGAAATCGGGCAGGTAGCATAGCTATGTAGGTCGCACCTATTAGGGTGTAAAATCACCTGATATAGAGTTTCATTTACTTCTAAAAATCTATTGTTGATGCTGTCCCATTCGGGAAACGGTTGCTGATCCCAACCGTTGGTGATATACATTCGATACACTCAAGCGAAATGAGTGGTCGGTCATGTGTGGCCGGGTTGCAAGATGTTCTTGTTAAACCCAGTGTATTCATCTCTAGAGGTACACTAGCGCAAGGTGGTTCCATACCTTGACATAGTTGGAAATCCATTACCCAATACGTGCTTGCGGTTTTGATTGTATACTATATATGTAGAACGTGAGATGAAAGAGTTTCTGCTAGATGATTATTATATTGTGGTTGATAGACATTATTATAATATCAAAAGGTTTTTGATATAAAGATATTTTGGATTCTCATAAGGGAAAAACCCGTTCCGTTATACGGCGTGGTCTTATGAGATATCGTTTAATGGCTCAAACTGTTTTAAACTATTTTACTCATACCAGTCCCATGACTGACCCGGAGTTTATTTTGTTTTGTTTTCCCTAAACTCTTGGGTACCCAATTTTGTACGGGCAGTCAAGTAGTCGGGATTTACGAATACTTGAAGAGCTGGAGCAGGAGGCTTCAGGATCATATAGCTATAATATATTTCCGCTGTGTTATAAGTACTGTACTTGATGATGATATATATATTCAATTACAATCTTTTATTTCAAAGATATGTTATCTATTATATGTTATTCGTTCCACTGTGAGGTTCATGTTACTCTAATGTTGTGTTCTTCTCCTTCTTCTATTCTAAGTTTCTATCTTATCTTTCCTCACCCTCTAATTTCTTTCATTAACTTTCTGGTATTTTTCGATCCTTGGATGTTCGATATGTGTTGTATATCGGATAACCAAGATCGCATTTTTCCGGGTCGTTACAATTTTTCATCTTTAATTTCAGTTCTAACTAATACAATTTAAATATCCTTTCTAGAAATAGTTTGTTTTTATAAATCCGACATTGTCGAATTCCAATCATAAATCCATATGGATTTATTTTAATCCAATTTACATTACGAACATTAGAATAGATTTCATCGTTTACTTTTTGAAACGATTCCCAGTTCCCCTTTTTAAATTCATACTTGAATTTAGATTCCCAAATTATCCAATGATAATTATTCCATTTATTTTATAAACATCGTTTGTAAATTCACTATTTGTTTATATTATCCAAAACAAGTTAATATTTCCTAGCCCATTCGAAATTCGAATTTATTTTAGAAAAATAGATCTTCCCTTTTAGATATATGAATTTCATTTCATGATATTTTTATATATCAATATTTAGGGCCAGTGACATTCAGACATCCAAAACACTTAATTACCAATCACAGGTTTTCTAACACATCATATATGATAATATATATGAAAACAAACAAATAATAATAAATTTTGAGGAATCCTGTTGGATCCCTCTAACCTGTTTTCCTGTATCCACAGATATTAGCCAACATAAATAGTACCCATCTTGCTTCAAGGCAGGATATCGCGGTATAGAAGGTCAACCACTATATATATTGTGAGGAGCATAGGGAAAACATCTGCTAATGGTACAGCGGGCATAAGCTAATGGTACTACGGGAAATATCCTATATATATAAAATAGCCACAACCACCAAGCCTATATAACTAATATATATATATATATATATATATATATATATATAACAGCCACAATAATATTTCAGTGCATCCAAACAAACAACAACATCATATAAAAATTATTTAAAATCAAAATTTGTTTATAATAAAATCATAAATGGATACAGAGAGTGAGTTTAGTCGCCTAATTTTATTTGTTGAAATGTCGATTTATTTACGATTAAATTAAACAAGTGTTTAATATAATTGAAAATTCCAACTAGCTTTATATCACGACAGTCCAATTCGATTGTGTAGCCTCCTTCAATATGAAATTATCGTAATCTGATATAATATGAATTTTACACAGCATTATGGTTTTATATTTGAGCTAAAATAATTTAAATATGATTTATTCATTCGATTACCCCTAACTACCAAGTAAACTCTTCTTCATCAAACTGGATAGCACAAACTTACTACTGCATCTTACTGCCATTACCAAACCATACCCAATCCACCCTCTGATCACCATCTTCACGCAGCAATTCTCCACAACCATCTGAATACACCAGACCAAACTCCACTTCTCCCTTTCCTCTCTCTCCAATCAGCTAACCACCTTGCCTTCATCAAGTTTCCCCCAAATACCCAATCGAGATGCCAGACATCACGAAACACAGTCCTCACATCAACCAACCCAAACCAAGATCGATCCCATTTATGGCCTTCACGAGCTCAACTAGTAGTCATCCTAATAAGGATCCTCCCTCCAAATCATCATGAAAATTCCAAACATCGTGATAATTCTCAAACCATAATTTATAAACCGCGAATTACTCGTCTCATCCCTAATAACAATAAAAGACTCAAGGACATTAGTTTACCAGAATTCAATTTCAATCATCGCGACTTCGAATATGGCACTCGCAAGACCTTTGCGCACCACCCCTCCATCGCTAGCTAACGACCCTACACCATTCAACCATCTACGCCTCAAAGAGCAACATGACTCAAACCTAGCTTCACGCAGTCACCAGAGAATTTCGATCGACCATGTTTCTTCGAATGCAACTTCGATTTGATATATATATATTTAAATCAGTAAGATTGATTTTCGATTTATTGAGAAAAGGGGAATTCGTTGTTTTATAGCGGGAAATGTCCATTTTGGTTTTCATTTTCAAAAAAAAAGGAACGGGATAGGTTTGCATGCGATTATATAGAGGAAGAGACCTTAATCATTAAGGAATTTAGGTCTGCACCGGTACATTATAGGTGATAGGTTTAGTATGTAGTTTTAAATGTGATTTGATTTTTAAATTAATACGATTTGAAATAAATAGATTTCTATTATATTTAAAACGATATCAATTTTATCTCGAGCATATCCATTAAAAATATCTCTGGGTTCATAGCTTGAAATCACGAGCCGCTGTTTTAACATAACGACCGATGTTTTCATGTTATAAAGCTATTCTGAACTCAACGGAATAGATTATGAAATTTAATTAGAATGTATATATAAAATAACCATATTAAATCGATATAATATAATTTAAATTCAAAAAAAATTAGTTCCTCGATAATAAATTATTATTTTTGTTGTTTATAATCAGATATAATTTATGTTGATCATCTGAATTATTTTCTATTCAATATTACTTCGAATTCAATTATTTTCGTTATCGTACTATGGTTATTCAATGTAATGATATATTCAAAATTAAATCGTATTCGATTATTAAATCTATTAATTCTATATAAAATTTCATTTACATATCCAACTCGACATTTAAAATAAACATAAATGTTTAAAATTAATCGACCAAAAATCTGGGTTGTTATAGGAATGTTAAACTATAGCAGGATGTCAATTTTCATTGTGATCGGATAATATATGTGATCATCCGGACTAAAAACGTACAAACGAAACTCACACGTGAATATAATGAAATATTATAATAAAATATCTAATCTATATAACCTACTAAACTCCTACCTTTTTTCCTATTCCCGTTCATGGTCAAATTTGAAATAGGGAAAAGTAGAAGCCACCTTTATTCGAACTCTTACAAAATCCTAGAAAAATCCAAATAAAATTCTAAACTCATAATTTCAGAGCCTGTGGGTTTCTATACTCTAGTACTTCAACCATGTGTCTTCAATTTAGGCACGAAAGTATTATCTTAAGCTTAACTTCGGGAATGGAGATCTAGGGCACGAATTTATCGACGATGATGGGGAAATTAGGCCATTTCGAGGATTGCGTGGTGTATGTGGTGGCAAGAAGTTTGGGTTGCCTGAGTTTGGTAATGTTTAGTTAGAATTGAGTTTGCACTTTTTTCCCGTTGTTGATCATTCGAAGCCAGTCATGATTCCCCTATGGTGGATCGAGTCATGTAGGATAGAGAGAAGGTTGGCTTTTAATGTTTTGATTGTTAGGCGGGCGCGATTTTGTTGAAATAAGGGAGAAGAGGGTATAGGCAGAGTTGGGTTTGAGTATTTGGGAGAGGCTTGCGTCTTGGATGTTGATATTTGTGGTGGGTTTCAGGCTGTGTACAAGCAGAAATTTAGCAGCGAAGATGTGTTAGATAGGTCGTCCATCTGTGCTAGGTAATTTATTTAAATAACCCTATGATTAATTTAATTGATTATATATATATAATCATATTAATTTATAAATACACTATAAAACGTAGACATGGTGAAAGAAAAAAAATCATGAAGCAAGTTGACTGCTTTTCGTAGCTGTGAGAGATACAGAATGGAATTTGTTTGGCATTTATGGGATCGCTTTGGATTTTATATTTAAAGTCAGAATAAGTTGCCAATGAAAATCAAGGAGAGTAAACTCACTCAGATTTAATATTTAGAATTATTTTTAGTAGTTAAAAATAATCATTGGATGTTTAGATGCATTAATAATTTATTATCAATTGATGCTATTACATATATATATGTACATATATAATAGATATAGGCTTGGTAGTTGGATATTCCCGCAATTTTAGCGGATGAGACCCTATGCCCCCTGCATAATAACGGATGACCATTTATACTGCGATATCCTGTCTTGAAGCGGGATTGGTATTACTTATGTTGATTAACATATGTGGATGCAGGGAAATAGGTTGGGGGATCACCTGGATTCCTCAACTATTATAATGTGTATTTTCATACATAGTGATATATGATGTGATAAATAATCTATGATCGATTATTGCATGTTCTGAATTTTGAATGACTCTAGCCTTAAAATTTTAGTGTTGAAATATCATAAATATATTCAAATGCAAAAAGGAACTTGATATATATATATAAGGAAATTTGTTTTTCTAAATAAAAGTTGAATCTTAAACGGACTTGAAAAACATTAACTTGTATTAATAGATAAAACAAGGAATTAAATTTATAAATGGTGTTTATAAATGAAGTGAATAATTATCATTGTATATTTTGGGCATATAAGTTCCAATGTGAATTTAAAAAGGAATTTGAAATTGATTCGGAAGGAAACGATGAATTTTATTCTAAGGTTCGGAATGTAAACGGAATAGAGATAAATCCAGAAAGATTTATAATTGGAAATTGACTATGTCAAATTTTATAAAATTGATTTGTTCCAGAAAAGATATTTGGATTTTTTTTAGTAAAAGCTATAATTAAAAAATTAAATATTTTAAGAAGTAAATTTTCAGTATTTAAAGTATGGAAATAAAATTCTATGTTTTTATATGTAAGCTTTGTAATAATATAATATAATATTATCTTAATAAGTAAAAGCAACGAACAAGTAAGGTTTTGTAGAAACAAAATAAAAGATACTTTTGTGTGTAATAAAATCTATTGCTTTTGGAATATTTTTGAAGATAAATGTTGAATATTTCAAGTAGAATGGAGAGTGTAATAAAAAAATGGTTATAAGTGAGGTTTATAATTTTAAATAAACTTATAATTGGAATTTGATGAGTAAATTGATAATGGTTTTAAACCAATATTTTATGAATGGATTTTGAAGTCAAATGAAATTATAAACCAAATTTTAAGTGAGTTTGGGGAATCGCTTCGAGGTGGACATACAATGAAATTTTAAAAATAATTTTTTTTTATAGGAGTTTAAAAAATTAAGTAGGAATTTGTAACATTTTTAAAAACGTTAAAATGGTTTGCTTCAAAGCAAAGTATGGATTTTATAAACAAAGGAAATTTATAAGTAATAAACTTATATATTTGGTAAACGAGAAATAATGGGAACTTTTCTTATTTGGTAAACGAGGGTATATGAAAGTGAGATCGAATTTATTTTGATAATTTAATCTTAGATTAAGAACGTGAAACGTATACTTATTTAGAAGTGGACAATTAGCTAGTTGTTATTTTTAAAAGATATTTCTAAAGGAAGTTGAAATTTACTTTTGTAAAGTGTTTTTGAAATAAACTCAGTATTAAAAACGTAGATTTCAACATTTAATGTTGTAATCAGCGTTTTCCAAATAATAGGAAAGCGTGAATTATAACTCTTAAGTTATAATAAATGATTTCCGAAAAGGAAATGGTTTAAGTTGAATATAAGATATATAAGCTATATATGATGTTGATATTCGAGAAGGGTAATCTCATCCATTTTGACTTTAAGAATATTATTCAATCAAGGTCTGAGAGGAATAATTACCCTAACTCGATTGATTCCGTTGTCAATGAAGAAATAGAAGAGATTCGATATTGAAGATCAACGTTAATCATAATATGCAGTATTTTGGGTTGTCATAACGGTGTTTAACGCAACATTCATTTTATCCCAAGTAAGGGTGGTTTGGAAATGAAATAATGAATATTTCCTAAGCATTAAAAAAATGAATGGTTTCGTGAAAGAGATAAATATATGGACATGTTTTCCAATGTTAATAAGAGATATTTTTTTAAGTATAGAAATAAAGGGTTTTGTGAAATATAGAAATGGTTTCCAAATATTGTAAGAGGCAAAAGCGATGGGTAAAATATCTAGGTAAAGATATTGATAAATTGAAGTTCAAAACTGGTGTAGTTAATTAAATATTAATTAAGAAGGGGCACAATTGTTTCTTGATTGAATATTGGAATAAATGTTTAGTTGAATGTTTGTTTCTTTGATAGTTAAATAACTGATTGTCGAAGTATTGACCAATCAAATAGTATCGTTGTCAGTACAAAGAGACCGAGATCAGAATTATAATCTGAAAACCACTCCATATAGGTATAAGCATTGTGAATAAGATTATATAGAAGATATTCTATAACAACCTGCATTTTTACTCACTTCAAACCGACAAAAACCCGAACACACGTCGATTCAATGCAAACAAAAATACGTTTCATTTGGGTTCATCAGAGCAAAACACAGCGGAATACAAAACTCACAACGAAACAGATAAAATATAATATGAAAATATCATTACAGCAGAATTTAAAAAAAAAACACTTTAAAATAAAAGTCTTTTGCATACGTCCGGCCTTCATATGAAGCCTCGATTCTCTGCAGAACTCCAAGTCTTCAAGTTTCATTCTGGGAACACTCGCTCGGATCTGATTACTTAACTTCAAATTCCAAGTTAAATCTTTCCAATAATCCTTATCGATTATTCGCCATTTGCCTCATGTAAAAGCATGTTCATCCCATTCCCAAAAATCTTTATAAATAAAGATCTAATTTGCTTAACTTGGAAAATTAGCTTACCTTTTCATGGGCCAAAGAACAATGTTATTGAAGACATCATTCCCAACAAACCCAAAATCATCATATTTCCTTTTATATTGGAATCTCTACAGAAATCATATTGGTTTATAATCGATATAAACCTCCATATCCAACAAATAATGCAAGCGGGATAACGACACAGCCTTTTAAATCCCTCGAATAATCTAATCATCATCCATGGAGACTTATCTCAGTCAATGGCCAATCTGGTTTCTATTCAATTTCAATTTAATTAAATAGATTGGAAACTTGGATACTAATTTACCCTTATTAATAATTTCATTTATTAGTAAATAAACTCCTTTATGTTTAAATGAAGATCTTTTCAAATGTTTAAACTGGATTATATTGGTGTCGACAGGTGAACTATTCATGAATTGTAGATACACAATGGTTTCATCTGGATTCACCCAAAACATCCATATCAGTAGGAAGCCACTTCCTATGAACTGGATAGATCAACAGAAGTTACCTTTATATTTAGATAAAGGTCTTATTAAAAGTCAAAACTGGATTTCTTGAAGGGTTCACTTTAGTTGTTAAATAGCTCACTTTAACATGATTCATTTTTATCTTACCAAATATTAATATATTTGGTCCAAAACACTTTTAAATCATTTAATATGATTTATCATGATTTTTCCATATTTTATATAATTTATATACACCTTTTTATGAAAAATCCGAATTTGGCACTTGAACCAATGAAACTGGATTTTCCGGTCAAACTGATTTAGACTTGTAAGAAAATCTGACCATTGGAAAATGTTTCTTTTTCTTTTGTTGGAAAGCTGTTCAAATTTCAGACAAAACGTGAAGTGTTTCAAGAAAATCCGATGTTTAGATCTCCTGGATTTTCAATTTCAAATTTCGTATCAAACTTCGCGAACTGTCGCTACGCGACAAGTCCTATCCGACCCCAAAAGTGACTTATTATTAAAAATGAGTCAAAATACTTCAAAATAAGATCAATAATTATTCAAACCATATTAAATAACTTTTAGAATTCAATTTCCACATTTTTGACCTTTAGATCAATTATTCCACATTTAAATATTTAAATTAATATTTAAATCGTTAAAATAATATTACTCTTCAAAAATTATTATTAAAGTCTCAAAGTTGACTGATGCCCACTACAAAAATAAGTAGGAACATTGAAACCATAATTTTATAAAACTGAGTCCATTTGTTAGGCAAACACAACTTCAATTTACTATTCATCATAAAATTGATTTACTATTCATTTCAATATTCGATAAGCCATAACTTGTTCTTAACTTCTTCAAAACCAGTTCGTTCTTTTGCAAAAGTTCATTGATTATGAACTCAATTTCATTTCCGAAAAGTATTGGAACTTAAATTCAAACTTTTATTTTCCCCAATAATTTTATTATTAAAATAATCATTTAAAATCCAAATGAGACTCATTTAACTCCTGTATAACCTGAGAATTTAGGTATGTACAAACAGCCAATAAACATAAACAAGATGTAATGTGTCTAACGAGTTGCAACCAAACTTGTTAGTTATTCAACCATATATATCAGTGTCAATTTGGTTTCCATATTTCCAGAAAATTTTGGCATAACCTCCCCTCTACGGGAGCATAGATACAACCACACTATTGCCTTAAGAGGCCATTCAGATCACATATCAAACTAAATGGTGTTCATAACCATTGGTCAACCCAACCTAAAAATCAAATACTATGACATCCGCAAAGCAACCACATACACAATGTAGTGAACACTTGGGACTGGTGTGAGTATCATTCCAATACTGTACGTAGGGGTTTACTAATAAATAGCAATCCGTGTAATAAACACATAGGACTAGTGTAATTTCATCCCATGACCTGTGTAGGGTTTCCAAACAATATCAAACTGTAACGACCCAAGGATTTTCGACCCCGAAAATCGACATAAAATCACCATGTCGACTATTCAAGTATCGAAAACACTGGATTGTCAACAGAAAAAAGTTAGAAGGTGAGAAAAGAAAGAAATGTTAGAACAGAATAATGAAGAAGAATACATCAGAATCTCACAACGGAACAAATAAAATATAATATCAAATATCTTTAAACAAAAGAACTGTACATACATACCAATCATCAGAGTACAACATATATCAGTCACAGCGAAAAAATATATCTGCATATAACTAATGGCGAAGCCTCCTACTTCCAGCTCCTGAAACTTCAAGCGAAACCTAACCTGGAACATACTCGGTCTGACCCGAGCACATTCGAAGCAAAGCAAAATACACCGGGTCAATCTGGAATACTTTCAGTGATAAATTCACAGCACACACAACTTGTTTAACTTTGGAAAATCTTTTATGAACTCAAAGGATAATAGTAAGACCAGCCCACACATAAACATGGACGGTTTTTACCTTACTATAACCCAAACCATTTTTCAAATCATACTTTGTTCTGATATTATCATAGTGTCTAAATACAAATAATTACAATCTAGTGGAACGCTTGCATCTCACGCTCCATATATATAGTATACAATCAAAAACCGCGGGCGCTTATTGGATATTAGATTCCAACCATGACAAGGTATGGGACCACCTTCCGATCGTGTATCTCTAGAGGTGAATACACTGGGTTCAACAAGAACGTCTTGTAACCCGGCCCACACATGACCGACCACTCATTTCGCTAGAGTGTATCGAATGTATATCACGGACGGTTGGGATCAGCAACCGCCTCCCGAAAAGGGACATCATCGAATATAGATTAAAGAAGCAAATGGATTTTCTCTAGATAGGCGATCATACACCCTAATGGGAGCGACCCACATAGCCACGCTGCCTGCCCGATTTTTTTCATTTCCCGTTTGATGAGGCTTGAGGCTAGAATTCTTCTTCAAACATCTGGCCACCATTCACTTTGAATGCCACATCGTCAGATCCGCCGGATATCACTAGTTGATGTCCACAAAAATACTCTAGTTGGGAGCTGACCAACTATAATACGTTTGAAGAAATCAACATACGTGGTCCTTTGGAAATACTCTATCAGACATTCGTCCATACAAATCATCCAGGAACAGGATGAACCGAAGGCACCCTCCTACTGCATCTCATATAGGAATAACCCCATGGATCAGTAGCGAGAAGTCCTTGCAAATCTGTGGATTTCAACCACGACAGAATCACAAATCAAATAACTCTGGTTGCAAGCCAGAGAAATTCGACAAGTAGTCCCTCTGCTTATGAAGATCCACGGTCTTCACTTTCTCCGTCTTCACGTATTTGTTGGTCGGAATGGTTTTCGAATATAAATTTGATCCCGGTCTTTCCATACCAACAATCGTATTAGTTAAGTTTGATAGTCGGTGATTTAACCATCAAATAACGATAGTGTGAATACAATGAGTTTGCTGATTCGACACTTGGCATAACTTGGCCTTTTTTAAAATATTTTTAACAAAATGGTTAATCAATCTTTAATTCATCCAGTATATTGGAAACATTATATTTATTCTTATTTATAACAAAATTATTTCAAATACTTTAGAGCATATATATACACACCCAGCTTTCCATTTCTTCTTGGAAATATTGATATATTCCTTTAAACCTTTTCCCCTTTTCTTCCTTATTTAGCATCTCGATATCTATACATATATTCTACTTAATGGTATAAACCCAATTACCAATTCTAATTTGGTTAAAGAAAATCTCGACTTATATAATTTAAAACCAAAACTTTCATATTTATATTAGAACCACTATTGTAGTAGTGTTTATAATTCAAAATCTCGCACTTATGTTCATTACATCTCGTAAGGGATATCACACCAATTCCAACACCTTTCACTCATTTCAAACTAATACCATTCCTCGATAAAATGAAGCCGTTCAAGTTGGGGTATTTTATTTACCTCTCAGACCTTGATCGACAATGTCCTTATCTCAGAATAATATCAGTTCGTCACTTAACCATCTCACCAAAATCTTATTTACCATCTCGATCTCAATTGGTTTTATAAACCTTTTCTTAAACATTTTAAGTCTTCATTTTGGTTTAAAGACCCTTTTTAAACCTCGTTTGGATTTCTTTCTAAATGCTTATAAAAATCCATTTATCATCCTTTTTGCAACTTAGCTCGGATTTCACTTTAAACCCATTAACATCTTTTAGTGCATTACAAATCTATTTACTGTTTTCCTTAATAATTTTATTCAGTCGAGTTCAATTTTCTTTAATAATTAAGAAAAATCTTATTTAAGTCATTATATTCATTACATATCTCATTTGCACCTCTCGTCTTGAAACTTGAATTTTACACCTCCTTATAAAATCTCTTATTTGTCTTAATCGATTTCATCGACACTTCACCACCGCTAATGGGATTCCAACTAAAGGTAATTTCTTTAATTATATTTTAACATTTAACTATGTTAAAAATAATTAACTATACTATAGTCTAAATTGTCATTTTTGAAATGCTTACTGAATAAAATCAACTTCATTAATATTAACCAATTCAGAATTTTCCTTATTTTATAGTTAAACGGGGATTAACCGAGATTTAACACTACTCGCTAAACCTTAACGAATATTCAGAATATTTAAATCAAATTTATTCCCTTTGTCCATTTCACTCAAAACGGTTGATTTTATCAACCGTACACATCTGTTATCAGTTAACTGATTTCTACTTGTCATTTCCCTTTTAAATTAATTAAATAATTTAATTAATTTAAAAAAACACCATTGAATTGTTTTAAAAAAATTATTCTACTTTTCCAACCCATATGTAATTTCTTTGGTTTTTCTGCTATATAACTTGTTTACAACATATGATTTTGCTATTCAAACCATTTAAATGATCCTTTTAAAAACTCGATCAAAACATTTATTTATAAATTTCTAATTCAAATTACTTGTATAAATAAATAAAAAGCTTCGATTCAGTTATAAAATAATTTATAACTTTAAAACTGCGCCAATTCACCGAACTGTGAAACCGACGTTTAAAACAACACATTTTAGGCCATTCACTGCCAATTACCAAATCAACACTGTCGGTTGATTTTAAACACAACACAGGTGAATATTTGTTCAACCATCATGTTCAAATAGGTTTTTCTACCATATGGGGTTCAATCATTTCAAATATCAATATAAAACAAACAAACAACAAATATAATATTTAAGGAATCCGGTCGGATCCCTCCAACCTGTTCTTCCCTGGACCACAGCTCGTTATACATTTCACAGTAATATATGAAATAAATTTCAATAATATAATATTTAAAACGATGAAATATAAATGACAGCAATAAATCAACCAGTAAACAAGCAATAGCAGTCAATCAACCAATTAATGTTTTTAACTGGTAAATTATATTTTTATATGAATTTACCACATCACAGGATCCCAGAAGGTGTGAGAATTAACTCACCAGATTTATACGGTTGGCGGTTGACGCATTTGTTCCTTTTTATTTGAATCAAACGTTCAAAATTTGCTGAAATTTCAATAGCGTCAGATCAATGCCTAGTCAATGCCATCGCCTAGGCCTCGTCCCTGCGATCCCAATGGATCCAGTTTCGTCAAATTTTGTTATCATATGAGAAAGTAACGATCAATTTAAGGTTTGAATATATATATATATACGATTATAATTTAAACTAAATATTAATTAATTAATTATTAAACTAATTAATTACCTTACTTAACTTGTCCACGTCAGATCCTTATTCCTGGTTCACGCGATTTCTTCAATTGGGTTCTCCAACACTCGTAGCTTCTTCCTTGACATCCCGATGTCTCCTGTTTGAATACCACACCATCAAAGTCGCCGTTGATCATCCACCGACCCTCCTGACATCGGCCAGACACTGCCATCGCCACCGCTAGACCTAGGGCCCCACAGTCCTGAAACCGCGCACCCATCGCCGGAATTCCTGACTGAACGGAAATCGTTCGTGGGTGAACTGCGGCCACCAACGGCGCCTCCAGATCGCCGGACCCCCACAGAACTGACCGCCACGCTCCCCTGCATCATCGCCTTTAGACTCCACAAACCCTCGACACCTTGATTGAACGGAAAACACCCAAAACTGCCGCTAGCTCAACAAAACACCCCACAAAAACTGTTCTCCATTCATCCTCCTCTCCCGGCCACCTCCGACCACCAGAGAACCCGAGACCACCACCAAAACTTCCGCCTGACTCTCCTCTACA
This sequence comes from Allium sativum, assembly GCA_030737875.1. Taxonomy (NCBI): domain Eukaryota; kingdom Viridiplantae; phylum Streptophyta; class Magnoliopsida; order Asparagales; family Amaryllidaceae; genus Allium; species Allium sativum. Next base: position 395,695,175 of record CM060922.1, read on the forward strand.
ATTCCCACAAGCTCTTGTCCCCTCAAATCAACCCAATCTCCTCAATTTCTGAAAAGAACGAAACTGATTTTCGCCACTGTTCAGCCGATTCCGGACATCACAATCGCCCGATGACCCCAAATATTTGTCAGTGGCTTCCTCTCGACCAGATCTACAACTTTCGTGTGGGAACCCCCTCAAAATCTTGACAGAATCGAAGATATAAATTGTTTTGTGTTTGAGGACTTTATTGCAAATTTCAGTAAAGAAAATGGAAGTTGGTTGAAATTTTCTGATTTAGAAGTGTATTTATAAGTGGGAAAATTATTATTTTATCGTGATGTGATGTCTGACAACGACCGACGATTTTTATTTCGTGTTTATCGCAATTTCAAACATCGTTTATTCGCTGCTGCGCTCACATACAAACCCCGTTCGAGATGCGAATGGACGGCATAGTATATTTTGACGATACGATCCTAGTGAAATTGTTTCATCGAATTCCGAGTTATTTTGCTCGAAAGGCCCTCTTTCATGTTCAAATAGTCATTTTTATTTGTATTTTATTTTGCCACGCTCACAAATTAACCTGATTGATGCACCACTTGAAATATAACAATAATTTACTGTTGAGGTCCCCATAAAATTTGTTTCGTCAAAAACTGAGGTCGTTCGAATAAAGTCCCTTTTATATTTGGCCAATTCAAATAAAATAGACCAATTTTAAAATACCTCAGTATAATATTATTATAATTATGAAATTGGACATACACGACCAAAATATCATATACTACCATAATAAAATATCCCGGGTTGAATTTGAAGCCAAATCGATATTATAAAAATTTAATAATTCCTTTATTTACTATAAATAACAATAAAATATATAAGGAAACTCTACAACGACCTTTTCAAAATTTGATTTGGACATAAAATAAAATCTACAACACGAAAACTCGATTTTTCTCTTTCATTAGAAAAATATTATCGAACAGATTCTGATGTTTCTTGTTTTGAGAAAATCTGACTTATTTTGGGCCCTGTACAGCCGTTTGAAGTTCAAAACGCCAAATTACGAACTGTCGCGCCGCTGCAGCTCGTTTTATAATTAAATTATAAATTCAACGTTAAAATCGTCATTTTAAAATGAAATCGCCACTAAAATTTCAATACAAACCATATTTAACCATTTTAAGTTGTTCGCTCACTCTATACTACGAATTCAACATTTTTTCCAGTATTTCAAAAATTAAAATATTATTCAATTATTAATATAATTTAAATATTTAAATTAAAATGGTTAAAATATGTTATTTAAATTCAAACCAATACTTTAAATAAATAAAATATTTCAATAAAATGGCCAGAAAAATACGGGACATTACATTCCTTCCCTCTTAAAAATAATTTCGTCCTCGAAATTGCTAAGGTAGAAAGAACCTCACAACCCATTATCTTTATAAAAATAATAAAATTTAAAACTCGATTTTATTTCCAAAACAAATCTAATCGTTCGTAAAACCGAATTAACTCAAATAAAAGAATTTCCCAAAAATCTTCAAAAAATTTCTAATACCTTAAATTTTGGAAAAATTTCGGTAGAATCTCCCTGTACGGAGGATATCTGCAATATCGCAGGTTCAAGAAATATATATACATCGACTCTCATGATCGGAAAAATCAAAATCCAAACTCAAAACCCAAATTTCAAATTTGCGTAGGTGTGCCTTTTTGCGAGCGTTATTATACGATAAGCGATATATTATATGCGAGCTTGTTTAGTTATGATGCAGCTCTATTCAAACTGGATTTGATTAACTCCAAAATTTCTCTTCTGGATGGATTTTAAAACTGAATTGGTACTTCTGCACCTGTTTCTCAACTCAAACCAATTCATTAGTATCCAAAATAAATGTCAGTTATGTTCCAAACATCCATATCATTCACATCAACCAATTCTACACACTGTTCAATCCACACGAGATTATAATTATTTAAAATCACTTCACTTATTTCTTCAATTATCCATTCAAATTTATTTATCTGGATTGATTATCCAGCTTATTTATTTCATATTGGTTTTAACCTAATCGATTCAGGTTCAGGTTCATATTCAAGCAACCAACAACATAATCCAAACATATCACACAATCAACATTAACAATTCCAAATAATTTGCCCATATTATAATAATTTGTGAAAATCATTACCTTTATTATTTTATAAATAAACTGGGAAAAATAATTTCAAAAAATAATTTTAATATCAAACCACAAATACATGCTCTCATATATATACACGAACTCATTCTAGGGTGTTACTAACCCCATCTCCATTGAGTCATGCCATAGAGCCAAGGTTATCACGAAACTAATAGCTCTAATACCACTGTAACGACCCAAGGATTTTCGACCCCGAAAATCGACATAAAATCACCATGTCGACTATTCAAGTATCGAAAACACTTGATTGTCAATAGAAAGAAGTTAGAGGGTGAGAAAAGAAAGAAAGAAATATTAGAATAGAAGAAAGAAGAAGAACACATCAGAATCTCACAACGGAACGAATAAAATATAATATCAAATATCTTTAAACAAAAGAATTGTATATACATACCAATCATCAAAGTACAACATATATCAGTCACAGCGGAAAAATTATCTGTATATAACTAACGGCAAAGCCTCCTGCTTCCAGCTCCTGAAACTTCAAGCGAAACCTAACCTGGAACATACTCGGTCTGACCCGAGCACATTTGAAGCAAAGAAAAATACACCGGGTCAGTCTTGAATACTTTCAGTGATAAATTCATAGCACACACAACTTGTTTAACTTTGGAAAATCTTTTATGAACTCAAAGGATAATAGTAAGACCAGCCCACACATAAACACGGACGGTTTTTTCCTTACTATAACCCAAACCATTTTTCAAATCATACTTTGTTCAAATATGATCATAGTGTCTAAATACAAATAATTACAATATAGTGGAACGCTTGCATCTCACGCTCCACATATATAGTATACAATCAAAAACCACGGGCGCTTATTGGATATTGGATTCCAACCATGACAAGGTATGGAACCACCTTCCGATCGTGTATCTCTAGAGGTGAATACACTGGGTTCAACAAGAACGTCTTGCAACCCGACCCACACATGACCAACCACTCATTTCGCTTGAGTGTATCTAATGTATATCACAAAAAGTTGGGATCAGCAACCGCCTCCCAAAAAGGGACAGCATCGAATATAGATTAAAGAAGCAAATGGATTTTCTCTAGATAGGTGATCATACACCCTAATGGGAGCGACCCACATAGCCATGCTGCCTGCCCGATTTTTGTCATTTCCCATTTGGTGAGGCTAGAATTCCTCTTCGAACATCTGGCCACCATTCACTTTGAATTCCACATCGTCAGATCCGCCAGATATCACTAATTGACGTCCATAAAATACTCTAGTTGGGAGCTAACCAACTATAATACATTTGAAGAAATCAACGTATGTGGTCCTTTGGAAATACTCTGTCAGACATCCGTCCATACAAGTCATCCAGGAACAGGATGAACTGAAGGCACCCTCCTACTGCATCTCATATAGGAATCACCCCGTATATCAGTAGCGAAAAGTCCTTGCAAATCCGTGGATTTCAACCATGATAGAATCACAAATCAAATAACTCTGGTTGCAAGCCAGAGAAATTCGACAAGTAGTCCCTCCGCTTATGAAGATCCACGGTCTTCACTTGCTCCGTCTTCAATCGACGTCTTCACGTATTTGTTGGTCGGAATGGTTTTCGAATATAAATTCGATCAAGGTCTTTCCATACCAACAATCGTATTGGTCAACTTTGATAGTCGGTGATTTAACCATCAAATAACAATAGTGTGAATACAATGTGTTTGCTGATTTGGCACTTGGCATAACTTGGATTTTTTAAAAATATTTTTAACAAAATGGTTAATCAATCTTTAATTCTTCCAGTATATTGAAAACATTATATTTATTCTTATTTATAACAAAAATATTTCAAATACTTTAGAGCATATATATATATATATATATATACACCCAGCTTTCCATTTCTTCTTGGAAATATCGATATATTCCTTTAAACCTTTTCCCCTTTTCTTCCTTATTTAGCATCTCGATATCTATACATATATTCTACTTAATGGTATAAACCAAATTACCAATTCTTATTTGGTTAAATAAAATCTCGACTTATATAATTTAAAACCAAAACTTTCATATTTGTATTGGAACCATTATTGTAGTAGTATTTATAATTCAAAATCTCGCACTTATGTTTATTACATCTCGTAAGGGATAACACACCAATTCCAACACCTTTCACTCATTTCAAACTAATACCATTCCTCGATAAAAATGAAGCCGTTCAAGCTGGGGTATTTTATTTACCTCTCAGACCTTGATCGACAACGTCCTTATCTCAGAATAATATCAGTTCGTCACTTAACCATCTCACCAAAATCTTATTTACCATCTCGATCTCAATTGGTTTTATAAACCATTTCTTAAACATTTTAAGTCTTCATTTTGGTTTAAAGACCCTTTTTAAACCTCGTTGGATTTCTTTCTGAATGCTTTTAAAAATCCATTTATCATCCTTTTTGCAACTTAGCTCAGACTTCACTTTAAACCCACTAACATCTTTTAGTCCATTACAAATCTATTTACTGTTTTCCTTAATAATTTTATTCAGTCGAGTTCACTTTTCTTTAATAATTAAGAAAAATCTTATTTAAGTCGTTCTATTCATTACATATCTCATTTGCACCCTCGTCTTGAAACTTGAATTTTACACGTCCTTATAAAATCTCTTATTTGTCTTGATCGATTTCATCGACACTTCACCACCTCTAATGGGATTCCAACTAAAGGTAATTTCTTTAATTATATTTTAACATTTAACTATATTAAAATAGTTAACTATACTATAGTCTAAATTGTCATTTTTGAAAAGCTTATTAAATAAAATCAACTTCATTATTATTAACCAATTCAAAATTTTCCTTAGTTTATAGTGGGGATTAACTAAGATTTAACACTACTCACTAAACCTTAACAAATATTCAGAATATTTAAATCAAATTTATTCCCTCTGTCCATTTTACTCAAAACGGTTGATTTTATCGACCGTACACATCATTTAGCAGATAACTGATTTCTACTTGTCATTTCCCTTTTAAATTAATTAAATAATTTAATTAACTTAAAAAAACACCATTGAATTGTTTTAAAAACAATTATTCTATTTTTCCAACCCGTATGTAATTTCTTTGGTTTTTCTAGCTTTATAACTTGTTTACAACATATGATTTTGCTACTCAAACCATTTAAATAATCCTTTTTTAAAAAAATGATTAAAAGATTCATTTATAAATTTCTAATTCAAATTACTTGTATAAATAAACAAAAAGCTTCGATTCAGTTATAAAATAATTTATAATTTTAAAACTGCGCCAATTCACCGAACGATAAAACCGACTTTTAAAACAACACATTTTAGGCCATTCACTGCCAATTACCAAATCAACACTGTCGGTTGATTTTAAACACAATACATGTGAATATTTGTTCAACCATCATGTCCAAACAGGTTTTTCTACCATATGGGGTTCAATCTTTTCAAATATAAATATAAAACAAACAAACAACAAATATAATATTTGAGGAATCTGGTCGGATCCCTCCAATCTGTTCTTCCTTGCACCACAGCTCGTTATACATTTCACAGTAATATATGAAATAAATTTCAATAATATAATATTTAAAACGATGAAATATAAATGACAGTAATAAATCAACCAATAAACAACCAATAGCAATCAATTAACCAATTAATGTTTTTAACTGGTAAATTATATTTTTATATGAATTTACCACGTCACAGGTTCCCAGAAGGTGTGAGAATTAACTCACCAGATTTATACGGTTTGCGATTGACGCGTTTGTTCCTTTTTATTTGAGTCAAACGTTCAAAATTTGCTGAAATTTCAACAGCATCAGATCAGTGCCTAGTCAGTGCCATCACCTAGGCCTCGTCCCTGCGATCCCAACAGATCCAGTTTCATCAGATTTCGTTATCGTATGAGAAAGTTACGATCAATTTAAGGTTTGAATATATATACACGATTATAATTTAAACTAATTATTACTTAATTAATTATTAAACTAATTAATTACCTTACTTAACTTGTCCACGTCAGATCCTTATTCCTGGTTCACGCGGTTTCTTCAGTTGGGTTCTCCAAAACCCGTAGCTTCTTCCTTGACATCCCGATGTCTCCTGTTCGAATACCACACCATCAAAGTCGCCGTTGATCATCCACCGACCATCCTGACGTCGGCCAGACATTGTCATCGCCACCGCTAGACCCAGGGCCCCACAGGCCTGAAACCGCGCACCCCAATTCACCAGGCAATCGCCAGAATTCGCGACTGAACGGAAATCGTTCGTGGGTGAACTGCGGCCACCACCGGCGCCTCCAGATCGTCAGACCCCCACAGAACTGACTGCCACGCTTCCCTGCACCATCGCCTTTAGACTCCACAAACCCTCGACATCTTGATTGACCGAAAAACACCCAAAATTGCCGCCAGCTCAACAAAACACCCCACAAAAACTGTTCTCCATTCATTCTCCTATCCCGGCCACCTCCGACCACCAGAGAACCCGAGACCACCACCAAAACTTGCGCCTGACTCTCCTCTACAATTCCCCCAAGCTCCCGTCCCCTCAAATCAACCCAATTTCCTCAATTTCTGAAAAGAACGAAACTGATTTTCGCCACTGTTCAGCCGATTCCGGTCACCACAATCGCCCCATGACTCCAAATTTTTGTCAGTAGCTTCCTCTCGATAGATCTACAACTTTCGTGTGGGAACCCCCCTTAAATTCTTGACAGAATCGAAGATATAAATTGTTTTGTGTTCGAGGACTTTATTGCAAATTTCAGTGACGAAAATGGAAGTTGGCTGAAATTTTCTTATTTAGGAGGCTATTTATAAGTGGGAAAATTATTTTTTTATCGTGACGTGATGTCTGACAGCGACCGACAATTTTTATTTCGTGTCTATCGCAATTTCAAACAACGTTTATTAGCTGCTGCGCTCACATACAAACCCCGTTCGAGATGCGAATTGACGGCATAGTATATTTTGACGTTACGGTCCTAGTGAAACTTGTTTCGTCGAATTTCGAGTTCATTTGCTCGAATAGCCCTCGTTCACGTTCAAATAGTCGTTTTATTTGTATTTTTTTTGCCACACTCACAAATTAACCCCGATTGACGTGCCACTTGAAATATAACAATAATTTACTATTGTGGTCCCCATAAAATTTGTTTCGTCGAAAACTGAGGTCGTTTGAATAAAGTCCCTTTTATAACTGGCCAATTCAAATAAAATAGACCAATTTTAAAATACCTCAATATAATATTATTAAAATATTGAAATTGGCCATACACGACCAGAATATCGTATACTACCACAATAAAATATCCCGAGTTGAATTTAAAGCCAAATCGATATTATAAAATTTAAAAATCCCTTTATTTACTATAAATAACAATAAAATATATAAGGAAATTCCACAGCGGCCTTTCCAAAATTTGATTTGGACATAAAATAAAATCTACAACACGAAAATTCAATTTTTCTCTTTAATTAGAAAAATATTATCCAACAGATTCGGATGTTTCTTTTTTCGAGAAAATCCGACTTATTTTGGGCCCTGTACAGCCATTTGAAGTTCAAAACACCAAATTACGAATTGTCGCGCCGCTGCAGCTCGTTTTATAATTAAATTATAAATTCAACGTTAAAATCGCCATTTTAAAATGAAATCGCCACTAAAATTTCAATACAAACCATATTTAACCATTTTAAGTTGTCCGTTCACTCTATACTGCGAATTTAACATTTTTCCAGTATTTCAGAAATAAAAATATAAATTATATTATTAATATAATTTAAATATTTAAATTAAAATGGTCAAAATCGATTATTTAAATTCAAACCAATATTTTAAATAAATAAAATATTTCAATAAAATGGCCAGAAAAATACGGAACATTACACAAACATTTCAAGCCACACAACAACATGCATGAAATCATTTCACACAAACAAATACCATAAGCAAATGTGAGAGGATAAACCAATCGCCTTCCCATTAGTTCCTTCAATTCCTTCACTGTAGGACCATCACAACTTTGCGCTCTCTCTCTCGAATGTTTAACAACCTAGCCGTCAAGGGTTATAATTAACTTTAGCCCTTGTTTTCTAAAATCATTTATTCTTTCACTTAAGAATATTCACTTTTTCTATTACCATTTTCTACTTCCATACACAAATTTGCTAATAGAATTTGTTTTCTACCTTCAGGATCTAACTTTTAATCTCAGCAGATTCACATATAAACTTTATGAGAGTTACCAACTTTAACCTAAATCCATGAATATCTCACCACATAATCACTTAAGGTTTCATTTAGGAATTTCGACAAACACTTTGTATATATGTTAAAACTAAGGAAATAAACCCTTTAAACTAAAAGATTTCTTACCCTGGATGTTTATATATCCTTCTACTACCTTTTCTCCTTCCTTTCTTCTTTATTTTCTTGAATTTTTTTTTTAATATTGGTCAAAAATGTGAGCAATCCATGGAGAGGGGAAGAACAATTTTACAAGAAGAAGAATGGAGTGGTAAGGAAGGAATAAGGTATATATAATAAAGGAGTAATGCATGGATTAATGACATGTGTCTTATAGATAAGCATGGAAGATCCAAAGGCCATTATTCATCCTTATCCCAATGAATAGTAATTTGTGTTTTCACCAGCACTTACCAGTGTAACAATTGGGAATTTCGCTCGATCCGAATCGATCGCTAAACCGTCCAAGACCGTTAGAAACCCCTGATTGTTTTGAGAACACGACAAATTGGAACACAAACAGAAGAACATTTCATTGTTAATGACAACAATTCCATAAGAATACAAGAATATACAGAGTATGAATAAATATTATACATCATAGAAATATCGGAGATTTAAATACATTACTGCAGCGGAAAAATAATACAATACACGAATGAAAGAGATATACGGATACAGAGCTTTCCGGATATCATTCCAGCTGTAAACCAGTTTCTATGAATATAAATCTGCAAAACCAAAACTACTAGCTGCCCATGTGGAAAATAGGGGCACCCATAGTTTAGGTTAAAATAATAAACTCCAGGCCAGTCATGTGATTGGTGTGAGAACTAAAACAGTTACTAATCTTTATTTAAAGTTAGGTAAATCAAGGGACCACGCCGTATAACACGGAATGGGTTTTTACCCCAAGAATACCAGTGCATATAACAACAGCGCAATGCTAAATAAAGAAAAATGAAGCTATTATAAGACCCAGGCCCCATCACACAATGCAACATAAGCCGGAGGATAGGGTTTTACCTTATAATAGCCAAAGAATGCTTGATATGCTAAATTTCTTCTTTTATTATTACTATAAGTGTATAGTGTCAAAACAATTTCAATCATAAGTATCAATCATAGACGGCATAAGTGCCCCATATCACTATGTCGCCATATATAGGATTACAACTAAAACCGAAATGTCTCGTATTGGAAATTGGATTTCCCTCTGTGAACAGAGGCAAGGGATCGTCCTCACTGCTCCGAGACAATCTAGCCCATGTCTTAGGATCAGAACGCATCGACCCTTGGAGCGACAGGGCCGGTCCACCGATGTGGATTAAAATGCCTGAACATTGTGTTTCCCCGCCCTTTGCCGCGTAAATGAGCCAAATGACTCCATCGGCTCCATATAGTAACCGATATATTCGAGGCGCCTCGCAATCCAACAACCACACAGGTGAAAATAATATAAATGTCAGAGCTGGTAGGTCACTAACACCACCCTATGTAGAAGGAAACGCATGCCCTCCCTAAGGTCCTCTCCCGTTTCTGGTTCACACCGAGGTGTGACGCTCGCGAATTAACGCTACACAAAGCTATGCCACACAGGCAGTGCTTTGATCATCAACCACAAGACTTTGCTTTTCAACAGAAGCCTTGATCATTTGCATCTCAGCATGCCACACAGGCAATTCACGCTATGCAACCGATATCAATCACACAGAATGAAATCCAATGTCAAACACACAATCCATTTACAAGTCCATTCTGGGTCTGAATGAAACCGGAGGCACCTTGTACCTCGCATATCCAACGATCTCCAAGTATGTTTGGACGATCACCAAATGATTCCCTCCTCTTGGGTGTACAACCCAATCAAGATCATCAGTAATTATCCAAACGATGTGAAGACCTCCGGTCTTCTATCACCCTCTTCATCCTCGACACATCGTCGAATCATTTATTCAGAATGGGATAAACCCGGTCTTTCTGAATAACTCACGTATATAATAAACAAGTGTTACACAAACACAACATACGGCTCATTCCAATTCAGAATATTCTTTTATTCAAATATTCTTATACTTTGGGAAAGGTTCCCATTAATTTTATCAAAAATAAATTCCTTAAATTTATTCTTTAATCTTCCTTTGAATATCAATTCAAACCAAATGATGGGTTATCCAAAGTAGTCGGGCTTAGCGAACCTTACCGAAGTAATCACTTGTTAAATTTCCCAACCCCAACCTATTCATCCCATGAAGTAAAACTGGTCATACTTCATATTTAACACCACGGTGTTAACGGTAAATTCAATTACCATTTCATGTTCAAATCTAATTAAAGATTTGACTATCGCCTGGAGCAAAATTGGTGATACTCCATTCTTGATCATTTCAATCTAATTAAAGATTCATTAAAACTCCACTTGGTTTTAATCTTCCCCAAAAATCACTATCAATGATTATTTAACTTGGGAAATTATATCCTTTCTTTAACTGGGTTAAAGAACCAATGTCTTTTAAAACACGGTTCACGATAAACCCAAAATCACATTCCATTTACAATGGAATCTTCATGGAAAACAAATTGATATATATATATATATAATCAATATAAACTTCCATATCCGACTAATAATATAAATGAAATAATGGCAAAGCCTTTTAAATTCCAGATATATTAGTTGTCTTCCTACACAGAAATTCACTTTGATTATTACCAAATCGAATTACATTCCATTCCAATTTATTTTATTAAATTGGAAAAATTTACTTTGGAAAATCTCCTTTAAATCTTAACAAAAGATTTATAAATTCCAAATCACATTTCACTATAAATCGGGTTAAAGAACGAATGTCGTTAAAACACAGTTCACGATAAACCCAATTCACATTCCATTAATTATCGGGTTAAAGAACAAGAAGAACAAGTGTTATTTAAAACACCGTTCACTATAAACCCAAAAATCAATTCAAATTCAATTCCAATTAAATACCATTTAATTGGTATACTTCATTAAATCTAAATAAAAAGATTTAATCTTTTTCTCAACTGGGTTTAAGAACAGTGTTAATGAAGACACCATTCACGACAAACCCAAATCCCATTTGATATTAAATACAAGGCTCTGAATACAAAATATATCGGCTTGTATTCAATATCAAATTCTACGACCAACAAATATCATATTGGAAATAACGATATAAATATATCTTTCAAATTTCCATAACAACGTGTATATAATCATGAAATCCAACATCAAAATATTCCAAAGACAATTTCGATTCAAATCCATTCCAATTCAATTATTGGAAATTCTGGTTACTTTTAAAACCCTTTTAAATCCAATTTATTTATTTATTTCAAAAATAAATGGATTATAATTCTAGTTCAAAACTAGTTCATTTCGATAAAAATCTATTTTTATCTTTTCAAATATGGAACTTTTCATCCCAATTCTTTCTAAATCATTTCATAATATTCTTTATTTTCCAAATTGGAATGAGATCAATTACCTTATAATGTTAATTATATGGATTCCCTACAACACATGTATACAATAGCAACGATAAATAATCAACCATCATCCAGAGTGCACCACACAACTACATAAGCATTAAAATGTCGACTGATCCGTAGGCGTGGACGAATCATAGTGATTTGTTCCAATCCGAGACATAAACAAAGACAAGGATAATCTTTCTAAAATTTCTCAAAGAGGGGTTATGTAAATAATTAACGCTTACACAGTCTGTCAACCAATCGATCGACATATGGCTAAATAATTGGGATTAATGTACGCCAAATATCATACCAACACCCGTGTAGGGTTTCAAATCAACAAACACAGATTTTTATTTGTGCAGTTGGGCGATGTGTAAAATTTATCGTCCCGATCAATATCAGTCAAATGGGTGTACATAAACAAATCGTCCGATTTGTTTATAAATATTTATTTTATATACAGGTTAAAAATTAGATTTTTAACTATAAAATATCTATTCATCCCACATCACACAATAAAATTTCACAACACATCAATCAAACAAACAAGTCATCCATGCTCTATGGACGACGGGTGTCGGGTGCTGCTAAGCACCGTCTGCATCCTAGTATATATTTCAACTAGAAAATAAATTAAAAGTGAGAAGTTCTAACCGAGGGTTCCACTCCTCCATTCTACTTCTGAACTTCTGAAGCGTTTGGATTTGTTTGAAATTCCGATGCAGTCCTTATCACGCTGTTCATAATAAAAATTATATTTTTATTGCTTCATTCCAATAAATAAAATCATATTTTTTATTTTTTCTATAATATAAAAATCATATTTTTATTCTTTCTATAATATAAAAATCATATTTTTATTCTTTCTATAATATAAAAATCATATTTTTATATCTATTATGTTCATATAAAAATATATAATCTTTATAAACTGAAAATTATATGTTTATAACCTAAAGATCTCGTCTTTAAATAGAAATAAAATCACAGAGATTAAATCGGAGAAAAAAACTCATATTCTTAGGGTTTCGAGTGGTCCGAGATGTGATGGCTCAACTGGAGGATTGCGGTGGGGCCAGGAAGCGGCGCAGTAGGCCATGGGTGGTTAGTTCGAGGTCGGGGGGAGGTTGGAGGTAGGCGCCGTCGTCGGGGGGGGGGGGGGAGGGGTGGCGCAGGCTCGGGGGTGGCAGTAGGGGACAGTGGCGACGACTCTAGAGTTTTGGGGGTTTTTGAATCGAAGAAAGGAGGAAGGGGCGACGGAGAAGATGGAAGGGGACGGGGAGGATGCCGCCGGAGATGGGGTGAGGCGGGGGTAGGTCGGAGCTGAGGCGCGACAGCACCAGAAGGGGATGGCGAACGGTAAATCGCTGTTGACGGGGCACGATTGATTTTGGTTTAGAAGATAATTAAAGAGGCGGGGGGGGATTTATGTTAAGATATATAATTATATTTAATTATTTTATCTCCCTATAAAGTTGACTTTTCATTCGTTCGTTGAATCGAGTCCACCGACTGTCGTCTCTAGCGTAATACCCCTATTCCGAACACAATGGGATATGTATCGCAAGCTAATTCGATCGTTTCGTTCAGCCTCCATCAAAATCAAAATATAAATCTATATATTGAATTTGAACGCACATTTCAATTTACTGGGGCCACATACGGACTCTAAAAATTCCTGAAAAATAATTTCTAGCTTCGTATTGACGATACGGTTCTATCAAAACCAGTTTCGTCGAATTTGAAGACCGTTTGAAAAATGGCTATTTTCTGGTCGATCGAAATTGATTGAAACTGCCAAAACACGTTTTCTTTCGCCATGCTCACATATTGCTTTCAAAATTTATGAATTTTGAAACCTAGAAATAGCTTGACATCTCGGATCCAACAAAAGTGGTTTCGTCGAAAACATAGGTCGTTTGCAAAATTTCCATTTTTAAGGTCCAGAATTCCATAGCGACTATTCTGAATTTTCAACTGGGCATAACTTTTTATTCCCGCTATGAAATTTTGATTTTTCAGATTCGTTGGAAAGATATTCTCAAATAGATTCTAAAATTTTTAGTTTCGCCAAAATCCGGTTTATTTTGAATCATGTACATTCAGTTGAACTTTGAAATCAAATTTTCAAAATACCACGCCATTTTAAATTCCTTTTATAATTAAAATAAAATATTTATATTCTAACATCGATTCAAATAAATATATTCATTCTAATTCTATTTAAAATAAATTTCTCATTGTTATTGTTTAAAATAAATCATTTTAAATATTCAAAATTCACTAAAATTGCCAAAATATAAATTTTAAATTGGCTCGGATTTCTGGGTTATTACAATCTCTCCCCCACTTAAAACTTTTCGTCCCTGAAAAGGAACAATGCTGAAAGTTGTTTTACAAACCAACTCAACTTTCATTATTTTCATTACGGCTTAAGTTCTTCAACTTTTCAGTTTCTAAGAACTTTTCAAAAATTTCAAAAATTTGGCTTACACCCTAAATTTTTGAAAAATTTCGCCATAAGCCCCCCTCCTCCTCCCCCCCCCCCCCCCACATGGGAGCACCGGGAAAATCCCGAAATTTCCATATAGGCCTCTCCAATCCAAAAAGAAAAAGAAACAGCCAAGCGGCTAGCCAATCGGCTCATGAAATCATCAAAAACCCATGAAATACAATAAACATGTACCTATTTGTCGGGCAAACAATTTTTTTCCTCTCCTCTAGCCTCCTTGCTATGACCTGTTCAATGTATATACATGTACATATATGCATTTCCAAACAATTTTCAATACAGTTCAATATTTGGTACAATTTGGCTAAATGGTTCAAATTTTAATTAATCAACCAATAATCAAATAACGCAATCAGCAATCAATTAGTTGATTAGCTTTTCAAATTCATAACTTTGATACGTAGTCCAAAAAATCATATTTTTGATGCCAAATCACAACAATATATTCTAACTATATTTTGGTTCTCACACCAGTCAATTGGAAATATATAGATACCCCACTTTCGGCACTCGAACATAAATACTGATGATGCGGCCGCATCACCAGAATTATCCCCGGGCGACTAGAGTGTGATTCTATATCTATCCAATATATTAAAACTTCGAATACCTGTGGATCAGACGTATATGCAAAATCTTTATATATTGGATTATCCAAATTCAATACAAATAAATATTCAAATATGTTGAATAAGGTTTAAATTTTCAAAAAAAAAAAAATTGTTCTCATTTTAAAAATATACTCTTCACACTCGTTCTAGGATACTACTAATCCCTTCTCTAACGAGTCATTCTTATTGGATATTACTAATCCAATTTCTGATGAATTCTTTCGTATGGTTCTAATGTGCCTTGTTCTCGAGCTTTGTAAACCAAAGCTCTGATACCAACATGTAACAATTGGGAATTTCGCTCGATCTGAATCGATCGCTAAAACGACCAAGACCGTTCGAAACCCCTGATTGTTTTGAGAACACGACAAATTGGAACACAAACAGAAGAACATTTCATTGTTAATGACAACAATTCCATCAGAATACAAGAATATACAGAGTATGAATAAATATTATACATCAGAGAAATAACAGAGATTTAAATACATTACTGCAGCGGAAAAATAATACAATACACAACTGAAAGAGATATACGGATACAGAGCTTTCTGGATATCATTCCAGCTGTAAACCAGGTTCCTTTGAATATAAATCTGCAAAACCAAGACTACTAGCAGCCCATGTGGAAAATAGGGGCACCCAGAGTTTAGGTTAAAACAATAAACTCTAGGTCAGCCATGTGACTGGTGTGAGAACTAAAACAGTTATTAATCTTTATTTTAAAGTTAGGTAAATCAAGGGACCATGCCGTATAACACGGAACGGGTTTTTACCCCAAGAATACCAGTGCATATAACAACAGCGCAATGCTAAGTAAAGAAAAATGAAGCTATTATAAGACCCAAGTCCCATCACACAATGCAACACAAGCCGAAGGATAGGGTTTTACCTTATAATAGCCAAAGAATGCTTGATACGCTAAATTTCTTCTTTTATTTTTACTATAAGTGTATAGTGTCAAAACAATTTCAATCATAAGTATCAATCATAGACGGCATAAGTGCCCCATACCACTATGTCGCCATATATAGGATTACAACTAAAACTAAAATGTCTCGTATTAGAAATTGGATTTCCCTCTGTGAACCGAGGCAAGGGATCGTCCTCACTGCTTCGAGACAATATAGCCCATGTCTCAGGATCAGAAAGCATCGACCCTTGAAGCGACAGGGCCGGTCCACCGATGTGGATTAAAATGCCTGAAAACTGCGTTTCCCCGCCCTTTGGGGCGTAAATGAGCCAAATGACTCCATCGGCTCCACATAGTGTAGTAACCCGCATTTTAGCTGTTGAAAAATTTATTTATTTAATTATTAAATATCGATTTATCGATATCGAGAACGTGAATTAAATAATACTGAATATTTAATTAATAATTATAATATAATAAAATATATTATAATGTCGAAATAATCAAAAATATTGGAAATCACAATATTCTGTGAACTGGGTCATCCCTAAGATGTAATTCAGCTTAGAGTCGAATTATATTGACGAATATATTCAATCGACGTCAGTTTGAACGTATAATTTTAATATAATTAAAATAGAGCTTGAAACGACGCTGCAGTTCGCTATTTGGCGATTCAGACTTCAACTGAATGTACAGGATTCATTTTAAGCCGGATTTTTGTGAAACAAGAAACGTGTGGAGCTGGTGGAGTATATCTTTCTAGTGGAAGAGAATAATCGGGATTTCGTCGTGTAGATTTTGAGATATGTCCAAATCAAATTTCAGAAAAGTCGCTATGGAATTTCCTTTTTAATTCGTAACGCTTTATATACGTTATAAAAGGGTTTTTCAATGTAAAACTGAATATCGAGGTAACCGGGAATCTGAGATATCAAACTGTAAATTTTGATATGATATTCGGGAGCTGTACGATGTCATATGTGAAGATTACGATAATATAAATTTATTTATATTTAATAATATTTAAATATATTATATATTTAAATAGGCTATTTAGAGCTTTAAAAATAGCCACTTTTGCAAACGAAGTCGGAATTCGACGAAACCAGTTTTGTTGGATCCGCAATATCAAATAGTTGTTAGAGGTCAAGTTTCGTGATTTTTAGAGTCACTGTGTGGTCGTACGGATTTTTAGAGTGAGAAACAGTCAGTTTTTCGACAGTTAAAAATACGCTATGTGAGCATACAAAGTCAGAATTCGACGAAACCAGTTTCGTTGGGACCGTAATGTCGAACTCTAGCTACACGTCCAGTTTGGTGATTTTTGGGTATCGTATGTGGTCACAGGAATTTTTAAGGACAAGAACAGATAGTGTTTGCTTATAATTAAATATAAAAATCGAATATTTAATTATTAAAAATATACTATATAATAACATTTCACCCAAAACCCTAATCAGATATCTTCCTTGGTCAAAAATATGCGCCGTCTCCTCAGAAAGAAAATAAACAGTGAATCCTTTAGTTTGAAAAATCCAAACAATCAAAAGAAAAATACTATAAATCATCATTCATATATAGTTGGATTCGAAATTGGTTTCTCTTCGATTCTATGCTGCTGTTGGGGCTTGCGATTCAGTTTTGGGAGGGTGGAGTTGTCGACAGTAGAGCTAGGGCAACCTTTCAGTACAAACCGAAAGGGAAATGGCTCGAGTTGGGGTCGACACTGCATTCGGGGTGGCGAGAGGCTGCTTCCGCCAGAGTTTGGGAGGAGGTGGTCCACAGATGGGCACCGCGATGGCTGGACGTGGCTACCGGGTGCGGTGACAGAAGAGTTCGAGTTCGGGTTCGGGGATAAGAGTGGATGGAGATTCTGATGAGAAGGACGATAGAGCGGTTGGCTTCGACGAGGGGTAGGTGGTGAAATACGAAATTGATTGGAGTTTGGAGATTTATAATTGAATTTGATAAAAGATTTAGTAACGGAATTTGGTAAAAATAATTCGAGTTATAAAATGAATTCTTTCAAAGGAGTTAAGGTTAAGAAGTGATTTTATTAAGTAATTACTTAGTCAACATATTAAGTAATAATAAGAGATATTTCCAAAAGTAAGAAGGTTTTATAAACCATATTTTGAATAAAATAGTTTAATGAGATTGGTCTGATATTAGAATGGAATATCAGTTTTTGAATTACAACTCATATTTATCTTAAGATAAGAACGTTGTTGATCAAGGTCTGAGAGATAGATAAATACCCCAAACGACTTTAGGATTATCTGAGAAAGATATTAGTATGTAATGAGGAAAAAAATTAAGAATAATTTATTATTTCCATATGAGAAATAATAACGAAACGTTAATTGGAAGAGTTAAGAATATAATTGGATTTCCAAAGTAACGAAAATAAAAGGGATTTGAGAATATAAAATAGTATTTCCAAAATAACAGAAATAAACAAAGAGTTCAAGAAAATATGATGATATTTTTGAGATTTATTATTGGAATGAGTTTGAATACGTGTATTCAAAGAGAAAGTGTTACTTATTGTTTTTGAGAAAGGAAATAAAAGAGATGTCGTAACAATATTTTGCGTGAAATTCTAATTGAACCCAAACTGGAAATATATGTATACTTTTAAAATAGTTTTACAACTACTCTTAAATTTGAAATAAGAGATAAATACTGTGTTTAAATAACATTGAAAGATTTTGAAGTTTGATTAATCATTAGTAAATTATATTAATTAAAAGGCCATGTAGTGCTGGTACTGAACTAGTAAACTCATTTTATTCACATAATTATTTATTTGATAGTTAATTCACTGTAACACCCCGCCTCCGCTAGGGTCACTCGCAAAAGAATGCACTAGCTTTAGAGGGGCATTATTGGTAAACATGCACAGAAATATCACAAGACAGAACATATAAAATAGCGGAAGTAAAATCGAACTTTCATAAACATGAATACATAAGGTCTAAAGCCTTTTACATCAGAGTACATCAAAACCTGTCTTGCAATAGTAAAGAAGCATAAAGACTTTTTCATAAATTATTCCCCAAATAAAAACAGTAAAGTAGCCATAGCCAGGAAAAGTCCAAGCCATCCATGATGACCTTCAAGCAGAAGAAGTCCGAACTAAACAGCAGTGTTTCCTCCCTGTAACCTAGGGGGGAAACGGAAGAAAAGAGGCGAAACAAAACGGGTCAGTCAAAAAGACTGAGTAAGCCCTATCTACTATTAGTATAAAAACTAGTAAAGTTAACTGACATGAGAAACTGAGATGAACATAAGCATGATAACAAGATAGATAAGCTAAATCAAAATAACAGGATGAACTACTGAACTCAGATAAACTAAGATGTCATGATAAATTACGATGTCAAGACAAAACAATGTATCACATCGTCAGGTTCCTATCAAGTATAATATCCCAAGATATCTATCACGTATAACATCCCATGGTATCTATCCGGTATATCTGCTCTGCACCTACCGTACTAGTATCCCAACTGTATTACGTGTTATCCGTGAATGACCCTTACTCAAAAGTCGTGTAATGGTCCCTGCCAACCTAATATGCCGCATATATAGGTTAATCAACTCATATGTTTCTTTCCATGTATAAGTTCAGTTCTTTGCCGTAGGCTGTACGGGCTTTCCCATGTAAACGGTTTATCCTTGAAGTTGTTTTTGGGCTGCAACCCTTGATCTTGATCTAGTTGTGTTTCCTTACCATGAACTATCGCGCGTCCACTTAGGATTTATGCCACCTAGGACCGCTAGGGATTATGCTACCTAATGAACGTTTCCGTGTCTCGGTTTGGGTTTTAGCCACCTAGGACCACTAGGGATTACGCCACCCGTCAACCGCGCCCTTGATCCCACGTATGTATCGTGAATCGTTTTCCATGTCTAGATGCACATGTTCCCCAATGTGCCATCCGAGTTCCGTGCCAGGGCAAATCAAGAAATACGGAACTCGGTCGGGAGCTTTAAATCGTCTGCCGATGCAGATATCAAGGTCTGTTTTTGTACCCGTGGCTATGGTCCCACGTGACCCCTCCCTCAACTACTGAAAGGCAATCCAAGAAAAATCATGTATAAGAACCACTCCACGGCCCCACTATAGCCCACTTTCCTACGGGCCGACCTCACCCATGACTCGATAGCAAGCACATGGTCTGTTGGGGGTTCCCTGCCTTTCCGCACGTACACGATTGACTAAAGATGGTAGGTAGTCGGCGATGCGCTATCCAGGGCAAAAACAAGAATCGTCGACTCCACGCTAATCCATCCCAGTCTTTAG
The DNA here is from genome assembly GCA_030737875.1 of Allium sativum. Classification (NCBI taxonomy): domain Eukaryota; kingdom Viridiplantae; phylum Streptophyta; class Magnoliopsida; order Asparagales; family Amaryllidaceae; genus Allium; species Allium sativum. The sequence goes on from CM060922.1 coordinate 395,715,467, forward strand.
GTTGCTCGCATAGCAACCAAGGCATACTCTTGGTCCTTCTAACGCAGACCTTAACCTCTCATGGGCCTAGTATAATTACCTGGCAGCCCACAGAGGGATCCCAAGAATATCCTCACGTCCCCCGAAGCTTCCACTTCGGCACCCAGTGCGCTGGAGCTTTTATCCAAGTCAGATAACTTGCTCCCCCTCGTATACTAAGCGATGACCTACCGTATCAGGTTACTCATCGTTTTGAGAATTAGTCCTATGTCCTTAGCTAAGAATTATTACTTAGTTACCCTTAACTAAGGTTTACCACTTAGCTTCCTTTCCCGTTATCCTTGATTAACCACGGTTTTCTACCTAGTTCTTCTAGCTAGGGTTTGTCTATTGGGTTAAGTGTTATCATTCAAGTCCATGACTTAACCCACCCACGAATCACGTCAAAGATTGGCTAAGTATTTAAGTTCAAGACTTAGTCCCACAAGTTGGTTAAGTGTACCCAGAGGCTCATGACTTAACCTTATCAAGTCAAATTGGTCAAGTACTAGCTTACCTTAATCCTATCGGATTATCTTGCTAGGTCGATTAAGCATAGATTATCTTAATCCCATCAAATTATCGAGTCGGATTGGTTAAGTATAGGTTGGCTTAACCCCATCCTCTAATCGTACTATAATGGTTAAGTATATTCTAAAAAGGTCTTGTGACTTAACCTTATCAGGTCCGCGTATTAGATTGGTTAAGTGTAAGTTACTTAACCCCATCAAATCATCATGTATAATTGGTTAAGTATAAGTTGCTTAACCCCATTAAATTATCACGTTAAGTTGGTTAAGTATTGGTTACTTAACCTCATTGAATTACCGAGTTTAAATTGGTTAAGTGTTTAACTTAACCCCATCGAATTACCGTGTTTAGATTAGTTAAGTGTGGATTACTTAACCCCATCTAATTACCGTGTCGGATTAGTTAAGTGTAAATTACTTAACCCCATCCCCTAATCATCTTGTATGGTTAAGTGTCATAAAGAAAACTTACTTAACCTTGCCAAATTATCATGTTGGATTGATTAAGTGTTGGTTAACTTAATCCCCGTCCACTAGTCGTATAAAAATGGTTAAGCGTCATTAGGCAAATCAAATCACTTAACCTACCCAACCTTGTCATGTTTTGTTAAGTATCATTAGCCTAACCAATTTACTTAACCCATTTACCCATGTCATATTTGGTTAAGAGTCATTAATCAAATTAACTTAACCCTATCATGTGGCATTAATTACTTAATGCATCCCAACCTCTCACATTAGACTTTGTTGTGGTTACTAGTTAAGCCGGTCGGTTCCGGGTAGCTTTACACCACAACTTGGTCTAACCTCGGGTTCAAGCACAACATGACCAACTTCTCACATTGGGTCTTATTGTTTGCAACTACTAGTTAGGCCGGTCGGTTCCGGGTAGTTTTACGTTGCAAACTCAACCCAACCTCGAGTTGGCCACTTTCATGTTTAGTCTAGTGTCATGTTTCAAGCAATTGGGTAGACCTAACTTAATAGGTAAATTCCCAATGGGTAGACCTAACTTAATAGGTAATTTCCCAAGCTTATGTTTTTATGCATACTTACATGTCACTTCCATGTTATATTTCAAGTCATGTTTTCAAGTATAAACACATGTCATATTTACCGTTACACGTTGTCATGTTTATACCCATTTACCCAAATCATGTTCATATCATTATGTTTTCCCATAATGTGACCCCAACGCTTTTTAAACTCGCATATACGTTCGCAACAACGTAATGGATTAAAAGAAGAGACTTGGCAAAGGCATGACAAAAATGGATATTAAGCCACAAGTTAATCATGGTGGCAAATGAGGCACAAATGTGTTCATTAGCTTGCATGTTACATTCTTAAGCCTCAAAAACATGCATAAACCCAAACTTGGCACATAAGCGAATCATGGTGACAAAAGACATGGAATGATGACTAGAAACTCGCATATATCATCATATAAGGGTTATGACTTCATATGCAAGTTGACAAAAAAGGGTATGAAGGTTCTCATGTTGCATAATGCAACATTTCAACATAAAGGTTGTAGCTTTTAGCTCATAAGATCAAGATAATGACTTCATAAACTTGCATGACATGATAGCATGTATCATTCTCAATGATCAAACCCAAACTTGCAACATGAACATTTAACTTCATAGTTAATATCTAAGAGTAGGAAAAGGGCTTACATTGCTTTGAAGGCCTAAATCGATTAAACTAAAGCTTGTGAGGAAGCCTATGCATGCCATCACCCAAAAACCCAAAGATGGATGCCCCAAATCAACAAAAACACCATCTTTATGAACAAAGATCAAAGCTTTTGCCTTGAAATCAACTTGAGAGGCTCTCATACTAGCATAGGGACTCTCTAACACTCTCATGATCATGAAACCTTTCATAGAAATGAAGTGGAGGATAGGATAGTTGAGTGGAGGCCATGAGAGTAGAAATTTTTCCATAGTTTAGTTGCATGAATGAATAATGAGGATTTAGGATAGGTTAGGGTCTTATTTATAGATTAGGCAAGTGTTTTAGGCCATAGGATTAAACCTAGATTCAATCCAAGCCATCAAAGCATGTCTTGGGGAAGAAGTCAAGTGTAGGAACCATCTAGGGCCTTTAGATTAAAGATGAACCATGAGAACCATCCAAATGCAAAATCTGCATTTGAGCGAATCGGCCCACGGGTTGACAGCCAAACACCCTGGATTAACCCCTAGTCGACCCAGCGAGCTTGGGTCGACCTCAAAAATCGGCCGGTTCGGTTATTCCCCTCTCCCAATTCGCTGTTTTGAACATTTTTGCATATTTATTTATTTAATTTTCAATTATATATATATATATATATCAATATATATATATTTTTCTGCGCAACCCATTTCACTTAATTAAGTATACTTTAATTTGGGAATTTTTCGTGAAACTTCGCGAGGCCATATCTTGGTCATACGGACTCCGATTTTCGAAAACTCGGACTCTATTTCGCGTATTTTTCCGAGACGAACGCAATGGCATAGCCCGTTTCACTTGATTCAGAATTTAAAATTAAATTCTGCCTTGATTCTCGTCTTTAATCATGTTATCGAAATACGGGTTGTTACATTCTCCCCACCTTTTAGGATTTCGTCCCCGAAATCTCCCAGTTAGGAAGAACATATCCTACCATCCATCATCCATCTACTCAAAACATCATCCACGAGCAACCATTGTCCTTAGATGATTTCTAATGATGTATGAATATATGCAAGACGTGTGTGTACATGTTCCTTAGCTAATGCTAATGATCAGGCCTGAATAATCTTTCTAATGCAAAATATGTATAGTGCCATGAATCCAACATGTATGCAAATAGTCCTAGTCATATAGATACTATATGCGTGCACAATCATTCATTCATATGCAACAACCGCATGATAATACATTCGATTTCATCCATAAACAAGTATAAATACTCGTGCATATGCAATATGAAATGTGACCGAGTCGAGCTAGTATCTAATGTGTATTCGCGCATCCACGAGCAACCACTTGCAACCACTTGCAACCATATCAATCATAACATGTTTCAAATACATGTTTACATCCATAGGGTTCTACCTAGAATTCCCTGAAACAGGGTCGAGAAGATAAACAGGACAAACTCCTTACAGGGTTTGTAACGGAGAATAGGACCGAGAGGATGTCCACAAAAGATAGCCTACAAGTAAGCTCTACAGAAAACAGGGATCAAGGATATACTCCCAAAAAGAGATATCATGCGCGTATCTAGTCTTTGACCATCAAAGTCGTATTTCCTTGAGCTTAATTCCATTGTGCCTTGACCGTCCTTTAACTTCGCGATTTCATAGCTTCTTATTTCCTGTTTCCATAACATGAGCTGAAACTCATTTCTTCGTCGCCTCTCGTTCCACTTGCACTTATCCTTTTCCTAAAATACTTGACGCAAACATGACTGCGTACTCATGATCTCATGCAAGCTTTCCAAAATTCACTAATGAATCTCGGACCTCGTACCACAAGGTATTCCACATAGAAGAACTTTCTCTTGAAAGTAAACAGATGCCAACCAGGTTATCAAGCGCACTTACTAAGGTGATTTCTATAACCCATGCATAAGTGAAACAAACCATCCGTCTTATCGGCGAACACCACTCGATTGGGCTTCCAATTTCCCATAAAGGCATCAAGGGATTCTAAGTAACTAACCATGACCGAACCCAAAAGGTTACACGAGACTTCGAGGGTATTACCAAGGCTAGTCAAGAGTCTAACTACCCTCCTATCAAAACCGAGAGTGGCACCCCTTACTGGATAACCACTTCATCCCTAGAATCCATCCATAACCGAGGCATGTCATTCTCAAATCCAAAACAAGTCATGAATAAATGGACCGATTCTCCACAGGACTTGAGACAAAAATGGGATTCTCTATTACGCTAGTACTTAAGGTGCAGAGACTCAACTATCGAAGCAGACTTAAATGATACGAACAACGAAGTCCTAACGGGATGGTAGAGAAGAAAAGCTAAACCTTTAACGAGATCGTTACCCTCCTTCCGAGGTACTCTAGAAATGAGAGCATACTACTGCCCTCCCGATGATCTTGTCCTTGTCCCATGATACTTAACTATCCGTCCCGTTCCACCATGCCAAAGGTACTCTCTCATCATGGGTTTCATTGTTCATCTTTCTCTCTCATTCTGGGTTGAGCCATACCAACAAGTTGTTCATCCTTAAACTCGCATCCTTCATCCTCTTTCTCACTATCCTTTCTTATAACGTGGCCATTGGTCTCTCGAGAACCACCTCCATCGCATGGAAAGTACTTTCGTAGATAGAAAAGACTAGTCGCAGTTAAAACCACTGTGACTACAGATGGAGGAAAGAAAGGAAAAGAGATTTAATCAAGGAAACAAGGATAGTGCTAATGGCCTTTGGGGAATAGCCTTTTTCTTTTTAAAAGAAAATTTTCTTGAAAAATGCTTCTTTATAAACGATTTTCAAATAGTTTTCAGAAGGTCTTTAAAAACTTTTGCCCAGTCTGGTAACCTTCTGCTCTGATACCAAATGTAACACCCCGCCTCCGCTAGGGTCACTCGCAAAGGAATGCACTAGCTTTAGAGGGGCATTATTGGTAAACATGCACAGAAATATCACAAGACAGAACATATAAAATAGCGGAAGTAAAATCGAACTTTCATAAACATGAATACATAAGGTCTAAAGCCTTTTACATCAGAGTACATCAAAACCTGTCTTGCAATAGTAAAGAAGCATAAAGACTTTTTCATAAATTATTCCCCAAACAAAAACAGTAAAGTAGCCATAGCCAGGAAAAGTCCAAGCCATCCATGATGACCTTCAAGCAGAAGAAGTCCGAACTAAACATCAGTGTTTCCTCCCTGTAACCTGGGGGGGAAACGGAAGAAAAGAGGCGAAACAAAACGGGTCAGTCAAAAAGACTGAGTAAGCCCTATCTACTATTAGTATAAAAACTAGTAAAGTTAACTGACATGAGAAACTGAGATGAACATAAGCATGATAACAAGATAGATAAGCTAAATCAAAATAACAGGATGAACTACTGAACTCAGATAAACTAAGATGTCATGATAAATTACGATGTCAAGACAAAACAATGTATCACATCGTCAGGTTCCTATCAAGTATAATATCCCAAGATATCTATCACGTATAACATCCCATGGTATCTATCCGGTATATCTGCTCTGCACCTACCGTACTAGTATCCCAACTGTATTACGTGTTATCCGTGAATGACCCTTACTCAAAAGTCGTGTAATGGTCCCTGCCAACCTAATATGCCGCATATATAGGTTACTCAACTCATATGTTTCTTTCCATGTATAAGTTCAGTTCTTTGCCGTAGGCTGTACGGGCTTTCCCATGTAAACGGTTTATCCTTGAAGTTGTTTTTGGGCTGCAACCCTTGATCTTGATCTAGTTGTGTTTCCTTACCATGAACTATCGCGCGTCCACTTAGGATTTATGCCACCTAGGACCGCTAGGGATTATGCTACCTAATGAACGTTTCCGTGTCTCGGTTTGGGTTTTAGCCACCTAGGACCACTAGGGATTACGCCACCCGTCAACCGCGCCCTTGATCCCACGTATGTATCGTGAATCGTTTTCTATGTCTAGATGCACATGTTCCCCAATGTGCCATCCGAGTTCCGTGCCAGGGCAAATCAAGAAATACGGAACTCGGTCGGGAGCTTTAAATCGTCTGTCGATGCATATATCAAGGTCTGTTTTTGTACCCGTGGCTATGGTCCCACGTGACCCCTCCCTCAACTACTGAAAGGCAATCCAAGAAAAATCATGTATAAGAACCACTCCACGGCCCCACTATAGCCCACTTTCCTACGGGCCGACCTCACCCATGACTCGATAGCAAGCACATGGTCTGTTGGGGGTTCCCTGCCTTTCCGCACGTACACGATTGACTAAAGATGGTAGGTAGTCGGCGATGCGCTATCCAGGGCAAAAACAAGAATCGTCGACTCCACGCTAATCCATCCCAGTCTTTAGGTTGCTCGCATAGCAACCAAGGCATACTCTTGGTCCTTCTAACGTAGACCTTAACCTCTCATGGGCCTAGTATAATTACCTGGCAGCCCACAGAGGGATCCCAAGAATATCCTCACGTCCCCCGAAGCTTCCACTTCGGCACCCAGTGCGCTGGAGCTTTTATCCAAGTCAGATAACTTGCTCCCCCTCGTATACTAAGCGATGACCTACCGTATCAGGTTACTCATCGTTTTGAGAATTAGTGCTATGTCCTTAGCTAAGAATTATTACTTAGTTACCCTTAACTAAGGTTTACCACTTAGCTTCCTTTCCCGTTATCCTTGATTAACCACGGTTTTCTACCTAGTTCTTCTAGCTAGGGTTTGTCTATTGGGTTAAGTGTTATCATTCAAGTCCATGACTTAACCCACCCACGAATCACGTCAAAGATTGGCTAAGTATTTAAGTTCAAGACTTAGTCCCACAAGTTGGTTAAGTGTACCCAGAGGCTCATGACTTAACCTTATCAAGTCAAATTGGTCAAGTACTAGCTTACCTTAATCCTATCAGATTATCTTGCTAGGTCGATTAAGCATAGATTATCTTAATCCCATCAAATTATCGAGTCGGATTGGTTAAGTATAGGTTGGCTTAACCCCATCCTCTAATCGTACTATAATGGTTAAGTATATTCTAAAAAGGTCTTGTGACTTAACCTTATCAGGTCCGCGCATTAGATTGGTTAAGTGTAAGTTACTTAACCCCATCAAATCATCATGTATAATTGGTTAAGTATAAGTTGCTTAACCCCATTAAATTATCACGTTAAGTTGGTTAAGTATTGGTTACTTAACCTCATTGAATTACAGAGTTTAAATTGGTTAAGTGTTTAACTTAACCCCATCGAATTACCGTGTTTAGATTAGTTAAGTGTGGATTACTTAACCCCATCTAATTACCGTGTCGGATTAGTTAAGTGTAAATTACTTAACCCCATCCCCTAATCATCTTGTATGGTTAAGTGTCATTAAGAAAACTTACTTAACCTTGCCAAATTATCATGTTGGATTGATTAAGTGTTGGTTAACTTAATCCCCGTCCACTAGTCGTATAAAAATGGTTAAGCGTCATTAGGCAAATCACTTAACCTACCCAACCTTGTCATGTTTTGTTAAGTATCATTAGCCTAACCAATTTACTTAACCCATTTACCCATGTCATATTTGGTTAAGAGTCATTAATCAAATTAACTTAACCCTATCATGTGGCATTAATTACTTAATGCACCCCAACCTCTCACATTAGACTTTGTTGTGGTTACTAGTTAAGCCGGTCGGTTCCGGGTAGCTTTACACCACAACTTGGTCTAACCTCGGGTTCAAGCACAACATGACCAACTTCTCACATTGGATCTTATTGTTTGCAACTACTAGTTAGGCCGGTCGGTTCCGGGTAGTTTTACGTTGCAAACTCAACCCAACCTCGAGTTGGCCACTTTCATGTTTAGTCTAGTGTCATGTTTCAAGCAATTGGGTAGACCTAACTTAATAGGTAAATTCCCAATGGGTAGACCTAACTTAATAGGTAAATTCCCAAGCTTATGTTTTTATGCATACTTACATGTCACTTCCATGTTATATTTCAAGTCATGTTTTCAAGTATAAACACATGTCATATTTACCGTTACACGTTGTCATGTTTATACCCATTTACCCAAATCATGTTCATATCATTATGTTTTCCCATAATGTGACCCCAACGCTTTTTAAACTCGCATATACGTTCGCAACAACGTAATGGATTAAAAGAAGAGACTTGGCAAAGGCATGACAAAAATGGATATTAAGCCACAAGTTAATCATGGTGGCAAATGAGGCACAAATGTGTTCATTAGCTTGCATGTTACATTCTTAAGCCTCAAAAACATGCATAAACCCAAACTTGGCACATAAGCGAATCATGGTGACAAAAGACATGGAATGATGACTAGAAACTCGCATATATCATCATATAAGGGTTATGACTTCATATGCAAGTTGACAAAAAAGGGTATGAAGGTTCTCATGTTGCATAATGCAACATTTCAACATAAAGGTTGTAGCTTTTAGCTCATAAGATCAAGATAATGACTTCATAAATTTGCATGACATGATAGCATGTATCATTCTCAATGATCAAACCCAAACTTGCAACATGAACATTTAACTTCATAGTTAATATCTAAGAGTAGGAAAAGGGCTTACATTGCTTTGAAGGCCTAAATCGATTAAACTAAAGCTTGTGAGGAAGCCTATGCATGCCATCACCCAAAAACCCAAAGATGGATGCCCCAAATCAACAAAAACACCATCTTTATGAACAAAGATCAAAGCTTTTGCCTTGTAATCAACTTGAGAGGCTCTCATACTAGCATAGGGGCTCTCTAACACTCTCATGATCATGAAACCTTTCATAGAAATGAAGTGGAGGCTAGGATAGTTGAGTGGAGGCCATGAGAGTAGAAATTTTGCCATAGTTTAGTTGCATGAATGAATAATGAGGATTTAGGATAGGTTAGGGTCTTATTTATAGATTAGGCAAGTGTTTTAGGCCATAGGATTAAACCTAGATTCAATCCAAGCCATCAAAGCATGTCTTGGGGAAGAAGTCAAGTGTAGGAACCATCTAGGGCCTTTAGATTAAAGATGAACCATGAGAACCATCCAAATGCAAAATCTGCATTTGAGCGAATCGGCCCACGGGTTGACAGCCAAACACCCTGGATTAACCCCTAGTCGACCCAGCGGGCTCGGGTCGACCTCAAAAATCGGCCGGTTCGGTTATTCCCCTCTCCCAATTCGCTGTTTTGAACATTTTTGCATATTTATTTATTTAATTTTCAATTATATATATATATATATCAATATATATATATTTTTCTGCGCAACCCATTTCACTTAATTAAGTATACTTTAATTTGGGAATTTTTCGTGAAACTTCGCGAGGCCATATCTTGGTCATACGGACTCCGATTTTCGAAAACTCGGACTCTATTTCACGTATTTTTCCGAGACGAACGCAATGGCATAGCCCGTTTCACTTGATTCAGAATTTAAAATTAAATTCTGCCTTGATTCTCGTCTTTAATCATGTTATCGAAATACGGGTTGTTACATTCACCGACTATCAAACCTGGCTAATACGATTGTTGGTACAGAAATACCGAGATCGAATTATGTTTGAAAACCATTCTGAACCAGCAAATATGTAAAGATACTGATTAAAGATGGATATATTGCAGACCGTTGATCTTCATGAGCGGAAGAACTACTTGTTGAATTTCTAAGGATAGCTTCCGATGATATTTGACTTGTGATTCTGTTGTGATTGGAATCTGCGGATTGCAAGGACTACTGGCTACTGATCCTTGGGGTGATAACTATATAGGATGTGGTAGGAGGGTGCCTTCGGTTCATCATGTTCCTGGATGACTTTTATAGACGAATGTCTAACATAGTATTTCCTAAATACCACGTATGTTGATTTTTACAAATGTACCGAGTTGGTAGCAAAGAGAGGCACTTCTTTTATACCCAGAGTATATTTGTGGACATCAATTAGTGGTTTGACGGATCTGATAATGTGGAATTCAAAGTGGATGATGACCATATGTTCTAAAAGAAAATAATAAATAAGTTAATTAATTAATTAATCTTGACATCAAGCCTCATCAACCGGGAAATGGTTAAAATCGGGTAGGTCACATGGCTATATGGGTCGCGCCCATCAAAAGGGTATATCATTACCTGATCTGAAGAAATCAAATGCCTTCGGTTGTCCCTTTATTTTATTTATATGCTATCGGTTCGGTTGGCTGGCCCCCAACTGTGGTGATGATATATTCTGTAACGGCCCGGGAAAATTCGACGCTCGAATTTTCAACAACAATACTTAATCCCGTATTACTTGTCAAAAATCCAAGTATCGAACCCCAAACTGTTAATAGAAAGAAGTTAGAGGATGAGAAATAGGAAGAAAGAAATTTAGAATAGAAGAAAGAAGAAGAACACATCAGAATCTCACAGCGGAACTAATAAATATAATATAACAAATCTCTTTATAAAAGAAACTGTATATATACATACCATTTATCAGAGTACAACATACATTAAACACAGCGGGAATAACTTTGTATAACTAGTGGTGAAGCCTCCTGCTTCCAGCTCCTGAAAACTCCAAACGAAACCTGACCTGGAAATATACTCGGTCTGGCCCGAGCACATTTGATTTAAAACAAAAATTCACCGGGTCAGTCTGGAATACTATCAATGATAAATTCACAGCACAAACACTTGTTTAACTTTGGAAAAAATCCTTTCTAAAATCAAAGGATAATAGTAAGACCAGCCCACACATAAACACAGACGGTTTTTACCTTACTATAACCCAAAACATTTTTGAAAACAATATCTTCTCTGATATTATAATAATGTCTATCAAACCACAAATAAATAATAATCTAGCAGAACGCTTGCATCTCACGCTCTACATATATAGTATACAAATCAAAATCGTAGGCGCTTATTGGAGATTGGATTCCAACCATGACAAGGTATGGGACCACCTGCCGATAGTGTATCTCTAGAGGCGAATACACTGGGTTCAACAGGAACGTCTTGCAACCCGGCCCACACATGACCGACCACTCATTTCGCTTGAGTGTATCGAATGTATATCACCGACGGTTGGGCTCAAACCACCGTCTCCCGAAAAGGGACAGCATCGACAGATTAAAGAAACAAAAGGAATTTCTCTAGATAGGTGATTATACACCCTAATGGGAGCGACCCACATAGCCATACTGCCTGCCCGATTTTTGTCATCTACCGGTTGATGAGGCTTGAGGTTACGTTTTATCTTCACATCAGATTCCCTTCAAATGCCACATCGTCAGATCCATCGAAATCACTTAATTGACGTCTTTAACAATACATTACGTGTCAGCTAAAAGAAGTTTCCTTCTCTACTTCCACTCTTGGTACGATTGAAGAAATCAATGTACGTGACTTTTCTGGAAATACTCTGTCATACATTCATCCATACAAGTCATCCAGGAACAAGATGAACCGAAGGTACTCTCCTACCGCATCCTAGGTATCACCCTATAGATCAGTAGCGAGAAGTCCTTGCAATCCGAAAATTTCAATCACGACAGAATCACAAGTCAGAATATCTTTGGGAGCGACCCTTAGAAATCCAACGAGTAGTTCTTCCGCTCATGAAGATCAACGGTCTTCAATGCTCCATCTCGACCATCTTCAACGTTACGTATTTGCTGGACGGAATGGTTTTCGAATATACATTCGATCCCGGTCTTTCCGTACCAACAATCGATAAAAGGTTAACCTTTGATAGTCGGTTATTTAACTATCAAATCAGAACAGTGTATCTAAGTGAATTGGCAGCTCAGGTCCTTTATATGAAATATCTCATAAAACCATTCTATCGATTTCTTATAATCGATTTATACTTCTTATCTTAACAAAGCTCTTATGTTTTCGTTACTTGAAAACATTACTCGCTACTTGCTTTAGCACAACATACTTACCAAGCTTCTCTTTTTTATTTCCTTTGTTTGGAAATAATGCCATCTTTTATAAATCATCCTTTATTTCTTTTGGTCGTTAACATCGTATAATTACCTCAAAACCCTTTTGAATTTCTCTTTGATTTGAAATCATGGTTATAGTTCTATAAATCCACTTTCCCTTTTTCTTTATCATTTTCATATCGTTATATTCTTATTCAATCAACGAAAAATATTTAATTACCAAAATCTCTTTCTTGTCATGATTAAACCACTTCGCTTAATCTCGTTCCCAGGTGAACGCTTGTTTTAAAATCCTTGTTTTGGGTAAAAACCCTTTTCCATACTTGTTTATACGATTTGAATTAGATTCAAATCTTTTCGATGCTAATCCATTTTTAAGGGTTTGTTTTAAATAAATGATAAATTCCATTTATCGCAAACATCCCGATAATCACTTCTCTATACATTACAAACAAATATCATCTCTCGATAATAGCAGAGCCGTTCAAGTTGGGGTATTCTAATTACCTCTCAGACCTTGATCGACGGCGTTCTTATCTTAAGATAGATACAAGCTTGTAACTCCCAATTTTGATACATCCTTTCTATTTCCATTTAGTCGGGATCCGTAAATCCTTTCTTGTATTTGAACCCTTCTTGACCCGCTAATCCCATTTCCTCGATTAAGCAAACCTTTTCTAACCCAATTTGATTCAAATATGTTTTACAATGGTTTCTTTCTTTTGTAAATTCTTTATAATCACTTTGCTTAATTCATTAAGTAAATCTTTACTAACCTTTAACCAAATCTTATCGCCAGTCGTTTACCTCTTAGTTGGATTTAAATTAAAATCATTGCTTTAATTATCAATTAAAATGATAATTAACTATAATGTTAACCACACTAAAAATAGTTGACTTCGTTATAACAATAAAAATAGTATAATTATCCTTTTTGAAAGCTTATTCTATAATAAGTAACTTTAATAACCATGAACAATTCCATAGTTGTTTTCAATTATAGTTGATCGAAGGTTACTAACACCATCGTTTAGTTTAACGAATATTCACAAATTATTGATTATCTAAATCAAACTAATCTCATCGTCAAATTCAATTTGAAACGGTTGATTTCTGCCGACCATAACCATCAGTTAAGCTGCTAACTGATCTCTGTTCATTTCCTCTGCTTAAATTAATTAATTAACTTAATTAATTTAAAACATCGGTTAATTGTTTTATAAAAACAATCATTCTCTTTCTACTAACTCAACGGTTAGTCTCTAACCGCAGTTCAACATCTCATTAATGACATTGAATTCTTATTATAAATATTTAATAATTTCCATTGGAAAACATGATTATAAACATATATTTGTAAACTTCTTATTCATTTTTAAAATAAAATAAACCCAAATCTTTAATTCAGTTATAAAATAAATTTTATAACTTAAAACTGCGTCAGTTCGCCCGACGACAAAACGATATCTTGAAAACGATAGATTTTAGGCCCTCACTGCCAACCACGGTCGATTGATTAAAAATCACATCAACAACCACATCCATTCAACCATTATCATTCAAACAGGTTTTGATGTCGAATTTGGGGTTTTATCAGTTCATGTGTACACCATATAAAAATAAACACACTCATGATATTTTGAGGAATCCGGTCGGATCCCTCCAACCTGTCCTCTGCATCACAGATTGTTATACATGATAGCATATAATTTTTAAATAAATTAACGACGATAATCTAATTAACAGCAACCATCAAATCAACCATAAGCAACCAATGCAGCCAATCCACCAATATATATATTTTTAATGATATTTTTCATTATGTGGATTTATCACATCAGAGCAGTCCAGAAAAGTGTGAGAATTAATTCACCAATTTTATACGGTTGACGGTTGACGCGTTACACCGTATAATTTTAAACTGGTGTTTAAAATTACACTGATCTTCAACTGCTTCTGTCTATGTTCAAACTGCTTCGGCGTGTCACGTTCGTCGATACGGTTCCGACGCTCTGTGCTTCATTCTGTTAACGTATACACAAGTCATACGTTGAATAAGTTACTGGTTTAAATTAATAAATTGATTAACACATTAATTATATTTCTACGGTAAAGGATTAGTCGGTTGTTGTGATATTTGATTAAGTATGAAAATAGAACTAGTCCGTGTAAACATCAAACAATGTATATATATATATATCCTCTACGTTAATTATTATGGTTTAAACAAATTGGTCGACTAACTTTTATTTTCTTACCAGCTGAAAACATGCCGTGCTTTCACCACCAATATTCCCCTTTCCTTTTTTCATAAAGCCTGAACTTCCTGCGTCACACTGCCTTTTCCATTCTGAACTGTGCATGCCAAGTCCACTTTACATGCTTACTTAAGGCACTAGGCCACTTATCCTTTCCACCATAACATCCATGCACGTTGGTGCGTTTCCTCCCCTCCAGGCAAATTCGTTTTTGCTTTTCACCCTTTTTTTCTTCTTTTTTTTCCATGCTCTATCCAACTTCCTGTACTCTTCACGCATGCAAGCATTCTTCTCCAACTACTCATGTCTCTCTCCCATCCAATCCCCTTCCACCTACAGCCCATGCCATGCAACTTGAAACCTTCCCAAACGCAAGTCATACTCCCTCACCCCCCATCGTATTTCTCCATCCATGCATACAGTATACACACGTGACAGCCCTCCTCTATATTGTTTCCTCTCCACCGTGACTTTCCATCACCGATCCCCTTCCTTTTCTTCTTCTGTTGCCTTTGTGCCTTTTTCCCCTATAGGCAAAACCATCCACCCTCATGCATGAATAATAAAAAAAAAACCTCCATCAACTCTTTCCATCCCCATATGCTTTCCCCATCCTCGAAGAAACCCATCCCCTTCGTTATGTACCCTGTTCACCAATACATACATGCCCCCTCTTCTCGACATATATACAAACACCACACAGTATTGCTTCCCCCTTGAAACAACATATGCTCTTTCCCCATGAAACAATTCGCCCCCTGCACTTCAGACTTCCTCCTCCATCGCATAACTAATGTATCAACCGTCCGAACCAATGAACTCCTCCTTGCCAACACCTCCGCACCATGCTCGCAGCCACCAATGAAACGCTTCGGCATCAGTAACACCATCGTGACTTGGACACAGCCTTTGCACTGCTACTGATAAGTCATGGTATTTATTTTATTTTTATTTTATTTTTTTCTTTTAGAAATGGCGTTGCTTTTCATTACAGGGTGGAAGAAATATTGGGGTAGGAGAAGTGTGCGAGGAGCAAGCAGAAGGGGTGTATTTATATTGGTAGTTCCGTGCGTACCAAGTATGAGTGCGTGGCCACCAAGGAATTCAAAACACGTGCGTTGTCAGATTGGCATTAATTTGCTTTTTCCTCTTTTGAAAGTCTTGTATTGGAAAATAAGAAAGTGGCACAGTACGCACATGGAAAAGCTGTAGCAGTCGGGAGAACGGGAAACAGAATCATGTGAATAAATTTATATTTGTATGAAGCTTGGGTGGCAAAGGAACTGTGTCAGGATGAATAGTTGTTTCACATGGTTCTCGGTGAATTTTGTTTCAAGTTTGTACAGCTTTTGATACGTTTTAATATATATAAAAATATATTTAGGTATAGTCTTAAAGGAGACAGTAGAGATGCAGGAACTTTGTCGGCAAGGTAGAAAATTAGCAGATGAGAGAGAGGTTCTTTGGGCCGCAAGTAATATACAGTACGTTCTTTGGGGATCAAGTAATTTACAGTGCGCAGACGTGTAGAAGATTTTAGTTATTTTTTTTCCTTCGTTGGGCTCATATTTAAGGGAAAAAAATAGGTTGACAGAAAGAAATGGATTTGACCGCTTAAATTTATTTGATTCGATACGTTTGTTTTTATACAGTTATTTATACCGCTATGGACAGAAGTAAAAATACATTTGTGTCCAACGAGCTGTCACGGTCCCGAAAATATAATAATATCGGTAGATGGACTCCTATTTTGAAACCCCAAAATACTGATACAGGGTGCAAAATACTCCAAATAAAAGTCACGTGTTTAATTAATTAAAAATTTCAGTAAAATTCTAACAATTAAATTAACACTACGTCTCAAAAGAACCTTTTCTAAATTCGAATCCAGTATGCAGTTATTTCAAATAAACTGTTACGGTCGATGAACAATTCTATAGCGACCTTTTCAAAATTTGATTTGGACATAAAACAAAATCTATAATACGAAAACTCGATTTTTCTCTTCCACTGGAAAGATATCGTCAAACAGATTCCAGCGTTTCTTGTTTCGAGAAAATCCGACTTGTTTTGGGCCCTGTACAGCCATTTGAAGTTCAAAATGCCAAATCACGAACTACCGCGCCGCTGCAGCTCGATTTAAAATTAAATTATAAACTATATATATTCAGTCGTCGTCAACTAACCGAAATCGCCTATATACCTCAGTATATCAAATATCGAACTATTTTAAACTGTCTGTTCACCCTATATCGTCAACACAACATTTTCCGACTGGTTTGGAAAATTTAAAACATTATTTTATTATTTATTTAAATGATATGTTCAAAGAAAATCAATAAATTCAAATATTTAAATCAAATCCCATATTTAAAATAATAAAATGAATTAAATAATTACCCAGAAAATACGGGTCGTTACATATTCAGTACTTTCAAGCTAAGTGAGGGGCTGGTCATATTTAGCCTGGGTTGCAAGATATTCTTGTTGAACCCCAATGTATTCATCTCTGGAGGTACATTATCGGAAAGGTGGTTGCCCATACCTTGCTGTAATAACCTGGAAATCCGAGCCAATTTAAAAAATTTATTTTGGCAATTTTAACGAATTTTGAATATTTTAAATGAATTATTTTAAATAATAACGACGAGAAATTTATTTTGAATAGAATTCGAACGTATATATTATATAGATCGTCGTTAGAATATAAATATTTATATATAATTATAAAAGGAATTGAAAATGGCGCGGTAGTTCGATAATTCGATTTCAAATTTCAAACGAATGTACAGGATTCAAAATAAACCGGATTTTAACGAAACCAAAAATATCAGAATCTATTTGATAATGTCTTTCCAAAAAATCCTAAAAATCAAAATTTCATAGCGGGGATCAAAAGATATGCCCAGTTAAAAATTCTGAATAGTTGTTATGGAATTCGGGCCCTTAAAATGGAAATTTTGCAAACGACCTCGGATTTCGACGAAACCACTTTTGTTGGATCTGCGATGTCAAGTTATTGCTAGGTTTCAAATTTCATAATTTTCCAATTCAATATGTGAGCGTGGCAAAGGAAAACGCGTTTGACCAGTTTCAGTTGATTTTAATCGATTGGAAAATGGTCATTTTTCAAACGGTCTCAGAATTCGACGAAATTAGTTTTGTTAGGACGGTATCGTCAATACGAAGCTAGAAAATATTTTTCTGAAATTTTTCTAGTTAGTATGTGACCCCAGTAAATTGAAATGTGCGTTCAAATTCAATATATAGAGTTATATTTTGATTTTGACGAAAACTGGTCGAAACGACCGAATCAGCTTACGATACATATCCCATTGTGTTCGGAATGGGGGTAATTAGCTATGGATGACAGGCGGTGGGTCTCGTTTCGAAGTCGAAATAAAAAGTTACTTTTTGGATTAAAATAAATATATATATTTATATAAAAGCCCCCCCCTCATTTCCCTTTATCTCTCTCTTCCCTCACTTGGTCAAACCCGCAGAAAATAATGAAAAAAAAAGGCAAAACGACGATCGATGGAGCGCCCTAGCCTCACCGCCGTGCCCCCCATCGCCGGAGCTCCTCCCCTACCACCACTAAAGCCACTGCTCCCCTACGCGCCTCCCTCTCCAACGCGCGACACCTTGAAACCCACGAACCCTGATCCCCAAATAAGCCCCCCCAATCGCAGCGCGCCACCGTGCTACCGCCCCCGCGCCACCCCGACGCCGCCTGAAGCCCCCCTCTTCTTCCTCCCCTCGCCTGCGCGCGCAGCCCAACCCCGTTCAACCTCTTCCGCCGCGAATCGGTGAGTGTTCTCCCCTTTTCCTTCCTTTTTTATTCATTTATTATTATTCAGTAATGACGGGATTTTAAAATAAAAATTAACATGATTTAGGACTGAAATTAGAATTGTTTTAAAATATATATACATCGAAGCAAAGTTAGGATTTTTAGTTTAGTAAAAATATGATTTTTGATTGCAAAAAGGAGCGATTTTTAGTTATAAAAAGAAATGATTTTTGTCGGGTGAAGAAGATAATAAAAATATAATTTTTATCATATAGAAAGGTTAAAAATATAATTTGTATACTGGTGGCATATTAAAAATATGATTTTTATATAGGTATAGATAGTAAAAATATCATCTTTATATATGTAGCGAAATAAAAATCTGATTTTTATTATATATATGTTGAAATAAAAATGTGATTTTTATAGCGATGGAATAAAAATTCGATCTTTATATATGAAGTAGAAGTATAAAAATATAATTTTTATATAGGAAAAAGCATTGTAAAAATATATGAAGTAAAAATAAAAATATGATTTTCATTTATTGAAATGAAGCGATAAAAATATAATTTTTATTGTGAACAGCGTGAAAAGAACAGCAAACAGATCCAAACGGTTCAGCAGTTCAGAAGCAAAGCACGGCGGAGTGGAACCCTCTGTGAGAACTTCTCACTTTTAATTTAATTTTCTAGTTAAAATATATACTAGGATGCAGACGGTGTTTAGTAGCACCCGACACCCGTCGTCCACAGACCATGGACAGCTTGTATGCTTGTTTGTTTGATTTTGATGTGTAGTTGATTGTGTGATGTGATGAGAAATGAAAAAAAATATTTATATAGTTGAAAATATTTTATAGTTAAAAATAGAATTTTTAATGTGTATATGAAATGAAATAAATAAAAATAAACAAATCGGACGATTTGTTTATACACACACATTCGACTGATATTGATTGGGACGATAAATTTTACACATCGCCCAACTGCACAAATAAAATCTGTGTTTGATTGTTTGAAACCCCATATGGGTATTGGGATGATATATGACATACACTAATCCCAATAGTTAGTTGTAAGTCGATCGATTGATTGACAGACTGTTATGAGCGTTAAATATTTATATTTGATGCTTATACAGTGTAGAATGCACTTTGGATGATGGTTGATTATTCATCGTAGTTATTGTATACATGTGTTGTAGAAAATCCTTATAATTAACATTATATGGTAATTGATAGGGCCTCATTCCATATTTGAAAAAGAAATATTTGAAATAGAAATATTTGAAATAGAATATTTGGAAATAGAAATATATGAAGCCGTGTTGATTAGATTGAGGCCATTTTGACGTGAACGATATTTATATCGATTTTATTCATTTTATAATGAATATCAAAAGTGATTTCAAAACTGATATTTTGAAAAGAATTGAAATTCGAACTAAAACTGAATAGAAATGAATTCGAATTGAAATTGAATAGAAAGGAATTCGAATTGAAATTGAATTGAAAACGAACTGAAATTGGATTAAAAATCGATTTGAATTGAAATCAATTTGAAATGTATTTAAAACGGATTTATAAGGAGAAGATTCAATTTTGATTCGAATTTGAAATAGAAGTTGAAATCGTTTTGAAAACGAATTTAAAATGATTTATAAAATACGTTTTGAAAGGAAATCGATGAAATATATAATATATATATATATATTATATATATAATGGCCTGAATAGAATGCGCCGCGCGGCGGCAGTTCGCGAATTTCGACCATTGACTTCGAACGGATATTACGGGAGATCCGACCGTCGGATTCTCCTAAAACCGGAACCGTTGGGTTTGTATCGAAAAGAGATTTCTAACGAATATTAGAAATTAGAAATCTAACGGTTGGATTTGGAATTATGTCCAAATCAAGTTTGGAAAAGGTCGTTGTAAGTGCAGTTCGATGGCCGTTGATGGAAATCGACTGTACGGGCCTTGATAAAATTATTAAAAATAGTAATAATTTGTGTAAAATCATAAGAAATGATTTGGGAAAAATTGGGATGAAAAACTCCATATTTGAAAAGATAAAAATAGATTTTTATCGAAATGAACTAGTTTTGAACTAGAATTAAAATTCTATTTATTTTAAAATAAATAAATTTGATTTGAAAGGTTTTTAAAAGTAACCAGTATTTCCAATAATTGAATTGGAATGGATTTGAATCGAAATTGTCTTTGGATTATTTCGATGTTGGATTTCGTGATTATACAGATATTGATATGGAAATTTGAAAGATATATTTATATCGTTATTTCCAATACGATATTTGTTGGTCGTAGAATTTGATATTGAATATATGCCGATATATTTTCTATTCAGAGCCTTGTATTTAATATCAAATGTGATTTGGGTTTGTCGTGAATGGTGTCTTCATTAACACTGTTCTTAAGCCCAGTTGAGAAAAAGATTAAATCTTTTATTTAGATTTAATGAAGTGTACCAGTTAAATAATATTTAATTGGAATTGAATTGGTATTGATTTTTGGGTTTATCGTGAACAGTGTTTTAAATAACACTTGTTCTTTAACCCGATAATTAATAGAATGTGATTTTGGGTTGTCGTGAAAGGTATCTTCAATAATACTGTTCTTAGACCCAAAGGGGTTAAGAAAATTCAGAAACTAACTGGAGATTAGTTAAGTTGAGTGGTTTCTGGGGTATTGATCTGATGTTGGTTTCGGCCTTCGGGGTTAATACTTAGGGAACTGCTCACTTGCTAATTTACGGTTAGAGACTGATTGAAATGTGATGTGATATTGGGTTTATCGTGAACCGTGTTTTAAATGACACTGATTCTTTAACCCAGTTAAAGATTAAAACCAAATGGAGTTTTAATGAATCTTTAATTAGATTGAAAAGATCGAGAATGGAGTATCACCAGTTTTGCTCCAGGCGATAGTTAAATCTTTAATTAAATTTGAACGTGAAATGGTAATTGAATTTACCGATAACACCGTAGTGTTAGATATGAAGTATTACCAGTTTTACTTTATGGGATGAATAGGTTGGGATTGGGAAATTAAAACAAATGATTACTTCGGTAAGGTTCGTTAATCCCGACTAGTTGAATCGAAATTCAAAAGAAGATTAAAGAATAAATTCAAGGAATTTAACTTTGATAAAATTAATGGGAACCTTTCCCTATGAATGTGAAATTAAAAACTAACTGTCGGTTAGCTAAGCAGAATGGTTTTCTGGATATTGGTCTGATGTTGGTTTCGGCCTTCGGGGTTAATATTTGGGGAATTATTCTCTTGTTAATTTACGGTTAGTAACTGATGAATTGGAATGAGGCGTATGTTGTGTTTGTGTAACACATGTTTATTATATACGCGAGTTATTCAGGAAGACCGGGTTTATCCCATTCTGAATGACTGATACAACGATAAGTCGAAGATGAAGACGGTGGTCGAAGACCGGAGGTCTTCACGTCGTTTGGGTGATTACTGACGATCTTGATTGGGATGTACACCCAAGATGATGGAAATAGTTGGTGATCGTCCAGACGTACTTAGAGATCGATGGATATGCGGGGTAGTAGGTGCCCCCAGTTTCGTTCAGACCCAGAACGGACTTGTAAATGGACTGTGTGTCAGACATCGGATTTCATTCTGTGTGACTGACATCGGTTGCATAGAGTGGTTTTCCTGTGTGGCATGCTAAGATGCAAATGATCAAGGCTTCTGTTGAAAAGTAGAGTCTTGTGGTTGATGATCAAAGCACGGCCTTTGTGGCGTAGCTTTGTGTAGCGTTGATTCGCGAGCCTCACACCCCGGGGTGAACCAAAAACGGGAGACGGACCTCAGGGAGGACATGCGTTTTCTTCTAGCTAAAAGTGGTGTCAGTGGTTTTACACGCCCTGACGAGTTTGACTTATGTTGTTGTTGTTGTTGCTAGGCGCCTCAGATATATCGGTTATTCTCGAACCGATGGAGTCATTTAGTTGGCTCACCTACGCCCCAAAGGGCGGGGAAAACGCAGTGTTCAGGATTTCGTCTAATCCACATCGGTGGACCGACCCTGTCTCTCCAAGGGACGATGCGTTCTGTTCCTGAGACACGGGCTAGAGCGTCTCTAATTGGTTGAGGACTATCTTTTGCTTCAGTTCACAGATGGAAACCCAACTTCCAGATACGTGACATTTGCGGTTTTATTTGCAGAGCCTAGTATTGGCGACATGATATATGGTACCCATGCCGCCTATGATTGATATTTATGATTTGAAGTTGTTTTATACACTATGCACTTATAATAGTATCAAATGGTTTATTTTAAACGTACTAAGCATGTTTGGCTATTATAAGGGAAAACCATATCCCCCGGCTTGCGTTGCATTGTGTGATAGGACCTGGGTCTTATAATAGCTTCATTTTTCTTTATTTAGCATTGCGCTGTTTGTTTTATGCACTAGTATTCTTGGGAGGAAACCCGTTCCGCATTAGCGGCGTGGTCCCTTGATTTACCTAACTTTAAAATAAAGATTAATAATTGTTTTAGTTCTCACACCAGTCCCATGACTGACCTGGAGTTTATTGTTTTAACCTAAACTCTGGGTGCCCTTATTTTGACACGGGCAGCTAGTAGTTTTGGTTTTGCAGATTTATATTCACAGGATCCTGATGTACAGCTGGAACGATATCCGAAAAGCTTTGTATCCGTATATCTCCTTCAGTTGTGTATTGTTTTATTTTCCGCTGCTATGTATTTAAATGTAATTTAAATATCTGATATTTCTGTGTAATATTCATTTATACTCTGTATATTCTTGTATTCTGATGGAATTGTTGTAATATACAATGAAATGTTCTTCCGCCTGCGTTCTGTTGTGGCTTGTCCTCGAACTATCCGCGCTTTCCTCACCGGGGAAGTTACGGGTTTTTACATTTGGTATCAGAGCTTTGGTTTACAGAGCTCAGAGAACAAGACACATTAGAACCATACGAAAGAATTCATCAGAAATTGGATTAGTAAAATCCAATGAGAATGACTCGTTAGAGATGGGATCAGTAGTATCCTAGAACGAGTGTGAAGAGTATTTTTTTAAAAAAAATGAAAACAAAAATTGTTTTGAAAATTTAAATTCAATAATTTGTATTTGAATATTGATTTATATTGATTTGGACAATCCAATATATAAAGATTTTGCATATATGTCTTGCAAACGTGTATTCGAAGTTTTAATGTATTGGATAGTTATAGAATCGCACTCTAATGCCCGGGGATAGTTTTGGTAACGGGGCACCATCGCCAGTATTTATTTTCGAGTTTCGAAAGTGAGATTTCTATATATTTCCAATTGACTGGTGTTAAAACCGAAACTAGATAGGGCTTATTGTTGTGATTTGGCATCAAAAATCTGATTTTTGACTATGTATCAAAGTTATGAATTTCAAAAGTTAATCAACTAATTGATTGATGGTTGTGTTGTTGATTATTGGTTGATTTATTAAAATTTGTACCATATAGCCCAATTGAACCAAATAGTGAATTGTATTGAAATTTATCGCATTTGCTTGCATATACATGTACTTACATTGAACAGGTCATAGCAAAGAGGCTAGAGCAGAAGAATAAAATTGTTTGCCCGACAAATAGGTACATGTTTACGATAATCTACTGTTTTGTTTGGGTGATGATGATTTTATGAGCCGATTGGCTAGCCGCTTGGATTTTTCTTTTTCTTTTTGAGATCAAAGGGCCTGTATGGCAATTTCGGGATTTTCCCGGTGCTCCGGTGCAGGGGAGGTTATGGCGAAATTTTTCGAAAATTTAGGGTGTTAGCCAAATTTTTGAAATTTTTGAAAGTTCTTAGAAACTGAAAAGTTGAAGAACTTAAAGCCGTAACAAAAATACTGAAAGTTGAGTTGATTAATTAAACAACTTTCGGTTTCGTTCCTTTTTTGGGATGAAAAGTTTTAAGTGGGGGAGATTGTAATAACCCGAAAATCCGAGCCAATATAAAAAATTTATTTTGGCAATTTTAACGAATTTTGAATATTTAAAATGAATTATTTTAAATAATAACGACGAGAAATTTATTTTGAATAGTATTCGAACGTATATATTATATAGATCGTCGTTAGAATATAAATATTTATATATAATTATAAAAGGAATTGAAAATGGCGCGGTAGTTCGATAATTCGATTTCAAATTTCAAACGAATGTACAGGATTCAAAATAAACCGTATTTTAACAAAACCAAAAATATCAGAATCCATTTGATAATGTCTTTCCAACGAATCCGAAAAATCAAAATTTCATAGCGGGAATCAAAAGATATGCCCAGTTTAAAATTCTGAATAGTCGCTATGGAGTTCGGGCCCTTAAAAATGGAAATTTTGCAAACGACCTCGGATTTCGACGAAACCACTTTTGTTGGATCTGCGATGTCAAGTTATTGCTAGGTTTCAAATTTCATAATTTTCCGATTCAATATGTGAGCGTGGCAAAGGAAAACGCGTTTGACCAGTTTCAGTTGATTTTAATCGACTGGAAAATGGTCATTTTTCAAACGGTCTCAGAATTCGACGAAATTAGTTTTGTTAGGACGGTATCGTCAATACGAAGCTAGAAAATATTTTTTTGAAATTTTTCTAGTTAGTATGTGACCCCAGTAAATTGAAATGTGCGTTCAAATTCAATATATAGAGTTATATTTTGATTTTGACGAAAACTGGTCGAAACGACCAAATCAGCTTATGATATATATCCCATTGTGCTCGGAATGGGGGTAAGTAGCTATGGATGACAGGCGGTGGGTCTCGTTTCGAAGTCGAAATAAAAAGTTACTTTTTGGATTAAAATAAAATAAAAATATATATTTATATAAAAGCCCCCCCCCATTTCCCTTTATCTCTCTCTTCCCTCACTTGGTCAAACCCGCTAGAAAATAATGAAAAAAAAGGAAAAACGACGATCGATGGAGCGCCCTAGCCTCGCCCCCGTGTCCCCCATCGCCGGAGCTCCTCCCCCACCATCACTAAAGCCACCGCTCCCCTACGCGCCTCCCTCTCCAACGCGCGACACCCCGAAATCCACGAACCCCGATCCCCAAATCGAGCCCCCCCTAATCGCAGCGCGCCACCGTGCTACCGCCCCCGCGCCACCCCGACGCTGCCTGAAGCCCCCCTCTTCTTCCTCCCCTCGCCTGCGCGCGCAGCCCAACCCCGTTCAACCTCTTCCGCCGCGAATCAGTGAGTGTTCTCCCCCTTTCCTTCCTTATTTATTTATTTATTATTATTCAGTAATGACGGGATTTTAAAATAAAAATTAACGTGATTTTAGGACTGAAATTAGAATTGTTTTAAAATATATATACATCGAAGCAAAGTTAGGATTTTTAGTTTAGTAAAAATATGATTTTTGATTGCAAAAAGGAGCGATTTTTAGTTATAAAAAGAAATGATTTTTGTCGGGTGAAGAAGATAATAAAAATATAATTTTTATCATACAGAAAGGTTAAAAATATAATTTTTATACTGGTGGCGTATTAAAAATATGATTTTTATATAGTTATAGATAGTAAAATATCATCTTTATATATGTAGCGAAATAAAAATCTGATTTTTATTATATATATGTTGAAATAAAAATGTGATTTTTATAGCGATGAAATAAAAATTCGATCTTTATATATGAAGTAGAAATATAAAAATATAATTTTTATATAGGAAAAAGCATTGTAAAAATATATGAAGTAAAAAAAATATGATTTTCATTTATTGAAATGAAGCGATAAAAAAATAATTTTTATTGTGAACAGCGTGAAAAGAACAGCAAACAGATCCAAACAGTTCAGCTGTTCAGAAGCAAAGCACGGCGGAGTGGAACCCTCTATGAGAACTTCTCACTTTTAATTTAATTTTCTAGTTAAAATATATACTAGGATTTAATTTTCTAGTTAAAATATATACTAGGATGCAGACGGTGTTTAGTAGCACCCGACACCCGTCGTCCACAAACCATGGACGGCTTGTATGCTTGTTTGTTTGATTTTGATGTGTAGTTGATTGTGTGATGTGATGTGAAATGAAAATAAAATATTTATATAGTTGAAAATATTTTATAGTTAAAAATAGAATTTTTAACGTGTATATGAAATGAAATAAATAAAAATAAACAAATCGGACGATTTGTTTATATACACACATTTGACTGATATTGATTGGGATAATAAATTTTACACATCACCCAACTGCACAAATAAAATATGTGTTTGATTGTTTGAAACCCCACACGGGTATTGGGATGATATATGACATACACTAATCCCAATAGTTAGTTGTTTGTCGATCGATTGATTGACAGACTGTTATGAGCGTTAAATATTTATATTTGATGCTTATACAGTGTAGAATGCACTTTGGATGATGGTTGATTATTCATCGTTGTTATTGTATACATGTGTTCTAGAAAATCCATATAATTAACATTATATGGTAATTGATAGGGCCTCATTCCATATTTGGAAAAGAAATATTTGAAATAGAAACATTTGAAATAGTAATATTTGAAATAGAATATTTGGAAATAGAAATATATGAAGCCGTGTTGATTACATTGACGTCATTTTGATGTGAACGATATTTATATCGATTTTATTCATTTTATAATGAATATCAAAAGTGATTTCAAAATCTGATATTTTGAAAAGAATTGAAATTCGAACTGAAACTGAATAGAAATGAATTCGAATCGAAATTGAATAGATAGGAATTCGAATTGAAATTGAATTGAAATGAAAACGAACTGAAATTGAAATAAAAATCGATTTGAATTGAAATCAATTTGAAATGAATTTAAAACGGATTTATAAGGAGAAGATTCAATTTTGATTCGAATTTGAAATAGAAGTAGAAATCATTTTGAAAACGAATTTAAAACGATTTATAAAATACGTTTTGAAAGATAATCGAAGAAATATATAATATATATATATATATATATATATATATATTATATAAATAATGGCCTGAATAGAACGCGCCGCGCCGCGGTAGTTCGCGAATTTCGACCATTGACTTCGAACGGATATTACGGGAGATCCGACTGTCGGATTCTCCTAAAACGGAGCCGTTGGGTTCATATCGAAAAGAGCTTTCTAACGAATATTAGAAATTAGAAATCTAACAGTTTGATTTGGAATTATGTCCAAATAAAATTTGGAAAAGGTCGCTGTAAGTGCAGTTCGATGGCCGTTGATGGAAATCGATTATACGGGCCTTAATGAAATTATTAAAAATAGTAATAATTTGTGTAAAATCATAAGAAATGATTTGGGAAAAATTGGGATGAAAAACTCCATATTTGAAAAGATAAAAATAGATTTTTATCGAAATGAACTAGTTTTGAACTAGAATTAAAATTCTATTTATTTTTAAATAAATAAATTTGATTTGAAAGGGTTATAAAAGTAACCAGTATTTCCAATAATTGAATTGGAATGGATTTGAATCGAAATTGTCTTTGGATTATTTCGATGTTGGATTTCGTGATTATACAGATATCGATATGGAAATTTGAAAGATATATTTATATCGTTATTTCCAATACGATATTTGTTGGTCGTAGAATATGATATTGAATATAAGTCGATATATTTTCTATTCAGAGCCTTGTATTTAATATCAAATGTGATTTGGGTTTGTCGTGAATGGTGTCTTCATTAACACTGTTCTTAAGCCCAGTTGAGAAAAAGATTAAATCTTTTTTTTAGATTTAATGAAGTGTACCAGTTAAATAATATTTAATTGGAATTGAATTGGTATTGATTTTTGGGTTTATCGTGAACAGTGTTTTAAATAACACTTGTTCTTTAACCCGATAATTAATAGAATGTGATTTTGGGTTGTCGTGAACGGTATCTACAATAATACTGTTCTTAAACCCAAAGGAGTTGAGAAAATTCAGAAACTAACTGGAGATTAGTTAAGTTGAGTGGTTTCTGGGGTATTGATCTGATGTTGGTTTCGGCCTTCGGGTTAATACTTAGGGAACTGCTCACTTGCTAATTTACGGTTAGGGACTGATTGAAATGTGATGTGATTTTGGGTTTATCGTGAACCGTGTTTTAAATGACACTGATTCTTTAACCCTGTTAAAGATTAAAACTAAATGGAGTTTTAATGAATCTTTAATTAGATTGAAAAGATCGAGAATGGAGTATCACCAGTTTTGCTCCAGGCGATAGTTAAATCTTTAATTAGATTTGAATGTGAAATGGTAATTGAATTTACCGATAACACCGTAGTATTAGATATGAAGTATTACCAGTTTTACTTCATGAGATGAATAGGTTGGGATTGGGAAATTAAAATAAATGATTACTTCGGTAAGGTTCGTTAATCCCGACTAGTTGAATCGAAATTCAAAAGAAGATTAAAGAATAAATTCAAGGAATTTAACTTTGATAAAATTAATGGGAACCTTTCCCTATGAATGTGAAATTTAGAAACTAACTGTCGGTTAGCTAAGCAGAATGGTTTTCTGGATATTGATCTGATGTTGGTTTCGGCCTTCGGGGTTAATATTTGGGGAATTATTCTCTTGTTAATTTACGGTTAGTGACTGATGAATTGGAATGAGGCATATGTTGTGTTTGTGTAACACATGTTTATTATATACGCGAGTTATTCGAGATGACAGCGGTTTATCCCATTCTGAATGACTGATACGACGATAAGTCGAAGATGAAGACGGTGGTCGAAGATCGGAGGTCTTCACGTCGTTTGGGTGATTACTGACGATCTTGATTGGGATGTACACCCAAGAAGATGGAAATAGTTGGTGATCATCCAGACGTACTTAGAGATCGATGGATATGCGGGGTACTAGGTGCCTCCGGTTTCGTTTAGACCCAGAACGTACTTGTAAATAGACTGTGTGTCGGACATCGGATTTTATTCTGTGTGACTGATATCGGTTGCATAGAGTGGTTTGCATGTGTGTCATGCTAAGATGAAAATGATCAAGGCTTCTGTTGAAAAGCAGAGTCTTGTGGTTGATGATCAAAGCACGGCCTTTATGGCGTAGCTTTGTGTAGCGTTGATTCACACCCCGGGGTGAACCAAAAACGGGAGACTGACCTCAGGGAGGACATGAGTTTTCTTCTAGCTAAAAGTGGCGTCAGTGGTTTTACACGCCCTGACGAGTTTGACTTATGTTGTTGTTGTTGTTGCGAGGCGCCTTGGATATATCGGTCGTTCTCGAACCGATGGAGTCATTTAGTTGGCTCACCTACGCCCCAAAGGGCGGGGAAACACAGTGTTCTGGATTTCGTCTAATCCACATCGGTGGACCGGCCCTGTTGCTCCAAGGGACGATGCGTTCTGTTCCTGAAACACGGGCTAGAGCGTCTCGAATCAGTTAAGGACTATCTTTTGCCTCGGTTCACAGATGGAAACCCAACTTCCAGATACGTGACATTTGCGGTTTTATTTATAGAGCCTAGTATTGGTGACATGATATATGGTACCCTTGCCGCCTATGATTGATATTTATGATTTGAAGTTGTTTTATACACTATGCACTTATAATAGTATCAAATGATTTGTTTTAAACGTACTAAGCATGTTTGGCTATTATAAGGGAAAACCATATCCCCCGGCTTGCGTTGCATTGTGTGATAGGACCTGGGTCTTATAATAGCTTCATTTTTCTTTATTTAGCATTGCGCTGTTTGTTTTATGCACTGGTATTTTTGGGAGGAAACCGTTCTGCGTTAGTGGCGTGGTCCCTTGATTTACCTAACTTTAAAATAAAGATTAATAACTGTTTTAGTTCTCACACCAGTCCCATGACTGACCTGGAGTTTATTGTTTTAACCTAAACTCTGGGTGCCCTTATTTTGACATGGGCAGCTAGCAGTTTTGGTTTTGCAGATTTATATTCACAGGATCCTGATGTATAGCTGGAACGATATCCGGAAAGCTTTATATCCGTATATCTTCTTCAGTTGTGTATTATATTATTTTCCGCTGATATGTATTTAAATGTAATTTAAATCTCTGATATTTCTGTGTAATATTCATTTATACTCTGTATATTCTTGTATTCTGATGGAATTGTTGTAATATACAATGAAATGTTCTTCCGCCTGCGTTCTGTTGTGGCTTGTCCTCGAACTATCCGCGCTTTCCTCACCGGGGAAGTTACGGGTTTTTACACTTGCCATGGAAATCGATGCTCCAATAAGCGCCCGCGGTTTTGATTGTATACTATGTATGTAGAGCTTGAGATGCAAGCGTTCTGCTAGATTGATATTTATTTGTATTTAGATACTATTATAATATCAGAAAAGATATTGATTTCGAAAATGCTTTGGGTTATCGTTAGGTAAAAACCATCCGTATTTATGTATGGATTGGTCTTATGGTTATTCTTTTCTTTTGAAAAGATTTTGACTTTAAAATCAAGTTGTGTGATACCTTTAAACTTAATGTGGTTTTCTCACTTTGGTTCACCAGACTGATCCAGCATTTGTAATGCTCGGGTTAGACCAGGTTGTACAGGTTCAGGTTATCGGATACTGCGAAGCCTAGAGACGAGTTGGAAGAGTTCATACATATGATATTTTATAGATATTATTCCTCTGTGTGATTTTATATGAGGACGGGTTGTTATAACTGTCCAGATGTGTGAATGTACTCTAATGATTGTAAGTTTTATTTCAAGCTCTCAACATAGATTTATTTATATATTACATTTTGTTCCGCTGCGATGTGAGACTTTGTGTTTTGCTGGTTCTTCTTCTTCTACTATAACATTTCTTTCTTTTTTATCTCACCCTCTAAAATTTCTTCTATTCACGTTCCAGTGTTTTCGATGCTTGAATAGTCGACATGGTGTTTTTGTATCGATTTTCAAGGTCGAAAATCCTTGGCCGTTACAATATAAGTGACTGTTTTATTAACCAAATTTTCATAGAAATTTGTCTTTTGTCATAAACGAAAGTGAATAAATTGATTAAATGTAAATATATGTGGGTGGATTATGAATTGAATGAAAAATATTGGTTGTAAATCATTCAAATAAATAAATCTGAGTATATAGTGTGTAATGTGAATGAAATTACTAACATACTAAATTTGAAATAAATAACCAAATGTTGGAAATTGTATTAGCATGTGCATGATAAATGTACATGGTATGATATGTTTAGTGATAAATCCATGTGTTTAACCATTCAAATGAATGTAAGTTATTGAAACTTCATGTTATGAAACTTATGCTTTAAAGTGAGCAAGTACAGGTAAATGGAGCTGTACGACTTGGTTATTGCTCACGTAGATTACATAAATATTAAGCAAACTCGCTTAGTAATGCTTATATAAGGTATGCCTACGCAAATATACAAAAATAGGATTTATGCTCTATTTTCCGACCGTGTGGGTCGATGTATACATTTTTATCTCTTTTGTCATATTGCAAAAGCTCCTGTATACGGGAGACTCTGCCAAAATTTTCCAAAAATTTAGGGAGTTAGAGAAGTTTCGAAACATTTGAAATTTTTTGAAGCTGAAATGGAAAATTTTAAATTGATATAATTTGAAGAACTTTGAATTAAAAAGGGGTAAATAATTATTTGCATTAAAACTAGAAGTTCCGTAGAAACTAGAAATTGTAGAAATATGATGTGTTGGGTTTTAACTAATCAGGTTTTTGAAAAGTAAGAAGGTTTGTTGCATTTTTCCTGCCCTAATAATTTCGGGGACGAAATTCTTTTAAGGGAGGAGGAATATAACGACCCAGATTTTTAATCGTTTAACTTTGAACATATAATCTTGTGTCAAATGTTTAATTGGAAATATAGATGGATTTTAAGGTGGAATTTATCAATTAAATAAATGGAATAGAATACGATTTAATTTCGAGTATATTGAATTAGCGTAATACAAGAACAAGAAATAGTTGAATTCTAAGTTAAAAAAATCGAAATGATTCTAACGATTTATATAAATATTATTTGAATTAGAACGATAATAATAATTTATTGTTGATGGATCTGGTTGTTACAAAATCAATTTATATTCTATCGATCTAATTTAACATATGAAAATAGACAATTTTCAAATGACCTGGGATTTCAACGAAATCAGATTTCTTAAATCCACAATGGTCAATTTTTGCTAGATTTTAAGTTTCGTGTCAACTAGAGTTGTTATGTGAGCGTGCACAATTTAATTGCATATCGACTAACGATTTTGAATTAAAAATAGTGTTTTGTTTTCAGTTGGTATCGAAATTCGACGAAATAAGTTTTGTTAGGTCTGAAATGTTAAACTATAGCAGATTGTCAATTTTCATCGCAATCGGATAATATATATGATTGTATGAATTAAAAATCTTCAAACTAAGCTCACGCATGAATATGCTGGAATATTATAATAAATATCTAATATATATAACCTGCTAAACTCCTAGCATTTTTCCAATCCCGTTCATGGTCAAAATTGAAAAGAGGAAAAAAATCGAAACTACCTTCATTCGAACTCTTCCAAAATCCTAAACAAATCCAAATAAAATTCTAAAATCCTGATTTCAAATCCTATAGGTTTCCGTACTCGAGTACTTCAACCAAGTATCTTCGTTTTTGGGCGCGAACGTATTGTATTAAGCTCGAATTCAGGAATGGCGATCTAGGGAATGGGTTTATCGACGATGACATGGAAATCAGGCCATTTCAAAGATTGCGTGGTGTTTGTGGTGGCGAGGAGTTTGGGTGGCCTGAGTTTGGTTATGTTCAGTTACAATTGAGTTTTCCCTTTTTTCGCGTTGTTGATCGTTCAAAG
Source organism: Allium sativum (assembly GCA_030737875.1). Classification (NCBI taxonomy): domain Eukaryota; kingdom Viridiplantae; phylum Streptophyta; class Magnoliopsida; order Asparagales; family Amaryllidaceae; genus Allium; species Allium sativum. Next base: position 395,748,520 of record CM060922.1, read on the forward strand.
TCAGTCACGATTCCCCTATGGTGGATCGAGTCATGTAGGATGGAGAGAGAAGGTTGTGTTTTACTGGTTTGATTGTCAAGCAGGTGCGTTTTTATTGAAACAACAGAGAAGAGGGTATAGGTAGATTTGGGTTCGTGTATTCAGAAGAGTGGCTTGCATCTTGGATGTTGATATTTGTGGTGGGTTTCACACTAGTACAAAACTTGTTTTTTGTGTCTCCTCATTTGCATCTATTGTATAGACAACAGATGCAAATAGTACAATTTGCATCCGTTTCTAATCTATACCGGACGCAAATAAGGGAAAACAAATATTATATTCCCCTTTGCATCCAGCGTTGTCAAAGAACGGACGCGGTAGGGTGAGGCTGAAAATCAATTATTCTAATTTGCGTCTGTTCAGCAATAATGTGAGGCAAATAGATGTAGAACGGCATGGTTTGCGTCTTATCTTTTAAAAATGGACGTAATAAATTAAGTACTGGTGGCGAGAAAATAAAATAAAGGCGCGTGTATGGAGGTAAAAGCAAAAAAAAATTCGCGAACTTCTCTAAAACTACCGAAGAAAAATTTAAACCCTAAATTGAATCAATTTGTTGAACTTCAGTAATTCCCTAAAATTAGTGAACACCACTAATTCCTTCTACGTTTCGATTTACTTCCCAGTTTCGCCAACCCAGAAAAATATTTACACAATGTTTACCAGTCTGATTCCATCTTCACGCGATTTCCAAATCGGTGACCTTATCATCTATCCTGTTGATGAAGCCCTAATCAATACTTCTTCATCATGTAAAAATCATACACCGATCCCAATTTCCTTTCTCCAATTCACAGGTGGGTAATTCACGTATTTTCTGCAATTTTTACCATGTTCTGCATTTTTTACCTTTGCCCATGTTTTCCTGAATTCACTCAATACTTGCTGATTTGATGCTATTAGTCCGTATTAGTAAAGTTTTGCATGTCTTCTCTTCCCAATGCACAATATGCATGGTTTATCTGCTATGCATTTTAGTTTGGCCGTTGGTTTCCCCAATCATATTTGGATTTTTGGAGCTGTTGTGCCCAGTTTTTCTTCTACTCTCAATGTTTTCAAACCGTGTTATGATGTGGATATGTTGAAACTTAAGTCAGTGGTCAGGCTGTCTTCGGATAATGGGTGTTTTGGCCATTTAGTTGCTCATTTGGGCATTGGAAGTGTTGTTGCTTTGAATGATTTGGAGAGTCTTTCAGGTTTTAGCGATACCGAAGTGGTGGGTCTGTGTTTGGTTGGTAACTCTATTGGAATTTCTTTGGACATCTAGTCCGGTAGCACTGACCTAAGTCAATTAATTCTAATCTGTTTATTGTTGCTACTTTGCTTTTCCATGGTACCTTGCCTTGTATAATATTATGTATAAAATTTACTAATCCTTTTATTTTGCTTATTTGACATAACAGGACCGATATTGCAGATGTAGAGAGGAAACATCAAATGCAAAGAAAGACGAAGTAAACCTCAGTAGCCAAAAAATGTAAGCTAATCTGAAGGTTTACGGCCTTAGAGGCTTGTTGATTGGCTGGCAACATGCTGGTTTTTATTGTATTTTACATGTTATTTGTGCTGAATTGGATGGAATTGACAAAGTATAATGACATTTCCGAATTCATTCATTTATTACCTTATTTGATTTGTTGTCTTTTTTCTATTCTATTACATGTTTATTACAAATTTTCCACTCCGTAATCTGAAATTTAGAACTAACCCGGAATTCAGGATGGATCTGTTTAGTTATCACCGGAAGGAAAACAGGTCTAGAATAATCGAGTTCCATTTTGATTTGTGCTTTAGTATTATAGTTCTGGATTATTTTAGTTGTAACATACTGCTGTATAGGTTACATAAGATGATAACCTTAGTGCATTGTTGTGACAGTTCACATGCACAAAGAATATGGATATTAGAAGGTATTGAATATTATGGTTGGTGGGGGGCACATATGTGTAAATAGTTGGGTATAGCCAGTTTGATTCTTCATTTAATAGTTCCTTTATGATACTGCGGCTATAATGTATGATCGCCATCTCTGCAGTAACTAAATAATGTACAATATTCTGCACAATGTTCTATAAATTCTGCACAATGTTCTATAAATTCTGCGCATGGTTTGTTGCCTTTGAGCTAATACAGGTTACAACCTGTAAATTCTGCACAATGTTATGTAAATTGAACCAAAAGTGATCTGATGCTCACTGCAATGAAGTTATTTCATTGATGCTCAGTATTATATCCATTCTGCAGCGATCAGCAGTAAAAAATGATTGATTTACTCCATTGTTAACAGATAGTTCGTTTCAGGATTATATGTGTGTACTTTTCATATATTTTTCAAAAACTGAAACCATGACATCCTTTCCTTGTCAAATTTACGTACATATGCAGCCATCATCTCATAATGATCTGAAGCATTGCTATGCACATATGCATGCTAATGTGTTGAGCATTTAATACTCATTTACTTACTAATTTTTATCAGAAATTCGGCCCTTTTGGTGCAGTTGGAATAAGCCTTGCATTGGAGAAGATTCTTCTCCATTGTTCACCTAATACCAGACCATCGAGGTGTGCAGTAATTTATTTAATTATCGTTTACATTTTGCTTAAGCCTTTAGTTTCTTATCTTTGTCGTTTATTATGGTGAAAGGGATGTCTTAGAACTTAGGCTATGAGCTAACTCAGAAGTTTAGGTCGTTACTGTATATTTATGCTGAGCAAAAAGTAGGAATATCAAGTACATCAACTTACTGAATATTACACGTTGATTTGTTATTTTTTTTACACTTGTCATGCTCGTTAAAAATGCTAGATTACTTGCTTTTGTCGAGAATACACTTGTTATGCTTATAGAAAAGTACGATTATTTGTTGTTAATTTTTACACTTATTTACCTAATACCTTTATCAATATATTAACGAAAGTTTGCTGAATGAATACTTTTTTTAAGCAATACATAACCACGTAACTCAAGGTTCATTTATTGATGAGCTGATTATCTCTACATTGGGTAGTTCTCCTGTTTTGTTCCATTCTTTTTCTCTTTTCTTGCTTGCTACTTCTTATAATGCATTAGCTGAGCACGGCTTTGATATTGCACACTAATGCTTATAGCTATCAATACTATATTTGATAATTATCTTCATCTTTTCAAGATTAGGGTATTGTTCAGCTGTCATTGTTTAATTAGTACAGGTTAGCTACAAGTAGAAATTAACGTATGTCATGCTGTCGTGGTCACCCTTATCATGTAATGCTGATTATGGCATCCTGGACCTTATTTCTTACACATACTATGGCGCGCGTAGTGGAAATTTATTAGGACTCATCTAGTAGCAACACACATGCACATGCTTCTATGCATCTGACCTTAGACCAATTTGAGATATTATGCAAGATCGTGCATATGAAATTTGATCAATTATTGAGCATGTCTAGTGAGCTTTGTGTCGGTTAGGAGTGTTCAAGGTTTTTGGTTAATAGGACAGAGTCTTAAAGGTTGTCTAATAATGTGAAGAGGGTAGTCTGAGTAAATAATCATTGGTTGCAGTGAATGGTTTAACCTAGGGTTGGACATTTTTACCAAATTACTACTCACCAACCATTACCAACTGATACCAACGAAAGTGGTACAGAATAATTGATAATCGATTTGATTGGTACAGTGCCAAACCATATGAAAATAAGCGGTACGGATATGGTAATTGAGCATTAACACTAGTAATTGCCATACCTACCACGTATCTTAAATAATACATATGTATATTCTTATATTTTTCATAATATTTATTTATTACATAACAACGAACTTCTAATATGTAATAATTTAATAAAATACCTAGGAAAATACTATTACGATATAAGATTGAATGCAATTTTTATCATATATCTTAGAAATAGTATAATTAGTATGATACTTTAGTTCATCCGTAATGTTTTCTTGCATGTTTGACTACGGAATATAAGATGGATAAATAATAATATAATAACACAAAAATCAATTTCAATATTTAATATTTAAATGTGAAATATTGTAAATAAAAAGATCTCATACTAGTAAACGACAAAAACTAATTACCGACCTCTACCAACCATTACGAACCATAAACCGAACTATTGGTAACCGATTTTTTTGGAAAGCAACCGATGTAGCCAGTGCAGTCCTTGATGGTAACACGATAGGCATATGTAACTTTGAAACAAAGAGAAAAGAAAGTTTTATAACAGGCTAGTGAGGAACTATATTCCAGACACATGTACTTCGAATAAAAGTCCACTACACTCTTTTTGAAATTTTTTGAAGGCACACCTAAACTTTTGAGCTTTGAGGATATGCGTTTTTATAATTAGATATCTATTTGAAAAGTTTGTTTAGACAATGTTATTTTGTTGAAAGTAATATGTAAAGTGAAAACTAATTTCAATGATTAAAATTTTAATGTAATAATTTGGACTTATTAACATTTATAAAAGAGTTTACAATGAATGGAAAGCAGGGTATTTATGCTCTTTAATTAATTAATCACGATTCTTTTTTTTTGAGTCAAGAAAAAAAAATGTTGTTTACTTACAGTAAATTGAATATGATTTACCGTGGGTACAGAAACATGAAAACTTAAGTAAGCTTTCTGGTCTCCTCGGATAGATTGGTTAATACGTTTTATTGTGTGCTTAATTAATAATGAACTTTAGACCATCAGTGTCAAAGGTGAAAAGAAAAGACAATGATGATATAAATGAAGTAAAAGCGAGTTAAATGCACAAATATAAAAAGTAACTGGCCAGTCCATTTATACATGCATCATTAACTTTTATTTTATTTTATTTTATTTTATTTTAGTGTTGTTTTTTACATAATGCGCCCTGAGATGCTGGCATCTGAATCATGCATTCACTATTAAACAAACCGATATATGTACCTCATATGATCTCTTTGTTGCCAATGTTATGCATCACTTAACAAGACCATTTAATGTATTAAAACTGAATCAACTACAGTTGATATTTTCAGATTCATTTCATTATTGATCCATACCATATGATCATTTTTAAAATTATTTTCATCATATAATCATACGTTTCTCACATAGAATAGAATAATATGAAAGGCCACATCAGTCAGCAAATACGGTGGAGAAAGTAATCGTTATTTAAAATGAGGAGTCTAAAAGTGGAGCATGACATGTGACGTGAGTGAGTGAGGAAAAAATAATAAGGTGAAGATTTCGTGCATGAAAAAAGAAATTAAGTGAATTAATATTTTGATATATAAAAAGTTATTGGTTAGGAAATACTTTTATACATAATGGACCAAGGTGGCGTATGCGCGTGACGAAAGAAAGACGTTTAAGCAAGCTATTTAAACGAGATATTTAAGAAGATTATGAAGTTAAACGGGTATTGGCTTATAGCTTTAAAAGAGAATTTAAGCGGAGTATTTTGCCCATACACAAAATCTCTAATTCTATTTATGAGAGTAACAAACTCATTATCTTATCATAGGAACTGATAGCATTTCACTTGGTGCTGAGACATTTCGAGGTCTCTACCCTGTTGAGACAATAAAGACAGTTAGAAGAATATGTGTTGAAGTGAGTTCCTTTAAATTTGCCTGTTATGTTTTGTACAAATTATGTGGAAATTTTGTTAGCGTATGTGATATGTTACTCTTTTTCTTTTTTTTCTAGGCTGAGAATGTATATAACCACTCTTTTCATTTTAAAAGAATAGTAGAACATGTGAAAGAAACATCATATGCAGAATGTGTAGCAGCATCAGCAGTAAGAAAAAACTATCCAATTGTTTATTTCTTTTATTAAGGTTTTATATTTGGCTATTGACATTAGTAATTACTTAACAATTAAGGTTCGATCTGTAAATACTGTCAGGGCTGCAGCAATTGTTATGTTCACTTCTTCTAGAAAGGCTTCAAGGTATATGCTATCTAGGACATTGGAATTTCTTTTATCGGCTACTATATGATCTGATCCCGAATATCAATCTGATTATTACACATATAGGTTGATTGCAAAATGATGACATTTTATGACACAACAAGACGAGAAACATTCACAAATCTGTAATTCTTCAAAATTCATTCTTATGGTAGCTTCTTTAGCATTTTGGCTAAAGATTTTATTTAGTTCTTTTTTTTTAATTAGACAGGTCTGTGTTTCGAGCAAGTGTTCTTGTACTTACCTTGTGTATACAAATTTGCATGTCCATGGTTCGGCAATATAATGACAGGTCTGTTATTTGTAGCAAGAGTTCTTTTTTTAAGCAATTGGACAGGTCTGTTATTTGTAATATCTGGAAGATATGAAATGGAGTTCGGCAATCTAAGGACAACAATAAACTCGCATGAAAACCTCCAGGAAATAAAGGGAGCTGTAACTGAGAGGTACAAAAAGTCGGTTCTAGAGCAATGTTGCAGAATCAGCCAATGTTAATGTATGATTTATTCATCATTGGCTTGAATAAATCATACATTGGCTTTCATATAATTCAAAGTTTCAAACTAGTCAAACTACTGTAGCTTCCAATATCTGTGCGTGGTGGCAATGGGAAAGTTGCTTACATCAACACTGAAGGAACATTGTATCCTTTATACATTTTCTCAACTTCATACATAACACAATCCACTTGTACTTTTCCTTGACAAAATTGCTTAATCAGTCGACCAGACCGTATTATTCCAATTGCTGAGCGGTTTGGGATGGACACTAATGTTGTCCTTGACAATGTAAGGCTTTGATACTACAATTACATTTTGATTTATTTTTTCAAATTGATTTGTGATATTTTGTTTGCATGGAAAGAATATATATGCTCGTGCATATACATATGAGCACCAGTACAACCTGTTGTTAGGCCTTGCTGCGAAGATGTCTGAAGAGCCCTTTAGGCTTCTGGTGAGTTTCATATATTCCTGTTACTGTAAAATGTTAGCAACCAGAGTCTTTTTTAGTCATGCGTATGATTTTCTAATCAGATTGTGGACTCCATCATTGCTTTATTCCAAGGTTATTTCACTGGTAGGGGAGAACTTGCTGACCATCAGGTATACGCTAAACCATTTTTTTTTATGCTTATCTAATTAAAAAAATGACATTGCACAATTCCTTTGTCACCAATGATTTTAAGATCAGTCAGAAATCATCACAAGAATAAATGTCATAATCAAACGCATATCTAAGGAACTTAATTCTATGCCTGTTTTGCTAAATAACACAATGTTATTTGAAAATGCAGCAAAAGTTAGCACAAATGCTATCCCGCTTGATAAAAATTGCAGAGGAATTCAATGTAGCAGTCTACATGACAAACCACAGTAACCTGAATCATATAATAACTCTTCTTAGCTAGAATATTCTGCTCTAGAATTTCATTGATGAATAAATCATACATTGGTTGTTTCAATGATGAATAAATCATACATTAGCTAGAATATTCTGCTCTAGAATTCCAATGAATAAATTATAAATTGGCTGTCATTTTAATGGGTATATTGCTTATTTTTTTATTGGGGCAATGTTGCAGGCTACTGTTTTTATTTTTTATGATGATAAAAAGGAACTACACATTTATTAAGATTGAGATTTATGAATTATTCATTGTCATTATTTTTCATTCTCTCACTTTTACCTTATGAATTATTCATTGTAGGTATTCTTTGAATTATTAGGTGCAAAACAATGAAACTGTTATTTATTAGGATTAGAGGTTATTCAAAGAATTATTAGAAGCTTGCTGTTTCACACACTCTCTCTTTATTTAATGGATCCTGAGTTCTAAATTGAAATATCAGCATATAATTTGAAATTTAGTTTTACCGTAACTTTCTGAGTAGAGTACATATATTATGATTAATTTTTGGGATATTCCCAGCTGTTTTTACCTATCTTTGGTTAATTGATCTGGATTTCAATTTTTTATCGCTGTTCTTTGTTCCATTTAGTGAGCTTATTTCATCTCTTCATGAACTGTGCTTCTGCGGAGAAGCTCCTATCTATGTATTTATCAAAACCTTCCCACTTTGATTCTTTCAGCAAACCAAATTGCTTAAGTCTGAATTTGAGGGGTGCAACAGGAATTTTGTTGTCAGTAAATTACTAGTTCATTACATATAATCCAAAGGAAAACTATAGCACACCACATACAACTAACCAACATGTTATGTTTTATTACTCTCTCTGGTTCAGGGCTTTAGGAAGTGATCAACCATGTCACCCAAGCGTTTGGAATCTTGATTCTTTCAGCATGTAACCCTTCATGGTTTATACTTTTAAGTTAGTTTTCATAATTGTAGTATATCATTGTAATTCAAATTATTTTTGATCAAAATTTTCAGGTATATTATATTTGATTGCAGTGTACTGGTGTAACACTTATATTTGGTTGTGCTATTGATATGTGTTGTTTTATTTGATTGTATTCATATTTTTATGTTTGTGTTGTGGCAAGCCTAAAAGGCTCATTTTTTTTAAAATAAAAAATGAATTTGTATCTGGTGTGTCAGCAAATCAGACACAAATTCATTGTGGATTTGCATCTATTACAGTAACAAATTGGACGCAAATGGATTGAGGAATACAATTTCCATAAGCAATTTGCATCTTATGTGCTAACCAAGCAGACGCAAATATGTACTGTATTCGCGTTTGGTTCAGGACATATTGGACGCAAATACGCAATATTTACATCGGATGAAAGTTAGATGCAATTTTTGTTTTACATTTGCGTCCATCTTATTTGCATCTGATTTGAATTAGATGCAAATGATGGAAAAAGGCAGACGCAAATAATCTGTTTTGTAGTAGTGTCAGGCCGTGTACAAGCAAAAATTTAGGGAAGGAGATGGGTTAGATGGGTAGTCCATTAGTCAAGGTAATTTATTTAAATAACCCTATAATTAATTTTAATGATTATATACCTAATATATTAATGTATAAATATAATATAAAACATAGACGAGGTCAAAGAAAAAAATCATGAAGCAAGTTAAGTGGGTTTCGTAGCTGCGAGAGATATGAAATGGAATTAGTTTTGGATTTTTGGAATCACTTTGGATTTTATATTTAAAGTCAGAATAAGTTGCCAATGAAAATCAAGGTAAGTAAACTCACTCGGATTTAATATTTAGAAATATTATTAGTAGTTAAAAATAATTATTGGATGTTTGGATGCATAAATAACTTATTATCAACTGACTGTTATTATATATATAGTAGATATAGGCTTGGTATTTTGATATTCACGCACTTTTTAGCGGATGAGACCCTATGCTCCCCACATAATAGAGGATGACCTTTTATACTGCGATATCCCGTCTTGAAGCGGGATTGGTATTATTTATGTTGATTAAAATATGTGGATGCGGGGAAACAGGTGGAGTGATCCAACTGGATTCCTCAACAATTATATTGTTTATTTTCATACATAGTGTTTTATGATGTGATAAATAATCTGTGATCGATAATTGTGTGTTCTAAATGTTTGAACGACATAAATATATTCGACTGTAAAAAGGAATTTTAGATGTATAAAAGGAAATTTATTCTTACAAACAAAAGTTGAATCCCAAATGGACTTGAAAATATGAACTTGTTTTAGTACATAAAAGAAGGAAATAAAATTATAAACGATGTTTATAAATGAAGTGAATAATTATCATTGGATATTTTAGGCACATAAATTTCAGTGTGAATTTAAAAAGGAACATGAAATCGATTCAAAGGGAAATGATGAATTTTATTCTAAGGTTCGGAATGTAAATGGAATAGAGATAAATCCTGAAGCATCTATAACTAGAAATCGACTATGTTGAATTTTATGAAACTGATTTATTTCAGGAAAGATATATGATTTTTTTAGTAAAAGTTATAATTTAAAAATTAATTATTTTAAGAAGTAAGTTTTCAGTATTTAAAGTATGGAAATAAAATTCTATGTTTTTACATATAAGTTTCGTAATAATATAATATCATCTTAATAAGTAAAAGCAACAAATAATTAAGGTTTTATAGAAAAATATTAAAGATACTATTAGGTAATATAAAATCTATGGTTTCTGGAATATTCTGGAAGATAAATGTTGAATATTTTAAGTAGAATGGAGAGTGTAATAAAAAAATGGTTATAAGTGAGGTTTATAATTTTAAATAAATTTACAATTGGAACTTGATGAGTAAATTGATATTTGTTTCTAAACCTATATTTTATAAATGGATTTTGAAGTCAAATGAAATTATATACCAAATTTTAAGTGAGTTCGGGGAACCGATCCAAGGTGGACATACAATGAATGCTATATATGATGTTGATATTAGAGATGGGTAATCTCGTCCATTTTGACGTTAAGAATGTTATTCAATTAAGGTCTGAGAGGTAATTATACCCCCAACTTGATTGATTCCATTGTTAACAAAGAAATAGAAGAGATTTGATATCGAAGATCAATGTTAATTATACTATGCGGTATTTCGGGTCGTCATAACGATGGTTTATGTAACATTCATTTTAGCCAAAGTAAGTGTTGTTTGGAAATGAAATAATGAATATTTCCTAAGTATAAAAAAATGAATAGTTTCATGAAAGAGATATCTATATAGTGATGTCTTCCAACGTTTATAGATTTATTTTCTAAGTATAGAAATTAAAGGGTTTTGTGAAATGTGGAAATGGTTCCCAAATGTTGTAAGAGGCCAAAGCAATGGGTAAAATATATGGGTAAATATATTGATAAATAGAGTTGGGAAATGGTCTGATTAATTAAATATTAATTAAAAAGGGGTTCAATGTTGCTTGGTTGAATATTGGAATGAAAGTTTGGTTGAATTTTTTTTCTTTGACTAGTTAAATAACCGATTATCGAAGTATCAACCAATTAAATATTATCATTGTCAGTACGAAAAGAATGGAATCAGATTTATTATATGAAATCCACTCCGTATAAGCACAAGTGTTGCGAATTAGATTATATAGAAGATAATCAAAGACGCAGCAAAGTGCAAGGACTTTTTTTAATCCTAGGTAGAAATTTCCTAAGATGGATTAATAGAAAATAGTGCCTTTGGTTTCGTTCACACTCAGAACGAACTAATATGGACGGATGTCCAACAGTGTATTTCCAATAATCACGTACGTTGATTTTTACAAATATACCAAATATGGTGGTTAAGAAGACAACTTCTTTAGCTTGACAACCAAAGTATATTTGCGCAAATCAATTAGTGATTTGTGGATCTGACAATGTGTCATTCAAAGTGAATGTGATGTCTCAAAAAGGTAATCGTAGCCTCAGCCCTCATCAATTGGGAAATGACTGAAATCGCGTGGGTAGAAGGCTATGTGGGTCATACCCATTAGGGCATATCATCACCTGATCTAGAGAAATCGATTTTCTTTTTTATTATATACTTCGGAATGAGTATGGTTGGAAGGCCAACAACCATGATGATGCTATATTCGGTACACTCAAGTTGAATGATTGGCTGGTTCTGTGTGGCCAAGTTGCAAGATGTTCTTGTTAAGCCCCAGTGTTTTATCTCTAGAGGACACTGATCGGAAGGTGGTTCCATAACTAGTCATGTTGGAAATCCAAACTTCAATATGAGCCATATGTTTTTAGATGTAAACAAATTATGTCGAAACGTGAAATGCAATCATTTCGGTTATATTCCTATTTTATTTGTGGATTGATAAACATTATTATCAAATCACTGGATTTTATAATAAAAATGATTTGGATATCGTAAGGTAAAAAGACATGTTATGTTTATGTGCGGTCATGTCTTACGAGAGTTCTTTTCTTTCATAGGATTTTTAAATTTAAACAAGTTGTTTAGAGTTTACTCACACTAGTCCCATGACTAACCCATAGCCTATTTTTTCTCCTAAAACTCATGGGTACCCAAATTTGTATAGGCAGTAAAGTAGTTCAGGTTCTTATGGATGCATATGGAGGAGCTTGGAGAAGGAGGCTTCACCATTAGTTATCTAGTGTTATTTCCACTGTATCAAATATATGTTGTACTATGATGATTGGTATGTGTATAAAATTATAGTTCTGTATACAAAAATGTTGTTATATATTACATTTTTTTCCACTCGATTGTGAGATTCTATGTATTGTTTCTATCTTGTTCTGTCTTTTTCTATTCTTTTCTTATAAAGATTCGTACTTTCGTGCAATTTGGGTTGAGCATGGGTTGTATTTAGTCGACTCAAAGGGTACGGATTTTCGGGCCTTTACAACAAGTGCCAACAAGAGAAAGAGTGCAATTATTATTGGAAAGAACATAAGGTTCATAAAAAGGAAAATCACTAAAAATGAAAAACCTACGTAAATGGACTTTGTCGTAGTTTAGGCTTGAATTGCTTCTTGACCAATGAAAAGATGATTTTTGACATTTTTTGAGTGTCTCATGGTCATAGGAGTGGCTGAAGATGAATCCATTGGAGTTATGTAGAGATAAGAGTTTGAAAATGAAAGTTCGAGTTTCAAATGATATGGTATGAATGAATGAATATAGTTAATAAAAATATAGGTTGAATAGGTACATTCTCTAGCCAAAAAGTTGTTTATTAACAACGTAGGAATAGGTAAGAAGATGGGAGGAAATTCGAATTTTAAACTTGAATTTAAAATTCAAAATCCTGACATGTATGTCGACATCATGTTAGGGGTATGTCAACATACCTATGTACTTTGTACTAATTTTTTCTTTTCTAACTTGTGTGTGATTATGTGATTGTATATTTGTGTGTGTGTATATATATATTATATTTCTCGAAAAGTAGAGACTACTTTTATATTACTATTTTATAAAAAACTTATTTTAAATTTTAACACCATTTTAAAACTAAATTAAATTGACCAAAATTATTTAAAAAATCAAAGCAACTGAAACTAACAATTAAAACATTAAAGCAATCAAACAATCAAAGAAAGCGAAAAAATTAAAAACTAATGTAAATGCATTCCTAGTTTAAATCCAATTTCCATCTTTGACTAGATCATGTATTACTACGAAGCGCATATTAGTCAATTCTGTGTCCGAATCATTATTGCTTGAAGATTGTCTGAACCCGAATCATACAACATTGCAGTATAGGCTCTTTTTCTCTTTTTTGAATGAATCATTGCTTGGTGATACTTTTGTTTTTTTTGATATGGACATAACCATTGTAAATTTCTACCTTATCACAGTTGTAGCATATGATCTCATTTTGACTGATATTTTCATTTCGTTGATTTCTATTATTATTTCTTTTGGAATTATTCGTATCTTCCTATGTTTCAGGTATTCTTTTGAAGTTCCTTTTCATCGGTTCTATCTCTTCGTCTTAATTTGAAGAGTTATATCCATCTATAATTACGTTGAATGCTATCGACTTCTCTTCAACTTCTTTTACTTCTCTCATGCGCTACATTTGTGCTTCAAATACATAAATGCCAATTAATTCTTCAATTTTTAGAGTACTAATAACATAAGCTTCTTCAATTGTTAAAGTTTTATGATCCCAATCAAGATTAAGTGAATTAAAAAAAATAACTTGATCATCTTCAGGAATTTTTCACCTGTTGCAATAAGAGAATGCACTATATCTTGAAATCTATTATACATGTTGTATGCTAATTCATTTGGATTAATTTAAATAATTGAAACTAATTAGTTAACATGGAAATTTTAATTTGCTTAACTTTACTAGTACCTTCATAAGTAACTTGCAAAGTTCTTCAAATTTCATATGTAGACTTATAGATTGGTACTCTATTAAACTCATTCTTATCTAATAAACAAAATAATATATTCATGATCTTAGAATTATTTTGTGCAACTGCCTTTTGATTAGCAGTCCATTGTGCATAATCAGTCTCAGGTTCTGTATACTTTGTATGTATAACAATCCAAATATCTAATCCTAATTACTGTAAATAAATTTTCGTCTTACATTCCCAATAAATGTAATTACTGTCATTAAAAAGTGGTGGTTAGGCAATAGGCTGACCCTTTACAAATGAACATATGATAGTGTTGACATTTCCATTATTGGTAGGCACTTAAAAAACTTTTCAAAAGTCAAATTATGAAATTTAAAAAAATAATGCTCTGATACCAAATGAAAGTGATGCAGATTAAGGATTTCAATGCTAGATTAACACTAGAGGAGGGTGAATAATGTTTACGTAAATTTATGAATCATCTAGAAATATTTTCCAAATTGATTATTAATATATGTATAATGATTGCAAAATCAAATAAAGAAATAAATAACAAGTAAAGTAAATGCAGAAAAGCGAAGGACGCATCAGATTTTTATACTGCCTTGGAGTTATCCTACATCCAGTTATGCGATGCATGCAATCTTTAATCTCTATTCATTCAATTACACTCCTTGATTCCAACCCCACAAGGAAACACTCTCCATATACTCAAACCTTTGGGCAACCCAACATGATTCACAGATCACAAGTCACACCCAACTTGATTTTTGAGTAGACAAGTATACCTAATTGCTTTTTACTGGGTACAACCAAACACAAATAGATTCTAGGCTACCTAGTTATTCCCGTAAGACCTTTTGATTTGTTTGTGCAAAGAATACAGAATTGGATCTTTCGATTTTGATTACGGTTGATCTTATAACTGTGAATTGTACTTTGATCCTAGATTCCAGGCTACCTAGTTATTCCCGTAAGACCTTTTGATTTGTTTGTACAAAGAATATAGAATTGGGTTTTTCGGTTTTGATTACGGTTGATCTTATAACTGTGAATTATACTTTGATCTTGGTCCAATGGAGAGAGTTTTATGTCGAATCAAATCTGAGAAGAGCTGACTTGATTTGATTTGAAAATCGATTAAGTATAAGTATAGATTTTTGTAGATTTTAAGAGAAAAGAGAAAGAGAGAGTAGTTTAAAATTCATTTTTGGGAGATGGATATATGTATGTATATATATAGGTATGAAGATAAATAACATTTAGTGAATGGTCATGGCGAATAGACACTTCTATCCAAATTTAAATTTGTAAAAATATTAGTCTATGTCAACATAAGTGGGTACCATGTCGATATACTCTAGTTCATAATGAATACTTATTTGTTAAAAAAATGTTTTGAAAATATAAACATGTATATAATTATTTGAAACTTTGTGAGATTATTTAATCATAGTAAATATATATTTTGAATGTAGTAAAGCCTAACAAACTTATTAAAACCAATTTAAAAGAATTTAAATAGAAAAAATATCTATTATCTATAATAGAAAGTAAAATAAATGAAATGCTAACGTGGAACACTTTGTTTTCATACGTATCCTACATAGCGACATTACAGCTCTCTCAGTTACTTAATTACTCAAAATTAGCGCTCTATCAAGAAAAGTACCACCCTCCTACCATCAATGTAACTACCGACAATTTTCTCGCCTCTGTTCAAAATCGAACTGCCCTCCGTTTTTATTTCTTAGAGTTGAAGATGGTATTTTGATCTACGATATTGACGCTCTTTGTTGCCACCAACGGGAGTAAGTTGACCGAGTAGTCCATCCATATTTATGTTGTATCCCAACAATCTGTTCGGTTAAAGAGTAACTGCATCCTTACTCTTCTTTACCTCTTTCCTCCGTCATCTTTGCTTACCTACCGGCATTATTCTTGGTAACCCATTTTCATACAAACTATTTATCCTGGATTTTTTAAAATTTGTTGTCATCAATATTTGAAGTTATGCTTTACCGCTGAATATTGTGCCCTTTGTGCGGAACGATTGCATCTGCATCATTTGGGCCTAATTTGATGTGTAATGAATTTCATTTTCCAAGATATTACCGTATATGATAGAACATAATTTAAATTTGCAACCTTTTCTGTAGATTTTAGACATGGTTCCTATATTTTTTTCATAATTGGATTAGGAAAATTTGGGTTCACAAGCTTATGTTGATTGTCACATTTTATCATTCTTTCATCACCTGTTCTTAGTGCTGTAAACATTTATGGTATGGTAGTATTCCATTTCGTATGTATTGCGTTAAGTAAAAAAATATCTAGCCATTCCATAATGTTATTATTAATTGTGAAAAAATCATATAAGATGAACTTTTTGTAGTTGTTTGATTACCAAAGTAGACTTTTTGTAGCAGACTGGTTAAAACTATATATACACCACATTTGATAAGGTTGACAAAAACAAACTGCGTCTTGTAGAAAAAGAAAATTACGCATGACTAATTTCAAGTTGCCTTAGTGTTTTTGTCATGTTTTTTTTCTATGTTTTTTACAAAATTTGATGTTCATTCTCTGTATTTTGAATAATAATTAAAAAAACTAATAACAACATTTTCTGGATAGGTATGCAATTATTCGGTTAACCCATAGGTGTAGCTTTTTACAACTGTAACGAAATGTAATGTCTTAAAATTTCAAATTATTCTACTCAAATCGTGGAATACAATTTCTTTAACTTTAGTATAATATAAATGTTTAAATTACATTGTCAAAGGTAAAATTAAGCTTTTTTAAAACAATTCATACCTAGAGCAGAATATCAACAGTGACTTGCACTCCCATCGAACTGTTGGATGACTTTCCAGCATTTGACACTGAGAAATTTTCCTAATCCAAAATCACCGACTCTACTACTCATGCCAACATCAATAATAACAATATAGGCTTCAAATCGATGTGAATCATTAGCATCCGATCATGGTGATTTTGACCATAATCCATTGTATTAGCAACAACAATAGCCATATTTAGTCTCTACTTTGCTTAGCATTTCATCTTATCTATATAGATATGCTTCAAAATTTGGAAGATAATACCTTTAACTGATATGTTATCATGTACGCGTAGAGGCATCAGGTAACCCAAATATATGGAACCAGTATTATGTATGTAAATTCATAAATTAGGTTAACAACTTATTCCTTAGCTTCAGGTCAAACAGATTTTTGGTTTGTGTTGTATGACGCAAATGAGTTTACATATAATGGTGAGTTAATATTTCTCACTCTGAATTTTTTCCCTTAATGAATTGCAAAATGTTAAAATGTCTAACTATAAAAGGTAAATTATAAGTTAACATCGTCAACATGTAGAATCTGAGTTGTAAACATGTATTTGAGAAGAAAAATTGGTGCTGCATCTTTAAGTAAAAGAAATATGAGCTGAAAATGGAAAATTTGTGTGAAAATGACTAATTATCTATCTTCAACCTAATTACGTAGTTAGTTATACTTATATGGACACCTTTAGGAGTTCAAAAAAGCATTGCTTTGACTGGTGCACTCATATTGCTTTATGGCAAAAAACCGCATGCAGGCATGTGTGCATGCATGTGTTTGTGTGTGAGTGTGTATATATATATACACACACACTCTATTTATCTTGATCAAGTTGTTATTGTTTAATTTCTCGCCTCTATCCTCCCTTTTGTTGCATTTTATATGTTTCTCCTAAAGGTTCATTCTCTACTCAAAAATTGTATGATTATTTGAGAGTTCAAAAATTGTAACACCCCACCTCCGCCAGGGTCACTCTTGCAAGTACACCGGCTTTGGAGGGGTGTTGGACAAGGTAAACATGCATGAAGATATCACAAGACAGAACATATAAGTAAAACAGAATAAATAAAGCAGCGGATAAAACTACTATTTCAAAACCATAGTCAACTTACGTCAAAAGTACTAAGTCATTATTTTCCAACTACTACAAGTCTAGAAGCATAAACTGAAAACTGGAAATAACATAAAGTAAACTATCCCCAAAGTAGAAGTGGTAAAGCCATAGCGAGCGCAAGCCCAAACCGTACATGAGCTATCCAGAAAGCAAGCTAAAGATCCAAGCTAGGTGCTAGCGTTCCTACCCTGAGAACCTGGGGGGGAAACGGAAGAAAAGAGGCGAAAGGAAAACAGGTCAGTCAAAAAGACCAGTAAGTCCTACCTACTATTAGTATAAAAACTAATAAAGTTAACTGGACATGTAAAATAGAGATGAAACATAGGAGGATAACTGGCATGGTGGAAAGTTAACAAGAGTGGCATCGCATATACAAGGTTAAGTTGCACCAAGTGTACTAGTATTCTAATCCATGTCAAGTATAAACAAGAAATGATCCCTTAGCCCAATGTTGGCCCAAACTCATGAGATGACCTAAATCAAGGTCCAACTACTCGGTCTAGTCGATCGGCTCCCTATAAGCCTAACTCGTCGTGTATCGGTGTCATATGGCTTAATCATGGAATGTAGTTAACTGTGCAAGGTCCACCCTAGGGTGTATCCAGCCCTAAGGTGTAAACCATAGACACAAATCAAGCACGCACAGTCTAAACCTACTGGTGCCCATGTTCAACTCCGGACTTAATGTGCATGACCATGGTCCGCCTGAACAACCGGTGCACCATTCAGCCGTCTCTTTTGGTCTCTTACAATCAGTCCAGTAATCGTGCCCCACTCTAGCCTAGTCCAGGGTATCCAGATACTCCCAAGTGGGTTACTGCTGAAAAGGACCACGTAACTAGGATTTCAAGCGGGTTAAGTGTGGTTAACCCTATCCTAACCATGTATTGAGTTGGTCAAGTGTATCCAAGCAGTTCATGACTTAACCCTATCAATTCATCGTGTTTAATTGGTTAAGTATTCAAGTAGTCCATGACTTAACCCTACCAATCCATCGTGTTTATTTGGTTAAGTATTCAAGTGGTCCATGACTTAACCCTACCATGTGGCATTAATTAACTTAATGCACCCTAACCTCTCACATTAGACTTTGTTGTTGTTACTAGTTAAGCCGGGCGGGTCCGGGTAGCTTTACACCACAACCTAGCCTAACCTCGGGTTTTAAGTGCGATGTGACCAACTACTCACATTAGGTCCTATTATTTGTAGCCACTAGTCAAGCCGGTTGGTTCCGGGTAGATTTATGCTACAAACTCAACCCAACCTCGAGTTGGCCACTTTCATGTTTTCTACATGTCATGTCCACATTCATGTTTTCAAGCATAATCACATGTCATATTTTCAAGTCATGTTTCATGTCATTTAAGTTTACCCATAACATAACCCCATCGCACGTAAGTTCGCATCAACACAAATAGATCAAAAAGGGGGAACATAATGATATGATAAGTTGGACATAAAGTGGCAAAGTCTATCACAAGTTTAACATGGTGATGTATGAGGCAAAGGTGTTCATCACAACTAGCATATGACATCAACTTAGTAAATAGGTGATAACATGGTCATAGTTAACATAGGGTGATAACTTGTGATTAGCATATAGTTCATAACATCATAGGCAAGTTAACATAAGGATCATGAGAGGATTTATGTTGCATTATGCATAACTACCAAGTTCTATGTTGCATTATGCATAACCACCAAATAAAGCTCATAACTTTCTACACAAAAATCAAGGTAAATGATACTAGGTTCATGATAGTGCCACAATCATAGATCAAAAGAGTCATACATGGATCTATGCATACAAATATAGCCCAAAGACAAGCATTATACCCAAAAGTCTCATTTTAACTTGCTACATGATCATATTAACTTCACAGTTTAAATCTAAGAGTAGAATATGGCTTACAAAGCTTGGCTATGAAGACTAGAACAAAATAAAACAAGATTGAGACGAAGCCACACTAGAAATCCCCAAATGAATATGAGCTCCAAGTTGTCTTTGAGAAATAAGAAGAAAGATCCTTGTTTTGATGAAGAAAGATGGCTCTTTTACTAGCTTAGAACACTCAAGCTTTCATGAAGAAGATGGAGGCCATGATGTGAAGGTGGAGGCCATGATTAGGAAGCATTTTGGCATAATTTAGTTGTAGGAATGATTTGTGATGATTTAGGCTAGGTATTAGGGTCCTTTTATAGAAGTTTAGGTTAGTTTAGGCCATAGGATTAACCCTAATTCAGATCTGAGCCATCAAATCACGTCACTAGCCAACAAAACAAGACCCAGGAGCCAAAACAGGTGCACCAGGCCAAACTGGCCGACCACCCAAGTCGACAGGAGTGTCGACTAGGTAGTCGACACCACCTGGGGTGTGTCGACTCCCAAGTCGACTCCCCAGTCGACTTGGGGCTGGCGAGAATTTTCCCGCCTATCCTGCTAGGGCTGAATTTGAATTCTGAATTCAAATTTGAACTGTTTTTGAACTTGAAATTTTCTGAAAACTTTGGCGGGCCATAACTTGGTCATACGGACTCCGATTTTCGAAAACTCAGACTCTATTTCACGTATATTTCCGAGACGAACGCAATGGCAGAGCCCGTTTCCCTTGATTCATATTTTAAAATTTAATTATGCCTTGATTTATGTTATAACATGTTATTCAAAATACGGGTTGTTACATTCTCCCCACCTTAAAGGATTTCGTCCCCGAAATCTTCAAGTTAGGAAGGACGTATCCTACCATCCATCATCCATCTACTCAAAACATCATCCACGAGCAGTCAATGTCCTTAAAAGATTCTAAATGTTGTATGATCATATGCGAAAGGTGTGTGTATATGTACTTATCTAATGCGAAAATCAGGCGGTTACTGATTCAGTAAACCTCCTTAATGCAAAGTATGTTAGTGAAATGAGTCCATATGTATGCAAATTCCTAACATAATTCATAATCTCTACATGAGTGCCCATAACATTCATCCATATGCAACATCCACGTGATAGCATAACAAGTTTCAACCATGAATAAGTATAAGCACTCATGCATATGCAATATGAAAGTGTGTGAGCCGATCATAGTGCCTAATGTGTATCATACATCCACGAGTATCCACTTGCAACCACTTGCAAACATCAAGCATAACATGTTTCAAAAACATGTTTCATCCAAAAGGTTTCTACCTAAGGTTCTCATGAAAAGGTTAACGAGACAATAAGATAAACATGGATAGCAAAAGAAAGATATGCTAACTAGGAAAAGAGATTGAGAATGTACCCTCAAAAAGGAATGGGTGAAGCGTGCGCATCTTCTCCTTGGTTTCCCAAGTTGCGTCCTCTTCGGCTTCACTCCACTGAACCTTTACTAACTTGACTTCTCGATTCCTAAGCTTCTTGATCTCCGTTCCCAAGACACGGATCGGAGCTCGCCTTAGGGTTGCCTCTTTCTCTACCTCCACGTCTTCAAGAATGCTAGGCTCAACTACCTCGGCTGACTCATGTAGGCACTTTTGGAGATGCGAGACATGAAAAACATTGTGCATTCCGGCCAGCTTCTCGGGCAATTCCACCTTATAAGCCATCTTCCCAATCCTCTCTATGATAGGGAAGGGTCCTACGAACCTTGGTGCCAGCTTCCCAACTGCTCCAAAACGAACCACATTTCGCAAAGGAGAAACCTTCACAAAGACCATATCTCCAACTTCAAACTCTAAGTCTGTCCTTCGCTTGTCTACATAGGATTTCTGTCTGTCTTGGGCCGTTTTCATCCACCTTCGAATCAACTCAACCTTCTCGGATGTGTCCCTTATCATGTC
The DNA here is from genome assembly GCA_030737875.1 of Allium sativum. Classification (NCBI taxonomy): domain Eukaryota; kingdom Viridiplantae; phylum Streptophyta; class Magnoliopsida; order Asparagales; family Amaryllidaceae; genus Allium; species Allium sativum. The sequence continues at coordinate 395,770,064 of CM060922.1, forward strand.
GGGCCCAAGTATAAGCTTATCCGTCGTCTCCCACCAACATGTTGGTGACTTGCACGGCCTCCCATATAAAGCTTCGAATGGTGCCATCCCTATGCTTGCTTGGTAGCTGTTATTATAAGCAAACTCTACGAGAGGAAGGTGGTCTTCCCAAGTGCCACCAAAGTCAAGAATGCATAGCCTCAACAGATCTTCTAGTACCCTATTCACCCTTTTGGTCTGGCCATCCGTCTGTGGGTGATAGGCCGTACTTAGATTCAATCGCGTACCCATCGCTTCTTGCAAACTATTCCAAAATTGGCTAGTGAAGATTGGGTCACGATCGCTGACTATGCTAGAAGGAACTCCATGCAATCGCACTATCTCTCGAAGATAAACAAATGCTAGCCATGATGCGGTCCTCTTGCTCTTCACCGGGATAAAATGGGCGCTCTTCATGAGTCTATCCACTATGACCCATATGCTAGTATTCCCCTTCCTTGATCTCGGCAATCCATCCACAAAATCCATAGAGATACTTTCCCACTTCCATAGCGGGACCTCCAATGGATGCAGTAGCCCACCGGGCTTCTTCGACTCGGCCTTTACTTGCTGGCAAACCATGCATCTAGAAACAAACTCTGCCACCTCCTTTTTCATCCCATCCCAAAAGAAAATGCGCTTCATATCCCGGTACATCTTATCCCCTCCGGGATGTATGGTCATCCTCGAGTGATGCGCCTCCTCAAGAACTTTATTTACTAAGTCTCCTACTCGTGGGATACATAGTCTTCCATCACGCCTTAGCCATCCCTTGTCATCAATAGTATATCTAGCGAGGTGACTTGACGTCTCACCCCGAATCAACTTGTCCATGATCTCGACTATCTGCGGGTCTTCCCTCTATGAAGCCCCAACTTGATCAAGAAGTGTAGGTCTAAGCTCGAGGGATGCTAACGAACCAATCATCAACCCAACAGCAGGTGCAAAATCAAAGGTTGCCAAGAACTCTAGGCTCTTCATCTCAACAAACAAGGGACTCAAAGTCAACCTTCTCCTGCTTAGCGCATCCGCCACAACATTACCCTTGCCAGGGGTATAAGCTATCTCGAAGTCATATGATGCCAAGAATTCCATCCACCTTTGCTGCCTTAGATTCAAATCTTTCTACGAGAAGAGGTACTTGAGCGACTTGTGATCACTATATAACTCAAACCTTTCGCCTAGAAGATAGTGGCGCCAGGATTTGAGTGCAAAGACGATCACCACCAACTCCAAATCATGAGTGGGATAGTTCTTCTCATGAACTTTGAGTTGCCTACCCCCAAAGCATATCACTCTCCCTTCTTGCATCAGGACAGCGCCTAATCCCGTGCCACATGCATCGGTGTACACGGTAAACAACTTCCCTCCATCGGGTAATGCTAGAACTGGAGCTGAGGTGAGGGATTTCTTGAGCCTTTGAAAAGCAAGCTCACACTCTAGGTCCCATGCAAAGACTAAGTTCTTCTTCGTTAACTTAGTAAGAGGGGCTGAAATCCTAGCGAAGTCCTTAATGAACTTCCTATAATATCCTGTCAGACCGAGAAAGCTTCTCACTTCAGTTGCATTCTTTGGAACTTTCCAGTCTTGTACCGCCACCACTTTAGCGGGATCCACAGCTATGCCCTGCTTAGAAACTATATGCCCAAGGAACCGAACTTCCTTTCTCCAGAAATGGCATTTAGAGAACTTGGCTTTCAACTGATGAGCTCTAAGCGTATCCATAACCTCCTTGAGGTGTGTAGCATGCTCTTCCACTTCCTTAGAGAAGACCAGAATATCATCCACGAAGACAACCACAAACTTGTTAAGGAACTCCCTGAACACCCTACTCATCAAATCAACAAAGTATGCGGGTGCATTAGTCAAACCGAATGGCATGACTAGCCATTCAAAGAATCCATCTGGAGTCCTAAACACATTCTTATCAATACTATCCTCAGCCACTCTAAGCTGATGGAATACGGTGGCTAGATCGAGCTGACAGAAAACAGAAGCACCAACAAGCTGGTCAAAGAGATCGTCAATCCTCGGTAACGGGTGTCTATTCTTGTTTTTCAGCTTGTTTAACTCACGATAGTCAACACATAGACGAAGCAAACCATCCGCCTTAGTAGCGAATACCACCGGAGCACCCCATTCTGAAATGCTTCTCCTAATGAAATTTTTCTCAAGCAACTCCTTGATTTGCTTGCTAAGCTCTCTTCTTTCTCGCGGGGCCATGTGCCTAACAGGAAATGAAACTGGCTTGGCATTATCAACAAGATAAATGCGGAAATCTATCTCTCGCTTAGAGGGTAACCCCTTAACCTCATCAACGACATCGGGATATTCTCGGACCACCCTTACAGATTGCAGATCATCGATGGACGAGTCAAGAGATTCAAGATAACATAACATGACGGGATCCATAGGGTTACAAGAAATTTCTAGGGTATTACCAAGGCGAGTCATGAGCCTCACCACCCTATGCTCACAATCAAGAATGGCGCCATAACTGGACAACCAATCCATGCCCAAAATCAACCCATATCCCAAAAACCCGAGAACATAAGCATTACATGTGAATTCTATGGTCAAGATAGAAATCCTCAAATCCATACAAATCATAGATAGATGGGCGGAACCCCCAATTGGATTTGAAACGCTGACGGGATCCTCAACTAGACTAGTACTTAGGTGCAAACTTTCAACAAGATCAGAAGAAATAAAGGTATGCGATGCGCCAGAATCAAATAAAGTTCGAACAGGAAAACCGGAAATATAAACAAGGCTTTCTACAGAAATACTACCTCGGTCCGGAGCTTGAGTAGTGTTGAGAGCATGCATCTGCCCTCCAGAAGGTCCTGCTCGCTGAGTCTGTCCTTGCCCCTGCCCTTGCTTCTTTGGGCAATCCTTACTGAAGTGTCCAGTCTCTCCACAATGAAAGCATTCTCCCAACTTCCTCTTCTTCTTCCTACAATCTTTGGCTATGTGTCCAACGATCCCACAGTAGTTGCACTTCCTTGTCTCCCTTGCCTTTTTGTTGTTGGCCTTGTTACCCTTGTTGTTCTTGTTGCTCTTGTTGTTCTGGTTGCTCTGATTTCCTCCCCACTTGGAGTCCGCCTTCTTGGTTTGAGTCTCATTAGGATTTACTTCTTTCTTGCTATTCTTATCATCTCCCTGAAGCAAGGCCATATCCACTAAGCTCTCAAAAGTGGCCCCCATGGGTATATGAGACATGGCTAAACCTTGTAATGGCTCATTCAATCCTCGAGCAAAGCGTAGAGCCTTCTTCTGAGGTGTGTTTACCATGTCCAAACCGAATCGAGCAAGCTGGTTGAACTTATTCACATACTCCCTCACTGTCATGTCCCCTTGCTTCAAAGATATAAACCTCTCCATTTGCAGATTCTCCTCAGCAGATGATAGAAACTTAAGCCCAAACCTCATCCTAAAGTCGGTCCAAGTTTCTATAGGCCTAGTAGCGTTGGTGACCTCCCACCAATAAGCAGCTTCCTCTTTCAATAGCCATACTGCCAACAGAACTTTTCTACGGTCTTCCACATCAAAGATGGCAAAGAGGTCTTCAGTTTCTTTTAACCAGTTTCTTGCCTCCACATAAGTCTCCGTCCCAACAAAATTCTTGCCACCCATTGCCTTAAAGTCTTTGCGAATCTTTGCGAAATCCGCTTGTGGACGCTGAGGAGGAGGAGGAGGAGGAACCTCAGGTACGGTGGGAGTGGTTATTGGGCCCGCATCGTTGGCCCTAGCTTCCAGGTACCTCCGGAACCATCCGGGTATGGGTACTCCCTCGGGAAGGTTAAGATCGACCATGCTGAAAAAGGAAAAGATAGATTTAGAACGAGGAAACAAAGGATAGTGCTAATGGCTTTTGGGGAATAGCCATTTAAAATAAACTAGACTTTTCTTGGAAAATACTTAATTGGTTTTGAAAATAGTTTTTCAAAGGTAAGTTTTAAAACTTTTGTCCGGTATAGTAAAACCTTGTGCTCTGATACCAAATGTAACACCCCACCTCCGCCAGGGTCACTCTTGCAAGTACACCGGCTTTGAAGGGGTGTTGGACAAGGTAAACATGCATGAAGATATCACAAGATAGAACATATAAGTAAAACAGAGTAAATAAAGCAGCGGATAAAACTACTATTTCAAAACCATAGTCAACTTACATAAAAAGTACTAAGTCATTATTTTCCAACTACTTCAAGTCTAGAAGCATAAACTAAAAACTGGAAATAACATAAAGTAAACCATCCCCAAAGTAGAAGTGGTAAAGCCATAGCGAGCTCAAGCCCAAACCGTACATGAGCTATCTAGAAAGCAAGCTAAAGATCCAAGCTAGGTGCTAGCGTTCCCACCCTGAGAACCTGGGGGGGAAACGGAAGAAAAGAGGCGAAAGGAAAACAGGTCAGTCAAAAAGACTGGTAAGTCCTACCTACTATTAGTATAAAAACTAATAAAGTTAACTGGACATGTAAACAGAGATGAAACATAGGAGGATAACTGGCATGATGGAAAGTTAACAAGAGTGGCATCGCATATACAAGGTTAAGTTGCACCAAGTGTACTAGTATTCTAATCCATGTCAAGTATAAACAAGAAATGATCCCTTAGCCCAATGTTGGCCCAAACTCATGAGATGACCTAAATCAAGGTCCAACTACTCGGTCTAGTCGATCGGCTCCCTATAAGCCTAACTCGTCGTGTATCGGTGTCATACGGCTTAATCATGGAATGTAGTTAACTGTGCAAGGTCCACCCTAGGGTGTATCCAGCCCTAAGGTGTAAACCACAGACACAAATCAAGCACGCACATTCAAAACCTACTGGTGCCCATGTTCAACTCCGGACTTAATGTGCACGACCATGGTCCGCCTGAACAACCGGTGCACCATTCAGCCGTCTCTTACAATCAGTCCAGTAATCGTGCCCCACCCTAGCCTAGTCCAGGGTATCCAGATACTCCCAAGTGGGTTACCGCTGAAAAGGACCACGTAACTAGGATTTCAAGCGGGTTAAGTGTGGTTAACCCTATCCTAACCATGTATTGAGTTGGTCAAGTGTATCCAAGCAGTTCATGACTTAACCCTATCAATACATCGTGCTTAATTGGTTAAGTATTCAAGTAGTCCATGACTTAACCCTACCAATCCATCGTGTTTAATTGGTTTAGTATTCAAGTGGTCCATGACTTAACCCTACCATGTGGCATTAATTAACTTAATGCACCATAACCTCTCACATTAGATTTTGTTGTGATTACTAGTTAAGCCGGGCAAGTCCGGGTAGCTTTACACCACAACCTAGTCTAACCTCGGGTTTTAAGTGCGATGTGACCAACTACTCACATTGGGTCCTATTGTTTGTAGCCACTAGTTAAGATGGTCGGTTCCGGGTAGATTTATGCTACAAACTCAACCCAACCTCGAGTTGGCCACTTTCATGTTTTCTACATGTCATGTCCACATTCATGTTTTCAAGCATAATCAAATGTCATATTTTCAAGTCATGTTTCATGTCATTTAAGATTACCCATAACGTAACCCCATCGCACGTAAGTTCGCATCAACACAAATAGATCAAAAAGGGGGAACATAATGATATGATAAGTTGGGCATAAAGTGGCAAAGTGTATCACAAGTTTAACATGGTGATGTATGAGGCAAAGGTGTTCATCACAACTAGCATATGACATCAACTTAGCAAATAGGTGATAACATGGTCATAGTTAACATAGGGTGATAACTTGTGATTAGCATATAGTTCATAACATCATAGGCAAGTTAACATAAGGATCATGAGAGGATTTATGTTGCATTATACATAACTGCCAAGTTCTATGTTGCATTATGCATAACCACCAAATAAAGCTCATAGCTTTCTACCCAAAAATCAAGGTAAATGATACTAGGTTCATGATAGTGCCACAATCATAGATCAAAAGAGTCATACATGGATCTATGCATACAAATATAGCCCAAAAACAAGCATTATACCCAAAAGTCTCATTTCAACTTGCTACATGATCATATTAACTTCATAGTTTAAATCTAAGAGTAGAATAGGGCTTACAAAGCTTGGCTATGAAGACTAGAACAAAATAAAACAAGATTGAGACGAAGCCACACTAGAAATCCCCAAATGAATATGAGCTCCAAGTTGTCTTTGAGAAATAAGAAGAAAGATCCTTGTTTTGATGAAGAAAGACGGCTCTTTTACTAGCTTAGAACACTCAAGCTTTCATGAAGAAGATGGAGGCCATGATGTGAAGGTGGAGGCCATGATTAGGAAGCATTTTGGCATAATTTAGTTGTAGGAATGATTTGTGATGATTTAGGCTAGGTATTGGGGCCCTTTTATAGAAGTTTAGGTTAGTTTAGGCCATAGGATTAACCCTAATTCAGATCTGAGCCATCAAATCACGTCACTAGCCAACAAAACAAGGCCCAGGAGCCAAAACAGGTGCACCAGGCCAAACTGGCCGACCACCCAAGTCGACAGGGGTGTCGACTTGGCAGTCGACACCACCTGGGGTGTGTCGACTCCCAAGTCGACTCCCCAGTCGACTTGGGGCTGGCGGGAATTTTCCCGCCTGTCCTGCTAGGGCTGAATTTGAATTCTGAATTCAAATTTGAACTGTTTTTGAACTTGAAATTTTATGAAAACTTTGACGGGCCATAACTTGGTCATACGGACTCCGATTTTCGAAAACTCGGACTCTATTTCGCGTATTTTTCCGAGACGAACGCAATGGCAGAGCCCGTTTCCCTTGATTCATATTTTAAAATTTAATTCTGCCTTTATTTATGTTATAACATGTTATTCAAAATACGGGTTGTTACACTTTTGTTGCATTTTATGTGTTTCTCCTAAAGGTTCATTCTCTACTCAAAAATTGTATGATTATTTGAGAGTAATAATCCCGATTATCATTTTTGGAAGGTACAAAAATATTATTTGTATAATTGAGTCATGTAATGTTGCATTTTAAATATTAAGTTATTAACTTCAATAAATCCCTCAGAACATTGGATAAGTGATGTGCATTGATAATCTACACTCATGCCTATATAAAAGTGCACGACACCATGATATAGTCGTGTAATAATATATCTTATTGTTTATGCAATGATATGCCTAAAAGTACACTTACGTGAACACATTAACGCTTTTACTGTTATGATCATTAAAATTTTATTCTCCATAAATTTTTTGACAAACCACAAAATTTAAGTGCCTCCTTTAGTGATAAAAGTTTATTAACATGGAAAACTATTTAGTTACTACGGAAGAATCTAACTTATAGAAAATTAATACAGCGTTGTAATCCATAGATGTATTATTGATAAATATAGTCATATGTGTGGTATAGGAGTTGAATGCTTTCCAAACAACGTAAAGGGGGAAATCAAAACTAAACACCTTATTCCGTGCAATTCTATTTTGACGTCATGAAAATATTAACACAATTAGAAGCCAATAGGCTTATATAAAATAAAAGAAAGAAGGATTACATGGGAGTGCGTGGGCTTGGCCATGACATAATAATATATTAAAATGTCAAAGATTGGGCCTTGGAGATCTTGGGGTCTCTTGATTGAATATGACCAACGGTTGCTGATTGGGCTAGTGCACTGAAACGAGAATTATTTTTCTCAGAATTTTAAAGGTGTTTTTGTTCAGTCCAGAATTCGAAAGGCATGTCTGCTAGCTGAATGAATACAACCATTTGAATTCTTAGTGTACGCACATTAATGACTAGGTTGTTAAACGGTCGCAACCTTTCCAATTATAACTGTTACTAATGCATGCGAGCATTCACTTCTCCTTGCTTATAAATACACTGCCCAAAACAAGACAGAAATCACCTTTCTGCTCGCAGTACTTCTTCTTCAAAGTAATCCTCTGATCTAGTTTCAGTAATCTAGTTCAGTTCATCACATCTTTGTGTGCTGGCATTACGCTGCGGAGTTGGTCCATTTTATCCTGGGAAACTAACTGCAACTACGTCAACTAGTGCATACGATGACAATATTATTTCAAGGAAACAAAATATTTATGGACTTGGACATTACTGGAAAAAGAATACTTTTGGTATATCTTTAATCTATTGCACAATTGGTTGCGCTTTCTGTGATTATTGTAAACACAGTTTGACGCGACAATTGGTGCATAATTGAAAAATACTAATTGTTGCTATTGTCTGTTTGTAATACAATTGTGTATTTACAAAAGTTCAGACAAGAATCTTGAAACAATATTTGTTGCGGATGACGCAAAACAACAACAATGATTCAGCATCGATTTAGACGGTGACAAACGCTCCGTTAGCCCTCTGCTTTCGACAGTGACTCTGTCCCATAGAGAAAGGCCAGAGAAATTCAACGGAATTAATTTCAAACGTTGGCAACAGAAAATGTTGTTTTATTTAACAACATTGAGTGTTGCCAAGTTTTTAACTGAAGAGGCTCCTATGGTAGATGAACTTGAACCTGATGCTACCAAAGTAGAGGCTCTGTGTGATGGCCCGCCCTGCACCAATCAGCATTTCCACCGAAAGTGCGTTGTACACATGCCCAACTAGCATAGAACGGTCGCCAAAGAAAGGAAAGAAGAGAATGAACTAATCAAAACTTGTAGAATGTCTCACAGCGCATGGAACAAAATATAATAATAATGTACTTGACATAAAACAGGCGAGACAGTGCATAAGCTGATAACTAAAACCAACATCAACATCAGAGTAGCGGAAGTCTAAATACAGCTTATTACAACTTTTCAAATTACTGTCTCTAACCAAAAGAAAGGAAGAGTGCACTACTAATGCCCAAAGTAGTGACCAGCAGCGACACAGGGAGAATATCTATATATGTATCATACGTGGATGCCTCCTGCTCATCTCCGGTACGGCTACTCGTGCATCACCAGCTAACCTGTCTCTAGTCTGCTCGTGAGAGCAACCAGAGTAATAAGAAGAGACATAAAACTCTGGGTCAGACAAAAAGTCTGGTATGAACGATAAGCAGCTAAACAGAACAATAACAGGTATACTAAACCATATCTGAACCTGGACCTGCAACCAAAGAGTTAGCACTACATACCGTACAATTCTCTAAGGTGCCACTGAACAGTTGGTGTAAAGATAACGGGGGTGGGGGCGTGCATGTCATAGTAATGGCAAACAAATCAACCATAGCAACCATCCTCACATATCTCACTCAGTGCGTAAAGCATACGATGTCCACCATTGTCAATCACTAGACCCATCGAAGTAGTGACGGAGATCGACTTGTACAACTACTGATACTACCAAGCTTACCACATGAAGTCATGACCAAACCTTTACAAATGACCCCACTTCATTGGTCTATAGCTCTTTAGTCGTACCTAGGCCACTGTGGCCCTGAATCCGTTCACATACTCCCTACACATAGTGATTCAAAGTTACAGACATCGACAACCCCTTAGCACATGTCCCGCAGCAAAGCCCAATCATGAAGCTCACTCAATGGTTCCCATCTGGATCCTGAGTCAAAGCTCCTCATTCAGACCTTCCTTGCATCTCGGGTTTTGGTCGAATTGGAGTTGGCCTTTAGAAGAGTCGTCACATAGAAATAGAAGTACACGCTCGGTTCGGTTCGGTCACCCATGCTCGATTCGGTTCGGGTTCATCTCCTCCATGCGGTTCGGTTCAGCTTCTCACATGTGGCTCGGTCTGGCCTGGTGGTTGAGTGCCAAGGTCCTCCTTATAGTGTCATCACTACTACAAAAGTGGGCATATTCGACATTTTTTTTATGTGGCCGTAGATCAAAAAAGCGTTGCCGTAGGCCATTTTTTCAAATAGGCAACACCAGGGGGGCGTGGCATCCGCGGCCGTTGCATTAGCCACCTAAGGCAACACTTTTGCCCATCTACGGCCACGGAAAGAAAGTGTTGCATTATAGCCATAATGCAACACTATTTGCACGTAATGCAACACTATTCAGCGTTGCCTTAAGTATTAGTTAGGGCCTGGTTTCCAGTGCCGCCACGTCAGCTTTCCACGTCAGCTGTCTACATGTCACACGACACGTCATCTCTCCATGTCAGCACTCCACGTGTCACATGCCACACCAGCTATCCACGTCAGTTGTGGGGTCCACGTGCGACGGGTAAGCAACTATATTTAATGTAATGCAACACCACTACAATATGTAATGCAACACAATTACAATGAAATGCAATATCAATAAAAGCTAACGCAACAGTAGAAGAAGGAAAATGCAACACTAATTTGATAGAAATACAATGCTTTAATTAAATATTTTGCAATACAGGTTTTGTACAAGAAACTCATCCAAAGCAATTGTTTTAATTATCCAAATATCAAAACTCAAAAATCAGCTACACCGTTTTGTTCATTGTATACAGTAAGCTCGAACTACTTCAAGAATAGGTGCACGGCATAAGGGACATTATCCTGATCCATTCCTGGCCAATTCTTTAGCGAATTCTAAACATGTACACATGTGTCCACACCTGCAAAATGTATTACTCATTTATATATATGAATCATATATATGCAGCAATCCGATTGCAATAGGAAATATATATGTATGTTATTATGTACCTATATATGAATCATATATATGCAGCAATCTGGTCTGCAAAATGTATCCCTCTGCCTTCCAGAATTAAATATGCACCTGATCAAATGATAACAAGTTATTTGATAAGTGGTGGCATCGAATGGCCATTGGCCTTCTTAGTAAAATGTTATGAACACAATTATTACAATTGACTTACTGACCATTGGCGATTGGTCACTCATGCCAGCCAACAAATAAGCAATTTCATATGGCCATTCGTCTTCTGAGCAAAAAGTTTTCAGTTTCCATATTACTGCCACGTACAGTGTGTCACTTCATATCCTATCAAGCTTCAGAAGCATATCGTCATCTACATCTTCAACTCCTAAACAAAACTCCATCGTCAAAAGTTAAAAAAAAAACAATGGAGGACTCTTCACTATGCATCACTGCCACTGTTCTTTCAGGACATTGGACTTACGAATTTGTGCATCTCACGCTTAGGCATACGCTGAAGCTTAATGAGGAGTGGACTATACGGGTTATACCCAAAAACTCTTTTCTAATAACATGCCCATCTTACAGTACGCGTTATCATGCGCTAATGTTGAAACTTTTTACAAAAATTGGAGGTGCTTTTTATGTGCAACAATGGTCTGCTGAAGAATTTGAGCCTGAACCAGCGTTCGAGGCAGAATCATGGGCCAGAGTTGTTGGCTTTCCCGAGTTCCTGAAGACAAATGTTCCTGCAATAAAAGAATTAATGACGCCAATGGGAAATGTGTGTGAAATTGACGACTGTCATTGGTCTCGAATTGACCATAGATCATTATACCTGAAAATGGAATTTTATGAAGGCATTGGCTTGGAGAATGTTTTTGCTGCTCGATTCGACAACAAGAAATACATCATTAGGGTTGAGCGCACCACACATACTCATCCTTTGACGAGGCCTGAAATTCTGTTTGTGAGCAATAGGGAGGAACCGGTGGTACCATTTTTTTGTGATCATAGGTAAATTTTACTTCCATCCACAGTTTCTTATAGTGAGACACAACCACACATGCACACACTCACATACATACATACAAGGTTATAATGCCCCACCCAAGATTCTGAAATAATAATACAAACTGGTGCTCTGTTAGTTGTACATAGATGTGGTTGTGTGGCTTGAATTTGAGACACTGTTATTGTATGGCTTGAATTTCCTTCAGATGTGGTTACATGTCAAATTGTTTAATAATTAATGTGTGTTACATGTCAAATTGTTTGATAATTAAGGCATATAAACTCGTAGGTGGATCACATTATTTGAGAATTGAATCATATAATATATTAGGTGGATCACAAAATGTTTACAGAAATAGAAGTTTGATCATATAATATATTAGGTGGATCACAAAATGTTTACAGAAATAGAATTAACATACCTATTGAAGTTTGATCATCCAAAGATCACTTTGCCCTCCACAACAAGAAATTCTGGTTTGGTCGCTGACTATACTCTTTCCTTAACAGCCACTCTGACATAGACAATGACTCTGACATGGACAATGACTCTGACATGGATGCTGGTGCTGATGCTGGTGATGATGCTGGTGATGACTGGTGATGTTTGTGGATGTTGGTTTTATTCTGCTGGTAATGATTTTTGGCTTGAAATTTTGTGAATATTTGTGAAACTTTGTGTGGTTGTGGAAGTTTGTGATGACTGGTGATGACTGATGATGGATGCTGGTGAATGTTTTTGAATGTTTGTGAATGGTACGTTGTTTTGTTTGTGAATGCTGGTGATTTTTTAAAATCTCTGCATACGTCTCTGGTGTATACTTATGATACTTGTGCATGTATACTTGTGCGTGCCTTCAGATGGCTGCCTTATGATACTTGTGCGTGCATGTATACTTGTGCGCGCGTGTATACTTGTGCGTGTCTACTTGAGCGTGTGTACTTGTGTGTGTATACTTATGATACTTGAGCTTGTATACTTGTGATACTTGTGCGTGTATACTTGTGCGTGTATACTTATGATACTTGAGCGTGTGTACTTGTGCGTGTATACTTATGATACTTGAGCTTGTATACTTGTGATACTTGAGCTTGTATACTTGTGATACTTGTGCGTGTATACTTATGATACTTGTGCGTGTATACTTGTGCGTGCGTGTATACTTGTGAGTGTATATATGCACTGCGTGTATGATGTGTATTGTAATAAAACGAAAATGCTTGAGTGCCCGCTTCAGATTTTGTCAAAATCTGCGGTAAGAGGCTTAAAATTCGGATGTCACAGCAGTGCATACACACCGCAGTGCAAATTAACCTCAAGCATACAAATTAACCATAGTGTAAGGTATGAACCTCAAGTAGTGCAAATTAACCGCAGTCCCCATTCCTTAACTAGCTCGACCACTATAATAAACCAATGTCTTTTTCATGCCAGTAGCCCGGTTCTCATGGTTTATTGCTGGGTATAATTTTCGAATAAACCTTAGCATAATCCCAAATCAATAATAAGCGCAACTAATTACTCATAAGCGAATGGGTTTTCCAAAATGTAACAAATGAACTAATTACTAATTACTCATAATCCAATCTATAATAAGCGCAACTAATTCACAGTGCAATACAAACTGAACCTGAGGGAAAAAACTGGCGATGTCGGCGCCTTGAGCAATCAAAACTAGAAAGCGTTTCAAAGCTTCATCCTTTTCGGAATAGAATTTGCTGTCGAGGAGAGGATCGATACTGACGTGAATTTAGGTTTAAATTTTTGTCAATAGTAAAAAGGGGGAAAAACGATTAGATGATAGAGAAGAAAACGATTTCATGAAGGGAGAAGATCGCGCCAAAATTTCGTCAAAAGAATGAAATGACGTGGCTGTCAATGATTGGATGATGGCTAACATTAAGATCATCAGATCCATAGATGGTTTGAACCGTTGGATTAATCTTTCATCTACGGTTGGGGTTTTTATATGTTGATAACGCGGATAGCTGAGCTGGATTATATATACGTAATGCTACGCTTTTAACTGGTGTTGCACATCAGAACACTAAAATTCCCACCGCAACAGTGCATCCACGTATAATGCAACAACATATGAATGCCGTTGCAGAAGCTCGAAGAAATCATAGCTTTCGCCACACTTTTCATGCAATGCACACAAATTAGTGTCGAATATGCCCACTTTTGTAGTAGTGCATGTTCCGATCCGATCCAACCTTCCCTGTTGTCTCTTTCATTTGCATGCCTCAGAAGATGCCAGCTCCGGTTCGGTTCGGTAGCCGATCCGATCCCACGCCTTAACTCCGATCTGATCCCTTTTTTGTCCCTCCGATCCGATCCTCTGCCCAACTCCAACTCTAAGCAAATGGAATTCCTTCTCGTCAAGTCTCCTTTAGTGTGAAGTTCCGATCTGGTTCGGTCTCTCTGCCCAGTCCACATCCGATCCGTGCCTCCTATCCCGATCCCATCCGAAACCCTACACATTTTCCTGCAACTTTTCCAGCGGTTGTTTTACGCCATTCGACAGCGTTTTCGACCAATCTAACACTTCTAGGCAATCATAAAGCATACCATACAGCCATAGCAACAGGTATAATCATCCACAAACAGCAAAACATCAATCATAGCATGTAAAACGGATCAAACATACCCAAAATCCCATATTTTCCCTTAAGCATATTCTAGCATAGTTAATGATAGGGTTATCAAAACTTAACCAAATTAACCCAAGTTTCTAAAAGAGGTCTAAAACATTATTTTCGAATTTATAAATATTTTTCCAGAATTTTATCATGTTTAATTTCATTAATCTTCACTAATTACCCTTAATCAACCGTAATTAGTGCAAAACTATGCAAATCACTCACCTTAGCCACAAATAAAACCTTTAGAACTGAAACTCTACTATTTGGGCATGAGTACCGATGCAACACAGCAGCTCTACCTCGATTCTTGTGCTAATCCGCTTTGATTTGATGTTGTTAAGCTTAATCCTTGATTAGAAAGTGATTTGGAGGTATTTTAGAGGTTGGAGGCCATTGTTAGGGTTTCTAAGAGGTAAATGGCGGCTAGAAAACTGAAATAAAATGAAAACCTAACTCATTTCAGCCTCCCCATAACCCTAATCCCGAAATGGGTTATGGGCCCATTCACTAATCACCCTACTTGGCCCGGTTAAGTAGTTTTTCACCCTCCAAACCTTATTTCAGCCATATCTCCCAAACGGTAAGTCCGTTTTTCACATGTGACCACTCTACGGAAAGGTAAACCATCATCCGAAGCCAGTGAAAGTGGTTTCAGGTCAAAACTCCTTCCCAATCAAAAGTTATAGCCAAAAAAAGATCAACTGGGGGCAAAACGGTCATTTAAAAATGGGCAAAAATCATGAACATGGGAAATGACCCCAATAGTCGTCTCCCAAAGTTACATGACCATACGACTCCGTATGCGAAAGAAATAAATATTCTACGATCCTATGATGCGTAGAATGTGGGTCGTTACACTCTCCTCCTCTTAAGAAATTTCGTCCCCGAAATTCCTTAACCCAAAACATAAAAAGGATCCCGCATGCCTACCAACCATATACAACAGTCAATCATGCAAAACAAACAAAACAAGTCTATCCTGGCATGCGGAAAAACTAAATCGAAGTTAAAATCTTACCAGGCGAAGAGTTCTGGATACGTCTCCCTAATGCTCTCCTCTGTCTCCCAAGTACAGTCATCCTCATTCTCGCCCCCACTGAACTTTGACTAACTTCACCGCTTTCCTTCGAAGTTGCTTCGTATCATTCCCAACAATACGCATAGGCTTGCAGTTCCCAACCGCCTCGGGTTCAACTTCGATATCATCCAACTGATCAGGTGAAATAGTCACATTTGGGTCGTGTACGTACTTTCTTAACTGGGAAACATGAAATACGTTGTGAACTCCTGCCATCTTCTCTAGTAATTCAACTTTATATGCCAAATTCCCAATTTGCTCAAGAACTGGGAATGGACCAACAAATCTTGGTGCTAACTTGCCTCTCCTACTAAATCGTATCACGCTCTTCAACGGAGATATCTTGACAAACACCAGGTCGCCAATGGAGAACTATTATTCTCTTCTTCTCTTATCAGCATAACTTTTCTGCCTATCTTAGGCAGCCTTCATTCACTGTTAAATGATCTTAATCTTAGCTGAAGTTTCTTTGATCACATCTGGTCCAAGCACAAACTTCTCACCAGTTTCTATCCAACATGACGGTGAGTTGCACGGTCTTCCGTACAAAGCTTCAAATGTAGCCATACCAATACTGGATTGATAACTGTTATTATATGCAAACTCTACTAGATGCAAATGGTCATCCCATGATCCACCAAAATCCAATATGCAAGCTCTCAAAAGATCTTCTAACACTCGATTCACCCTGACTGTCTGTCCGTCGGTTTGAGGATGATACGCGGTACCGAGATGTAATTCTGATCCTAACGCCTCTTGTAAGCTCTTCCAAAATCCACTAGTGAACAACGGATCTTGGTCACTCACAATGCCTTTGGGTATTCCATGAAATCTCACTACCCACTTTATATACAGTTCCACTAACTTAGCTGCCGTCCTGTTTGACTTGACGGGTATAAACCTTGCACTCTTAGTCAATCGGTCCACAATCATCCAAATGCTATCATGGCCCGATCTAGTCCTTCGTAACCCATCAATGAAATCCATTGACACTTGTTCCCATTTCCATTCTGGAATTTCTAATGGATGTAGCAAACCACTAGGCTTCTTTTGCTCAAATTTAACTAGCTGGCAGTTCATGCATTTGGATATAAACCTCCCAATGTCTCTTTTCATCCCTTCCCAGTAGTAGGTCTGCTTCATGTCTCGATACAACTTGTTACCACCGGGGTATATAGTCAGTTTTGAGTGATGACATTCTCTAAGCACTTCATCTCTCAATCCATTGACATTGGGTACAACTAGTCTTCCATTCTTTCTAAGCCATCCATCTCGATCAAGCCCATACTTGTTTATCTCTCCGTCGATTCCCATCTCTAACTTTGAGATGATTTCCAATAGGTTAGGATTGTTCCTCTAACTGGAACCAATCCTCTCAATCAAAGTGGGTCTGATCGTCAAACTTGCTAACGTTTCTGGATCCAATTCGCACTTTGGTCTGAAATCATACCCAGCGATGTACTCCAGTTGCTTCCATTCTAGAAACATAGCCCCTAAACTAGCATGTCTCCTACTCAATGCATCAGCCACCGCATTACCCTTTCCTGGTGTATATGCGATGTCGAAATCATAGGAAGCCAAGAATTCTAACCATCTTTGCTGTCGGAGATTTAGATCCTTTTGAGAGAAAAGATACTTTAGCGATTTATGATCGGTAAACAACTCGAATCTTTCTCCCAAGAGATAATGTCTCCACATCTTCAATGCAAACACGATCGCTGCCAATTACAAATCATGGGTAGGGTATCTTTTCTCATGCGGTTTCAGTTGCTGGCTTGCATAAGCTACAACCCTACCTCCTTGCATCAATACAGCACCCATCCCTGTGCCACATGCATCCGTATATACTATCATCTCTTCATTCTCCTTAGGAATGACTAACACTGGTGCACACGTCAACTTTTCTTTTAGGCTCTTGAATGCATTCTCGCACCTTTCGTCCCAGACGAAGGCTTGATTCTTCTTGGTCAACTGAGTCAACGGTGTTGCTATCTTGGAGAAGTCTTGGATAAACTTACGATAATATCCAGCTAACCCCAAGAAACTTCTTATGTTCGTTGCATTCTTGGGCATAGACCAATCTTATACCGTAGCCACCTTCGCAGGGTCCATGACAATACCATTCTCTGAAACAACATGGCCCAAGAATCTCACTTCCCTCCTCCAGAAGTGACACTTAGAGAATTTTGCTTTCAACTGGTGTTTTCTCAACACCTCCATCACTATCCTCAAATGTTCCTTGTGTTCTTCCTCTGTCCTCGAATAGACCAAAATATCATCCACAAACACAAGGAAACTTATTCAACTGATCTCTGAATACCCTATTCATAAGATCCACAAAGTATGCTGGGGAATTGGTCAGCCCGAATGGCATGACCAACCACTCATAAAATCCAGACGGCGTCCAAATGCCGTTTTAGCTATACTCTCAGCTTCCGCTCTAAGCTGATGAAAACCTGTCGTGAGATCCAACTGGGAGAATATTCTAGCGCCACTCAACTGATCAAATAGATCATCTATCCGCGATAGAGGATACTTATTCTTCCTCGTCACTTTATTCAATTCGCGGAAGTCTACACACAGACGAAGGGAACCATCCACCTTGGTAGTAAACACAACTGGTGCTCCCCATTCAGAAACAATCCTTCTGATAAATCCCTTTTTCAAAAGATCGCTGACTTGCACCCCGAGCTCTCGCTGCTCCCTTGGTGCCATACGACGAAGTGGCATCACTATAGGTCTGGCATCTTTCACTAAATCAATACGGAACTCAATCTCTCGGTGTGGTGGAAGCCCAGTCACTTCCTCGAAGACGTCCGGATACTGGAAAACCACGGGCAAACCTGACAACTCACTATGCGAGATGTCGAGGGAATTTAGAAAACTAGCCATTACCCCGTCACTAGGTAGACCACCAAACACTACCCTCCGCCCATCATCCGCTCTAACTGTCACCAAAAAGCCCTCACAGTCTACCACCACCCCGTATCTTTGGAGCTAATCGACTCCCAAAATAATGCCAAACCCAGTAAAGCCCAAAACAAAGCAATCATAACCAAACATGCATCCATGACTCGATAAGACCACATTACGACAAATCATGCTAAGGTTAGTTGAACCACCAACCGGGTTCGTCACTACTAAAGGTCTATCGACAATCTCGGACTCCAATCCCAACCTATCTACCACGTCACTAGATATGAAAGAACTGGAAGCTCCGGTATCAAACAAGACTCTAACATGAACATCATAAACAGAAAGCATACCTTGAATAACAACATTCTTTCCTTTCTCCGCCGCAGTTGGGGCATTCGACGAAGAAGGAATCGCATTAAGGGCATATGCTTTCACCACCTGCTTTTCTTTAGGGGGTTGCAGACACTTGTCCTTATGATGTCCCACTTGGCCACAGTTGAAGCACTTCCTATCCGCTGGCTTGGCCCGACACTCATTGGCATAGTGGCCCTTCTTACCACAGCTGAAGCACTCAACATCTTGCTTATTCTTTTTCTTCTGGCCATCCTTGGTCTGATTCCGCTTTCTCTTATTTTGAGAACCATTCTTGCCTCCACCGCTTGCTTGCGGCTTTGGCTCCTCTGTAGATGCGACCTCAGTCTTTGACTTAGGGTAAAGACTCTCTGACCTCAATGCTTTTCCCACAATTGATTCAAACGTCTCATCAATGTGGTTAATAAGACTTTCCCCCAAGTACTGATCTAAGCAAGTTATGAACTTCTCGTTCTTCTTCTCGGCAGTATCAATAAGAGATAACCGATACTTCGACAAAGTGTCGAATTCGGCAATATACTCCGAGACAGCTCTACCATTCTGCTTGAGTTCCAAAAATTTCTTAAACAACACTGACTTCTAAGCAGCTGGAATGAACTTATCGCTAAAGCGAACCTTAAACTGCTCCCAAGTAATCTGATCCTCGGGGGTAGCTGCCTTTATAGCATTCCACCAATTCATTGCCCGTCCTTGCAGCTGACGGGATGCTAGCTTTCTTTTCATCGCATCCTCGATACCCAAATCTTCGAAGATACGCTCGCAGCTATCCAACCAATCCTGAACATCCGTAGCCGACTCCGTTCCATGGAACGGCCTCCTACCAAGACTAGTGTAATCCTTATTCAACTTGGAGAAATCGGCCCTAGGCGCCTGCACTATTGGACCACCACCATTACCATTATTGGGAGCTGCCCTCTGCAAATCCCTAAGCATCTCTCTCATGAGGTCAGTAAACGTCATCCTCATTTCAGCAGCATTCCCATTATTGGCTCCTCTACCGGCACCTCTTGCGTATCGGCTCATCGTTCAATCTATAAAGAGAAAACGATTAACCATCTCCATAGTGGTGCTAGTGCAGTGCGACTTCATCCTTGGCTATACTAATAGTATATATACATGGCTTTTGAAAACCAAAATAATCACAAATACGCACTCTCATATACGTATACTATCTCTCCCCGATGACTTCTCTAGGTTAACTACACAACCTCGCTCTGATACCAAGTGTGATGGCCTGCCCCGCACCATCCTGCATTTCCTCCGAAAGTGCGTTGTACACATGCCCAACTAGCACAGAACGGTCGACAAAGAAAGGAAAGAAGAGAATGAACTAATCAAAACCTGTAGAATGTCTCACAGCGCATGGAACAAAATATAAAAATAATGTACTTGACATAAAACAGGCGAGATAGTGCATAAGCTGATAACTAAAACCAACATCAACATCATAGTAGCGGAAGTCTAAATACAGCTTATTACAACTTTTCAAATTACTGTCTCTAACCAAAAGAAAGGAAGAGTGCACTACTAATGCCCAAAGTAGTGACCAGCAGCGACACAAGGAGAATATTTATATATGTATCATACGTGGAAGCCTCCTGCTCGTCTCCGGTACGGCTACTCGTGCATCACCAGCTAACCTGTCTCTAGTCTACTCGTGAGAGTAACCAGAGTAATAAGAAGAGACATAAAACTCTGGGTCAGACAAAAAGTCTGGTATAAGCGATAAGCAGCTAAACAGAACAATAATAGGTATACTAAACCATACCTGAACCTGGACCTGCAACCAAAGAGTTAGCACTACATACCGTACAATTCTCTAAGGTGCCACTGAATAGTTGGTGTAAAGATAACGGGGGTGGGGGTGTGCATGTCATGGTAATGGCAAACAAATCAGCCATAGCAATCATCCTCACATCTCGTACTCAGTGCGTAAAGCATACGATGTCCACCACTGTCAATCACTAGACCCATCGAAGTAGTGACGGAGTTCGACTTGTACAACTACTGCTACTACCAAGCTTACCACATGGAGTCATGACCAAACCTTTACAAATGACCCTACTTCATTGGTCTATAGCTCTTTAGTCATACCTAGGCTACTGTGGCCCTGAGTCCGTTCACATACTCCCTACACATAGTGATTCAAAGTTACAGACATCGACAACCCCTTAGTACACGTCCCGCAGCAAAGCCCAATCATGAAGCTCACTCATTGGTTCCCATCTGGATCCTAAGTCAAAGCTCCTCATTTGGATCTTCTTTGCATCTTGGGTTTTGGTCGAATTGGAGTTGGCCTTCAGAAGAGTCATCACGTAGAAATAGAAGTACACGCTCGGTTCGGTTCGGTCACCCATGCTCGATTCAGTTCGGGTTCATCTCCTCCATGCGGTTCGGTTCAGCTTCTCACATGTGGCTCAGTCCGGTCCGGTGGTAATGTGCCAAGGTCCTCCTTATAGTTTCAAGTTCCGATCCGTTCCAACCTTCCCTGTTGTCTCTTTCGTTTGCATGTCTCAGAAGATGCCAGCTCCGGTTCGGTTCGGTAGCCGATCCGATCCCATGACTTAACTCCGATCTGATCCCCTTTTTGTCCCTCCGATCCGATCCTCTGCCCAACTCCAACTCTAAGCAAATGGCCTTCCTTCTCGCCAAGTCTCCTTTAGTGTGAAGTTCCGATCCAGTTCAGTTTCTCTACCCAGTCCACCGTCCGATCCGAGCCTCCTATCCCGATCCGATCCGAAACCCTGCACATTTTCCTGCAACTTTTCCAGCAGCTGTTTTACACCATTCGACAGCGTTTTCGACCAATCTAACACTTCTAGGCAATCACAAAGCATACTATACAGCCATAGCAACATGTACAATCATCCACAAACAACAAAACAATAATCATAGCATGTAAAACGGATCAAACATACCCAAAATCTCATATTTTCCCTTAAGCATGTTCTAGCATAGTTAATGATAGGGTTATCAAAACTTAACCAAATTAACCCAAGTTTCTAACAAAGGTCTAAAACATTATTTTCGAATTTATAAATATTTTTCCAGAATTTTATCATGTTTAATTTCGTTAATCTTCACTAATTACCCTTAATCAACCGTAATTAGTGCAAAACTATGCAAATCACTCACCTTAGCCACAAATAAAACCTTTAGAACTGAAACTCTACTGTTTTGGCGTGAATACCAATGCAACAGAGCAGCTCTACCTCGATTCTTGTGCTAATCCGCCTTGATTTGATGTTGCTAAGCTTAATCCTTAATTAGAAAGTGATTTGGAGGTGTTTTAGAGGTTGGAGGCCATTGTTAGGGTTTCTAAGAGGTCAGTGGCGGCTAGAAAAATGAAATAGAATGAAAACCTAACTCATTTCAGCCTCCCCATAACCCTAATCCCGAAATGGGTTATGGGCCCATTCACTAATCACCTTGCTTGGCCCGGTTAAGCAGTTTTTCACCCTCCAAACCTTATTTCTGCCATATCTCCCAAACGGTAAGTCCGTTTTTCACATCTGACCACTCTACGGAAAGGTAAACCATCATCCGAAGCCAATGGAAGTGGTTTCAGGCCAAAAATCCTTCCCAATCAAAAGTTATGGCCAAAACAAGATCAGCTAGGGGCAAAACGGTCATTTAAAAATCGGCAAAAAACATGAACATGGGAAATGACCCCAATAGTCGTCTTCCAAAGTTACATGATCATACGACTTCGTATGCGAAAGAAATAAATATTCTACGATCTTATGATGCATAGAATGCGGGTCGTTACACTCTGACTATTTGGAAAAACTCAGATTTCATGTGTAAAAACTATATTTTGAATGGTCTGGATGATATCCTCTACAATGTCTATTGTACTATTGCAACATCCAAGAAACTCTGGTTGGCTCTGGAAAAGAAGTACAAAATTGAAGATGCAGGCATAAAGAAATTCATTGCTGGAAAATTTCTTGACTTCAAAATGGTTGACTCAAAACGGTGATAAGTCAAGATCAAGAACTGCAACTTATCATCCTCCAACTAGAAGATGAAAAGATGACTCTTAGCGAGACTTTTCTAGTTGCCGCAACTATTGAGAAATTGCCTTCTTCTTATAAGGACTTCAAAAATTACCTTAAGTACAAGCGCAAGGAAATAACAATGGAAGATCTCATAGTTCGGCAACGCATTGAGGAAGATAACAGAAATTCTGAGAAAAAGATTTCTCAGAATATTGCTCCCAAAGAAAATGCAAAGGAAAAATGCTCCTAAGAAGTCAAAGAAATTTCTGGGTTCCTTCCACAACTGTGGGAAGAAGGGGCACAAAGCAACCGAATGTCGTGCATCCAAAAAGAAGAAGTTAGAAGCAAATATGGATGATGTTTCGAAAGGCATTTCTGATCTTGATTTATGTGAAGTAATATCAAAATGCAACATTTTTGGTAATTCAAAGGAATGATTTGTAGACACTGGAGCCACTCGACACATATGTGCTAACAAGTGGATGTTTACAACCTATCAAACTGCAACTGATGCTGAACAACTTTTTATAGGAAATTCTTCTACTTCAAAGGTCAAAGGCAAAGGAAAAGTTGCATTGAAACCGACTTCTGGAAAGGAATTGACTTCAAATGATGTTCTCCCTGTTCTAGAAATTTGAAAGAACCTAATTTTAGGATCGTTACTGAGAAAGCGTAGCTTCAAATTGACCTTTGAAGCTGGTAAATTTGTGCTTTCCAAGAATGGAGTGTATGTTGGAAGAGGATATGTGCGTGGTGGTTTGTTTAAAGCAAATGTAACTACTATTGTACCACGCACTAATATGAATGAAAGTGAATCTTCTACTTATACTGTTGAATCTTATATTATATGGCATTCTAGATTAGGGCATGTAAACTTTGATACATTGCAAAAATTGATTAATCTAGAATTTATACCAAAATGCAATATAGATTCAAACTATATATGTCATGTTTGTGCAGAAGCAAAGTTGACAAGAACCTCGTTTCATCATGTTGAACGATATACCGAACCTCTAGACTTAATACATATTGATGTATACGATTTGAAAATGTGTCAAACTAGAGGTAGAAAAATGTACTTTATTACATTCATTGATGATTGTACCAGATACTGTCATGTATATCTCCTTAAAAGTAAGGACAAAGCATTCGAAATGTTTAAATAGTATAAGGCAGAAGTTGAGAATCAACTCAAAAAGAAAATCAAATCTTTAAGAAGTGTTAGAGGATGAGAATACGATTCTCCATTGGAGGAATTATGTGCCAAGCATGGAATTATACATCAAACTACAGCTTCGTATTCACCTCAATCCAACGGTATAGCCGAACGAAAAAATAAAACTCTTAAACAAATGATGAATGGCTTACTAATTAGCTCTGGCTTGCCAGATAATTTTTAGGGAGAAGCTATTCTTTCAGCAAATCATATTTTAAATAAAATACCCTGGAAAAAAACATCTAAAATTCCTCATGAACTTTGGAAAAACAGACCACCATCCTACAAATACTTAAAAGTGTGTGGGTGTCTTGCCAAAGTAGAGGTACCAAAACCAAAGATGGTCAAAATTGGACCAAAAACTATTGATTGTGTATTCATTGGATATGCACTTAATAGTGTCGTGTATCGATTTTTGGTATACAAATCTGAAATTAATGATATTAGTGAAAATACCATCATTGAGTTGAGAAATGCTAGATTTTTCAAACATATATTTCCCTTGAAACATGGTATAGAAAATCATACACCTAAGAGACCAACGGAAGATGAAGTTCCTCATAATTCTCTTAAGAATGCTGAACAAAATAACACTCAGCAAAGTAGTGTTGAACAGCAAGTGGAGGAACCAAGAAAAAGTAAAAGGTCAAGGACTTCAAAGACCTTTGTACTGGACTTATATACATTTATGTTAGAAGATAATCCGTTGACATACAAACAAGCAATCTCTTCCAGCGATGCCCCTTACTGGAAAGAGGCAATTAACAATGAGATTGAATCCATTATGTCCAATCATACATGGAAATTAGTTGATTTACCTCAAGGATGTAAGACCTTAGGTAATAAATGGATATTTAAAAAGAAATTGAAACCTGATGGTTCAATAGACAAGTACAAAGCTTGTCTAGTCGTCCAAGGATTTAGACAAAAGGAAGACCTGGACTATTTCGATACATATTCACCAGTAACGAGGATAACGTCAATTAGAATGCTCATTGCAATTGCATCCATACATGATTTAGAAATACATCAAATGGATGTTAAAACTGCATTCTTGAATGGTGAACTAGAGGAGGAAATCTATATGAAACAACTTGAAGGACTTCTAAGCTCAGAAAATGAGAATAAAGTTTGCAAACTGGTAAAATCACTTTATGGCCTTAAGCAAGCTCCAAAACAGTGGCATGAGAAGTTTGATAATATTATGTTATCAAATGGATCATGATAAATGAATCAGATAAATGTGTGTTTGCATAAAACATACACATATTGGATATGTCATTGTTTATCCTTATGTTGATGACTTATTGATCCTAGGTAATAACAAGGCCATAATAACATCTACAAAGGATATGTTATCCTCTAGATTCGATATGAAAGACCTAGGACTGGCTGATGTGATATTGGGTGTGAAAATTCTGAGAACACCACAGGGATATGAATTATCCCAATCGCATTACATCACCAAAATACTTGAAAAAATCAAGCAATATAATGTAACTATTGCAAAATCATCAATAGATATGAACCAAAATTTGGTAAAGAACACTGGTGATGGTATCTACTAATTGGAATACTCTCGTATACTGGGAAGTATCATGTATATTATGAACTGTACTAGGCCTGATATCGCATATGCTGTATGCAAACTAAGTGGATTTACCAGCAATCCTGGTAAGCATCATAGGAAAGCAATAATCAGAGTTATAGTTTATCTAAAGTATATGTAGAGTCATGGTCTATACTATACAAACTATCCTTCCATAGTTGAAGGATAAGGTGATACAAATTGGATCAAATGATACAAAGTCTACAAGTGGATATGTGTTCACATTAGGAAATGGAGCAATTTCATGGAAATCATCCAAACAGACTTGTATCACTAGATCTACGATGGAAACAGAGTTTATTGCACTAGATAAGACTACAGAAGAAGTAGAATGGATTTGAAGCAACTTGAAAGACATTCCTAATTAGAGCAAACATATGTCTCTAATATGTATCCATTGTGATAGTCAATCAGCTATTGGAAGAGCTAATAGTACACTATACAATGGTAAATCTATGCGTATTCGTCGTAGACATAAAAAAATAAGACAACTCTCTCTAACGGGGTTATCACAATAGATTACATTCGATCTAAAGATAACTTAGCAGATCCGCTTACAAAAGGCTTGCCAAGAGAGAAAGTTCAAACCTTATCGATGGGAATGGGGCTAAGGCCTATTGACTAAAGGATTTTCTAAAATGGAAACCCCCCTAGTTGACTGGAGATCCCAAGATCTAGGTTCGAAGGGACAATGAAGTTTAAAAGAGAAACTTGATGGCACCGTTATACACAAACCATTCTTATGATAAGTCAGTGCATTATATGTTGGATAAGGATAAATATTAGTACTTTTAATGATGTCTGTATCTGAGGAATTAGAGAATACCCTTTTACATAATCACCTACGTAAGTGCAAAGGCGCCGCTTCAATGAGAATTATGAGGCCAAATTCTCTAAGCACTTATGAGACCAGGCAGGTGTTCAAGGCAAAGACGAACACATACAGAGAACGAAGGGTTATAAGAAATATTTATCATGTGTTATCTACTTTGGAATTACACAAAAGGCTTACAGTTCAAGGACAGTCTATGTATACTGATTCGCCTGTGATTCAAATAGGTAATCACTAGGAAAGTTCAAGGCCTATGTGCTACTTTAACCAATGTGATAAATGGTTCGTGAAACTAAGATCGACTGCTCATTCATGTGGGGGATTGTTGGAAATGAATGAGAAAGAGAAAGAAATTTGAGAAGAAGAA
This sequence comes from Allium sativum, assembly GCA_030737875.1. Taxonomy (NCBI): domain Eukaryota; kingdom Viridiplantae; phylum Streptophyta; class Magnoliopsida; order Asparagales; family Amaryllidaceae; genus Allium; species Allium sativum. Next base: position 395,796,702 of record CM060922.1, read on the forward strand.
GAGATAGCAACATATAAGTCCCACATCATGAAAATATAAACACAATCTCTCCTAATATATTAGAAGCCAATAAGCTTATATAAAATAAAAGAAAGAGGGAGTATATGGGGATGTGTGAGCTTGGCCATGACATAATAATACGTTAAAATGTCAAAGATTGGGCCTTTGGGTTCTTGGGGTCTCTTGATTGAATATGGCCAACGGTTGCTGATTGGGCTAGTGCACTGAAACGAGAATTTTTTTTCTAAGAATTTTAAAGGTGTGTCCATTCAGTCCAGAATGCGAAAGACTTGTTTGTTAGATGAATGAATACTTGAATTTTTAGTGTACGCACATTAATGATCAGGCTGTTAAAGGGTCGCAACCTTTCCAGTTCTGACGGTTATTAATGCGACGAACAGGCACTTCTCCTTGCCTATAAATACACTGCCCAAAACAAGACAAAAATCACCTTTATGCTCGCATTACTAATTATTCTTCAAAGTAATCCTATGATCTAGTTTCTGTACTCTACTTCAGTTCGTCACATCTTCGTTTATCGACACTACACTACGGAGTTGGTTCATTTTATCCTGGGAAACAAATTGCAACTACGTCAATTAGTGCATACGACGGTAATATTGTTTCAAGGAAATAGAATATTTCTGGACTTAGACATTACTGGAAAAAGAATACTTTTTGTATATCTTTAATCTGTTGCATAATCGGCTGCGCTTTCTGTGATTATTGTAAACACAGTTTGACGCGACAATTGTGGCATAATTGAATAATACTGATCGTTGTTGTCTGTTTGTTATATAATTGTGTATAATACACAAAAGTTCTAAGAGTATTATTGATAAATATAGTCATATGTGTGGTATAAGAGTTGAATGCTTTCCAAACAACATAAAGGGGGAAATCAAAGCTAAACACCCTGTTCCGTGCAATTCTATTTTGATGTCAATTATCTTAACTTGGGATCAACTAAAGCACCATAGTTTCCATGAAACAAAATGTGTTTAATTAAATCGAAAAAGATATAATAAATTAAAGAACGTAAGTTGGATACTAACAAATAGATTAGAAGTAGAATATGAAATAGATATGTATTATTGACACAGTTGGATCCCTTTGTGTTTTCAATTACTACTTGATGTTCGGAAGCATAACTATTTAAGCTACTCTTTGACGAGAACAAATCCTCTGTACCCAAAATCCTTTATCCCTCTATACCCAACCAATCAAGACTTATGTTTTTCATCTTTTTGCAATTAAGTCAGAGAAAGAAAAGGGCTTAATTGCAAAAATGTGGAATTCAGAAGGTTTTGATTGGTTGGATACAGAGGGATATGGGATTTTGGGTACAGGGATTTGATTTGCTCTTTGACTTAAATTTATTAAAAAAACATGAGAAGAACCTATAAGTAATTATTATAGTTATTGATTTGTAAAATTTCATTTATTGGAAGGGGTAAACTGTCAGTAGAAACAGTAAAGGAGCAACAACTCGGGACCAGTAAGTTTAAAATAATTTTCTTTAGTATATTGAAATTTAGAAATAAATAAAAGTGGAAAATAGGCATAAGGACAAACTTTGAAGAAAATTTAGCTTGAAGGACACCAAATTTTATTTTTAGGCAGAAGGACAAACTTTAAAAAAAATTAGGCTAAAAGAAAATGCTAAATATAACTAGCATTTGTGCAGTGTAAAACTGAATAATGCTAGTTACAACTAGCATTTTCGTATAGTGTAAAAAACCGAATATAATGCTAATTACATTTAGCATTTTTCTTCAGCTTAATTTTAGTTCAAAGTTTATCCTTTAGACTAAAAATAAAACTTAGTGTCCTTCAACCTAATTTTTTTGCAAAGTTTGTCTTTCTCCCTAATTACCCCTAAATAAAATGTAGAAACATAAATTTTAAATCAATAATCAACAAAAAAAGTAAGAAGTATATTGATAAAATGATTCCAAGCTAAGATCTATGCATAATGTAATAAACAATCATATAACTTGAAGATAACTTCTCTTTCATTAAAACATGATAAATGGGAGAAATGACTGAATTGAAACAGTCATTAATTTTTTCAATGAGACATGCATTACCTCTTAAACCTGATGATTGAAGCAAAGATTCCAAATATAGTAGGGAAATGAATTTTTTTTATTGAAGAAATCTCCTAGACCGTATAAATACAGCTGTTGAACATATGGACTGTGGATAAGTGTAGAATAATCAACTGAAATAGTAAATGGCAAGCAATGGTGAAGTTTAGTGGAGATAATCTAAATGGTTATAATTGGCGACTGTAAATCCCATCTTCAAAATCATGATTAACGGTCATTAATAGTAACTTTGAGTCGCAAAGGGCAGGAGATTAATTGGTTGTGATGGGATAAATTAAGATTAGTTTTATTTTCATCCTTTTTGTTCCATAACCGAATAAACCTATGAAAGGTGCGATTGGATGGATATATAAACAAAACAAGTGAATGGTACTGCGTAATTTTGTAATATGGGCTCTACTTTGACCGATAATACCTTTGACTTATATGTTATCATGTATGCATAGAGGCGTAAGGTAACTCAAATACATGCAACCAATATTGTGTATGTAAATTCGCATAATTGAAATTACTAACAGATGGATATGTCCCAAATGTGTCACTTGTTAGCGAATCTTCTTGCAGTAAACTAAATAAACACCATTCTGCATACAGTATTGGAAGGTACCATTTCTGCAAAATTTGATTATCTAATTATTGCAACTTTTTTATGTATTCATCATAGAAATTCACCACAATTGCATGTGTGATGCTGTACATTGAGTGTAGTTTATGTTTTCGATGCGGATACCCTATAGACTATAATAATGGAAGTTTACATACCCAAAAATTCAAATCGGGCTGTGGAAAGAGCTGCATATTTATATGTCTTTGAAGATTTGAAAATCGAGCAAAGAGGGGAGATTAAAAAATATCTAATTTAATTTTAGCTTTATACCTATCTAAGCTATATTTCTAAATTTGTAGCAAATGAGCATTAAAATTCAAAACTTGGTTTTTTGGGATTGGGTTTGGTGTTAATAAGCATACTAAATACAATTGCAGTCCAACTTCTACCTCAGTATTGGGTCTACTTTCCCAGATAATAGATAGTCGAGTTTATGCAATATGATGGCAGTGTTTTATAATAGATTTGATCCAATAGCAATTATGTACTATTTTTTGTTTCCTCATGGTTTTTGAGTTTAAACTTAATGGATTAGGGCTATAGACTTCCTCTTTTGATTGCCACTGAGATTATTTACTCAGTTAATCATTTTATGCAGTTTATTATGCATTATTTATAATTGGATTCATCCAAAGTTGCTAAATCAATATATGTGAACACAGATGATTACATAACATTTTTAAATTTATAGCCAGTGCCACGTGTATTACCTACCAAAAAATATGTTATAATATTAGTTCTTTTGCCAACATCACTATTTGTACAATGAAAATATAACCTCAAAATCTTAGGTACATGCTCATGCAGGGGCGAATCTAGCCATCCCCTTAAGAGGGATCAAAAATCCAGAGGGGGCAGAATGTAAAGTGCTATTAGTAAAATATGCACAAAAGGTGTTTGCCAAAATGCAAAGCGCTATTACTAAAAAAATAATTAAGGGGGGTCAGCTGACCCCTGCCACTTGAACGTAGATTCACCCCTGTGGTCATGTTTGTTGTCACTGTTTTTAATAGTAATTTAAAATTTGTAGCCAGTTTCACGTGCATTACCTACAAAAAACTATGTTAAGGATTCTATTGCGGAAATGGAGACTGATAGAGAAAAAATACGTTAGACTTCAAAGAATGCTTCATCTCATGAATCATCGAGCCACTTTAGTTAGCTATGCCAGTGAAGACAAGAGTAAACAAAAAAAAATTAAATCAAAAATCCAACTGAAGTTCTTTGTTAACTGAGTAAGTTGGGCTGTCAAATGTTGGATTGCATAGGTTAATGTTTAAACATAAGTATTATTAATATCTAAAATTTAAGCATTATAAATAATTATATAGTAAATAATATGATAATAAAATCAATTAAAACTAATTAGCAATGCTAATGGGAACTTAGGCATTAGGTTGATAATGATAGAAAATCTACGTGAATATTTTTAATGAAAACAAACTAACCAAGTTCTCAACTTTCAACAAATCTAGCAGACTGAGATCAATATGCAAGCCAAATCTTTTGAATTTATACATGGTGGTTTAACACAATTGCCCTATATAAGCAATCAAGGGATCATATTGGTTTGGTCATCTATATATAGGGGATTCATATCCCTTTCATTTTTATAGGATGAGGTGTGGTTGATTTGTATAGCTTCTGAATTTAGCATTGATGATGTATACAAGTCTTTTACCAAGCTTGACACAATGTTGAATTATAATTGGTGCAGGACATGGTTGAACCATAATAATGAAAAAGAAACTCTTTTGCTATGGAAAGTCATGCCTAATGAACTCAATACAATGGTTATCCATACAGTTACAACTAGAGGCTTAAACATTGATTGCCTTTGTGTCTTTTGTCAATAGAATAGGTAGATAATTTGAATTTATTTTCTAATTATTTCAAAAAAATTGACATATGGAAGGATCTGATGGCTAAAGTTGGAAGATCTGACGTTATGAGGGATAGTGCTGTAGAATAGGCTATCACATACGAGAGCTAATCCTCTATACCTGAAATTCTCTGTTCCCCTATTCCAAACCAATTAGGATTCCTGATTTTCACCTTTTTACGATTAAGTCAAAGAAAAAAAGAGGGCTTAATTGCAAAAATGTGGAATTTAGAGGGTGCTGATTGGTTGGGTATAGAGGGACAGACAATTTTATTTGATCACATATAAGGCCACTAGATAGAGAGCCATGCAAATTTATACAATACTTTTTGTGCTTGAGAAATTCTTAACTTTGAATTGGGGAGAGAGAGGGGGAGAGGGAGAGAGAGAGGGAGAGAGGGAGATGGAGGGAGGGAGAGGGAGAGAGAGGGAGGGAGGGAGAGGGAGAGAGGAAGGGAGGGATGGAGAGAGAGAGAGGAAGAGAGGGAGAGGGAGGGAGAGAGGAAGAGGGAGAGGGAGAGAGAAAGGGAGAGGGATAGAGGAGGGAGGGAGGGAGAGAGAGGAGGAGAGAGAGAGAGAGGGAGAGAGAGATTGTCTTTATTGGTTAGGGAATGACTCTTGTTGCTCTCAGACAATTACATTTTTCATGAAACTTGGAGAGGCTGGAAGCTTTCTACTTTAGGTCTTGAGCCTGAAATTCTGAACTTGCTCACTCTATTCTTTTATGCATGTTTTATGTTCCTTGTTCATACTTTGTTTCTTTCATATATTGATATGCCTTGTGCGTTGTTCTCTTTTTTCCTTTTTGTTAGTTCCATGCCAAAGCATAATTAAGTATGACCATTATATGTAATTTTTAGGTACATCAGTAGACTGTTAGGGGCCAATTGTGCCAACGAAAGAATATTGCAATCAAGTTTGAAAGGGAAGCATACAAACACAAACATTTAAAATAGGAACAAAATTAACACAATCAAGATGTTAATTATTTAATGCGTCAACAACATAATAGATTGACCCTCGTTGATGTCAAGGCATGTTTGTAAAATAAGAGTGGATGACACTGATGTTTTACTTCACTATTAAGTAATTGAGTTACGTATAAGGTTTAACATTGTCTAAGATAAATATAGTTTAAATCAACTGCTTATAACTATGCTTTTGTCGGAAGTGTGCTATTGTAGTGTATATGTTGTACAAATACAAATGATTTAAAAACTGTAATTATTAGTTTTTTGATGTGGTCGCTGCTAAGTTAAAAAGACACGGCGCTTGGTTATTGAGTTTTCTAATCAGATATAAAAGATATTATGAAACTGTGTATTACTCTTGACTTATCTTTTTGTTACTAATTAGTAATTTATGTATAAATTGCAGATGGGTTAGCTAAGAGGATTGCTTTCGCACATGTACTAACACAACAATTTCTGTTTCGCTGATAGACTGGTCCACTTGGTCTGCATTTTGTGCTTTGCTACACTAATCAGTGCTCAATACCCGAAGTTGTATCATGACTTGGAAAATTTGTTGTGCATTGTATTTTATGGCATGCAGACTTGCGTGCAAAATGCTAGGAGTAGCCATCCTCTATAGCAGCACCATCACCATCAGTCGACGATGCAGAGTGGGAAGTGGTATCAAAATCCAAATCAAACCAAAAAACCTACCACATCACCATCTCTGTACCAACACCCATTTATCCCAAATCAGCACTGGGAACACCTTCGTTGGTAAACCAAGACCATTAGTGCAGCAGGGCCCGATAAAGCCCATCACCATCTCTGTACCTACACCCATTTATTTTTATATCCTAACACTTGTGATGCGCCAAATGTTGGATTATATACCAAATGTTGGATTATAAACAGTTTGACCTTAAAATCTATGGTATATATTTGCTACATTATGTAAATTAATATTTAAATCATCACAGTGATGTTTATGCCTTATATTTAATGGCTCATTTTTCCATATTATCAAATTCAGTATGATTTATTGAGATACCAAACTTATCTCAAGACTTTCGTAGCTATAGTATCTGGTACCGGTTCAAAATTTTGACCTTGAATTTTAAGTTTCATTTATATATAGATAATTTAATTTAGACATTCAATTCCGTTCATGTAAATTAAATCGCACTCCTTATCAACTATTTTATATATGTAATATAGAGAACATTGGTTTGTTCAATATTCGCCCAAATATTACTTTATTTGTTATTAGAGTTGTCCCTATCTTTGTTTATGCACTTCCTCGTGCGTCACTTAGGAGTTTTTTATTTTTTTTCCAAGATTTTTTACAATTAAATAGCCTTGGTAATCTGTTGGAAGATAAAGACATACGGGTAATTATTCTCAATTGGTAGCCAAACTAAAAAGGAAAATAATGGCTTAAGCTATCATATTCAATTTAGAATTGAGCTTTATATAATTTGTCTTTTGCAATTGAGGATTAATCTTTTGGTTTGGGTTATGTTTGCATTTATGGTGATGTTGGATTGACATTCTACTGAAAATCCTGCTGGGGTAGGGGTGAGCATTTAGTTGGTTTGGTTTATCCAATGATAAATTTGTCAAACCAAAACAAAACGACTAACATTTCATTACAAGAACTGAAGTACAAACATAAATAACACAACTAGACTGGAAATTAAAATGAGTACATGAAAAGCTAAAGTAGACGACGATGTGGTAATGTGCTCAACTCCGCTGTAATAAATCCATGTATACCCTCATTAGGAAGTATCTCAACAATCTCCACATTCCGTTGATCATTGCGGAAAATCCTCATAATCTCCCATAACTCCACATTTACCGATCCCCGAACAAGCTCGTAGCAATGGGTAGCAAGCTGGTGAATATGGTCGGTCAAAAACGAGCGGCTTGAGCTACCACGCTCTACATGTCTGCGCCTAGAGGGCTGACCAGTAGGAGGATCGCCGGTAGCCATCCAGTCTCTATAATAATCAACATCGATAGCGGTGAATGAAGTAGCTGGCATGGGTGCTGGTGGAGGTGCAGGTGCAGTAGGAAGCGCAACATCAGGAATCTGGTACGCACAAGTAGGCTTACGCAAACAACCATCGAATAAAAGATCCTACTCTCGGAACCTCATCGGGGAGTTCTTCCTGAATCGTCTGTATGATCTGTCGGCGCCGGTAGCCCAGAAATCATCAGGACCATCCAAAATATCAAACACTGCACCCATTCCCCGCCAAGTGTCCTGAGTAGTCTGTCCAACTCGCGAAATGTCTGCTTCGTGTTATCCCATTTATTTTTAATCTGGGTATCTGTAAAATCCAAATTAAAAAGGGTGTTCATCGCTGCCGCGACTGTTGCATAATATTTGCTGACGCTAGAATCGCGCTCAACTAGATACTCCATACAAATATCTACAAATGCAGAGTCACGTTCCTCCATCCAGTATACAACCGGGTGTGAAGTAGCGGTAGTAGAAGTGGTAGACATCTGCGGTACCCAAAAAAAATCAGAAAAATTCGAAAAAATATATGTTGTAGAAAACTAAAAAATAAACATAAGGTATAAAAAAATACCCTTTTTGTAGCAAAAATGGCACCAAAAAAATTAGATTTTGGAGCTGTAGGAGGAAGGTTTCGGGTTTGGGTGGAAGAAATTGAGGAGGGAGCACGAATGTATAGCGTGCGAAGGGAAACGTTGGGGAATTATCCATCCAACGAATAGTTTCCCAACGTTTCCTGAACGTTTTATTTGACTGGGGAATAAAGTGCTCGCGTCCGACGCGAGCACCTTCCCCAACGTGTCATTTTATGGATGCGAACGGGGCCTAAGTGTAGTTTATGTTTTCGATGTAGATACCCCATAGACTGTAATAATGGAAGTTACATACCCATAAATTCAAATCAGACTGTGGAAGGAGTTGCATATTTATATGTCTTTGAAGATTTGAAAATCGAGCAAAGAGAGGAGATTAAAAAATATCTAATTTAATTTTAGGTCTATACCTTCTAAGCTATGTTTCTAAATTTGTAGCAAATGAGCATTAAAATTCAAAACTTTGTTTTTTGGGACTAGGTTTGGTGTTAATAAGCATACTAAATACAATTGCAGTCCAACTTCTACCCCAGTATTAGGTTTGCTTTCTTTCAGATAACAGATATTCGAGTTTATGCAACATGAAGGCAGTGTTTTATAATAGATTTGATCCAATAGCAATTATGTACTATTTTTTGTTTCCTCAATTTTTTGAGTTTAAACTTGATGGATTTAGGGCTATAGACTTCCTCTTTTGAGTGCCACTGAGATTACTTAGTTAATCATTTTATCCAGTTTATTATACATTATTTATAATTGGATTCATCCAAAGTTGCTAAATCAATATATGTGAACATGGATGATTACATAACACTTTTAAATTTATAGCCAATGCCACATGTATTATCTACCAAAAAAATATGTTATAATATTAGTTCATTTGCCAACATCACTATTTGTACAATGAAAATATAACCTTAAAATGTTGGGTTCATGCTTATATTTGTTGTCACTATTTTTAATAATAATTTAAAATTTGTAGCTAGCCAGTTTCCTACAAAAAACTATGTTAAGGATTATATTGCAAAAATGGAGACCGACAGAGAAAAAATACATCGTACTTCAAAGAACGCTTCATCTCATGAATCATCATGCCACTCTAGTTAGATATGCCAGTGAAGACAAGAGTAAACGAAAAAATTGAATCGAAGATCCAACTGAAGTTCTTTATTAACTGAGTAAGTTGGGCTGTCAAATGTTGGATTGTCAAAATTATTAACATCTAAAGTTTTAGCATTATAAATAATTATATAGTAAATAATATGATAATAAAATCAGTTAAACCTAATTAGCAATGCTAATGGGAACTTAGGCATTAGTTTGCTAATGATAGAAAAGCTAAGTGAATATCTTTAATGAAAACAAAGTAACCAAGTTCTCAATTTTCAACAAATCTAGTCAACTGAGATCAACAGGCAAGCCAAAGCTTTTGAATTTATACATGGTGGTTTAACACAATTGCCCTATATAAGCAATCAGGGGATCATATTGGTTTGGTCATTTATATATAGGGGATTCATATCCCTTTCATTTTCTTAGGATGGTGTGTGATGGACTGCTATAGCTTCTGCATTTAGCATTGATGATGTGTACAAGTCTTTTACCAAGCTTGACACAATATATGTTGAATTATAATCGGTGCAGGACATGGTTGAACCATAATAATGAAAAAGAAACTCTTTTGCTATGGAAAGTCATGCCTAATGAACTCAATACAAAGGTTATCCATACAGTTACAGCTAGAGGCTTAAACATTGATTGCTTTTGTGTCTTTTGTCACGTAGAATAGACAGATAATTTGAATTTATTTTCTAATTGTTTCAAAAAAAATTGACATTTGGAAGGATATGGTGGCTAAAGTTGGAAGGTCTGACGATATGAGGGATAGTGCTGCTGAATAGGCTATCACATGTAAGGCCATTAGATGGAGAGCCATGCAAATTTATACAATACTATTTGTGCTAGAGAAATTCTTAACTTTGATTTGGGGGAGGGGGGAGGGAGGAATGCAATTGTCTTTATTGGTTAGGGAACGACTCTTATTACTATCAGGCAATTACATTTTCCATGAAACCTGGAGAGGCTGAAAGCTTTCTACTTTAGGTTTTGAGCCTGAAATTCTGAACTTGCTCACTCTATTTATTTATGCATGTTTTATGTTCCTTGTTCATACTTTGTTTCTTTCATATATTGATATGGCTTATGCGTTGTTCTCTTTTTCCCTTTTTGTTAGTTCTATGCCAAAGCATAATTAATTTAGTATGATCCATGTTTTGTAATTTTATGGGTACATGATCAGTAGACTGTTAGGGGCCAATTGTGCCAACAAAAGACTATCGCAATCAAGTTTAAAAGGGAAGCATACAAGCATACAAACATTTAAAATAGGAACAAAAGTAACACAATCAAGATGTTAATTATTTAACGTGTCAACAATGTAATAGATTGACCCTTGTTGATGTCAAGGCGTATTTGTAAAATAAGAGTGGATGACACTGATGTTTTACTTCACTATTAAGTAATTGAGTTACGTTTAAGGTTTAACATTGTCTAAGACAAATATAGTTTAAATCAATTGCTTATAATTATGCTTTTGTCGAAAGGGTGCTATTGTAGTGTATATGTTGTACAAATACAAATGACTTAAAAACTGTAATTATTAGTTTTTTGATGTGGTCGCTGCTAAGTTAAAAAGATACGATGCTTGGTTATTGAGTTTTCTAATCAAATAGAAAGTATATTATTAATAACTGTGTATTACTCTTGACTTATCTTTTCGTCACTAATTAGTAATTTATGTATAAATTGCAGATGGGTTAGCTAAGAGGATTGCTTTCGCACATGTACTAACACCATAGTTTTAATAACCCAGCCGTGAATCAAACCGTGAGGACTCGGGGTCCAAGGTTTTGAAGGTCTGACCGGTCGATCCAACAAGAACCGCACAAGCTTGTTAATAGTGAAAATGTGAATAATCAAGTCTTATATGTACATAAACAAATGAATAATAAAATTTGAAAGTCATATATATATTCACTAACATTAATAAATTGCATGTTATAATTAAACAGCAACAACACAAACACGCACACATATTTTTTAGAACGAAGTGGTAAAGTTTACGGTTTAGATATTGGAACAGTTTTGATTTTTTTAAATATTTTAGTTGTTATTTTCAAAACAATACAAAAGATGAAATAATCAAAGAGAATTACACAATGAGAAGTAGGAAAAAAACAAAAAACTGTGGTTTAACCATGTAAATTTGAAGGTTGGACCGCGGGTTTGAAGATCGGACCAGGGTTCATGCATGAATTTGGTCTAATTGAGTTCCGCGCCGTAATGATCCAAGATTCAGGGTTATTCGAGGTCAGACCGCGGCAGGGTCGGGTTATGAAAACACTGACTAACACAACAATTTCTATTACACTCGTAGACTGGTCCACTTGGTCTGCATTTTGTGCATTGCTACACTAATCAGTGCTCAATACTCGAAGTTGTATCGGGACCAAGCAAATTTGTTGTGCATTGTATTTTATGGCATGCAGACTTGCGTGCAAAAGGCCAGGATTACCCATCCTCTACAGCAACACATTCACTATTAGCAAACGATGCATGTTGAGTGTATTGTGTTGTTTGTATAAAATTGTAAATATGTTTTGTATAAATGTGTTGTACACGGTTTTTCCTTTCATGTTTGTTTTGTATTTGGGCCTTTGTATTGGGCTTTGTATTTTCTGGTCTGTATATAGTTTGGGGATAACCTTGTAAACATTTTCATTCGGTTCTGAAATAAGATTTGCTTCACTTAGATATTAATGGGGTTTCTCATGGTATCAGAGCGAATCAAGATCCAAACCGATCGAATCAAAATCCAAACCTAATTCTCTTCTTTTTTTTCTTCAATTTTCATCTAAAATGAATGAATCGGAGAATTCTTCTTTCAATTTTGCTCCACAACAAAGCAACGTCGTAATCAATTACAACTATCCATATTTCCTAACTGATGGAGATACCTCGACAGCTCCAATTGTCAATTACGTTTTTAATGGAAGCAATTTCGTCAACTGGAGCAGGGCGATAAGGATGGCGCTGATTGCTCGAAATAAATTAGGGTTTGTTGATGGAACCCTAGCAAAACCCGAGGTAACTTCTTCTGATTATCAAAAGCGGATTCGAAATGATTACGTAGTTATGAATTGGATATCGAACTCTATTGATAAATCAATATCTGAAAGCTTTATTTTCTGTGATTCATCTCGACAATTTGGACGGAAATTCTTGAAAGATATGGTAAAACAAACGTTCCACAATTGTATGATTTGCATCGTCAACTGATGTTAATTGAACAAGGAGATTTATCGATTTCTGAGTATTATTGTAAGATGGAGAGGGTTTGGGATGATTTACAACTAATTGATGGATTTCCTGATTGCACTTGCGGAGTAATGATTTAAAGAAGTTAATTGAAGGAGATCAAAGAATGAAGCTAATTCAATTCTTATCTCATCTAAATAAAAGTTATGGCCAAGTCAGAATCAATTTGCTTAGTTCAGATCCTCTACCAACTATCAATCGAGCTTACAATATTCTACAACAGGTTTAGAGACAGAATCTGAATGGAATTAATAGTGTTTCTATTGAGACAAGTGCCTTCCAAGTACAATCTGCAAAGCAAAATTCTGGAAAACGAGACTTCAAGAAACTCAAAAATGATTTGAATTGTGAGAATTGCAAGATGAAAGGCCATACCATTGATCAATGTTTTAAAATGATAGGATATCCAGATTGGTTTCACAAAGGAAAAAATATCAAGTCAACGAATAAAATGGTGGCAAATGCATCTGGATCTGGAATTTTGGGAAATGCTCCTCTGCAGGGTGGTAAAAAGAACAGCAGTTCAGGAAATCAGCTTGATCAGAAAGTGGTTGCTGAAGTTTACAAAGCCATAGTACACATGATGCAGCAGGATTCTCCTTCTTCTGATCCTTTGTCACAGAATTACACTGCAGTGAACTTTGCAGGTATTATTGCTTCCAATGTTGATCATGATGCAAATACTACTTCTCATAATAATTGGATCATAGACTCTGGAGCATCTGACCATATGGCATATGATTTTAAATGTTTTGCTTCATTTCAAATACTAAAACATCCTTTAAATGTTATTTTGCCTGATGGAACTGTTAAAATTGTTACAAAAACTGGAACAATTCATTTAACACCTCAAATAACTCTCGAAAATGTTCTATACATTCCTGATTTCAAGCATAATCTCTTATCCATTGGAAAGTTATTTGATCATAATAATCTTGTGGTCTGTATTGATCAAACAAAATGTTTGTTTTAGGACCTACACTCTAAAAAGTGCAAGGATCTGGAAAAAGAGAAGCTGGATTATACAAATTTAATGAAGGGAATTTAAATTCTTGTCCTAGTACTTCTTTTTCTTATCCTTCAGCTTTATCTACCATTGAAAATTCAGGAAGTATATTAGCAAACAATTCCACTTCTGTACCTAGTTTTAATATTCTTCATGCAAGACTAGGACATATGAGTGTATCTACTATGAAACATTTAGCAGTTCCATGTTCTAACAATAAAAGTGATGATTTTAGTTGTGAAGCATGCATTTTAGGTAAGCATCATAAGTTGCCATTTGTTTTGTCTTCTTCAATTGCTGATAAATCTTTTGAAATGATTCATATAGATTTATGGGGACCATATAGAACACCTACATTGACTGGTGCAAGTTATTTTTTAACCATTTTAGATGATTATAGTAGAACTACATGGGTTTATCTCTTACATATCAAACATCAAGTTTACAAAATAATCTCAGATATTCTGGCTTATGTTGATACTCAATTTGCTAGCAAGGTTAAAATAATCAGAAGTGAAAATGGAATAGAGATACTAAATGAATCATGTAGTAATTTGTTTGCTCAAAAAGGATTCATACATCAGAGAAGTGTACCAGGTGTTCCTCAACAAAATGGAAGGGTAGAAAGAAAACACAAACACCTTTTAGAAACTGCCAGGTCAATAAAAATATATGCTAATTTTGCCTTTTTAGTTTTGGGGTGAATGTATTCTGGCAGCTGCATATTTAATTAACTTGATGCCTAGTGCGGTACTTTAGTGGAAAACACCATATGAAAAATTAATGGGAAAGGAGCCTGATTATGGTCATCTTAGAGTAATTGATTGTCTATGTTATGTTGCAATTAAAACATCTAACAAGTTTGCACCAAGAGCGAGGAGATGTGTGATGATTGGATATCTTTATGCTGAAAAAGGATACAAATTATATGATTTGGATGAGCATAAGACTATTATTAGCAGAGATGTGATTTTTGAAGAATCTATTTTTCCTTACCAAAATACAAATTCCTTTCCATACACAAAAACTCAACCTTCTCAAACTCAATCTCCTCAAATTCAAATTTTAATTCCTGATGAACAAATTTGTGGATCAAATTCAAATATTCCTTCTTCACAAAATCTTCCTACAGATGAAAATATAATTCCAGAAAACCATTCTACCTCCACTCAATCTCATCAACATCATTCTAATACTAATGAACATACTGAACATGTTATTTCTGCAATTCCTCCTCAAAGAAAATCAACTAAACCAACAAAATTACCTTCCAGATTTAAAGATTTTGAAATCAGTATGTTAAACCATTATCTACACCACATGACTCATCAGCTACATCTATGAGTTTTAATGTGTTCTTAGAACCATCATTGTCTCATCTGAATTCTGAAGCTTTGACAAACCTCAACAAAATGCTATCTACAAAAGAGCCTGCCTCATATAATCAAGCAAACGAAGACCCTAGATGGGTAGCAGCAATGCAACAAGAAATTGAAGCAATGGAGAAGAATAATACTTGGGAATTGGTGGAGTTTCCATCTGACAGATATGCAATAGGAAGCAAATGGGTATATAAGACCAAGTTTTTGGAGAATGGAGATGTTGAAAGGTGTAAAGCCAGAATTGTAGCAAGAGGAGACAAGCAGATTAAAGGTAAAGATTTTAAATATACTTTCAGTCTGGTCGCTAGATTTACAACAGTAAGAATTGTAATTGCTTTAGCAGCAGCTCATGATTGGCATTTACATCAATTGGATATAAATAATGCTTTTCTGCATGGTTTTATTGATGAAGAATTATATATGAAACCCCCTCCTGGTTACACTAAAGCAAAGCCTGGACAAGTTTGCAAATTAAAAAAATCAATTTATGGACTTAAGCAGGCTGCTAGACAGTGGAGTAAAGAGCTTAAGAATTTTCTTCTTCAAATTGGTTTTGTTCAGTCTAAGCAGGATTGCTCATTATTAAGTAGAACTGATCAACATGACTTTACTGTTATAGTGTGCTATGTAGATGATTTACTTGTTACTGGTTCAAGTATTCAGATTATTTTAAAGATAAAGAAGCAATTGCATCATGCATTTACCATCAAAGATTTAGGGGAACTCACATTTTTTCTTGGAATTGAAGTTAGTAGAGCAAATAGACACTACACCAAAACAGGTGATTCCCAACGAGTATAACCGTCGCAAACAATTTCAGCAACGCTTATTAGTGTTGCTATGAGGGCGTGGCAATTTATTTCCAACGCATATAAGCGTTGGCAGATTTTCTCTCCCAACGCTTATAAGTGTTGGTATATTTTCGGTTGCAACACTTATTAGCATTGGTCTATTTTCTCTCCCAACGCTTATAAGCGTTGGTATATTTTCGGTTGCAGCGCTTATTAGCATTGGTATATTTTCAGTTGCAACGCTTATACATGTTGCAAGTGTTAATTCACAACAAATATAAATGATAATAGCAACAAGTAAATCTCATATTCTAATATTAATAGTCAATTAGTAACTAACATGATTATAATATAGAAGATGTTTAATATGAATCTATAACAAATATTATTCTCAATTTAAAAAGTATAACTCAATGAATATCCTTAGACAACATTCATAATCAAGTAACGACATAGAATATCAGTTAACAACAGACAAGTACAATACATAATTTAAGTTACTAAATTCAATATATAATTAAGTTGCTAAATTCAATACACAAACGAAATTCTACATATACCAAATACAAAACTCCGGCCATATAACTAAACCTCCATCTGAACTACGATCCATTTTCCTCTTTTCTTCCGCTACCTCTAGAAGTGCCTGTATTCATTCATTGAAATTTTCGGTTCCTTGTTAAAAACAAAAAAAACATAAGTATTATACTAATCGACACGTTATAATGATAGTAAGTGAGAAACTAAATTTATTAAAAAAGACTATACCAATACTGAATGTCAAAGTGTCATCAAGAAAATAACCTAATACACCAAAAGCATTTAAGAAAAAAGAGAGTACATAAATGAATATGGTTGGCATAGATGAATATCACTCAATATACATATAGTAACTATCTGAGCCTACAATATACCGAATTATTTGTATGCTCAATTTAAACTGAGCTTCGGCTCAGTAACTGAGCCTTGTAGGCTCAGTTTAAACTAAGCCTTTAAACTGAGCTTCGGCTCAGTTCAAACTAAGCCGAGTAGGCTCGGTAAAACCGAGCTTCAACTCAGTTTAAACTGAGCCTATAAGGTGCAGCTCTCAATCCATCTATCGTTATTCCAACTCATGAACAATCAATATCAGCAATTGTATTAGACACATCAATTTGGACACAACCCATACCAACAACATGCAGCATGAGTAATTTTATCTTTTTGGAACGGCTTAAAATAAAAATAAATGAAAGGTTTGTTTCTTTGATAATCACTTTTGTATATTAACTTTTAAAATGGTTTTAATACTTTTTGAGAAAAATCAGAATGTCTTATTTGCAAGAATTTAAATTTATTTTAGGAAATAAACAAATATATTTGTGAATTAAAGTTAAAATGACTTTAGATAAGAGTTATGTGATACATATTCTAATTTTGCTTTATATATTTCATCTTCATTATGAACAAGTGGGAAAAACTTCCCATTTCATTTTACATAGAAAATTTCAATATGTATATGCTTTACAGAGAAACAAGACATACATTAAGACCAAGCTTCCTCCACCTTACATTGCACAAAGCCCCTTTTACTTTTTTTTTTCTCATGACTTTATCCAAAAAAAATGTGTGTTTTTTTCTCATGACTTTATCCAAAAAAACATTGTGTGTTACTATTATATTTTATTCCTTCATGGTTCTGGAGGAGACCATGAAATTTGAGTTTCCAATGAATAAATGTATAATAAGTAGTTAAAAATTTGATGAGTTCAACATAGTGTAAGCAAGTATTGTTTGCCTGCCATATATGATGCCAATTAACCTTTAAATTTTGTTCGTCCAAAAATTGGAATATTTTTTATCGTTCAACATATTGTAAGCAAGTATTATTTGTCTACCATATATGATGCCAATTAGCCTTCAATTTTTATTCGTCCAAAAATTGGAATATTTTTTTATCGTTTGACGTAACTCAAGATGTACATCTACTCATGATTGCTCGGTTAAAACAAACTATAAAATGTAAAGTTTAAACGCAAAAAAAGATGGAATATGAATGATCATGTTTTACAGTTCTGCTCATTTCAAGCAATGAAAATTGACCAAAAAATTCCAGACATGAATAAAAATGAATGAGGTAGCATATTGCTTATTGAAACATGTTTCGAAGAGTGTGTTTCAAATGGAATATGTATTGCATACATGGCAGTTAAATAAATACTGGTTACTGCAGCTAACAAATGAATGATGGGAAGTTAGAAAAAAGATCAAATTATAAAATCCACACCAATAAAACTATCTATGAGAATAGAAACAAAGATAAAGTAACAAAGTACCTGATTCAACATCCATTTAAAGCCAACTACAGCTGTGCACTCATTTTTTGAAGCACTGTTACACCAATCGAGATTATAAACTTTGTCCAATGTTGTGGTTATTGCTGTCAAATTTTTCATCCTCTCTTTTACCTAGAATATCTCACCATATGAGCTAACATTATTATGGTTATTCAACAATGTCTCAAACCAGCTGTTTCCTGACCTTTGCATCGATAAAATTGCAAAGAATCTAACAGGTGTGCATTTGCATTCATTTCTAGCAATTAGAGAAAATAAGTTAAAAAAGTGGTTTATCTAAACTAATCAAGTTTTGGCTATATTTACCGATCATAGGAAGTAGGTTCTGGATAGTGGACATAAGTAACTTCAGACCGTGGAAAATTAGGCCGAAGCATGATATTTCTACTTGTTCTATTTCTATTTGCATATATTTATTCGGGTTTTTAATTTACCAACTCAAATCTGTCTTACTCGCAAAAGTGCACGAACTTCTTTTAATTTACAGTGACGTATATTCTATTAAAACCATATTTTTTTCCCTTCTCACCTCACTTAAAAATCAAAAAAATACAATGACTACTTATCTATTGAGTCGTCTTCTTTGGTAAATATTGAAGATAACAATGTTTTTTCCAAAAAAAAAAACCTATGATTTTTATATTTTAACTTGGGAATGATAAGTAGTTGTTTTATTAATGGCAAGATTGATACTTTACATGAGCAGATGAAGTGGAAAAACAGTAGGTTTATTAAGAAAGGAAAGTACTGATTACAGGATCCATCCAAATTCAAATTCCCAAAGTTTGGAAACAATCATTACTGATTAGAATAGGTAAAACAAAGAAAGTGGAGGAATAATAAGCTAGAATTCCACATTAACAGGAAGGAACATAATGCATGAAGGAAATAAGGAAAAAAATTAAATAGCTGAAAATTAAAAATATACCTTAACCTTTAACGTTATTTCCTGGTTCGTTAAAAGAGAAACAAGGCTATGACATTGCAATGAAAATGGAAACAACATTAAGGAAATTGATATGAGAACATATTGAGTGACATCTATGAGCAAAAGATGATGAATAGTGTAGCTAAACTCTTTAATAATGCTAAAGCTAAGTATAATATAATATAATATATAAGCATACTATAGCTAAACTCTTTAATAATACTACAGCTAAGTACAATATGACACAACTACTACAATACTACAACTGGAATCTTTAATAATACTTCAGCTAACATATTACAGCTGAGAACATGGCGAGCAACTTCCATGGAGCAAACCATATTTGATTCAGTAACTCTTTAGGAAACAAACATTTAAATTAATAATACTATAGCTAAATACAATTTACTGTAATATATAAGCATAGTTGTTAAATTTAGCATTAAATGTATAATTCTAATCAATATAATAATCAATTAACACAACTGCTACATTTAGCTAAATTAGTGGAATTATTAAAGTCATATCGTTGTATAAATATCACATCCTGTCACTAATATTGCAATACTGAGGCACTGCACATTGTAGTGCACATGCAAGATACGGAAATTAAGCAACTTGTTTAAAAATTAGTTAAGCTACTATAATTTTGTTTCAGATCGTATAAATTCACTCACCATATAAATTTGCACAAAATCAAGCATGAATTATCTCACCTACTATAAAAAAGATTACTCACCTCACAACAAGAAGAGGATCAAAGTTTGGCCATTATTTCTGTCAATTTCTGCTTTCCGTTGATGTTGCACTCCAAATTGCCGCTCATCTTCTTCTTCAGCCAACTTATAAAGCTTGTTTTGTTATGTATTTTACTTTCATGTTGTAAAGAAAATATTATTTCATATAAGTTTGAAAATTAAATCCAAAATTAACTGAAAATCAATTAATTTGGTCAACTATCCCTGCACATATATAAATTAATGCAATTTGCTCAACCCACTTTCCATGCACAAATACGGTCATACAGAATTAACCTACTTTCACTAGTGTCCCCTAAAACAGTTCACATACATTATTGCACAAGTATTAAGACAAAACTTTCAACAAATACTATATATATACATATATATATATATATATATATATATATTAAAGAATACAATATGTTCCTATATAACAAATTATGAGATAAGTACGTTGAATGACCGCATTAATGAACTGGAAGTTAAAGATGCAGTGTTTTACATTAAGAACAGTTTGCAACAAGGGGCCCATTGTCTACATTTTCATTAAACTTAATAATAGAGTATCTCACTACACTTATGGATAAAGGGGTTGCAGAAAGACATCTAATTCCAGTTTCAAATTTGGACATAATGATTTCTCATTTTGTTTACACGAAAAAGGTATTGATTTTCCAAAAGCTGAAATCAAAAGAGATTTCGGGATCAAAGAATTTTTTATGAATCTTATAATGCAGTTGGTCTTAAAAGTGAATAACATGAAATCAGGCATTTTTTTGGTAATGGGTGTATAGCATGAAATTGCAGTCTGGTTAATCAAACTTGAATACTGCAAATAAATAAGAAATTGCAAAGTATGATTATCATACATGAAACTACAAGGCCTGTGGATGGTGCAGGAAATACGTACGGAATTCTCTATCCATTTCCTACGCCATACCTACGCGGCGTAGGAACGACGTAGGGAAAACTGGAAACATGTAGATGGTGTAGGGAACGTGCAAAGAATTCCCTATCAATTTCCTACGCCATACCTACGCAGCGTAGGAACGGCAAAGGGAAAAGTGGAAACATGTGGATGGTGTAAGGAATGTGTAGGGAATTTCCTATTCATTTCCTACGCCATACCTACACGGCGTATGTGCCCCGTAGGGAAAACTAAAGACATGTAGATGGTGTAGGGAATGTGTAGGGAATTCTCTATCCATTTCCTACGCCATACCTACGCGACGTAGGCACGACGTACGAAAAACTGGAAACATGTGGATGGTGTAGGGAATGTATAGGAAATTATCTATCCATTTCGTACGCCATACCTACGCGGCTGGACGGCGTAGGGAATGCATAAGGAATTCCCTATCCATTTCCTACACCATATCTATGCGGCGTAGGCGTGACGTAAGGCAAATTGAAAATAAGTGCATGGTGTAGGGAATGTGTAGGGAATTCTCTATCCATTTCCTGCATTATACCTACGCGGCGTAGGTGCGGCGTAGGCAAAACTGAAAATATGTTGATGATATAGAGAATGTGTAGGGAATTCTCTACCCAGATTATATTGTAAAGAGGTTGTGATTTCCCTACGCTATACCTACCTCGAATAGTTATTAACTATTATAGTTTAAATTGAGAAAACAAGTTACAATTTCAGTAAGAGCATTCCTAGTAGTGGGGACAATTCGTGAAATGGTGAAGATACGACGTTGCTCACGCTACAACAACGTCGTGATGAGAGTGGGGAGAGAAAGAAAGTGGGGAGCATCCCCATTTCGAATTGAAAGTGGCGAGAGATAATCAGCTTTCTCTAAAAACTGAATACACCTTAAACGATTTTCATAAAACCGTTCGTATAAACAGTTTTATGAAAACGGTTTAAGGTAAATATTGGTTTTTAGAAAACCCTTTATGTTTTATACGGTTTTATAAAAACCGTATAAAACACGTATGACTTTTTTTTAAAGCAAAGTTTTAATGTTTTTTTAATATATTTGAATTTGTTTGTAAAGAAAAGAAAAATGATGTTTTAAAGAATTAAAACTAGCGTATTTTCAAGTTTTAAATTTGGTTGTTTATTGTTTTGATTATGTTTTTGTATCAAACAAGTACCGTAAAAATATTAAAATATTATTTTTATCAAACAAGTACCGTTGGTCATATTTTCAAAGTATAGTGATTTGGAAATTTTGATTTAAAATGCTAATTTAAGATTTTATAGTTCTATATATTATAAGATTTTAAACTTATATTTATAAATTTTAAATTATATGCTTTAAATTATTATTATAAGTACATATAGATTTAAATACTTATTTAAGATTTTACTTATAATTTTATTTATTTTAAACTATATAATTTAATTATATAAATATTTTAAAACTTTTATATATTAATTATATTATATTATTATTTCTTTTAAACCTATTTTTTAAACTTACATATATGTTTATAATCTATATTCTAATTAATTTTAGAATTTTATAAACTTATACATATACATTCAAAAATTATTTTCTTATATATATATTTTATAAACTTTAATAATAAACTCAAGATGGATATGTTAGATCTCGCGATTTAAATTCAAAGTTTAAAGATGTAAATTTATAAAACCATAATTGAATAACGAATGAACTCATATTAAGTTTTGGATTCAAATTGATATGACCTTTTGGTAGAGATAAATTTGAATTAGGTAAAAGTGAAATGAATTTGAATTGCGTAAATTGATGTTTAAATTGAAATTTATAATTGATAAGAAATTGAATTTGAATTGTTTTAAATTATGAATTTTGATAAGAAATGAATGTGAATTGGGTCAATTGATTTAATTTATATTTATAATCGATATGAATAGAATTCAATTTTAAGTGATTAATTAAACATGAATTGGAATATATATATAGATGTTATATGTGGAATTATTTTTTATATCGTTTGGTTTGAATTAAGAATTTGTCAGATCGATGTATAAGAATGGTTTTAAATCGTAATTTGTTTGAATGGAAAAATAAGATTTTGATTCAAAATGTAGGGGTAACAATTTTGAACTATATGACTTGAATTATACATTTTGAATTTGAACCAAATGTTGAATTCATATGAATCGATTTGATATGTTTTCTTATAAAGGTAGAAATTGATTTATTCGAATTGTTTTGAACTTGAAATTTTGCGAATATAAACCAAACCAAATCGTTATCGAAGTTAAATAGTATAGTATTAATTTATATTATATTTTGAGATCTACAGAAATGGGATCCCCAATAGCTGGAGACAAAAGATTCATATGAGAAAACATAAGTAAGCGGGCCTCCGCTTGAGCTTCCCCGAAGGACTAAATACGCAAGCGGTGGTTCGGTATCAGCTGTCTCATCTGGTCAATATCCCGCACAAACAAGAAGGCAAGCACCTGCCTGAAAAGTTCTCTAAGGCTAATATAATATAACCTAATTGGGACATAGTAGAATAAGCTAAACTTATTTTAATACCTCTTTGAGAAGCTTCCTTTGTAACTCCAGGAACTTCTTCGTAGTGGCTCCGTTCCATGCCTCATTTCATAGGGAACCTCAAAGTAGCTCTATTTCATTATATTCCCGTTTTCAACGTGGTTTCGAAATCGATTTGATTTAAGTGATTTAAGTTCGTTATTTTCAAAATTGAATGTAATCGAAGTTAGATATTTAATTTTGATTTCGAATATGAGATTTCATATAAACTATTTTTTAAACTGATTTATAAAACAATGACCACGGTGTGAAAAATGTAAACGATTGGTTGTTAAAGAGACCGGAATCGACAATTGTCATACTCTCTGCCAATACATAAAACCACTTTAACAACTGTGTACGCGGTGGAGTTCGAGAATGAAAGGGATGATTTGGAAAACGACTCTATTTTGTATTTCATATTAACTACTAGACCCTGACTACCTTGAGTCTGCCTGATGTGGCTAAAACAAGAGCGAAGAAGTGGTTTTCGCCGTGGATCGTGAACAGGGAGAGAGAAATGCGGGTTTTTTTATTTTTTATTTAGTGAATGCAATTTTCTGATTTGCCGATATTTATATCAATTCCAAAAAATAGTGTTTTCCCATCCGAACTCCAAATCAAACCCAGCGACTGTCGTTCCTAGCTAAATACCCCTATTTCGGACACATTTCCGTTTGCCACACTCACATATTAATTCCAAATATTATGGAAATTGGAATCTAGCAATAAATTGACACTTCGAATCCAACAAAAGTGGTTTCGTCAAAAACGGAGGTCGTTTGCAAAATTTATATTTTTAAGGGCCATATTTATTCTATATTGACTATTCTGAATATTCGACCGGCCACAACTTTTGATTCCCGCTATGAAATTTAGATTTTTCAGATTCATTAGAAAGATATTTCTAAACAGATTTAAATATTTTTGGTTTCACTAAAATCCGTTATATTTTGCATCCTGCATATTCAATCAAAGTTCAATGTCCGCGCTATGTTTATTCTGAATTCTACATTGACTATTCATTTGGCCATAACTTTTGATTTCCGCCATGAAATTTGGATTTTTCAGATTCTTTAGAAAGATATTTCTAAACAGATTTAAATATTTTTGGTTTCACTAAAATCCGTTATATTTTGCATCCTGCATATTCAGTCAAAGTTCATTGTCCGCGCTATGTTTATTCTGAATTCTACATTGACTATTCATTTGGCCATAACTTTTGATTCCCGCTATGAAATTTGGATTTTTCAGACTCATTTGAAAGATATTTCTAAATAGATTTAAATATTTTTTGTTTCACTAAAATACGTTATATTTTGCATCCTGCACATTCAGTCAAAGTTCAATGTCCGCGCTATGTTTATTTTGAATTCTACATTGACTATTCATTTAGCTATAACTTTTGATTCCCGCTATGAAATTTGGATTTTTCAGATTCATTAGAAAGATATTTTTAAAAAGATTTAAATATTTTTTGTTTCACTAAAATCCATTATATTTTGCATCCTGCACATTCAGTCAAAATTCAATGTCCGCGCTATGTTTATTCTGAATTCTACATTGACTATTCATTTGGCCATAACTTTTGATTCCCGCTATGAAATTTGGATTTTTCAGATTCGTTAGAAATATATTTCTAAACAGATTTAAATATTTTTGGTTTCACTAAAATCCGTTATATTTTGCATCCTTCATATTCAGTCAAAGTTCATTGTTCGCGCTATGTTTATTCTGAATTCTACATTGACTATTCATATCGCTGTCTTCAGTTTTAAAAACTCTGACGTGCGGTGTATAATCAAACAAAGTGAAATATTAATTCCGGTCTCTTTGAAATGATTAGCGAACATTTTCTTGGTAATTTATTACTGTGAAGACCCGTAACTTCCCCGTAAAGGAAAGCGACGGATAGTTCGAGAACAAACCACAACAGAACGCATACAGAAGAACATTTCATTGTATATAACAACAATGCATCAGATTACAAGAATATACAGAGTACAAAAGAATATTACACAGAAATATCAGAGATTTAAATTACATTTAAATACATCGCAGCGGAAAATAATACAATACACAACTAGAAGAGATATACGGATACAAAGCTTTCCGGATATCATTCCAGCTGTAAACCAGGATCCTGTGAATATAAATCTGCAAAACCAAAACTACTAGCTGCCCGTGTCAAAATAAGGGCACCCAGAGTTTAGGTTAAAACAATAAACTCCAGGTCAGTCATGTGACTGGTGTGAGAACTAAAACAGTTAATCTTTATTTTAAAGTTAGGTAAATCAAGGGACCACGCCGTATAACACGGAACGGGTTTCCTCCCAAGAATACCAATGCATAAAACGACAGCGCAATGCTAAATAAAGAAAAATGAAGCTATTATAAGACCCAGTTCCTATCACACAATGCAACGCAAGCCGGGGGATAGGGTTTTTACCTTATAATAGCCAAGAATGCTTGATACGTTTAAAAGAAATCATTTTGATACTATTATAAGTGTATAGTGTATAAAACAACTTCAAATCATAAGTATCAATCATAGGCGGCATGAATGCCCCATACCACTATGTCGCCATATATAGGTTATACAATCGAAATCGCAAAGTCACGTATTTGGAAATTGGGTTTCCATCTATGAACCGAGGCAAAAGATAGTCCTCAACCGATTCGAGACGCTCTAGCCCGTGTCTCAGGATCAGAGCTCGAGTGACCCTTGGATCCTCAGGGCCAGTCCACCGATGTGGATTAAACTTAAACCCTGAACATGCGTTTCCCCGCCCTATGGGGCGTCAACGAGCCAACTAAATGACACCATCGGTTCGAGAACGACCGATCAATCCGAGGCGCCTCGCAACAGCAACAACCACATAAGTCAAACTCGTCAGGGCGTGTAAAACCACTGACGCCACTTCTAGCTAGAAAGAAACGCATGCCCTCCCTGACGTCCTCTCCCGTTTTTGGTTCATACCGGGTGTGAAGCTCGCGAATCAACGTTACACAAAGCTATGCCACGAAGGCCGTGCTTTGATCATCAACCACAAGACTTTGCTTTTCAACAGAAGCCTTGATCATTTGCCACTTAGGCATGCCACATAGGCAATTCACTCCATGCGTTTGATATCCATCAATATATAACCCCTGAGCTCGTACGTCTCAGAGAAGGGCGTTAAGCAAGAGAATAAATTCTCCGCCGCCAAACAGATATATATTTAATAGAGATCAATCACACAGACTAAAATCCCATGTCAGACACACAGTCCATTTACAAGTCCGTTCTGGGTCTGAACGAAACCGGAGGCACCTAGTACCCCGCATATCCATCGATCTCCAAGTACATCTGGACGATCACTAACTGTTTCCATCTTCTTGGGTGTACAGCCCAATCAAGATCATCAGTAATTACCCAAACGACGTGAAGACCTCCGGTCTTCTACCATCGTCTTCATCTTCGACTTATCGTCGTATCAGTTATTCAGAATGGGATAAACCCGGTCTTTCCGAATAACTCGCGTTTATTTTAAATAAGTGTTACACAAACACAACATACGCCTCATTCCAATTCATCAGTCACTAACCGTAAATTAATCAAGAGAATAATTTCCCAAATATTAACCCCGAAGGCCGAAACCAACATCAGATCAATATCCAGAAAACCATTCTGCTTGGCCAACCGACAGTTAGTTTCTAAATTTTACATTCATAGGGAAATGTTCCCATAAATTTTATCCAAGATAAATTCTTTGAATTTATTCTTTATTCTATTTTTGAATCTCAATTCAAACCAGTCGGGATTAGCGAACCTTACCGAAGTAATCATTTATTTTAATTTCCCCATCCCAACCTATTCATTCCATGAAGTAAAACTGGTAATACTTCATATCTAACACCACAGTGTTATCGGTAAATTCAATTACCATTTCACGTTCAAATCTAATTAAAGATTTAACTATCGCTTGGAGCAAAACTGGTGATACTCCATTTTCGATCATTTCAATCTAATTAAAGATTCATTAAAACTCCACTTAGTTTTAATCTTCGACTGGGTTAAAGAATCAGTGTCAATTTAAAACACGGTTCACGATAAACCCAAAATCACATTCATTAATTATCGGGTTAAAGAACAAGTGTTATTTAAAACACTGTCCACGATAAACCCAAAAATCAATATCAATTCTATTCCAATTAAATATTGTTTAATTGGTACACTTCATTAAATCTAAATAAAAAGATTTAATCTTTTCTCAACTGGGTTCAAGAACAGTGTTAGTGAAGACACCATTCACGACAAACCCAAATCACATTCGATATTCAATACAAGGCTCTGAATAGAAAATATATCGGCCTATATTCAATATCGAATTCTACGACTAACAAATGTCGTATTGGAAATAACGATATAAATATATATCTTTCAAATTTCCATAACAACACCTGTATAATCACGAATTCCAACATCGAAATATTCCGAAGACAATTTCGATTCAAATCCACTCCAATGCAATCATTGGAAATTTGGGTTATTTTTAAAACCCTTTTCGAATTCAATTTATTTATTTAAAAATAAATAGAATTATAATTCTAGTTCAAAACTAGTTCATTTCGATAAAAATCTATTTTTATCTTTTCAAATATGGAGTTTTTCATCCCAAATCTTTCTAAATCATTTCTTATGATTTTACACAAATTATTACTATTTTTAATAATTTTATCAAGGCCTGTACAGTCGATTTCCATCAATGGCCATCGAATTGCACTTACAGCGACCTTTTTCGAATTTGACTTGGACATAATTCCAAATCCAACCGTTAGATTTCAAATTTCTAATATTCGTTAGAAAGCTCTTTTCGATACGAACCCAACGGTTCCGGTTTCAGGAGAATCCGACGGTCGGATCTCCCGTAATGTCCGTTTGAAATAAATGGTCGAAATTTACGAACTGCCGCGGCGCGGCGCGTTCTATTCAGGCCATTATATTATATATATAATATATATAATATATATTTCGTCGATTTCTATTTAAAACGAATTATATAAATAGTTTTAAATTCGTTTCAAAAGCAATTTCAACTTCCTTTTCAATTCAAATCAAAATTGAATTCTTCTTGATAAATTCGTTTTAAAATTCATTTCTATTCAATTCAAATTTCAATTCAATTTGAATTCATTTCAATTCACTTTCGATTCAATTTGAATTCGTTTTCAATTCAATTCATTTCGAAATCGTTTTTAATTCAATTCATTTCGAAATCGTTTTCAATTCAATTCATTTCGAAATCGTTTTCAATTCATTTCATTTCGAAATCGTTTTCAATTCAATTCATTTCGAAATCGTTTTCAATTCAATTCATTTCGAAATCGTTTTCAATTCAATTCATTTCGAAATCGTTTTAAAATCGATATAAATATCGTTCACGTCAAAATGGCGTCAAACTAATCAACACGGCTTCATAAATCTCTATTTTCAAATATTCTATTTCAAATATTTCTTTTTCAAAAATAGTTGTTATTATCAAAATATTTCGTTCAACACATGACCAATCTCAATGGATGAGTATTGTCAACACATGAACTTTTATTTTATATCGATAAAGATGTAAATTTTATTACTAAAATATTTCGTTCAACACATGACCAATCTCAATGAATGAGTATTGTCAACACATGAACTTTTATTTTATATCGATAAAGATGTAAATTTTATTACTAAAATATTTCGTTCAACACATGACCAATCTCAATGAATGAGTACTGTCAACACATGAACTTTTATTTTATAATATTCTTTATTTTTCAAATTGGAATGAGGCCCAATCAATTACCATATAAAGTTAATTATATGGATTTTCATACATCACATGTATAATAGCATTGAAAAATAATCAACCATCACCCAAAGTGCACCACACTGTATAAGCATCAAATATAGATATCTAACGCTTATAACAGCCTGTCAATCAATCGATCGACATATTTAATCAATCAGGATGAGTGAACTTCAAATTTCATCCCAACACCCGTGTGGGGTTTCAAACAATCAAACGCACATTTTATTTGTGCAGTTGGGCGATGTGTAAAATTTATCGACCCAATCAATGTCCTTCAAATAGGTGTACATAAACAAACCGTCTGGTTTGTAAATGAATATTTATTTATTCACATTCACGTTAAAAATTATATTTTTAACGACAAAACATTTTATTCCAACATATGAATTTCTATTCAATTCATTCTTTAAAAAAAATGATATTTTTATTTTTCTAACATATTTTAGAAAATTTCGGCGGCATAACGGCACGATACTAGAAACGGGACGAGGCCTAGCCTTATCCCCGGTCTAGTGAAGGCCCACGCCATTCACACATCAATCATATCAATTCATTTCACCAAACAGTTCAATTTCAAATCAAATCATCCAACTAATCTACGCAACCAAACAAACAAGTCCATGGTTTGTGGACGATTGTGTCGGGTGCTACTAAGCACCGTCTGCATCCTAGTATATATATAACTAGAAAAAGAAATTGAAAGGTGAGAAATGCTCACAAATAGCTTTCCAAGCTCCACGACACTTCTTTTATGGAAATCTTTGTCTATTTCGCCTTCTTGTCGCTTTCGTTGCCCGTATTCTCTACATAGGTAAAAATCGAATTTTTACTATGTTATTCAATATATAAAGATTGCATTTTGACTTCGCTATTAAATATAAAGATTATATTTTTATTATTCCCATGATGTAAAAATTATATTTTTATTACTTTAAAAATACTAAAATCATGTCTTGCTCCTTCTACATAATAAAAATCCCGTCTTTTCTCTTTTTACAAATATGATCTTTATTTTTGCAAGTTCAAATCTTTTTCTATTAAAAGATTAAACCTTTATTATAAAATCAGTTTTATAATTCCTTTTAAAAATCAGTTTATATATTTTTACAAATCAGTTTATAAATTCTTTTAAAATCCAGTTTATATCTTTTTAAAAATTCAGTTTATATCTTTTTAAAAATTCAGTTTTTAAATCTAAAAAAAAAATCAGTTTTCATTTCTAAAAAAAAACAGTTTTCATTTTACAGCAAAACAAAAAAAATAAAAACAAAAATAAAATAAACGCTCACCTCAGGCTGCGAAGAGGGAGGGCTCGATGATGCTTGTCGGCGGCAGGCTTCAGGGGGGCGTCGCTGTGGTGTTCGAGGTGGAGGCGGGGTCTTCGAGGTAGTGGGGTTGCTTCGATTCGCGTCGGTTTCGAGGGGTTGTTCGGTGGGAGGAGGAGGCTGCTTCGAGGGTAAGGGCGGCGTCGAGGTGTTGTTCGGTGGTGGGAGGAGGCGTCAGGGCGGCGGCTCGATTAGATTAGGGTTTTTCTTTTTTTTTTTTTTCTATTTCTCGTTACCGAATGATGAATCGGGGGGGGGGGGGCAATGAAGAAAAAGGGGGGAAACGAAAATTAAAATAATTTTTTTTTATTAATTAATTATTTAATTTTGGTAAAAAGGTTGACTTTTACATACGACCTCGAAACGAGGCCTACCGCCTGTCGTCCATAGCGTTTTACCCCCATTCCGAACACAATGGGATATGTATCGTAAGCTGATTTGATCGTTACAATCAGTTTCCGTTGAATTCTCATTTAAATCCTTATATTGAATTTTAAACGTACATTTCAAATTACCGGGGTCACATACTAACTAGAAAAATTCTAGAAAAATATTTTCTAGTTTCGTATTGACGATACGGTCCTAACAAAACTAATTTCGTCGAATTCTGAGACCGTTGGAAAAATGACCAATTTCCAGTCGATTAAAATCAACTGAAACTGGTCAAACGCGTTTTCCTTTGCCATGCTCACATATTGATTCGAAAAATTATGAAATTTGAAACCTAGCAATAACCTTACATCCCGGACCCAACAAAACTGGTTTCATCGAAATCCGAGGTCGTTTGCAAAATGTCCATTTTTAAGGGCCTGAATTCCATAGCGACTATTCAGAATTTTCAACTGGGCATATCTTTTGATTCCCGATATGAAATCTTGATTATTCGGATTCGTTGGAAAGATATTATCAATTAGATCCCAATGTTTTTGGTTTCACTAAAATCCGGATTATTTTGCACCCGGTACATTCAATTGAAGTTTGAAATCGAATTATCGAACTACCGCGCCATTTTCAATTCTATTTATAATTATATATAATTATTTATATTCTAACGACGGCGTATATAAATATATACGTCGAATTCAATTCAATATAAATTTCTCGTCGATATTATTTAAAATAATTCATTTTAAATATTCAAAATTCGCTAAAATGGCCAAAATAAAAATTTTAAACTGGCCCAGATTTTCGGGTTATTACAATCTCCCCCACTTAAAACTTTTCGTCCCCGAAAAGGAACAAAGTCGAAAGTGGTTTGATTAATCAACTCTACGCTCGATCTGGCTTCCATTCTCCAACTCTTTAGTTTCTGAGAATTTTCAAATTTTCAAAATTTTGGCTAACACCCTAAATTTTCGAAAAATTTCGCCATAACCTCCCCTGCAATGGGAGCATCGGGGAATTTCAAATAGCTTCCCCGGTCCTTCAGATCTCAAAAAGAAAAAGAAAAAGCCAAGCGGCTAGCCAATAGGCTCATAAAATCATCATCACCCAAACAAATCAGTAAATTATAGTAAATATGTACCTATTTGCCGGGCAAACAAATTTTATTCTCTGCTCTAGCCTCCTTGCTATGACCTGTTCAATGTAAGTATATGTATATGCAAGCAAATGCGACCGATTTTCAATATAGTTCAATATTTGGTTCAATTAGGCATAATGGTTCAAAATTAGCAAACAAATGAACAAACAACACAAACATCAATCAATTAGTGAATTAGAGTTCCAAATTCATAATTTTGATATATATACAAAAAATCATGTTTTTGATGCCAATTCACAACAATGTGTTCTAACTATATATAAGTTTTGGTTCTCACACCAGCCTAATGGAAATATATAGATATTACACGTTCGTCACTCGAATATAAATTCTGATGATGATATATCAATCATCAGAATCACCCCCGGGCGACTAGAGTGTAATTCTATATCTATCCAGTATATTAAAATTTCGAATACACGCGGATCAGACGTATACGCAAAATCTATATATACTGGATTGTCCACATCAATATAAATAAATAACCAAATACGAATAGTTGATTTAGATTTTCAAAACAAAATTTGTTTTCATTTGAAAAATATACTCTTCACACTCGTTCTAGGATACTACTGATCCTATCTCTAACGAGTCATTCTAATTGGATATTACTAATCCAATATCTGATGAATTCTTTCATACGATTCTAATGTGCCTTGTTCTCTAAGCTTTGTAAACCAAAGCTCTGATACCAACTGTGAAGACCCGTAACTTCCCCGTAAAGGAAAGCGACGGATAGTTCGAGAACAAACCACAACAGAACGCATACAGAAGAACATTTCATTGTATATAACAACAATGCATCAGATTACAAGAATATACAGAGTACAAAAGAATATTACACAGAAATATCAGAGATTTAAATTACATTTAAATACATCGCAGCGGAAAATAATACAATACACAACTAGAAGAGATATACGGATACAAAGCTTTCCGGATATCATTCCAGCTATAAACCAGGATCCTGTGAATATAAATCTGCAAAACCAAAACTACTAGCTGCCCGTGTCAAAATAAGGGCACCCAGAGTTTAGGTTAAAACAATAAACTCCAGGTCAGTCATGTGACTGGTGTGAGAACTAAAACAGTTAATCTTTATTTTAAAGTTAGGTAAATCAAGGGACCACGCCGTATAACACGGAACGGGTTTCCTCCCAAGAATACCAGTGCATAAAACGACAGCGCAATGCTAAATAAAGAAAAATGAAGCTATTATAAGACCCAGTTCCTATCACACAATGCAACGCAAGCCGGGGGATAGGGTTTTTACCTTATAATAGCCAAGAATGCTTGATACGTTTAAAAGAAATCATTTTGATACTATTATAAGTGTATAGTGTATAAAACAACTTCAAATCATAAGTATCAATCATAGGCGGCATGAATGCCCCATACCACTATGTCGCCATATATAGGTTATACAATCGAAATCGCAAAGTCACGTATTTGGAAATTGGGTTTCCATCTATGAACCGAGGCAAAAGATAGTCCTCAACCGATTCGAGACGCTCTAGCCCGTGTCTCAGGATCAGAGCTCGAGTGACCCTTGGATCCTCAGGGCCAGTCCACCGATGTGGATTAAACTTAAACCCTGAACATGCGTTTCCCCGCCCTATGGGGCGTCAACGAGCCAACTAAATGACTCCATCGGTTCGAGAACGACCGATCAATCCGAGGCGCCTCGCAACAGCAACAACCACATAAGTCAAACTCGTCAGGGCGTGTAAAACCACTGACGCCACTTCTAGCTAGAAAGAAACGCATGCCCTCCCTGACGTCCTCTCCCGTTTTTGGTTCATACCGGGTGTGAAGCTCGCGAATCAACGTTACATAAAGCTATGCCACGAAGGCCGTGCTTTGATCATCAACCACAAGACTTTGCTTTTCAACAGAAGCCTTGATCATTTGCCACTTAGGCATGCCACATAGGCAATTCACTCCATGCGTTTGATATCCATCAATATATAACCCCTGAGCTCGTACGTCTCAGAGAAGGGCGTTAAGCAAGAGAATAAATTCTCCGCCGCCAAACAGATATATATTTAATAGAGATCAATCACACGGACTAAAATCCCATGTCAGACACACAGTCCATTTACAAGTCCGTTCTGGGTCTGAACGAAACCGGAGGCACCTAGTACCCCGCATATCCATCGATCTCCAAGTACGTCTGGACGATCACTAACTGTTTCCATCTTCTTGGGTGTACAGCCCAATCAAGATCATCAGTAATTACCCAAACGACGTGAAGACCTCCGGTCTTCTACCATCGTCTTCATCTTCGACTTATCGTCGTATCAGTTATTCAGAATGGGATAAACCCGGTCTTTCCGAATAACTCGCGTATATTTTAAATAAGTGTTACACAAACACAACATACGCCTCATTCCAATTCATCAGTCACTAACCGTAAATTAATCAAGAGAATAATTTCCCAAATATTAACCCCGAAGGCCGAAACCAACATCAGATCAATATCCAGAAAACCATTCTGCTTGGCCAACCGACAGTTAGTTTCTAAATTTTACATTCATAGGGAAATGTTCCCATAAATTTTATCCAAGATAAATTCTTTGAATTTATTCTTTATTCTATTTTTGAATCTCAATTCAAACCAGTCGGGATTAGCGAACCTTACCGAAGTAATCATTTATTTTAATTTCCCCATCCCAACCTATTCATCCCATGAAGTAAAACTGGTAATACTTCATATCTAACACCACAGTGTTATCGGTAAATTCAATTACCATTTCACGTTCAAATCTAATTAAAGATTTAACTATCGCCTGGAGCAAAACTGGTGATACTCCATTTTCGATCATTTCAATCTAATTAAAGATTCATTAAAACTCCACTTAGTTTTAATCTTCGACTGGGTTAAAGAATCAGTGTCAATTTAAAACACGGTTCACGATAAACCCAAAATCACATTCATTAATTATCGGGTTAAAGAACAAGTGTTATTTAAAACACTGTCCACGATAAACCCAAAAATCAATATCAATTCTATTCCAATTAAATATTGTTTAATTGGTACACTTCATTAAATCTAAATAAAAAGATTTAATCTTTTCTCAACTGGGTTCAAGAACAGTGTTAGTGAAGACACCATTCACTACAAACCCAAATCACATTCGATATTCAATACAAGGCTCTGAATAGAAAATATATCGGCTTATATTCAATATCGAATTCTACGACTAACAAATGTCGTATTGGAAATAACGATATAAATATATATCTTTCAAATTTCCATAACAACACCTGTATAATCACGAATTCCAACATCGAAATATTCCGAAGACAATTTCGATTCAAATCCACTCCAATGCAATCATTGGAAATTTGGGTTATTTTTAAAACCCTTTTCGAATTCAATTTATTTATTTAAAAATAAATAGAATTATAATTCTAGTTCAAAACTAGTTCATTTCGATAAAAATCTATTTTTATCTTTTCAAATATGGAGTTTTTCATCCCAAATCTTTCTAAATCATTTCTTATGATTTTACACAAATTATTACTATTTTTAATAATTTTATCAAGGCCTGTACAGTCGATTTCCATCAATGGCCATCGAACTGCACTTACAGCGACCTTTTTCGAATTTGACTTGGACATAATTCCAAATCCAACCGTTAGATTTCAAATTTCTAATATTCGTTAGAAAGCTCTTTTCGATACGAACCCAACGGTTCCGGTTTCAGGAGAATCCGACGGTCGGATCTCCCGTAATGTCCGTTTGAAATAAATGGTCGAAATTTACGAACTGCCGCGGCGCGGCGCGTTCTATTCAGGCCATTATATTATATATATAATATATATAATATATATTTCGTCGATTTCTATTTAAAACGAATTATATAAATAGTTTTAAATTCGTTTCAAAAGCAATTTCAACTTCCTTTTCAATTCAAATCAAAATTGAATTCTTCTTGATAAATTCGTTTTAAAATTCATTTCTATTCAATTCAAATTTCAATTCAATTTGAATTCATTTCAATTCACTTTCGATTCAATTTGAATTCGTTTTCAATTCAATTCATTTCGAAATCGTTTTTAATTCAATTCATTTCGAAATCGTTTTCAATTCAATTCATTTCGAAATCGTTTTCAATTCATTTCATTTCGAAATCGTTTTCAATTCAATTCATTTCGAAATCGTTTTCAATTCAATTCATTTCGAAATCGTTTTCAATTCAATTCATTTCGAAATCGTTTTAAAATCGATATAAATATCGTTCACGTCAAAATGGCGTCAAACTAATCAACACGGCTTCATAAATCTCTATTTTCAAATATTCTATTTCAAATATTTCTTTTTCAAAAATAGTTGTTATTATCAAAATATTTCGTTCAACACATGACCAATCTCAATGGATGAGTATTGTCAACACATGAACTTTTATTTTATATCGATAAAGATGTAAATTTTATTACTAAAATATTTCGTTCAACACATGACCAATCTCAATGAATGAGTATTGTCAACACATGAACTTTTATTTTATATCGATAAAGATGTAAATTTTATTACTAAAATATTTCGTTCAACACATGACCAATCTCAATGAATGAGTACTGTCAACACATGAACTTTTATTTTATAATATTCTTTATTTTTCAAATTGGAATGAGGCCCAATCAATTACCATATAAAGTTAATTATATGGATTTTCATACATCACATGTATAATAGCATTGAAAAATAATCAACCATCACCCAAAGTGCACCACACTGTATAAGCATCAAATATAGATATCTAACGCTTATAACAGCCTGTCAATCAATCGATCGACATATTTAATCAATCAGGATGAGTGAACTTCAAATTTCATCCCAACACCCGTGTGGGGTTTCAAACAATCAAACGCACATTTTATTTGTGCAGTTGGGCGATGTGTAAAATTTATCGACCCAATCAATGTCCTTCAAATAGGTGTACATAAACAAACCGTCTGGTTTGTAAATGAATATTTATTTATTCACATTCACGTTAAAAATTATATTTTTAACGACAAAACATTTTATTCCAACATATGAATTTCTATTCAATTCATTCTTTAAAAAAAAATGATATTTTTATTTTTCTAACATATTTTAGAAAATTTCGGCGGCATAACGGCACGATACTAGAAACGGGACGAGGCCTAGCCTTATCCCCGGTCTAGTGAAGGCCCACGCCATTCACACATCAATCATATCAATTCATTTCACCAAACAGTTCAATTTCAAATCAAATCATCCAACTAATCTACGCAACCAAACAAACAAGTCCATGGTTTGTGGACGATTGTGTCGGGTGCTACTAAGCACCGTCTGCATCCTAGTATATATATAACTAGAAAAAGAAATTGAAAGGTGAGAAATGCTCACAAATAGCTTTCCAAGCTCCACGACACTTCTTTTATGGAAATCTTTGTCTATTTCGCCTTCTTGTCGCTTTCGTTGCCCGTATTCTCTACATAGGTAAAAATCGAATTTTTACTATGTTATTCAATATATAAAGATTGCATTTTGACTTCGCTATTAAATATAAAGATTATATTTTTATTATTCCCATGATGTAAAAATTATATTTTTATTACTTTAAAAATACTAAAATCATGTCTTGCTCCTTCTACATAATAAAAATCCCGTCTTTTCTCTTTTTACAAATATGATCTTTATTTTTGCAAGTTCAAATCTTTTTCTATTAAAAGATTAAACCTTTATTATAAAATCAGTTTTATAATTCCTTTTAAAAATCAGTTTATATATTTTTACAAATCAGTTTATATCTTTTTAAAAATTCAGTTTATATCTTTTTAAAAATTCAGTTTTTAAATCTAAAAAAAAAATCAGTTTTCATTTCTAAAAAAAAACAGTTTTCATTTCTAAAAAAAACAGTTTTCATTTTACAGCAAAACAAAAAAAATAAAAACAAAAATAAAATAAACGCTCACCTCAGGCTGCGAAGAGGGAGGGCTCGATGATGCTTGTCGGCGGCAGGCTTCAGGGGGGCGTCGCTGTGGTGTTCGAGGTGGAGGCGGGGTCTTCGAGGTGGAGGCGGGGTCTTCGAGGTAGTGGGGTTGCTTCGATTCGCATCGGTTTCGAGGGGTTGTTCGGTGGGAGGAGGAGGCTGCTTCGAGGGTAAGGGCGGCGTCGAGGTGTTGTTCGGTGGTGGGAGGAGGCGTCAGGGCGGCGGCTCGATTAGATTAGGGTTTTTCTTTCTTTCTTTTTTCTATTTCTCGTTACCGAATGATGAATCGGGGGGGGGGCAATGAAGAAAAAGGGGGGAAACGAAAATTAAAATAATTTTTTTTTTTATTAATTAATTATTTAATTTTGGTAAAAAGGTTGACTTTTACATACGACCTCGAAACGAGGCCTACCGCCTGTCGTCCATAGCGTTTTACCCCCATTCCGAACACAATGGGATATGTATCGTAAGCTGATTTGATCGTTACAATCAGTTTCCGTTGAATTCTCATTTAAATTCTTATATTGAATTTTAAACGTACATTTCAAATTACCGGGGTCACATACTAACTAGAAAAATTCTAGAAAAATATTTTCTAGTTTCGTATTGACGATACGGTCCTAACAAAACTAATTTCGTCGAATTCTGAGACCGTTGGAAAAATGACCAATTTCCAGTCGATTAAAATCAACTGAAACTGGTCAAACGCGTTTTCCTTTGCCACGCTCACATATTGATTCGAAAAATTATGAAATTTGAAACCTAGCAATAACCTTACATCCCGGACCCAACAAAACTGGTTTCATCGAAATCCGAGGTCGTTTGCAAAATGTCCATTTTTAAGGGCCTGAATTCCATAGCGACTATTCAGAATTTTCAACTGGGCATATCTTTTGATTCCCGATATGAAATCTTGATTATTCGGATTCGTTGGAAAGATATTATCAATTAGATCCCAATGTTTTTGGTTTCACTAAAATCCGGATTATTTTGCACCCGGTACATTCAATTGAAGTTTGAAATCGAATTATCGAACTACCGCGCCATTTTCAATTCTATTTATAATTATATATAATTATTTATATTCTAACGACGGCGTATATAAATATATACGTCGAATTCAATTCAATATAAATTTCTCGTCGATATTATTTAAAATAATTCATTTTAAATATTCAAAATTCGCTAAAATGGCCAAAATAAAAATTTTAAACTGGCCCAGATTTTCGGGTTATTACAATTAATCTAACATGGTTAAAATCAAATTCACATACATAATTACAGTCAAACTCAACCGTATATAATCATCTGGTCTATATCTGGTGCCGCACACTGTTTTTCTTTTCATTTTTGTTCATCAAATATTGAAAAGAAATACTTACATCATCCTTTAGGAAATTATTACTCATAATTAATCATTCCTTAAATCTGATTATTCACAAATGCCTTAAATCTATGATTCAGAATTTTTATGTCAGCTTTTACACTTTATACATCTTTGTCAAATTCCCTTATACTCAATTTACTGCTTCTTTCTAGATACCAATAAAATTCTGTTTATTTTTCATCAATCTAACCACGGTTAAAAATATGATTTATAGTTCTTATTTTATAAATATACAGAACTGTACTTGGTCAGTTACTTGTATTCAAACTACAGATTTAAACTGACAATTTTGGCGTATAAGTTACATACGGTTCTTTTTTTACCTTGTTTGTTTAAAATATAAATATCTCATTAGAAAACAGATTCTAATTTAAATTATAAAATATATTTATAATTTAATAAAATTACAGCTTTTGTGCTGACTTTTCGACTGTTGTCAAAACCATACCCGATCTTCTATACTTGAACAACTTCCTATTTTTATTTAAATATTCATTTTCCTATTTTATTTAAACCATTATTTAATTTCAAAACAAGTTTAATTTAAAAATATATTCAAAAACCTTGGTTGAAAATGAAAATGGTAAAGTACCACTTTTGGTTAAACTACCACCTCAAAACCACAGGCGCGTCCCCATGAAATCCGGCCCAGCCACCATGTTTTTGGCAAAGTACCACTTTACCCGACCACCCAAAGTACCACTTCCGAGAATCACTCCATTTCCTTGCTGATCCGCCCAAAACCACTGTATGCAGCCCTATTGTCAAACGCCAGCTCTTCCCCTCCCAGTTCCACCCTACTCGATCCAGTGTGGACCCCACACGACGCCCCCAAATTTCATACACCAATACACAGACAAAAACCCCAAATCGAATTAAATCCTTCGATTCATGTTATGGAAAACTCTAATAGTATTTTTCCTATGATCCTTACTCCATTACGCTCCTCCACCCTCGTTGCCAAGGTCCACCATTAACGCCGTCGCCTGAGTTTGACAAAAATCCCCCTTTTGAACAAATCTAAAATTCTCCTTATTCTCACTGCTAAAAATCTTGAAACTTCTTTTAAAAATCATGATTTCGCATCAGTATTCTATTTGTATAACTGAAACAAGTTTTTATGAAACTTAAATTTTGATGAAACAGAGAGGGTTTTTAACAGTCTGTATATTTTCTGTTTCATATACCAGTGCTTGTTTAAGTATTTTTACATCTCTTTCTTACTTTTAATTTGTTTTAGTGATGATGTAAAGATAGGAACTAACTTGAACATAATGAAATTGTCTAACTTAAAGTCATTGGCTAAGAAATCCTAAGTTTGTTCTATTTAAACAACAGGTTTTTGTGGAACTGTTAGTATAAGCTTCTCGACCAAATGTAAATCAATAAACTAAAGTAACCTACCCTAGTTCTTTGGTCAAGACAGGAAGGTAATTCAACCAAGGTTGCACTCAGTCAAACCAAGCAAAACCATAGCATACAAAGGAATAGTTCAAAACAGACAAAAAAAAAATAGGAAAACAAATCAGGAAATTTGAAATAGTTTACTCACCTTTCAAGTATGAACCCTTAGCTTTATTTTCCCCCTTTACTGACCCTATACAAGTGTTTGAGTTGTGAAGACAATGTGTGTGTTTATGGCCTTTATATAGTGGTAGGAGGCCATTAAAATATGGTGAAAGAAATCAGATTTTATATTAGTGTGTGTGACAAAAGATTTGACAACTCAAAAAGAAAAATCCTTTTCTTTTGCCAAACCAAACACCACCTCCTCATTCACATGGCTTACCTCAGCCATCATCTACCAAGAAAACCCCCTGCCATGACATACCTTCTCCCTTATTGGTTCTTATGAAACATCACAAATAAATGCTCATGTACACCTTATGATCATTCACAAATCTTGCATTGGTTTACACAAATTTTAATATCATTCTTGTACCACATAAAAATCAGTTTTGCCTTGGGTTTTTAAACCAAAATCTCTCATGATATTTTCGATTTAACAACAAAATATAAAATACTTTTACTTGCCTTTCAAGGCTAGGCAAAATCTGAAAGTTTCTTGCATCAAAAATGATCTAGGCATGTGAAATGGACATGAAATCATCTTGGAAAATCTCTATATGTTAGTGTTTATCTAGTGTAGGCAAGGTCCTTAGTGTATGCAAGATTTTGTGAATCTTTAGGCACATGTTTTGACAAGATGAATCATGCTTTTGAAATTGCAAATGAAAATGTCATTTTCAGAAAATCTTGTGAGAGAAGAAAATGATTTGAAAACTGAAAATATATTGGTACCAAAAATGATCTTGCCATGTGAACAAATCTCCTTAGATTCTCTTTTTACTAGCCTTACTTCTAGTGTAGGTGTTATCCCAAAAATGTACATATATATAAATGAAAATATGCTTGTAAAATGAAATAATACTTTCATGTTTTTGATGCTAATGTTCATGTGAATTTGAAATGGCCTTCAAACTTACTTTGACATCCAAAAATGGTTTTTGGCATGTTTTTAATTCAAGTGTTTAAGTTTTAAAATTCTAGAATTTGCAAAAACTTAAATACTTAAACCCTTTGGAAAATGAACAAAACATATGTAATAAAAATGGCATTATAAAGACATGCTATGTAAAAGTGTTGTTATCCATACATATCTAAAATAAATTTAAACAATCGCTATCAAACACATGCTATCATACAGGATGTGTAAAAATGGATTTTGGTACGTGTTGTGCTATATATACATGCTATTACACATAAGTTAACATGGTTTTGAAAACTCAAAGTCTAAATTTTTAAATCGTATTTGTAAATACGTACTTATGACAAATCAATATTTGTGTCAGTGATATGTGTAAATACCGGGTCATTACAGAGCTCCAACGAGAATGGTGACCAATCATGAATGTTGGTGGAACACTTAAGATTGTGTAGGGTCATCGTTAGTTGTTGTTCGTGCATTTTCGTTTATTTTCATTATGCATTACATTATGCATTTCTTCATTTATCATTGATTGTGTATGTATTTTCCATCATTAGAACATTTGATATACTTGTCTTCTTATCGCAGTAATGATATTATGCTTGTTGTAGTAACCCGCATTTTAGCTGTTGAACAATTTATTTATTTAATTATTAAATATCGATTTATCGATATCGAGAACATGAATTAAATAATATTGAATATTTAATTAATAATTTTAATATAATAAAATATATTATAATGTCGAAATAATCAAAAATATTGGAAATACAAATATTATGTGAATGGGGTCATCCCAAAGATGTAATTCAACTTAGAGTTGGATTATATTGACGAATATATTCAATCGACGACAGTTTGAACGTATAATTATAATATAATTAAAATAGAGCTTGAAACGACGCGGCAGTTCGCTATTTGGCGATTCAGACTTCAACTGAATGTACAGGATTCGTTTTAAGCCGGATTTCTATGAAACAAGAAACGTGTGGAGATGGTGGAGTATATCTTTCTAGTGGAAGAGAAAAATCAGGATTTCGTCGTGTAGATTTTGAGATATGTCCAAATCAAATTTCAAAATAGTCGCTATAGAATCGTTTATCGACCGTAACGGTTTACTCGATATAACTAGAGATCGGGTTTGAATTTAAACAAGGTTCTTTTGGGAAATAGTGATAAAATAATTTTTAGAATTTTACTGTAATTTTTAATTAATTTAATCAGCGACTTTTTATTTGAAGTATTTGGCACCCCGTATCAGAATTTTGGAGTTTCACAGAATAAGGCCACCTACCGATATTATTATATTTCTGGGATCATGACACTTTACTGGATACAACGGTATTTTTATTTCTGTCCATACGAAAGTGGAATTTTATGAAATTAGTACCCTAAGTAAATATTATATATAGTTTGATACTTCCTGGCTAAGTGTTTATTTTGCCTAACCCTAAACGATTTTCTGTGGTCAGTAAGGCTCCATCAGTCAGACAAATGTGGCCACTCCTTCGACATACATTTCAAATGAATTACAACCACATAAGACATTATATATATAATAACCTTTAAAACTCTCCTTTAACCTAATTCCTCATTCCACGATTTAAGAAAATCGAGCCGCCAGTAACCCTCAACACAAATGTCGGTCTTCAAGATTCAAAACAAAAATCAAACAAAAATCGAATTAAATCCTAAAAATCTGCAAACATATATCAATGGATTCATAGAGCGGAGCTCTTCAGTTCCGTAACCGTTTCTTCAAGCTCGATGGAATTCTAGAGTCCGACAGACCGTTCAGAGCTGGGGATTGTGGCGATTTGAGGTCGTTGTGAGAGGAGCGAGGGGTGTTGCGGTGTTCGCAGGTGCTAGGCGCACCGTTGAGGGAAGAGACGATGGAGGTCTGTTCGAACGTGAGTTCAGGGGTTTGGTGAACAGCAGTACGGGTTTTAACTTGAGGAGTATGGAGTCTGTGATTTGTTACTGAGTGCGTTAGTGCATTGAAAGCAAAGGGAGGGTTGGGAGTTTCGAATATGACGCGGTGACCATTTTGGTTGAAAATTGGTTTCCGTGAGTTGCAAAGGGAAGGAGGAGATAGTTGAAATGGTGAGTGTATAGGGTGCGGACGTGAAGAAGAGTATGAGGAGAAGTCGGCCTTGTTAATGATGTGTATTAGTGGAGCAACGAGTCTGATATCAGGGAGAGCGAGAAGAAGAGTAAGGGGGGAGGATGTTGAGTGTTTTCTGGAAGTGGGTCTAGGCAGTTTCGAAATGGTGCTTTCAGTTGGTTAAAATGTGGGATAATGGGGTAGGAAGAAGCCATCCAAGTCTTCAGCAAATGGCATGAGTGATGAACGTGTTTTATTTGAGGAAAAGGGTCTGGTTCGAACTCGTGTGATTTAATAAAGGCGAAGTATGAAAAATCGAAATGAAATCATTTGATTTGTGGTGATTTAATAAAGGTGAAGGAGGTGTTAAGGTGTTGAGCAGAAATATCGGTCTGAAGAAATCAGAACAGGGGAGAGAGAAGGGTCAGCGGGTTTTGGGTACTTCAAATATTGGATGGGCCGATTATTGGTAAAGCCCAAACAAGAATTTAATTAGTTTAATTTTATATTTAAAATGTACACTAACTTGAAATCATTGTATCTAACTCATACGATATCAAAATGCAACAAACCAAGATACGTGGGGATCGTATGGACGGGAGCAACACACTGGGACTGTCTGGAAGTCCATCGGAGCTCGTTACAATTTATGGCAAAATAAATTGTTTGTCAAATCAAAGACAGTTAATCGTTTTAACGATAACAGTCCAATGTGAGTAAATCTCCCTAACT
Source organism: Allium sativum (assembly GCA_030737875.1). Taxonomy (NCBI): domain Eukaryota; kingdom Viridiplantae; phylum Streptophyta; class Magnoliopsida; order Asparagales; family Amaryllidaceae; genus Allium; species Allium sativum. The sequence continues at coordinate 395,841,304 of CM060922.1, forward strand.
CTGAACACTTTATATTTTCATGTTGTATTTTTAGAACTGTTAAATATTGACTGATTGATTGTGTGTTGACTGTTTGATTGAACTGCTAGTCAGTTAGTTAAATTTCCGTATTGATTCTGTTTATCAGAATATATCATATGAAACTGAAAATGATGATTGATTTTATTGTGTAACATCTGTGGATGCAGGGAAACAGGTTGGAGGAATCCGACTGGATTCCTCAACAGTTATTTTTATTGTTTTCATATATTGTGATATATGACGTGATTTATAATCCGTTGTTGATTATATGTGTATGGACGATATTGAACATCGTGATTTGATATGATTGAACATCGTGACATACCGGAATATTGAAAAGAGAATATTTATAAAATCAAGAGGGTTTTATAAAAGGCAATATTTATAAATAGAATATTTATAAATAGAAATATTTATAAATGGAATATTTATAAATAGAAAATACGTTAAGTGGAATTATAAATGAAGGGGAATCTTTAAAAAGGGAATATTTATAAAGTGAATTATTTATTTAGAATAAATAGATAAGATATTATAACATGGATTATTTATTTGTTAAATAAATAAAATATTAAATAGGGATTTATTTACTTAGAAATAAATAGGAGATATTCAAAAAGGAAATAACGGCAAATCATTTTCTTTTTGAATGGAAAGGCTTGTGTAGCGGTTTGAGGATTTTCCCGATACTCCCGATACAAAGGAGGTTATGGCGAATTTTTCCGTGAATTTAAGGAGATAGAATATTTTTAAGAATGAAATCAAAAGAGAAATATTTTTAAAACATTTGCAAATGAAATCAAAAGAGAAGTATTTGTAAAACATTTGCAAATGAAATCAAAAGAGAAATACTTGTAAAGCCTTTACAAATGAAATCGAATAGGAGATATTTGTAAAGCACTTATAAATAGAAAAGATAAAAGAAATATTTATTTGTTAAATAAATAGAATTGGAAAGGGAATACTTATTTGTTAAGAAATCAAATAGAAAAGGAATAAATCAAAAGAGTTAATTCAGCAGAGTTAATCGAAATGAGTTAATCGAATATTAGTTATTCGATTAGAGTTAATCAAATAGAGTAAATGAATTAGAGTTAAACAGTTAGAGTTAACCATTTAAAGTTAACCAGTTAGAGTTAAACATTTAGAGTTAACCCGTTAGAGTTAAACAGTTAGGGTTAACCAGTTGGGTTAAGTAAGTCGAGTTAACCAGTTAGAGTTAATCAGTTTGAGTTAATCAAGAAGTTATCGAATCTAGTTTATTCGAAAATAAAGTCAAATTGAAATAGGGTTAATAAGTCGGAGTTAAAATAAATAGGATGCCATTTATCACGACTGCTAGCGAAATTCGCAGGGCTGTAAATAGCCTACGGCGGTCGGATGTTTCCTGAGGAAATCAGGCGTAACCATTGTGATCGCTGCGATCTAGAGTCAAGCGAATGGAGTTAAATCGAATATGTTATTCGATAGGAGTTAATCAAGTCGAGTTAATTAAGTTAAGTTAGTCAAAAGGAGTTAATCAAACTGAGTTAATCCAAATGAGTTGATCCAAAGGAGTTAGTCGAATATTAGTTATTCGAATAGAGTTAAAGGAGTTACCGATTTTAGTTTGATCGAAAGGAGTTATCGATTAGTAAATCGAAAGGAGATTTTCGAATATAGCATATTCGAAAGAAAGAGATCGAATATAGTTTATTCGAAAGAGAGAGATTTCGAATATAAGTTATTCGAAGAGAGATAATCGAATATAGGTTATTCGAAGAAGAGTTAATCAAATAAGAGATTACTCGAAAGGGAATTATACGTCGAATTCAATTATATTGAATTCGGGAAAGTAATATTTACTTTCCGGTTTTTAAATCAAGAGTTTACACTAGTAAGCTAGAGTAGGTTTAATTATTCGAATTAATGAATAAAAGTTATAATTGAAGTTAGATATTTCGAAAGTAGGGATTTTAACGTTATCGTTAAAATCAATGTTTTCAAATAAAGAAGTGGATTCGTAAATTGAATCCGAGAGTTACGTAAATAATTTGATAAAGGTTTTAAAAGATAAACTGTTACTATCTCGAAGTTATAACGTTGTTCAGTTAAGGTCTGAGAGGTAATTTTACCCCAACTTGATTGACTTCCTTCTTAACTAAGGAATGGTAAGGTCTGATAGTGATTGATGGTTAAGTGAATTCAGTAAATTGTTTGAGTTGGCATAGCGATATTTTATTTAAACATCAGTTTAGATACAATGAAGGAACTTTGGAAATGTTTTCCAAATAAGAAATCATAAATGTTATCCAATATAGGAAACAGGAAATGGAAATGTTTTTCCATTGTTAATAAAGTATATTTTCTAAAATTAGAAAATAAGAATTTAGAATATATGGAAATAGGAGATAAGTAAGAAATGAACTAAAGAGATAAATGTTGAATGATGATTGATTGATATAATTTTCCATCTGGAAATAATATCGTTGTTTGCACATGAGTTTTTCTTTGATAGTTAAATCACAGACTATCAATGTTTTGACCATTTTACGTTGTTAATATGGAGAGACTGGTTGGATTATTATCCGAAGAACCACTCCGTATTGGCATAAGCGTTGCGAATCGAGTATGCTGAATATATTGAAGACGGAGTAAAGTGCAAGGGCTATTGTATAAGTCTTAGATAACAGTGCCTAAGATGGATTTACTGAATAGTACCTTCGGTTTGTCCAGTCCCAGGACAACTTGTATGGACGAATGTCTGACAGAGTATTCCTAACGAATCATATATGTTGATCTCTTCAACGTATTACGTTTGGTGGCGGAGGAATTCGTTTCTCTTAGCTTCATACCCGTGATACTGTTAGGGAAATCGATAATGATTTGGCGGGTATGACGATGTGGTATTCCAAGTAAATGAAGATATGATGTGAAAATATAAGCGTAGCTTCTAGCCTCACATCCGGTAAATGACAGAAATCGGGCAGGCAGCATGGCTAAGTCGGTCGCACCGAAGTAGGGTGTATAATCACCTATCTAGAGAATATTCATTTGCTTCTTTAATCTATCAATGCTGTCCCATATATATATACGGGAACAGTTGCTGATCCCAACCGTTGGTGATGTACATTCGATACACTCAAGCGAAATGAGTGGTCGGTCATGTGTGGCTGAGTTGCAAGATGTTCTTGTTGAACTCCAGTGTATCGTTCCTAGAGTACACTGATCGGAAGGTGGTTCCATACCTTGTCATAGTTGGAAATCCATTACCCAATACGTGCTTGCGGTTTTGATTATATACTATATATGTAGTAACGTGAGATGCAAGTGTTTCTGCTAGACTGATATTTATTTGTATTTAGACATTATTATAATATCAGAATGATATTGCTTTTTCAAAGATGTTTGGATTCTCATAAGGGAAAAACCCGTTCCGTATTCACGGCGTGGTCTTATGAGATATCATATACCTGTTTTAATGATTTGAGTTTACTCACACTAGTCACATGACTGACCCGGAGTTTATTTTGTTTTCCCTAAACTCTTGGGTGCCTAAATTTGTACGGGCAGTCAAGTAGTCAGGATTTACAGGTATACTTGAAGAGCTTGGAGCAGGAGGCTTCGGTCGTCGATAGCTATTATTTATTCCGCTGTGATGTTATGTGTTGTACTCTGAAATGGTATGTATATACAGTTATAACTTTGTATTTCAAAAGTTATGTTATATTTTATTCGTTCCGCTGTGAGATTCGTGTTACTCTGATGATGTTGTATGTTCTTCTTCCTCTTCTATTCCAAGTTTCTATCTTATCTATTCTCACCCTATGTGTAATGACCCGGATTTTTAGAGTCAGAATATTTAATTTATTTAAATATGAACGTGATTAAAATTAGAGTTTAATAACGTGAATTCAGAAAATACGAGTTATTTTAATATAACTGAATGGAATCTGTAATTTAAAATGGAATTTAATTAATTTCGAAGCTTATGAAAATTCTAATTAAAATATGAACAATATTATAAAATTATTATCGAAGTTTGAAGCGTTTTGAAATCGAATAAATATTAACTCGATTAAATTAACAGGGAAAATACTGGTTTTGCAAACGATCTCAGAAATCTACGAAAGTAGTTTTATTGAGTCCGGAACAGTGTTATATAACAGATACGTTAAACATATTTAACTCAAACCGTATTAAAAACTATACTAAAAAGAAGACTACAACGTCGAGAACTTGATGAATGACAAAAGGATACGTGCGATTCATCTGTTGTATAGTGTACCCTTATTTACTTTGCAATCAAGCAAATAGAACCTTGCCTACAAACCACGTACAGCACGAAGTGGTACAACTCTCATACTTCACCACTGAGGAAAGTGACACTATAAATACCCTCCTACTTACCCTAAAACCTAATTCCTCAGTCAACTTCTTATTTTCCGCCGCTCTCAATTTCTTTTCTTCAACAGTGAAAATGAGAGGAATAAAATCAAAACAAATAGAAATAAAATTCCTTAAATCACCAAATGAAGCTCGTTACAATCCCAAAATCGAGATCTAAACACCCATGGTTTCAGAATTTGGTGCGACTCCATCACTGGAGCTTCATATCGAGACAGCGACGCTAGGGTTACTCACGTACAAGCAGGTATAAGCGGTTTTGAGGGAAAACAAGTCCGGATTCAAAGTCGTTTTGGAGTTGGGAGGGTCGAGCAGAAGGTGCTGCAATATTTTGTCGTGGGTTTTGGTTCGTTTTGAAGTGGGAATCTGTACGGGTGCAAAAGACTGGAGCTGACGTCGCAAGGCTTTTTGGTGAGTGCGTGTTTGCTGAAATCGATACAGGAAAGGAGGATGGTGATAACGTGTGATGCAGAGTACAGAAGCTAACCGTGGGGAGGATGTCTTGGTTGGTAGCTGGAGTTTTGTTTGCGGAGAGAAGTGTAAAGTTGGGGATGAAAAACGTGATGAGGCTGAGGCGTTTTGTGTTGATGGAGTTCAGGTTTCCTTGTATGGATTTGAAGGGAGGCTGTTCATTTCTGGAGTGCGAAAGGCGTGTGGGAAAAACACGATGAGGTCGGAGAAAATCATGGAAGGGGAGGAGGCTGTCGGGTAGGCAGAAATGGGTGAGGATTTTGTTCGTTTTGTGCACTGTGTGGTGAAAAGGTTCGAACAAAAAGGGAGTCTTATTTCCCCTGTACAGTTCGAATTGTTTTGTGGAGTTGAAGGAGCACTGGAGTGTGGGATGCGGGAAGGAACTGTTCGAATCCATTTTGGCGGAAGTGTTATCTTCTGTACGGGTTTCTCTTGATAGCAATTCCAGTATTTTTGTGGTGAGAAGTTGAGCTCGAGTTCATGTCTTGATTTGGAGTTTTGCTGTAGGGAAGTAAGGAGATTTGAGAAGGAGGTTGGTATTTTGTTGATAATTTTCTATGAAGAACTCAAGGGGGATTGCTGTGTGAAGCAGGTGACGTTGGTTTCATGAGTTTGGGTCGGAGGTCTGTAGCATGTATTGTACAGATTCAAAGAGAAAGTGTAGAAATCAAAAGCGGGTATGGGCTTGTGAACTTGGACGGCCCGACGATGTTTGAGTGGAATTTGACGAAGTCGATAACACTGGAACCGTAACGACGATATATACGTTATGGAACTGGCCTGCAGTGAATTGGAGCTGGGTACAATTTATAGCGAAATAAATTATCTGATCTGAATCAACTATCGATAATCGTTATATAACGATAATCGACCAATGTGAGTAAAACTCACTAACTCTCCTCAATTTATATTTTAATATTAATTGTACTTTATTTATTGACTGCTGTATATTGATTATTAAACTGGACTGTTAAATAGATTTGATTGAAAACGTAGTTATAGTTAATCTATGTATTGTTAATCAAATATGGTTCTGTACAGCAGGATATTTCATTTCAAAATGAAATATGATATATATTATATTGGGTAACATCTGTGGATGCAGGGAGACAGGTTGGAGGAATCCGACTGGATTCCTCAACAATTATTTTACTGTTTTCATATATAGTGTTATATGATGTGTTATATAATCTGTTCTGGATTATGTGTGTTAGAATGATATTAATCATTGTTATTCGATATTTTACATATCATAAGAAACCCTGAGTTGTAAAAAGGAATATTTCAATGTATTTTGAAATAAAGGAATTTTATAAAATCAACCGATTTTATAAAAGGAAACAATTTGAAAATAGAGTATTTATAAAACGAACACGGTTTTATAAAAGGAAGTATTTATAAAACAAATAGAGTTTTATAAAAGGGATATTTATTTAGAAAATAAATAGAAATAAGGAATAGTTATTTAGAAGATAAATAAACAGTTATATATAGGAATATTTGTAACGGTAAATAGAAGTTGAAAATAGGAATATTTGTAATGGTAAATAGAAGTTGAAAATAGGAATATTTGTAACGGTAAATAGAAGTGTAAATAAGGAAATAGTTGTAACGGTAAGTAAACGTTATAAAAAGGAAATAGTTGTAACGGGAAACGTAGTTTATCAAAAGAAGTTAGTCAAACGTAGTTTATAAAAAGGGGTTAATCGAATATAGAAATTAAGAAGTGAAGTTAAACAAAAATTAGAAACTGACTAGAGATTAGTAGGTTGAATAGTTTTCTGAGTATCGATCTGATGTTGGTTTCGGCCTTCGGGGTTTATACTTAGAGAATTGTTCTCTTACTAGTTTACAGTTAGGGACTAATAGTTGTGAAATGGTAGTGATGCGTAAATGAGGATTGGAGATGTTTTCCAATGTTGAAAACGTATATTTTCTAATTTTAGAAAATAAGGAAATATGAATATATATATATATATATATGATTGATGATTGGATCGATAATTCCATTTGGAATTAAGATCGTTGTTTGTACACCGACATGTTTTCATTTGATAGTTAAATCACAGACTATCAAGTTTTGACCATTTTACGTTGTTAATATGGAGAGACCGGTTGGATTATTATCCGAAGAACCACTCCATATTGACATAAGCGTTGTGATCAAATACGATGAAGATAATTGAAGACGGTGTTAAGCAAGGGCTGTCCTGTTTACAGAATAGTGCCTTCGTTTTCGTTCAATCCCAGAACGAACGTATATGGACGAATGTCTGATAGAATATTTCCAATGATCGAATGAGTTGGACTGTACAAATATATATGGTGTCCAACGGATTTATTCCCTTCGCATAATATCCAGAATCTATTTGTACAGATCCAACTAATGATTAACGGATCTGATAATGTGGCATTCAAAGTAATCGTGCTATCAATGAAAGATAGATAAACGTAGTTTCTAGTCTCACATCCGGTAAATGACAGAAATCGGGCAGGCAGCATGGCTAAGTCGGTCGCACCGAAGTAGGGTGTATAATCACCTATCTAGAGAATATTCATTTGCTTCTTTAATCTATCAATGCTGTCCCATATATATACGGGAAACGGTTGCTGATCCCAGCCGTTGGTGATGTACATTCGATACACTCAAGCGAAATGAGTGGTCGGTCATGTGTGGCTGAGTTGCAAGATGTTCTTGTTGAACTCCAGTGTATCGTTCCTAGAGTACACTGATCGGAAGGTGGTTCCATACCTTGTCATAGTTGGAAATCCATTACCCAATACGTGCTTGCGATTTTGATTGTATACTATATTTGTAGAACGTGAGATGAAAGCGTTTCTGCTAGATTGTTATTTAATTGTATTTAGACATTATTATAATATCAAAATGATATTGTTTACAAAGTTTTTGGATTCTCATAAGGGAAAAACCCGTTCCGTTATGCGACGTGGTCTTATGAGATATCGTTTACTTGTTCAAACTGTTTTACTCATACCAGTCCCATGACTGACCCGGAGTTTATTTGTTTGTTTTCCCTAAACTCTTGGGTGCCTAATTTTGTATGGGCAGTCAAGTAGTCGGGATTTTACAGATACACTTGGAGAGCTTGGAGCAGGAGGCTTCAGGATTCTATAGCTATTATTATTTCCGCTGTTGTTGTAAGTGTTGTACTCTGATAAGTGCTATTGTATATATAACTATTTGTAGTTTCAAAAGTTATGTTATATTTTATTCGTTCCGCTGTGAGATTCGTGTTTACTCTGATGATGATGTTCTTCTTCTTCTTCTATTCTAATAGTTCTACCTTATCTATTCTCACCCTCTATCTTCTTTCTATTAGTTTCTTGAATTTTCATAGCAATTTGGGGTTGGACTTGTGTTATTTAGTCAGCTCAAATTGGACCGGATTTTCGGGTCATTACAGTTGGTATCAGAGCTTAAGTTTAGTGAATTACCTTGGCTCTGTGGCGTAACTCAGTAGAGATGGGATTAGTAATATCCTAGACTGAGATTGAGTGTATATATACGAGTGAACGTATTTGTTAATTGATATAAAAATTTGTTTTATATTGTGGAGCTTTATTGGTTGAGTGGCTTATGAATTCTGGTCGATGGTGGGGCACCACAATATCGATAGGGGTTTCTAAACACTCGAATACGATGAACCAACATGATATGTTTTGACATTAACATAGTATAATTGGTTGTGTTGGTTGTTATTATAACCAGATGAGATTATAAAAAGGCGAAATGGTTATAGATAACTAATCAGAATTCATATAAGTAATGTATATGAAATAAGATGAATAAAATCTGGAATTTAAATCAGAATTGGAATTAAAATAAGGAAATTTTAAGTTCCTGGGAGATTTTGAAAATGTTTTCAAATTGGAAGTGTTATAGTATTGAACTCACTTCGATAAACTGGGAAATAACCCTGATGAGTGTGGCCACATCATCAGTGTTCATTTTCAAGTTCTAAGTGACGGATTACTACCAAAGATTTCTGTTTTTGAATTGTTTTGAGAAAACAAGTGGTTTAGAAATTCAAATGTTTTGAATTGGTGTTATGATTTCAAATTGATTTGAAATGAGCCCAGGAATTTAAATTCTGGAATTTAAATTTAACTTATGAAGTTAAATGGATTAGAATAATAAAAGTGAATAAATAAATTTGAATTAAACTTGTACAAGGTTATATATAATATGGAATTATATTGGGATGATATCAAGTAAGTTGATTGATTTTATAAGGATTTGGAATCAAGAATTGTACTTAAGTTTGAAATGGAATTTGACTTGAGTATAAGCAAATACTTGAGTTTGAGGATAAAAACTGACAGGAGATGGATTGGAATGACATTGGTATATGTTAAGTTGATAACCAATGGGAATGGTATAATGATATGGTCAGCAAAAAGGTACAAGTTTATATTTCATATGAGTTGGAATTTATGAGCCGATTTGGCAAGCCGCTTGGCGTTTTGATTTTCTTTTGGGTTGGAGAAGGCCTAGAGAGGCGAGTTGTGGTTTTACCGATAGGGCTGTACAAAGGAGGTTATGGCGAAATTTTCCGACAAATTTAAGCGTTAGAAAATTTTCAGAATTTTTGAAAATTTAGGTTAGTCGGAAGGAATTAATATTTTAGTCAATATTAATTGGTTCAGTTGAAATCAGAAATACGAGGTAAACAAATCTTAGGAATTCCAGTAGATAGGGTCGTCCACTACCTTAGCAATTTCGAGGACGAAATTATTTTAAGTGGGGAAGAATGTAATGACCCGGATTTTTAGAGTCAGAATATTTAATTTATTTAAATATGAACGTGATTAAAATTAGAGTTTAATAACGTGAATTCAGAAAATACGAGTTATTTTAATATAACTGAATGGAATCTGTAATTTAAAATGGAATTTAATTAATTTCGAAGCTTATGAAAATTCTAATTAAAATATGAACAATATTATAAAATTATTATCGAAGTTTGAAGCGTTTTGAAATCGAATAAATATTAACTCGATTAAATTAACAGGGAAAATACTGGTTTTGCAAACGATCTCAGAAATCTACGAAAGTAGTTTTATTGAGTCCGGAACAGTGTTATATAACAGATACGTTAAACATATTTAACTCAAACCGTATTAAAAACTATACTAAAAAGAAGACTACAACGTCGAGAACTTGATGAATGACATAAGGATACATGCGATTCATCTGTTGTATAGTGTACCCTTATTTACTTTGCAATCAAGCAAATAGAACCTTGCCTACAAACCACGTACAGCACGAAGTGGTACAACTCTCATACTTCACCACTGAGGAAAGTGACACTATAAATACCCTCCTACTTACCCTAAAACCTAATTCCTCAGTCAACTTCTTATTTTCCGCCGCTCTCAATTTCTTTTCTTCAACATTGAAAATGAGAGGAATAAAATCAAAACAAATAGAAATCAAATTCCTTAAATCACCAAATGAAGCTCGTTACAATCCCAAAATCGAGATCTAAACACCCATGGTTTCAGAATTTGGTGCGACTCCATCACTGGAGCTTCGTATCGAGACAGCGACGCTAGGGTTACTCACGTACAAGCAGGTATAAGCGGTTTTGAGGGAAAACAAGTCCGGATTCAAAGTCGTTTTGGAGTTGGGAGGGTCGAGCAGAAGGTGCTGCAATATTTTGTCGTGGGTTTTGGTTTGTTTTGAAGTGGGAATCTGTACGGGTGCAAAAGACTGGAGCTGACGTCGCAAGGCTTTTTGGTGAGTGCGTGTTTGCTGAAATCGATACAGGAAAGGAGGATGGTGATAACGTGTGATGCAGAGTACAAAAGCTAACCGTGGGGAGGATGTCTTGGTTGGTAGCTGGAGTTTTGTTTGCGGAGAGAAGTGTAAAGTTGGGGATGAAAAACGTGATGAGGCTGAGGCGTTTTGTGTTGATGGAGTTCAGGTTTCCTTGTATGGATTTGAAGGGAGGCTGTTCATTTCTGGAGTGCGAAAGGCGTGTGGGAAAAATACAATGAGGTCGGAGAAAATCATGGAAGGGGAGGAGGCTGTCGGGTAGGCAGAAATGGGTGAGGATTTTGTTCGTTTTGTGCACTGTGTGGTGAAAAGGTTCGAACAAAAAGGGAGTCTTATTTCCCCTGTACAGTTCGAATTGTTTTGTGGAGTTGAAGGAGCACTGGAGTGTGGGATGCGGGAAGGAACTGTTCGAATCCATTTTGGCGGAAGTGTTATCTTCTGTACGGGTTTCTCTTGATAGCAATTCCTGTATTTTTGTGGTGAGAAGTTGAGCTCGAGTTCATGTCTTGATTTGGAGTTTTGCTGTAGGGAAGTAAGGAGATTTGAGAAGGAGGTTGGTATTTTGTTGATAATTTTCTATGAAGAACTCAAGGGGGATTGCTGTGTGAAGCAGGTGACGTTGGTTTCATGAGTTTGGGTCGGAGGTCTGTAGCATGTATTGTACAGATTCAAAGAGAAAGTGTAGAAATCAAAAGCGGGTATGGGCTTGTGAACTTGGACGGCCCGACGATGTTTGAGTGGAATTTGACGAAGTCGATAACACTGGAATCGTAACGACGATATATACGTTATGGAACTGGCCTGCAGTGAATTGGAGCTGGGTACAATTTATGGCGAAATAAATTATCTGATCCGAATCAACTATCGATTATCGTTATATAACGATAACCGACCAATGTGAGCAAAACTCACTAACTCTCCTCAATTTATATTTTAATATAAATTGTACTTTATTTATTGACTGCTGTATATTGATTGTTAAACTGGACTGTTAAATAGATTTGATTGAAAACATAGTTATAGTTAATCTATGTACTGTTAATCAAATATGGTTCTGTACAGCAGGATATTTCATTTCAAAATGAAATATGATATATATTATATTGGGTAACATCTGTGGATGCAGGGAGACAGGTTGGAGGAATCCGACTGGATTCCTCAACAATTATTTTACTGTTTTCATATATAGTGTTATATGATGTGTTATATAATCTGTTCTGGATTATGTGTGTTAGAATGATATTAATCATTGTTATTCGATATTTTACATATCATAAGAAACCCTGAGTTGTAAAAAGGAATATTTCAATGTATTTTGAAATAAAGGAATTTTATAAAATCAACCGATTTTATAAAAGGAAACAATTTGAAAATAGAGTATTTATAAAACGAACACGGTTTTATAAAAGGAAGTATTTATAAAACAAATAGAGTTTTATAAAAGGGATATTTATTTAGAAAATAAATAGAAATAAGGAATAGTTATTTAGAAGATAAATAAACAGTTATATATAGGAATATTTGTAACGGTAAATAGAAGTTGAAAATAGGAATATTTGTAACGGTAAATAGAAGTTGAAAATAGGAATATTTGTAACGGTAAATAGAAGTGTAAATAAGGAAATAGTTGTAACGGTAAGTAAACGTTATAAAAAGGAAATAGTTGTAACGGGAAACGTAGTTTATCAAAAGAAGTTAGTCAAACGTAGTTTATAAAAAGGGGTTAATCGAATATAGAAATTAAGAAGTGAAGTTAAACAAAAATTAGAAACTGACTAGAGATTAGTAGGTTGAATAGTTTTCTGAGTATCGATCTGATGTTGGTTTCGGCCTTCGGGGTTTATACTTAGAGAATTGTTCTCTTACTAGTTTACAGTTAGGGACTAATAGTTGTGAAATGGTAGTGATGCGTAAATGAGGATTGGAGATGTTTTCCAATGTTGAAAACGTATATTTTCTAATTTTAGAAAATAAGGAAATATGAATATATATTTATATATATATGATTGATGATTGGATCGATAATTCCATTTGGAATTAAGATCGTTGTTTGTACACCGACATGTTTTCATTTGATAGTTAAATCACAGACTATCAAGTTTTGACCATTTTACGTTGTTAATATGGAGAGACCGGTTGGATTATTATCCGAAGAACCACTCCATATTGACATAAGCGTTGTGATCAAATACGATGAAGATAATTGAAGACGGTGTTAAGCAAGGGCTGTCCTGTTTACAGAATAGTGCCTTCGTTTTCGTTCAATCCCAGAACGAACGTATATGGACGAATGTCTGATAGAATATTTCCAATGATCGAATGAGTTGGACTGTACAAATATATATGGTGGCCAACGGATTTATTCCCTTCGCATAATATCCAGAATCTATTTGTACAGATCCAACTAATGATTAACGGATCTGATAATGTGGCATTCAAAGTAATCGTGCTATCAATGAAAGATAGATAAACGTAGTTTCTAGCCTCAAATCCGGTAAATGACAGAAATCGGGCAGGCAGCATGGCTAAGTCGGTCGCACCGAAGTAGGTTGTATAATCACCTATCTAGAGAATATTCATTTGCTTCTTTAATCTATCAATGCTGTCCCATATATATACGGGAAACGGTTGCTGATCCCAGCCGTTGGTGATGTACATTCGATACACTCAAGCGAAATGAGTGGTCGGTCATGTGTGGCTGAGTTGCAAGATGTTCTTGTTGAACTCCAGTGTATCGTTCCTAGAGTACACTGATCGGAAGGTGGTTCCATACCTTGTCATAGTTGGAAATCCATTACCCAATACGTGCTTGCGGTTTTGATTGTATACTATATTTGTAGAACGTGAGATGAAAGCGTTTCTTCTAGATTGTTATCTAATTGTATTTAGACATTATTATAATATCAGAATGATATTGTTTACAAAGTTTTTGGATTCTCATAAGGGAAAAACCCGTTCCGTTATGCGACGTGGTCTTATGAGATATCGTTTACTTGTTCAAACTGTTTTAAACTGTTTTACTCATACCAGTCCCATGACTGACCCGAAGTTTATTTGTTTGTTTTCCCTAAACTCTTGGGTGCCTAATTTTGTATGGGCAGTCAAGTAGTCGGGATTTTACAGATACACTTGGAGAGCTTGGAGCAGGAGGCTTCAGGATTCTATAGCTATTATTATTTCCGCTGTTGTTGTAAGTGTTGTACTCTGATAAGTGCTATTGTATATATAACTGTTTGTAGTTTCAAAAGTTATGTTATATTTTATGCGTTCCGCTGTGAGATTCGTGTTTACTCTGATGATGATGTTCTTCTTCTTCTTCTATTCTAATAGTTCTACCTTATCTATTCTCACCCTCTATCTTCTTTCTATTAGTTTCTTGAATTTTCAGTGCAATTTGGGGTTAGACTTGTGTTATTTAGTCAGCTCAAATTGGACCGGATTTTCGGGTCATTACACTCTGTCTTTTTTCTATTAGTTTCTTGAATTTCCAGTGCGATTTGGGTTGGACTGGTGTTATTTAGTCAGCTCAAATTCCCCCGGATTTTCGGGTCACTACAGTTGGTATCAGAGCATTGGTTTAGTTATTACCTTGGCTCTGTGGCGTGATTCAGTAGAGATGAGATTAGTAATATCCTAGACTGAGTTTGAGTGTATATATACAAGTGAACGTATTTGTTAGTTAATATAAAATGATTTTATATTGTGGAGTTTTATTGGTTGAGTTGTTTGTGAATTCTGGTCGATCGGTTTGATCCACTATATCGATAGGGGTTACTAAACACTCGAATACGATGAACCGTCATGGTATGTTTTGAAAGAGGGTAAATGGAATAATTTTACCCGAATATATTTGATATAGTATATTGGTTGTGTTGGTTGTTATTATAATCGAGTAAGATTATAAAAAGGTAAAATGATTATAAATGACTAGTCAGAATTCATATAAGTAAAGTATATGAAATAAAATGAAGAAAAATCTGAATTTAAATCAAATTGGAATTAAAATAAGGAAATTTTAAGTTCCTGGGAGATTTTGAAAACGTTTTTCAAACTAAAAGTGATATAGTATTGAACTCACTTTAATAGCTGGAAATAGATTCCGATGATGATCCGGACATCATCGGTGTTCATTTTCAAGTTCGTAAGTGATGGATTACTACCAAAGATTTTGTTTTTGAAATGATGTTGAGAAACAAGTTGTTCGGGAATTCAAATGATTTGAATTGTTATTATGGTTTCCAATTTGATTTGAAATAAATCCCAGGGATTTAAATTTCAAAATTTAAATTTAACTTATGAAGTTAAATAGTTGAAATGGTAAAAGTGAATAAATTGAAATATTAACTTGAACTGAGTTAAATAGAATTGAATTGGATTAGAGAATAATCTGTTATGGAATTGGGTTGATGAGTTAAGAATTTGAAATTTGATATTCGGGTTCGAATGAAATTCGATTGGGTTTTGAGGATATGAACTGATTGGAATTTGATGGAAATAACACTGGTATATGCTGAGTTGATAGCATATGGAAGTGATAGAGTTGATATTCCCGACAAAAAGGTACCAGTTTATATTATATATGGATATGAGATTTATGAGCCGAATTGGCAAGCCGCTTGGCTGTTTGATTTTCTTTTGGGTTAAAGAAGGCCCAGAGAGGCGAGTTGGAGTTTGAGATATTGACCAGTACAAAGGAGGTGCTGGCAAAAAATTTCGAAAAGTTAAGGTGTTAGAAAATTTTCAGAATTTTTGAAAATTTAGTTAGTTGGAATAAATTAATATTTTAGTCGATATTAATTGGTTCAGTTGAAACCGGAGACAAGAGGTAAACAGATAAATTTTTACCCAGAAGATAGGGTCATCCCCTAGCTTAGCAATTTCGAGGACGAAATTTTATTAAGGGGGGAAGATTGTAGTAACCCGCATTTTAGCTGTTGAACAATTTATTTATTTAATTATTAAATATCGATTTATCGATATCGAGAACATGAATTAAATAATATTGAATATTTAATTAATAATTTTAATATAATAAAATATATTATAATGTCGAAATAATCAAAAATATTGGAAATACAAATATTATGTGAATGGGGTCATCCCAAAGATGTAATTCAACTTAGAGTTGGATTATATTGACGAATATATTCAATCGACGACAGTTTGAACGTATAATTATAATATAATTAAAATAGAGCTTGAAACGACGTGGCAGTTCGCTATTTGGCGATTCAGACTTCAACTGAATGTACAGGATTCGTTTTAAGCCGGATTTCTGTGAAACAAGAAACGTGTGGAGCTGGTGGAGTATATCTTTCTAGTGGAAGAGAAAAATCAGGATTTCGTCGTGTAGATTTTGAGATATGTCCAAATCAAATTTCAAAATAGTCGCTATAGAATCGTTTATCGACCATAACGGTTTACTCGATATAACTAGAGATCGGGTTTGAATTTAAACAAGGTTCTTTTGGGAAATAGTGATAAAATAATTTTTAGAATTTTACTGTAATTTTTAATTAATTTAATCAGCGACTTTTTATTTGAAGTATTTGGCACCCCGTAGAGTTTCACAGAATAAGGCCACCTACCGATATTATTATATTTCTGGGATCATGACACTTTACTGGATACAACGGTATTTTTATTTCTGTCCATACGAAAGTGGAATTTTATGAAATTAGTACCCTAAGTAAATATTATATATAGTTTGATACTTCCTGGCTAAGTGTTTATTTTGCCTAACCCTAAACGATTTTCTGTGGTCAGTAAGGCTCCATCAGTCAGACAAACGTGGCCACTCATTCGACATACATTTCAAATGAATTACAACCACATAAGACATTATATATATAATAACCTTTAAAACTCTCCTTTAACCTAATTCCTCATTCCACGATTTAAGAAAATCGAGCCGCCAGTAACCCTCAACACAAATGTCGGTCTTCAAGATTCAAAACAAAAATCAAACAAAAATCGAATTAAATCCTAAAAATCTGCAAACATATATCAATGGATTCATAGAGCGGAGCTCTTCAGTTCCATAACTGTTTCTTCAAGCTCGATGGAATTCTAGAGTTCGACAGACCGTTCAGAGCTGGGGATTGTGGCGATTTGAGGTCGTTGTGAGAGGAGCGAGGGGTGTTGCGGTGTTCGCAGGTGCTAGGCGCACCGTTGAGGGAAGAGACGATGGAGGTCTGGAACGTGAGTTCAGGGGTTTGGTGAACAACAGTACGGGTTTTAACTTGAGGAGTATGGAGTCTGTGATTTGTTACTGAGTGCGTTAGTGCATTGAAAGCAAAGGGAGGGTTGGGAGTTTCGAATATGACGCGGTGACCATTTTGGTTGAAAACTGGTTTCCATGAGTTGCAAAGGGAAGGAGGAGATAGTTGAAATGGTGAGTGTATAGGGTGCGGACGTGAAGAAGAGTATGAGGAGAAGGTGTAATAACCCGAAAATCTGGGCCAGTTTAAAAATTTTATTTTGACGATTTTAGCGAATTTTGATTATTTAAAATGAATTATTTTAAATAATATCGACGAGAAATTTATTTTGAATAGAATTCGAACGTATATATTATACGCGTCGTCGTTAGAATATAAATATTTATATATAATTATAAATAGAATTGAAAATGGCGCGGTAGTTCGATAATTCGATTTCAAACTTCAATTGAATGTACCGGGTGCACAACAATCCAGATTTTAGTGAAACCAAAAACATTGGGATCTAATGGTGACTATCTTTCCAACGAATCCGAGCAATCGAAATTTCATAGCGGGAATCAAAAGATATATCCAGTTGAAAATTCTGAATAGTCGCTATGGAATTCAGGCCCTTAAAAATGGACATTTTGCAAATGACCTCGGATCTCGACGAAACCAGTTTTGTTGGGTCCGCCGTGTCAAATTATTGCTAGATTCCAAATTTCATAATTTTCTGAATCAATATGTGAGCATGGCAAAGGAAAACGTGTTTGACCAGTTTCAGTTGATTTTAATCGACTGGAAATTGGCCATTTTTCAAACGGTCTCAGAATTCGACGAAACTAGTTTTGTTAGGACCGTATCGTCAATACGAAGCTAGAAAATATTTTTCAGGAATTTTTAAAGTTCGTATGTGACCCCGGTAATTTGAAATGTACGTTTAAAATTCAATATAGTGATTTAAATGTAAATTCAAAGGAAACTGATTCAAACGATCAAATCAACCTACGATACATATCCCATTGTGTTCGGAATGGGGGTAAAATGCTATGGACGACAGGCGGTAGGCCTCGTTTCGAGGTCGTATGTAAAAGTCAACTTTTTTGAAATAAAATAATAAAAAGAAATATAGAAGGCCTCTCTCCTCTCTTCCTTAATTCCTCTCTGCCCCCCCCCCCCCCCCGTTCAAAAGGAAATTCAGAATATATATAAAAAAAAGGGGAAATCAGAAGGGGGGATCGTGACCTCGTCGCCCCCCCAGAAAATCGCCGTGCCGCCGCTGATGGCACCCACCGCCACCTTACTCCGATCGCTACCCCCTCCCTCGTTCGATTCCCGCCCCCACAAAACCGAACCAGTCGCCATCACATCCCCCACCCTCGAAGCCGCCTCCACCTATCAGTAGCCGCCATCAGGGAGAGCGCCACATCCAACCGCGAGCAAGGGAGGAGCGGTTCCGAGCTCTAGGGCTTGCATTATGGGTTCTGCGTGGAACCTGGAAGGATGCAGAACGTGAAGAAGGATTGGAGGAAGGAAAGGCCAGATTTTTCTTTGGGGTAAATTACTTTAACTGATTTACAAACTAACATTGTTTTCTAGGATATATATATATATGTATATGTATAAAAAAAATATGATTTTTTATTTTTAAAGTATTAAAAATATAATCTTTCATATAGAAGAAGGATAATAATATAATTTTTATAATATAGGAAAGTTAAAAATATAGTTTTTATATTTTTAAATTAATAAAGATATGATTTTTACAAAGTGGAAATATAAAAATATAATTTTTATATAGAATGGAGCGTCGAAACTTTATTTTTGAAAAGGCGAAAACTTTATTTTTGAAAAGGTGAAGTCTTTATTTTTGAAAATAGAAAAGGCAAGATCCTTATATGGAGGATAACGGAGGAAAAATAGAATTGTTATCTTATGGAGTAAAAGTAGAAATTCGATTTTTATATATATTGAATAGTATGGTAAAAATTCGATTTTTATATATATTGAATAGCATAGTAAAAATTCGATTTTTATATATTGAATAGCAAAGTAAAAATATGATTTTTATATATATCGAACATCGATGTAAAAATATGATTTTATATATGTAGTGGCTACGGGCGAAGAAAGTGATTAGAGAGGAGAACAGTGAAGATTTCCTGCATTAGAAGTGCCGTGGAGTTAGGATAGCTATCGGTGAGAACTTCTCACTCAAATTTTCTTTTGCTAGTTATATATATATACTAGGATGCAGACGGTGTTTAGTAGCACCCGACACCCGTCATCCACAGACCATGGATGGCTTGTTTGTTAAATTGTTTGGTTGTGTAGTTGATTAGATGATTTGATTTGAAATTGAATTGTTGGGTGAAATAAATTGATTTGATTGATGTGTGAATGGCGTGGGCCTTCACTAGACCGGGGATTAGGCTAGGCCTTGTCTCGTTTCTAGTATCGTGCCGTTATGCCGCCGAAATTTTCTAAAATAAGTTAGAGAAATAAAAATAGCATTTTATTTAAAGAATGAACCGAATAGAATATTCATAGGTGGAATAAAATGTTTTATCGTTAAAAATATAATTTTTAACGTGAATGTGAATAAATAAATATTCATTTACAAACCAGACGGTTTGTTTATGTACACCTATTTGAAGGACATTGATTGGGTCGATAAATTTTACACATCGTCCAACTGCACAAATAAAATATGCGTTTGATTGTTTGAAACCCCACACGGGTGTTGGGATGAAATTTGAAGTTCACTCATCCTGATTGATTAAATATGTCGATCGATTGATTGACAGGCTATTATAAGCGTTAGATATCTATATTTGATGCTTATACAGTGTAGTGCACTTTGGTTGATGGTTGATTATTTTTCAATGCTATTATATGTGTGTAATGCATGAAAATCCATATAATTAACTTTATATGGTAATTGATTGGGCCTCATTCCAATTTGAAAAATAAAGAATATTATAAAATAAAGGTTCATGTGTTGACAGTACTCATCCATTGAGATTGGTCATGTGTTGAACGAAATATTTTGATAATAACAACTATTTTGAAAAAGAAATATTTGAAATAGAATATTTGAAAATAGAAATTTATGAAGCCGTGTTGCTTAGATTGACGCCATTTTGACGTAAACGATATTGATATCGATTTTATTCATTCTGAAATGAATTGAATTGAAAACGACTTCGGAATGAATTGAATTGAAAACGACTTCGGAATGAATTGAATTGAAAACGACTTCGAAATGAATTGAATTGAAAACGACTTCGGAATGAATTGAATTGAAAACGACTTCGGAATGAATTGAATTGAAAACGATTTCGAAATGAATTGAATTGAAAACGATTTCGAAATGAATTGAATTGAAAACGATTTCGAAATGAATTGAAAACGAATTCAAATTGAATTGAAAGCGAATTGAAATGAATTCAAATTGAATTGAAATTTGAATTGAATAGAAATGAATTTTAAAACGAATCTATAAAGAAGAATTCAATTATGATTTGAATTGAAAAGAAAGTTGAAATTGCTTTTGAAACGATTTTAAAACTATTTATATAATTCGTTTTAAATAGAAATCGACGAAGTATATATTATATATATAATATAATGGCCTGAATAGAACGCGCCGCGCCGCGGCAGTTCGTAAATTTCGACCATTTATTTCAAACGGACATTACGGGAGATCCGACCGTCGGATTCTCCTAAAACCGGAACCGTTGGGTTCGTATCGAAAAGAGCTTTCTAACGAATATTAGAAATTTGAAATCTAACGGTTGGATTTGGAGTTACGTCCAAATCAAATTTGAAAAAGGTCGCTGTAAGTGCAGTTCGATGGCCATTGATGGAAATCGACTGTACGGGCCTTGATAAAATTATTAAAAATAGTAATAATTTGTGTAAAATCATAAGAAATGATTTGTGAAGATTTGGGATGAAAAACTCCATATTTGAAAAGATAAAAATAGATTTTTATCGAAATGAACTAGTTTTGAACTAGAAATATAATTCTATTTATTTTTAAATAAATAAATTGAATTAGAAAAGGGTTTTAAAAATAACCAGAATTTCCAATGATTGCATTGGAGTGGATTTGAATCGAAATTGTCTTCGGAATATTTCGATGTTGGAATTCGTGATTATACAGATGTTGTTATGGAAATTTGAAAGATATATATTTATATCGTTATTTCCAATATGACATTTGTTAATCGTAGAATTTGATATTGAATATAAGCCGATATATTTTCTATTCAGAGCCTTGTATTGAATATCAAATGTGATTTGGGTTTGTCGTGAATGGTGTCTTCACTAACACTGTTCTTGAACCCAGTTGAGAAAAGATTAAATCTTTTTATTTAGATTTAATGAAGTGTACCAATTAAATAATATTTAATTGGAATTGAATGGATATTGATTTTTGGGTTTATCGTGGACAGTGTTTTTAAAATAACACTCGTTCTTTAACCCGATAATTAATGGAATGTGATTTTGGGTTTATCGTGAACTGTGTTTTAAATGACACTGATTCTTTAACCCAGTTAAAGATTAAAACTAAGTGGAGTTTTAATGAATCTTTAAATAGATTGAAAAGATCGAGAATGGAGTATCACCAGTTTTACTCCAAGCGATAGTTAAATCTTTAATTAGATTGGAACGTGAAATGGTAATTGAATTACCGATAACACTGTGGTGTTAGATATGAAGTACTACCAGTTTTACTTCATGGGATGAATAGGTTGGGATTGGGAAATTAAAACAAATGATTACTTCGGTAAGGTTCGTTAATCCCGACTAGTTTGAATTGATATTCAAAAATGGATTAAAGAATAAATTCAAGAAATTTATCTTGGATAAAATTAATGGGAACCTTTCCCTATGAATGTGAAATTTAGAAACTAACTGTCGGTTAGCTAAGCAGAATGGTTTTCTGGATATTGATCAGATGTTGGTTTCGGCCTTCGGGGTTAATATTTGGGGAATTATTCTCTTGATTAATTTACGGTTAGTGACTGATGAATTGGAATGAGGCGTATGTTGTGTTTGTGTAACACTTATTTAAAATATACGCGAGTTATTCGGAAAGACCGGGTTTATCCCATTCTGAATAACTGATACGACGATAAGTCGAAGATGAAGACGGTGGTCGAAGACCAGAAGTCTTCACGTCGTTTGGGTGATTACTGATGATCTTGATTGGGCTGTACACCCAAGAAGATGGAAACAGTTGGTGATCGTCCAGACGTACTTGGAGATCGATGGATATGCGGGGTACTAGGTGCCTCCGGTTTCGTTCAGACCCAGAACGGACTTGTAAATGGACTGTGTGTCTGACATTGGATTTTAGTCCGTGTGATTGATCTCTATTAAATATATATCTGTTTGGCGGCGGAGAATTTATTCTCTTGCTTAACGCCCTTCTCTGAGACGTACGAGCTCAGGGGTTATATATTGATGGATATCAAACGCATGGGGTGAATTGCCTGTGTGGCATGCCTAAGTGGCAATTGATCGAGGCTTCTGTTGAAAAGCAAAGTCTTGAGGTGATGATCAAAGCATGGCCTTTGTGGCGTAGCTTTGTGTAACGTTTACTTCGCGAGTTTCACACCCGGTATGAACCAAAAACGGGAGACGGACCTCAGGGAGGACTTGCGTTTCTTTCTAGCTAGAAGTGGCGTCAGTGGTTTTACACGCCCTGACGAGTTTGACTTATGTGGTTGTTGCTGTTGCGAGGCGCCTCGGTTATATCGGTTTCGGCCGATGCATTTTGGTCGGCAGACGGACCAGACTTACACCCCATAAGGTGGGGAAACGTAGTGTTCAGGCATAATAATCCACATCGGTGGACCGGCCCTGACGATCTAAAGGCTTGCCTGCGCGCTTGCCTGTGGCTCGGGCTAGAGAGTCACGAATCGGTAGAGGGCTATCTTTTGCCTCGGTTCATAGACGGAAATCCAATTTCCAAATACGACATTTGCGGTTTTAATTGTAGAACTAGTATGGCGACATGATATATGGTACCCATGCCGCCTATGATTGATACTTATGATTTGAAGTTGTTTTATACACTATGCACTTATTATAGTATCAAATGACTTGTTTCAAACGTATCAAGCATTCTTTGGCTGTTATAAGGGAAAACCCTATCCCCCGGCTTGCGTTGCATTGTGTGATAGGACCTGGGTCTTATAACAGCTTCATTTTTCTTTATTTAGCATTGCGCTGTTTGTTTTATGCACTGGTATTCTTGGGAGGAAACCCGTTCCGTGTTATACGGCGTGGTCCCTTGATTTACCTAACTTTAAAAATAGAGATTAATAACTGTTTTAGTTCTCACACCAGTCACATGACTGACCTGGAGTTTATTGTTTTAACCTAAACTCTGGGTGCCCTTATTTCGACACGGGCAGCTAGTAGTTTTGGTTTTGCAGATTTATATTCATAGGATCCTGGTTTACAGCTGGAGCGATATCCGGAAAGCTTTGTATCCGTATATCTCTTCTAGTTGTGTATTGTATTATTTTCCGCTGCTATGTATTTAAATGTAATTTAAATCTCTGATATTTCTGTGTAATATTCATTTATACTCTGTATATTCTTGTAATCTGGTGCATTGTTGTAATATACAATGAAATGTTCTTCTGTATGCGTTCTATTTTGTCATGTTCTCAAACGATAGGGCGTTTCGAACGGTCTGGGTCGGTTTAACGACTGGTTCGGACCGAGCGAAATTCCTTGCCGTCACAGTTGGTATCAGAGCTTTGGTTTACAGAGCTCGAGAACAAGGCACATTAGAACCATACGAAAGAATTCATCAGATATTGGATTAGCAATATCCAATTAGAATGACTCGTTAGAGATAGGATCAGTAATATCCTAGAACGAGTGTGAAGAGTATATTTTTCAAATGAAAACAACCTTGTTTTGAAAATTTAAATCGTTTTAAACGTATTTGATTATTTATTTATTTTGAATATGGACATTCCAATATATAAGGATTTTGCGTATACGCGTCATGAACGTATATTCGAAGTTTTAATATACTGGATAGATATAGGACCGCACTCTAGTAGCCCGGAGATGTTCTGATGGTGGTTCGAAACATCATCAGCATTTATTTTCGAGTGACGAAGGTGTGATACCTATATATTTCCATTAGACTGGTGTGAGAACCAAAACTTATATAATTAGAACACATTGTTGTGAGTTGGCATCAAAATCATGATTTTTGTATATATATCAAAATTATGAATTTTGAACGTTAAATCCACTAATTGATTGATGTTTGTGTTGTTTGTTCATTTGTTTGCTAATTTTGAACCATTATGCCTAATTGAATCAAATACTGAACTGTATTGAAAATTGGTCGCATTTGCTGGCATATACATATACTTATATTGAACAGGTCATAGCAAGGAGGCTAGAGCAGAGAATAAAATTTGTTTGCCCGACAAATAGGTACATGTTTACTACATAATTTACTGTTTTGTTTGGGTGATGATGATTTTATGAGCCTATTGGCTAGCCGCTTGGCTTTTTCTTTTTCTTTTTGAGATCTGAAGGACCGGGGAAGCTATTTGAAATTCCCCGATGCTCCCGGAGCAGGGGAGGTTATGGCGAAATTTTTCGAAAATTTAGGGTGTTAGCCAAATTTTTGAAATTTTGAAAATTCTCAGAAACTGAAAAGTTGGAGAATGGAAGCCAGATCGAACGTAGAGCTGAATAATCAAACCACTTTCGACTTTGTTCCTTTTCGGGGACGAAAAGTTTTAAGTGGGGGAGATTGTAATAACCCGAAAATCTGGGCCAGTTTAAAATTTTTATTTTGACGATTTTAGCGAATTTTGATTATTTAAAATGAATTATTTTAAATAATATCGACGAGAAATTTATTTTGAATAGAATTCGAACGTATATATTATACGCGTCGTCGTTAGAATATAAATATTTATATATAATTATAAATAGAATTGAAAATGACGCGGTAGTTCGATAATTCGATTTCAAACTTCAATTGAATGTACCGGGTGCACAACAATCCAGATTTTAGTGAAACCAAAAACATTGGGATCTAATGGTGACTATCTTTCCAACGAATCCGAGCAATCGAAATTTCATAGCGGGAATCAAAAGATATATCCAGTTGAAAATTCTGAATAGTCGCTATGGAATTCAGGCCCTTAAAAATGGACATTTTGCAAATGACCTCGGATCTCGACGAAACCTGTTTTGTTGGGTCCGCAGTGTCAAATTATTGCTAGATTCCAAATTTCATAATTTTCTGAATCAATATGTGAGCGTGGCAAAGGAAAACGTGTTTGACCAGTTTCAGTTGATTTTAATCGACTGGAAATTGGCCATTTTTCAAACGGTCTCAGAATTCGACGAAACTAGTTTTGTTAGGACCGTATCGTCAATACGAAGTTAGAAAATATTTTTCAGGAATTTTTAAAGTTCGTATGTGACCCCGGTAATTTGAAATGTACGTTTAAAATTCAATATAGTGATTTAAATGTAAATTCAAAGGAAACTGATTCAAACGATCAAATCAACCTACGATACATATCCCATTGTGTTCGGAATGGGGGTAAAATGCTATGGACGACAGGCGGTAGGCCTCGTTTCGAGGTCGTATGTAAAAGTCAACTTTTTTGAAATAAAACAATAAAAAAAATATATAGAAGGCCTCTCTCCTCTCTTCCTTAATTCCTCTCTGCCCCCCCCCCCCCCCCCCCCCGTTCAAAAGGAAATTCAGAATAAAAAAAAAAGGGAAATCAGAAGGGGGGATCGCGACCTCGTCGCCCCCCCCAGAAAATCACCGTGCCGCCGCTGATGGCACCCACCGCCACCTTACTCCGATCGCTACCCCCTCCCTCGTTCGATTCCCGCCCCCACAAAACCGAACCAGTCGCCATCACATCCCCCACCCTCGAAGCCGCCTCCACCTATCAGTAGCCGCCATCAGGGAGAGCGCCACATCCAACCGCGAGCAAGGGAGGAGCGGTTCCGAGCTCTAGGGCTTGCGTTATGGGTTCTGCGTGGAACCTGGAAGGATGCAGAACGTGAAGAAGGATTGGAGGAAGGAAAGGCCAGATTTTTCTTTGGGGTAAATTACTTTAACTGATTTACAAACTAACATTGTTTTCTAGGATATATATATATGTATATGTATAAAAAAAATATGATTTTTTATTTTTAAAGTATTAAAAATATAATCTTTCATATAGAAGAAGGATAATAATATAATTTTTATAATATAGGAAAGTTAAAAATATAGTTTTTATATTTTTAAATTAATAAAGATATGATTTTTACAAAGTGGAAATATAAAAATATAATTTTTATATAGAATGGAGCGTCGAAACTTTATTTTTGAAAAGGCGAAAACTTTATTTTTGAAAAGGTGAAGTCTTTATTTTTGAAAATAGAAAAGGCAAGATCCTTATATGGAGGATAACGGAGGAAAAATAGAATTGTTATCTTATGGAGTAAAAGTAGAAATTCGATTTTTATATATATTGAATAGCATGGTAAAAATTCGATTTTTATATATATTGAATAGCATAGTAAAAATTCGATTTTTATATATTGAATAGCAAAGTAAAAATATGATTTTTATATATATCGAACATCGATGTAAAAATATGATTTTATATATGTAGTGGCTACGGGCGAAGAAAGTGATTAGAGAGGAGAACAGTGAAGATTTCCTGCATTAGAAGTGCCGTGGAGTTAGGATAGCTATCGGTGAGAACTTCTCACTCAAATTTTCTTTTGCTAGTTATATATATATACTAGGATGCAGACGGTGTTTAGTAGCACCCGACACCCGTCATCCACAGACCATGGATGGCTTGTTTGTTAAATTGTTTGGTTGTGTAGTTGATTAGATGATTTGATTTGAAATTGAATTGTTGGGTGAAATAAATTGATTTGATTGATGTGTGAATGGCGTGGGCCTTCACTAGACCGGGGATTAGGCTAGGCCTTGTCTCGTTTCTAGTATCGTGCCGTTATGCCGCCGAAATTTTCTAAAATAAGTTAGAGAAATAAAAATAGCATTTTATTTAAAGAATGAACCGAATAGAATATTCATAGGTGGAATAAAATGTTTTATCGTTAAAAATATAATTTTTAACGTGAATGTGAATAAATAAATATTCATTTACAAACCAGACGGTTTGTTTATGTACACCTATTTGAAGGACATTGATTGGGTCGATAAATTTTACACATCGTCCAACTGCACAAATAAAATATGCGTTTGATTGTTTGAAACCCCACACGGGTGTTGGGATGAAATTTGAAGTTCACTCATCCTGATTGATTAAATATGTCGATCGATTGATTGACAGGCTGTTATAAGCGTTAGATATCTATATTTGATGCTTATACAGTGTAGTGCACTTTGGTTGATGGTTGATTATTTTTCAATGCTATTATATGTGTGTAATGCATGAAAATCAATATAATTAACTTTATATGGTAATTGATTGGGCCTCATTCCAATTTGAAAAATAAAGAATATTATAAAATAAAGGTTCATGTGTTGACAGTACTCATCCATTGAGATTGGTCATGTGTTGAACGAAATATTTTGATAATAACAACTATTTTGAAAAAGAAATATTTGAAATAGAATATTTGAAAATAGAAATTTATGAAGCCGTGTTGCTTAGATTGACGCCATTTTGACGTAAACGATATTGATATCGATTTTATTCATTCTGAAATGAATTGAATTGAAAACGACTTCGGAATGAATTGAATTGAAAACGACTTCGGAATGAATTGAATTGAAAACGACTTCGAAATGAATTGAATTGAAAACGACTTCGGAATGAATTGAATTGAAAACGACTTCGGAATGAATTGAATTGAAAACGACTTCGAAATGAATTGAATTGAAAACGATTTCGAAATGAATTGAATTGAAAACGATTTCGAAATGAATTGAAAACGAATTCAAATTGAATTGAAAGCGAATTGAAATGAATTCAAATTGAATTGAAATTTGAATTGAATAGAAATGAATTTTAAAACGAATCTATAAAGAAGAATTCAATTATGATTTGAATTGAAAAGAAAGTTGAAATTGCTTTTGAAACGATTTTAAAACTATTTATATAATTCGTTTTAAATAGAAATCGACGAAGTATATATTATATATATAATATAATGGCCTGAATAGAACGCGCCGCGCCGCGGCAGTTCGTAAATTTCGACCATTTATTTCAAACGGACATTACGGGAGATCCGACCGTCGGATTCTCCTAAAACCGGAACCGTTGGGTTCGTATCGAAAAGAGCTTTCTAACGAATATTAGAAATTTGAAATCTAACGGTTGGATTTGGAGTTACGTCCAAATCAAATTTGAAAAAGGTCGCTGTAAGTGCAGTTCGATGGCCATTGATGGAAATCGACTGTACGGGCCTTGATAAAATTATTAAAAATAGTAATAATTTGTGTAAAATCATAAGAAATGATTTGTGAAGATTTGGGATGAAAAACTCTATATTTGAAAAGATAAAAATAGATTTTTATCGAAATGAACTAGTTTTGAACTAGAAATATAATTCTATTTATTTTTAAATAAATAAATTGAATTAGAAAAGGGTTTTAAAAATAACCAGAATTTCCAATGATTGCATTGGAGTGGATTTGAATCGAAATTGTCTTCGGAATATTTCGATGTTGGAATTCGTGATTATACAGATGTTGTTATGGAAATTTGAAAGATATATATTTATATCGTTATTTCCAATATGACATTTGTTAATCGTAGAATTTGATATTGAATATAAGCCGATATATTTTCTATTCAGAGCCTTGTATTGAATATCAAATGTGATTTGGGTTTGTCGTGAATGGTGTCTTCACTAACACTGTTCTTGAACCCAGTTGAGAAAAGATTAAATCTTTTTATTTAGATTTAATGAAGTGTACCAATTAAATAATATTTAATTGGAATTGAATGGATATTGATTTTTGGGTTTATCGTGGACAGTGTTTTTAAAATAACACTCGTTCTTTAACCCGATAATTAATGGAATGTGATTTTGGGTTTATCGTGAACTGTGTTTTAAATGACACTGATTCTTTAACCCAGTTAAAGATTAAAACTAAGTGGAGTTTTAATGAATCTTTAAATAGATTGAAAAGATCGAGAATGGAGTATCACCAGTTTTACTCCAAGCGATAGTTAAATCTTTAATTAGATTGGAACGTGAAATGGTAATTGAATTACCGATAACACTGTGGTGTTAGATATGAAGTACTACCAGTTTTACTTCATGGGATGAATAGGTTGGGATTGGGAAATTAAAACAAATGATTACTTCGGTAAGGTTCGCTAATCCCGACTAGTTTGAATTGATATTCAAAAATGGATTAAAGAATAAATTCAAGAAATTTATCTTGGATAAAATTAATGGGAACCTTTCCCTATGAATGTGAAATTTAGAAACTAACTGTCGGTTAGCTAAGCAGAATGGTTTTCCGGATATTGATCAGATGTTGGTTTCGGCCTTCGGGGTTAATATTTGGGGAATTATTCTCTTGATTAATTTACGGTTAGTGACTGATGAATTGGAATGAGGCGTATGTTGTGTTTGTGTAACACTTATTTAAAATATACGCGAGTTATTCGGAAAGACCGGGTTTATCCCATTCTGAATAACTGATACGACGATAAGTCGAAGATGAAGACGGTGGTCGAAGACCAGAAGTCTTCACGTCGTTTGGGTGATTACTGATGATCTTGATTGGGCTGTACACCCAAGAAGATGGAAACAGTTGGTGATCGTCCAGACGTACTTGGAGATCGATGGATATGCGGGGTACTAGGTGCCTCCGGTTTCGTTCAGACCCAGAACGGACTTGTAAATGGACTGTGTGTCTGACATTGGATTTTAGTCCGTGTGATTGATCTCTATTAAATATATATCTGTTTGGCGGCGGAGAATTTATTCTCTTGCTTAACGCCCTTCTCTGAGACGTACGAGCTCAGGGGTTATATATTGATGGATATCAAACGCATGGGGTGAATTGCCTGTGTGGCATGCCTAAGTGGCAATTGATCGAGGCTTCTGTTGAAAAGCAAAGTCTTGAGGTGATGATCAAAGCACGGCCTTTGTGGCGTAGCTTTGTGTAACGTTTACTTCGCGAGTTTCACACCCGGTATGAACCAAAAACGGGAGACGGACCTCAGGGAGGACTTGCGTTTCTTTCTAGCTAGAAGTGGCGTCAGTGGTTTTACACGCCCTGACGAGTTTGACTTATGTGGTTGTTGCTGTTGCGAGGCGCCTCGATTATATCGGTTTCGGCCGATGCATTCTGGTCGGCAGACGGACCAGACTTACACCCCATAGGGTGGGGAAACGTAGTGTTCAGGCATAATAATCCACATCGGTGGACTGGCCCTGACGATCTAAAGGCTTGCCTGCGCGCTTGCCTGTGGCTCGGGCTAGAGAGTCACGAATCGGTAGAGGACTATCTTTTGCCTCGGTTCATAGACGGAAATCCAATTTCCAAATACGACATTTGCGGTTTTAATTGTAGAACTAGTATGGCGACATGATATATGGTACCCATGCCACCTATGATTGATACTTATGATTTGAAGTTGTTTTATACACTATGCACTTATTATAGTATCAAATGACTTGTTTCAAACGTATCAAGCATTCTTTGGTTGTTATAAGGGAAAACCCTATCCCCCGGCTTGCGTTGCATTGTGTGATAGGACCTGGGTCTTATAACAGCTTCATTTTTCTTTATTTAGCATTGCGCTGTTTGTTTTATGCACTGGTATTCTTGGGAGGAAACCCGTTCCGTGTTATACGGCGTGGTCCCTTGATTTACCTAACTTTAAAAATAGAGATTAATAACTGTTTTAGTTCTCACACCAGTCACATGACTGACCTGGAGTTTATTGTTTTAACCTTAACTCTGGGTGCCCTTATTTCGACACGGGCAGCTAGTAGTTTTGGTTTTGCAGATTTATATTCACAGGATCCTGGTTTACAGCTGGAGCGATATCCGGAAAGCTTTGTATCCGTATATCTCTTCTAGTTGTGTATTGTATTATTTTCCGCTGCTATGTATTTAAATGTAATTTAAATCTTTGATATTTCTGTGTAATATTCATTTATACTCTGTATATTCTTGTAATCTGGTGCATTGTTGTAATATACAATGAAATGTTCTTCTGTATGCGTTCTATTTTGTCATGTTCTCAAACGATAGGGCGTTTCGAACGGTCTGGGTCGGTTTAACGACTGGTTCGGACCGAGCGAAATTCCTTGCCGTCACAGAAGGCGGCCTTGTTAATGATGTGTATTAGTGGAGCAGCGAGTCTGATATCAGGGAGAGCGAGAAGAAGAGTAAGGGGGGAGGATGTTGAGTGTTTTCTGGAAGTGGGTCTGGGCAGTTTCGAAATGGTGCTTTCAGTTGGTTAAAATGTGGGATAATGGGGTAGGAAGAAGCCATCCAAGTCTTCAGCAAATGGCATGAGTGATGAACGTGTTTTATTTGAGGAAAAGGGTCTGGTTCGAACTCGTGTGATTTAATAAAGGCGAAGTATGAAAAATCGAAATGAAATCATTTGATTTGTGGTGATTTAATAAAGGTGAAGGAGGTGTTAAGGTGTTGAGCAGAAATATCGGTCTGAAGAAATCAGAACAGGGGAGAGAGAAGGGTCAGCGGTTTTTGGGTACTTCAAATATTGGATGGGCCGATTATTGGTAAAGCCCAAACAAGAATTTAATTAGTTTAATTTTATATTTAAAATGTACACTAACTTGAAATCATTGCATCTAACTCATACGATATCAAAATGCGACAAACCAAGATACGTGGGGATCGTATGGACGGGATCAACACACTGGGACTGACTGGAAGTCCATCGGAGCTCGTTACAATTTATGGCAAAATAAATTGTTTGTCAAATCAAAGACAGTTAATCGTTTTAACGATAACAGTCCAATGTGAGTAAATCTCACTAACTCTGAACACTTTATATTTTCATGTTGTATTTTTAGAACTGTTAAATATTGACTGATTGATTGTGTGTTGACT
Organism: Allium sativum; assembly: GCA_030737875.1. Classification (NCBI taxonomy): domain Eukaryota; kingdom Viridiplantae; phylum Streptophyta; class Magnoliopsida; order Asparagales; family Amaryllidaceae; genus Allium; species Allium sativum. The sequence goes on from CM060922.1 coordinate 395,873,285, forward strand.
GTTTGATTGAACTGCTAGTCAGTTAGTTAAATTTCCGTATTGATTCTGTTTATCAGAATATATCATATGAAATTGAAAATGATGATTGATTTTATTGTGTAACATCTGTGGATGCAGGGAAACAGGTTGGAGGAATCCGACTGGATTCCTCAACAGTTATTTTTATTGTTTTCATATATTGTGATATATGACGTGATTTATAATCCGTTGCTGATTATATGTGTATGGACGATATTGAACATCGTGATTTGATATGATTGAACATCGTGACATACCGGAATTTGAAAAGAGAATATTTATAAAATCAAGAGGGTTTTATAAAAGACAATATTTATAAATAGAATATTTATAAATAGAAATATTTATAAATGGAATATTTATAAATAGAAAATACGTTAAGTGGAATTATAAATGAAGGGGAATCTTTAAAAAGGGAATATTTATAAAGTGAATTATTTATTTAGAATAAATAGATAAGATATTATAACATGGATTATTTATTTGTTAAATAAATAAAATATTAAATAGGGATTTATTTACTTAGAAATAAATAGGAGATATTCAAAAAGGAAATAACGGCAAATCATTTTCTTTTTGAATGGAAAGGCTTGTGTAGCGGTTTGAGGATTTTCCCGATACTCCCGATACAAAGGAGGTTATGGCAAATTTTTCCGGGAATTTAAGGAGATAGAATATTTTTAAGAATGAAATCAAAAGAGAAATATTTGTAAAACATTTGCAAATGAAATCAAAAGAGAAATATTTGTAAAACATTTGCAAATGAAATCAAAAGAGAAATACTTGTAAAGCCTTTACAAATGAAATCGAATAGGAGATATTTGTAAAGCACTTATAAATAGAAAAGATAAAAGAAATATTTATTTGTTAAATAAATAGAATTGGAAAGGGAATACTTATTTGTTAAGAAATCAAATAGAAAAGGAATAAATCAAAAGAGTTAATTCAGCATAGTTAATCGAAATGAGTTAATCGAATATTAGTTATTCGATTAGAGTTAATCAAATAGAGTAAATGAATTAGAGTTAAACAGTTAGAGTTAACCATTTAAAGTTAACCAGTTAGAGTTAAACATTTAGAGTTAACCCGTTAGAGTTAAACAGTTAGGGTTAACCAGTTGGGTTAAGTAAGTCGAGTTAACCAGTTAGAGTTAATCAGTTTGAGTTAATCAAGAAGTTATCGAATCTAGTTTATTCGAAAATAAAGTCAAATTGAAATAGGGTTAATAAGTCGGAGTTAAAATAAATAGGATGCCATTTAGCACGACTGCTAGCGAAATTCGCAGGGCTGTAAATAGCCTACAGCGGTCGGATGTTTCCTGAGGAAATCAGGCGTAACCATTGTGATCGCTGCAATCTAGAGTCAAGCGAATGGAGCTAAATCGAATATGTTATTCGATAGGAGTTAATCAAGTCGAGTTAATTAAGTTAAGTTAGTCAAAAGGAGTTAATCAAACTGAGTTAATCCAAATGAGTTGATCCAAAGGAGTTAGTCGAATATTAGTTATTCGAATAGAGTTAAAGGAGTTATCGATTTTAGTTTGATCGAAAGGAGTTATCAATTAGTAAATCGAAAGGAGATTTTCGAATATAGCATATTCGAAAGAAAGAGATCGAATATAGTTTATTCGAAAGAGAGAGATTTCGAATATAAGTTATTCGAAGAGAGATAATCGAATATAGGTTATTCGAAGAAGAGTTAATCAAATAAGAGATTACTCGAAAGGGAATTATACGTCGAATTCAATTATATTGAATTCGGGAAAGTAATATTTACTTTCCGGTTTTTAAATCAAGAGTTTACACTAATAAGCTAGAGTAGGTTTAATTATTCGAATTAAAGAATAAAAGTTATAATTGAAGTTAGATATTTCGAAAGTAGGGATTTTAACGTTATCGTTAAAATCAATGTTTTCAAATAAAGAAGTGGATTCGTAAATTGAATCCGAGAGTTACGTAAATAATTTGATAAAGGTTTTAAAAGATAAACTGTTACTATCTCGAAGTTATAACGTTGTTCAGTTAAGGTCTGAGAGGTAATTTTACCCCAACTTGATTGACTTCCTTCTTAACTAAGGAATGGTAAGGTCTGATAGTGATTGATGGTTAAGTGAATTCAGTAAATTGTTTGAGTTGGCATAGCGATATTTTATTTAAACATCAGTTTAGATACAATGAAGGAACTTTGGAAATGTTTTCCAAATAAGAAATCATAAATGTTATCCAATATAGGAAACAGGAAATGGAAATGTTTTTCCATTGTTAATAAAGTATATTTTCTAAAATTAGAAAATAAGAATTTAGAATATATGGAAACAGGAGATAAGTAAGAAATGAACTAAAGAGATAAATGTTGAATGATGATTGATTGATATAATTTTCCATCTGGAAATAATATCGTTGTTTGCACACGAGTTTTTCTTTGATAGTTAAATCACAGACTATCAATGTTTTGACCATTTTACGTTGTTAATATGGAGAGACCGGTTGGATTATTAACCGAAGAACCACTCCGTATTGGCATAAGCGTTGTGAATCGAGTATGCTGAATATATTGAAGACGGAGTAAAGTGCAAGGGCTATTGTATAAGTCTTAGATAACAGTTCCTAAGATGGATTTACTGAATAGTACCTTCGGTTTTTCCAGTCCCAGGACAACTTGTATGGATGAATGTCTGACAGAGTATTCCTAACGAATCATATATGTTGATCTCTTCAACGTATTACGTTTGGTGGCGGAGGAATTCGTTTCTCTTAGCTTCATACCCGTGATACTGTTAGGGAAATCGATAATGATTTGGCAGGTATGACGATGTGGTATTCCAAGTAAATGAAGATATGATGTGAAAATATAAGCGTAGCTTCTAGCCTCACATCCGGTAAATGACAGAAATCGGGCAGGCAACATGGCTAAGTCGGTCACACCGAAGTAGGGTGTATAATCACCTATCTAGAGAATATTCATTTGCTTCTTTAATCTATCAATGCTGTCCCATATATATATACGGGAACGGTTGCTGATCCCAACCATTGGTGATGTACATTCGATACACTCAAGCGAAATGAGTGGTCGGTCATGTGTGGCTGAGTTGCAAGATGTTCTTGTTGAACTCCAGTGTATCGTTCCTAGAGTACACTGATCGGAAGGTGGTTCCATACCTTGTCATAGTTGGAAATCCATTACCCAATACGTGCTTGCGGTTTTGATTATATACTATATATGTAGTAACGTGAGATGCAAGCGTTTCTGCTAGACTGATATTTATTTGTATTTAGACATTATTATAATATCAGAATGATATTGCTTTTTCAAATATGTTTGGATTCTCATAAGGGAAAAACCCGTTCCGTATTCACGGCGTGGTCTTATGAGATATCATATACCTATTTTAATGATTTGAGTTTACTCACACCAGTCACATGACTGACCCGGAGTTTATTTTGTTTTCCCTAAACTCTTGGGTGCCTAAATTTGTACGGGCAGTCAAGTAGTCAGGATTTACAGGTATACTTGAAGAGCTTGGAGCAGGAGGCTTCGGCAGTCGATAGCTATTATTTATTCCGCTGTGATGTTATGTGTTGTACTCTGAAATGGTATGTATATACAGTTATAACTTTGTATTTTAAAAGTTATGTTATATTTTATTCGTTCCGCTGTGAGATTCGTGTTACTCTGATGATGTTGTATGTTCTTCTTCCTCTTCTATTCTAAGTTTCTATCTTATCTATTCTCACCCTCTGTCTTCTTTCTATTAGTTTCTTGAATTTCCAGTGCGATTTGGGTTGGACTGGTGTTATTTAGTCAGCTCAAATTCCCCCGGATTTTCGGGTCACTACACTTGTAGTGTTTTCTACTAGTTTTTAAAGAATTAATAATATTATTACTTTTAAATTATTAGATATTAAACACCAGTTAATAGTTGCTTATTTTTCACACAAATTATCATTAATTGCAACTTATAGTTAAGTATTAATTTGTTGATTTCTATTATTAAAGCAAAATTAGCCTACATTAGTTATTATCAATTTTATTATTATATAACACAAGCAAATCATATATCATTTATTACCTCTACCATTGATGACTATTAATATCTAATTATAATTAGTTAAACTAATAAAATAAAAAACATAAGCATAAGTTCAAGTTCAACCCTACCATTTAAAGAATCTAAAAACACATGTTCCCAAAGTTATGTGTTGAACTGTATTTGACGTGGCATTGTCGGATGTGGTTTATCGGGTACTGGGTGAGTTGTATTTACCCATACATCACGGGCTCAAATGGGCCGAAATGCCTTTAATAAAACATATACCCAATTTCAAAGAAAAATAACAATAATTTAAGTTATAATAACTACCTTTTAAATGTATATCTAAAAATGAATAATAATTAAATTCAATAAGTTGAAGTACTAAAGTTAATAGTCCATAATAGAAAAACTTAAATTTAAGTTATCATAACAGTAAACAAAAAATAATTTTTTTTCTATGAAATGTGACATAATGAATTGTTGTTTAGTTATAATATTGAAAAAAATCAATTTTTGTTTTTTATAATTGATCATGGTTGATTTAAATCTGAACCCAATTCACATAAACTTGCAAAATATGGACATTCGAATATATTTGTCCGACTTTTATACATAAATTGTTTTTTTAAAGGCTTGATCTAATTTTTTATACATTTATTTGATGGGGCTTTTGCAAATATGGCCCATAGAGTAAGAAATATCCAACGTTATCCGTGCTTGCTTCCCCTTCCTTCGCTGCCATTTCCCCTTCCTTCGCTGCCATTTCCCCTTCATACTCGTTCACTCCCCTTTCCCCCTGATATGCTCGCATTTCCCCTTGATACTCGTTCACTCCCATTTACCTTTCATACTCGTTCAGATTGTATTAAAAAAAACCTAAACCCTAAATCGATTGGACGTGTCGCGCTGCCGCCTTCAATCGAATCCGTGCTGCTGTTGAACTATTTGGAGGAGCTTAGGCAGCTGGTTCTTCTCTCATCCTATTTTTAATCTTTGAATTTTAGTGCGATGGAATTGTTTGTGCTACTGAACTGTGTTGTGATGTAAACCAGACATATACATAAAAGAAAACTTGCATGAGTAAAATTTGCAGGAGTAAAATCTTGCTACCGTTTGGAGATAAACACTAGTACGTAGACATTTACTCTAAAAATTTGGTCTGTAGGAGCCTGTTTAAGGATAACATGTGATTTTGTACACTGAGTACAATCCACGGAATGGTTCATGTGCTCTGGCTTAGTTGTATATTTGCACAACTTCTTAAGGATAATTGTGAAACAGATATTGACAAGATCACCAATATTTCATCTTCTTTTGCAATTTTTGCTGTCTGTGGTGTTATATTACATGACAAGCAACGAACTGGAGTATTGGTTGTGAAGGACATACATTTTAAAAGAAAATTCACCATTCATCTTATGTAAGTTTTGCTAGTTCCCATTGGCTTCTTATAATAGTTATGTATAAGCATGGAGAGAAAAACATTCTTATGTAAATATATATACAAATGTGAAGTGTTAACATTGTTTGTGTATGTACCTTAAGATGAATTTTGTTCCTGGTCTTTTGTAAGATACTGTTTTACACTGATGCCAGACCATCTAGACAAACATACCCCATAAAGTTTCTAGTACTATGCCTGATTTCTGCCTTATTAAAATTTTATTAATTACGTGTAAATTTTTCTACCCGCTCCAAAGTTGTACATAAATAACGCACCAGGTATGACCTCTTTAGTTGATTTGTCGGTAGATTCATTTTATATCAATGTTTGATATCTAATCACTGCATTAGAATTGATCTTTTACACTGTGTGTATCATGCATGCACGATATCTTCGAAATTGAATATATGACTTCCACTCTTCCCCCCTACAATAGTGTCATGCTCATTACTCCCATGCCAGAATTTAGTAAAGAGTTCCTTCACTAATAAATGAAACTACACATATAAGCCTATGCATAATACCTACTAAAATGACCTGCAGTTTCAGTTATTTCCTTCATATTAGTGCGTAGAAGTAATGGTCTTCGATGGAAAATTTCTCAGCTAAAAAAATAATTTATAACTCTTTAACACTTAAGATTGTGCAGGGTCATCGTTAGTTGTTGGTCGTGCATTTTCGTTTATTTTCATTATGCATTACATTCTGCATTTCTTCATTTATCATTGATTGTGTATGTATTTTCCATCATTAGAAATAATAATTTAAGTTAAATGTATATCTAAAAGGAATAATAACTAAATTTAATAAGTTGAGGTACTAAAGTTAATAGTCCAAAATAGGAAAAATTAAATTTAAGGTATCATAATAGTACATAAAAAATCAATTTTTATTTTTGTTGGAAATGTGTTTTTTTTTTGGTAATGAATTGTTGTTTAGCTATAATATTGAAAAAATCAATTTTTTTAATTGACTATGGTTGATTTAAATTTTAATCCGATTAACATAAACTTGCAAAATATGGATCTAACTTTTACACTTTTTTTTAAGGCTTAGATCTAATTTCTTTATATATGTTTAAATGGGCTTTGTAAATATGAGCCATTAGGGTCCTATATGTATGAAGTATATGTGTAATTGTTAATAAAATGTAAGAAGATATATTTTTTGAGATTGGTTAGATTATTTGTTTGAAATCAATGATTGTAAGAAAATATATTTTGTTGATGGCAGCTTATTAATGCACACGTTCAATAAGATGAATGTCCATAGTTATTATTGGCAGCTCTACCGAGCTATTATGGACTGTTGTAAAGGGTTTCATTCTCCTTAACATGCCCACATATGTAAATGTTCGTTAGTTTTTTCGAGAATTTTTATCATTGATCTATGTTACATGTATCGTTCTTGAAATATTAGGCTTTCCCTTATTCAATAAACAATAGTGATAATCTGTAATGAGTTATAACAAAGCCAGTATGATTGCCTCATCAATTCCCTTGACTCATTGATGTTTATTTGCCTGCTAACCATCACTTTTGAGAAAAATCGCTACTATTGAAAAAGAAAAAAAACAAGGAGCGCCAAAGAACTATAATTTATTGTGTTATGGTGGATAACGACAACAAATATGTAGCTGAGTGATAAATGATTTGCATATTATATATTATTTCTAAAAATATATTACTTCTACAAATAATATATAGGAACCCAAAAACAGCATTAGGTTTTTTTATGTCCTAATTTGTTTATTTTTATTAGAACACGTTAAATATTCATATTATTGCTAAACTGAACAAGTAGCATTTGCACTACATGATTTTTTTTATATGTTCTGTCTGTGCATTTATTTGTTTACTTTATGGGGTGTTATGATATTGCTTTTTACATTCCATGAATCTATAGTATACCATGTGATCTAAGTATACGTAAACGATATCAAAGAAATTGTACCTAAAATTTTATGTAATTAATTCTTCTATATTTGAAATAATATGAACCGAGATAAACACCTGAAACTACACTGCTATACTAGAAACACCAAGCACCTTCGTACATTCCATAGTTTAACATTTGGCCCCGTTTGACATATATCGTATATGATCGATATAGATGTTCGTTTTGTTCTGAAACGGACATCAATATTTATCTAATACAGTATTTGTCAAATTTATCCTTGTATTGGACAAGTTACAAACAAAACTAATTTTTTACATTGCATAAATCATTTCAATTCAAGCAGTGATAAAATTTTGGGAGTGCTTCTTCTTTATTCCCCGTGTATGTCCAGGCGTATGATACGGGGAATAATGGGAAGTGCTACCGAAATTTTTTTGTACCACTTGAGGCGAAATGATTTATGAAATGTAAAAAATAACGTTTTGTTTGTAATGGGAAGTAGGTTGACTGAGCCCATAAATAAACAGTTCTAATGGAAAGTTCAATTAAATAAACAATAGATAAATTCTATTAGGGTTATGATTAGATATATTTAATTTTCAAAAATGTAAGAATCTAATCATTTAAGAATAATAATAAAAATAATAATTGGATAATTTAAATAATGAAATAACTATAGTTTTATATAATAATAATTATAGAAGCACTCGTCTTATAATATAACATATATGTTAATTGTGCAGTAGAAGATGGAACATTTGAAAGTTCGTCGCGCTTGGATGTACAAAGATGTTAGGCATAGAGGAACAATTTCATTTCAATTTTTAAGTGGTTTAATCGAGTTCATGCTGGTGGCATCTTCTAATGGGACAAACATGACGGAAATCCGTTGTCCTTGTAAAAAATACAAAGCCATAAAACATCATACTTATGAACTTGTTCGAAGGCATTTGACTAAAAATGGTTTTATGGATGATTATTACGTGTGGATACATCATGGTGAAGATGCGATGAACGTTATTAATACATCGGTAGCTGTTGTGGATGATAACATAAGTATTGATGTTGATTTTGGTGATTCTACTACAACAGAAAATAGAATGACTGAAATGGTTATTGATGCCGCTGGTCCGAGCATGTTGCCTAATTCATTGGATGTAGAGGAAGAACCAAATCCAAAAGCTAAATCTTTTTTTGACTTATTAGAAGCATAAAAAAACCTCTTTTTGATGGATGTCCTATGACAGAGTTGGTAGCGACTGCTAGGCTAGTTGCAATAAAATCTACAAACAACGGTACCCAGAAATTAATGAATGACGTTCTTAGTTTAATTCAGGATGTGGTTCCATCCGGTTTGCAAACTAGATTGGCTGAAAATTGGTATCAATTAAAAAAACAAGTGTCTGCATTTGGATTGCCATATGAAAAGATAGATACATGTAGAAGTGGTTGTATGCTATATTGGAAAGAAGACATAGATCGTTCACAATGTAAATTTTGTGGCTTAGGAAGATACGAAAAGAAAAAAGTAACGGTAAAGGTGTGCCTTTTACTCGTTTACATTATCTTCCGATTATTCCTAGATTGCAAAGGTTGTATTCGTCTTATGCCACTGCGTAGCACATGAGATGGCATAATGAAAGAGTTCGAGAGGAAGGAGTTTTATGTCATCCTGCAGATGGAGAAGCATAGAAACATTTCGATTACAAATATCCTGATTTTGCCAACGAGTCACGAAATATTAGGCTCGATTTATGCATTGATGGTTTCCAGCCTTTTAGCCAGTATGGCAAAAAATACTCCACTTGGCCAGTTATTTTAACACCTTACAATTTACCTCCGTGGATGTGCATGCAAAATCCATTCATGTTTTTAACCCTAATTGTCCCTGGACCTAAAAATCCGAAAAATGGAATAGATATTTATTTGCAACCTTTAATCGAGGACCTGAAGAAAATGTGGGTAGGGGGTATTGATAAACACGACGTGTCAAAGAGAAAAAAATTCAAACTATTTGCTTGTTTATTATGGACGATAAGCGATTTTCCTGCGTACGGGATGCTTTCGGGTTTGAGTACGGGAGGTAAATTATCTTGTCCTGTGTGCATGGATTCAACAAAAACATTTACACTGAAGCATGGTGGTAAACAGTGTTGGTGGGATTGCCACCATCGATTTTTACATACAAATGACACATTTAGGCGTGATAAGAAAAACTTTGAAAGAAATAAAATTGTAAATTTGCAACCGCCGACATTTTTGAATGGAGAAGAGATATTTGATACTGTACAAGATTATGAAAAATTACATGAGATAGGAAACAAAGAGACCAAAATTCCTGGCAAAGGTGATTATCACAATTGGTGCAAACAAAGTATATTTTGGGAATGACCATATTGGAAGGATCTAAAAATTCGACATAATTTAGATGTGATGCATATTGAAAAAAATGCATTTGTTATTTTCTTTCATACAATAATGAATGCGAAAGGAAAAACCAAAGATGATTTGAGATCCAGAAAAGATATCGAATACTATTGCAATCGTCCAGAGCTTAAGATTAATCCTATTCGTCCAAACTTCAAAGTTCTTGCTTATTATGAGCTGGATAGGATTCTTTGTATAAAATTACTAGAGTGGGTCGATTCTTTGAGATTTCCTGATGGGATTGCTTCTAATATGAAACGATGCGTTGATATGAAGGATCTTATACTGTCGGGTATGAAGAGTCTTGATTGCCATGTATTCTTAGAGACTCTATTTCCGATAGTATTTAAAGAGCTTTTACCACAAAAGGTTTGGATGCCTCTAACAGAGCTCAGTTTATTCTTCAAAGAAATATGTTCGACAACTCTATCTAAAAGCCATTTGCAAAAGCTTGAAAGAGATATACCCAAATTACTATGTAAATTGGAGAAAATATTTCCTCCTGGAGTTTTTAACTGCATGGAACATTTGCCTGTACATTTACCAACTGAAGCATTACTACGAGGACCAGTGCAGTATGGATGGATGTATCCTTTTGAGAGGTATGTAATAATTATATTTGTTTACGCAATGTTTAAAATATAGAACATGTCACAGTTAATTTCACACATTTTTCTATTAAGGTATCTGAGCCGCCTAAAGAAAAAGGTGAAACATAATGCACGTGTTGAAGGTTCTGTTTGTCAAGCGTATATTATTGAAGAAGCATCCATATTTTTTAGTCATTATTTCGATGATCATTTGAATTTTAATTTCAATCGTGGTCATCGCAATGAAAATGATATTGTGGATGATTCCATCGACAACGTTCTCTCCATATTCAAAAAACAAGGACGTCCGTCTGGTAAATGGAAGAATGTTAAAGGCTTTGCTACAACAAAGGATTACAATCTAGTCAAGGCAACTGTGCTTCTTAATTGCAATGAATTAACTGATCTTATAAGGTACTACAATAATTTGATTAGTCATTAACTAAATTAATTTCAATCTTTTTAAGCTACACGCAATACTCCTTAGATATTAACTTGTATAGTTGTTTTAAACAACAAGTTCGAAAGTGAATATCCTAATGCTGAACTTTGTAAAGAATTCGAGGGATGGTTTAAACAATATGTAAGTATGATAAGTCATGTATTTTAATCTTGCATGGTATTCATTATATATTAACTTGTGTACTTGATTCAAATCCATAGGTTGATACGAACAACATCACCGACATTTGCTATAGGAAACTTGCTTTTGGTTAGCTACATAATATGTCCAATACTATTTATTAATGGATTTAAGTTCCACACAGAAGAATATGGAAAGAAAAAGACAACTGTTAATAGTGGAGTTTGTATCAAAGGTGGGAACAACAATGATGACATAACAGATTATTATGGTGTACTGGAGGAAATAATCGAGTTAACTTACTAGTGGTGCCAGAGTTAAAAACATTTGTATTCAAATGTCGATGGTTTGATAGTAGACCGAATATTGGAGTAAAATGCATACATAAGGACTACCCTCTTATTGAAGTAAACCACAAAAAAAATATTCAGGGTATGATCCATTTGTGTTGGCAGCTCAAGCTACACAAGTTTATTTCACACCATATCCTGCTATCGACAACAGTCGTTCAGATTGGTGGGCTGTTATTAAAACAAAACCGAGATGGTCATTTCACTCAAACATGATCATAACTGACAATATGGCATATCAAAATGATCCAGAACCTAATGAACTACTAGAGATTGTACAACAAGTAAAAGACATAGGATCTCTTATTAATGACGTCAATGATGGGGTCGAAGTAGATGAAGATGGCGATGAACAAATTGAAGTAGAAGAAGATGAGTGTGAGCTTGAAGGTGAGAGTGCTAACATTGAGAGTGATGATGATAATGAAGATTGGTAGCATGTATATTTAATTATGATTGTTTGCAAGTGTTTTTAGTTGCTTGGTTGCTTTTATGTTAATGAACTTGTTTATGTTCAGTTAGCAATAAAATTCAATTGTTGATTTACATTCTATGCTCTTTGATGTATGTTTTCAAACCTTGTCTTAAATAAGTTTACTAATTTCATTTTGTTAGATTATCTTATGTATATAGTTGCAAATATCATATTCATGTAATAGATATGAGTTCTCGTGGTCGTGGTGGTCGTAGTAGCGGTGGTCATAGTAGCGGTGGCGGTGGTGGTCGTAGTGGTAGTGGACGTGGTTTGGGTTTGATCGAACCGGCGCCACCCTCTATCGATCAACAATCCACCCCTTCAAATAGATGTTATCATGATCAAGGCACCCTTGGGATATCTGGACAAACGTCACAGACTGGCTCAGCTTCTTCAGTCGGCACCATGTATTTCTATTGTAGCCAGAGTGGCGAGTAAGTAAAAAATTTAATTATCGAATTATTGTATATTTTAATAATGCATTACATAGTTTACTATAATTTCTGCATTAATAGTCGGGATTTCGCGAATAGTGACTCGACGTCTCATACTATATGTTCTATGCTTAAGGCCCGTTTGACATCATTTTGGCCTCGTTTTAGTATGATTCCTCCTACTATTAAGGGTCATTGGTTTGAAGAGTTTAAGGTAAAAAAATTTAAAATTTAGGTTACAATATTTAGTCCATTCATGATTAATTTTTTCAGTTTATTTGTTTGATCTTGAATTCTTGTATAGGCATTGTACTCTTGGGATCCCGCCACTTCTTTTGTTGATGTCAGACAGTTATGGGATCAAAAGTGTTCTTTGAAGTATAGGTATATTGTTAGAGAGATAGAAAGGTATAAAAAGAAGAATGCTTGTATAACAGATGAAGTATGACAACAATTTTTAGCCTATTGGGAGAGAGAGGATGTGAAGGAGCTTTCTCAAAAGAACTCAACCGCTCGCAATAAAAATCCAAGGCCACATAGATGTGGTTCTAAATCAATGGATGAACGATATGGTAATTATTTAAATTATTAATTAATAATAGTATGTAGTCCAAATAAAGGTAAGATAAATTATTTTTATTTTTTAGGAGAAAGAACAAGATCAAACACCAACATATATGCAAGTTTACATTCGAACACATTATGTTGAGAAACAAACGGTTCTATAGATGGGGGATGGATTGATGAGTACTCGGAACAGTTTGCTGTATGTAATCAACAAAAGTTTTGAATTATAGTTTACAAATTTGTAATTCTGTTAAATAATACCATACCTAACTTTTTATGTAAATTACAGGTCAAATACAATGAGCGAGTTGCTCAAATGACCGAGAGTCGAGGTAGGGAGCTCTCTCATGACGAGCTAAACCTTCTTTATATGCAGCTTATTGGAGAAGGTGGGGCATGCGCTTCTTCAAGAAGCACACGAAGACCTGGTACTGGCAATATTCCTGGGGTATTGACTGAAAACTTTATTTATTTATTTTTCAATTAGAATGCAGTATTCCTGGGGTTTTCGAATTTTTAACTAATGACTTAAACATTTTCTACACCAAATTTCAAATTGAAATGAGATTTAAATTGTAAATTGTAGATTCGAAGAATGCTAATTCAAAGTTTACACACATTTTTTAAATATATTTTATATTTGACCTTATATGTCTAAATGTAAAAACTTCATTTTCTCTCTTCTTTGGATTTTATTTTGTTTCGAAATGTTAGAACTAGGGTTGTTGATCTCACATTACGAGCGTAAATTACTATGATGGCAGTACATTAGCTACGAAGTACACAGCATCGTAATGTCATCAGAGTGTAACATTTTCATCTCACAATATAATGATCTCCCAAAATCTCATATTACTTGAGCGAGATGAAACTTCAAATATTATTGTTTTGTAACGAATTTATTCAAAGTTTATGCTAGCACTGCAAAGGATATTACTAACATAAACTCAATTTTAACTGTACCAAAGTAATTAATCTAAGTTCATTTGTTTAAATAAGATACACAAGTTATTTAAATAAAATATTATGCAGCAACATTATTAGTCGAACAAACCTTAGCCCAATTAAAACATCTGAACTAAAGAGAATGCCCAGTACCTTGTCCTCTACCGTTGCCACTTTCTTATTTTTAAAAACTAATATTTATTAGTGGGTAATTAAGACTGCCGAAAGTGGTATGAATATGCGGTTTCGGTTAGTTGCTTGTAGTCTAGGTTAAAGAGAAAGAAGGAGACGGTCATTGTTTCCTATTTGAAAATACCTAACCCCTGTGAGTACACGTAAGCACAGTTAGGAATCCTGTTTTCTATTATAAGCAATAGATTTCTCCTATGTTATATCAACAACAATCATAACATCTTGATTTCGTGATGAAGACATATACAGAATAAGTCACACGGTTCACCAAAATAACGATCATCCAAAAAAAAGTAAAACATTGGTGATGAACATATCAACAAATGGTCGGTGACAATGCGATTCACACTTTTCAATACAATAAAGCAGGAGTTACAACTCGCCATGGCCTAATTGATTGAATTTTATGTAATGCGCATTGGACTGCTTTTGATAAGAATGCCTGACTTTTAAGCGACCTTCGTCGCAATACTCATTTTTTCCCCTAAACATGTAGACTTTAGTTGCATTTGTTTGACATGTTGGATATTAAATGCTTGATACTTCATACTGTGTATCTTTAAACTTTTCCGACTGTGAATGTGTTTAACAAAATAAATGATAATTTAGGCTGAAGTACGCTGATACAGATTTCGCAAACTTAAATTAGTTATTATTTTTAAATAGTTTTTGCAATATGAAATGTATAGTTGTGATGAAGCTGTAATGAGTAAAAGGTTTTTCATTAGATTATATGATTAAATTACAATAATAATGATTCTGAAATGTTATACACACACACACAAACTTATATATATATATATGTGTGTGTGTGTGTGTAGCAACTAATAGCTAGTATTTCTGTTTTCTGTGAATAAAAGGCCTTTCTTATCACAATTTTAGACAATAAAGTAAGCAATGCTTTTGGAACATTACGGATTAAAGGAAAATAACTAATAATCAACTAATGATTCTCTTGTTAAAGAACTTAAAATAATGTCCTGGATGAGTCAGTGTTCAAACTACTTGAAACCAATAGACGTTCAACTTGCTGGGTGAATTCGAACAATTTTATCAAGCAATAGAATACTACCTTTTCAACTTTTAGTTCAGGATATATGTCATTTTATTGATTCAATTTTGCCCTTATTAATCTGAAAAAATAACACGGTGATGATGAATGCATGCAAATATTTGATATTTCTTCTAACGACTATGCTAGAAGGCCCGAAGGATTTTTTGTCAAAATGTGAGGATTTTTTGGTTTTTCGAATAAAAGCGATTATTTATTCAAGGGCAGTGATTTTGATATCTCAAGAGTTCAAACTCAAGATCTCTAAAACCATAACGGCGGAACCTATAAATTGACCAATTAGACTAATAGTCTTCAACAATTCCTTTTAAGTTACTGTTTGATCTCAAGAAACTTTCATTCTGCAAATAAGCCAACATAACTTACGTTTGCATAAATTATATATTTATTAATTAATGCATACTCTAGATAATGCATTAGCAGTACTGCTATATTGGATCGAGTTTGGTTAAACAGTGATTGCTTTATACTATTGTCATGTCTAATCGTAATTTTTGTATGTTAAACATCAAAATAGGTTCTTAAGTTTACCATAAATTAAGATTTGCATATTTTCAGTTTTTGTAAAAGTTTCAGTCTGATAAGAAATTGAGCCATTCTCTAGATAATGCATGTAGCAGTACTGCAAATGTGTAGTCGTAATGAATAGGGTGTTGGGATCCAATCAGTTACATAAACTACACTCGAAAATTTGCTCTCTTTTTGCCTCTGTAATCAACTTAAGATCTTCTGTATTTCGCACAGGTATTTTAAATGTCTCATGCGTCCCAGCTGAAAGAAATTAGGGTGATAGAGATGTGCTGGAAGGATGCAAGATCAGCTAAAGTCTGTTGAAATATAGTTTGCCTGTTAATTTTTTTTCCTCCTTATGATAAATATAAGTATTTTAAGACTTAACACCAGCCACACATAAATTCAACTCAACCTTTACATTCATTATATTTCACATTGGATATATAAGCTACAGTTTTAAACATACTACATGAATCATGTGTAATATTTTGAGTACATGAGTGTCAACAGGGAAATTTGTTTTCTATAGCTGGAACATTAAAAGGCATGCTACCTGTCATTTATTGATAAGTTATAATACGATGTGGGGATTTAGAATCCAAAATAAACTATTTTTCTAGACCATATACAAAACAGAACATCAAATTTTAAACTACAATAGATTTTTGCATAAATTGGTTTCCCCATTAACCAGTACATAGCAAAAACTGAAAGTCTGGAAGTAGCATGCTAGAATAAATATTCTTAGCATTATCAGAAGAGAAAAAAAGGAACTTATTTGATTTTTCCATTAAACTACAGTTAAAACTGAGAGTAGCATACAAGTATAAAACATATTATTATCTAGATATCAGTGGCAAGATGTCTGGAAAACCAATAATGCTAATTTTGAATCGAAGAGTAACATACAATACACATATAATTTCAGTTTAACAAAGGCAAAACCTGTGAGAATTTAGTATAGTACCCTACATAATTTATATACTATTGGCCAAACAAGCGCATTTTTCTCTTTCGTAAGTTTTGACTTCAATTTATGCTTGCCAAATTCGATCCTTTTGGTGATCATTCGTCTCCAACATCGAATTTGAAAAAAAAACAGATGACCTAGGGTAGACGAAGTATATACGAAAATAGAAAAAATCTTGATGATCTACTAACATTAAATCTAACAAAGTATAAATGAACAAAGAAATCACGAATTTACCTTGTTAATGACCGGCGAATTAGGGAGAACGATGACCGAGAGAAACAGTTTTTGTGGCCAGAAAACTAACGAACGGCTTGAACGCGTTTGCTTTTGTTTTGGTGTTTGCGTTTTGAATTTTCTGTATCGTTTGATCAACTCTAGCATAATCAGGTATCATGATAGAAGAAACGAAACATACATGATCTTTTTCCTATCTCATAGAAAGCAATATATTTATACACCAATACAAATTAACCTCCTCTTTTTTTCCCAGATTTGCTTCCCCATAACTTAAGCTGTAAAACATTTGATTTCTTCCTATAACAGTGTGATTTCCCTTTATCTACTTGTCAAAGTATTATCCCTTTTAAAACGTTTTGACACTACAAGAAAAATGCCATGTGAAAAATAACTTAAGCTATATTCAGACACCTGACCTTAGTTCCTATAAACATGGACATGCTATGATTTTTATGTTGTTTCCTTTACAGTCTATTACCCTATTAGTTCAACTTTTTGGGCACCTTGAAGATTTCAGAAATCTTTAAACTGAATCTGTATTTGAATACGTAAATAGTTATTTTCTGTGTCGTTTGATCAACTCTAGCATAATCAGGTATCATGATAGAAGAAACAAAACATACATGATCTTTATCCTATCCAATAGAAAGCAATATATTTATATGCCAATACAAATTGACCTCCTTTTTTTTCAGATTTACTTCCCTATAACTTAAGCTGTAAAACATTTGATTTCTTCCTGTAACAATATTATTTCCCTTTATCTACTTGTCAAAGTATTATTCCTTCTAAAACATTTGACACTACAAGAAAAATGCCATGTGAAATATAACTTAAGCTATATTCAGACACCTAACGTTAGTTCCTATAAACATGGACATACTATGATTTTTATGTTGTTTCCTTTACAGTCTATTACCCTAGTAGTTTAAATTTTTGGGCACCTTGAAGATTTCAGAAATCTTTAAACTGAATCAGCATTTGAATACGTAAATAGTTATTTTCTGTGTCATTTGATCAACTCTAGCATAATCAGGTATCACGATAGAAGAAACGAAACATACATGATCTTTTTCCTATCCAATAGAAAGCAATATATTTATACGCCAATACAAATTAACCTCCTTTTTTTTCAGATTTGCTTCCCTATAACTTAAGATGTAAAACATTTGATTTCTTCCTATAACAGTATTATTTCCCTTTATCTACTAGTCAAAGTATTATCCCTTCTAAAATGTTTTGACACTACAAGAAAAATGCCATGTGAAATATAACTTAAGCTATATTCAGACACCTGACCTTAGTTCCTGTAAACATGGACATGCTATGATTTTTATGTTGTTTCCTTTACGGTCTATTACCCTATTAGTTCAAATTTTTGGGCACCTTGAAGATTTCAGAAATCTTTGAAGTGAATTAGTATTTCAAGGCTTAATGCTTTGTGATGTGGGTCCCCTCTATTTGTATTAAATCTTCCCCATACGTGACCTGTTGCTCTAACGAATTGGTCATGCCCTGGTTATTTTATCTAGTTCAAAATTTGTTGCACCAGTCCTAGCATATCCATGTTCACGTTGATACTTGGGGATTATTTCAAAAAAATTGCTACTGCATTTATTAGTTCAGGTGGATATCATTTTTACCAATGTATGCGCACACACATATGTGGTCTGACTCATGATGCTTAACTTTTGTAACTTACATTTCAGCGCTTATCAAAGAGAAATATGCTGTTAGATTCCACGTAGACACCTTGAATCATTTAAACCCAAATATATACATATGTGCTGTTTGTTTGCTAGTCCTACAGGTTGTTTGTTGTGGCATCTCTTATATATGTTTTCCTTTGAAACCGGGTACATGCATACTACCTTATGTGTTCATGATGTTTGTTTGCCACTCCATATTTCGGCAATTCACTGTCTACAATGCTCAGTAAAACTGTGCCATTAGGCTTAGTAAAACTATGTCGTTAGGCTCAGTCATATTGAGCTGAACGGCTCAGTAAAACTAAGTTGTTTCGACTCAGTTATACAGAGCCAAAAGTCTCGGTTTAACTGAACCTTCGGCTCAGTTAAACTGAGCTGAAAAGCACAGTTATACTGAGCCTTATGGCTCAGTTTAACTGAGCCTTATAGACTTGTGACTTCTAATATCTTCTTGTGTCCCTAGAATTTATACTGGTTGCTTTTCTTTTTGGGGAATGGAACCAAGCAGAAAAGTATGACACTCGCAAGAAAGAATAGCATGTCATTATATTCTTCAATCAATGAACATTTCCACATTTCACAGTGATTGCACTCATGAAGTATTTGTTGGAACAATTATCGGTGTAAGAAATTGTTGTAATAGCAAATATAGGAGATTGATTTTGTTCACCTCATTTTAACTGAGGTGAACATAACACCACTAACGGTGTTAGTGGTGTGAGGCTGTAACACCCCACATCCGTTAAGGTCACTCACAAAGGGAATGCCTTAACTTCAATGGAGCATTATGGGTACTGGAACAGAAATATTACAAGACAGACATATATAAAACAGCGGAAAGTAAAGTAGAAGTACTTCAAATCATTTATTAAGTAGAATTGTTTACAATAAAAGCCCATCAACTTCCAATACCCAAATACATAGCTAAAATATCTGTCTTGCTCAAAAACAAAGAAGCATAAAAATAAACTGTAGTATTCCCCAATAAAGCAAAGCAAGCCAAAGCCAAGAGGAATCCAAGCCTTACATGAAAGAGCCTTGGGGCTTGGTAAGATCCGAACTAAGCTGTATTCCCACCCTGTAAACCTGGGGGGGGGGGGGGGGACGGAAGAAAAAGAGGCGAAACAAAACGGGTCAGTCATAAAGACTGAGTAAGTCCTAGTGATTTATAGCATAAAAATAGGTAAAGGTAACATGGCATGAATAAACTAAAAGTAAACATAAGCATGATGGCAAGGTAAGCTACAGGCATGATAAATCAAGTATAACATCCCATAATTCCTATCAAGTATTACATCGCATGGTTTCTATCAAGAATAACATCGCAAGGTTTCTTAGGCTTCACCATTAAAATGATATCTAATTGCTCTGCACCACCTAACTAGTGTCCTAACTAGTCATTTATATCAAATGCTAATATTGCAACGCGATCCCAATCCCCGCAGTTGTGGTAGCCTTTAGGTATACATCTAGTATGAGGATTCCACCTCAATCAGACCAATAGCTATGAAGATGTTAGATGTACCCTTACTACTCTATCGATCGGCTCCCTATCTGTACGCCTGTGTCGCGTGTGTCATACGGCCCTATTCGATTGTAGATACCTATGCTGGTCCCACCATGGGGTGTATCAAGTCCCATAGTGGCGGCCCGACACAATTCCTAGAATGCATAGGGTATACTACTGATGCCCCAGTGCCCTGACTTGTCTACTCCGGAGTGTGTGCACGCCCGCACTCCGTTAGAACCCACACTGTGCACCAACCGCCGTCGCTTTGACCGCTTACAATCAGCCCAGTAATCGTGCCCCACCCTGCCTAGTTCAGGGTATCATTGATACCTAATTGGGTTACTGCTGAAATGGGTCCCCGTTACTAGGGTTTCCTATTGGTTAAGTCTGTGGGCCTATATATACAGATATTACCCACCTACCCGTGATGTACTTAACCCTCCCACTGATTCAATCATATTTATTTTATGGTTAAGTGTTTGTTTATTCATGTTAATTTAACCTGCCCATTCCTCATATCATATTGGTTAAGTGTTTTTAATTGTTAACTTAACCCCACGTGTTCCTCAGGTTGTTGTGGTTAAGTGCATTAATAAATTCCAGTTAACTTAACCCTCCTGCTTATCATGTTACTCTGGTTAAGTGTTGCCTCCTGGTGTTAACTTAACCTCACCATCTGTTTAACTAACCTGTTACAGCGGTTAAGTGTTTCCTGTTAACCTAACCCCAGTCACTCATCTTGTTATACTGGTTAAGCGGCCTTAACCCTAGTTATTCATGTTATATTGGTTAAGTATTTCTAACTTACTTAACCTCAATCACTTGTCTAACTAACATGTTTCTATGGTTAAGTGTTCTAATTAACTTAACCTCAATCACTAGTCCAGTTAGTCATGTTATAATGGTTAAACGTTTGCTTAACCTTACCCACTCCCCTAGTCAACATATTAAATTGGTTAAGTGTCCAGATTAACCTAACCCTACCCACCAATTTAGTTAACATGTTGAATTTGGTTAAGTATTTATTAAATTGACTTAACCCTATCAGTCCTAACTCAGCTCTAATTGTCTTATTAGAGCACCAACCTCTCAGATTAGACATATATTGTTGTGGCTGCCTGTATGCCGGTTGGGTCCGGGCAGTCTTACGCCACAACTCAGTCTAACCTCGGGTCTTTATTGGGCCCAATGCTTAGCCACTCACATTGGATAGGTATCGTCGTGATTACTGAACAACCGGGCGGGTCCGGGCAGGTTTACATCACAACTAAATCCAACCTCGTGCTAAGCATATTCGTATTTTCTAATTTACATTTTAATTATGTAAATTATTCAAATTCAAATTACTGCCACATTTATTCTCAATAAATCTCATTAATTTAGGTATATAATTAACGCCATTTATGCCATCAATCACTTATGTGATTAATTACTAATTTATGACAGTCTTCCTAAAATTACCATTTTAACCCAACGTTACCCCGTCTAACATTAGGCTAACCAACTTAGCCTAATTTACGTTCGCATGGTTTTTGGTATACATATTAGGCTAAAATCTTAGCCTAATTTATGTACACAAATTGGCATAAATTAGCATAAACATGACATGGTATAATTTTGGCATTGATGACATAATAAATATGAACATAACGGGGAGCCTAATTTATGTACACAAATTGGCATAAATTAGCATAAACATGACATGGTATAATTTTGGCATTGATGACATAATAAATATGAACATAATGGGGAGCCTAATTTATGTACACAAATTGACATAAATTAGCATAAACATGACATGGTATAATTTTGGCATTGATGACATAATAAATATGAACATAATGGGGAGAACTTGCAAAATAGCCATCATGAACATTACAGGGGTGAACTTGCAAAATGACTAATATGAACATTAAAATGTCATAGGTGTGAACTTGCAATTATAAGCCAATTCAACATATATGTGTGTTTTTTAACATAGGCTATATTAACAACATACATGAGAATTAGCAATATGAACTAATCCATATACCTATGTTAATTTGCAACGTAGACAAATCAACATACGTATATGTGAGTTAGCGACAAAGGCTAATCATCATACACATGTGTTACTTGGTAACATGGATTCAACATACTTGCAAATTAATCACAACATATGATAAGTGTGAACTTGAGATATGGTATATGTTTTGCATAAACATAAACATATAGATTTTGACAATTGGTCGCATGACTTTACAACATAAACTTGCATAATAGATTATACAATCCTCATAAGATGTTACAAATCCAAGTCCATACTTATACAAATAAACTTATCAAATAATTTCCAATTCAACCTAATAATAGAATCAAATCACTGGCATAGATTAATATTATACAACATAACAAACATCATACTTAATAATTCCTAATTCAACATGATAATAGAATTAAATCACAAACGTATATTAATAACATAACAAGCATCGTACTATTATCATTTCATCGCAAAACATGATATTCATCTTATTTCGCATTCCACAAATGTAGCTAAACTTACATCAATTTCACTTTATTTCATCGCCATATTATAATTAAATATTTAGATCTGAAAATAACTAGAACTTACATAGCACGGCTAATGAATTAAGAATTGCTTTTGTTGTAGAAATGTTGCGGCGTTGCTGATTTATTGTTTGAACCATTGTTGAAGCTTTGTTCTTTGATATGAGTTGAATAGATTAGCTTTGAATTGATTTGTTGTTCGTCTCTTCAAGTGGAGGCTCTCCTTAGTTTTCTCCCGACAGCATGGCGGCTCCAGTTCTTATTTTTATGTGAATTTTAGTCTAGAGACCTAGGGTGTATATATAGAATTGCAAGTTAATTTGAGCCGTCGATGAAGCCAGGGTTAATCAAAGCCATCCTTTCTAAAGAGAAGCCAATTATGTTCACAATTTAAGGGCTGTAAATTACTCCTATTTCAAATTATGTCATAATTACTTTCTTAATGTACATTATCAACATTTATTATTATTTGTCAATCCATCAAATATAAATACGTACACATTAGATACATCTCCCCTTTACACATTTATTTGTATGCACATTAGATACATTTCCCCTTTACACATTCATTATTTAATTAGCAACTTTAGTGTTAACAGAAATACGGGGTGTTACAGAGGCTGTAAACAAACTTGTATTCACAAATATACTATAACCTGTGTGTTGTTGGCTAGACAGACCCTCGTGAATTTAAGGTAGACAGGGTAGATAAATATGTCCAATGGCTTAGAAGAATCCATCAAAACTCAAATGTTACAGCCAACGGTAAGGTCGGAAGAGGAAGTATAGCAGTTGACCCCAAAAAAAAGGGGACCTTTAGATGTTATCTTATTATCTCGTAAGCATTAGTTTACCATACATGTAGAATCTAATTTTTAATAAAATCTAAATTTTCATACATATAGCATGGCCTATTTTTAAATAAAATAGAAGAAAAATCTAAATTTTAATAATGGTGTATTAGTATTCACTTCCCACAAATTTTCATTGACGATACCATATGCTGTGTATCAAAGAAACATGGTTTATCTACTGAAAAGTTTACAAAAAGCAAGAGAGCAGCAACTAGGAAAGGCTTAGATGGATAACTTTACAGCATTTGTCACATTATGATGGCTTCTTTTATAATTTTCCTATGCCAGAGTACCACTGGCTTTGAAGTTGTGCTTTCCCAAAAGAATCATCATTAGAACTTGTGGCTATTTAGCTCCTTTCTCAACAAGAAAAATGTTTAAACAATGAATTTCCTGCCAACCAAACGCCACCATATTAGAGTCTGTAGTACAAAAACAGTACCATCGCACAAAATCATAACAACTGTTGTAACACCCCACCTCCGCCAGGGTGGCTCTTGCAAGCACTCTGACTTTGGAGGGGCGTTTGAATCAGGTAAACATGCATAATGATATATCAAGGCAGAACAAGAACATATGTATATATGTAAACAGAGTAAATAAGATGAGTAAAACAGCGGAAGATTTCAAACTATTTCAAAACAAGTCTGGTACAACATAATGTCAACTTTCCAAATACACAAATCTAGATAAAAACAATATCACTGAAAAATTGAAATACATAAGTACTATCCCCAAAATAAGTGATAACCATAGCCAGCTTCATGTCAAGACCGTACATGAGCTAAAATCCCACAAGCAAGTGATCAGAAATCCAAGCTAAGCTCCAATATTCCCACCCTGAGAACCTGGGGGGGAAACGGAAGAAAAGAGGCGAAAGAAAAACAGGTCAGTCAAAAAGACTGAGTAAGCCCTACTACAATCAATGTAAACTGATAAAGTTAACTGACATGAGAAGCAGGGATGAACATAAGGATAACAACATACTAGCATGATGATTAACTAACAAGGTAGATAAAGGTGTCATCGCATAATCAGGTTTTAGGTTTTTGCACCACAGGTGTACTAGCAAACTAACATGACTTGAATAAACAAGTATTGATCCCTTGGCCCAAGCTTTGGCCCAATAACATGAAATGACCCTAATACGAGGTCCAATAACATGAAATGACCCTAATACGAGGTCCAACCAAACGGTCTAATCGATCGGCTCCCTAAGCCTAACTCGCCACGTGTTGGTGTCAATACAGCCCAAACATAATTGTAGTCAGACTGTGCAGGGTCTCCCGTCGGGTGTATCAAGCCCTAGGGTGTCAACCCCTGGACACCATAAACATAAGTGCACAGTCTCGATCTACTGGTACCCGTGCATGTTTTCCCCGGCTTCGGACTATGTGCACGACCATAGTCCGCCCGGAACTACACCGGCGTACCACTCTGCCGTCGTTTTTGGTCACTTACCTCAAGTCCAGTAATTGTGCCCCCCACCCTAGCCTAGTCTCTAGGGTCTTAATGATACGAACTTGGGATTACTGCTGGAGTGGACCCCCATTGCTAGGATTTTCTAGTGGGTTAAGTATGGTTTAACCCTTTTTCTAATCATGGATTAACTTGGTTAAGTGTAACGATGAGTTCACGACTTAACCCCGATTAATCTACCAAGCCCAAATTGGTTAAGCATTAAGTGGACCATGACTTAACCCTAATCATGAGGCATTAATTAATTTAATGTGCCTTAACCTCTCACATTAGACCTTGTTGTGGTTACTAGTTAAGCCGGGCGGGTCCGGGTAGCTTTACACCACAACTTGGTCTAACCTCGGGTTCAAGGTACAACATGACCAACTTCTCACATTGGGTCCTATTGTTTGTAGCAACTAGTTAAGCCGGTCGGTTCCGGGTAGTTTTACGCTACAAACTCAACCCAACCTCGAGTTGGTCACACTTATATTTTCTAAGTGTCATGTCCATCATGTTTCCAAAACATGTTACAACTTTTGAAGAATTTGGGTAGACCTAACTTAATGGGTAAACCTAACTTAATAGGTAAATTCCCAATCTTATGTTTTTATGTCTTTTAAGTTTACCCAACCCCAAACGCAATCCCATCGCTTACATATCGCAATAGCGCATAAAGGATAGAAAGAGGGAACTTGGCATAATCATGACATAAAGGTGTTGAAGCCACAAGTTTAACATGGTGGCATATGAAATGTACATATGTTCATATACTTGCATATTACATTTTTAGGCCTCAAAAGCATGCATAAAACCAAACTTAGCATATAGGTGATACATGGTGATAAATGACATGTAGAAGTTGCCATAAGTTCTCATTTAGCCTCACATGCAAGTTATCATAAGGGATATGATAACTTACATGTTGCCAAAATGCAACCTTTAGCCTAAAGCTTGAAGCTTTAAGCTCATAAACCCAAGATAAGCTTGCATAACATGATAACATGAGCAAAATGATCAACCCAAACTTGCATAACATAACTTGCATATCATATGGCAAACTTGCATATCATAACATGATAAACTTGCATAACATAACATGATAAACTTGCATATCATAACATGGCAAACTTGCATAACATAACATGATAAACTTGCATATCATAACATGACAAACTTGCATAGCATAATGATCAACCAAACTTGCATCATTCATTTAACTTTAGAGTTTAAATATGAAAGTAGAAAAGGGCTTACAATGCTTATGAAGACAAAAATATATATATAGATTGAGACAAAGCCCTTATGCAATCAAATAAACCCAAAATGCAAGCTCCAATAGAAAAACCCTTGAGCAAAAATGATCAAAACCCTTGCTTTATGATGTAAATATGGAAACTTGACTTGAATGCAAGCTAATGACACTCATACAAGCTTGAAAATACTTGTATGGATGGAAAATCTCTCATAGAAATAACTTAGGAATTTTATGAAGAGAGTGGAGGCCATGAGAGGAATGATTTTGCCATAGTTTAGTTGTATGAGTGAATAATGTTGATTTAGGCTTAGGTTAGGGTCTTATTTATAGAGATTAGGATTAGTTTTAGCCTTAGGATTAAACCCTAGTTCCAATCTCAGCCCTCAAAACCGAATCTGGCCCCCAAACTCAACACAACTCCAAAATGGTGCACCAGGCAAAACTGCCCGGCTGAACCAAGTCGACAGCCAAGTCGACAGGGCTGTCGACTTAGGTCCAACCAAGTCGACTCCCAAGTCGACAGGGCTGTCGACTTGGGTGCTCTGGCGGGAATTTTCCCGCCTGGCCCAATCTGACCCTAATTTCCAAATTCAAACTTGAATTTGAAATCTGTTTTGAACTTGAAATTTTCGGAAAACTTCATTGGGCCTTAATCGGGTCATACGGACTCCGATTTTCGAAAACTCGGACTCTATTTCGCGTATTTTTCCGAGACGAACGCAATGGCATAGCCCGTTTCCCTTGATTCAGATTTATAAATTAAATTCTGCCTCGATTTACGTTATAACAGGTTATTGAAAATACGGGTTGTTACAACTGTTTGTATTTATATATTTATAAAGGCATGCAGCTGCAAGGGGGCCAGTTCTAGAGAAGCACAGTTATGAAAAATTGTGTAAGATAACATAGGGAACTCTTGTGTTTTTGTTGTACACTACTGTCAACACAAATTTTAATCACATAACAAATTTCATGCAGTTTTGCAAGCCAGCAAGCCTATAGTAAATTTATTAACAAAAGCTGCGTTAACAAAAGCCTACAGTATATTTATATTGGCAGTGGAACATGGCTTGTGACTTCTAATAACTTCTTGTGTCCCTAGCAACTGTTCTATTTTCCTAGGTTTCTTGTGCTTTTTTTTTCTTTTTCTTTTTTTACTGTGTTAACTATAGGGTATATCATTTTGATCTATGTATGGTATTTATGTGCTTTCATGCCATCTTTACTGTTTTTGTGCTAATGCTCAGTTAAACTGCTAGGTTAGGAGTTATGCTAATTGTATTAAAAAAAATATTCGTTGTGTTAATTGAATTAAATTTTTTATGTGTAGATATATAGAGACAATACATACACTAGTAGGTTTGGAGTATCAGATGACACACAGAAACTTGTGGAGGAAGTACAAGAGCTAAGGAGTAAAAATCAAGAAATGAGTGTCACGATTAACAAACTACAAGGAGATTTAGGTTCCATACAGGAAGAGATGAGTTCTGTGCAAGAGTTTATATGAGGGCAGAGACGAGAGCAAGAATCAGAGATCTGACATATGCTCTGAGTTATTCTTATTTTGGCTGTGGGTTTGATGTTTCATTTATGTAATAAGGTAGTAAGGTACATTATAATGTTTGAATTAGATGAAACGACCATGTTTAAGTTATGTAGCAACTTTATTTCACTGTTTGTTGGATATGACTTGTTTTAAATACATTTGCAGCAAGTTTATGGTAATTTGACTATGATATTCATTCTACTTCAATGTTCGTATTGATATATATTGTTACGATTTTGCACGTGTTCGGTTTTATTAAAGTTTATTATAATATATGTGGTAGATTAAGATAAATATAAAATAAGCATATTGAATTTTGGTGTACGATGGCGTAAGGAATGCATAAGGAATAGGTAAGGAAAATCAAAAGGAATATGGCATAGGAATGCTGTGGTAGGGAAGGCGTATGGAATTTGGCGTAAGGAGGGCGTAGGAACGTTGGCGTAGGGAATGCGTAAGGAATTTGGCGTAGGTAAGGCGTATGGAATTTGGCGTAAGGAAGGCGTAGGAACGTTGGCGTAGGGAATGCGTAAGGAATTCGGCGTAGGTAAGGCGTATGGAATTTGGCGT
Source organism: Allium sativum (assembly GCA_030737875.1). Taxonomy (NCBI): domain Eukaryota; kingdom Viridiplantae; phylum Streptophyta; class Magnoliopsida; order Asparagales; family Amaryllidaceae; genus Allium; species Allium sativum. Next base: position 395,901,495 of record CM060922.1, read on the forward strand.
AGAGAAGGCGTAGGATTGCTGGCATAGGGAAGGCGTATGGAACTTGGCGTAGGGAATGCGTAGGAATGGTGGCGTATGGAAGGTGTATGCAACTTGGCGTAGGGAAAACGTCGGGAAAACATACGGAATTTGGCGTAGGGAACCCGTAGGGAATTTTTTGCAACGTTTAATTTCCAACTTCTGTTTTGGCGTAGGGATGGCGTAGGAAAATCTAATTCCCTACGCCAAATTGGCGTATGCAATTCAGACTTCTTTTGTAGTGGTAAATGAGGTTTCCCAGTTCAAGAACCAAGTAAAAAGCTCAACTAAAGTTATTGAATATATACTGAAGTTATTAAATATATACCAATTTTAGCTCACGTACTGAGCAATTACTTCTTGTAGAGTTCACATCCATATTGAATGGAATAGCCAAACAGACTTTGCAGTATTCAAGTTTGAATTTACGAATTTTTATGAAGTATTGTTTCTGTACAAGTGAATAACATGAAATCAAGTTTTACAAGTTAATACAATATACTCATATATAAAATTGGCATGTCAAAAAATAAAGAACATGGACTAAGACAGCTTTGTTGGCAGGAATGTGGAAAAATCATTTAAATTGTAATAGGAATACTTCATTTTATAGCGTCTGCAGTGACCAGATTGCTGCTTTGATTGTTCTTTGTTAGCAGTGCAAATCTGTGGGTATTTCGTCCTATTTTTTCATTAGTAAACAAGAGGAAAATAACCAACTGTATTGCAGTGAAAGATGATGGTCATTGTAATTACGTTCACAAGGACCTTTTTTTTCCTTCCTATTTCGTTGGAAAATCTTGGGCATGTGAAAATTTTCAAGTTCAATACCTTATATTGGATTTTTATACTTTAAAAACTACCTAGCAAAATTCAGCATGATAAAGAAATAATATATAGTTGGAAAATTCCTATACTTACGATTATGTATCAGATGAGAAATAATGTGTAACACCCCGCCTCCGCTAGGGTCACTCGCAAAGGAATGCACTAGCTTTAGAGGGGCATTATTGGTAAACATGCACAGAAATATCACAAGGCAGAACATATAAAATAGCGGAAGTAAAATCGAACTTTCATAAACATCAATAATTAAGGTCTAAAGCCTTTTACATCAGAGTACATCAAAACCTGTCTTGCAATAGTAAAGAAGCATAAAGACTTTTTCCTAAATTATTCCCCAAGTAAAAACAGTAAAGTAGCCATAGCCAAGAAAAGTCCAAGCCATCCATGATGACCTTCAAGCAGAAGAAGTCCAAACTAAACAACAGTATTTCCTCCCTGTAACCTGGGGGGAAACGGAAGAAAAGAGGCGAAACAAAACGGGTCAGTCAAAAAGACTGAGTAAGCCCTATCTACTATCAGCATAAAAACTAGTAAAGTTAACTGACATGAGAAACTGAGATGAACATAAGCATGATGACAAGATAGATAAGCTAAATCAAAATAACAGGATGAACTACTGAACTCAGATAAACTAAGGTGTCATGTTAAATTACGGTGTCAAGATAAAACAAGGTATCCCATCGTCAAGTTCCTGTCAAGTATAATATCCCCAAAATATCTATCACGTATAACATCCCATGGTATCTATCTTGTCTTTTAGCTCTGCACCTACCGTACTAGTATCCCCACTGTATCATGTGTTAACCATGAATGACCCTTACTCAAAAGTCGTGTAATGGCCTATGTCAACCTAATATATCGCATATATAGGTTACTCAACTCGTATGTTTTATTCCATGTAAATGTTCAGTCCCTTGCCGTAGACCATACGGGCTTTCCCATGAGATTCTATACTACTTTAACATAGTTCCATGATCCTTAAGATCGTTTTGGATTGTCACCCTATATCTAACTAGGGTCTTTCAACCTGAATCATTGTTTGTACAACTAGGACTTATGCTACCTAGGACTACTAGGGATTATGCTTACCTATTGCACGTTTTCGTATCTCGGTTTTGGTTCAACCACCCAGGGCCACTAGGATTTACGCTAACCGTCAACCGCGCCCTTTTTCCCACGCATTCATCGTGAATCGTTTTTCCATGACTGTATGCACATGTATCACATCGTGCCATCCGAGTCCTGTCACAGGGCAGACCAGGAAATACAGGACTCGGTCGGGAGCTTTCGATTTATCTGCCGATGCAGATGCTAAGGTCTGTTTTTTCTATACGTGGCTATGGTCCCACGAGACCACTCCCTCAACTAGTGAAAGACAAGACAGGATAAATCCTGTATGAGAACACACTACTGGCCAACCCACAATCCTAGCCTTACCGCAACCATAATTAGATAGCAATTATGGTCTTTTGGGTGTTCTCTGCCTTTCCGTACGTACACGCTTGACCAAAGATGGTAGGTAGCCTGACGAAATGCTATCTAGGGTACGACCGTGTATCGTCGACTATCCCCTATCCATCCCCGTCTTTAGGTCGCTCGTATAGCAACCAAGGCATACTCTTGGTTCTTCTAACGCAGACCTTAACCTCTCATGAGCCTAGTATGATCACCTGGCAGCTCATAGAGGGATACCAAGAATATCCTCACGTTCCCCGAAGCCGCTGCTTCATTACCCAGTTCGCTGGAGCCTTTATCTAAATCAGATACTTGCTCCTACTCGTATACTTAAACGATGACCTACCGTATCAGGTTACTCATCTATCTATGAACTGGTCTAAATTTCCTTGACTAAGAATCATTACTTAGTTATTCTTCAACTAAGGTTTACCACTTAGCCTTATTCCCGTTATCCTTGTTAACTACGGTTATCCACCTAATCCTCAGAACTAGGGTTTACATAATGGATTAAGTGTCACTTAAGTTCATGACTTAACCCGTCTACAAATCATGTCAAAATTGGCTAAGTATCCAAGTTCAAGACTTAACCCTACAAACCATGCTCAAGTTGGTTAAGTATATATTAACTTGACCATATCAAATTACTGAGTCAAATCGGTCAAGCGTATTTAAGCGATTCGTGACTTAGCCTTATCATGTTTTCACGTTATATTGGTTAAGTATAGGTTAACTTAACCTCATCAAATCATCATGTTAGATTGGTTAAGTGGGGTTAAGTTATATTGGTTAAGTATAGGTTCACTTAACCTCAATAAATTAACGAGTTAGATTGGTTAAGTATAGGTCACTTAACCACATCAAATCATCATGTTAGATTAGTTAAGTGTTTAACTTAACCCCATTAAACTGCCAAGTGGGATTAATTAAGTCTAGGCTAACTTAACCCCATCCGATTTCCATGTTTAGACTAGTTGAGTCTAATCTTAACCCCATCCATTAACTGTATCTTTCGGTTAAGTGTCATTAAGAAAACTTACTTAACCTTACCAAATTATCGTGTTGGATTGATTAAGTGTTGGTCAACTTAACCCCGTCCACTAGTCATATAAAGAAAATGGTTAAGTGTCATTAGGCAAATCAAGTTACTTAACCTACCCAACCTTGTCATGTTTTGTTAAGTACCATTAGCCTAATCAATTTACTTGACCCATTTGTCCATGTCATATTTGGTTAAGAGTCATTAATCAAATTAACTTAACCCTATCATGTGGCATTAATTACTTAATGCACCTCAACCTCTCACATTAGACTTTGTTGTGGTTACTAGTTAAGCCGGTCGGTTCCGGGTAGCTTTACACCACAACTTGGTCTAACCTCGGGTTCAAGCACAACATGACCAACTTCTCACATTGGGTCCTATTGTTTGCAACTACTAGTTAGGCCGGTCGGTTCCGGGTAGTTTTACGTTGCAAACTCAACCCAACCTCGAGTTGGCCACACTTATATTATCTAAGTGTCATGTCCATTATGTTTCCAACACATATTACAAGTTTTCAAGGATTTGGGTAGACCTAACTTAATAGGTAAATTCCCAATTCCATAGTATGGGTAGACCTAACTTAATAGGTAAATTCCCAATTTCATATTTTCAAACATACTCACATGTCAACTTCCATGTTATATTTCAAGTCATGTTTTGAAGTTGTATTTCATGTCATTAGAAATTACCCATAACATAACCCAACGCTTTTAAACTCGCATATACGTTCGCAACAACGTAATGGATTAAAAGAAGAGACTTGGCAAAGGCATGACAAAAATGGATATTAAGCCACAAGTTAATCATGGTGGCAAATGAGGCACAAATGTGTTCATTAACTTGCATGTTACATTCTTAAGCCTCAAAAACATGCATAAACCCAAACTTGGCACATAAGCAAATCATGGTGACAAAAGACATGGAATGATGACTAGTAACTCGCATATATCATCATATAAGGGTTATGACTTCATATGCAAGTTGACATAAAGGTTATGAGGGTTCTCATGTTGCATAATGCAACATTTCAACATAAAGGTTGTAGCTTTTAGCCCACAAGATCAAGATAATGACTTCATAAACTTGCATGACATGATAGCATGTATCATACTCAATGATCAAACCCAAACTTGCAACATGAACATTTAACTTCATAGTTAATATCTAAGAGTAGGAAAAGGGCTTACATTGCTATGAAGGCACAAAAGATATGACAAAGCCCTTATGCAATCAACTAGACCCAAAATGCAAGCTCTAACATAAAAACCCTTGAGCCAAAATGATCAAAACCCTTGCTTTATGATGCAAATATAGAAACTTGACTTGAATGCAAGCTAATGACACTCATACAAGCTTGAAAACACTTGTATGCATGGAAAATCTCTCATAGAAACAATTTAGAAATTTTATGAAGAGAGTGGAGGCCATGAGAGGTAAAATTTTGCCATAGTTTAGTTGTATGAATGAATAATGATGATTTAGGGTTAGGTTAGGGTCTTATTTATAGATTAGGCAAGTGTTTTAGGCCATAGGATTAAACCCTAGTTGCAATCTCAGCCCTTAAAATCGAATCTGGCCCCCAAACTCAACACAAACCCAAAATGGTGCACCAGGCAGAACTGCCCGGCTAGACCAAGTCGACAGCCAAGTCGACAGGGATGTCGACTTGGGTCCAACCAAGTCGACTCCCAAGTCGACAGGGCTGTCGACTTGGGTGCTCTGGCGGGAATTTTCCGGCCTGGCCCAACTGGCCCAAATTTCCAAATTCAAACTTGAATTTGAAATCTGTTTTTACTTTGAAATTTTCTGAAAACTTCGTTGGGCCTTAATCGGGTCATACGGACTCCGATTTTCGAAAACTCGGACTCTATTTTGCGTATTTTTCCGAGACGAACGCAATGGCATAGCCCGTTTTACTTGATTCAGAATTTAAAAATGAAATTCTGCCTTGATTCTCGTTTTAACATGTTATCGAAATACGGGTTGTTACATTCTCCCTACCTTTTAGGATTTCGTCCCCGAAATCTCCAAGTTAGGAAGAACATATCCTACCATCCATCATTCATCTACTCAAAACATCATCCACAAGCAACCATTGTCCTTAGATGATTTCTAATGCTGTATGAATATATGCAAAACGTGTGTGTACATGTTCCTTAGCTAATGCTACTGATCAGGCCTGAATAATCTTTCTAATGCAAAATATGTATAGTGCCATGAATCCAACATGTATGCAAATAGTCCTAGTCATATAGATACTATATGCGTGCACAATCATTCATTCATATGCAACAACCGCATGATAATACATTCGATTTCATCCATAAACAAGTATAAATACTCGTGCATATGCAATATGAAATGTGACCGAGTCGAGCTAGTATCTAATGTGTATTCGCGCATCCACGAGCAACCACTTGCAACCATATCAATCATAACATGTTTCAAATACATGTTTACATCCATAGGGTTCTACCTAGGATTCCCTGAAACAGGGCCGAGAAGATAAACAAGACAAACTCCTTACGGGGTTTGTAACAGAAAATAGGACCGTGAGGATGTCCACGAAAGATAGCCTACAAGTAAGCTCTACAGAAAACAGGGATCAAGGATATACTCCCAAAAAGAGATATCATGCGCGTATCTAGTCTTTGACCATCAAAGTCGTATTTCCTTGAGCTTAATTCCATTGTGCCTTGACCGTCTTTTAACTTCGCGATTTCGTAGCTTCTTATTTCCTGTTTCCATAACATGAGCTGGAACTCATTTCTTTATCGCCTCTCGTTCCACTTGCACTTATCCCTTTTTCTAGAATACTTGGCGCAAACATGACTGCGTACTCATGATCTCATGCAAGCTTTCCAAAATTCACTAGTGAATCTTGGATCTCGTTTATATACTATAAGGTATTCCATGTAGAAGAACTTTCTCTTGAAAGTAAACAGATGTCAACCAGGTTATCATGCGCACTTACTAGGATGATCTCTATAACCCATGCATAAATGAAGTAAACCATCCGTCTTATTGGCGAACACCACTCGATCGGGCTTCAAATTTCCAATAAAGGCATCAAGGGATTCTAAGTAACTAGTCATGACAGAACCTCAAAAAGGTTACACGATACTTCGAGGGTATTACCAAGGCTAGTCAAAAGGTCTAACTACCCTCCTATCAAAAACCGAGAGTGGCACCCCCTACTGGATAACCAATTCATCCCTAGAATCCATCCATAGCTTATAAACATAAGCATTATTTCCAAACTCAACACTTGGCATAGACATTCTCAAATCCAAACAAGTCATGTATAAATGGACTGATTCTCCAATAGGACTTTGAGACAAAAATGGGATTCTCTATTACGCTAGTACTTAAGGTGCAGAGACTCAACTATCGAAGCAGACTTAAATGATACGAAAACCGAAGTCCTAACGGGATGATAGAGAAGAAAAACCTTTAACAAGATCGTTACCCTCCTTCCGAGGTACCCTAGAAATGAGATCATACTATTGCCCTCCCGATGATCTTGTCCTTGTCCCATAATACTTAACTATCCGCCCCGTTTTACCATGCCAAAGGTATTCTCTCGTCATGGGTTTCATTGTTCATCTTTCTCCCTCCTTTGAGGACTAAGTCATACCCACAAGTTGCTCATCCTTAAGCTCGTATCCTTTATCCTCTTTCTCACTATCCTTTCTTATAACGCGGCCACTGGTCTCTCGAGAACCACCTCCATCGTATGGAAAGCACTTTCGTAGATAGAAAAGATTAGTCGCAGTTAAAACCACTATGACTACGGATAGAGGAAAGAAAGGAAAAGAGATTCAATTAAGGAAACAAGGATAGTGCTAATGGCCTTTGGGGAATAGCCTTTTTCTTTTAAAAGAAAAATTTCTTAAAAAAAATGCTTCTTTGTAAACGATTTTCAAATAGTTTTCAGAAGATCTTTAAAAACTTTTGCCCAGTCTGGTAACCTTCTGCTCTGATACCACGTGTAACACCCCGCCTCCGCTAGGGTCACTCGCAAAGGAATGCACTAGCTTTAGAGGGGCATTATTGGTAAACATGCACAGAAATATCACAAGACAGAACATATAAAATAGCGGAAGTAAAATCGAACTTTCATAAACATCAATAATTAAGGTCTAAAGCCTTTTACATCAGAGTACATCAAAACCTGTCTTGCAATAGTAAAGAAGCATAAAGACTTTTTCCTAAATTATTCCTCAAGTAAAAACAGTAAAGTAGCCATAGCCAAGAAAAGTCCAAGCCATCCATGATGACCTTCAAGCAGAAGAAGTCCGAACTAAACAACAGTATTTCCTCCCTGTAACCTGGGGGGGAAACGGAAGAAAAGAGGCGAAACAAAACGGGTCAGTCAAAAAGACTGAGTAAGCCCTATCTACTATCAGCATAAAAACTAGTAAAGTTAACTGACATGAGAAACTGAGATGAACATAAGCATGATGACAAGATAGATAAGCTAAATCAAAATAACAGGATGAACTACTGAACTCAGATAAACTAAGGTGTCATGTTAAATTACGGTGTCAAGATAAAACAAGGTATCCCATCGTCAAGTTCCTGTCAAGTATAATATCCCCAAAATATCCATCACGTATAACACCCCATGGTATCTATCCTGTCTTTTAGCCCTGCACCTACCGTACTAGTATCCCCACCGTATCATGTGTTAACCATGAATGACCCTTACTCAAAAGTCGTGTAATGGCCTATGTCAACCTAATATATCGCATATATAGGTTACTCAACTCGTATGTTTTATTCCATGTAAATGTTCAGTCCCTTGCCGTAGACCATACGGGCTTTCCCATGAGATTCTATACTACTTTAACATAGTTCCATGATCCTTAAGATCGTTTTGGATTGTCACCCTATATCTAACTAGGGTCTTTCAACCTGAATCATTGTTTGTACAACTAGGACTTATGCTACCTAGGACTACTAGGGATTATGCTTACCTATTGCACGTTTTCGTATCTCGGTTTTGGTTCAACCACCCAGGGCCACTAGGATTTACGCTAACCGTCAACCGCGCCCTTTTTCCCACGCATTCATCGTGAATCGTTTTTCCATGACTGTATGCACATGTATCACATCGTGCCATCCGAGTCCTGTCACAGGGCAGACCAGGAAATACAGGACTCGGTCGGGAGCTTTCGATTTATCTGCCGATGCAGATGCTAAGGTCTGTTTTTTCTATACGTGGCTATGGTCCCACGAGACCACTCCCTCAACTAGTGAAAGACAAGACAGGATAAATCCTGTATGAGAACACACTACTGGCCAACCCACAATCCTAGCCTTACCGCAACCATAATTAGATAGCAATTATGGTCTTTTGGGTGTTCTCTGCCTTTCCGTACGTACACGCTTGACCAAAGATGGTAGGTAGCCTGACGAAATGCTATCTAGGGTACGACCGTGTATCGTCGACTATCCCCTATCCATCCCCGTCTTTAGGTCGCTCGTATAGCAACCAAGGCATACTCTTGGTTCTTCTAACGCAGACCTTATCCTCTCATGAGCCTAGTATGATCACCTGGCAGCTCATAGAGGGATACCAAGAATATCCTCACGTTCCCCGAAGCCGCTGCTTCGTTACCCAGTTCGCTGGAGCCTTTATCTAAATCAGATACTTGCTCCTACTCGTATACTTAAACGATGACCTACCGTATCAGGTTACTCATCTATCTATGAACTGGTCTAAATTTCCTTGACTAAGAATCATTACTTAGTTATTCTTCAACTAAGGTTTACCACTTAGCCTTATTCCCGTTATCCTTGTTAACTACGGTTATCCACCTAATCCTCAGAACTAGGGTTTAAATAATGGATTAAGTGTCACTTAAGTTCATGACTTAACCCGTCTACAAATCATGTCAAAATTGGCTAAGTATCCAAGTTCAAGACTTAACCCTACAAACCATGCTCAAGTTGGTTAAGTATATATTAACTTGACCCTATCAAATTACTGAGTCAAATCGGTCAAGCGTATTTAAGCGATTCGTGACTTAGCCTTATCATGTTTTCACGTTATATTGGTTAAGTATAGGTTAACTTAACCTCAATAAATTAACGAGTTAGATTGGTAAAGTATAGGTCACTTAACCTCAATAAATTAACGAGTTAGATTGGTTAAGTATAGGTCACTTAACCACATCAAATCATCATGTTAGATTAGTTAAGTGTTTAACTTAACCCCATTAAACTGCCAAGTGGGATCAATTAAGTCTAGGCTAACTTAACCCCATCCGATTTCCATGTTTAGACTAGTTGAGTCTAATCTTAACCCCATCCATTAACTGTATCTTTCGGTTAAGTGTCATTAAGAAAACTTACTTAACCTTACCAAATTATCGTGTTGGATTGATTAAGTGTTGGTCAACTTAACCCCGTCCACTAGTCATATAAAGAAAATGGTTAAGTGTCATTAGGCAAATCAAGTTACTTAACCTACCCAACCTTGTCATGTTTTGTTAAGTACCATTAGCCTAATCAATTTACTTGACCCATTTGTCCATGTCATATTTGGTTAAGAGTCATTAATCAAATTAACTTAACCCTATCATGTGGCATTAATTACTTAATGCACCTCAACCTCTCACATTAGACTTTGTTGTGGTTACTAGTTAAGCCGGTCGGTTCCGGGTAGCTTTACAGCACAACTTGGTCTAACCTCGGGTTCAAGCACAACATGACCAACTTCTCACATTGGGTCCTATTGTTTGCAACTACTAGTTAGGCCGGTCGGTTCCGGGTAGTTTTACGTTGCAAACTCAACCCAACCTCGAGTTGGCCACACTTATATTATCTAAGTGTCATGTCCATTATGTTTCCAACACATATTACAAGTTTTCAAGGATTTGGGTAGACCTAACTTAATAGGTAAATTCCCAATTCCATAGTATGGGTAGACCTAACTTAATAGGTAAATTCCCAATTTCATATTTTCAAACATACTCACATGTCAACTTCCATGTTATATTTCAAGTCATGTTTTGAAGTTGTATTTCATGTCATTAGAAATTACCCATAACATAACCCAACGCTTTTAAACTCGCATATACGTTCGCAACAACGTAATGGATTAAAAGAAGAGACTTGGCAAAGGCATGACAAAAATGGATATTAAGCCACAAGTTAATCATGGTGGCAAATGAGGCACAAATGTGTTCATTAACTTGCATGTTACATTCTTAAGCCTCAAAAACATGCATAAACCCAAACTTGGCACATAAGCAAATCATGGTGACAAAAGACATGGAATGATGACTAGTAACTCGCATATATCATCATATAAGGGTTATGACTTCATATGCAAGTTGACATAAAGGTTATGAGGGTTCTCATGTTGCATAATGCAACATTTCAACATAAAGGTTGTAGCTTTTAGCCCACAAGATCAAGATAATGACTTCATAAACTTGCATGACATGATAGCATGTATCATACTCAATGATCAAACCCAAACTTGCAACATGAACATTTAACTTCATAGTTAATATCTAAGAGTACGAAAAGGGCTTACATTGCTATGAAGGCACAAAAGATATGACAAAGCCCTTATGCAATCAACTAGACCCAAAATGCAAGCTCTAACATAAAAACCCTTGAGCCAAAATGATCAAAACCCTTGCTTTATGATGCAAATATAGAAACTTGACTTGAATGCAAGCTAATGACACTCATACAAGCTTGAAAACACTTGTATGCATGGAAAATCTCTCATAGAAACAATTTAGAAATTTTATGAAGAGAGTGGAGGCCATGAGAGGTAAAATTTTGCCATAGTTTAGTTGTATGAATGAATAATGATGATTTAGGGTTAGGTTAGGGTCTTATTTATAGATTAGGCAAGTGTTTTAGGCCATAGGATTAAACACTAGTTGCAATCTCAGCCCTTAAAACCGAATCTGGCCCCCAAACTCAACACAAACCCAAAATGGTGCACCAGGCAGAACTGCCCGGCTGGACCAAGTCGACAGCCAAGTCGACAGGGCTGTCGACTTGGGTCCAACCAAGTCGACTCCCAAGTCGATAGGGCTGTCGACTTGGGTGCTCTGGCGGGAATTTTCCGGCCTGGCCCAAACTGGCCCAAATTTCCAAATTCAAACTTGAATTTGAAATCTGTTTTTACTTTGAAATTTTCTAAAAACTTCGTTGGGCCTTAATCGGGTCATACGGACTCCGATTTTCGAAAACTCGGACTCTATTTTGCGTATTTTTCCGAGACGAACGCAATGGCATAACCCGTTTTACTTGATTCAGAATTTAAAAATGAAATTCTGCCTTGATTCTCGTTTTAACATGTTATCGAAATACAGGTTGTTACATAATGCAAATTTCTTCCTTGCATAAACATGTAGAATACATGAGAATATTTTGGAAAAAACCAACATAGTAAGAAGAAATCAAATTAAAATTAAAAAGCCCTTCAACCTTGTTTGTCCTTCCAATTTCCCTGACAAAATTCCATTTATCTTCATCTAAATCTAAAATCTATGTACCTCCATCATCATAGAGTACCCAGAAAAAAAAAACAGAGGTTACCTAATTTGTTCCCAAAATCAAAGATAACTATACTGCAAACTTATGTCAGACCAAATTTCCAATTGAATTTGAATCTACATTAGTAACATGCACAACTCACCTCAAAATCGCGATTCCCTAAAGCCAAATTTGAACAGCCTGAAATCTAACGATTCCCTCTACTCTAAAGTTGAATCGATTTGGAAATCGATCGTGATGGGCTGTTTGCTGAAGCAAGCCGAGATTGATTCAGAAATCGATGAAATTCCCTCAACTTTTCCTTCGTCTCAAATTCGCAAGCCGAAATGATTTGCAATTTTTTTAAAGAAGCAGCCGTATTTGATAAGCGTTGGGAAAGAATTAGGTTTACGAATGAAGTCAGTAGCTCGATTACTTTTCTAGCCCAACCTTAGTTTCTCTGGCCTTACCAACGCATATACGTGTCATAATAATAAAAAATTGTAATTATCTATTTTTGGTAACACATTTCTAGGATAGCAACGCATATTTTCATGACTGCTCCACGACACAAATAAGTGTTGGCAATTGAAAAAAATAAGTGTTGCTGAAAGGCTAGTGTGGTACTTCAGTGGAAAACACCATATGAAAAATTAATGGCAAAGGAGCCTGATTATGGTCATCTTAGAGTAATTGGTTGTCTATGTTATGCTGCCATAAAAACATCTAACAAGTTTGCACCAAGAGCGAGGAGATGTGTGATGATTGGACATCATTATGCTAAAAAAGGATGCAAATTATATGATTTGGATGAGCACAAGACTATTATTAGCAGGGATGTGATTTTTGAAGAACCTATTTTTCCTTACCAAAATACAAATTCCTTTCCATACACAAAAACTCAACCTTCTCAAACTCAATCTCCTCAAATTCAAATTTTAATTCCTGATGAACAGATTTGTGGGTCAAATTCAAATATTCCTTCTTCACAAAATCTTCCTACAGATGAAAATATAATTCCAGAAAACCATTATACCTCCACTCAATCTCATCAACATCATTCTAAACTAATGAACAGACTGAACATGTTATTTCTGCAATTCCTCCTCAAAGAAAATCAACTAGACCAACAAAATTACCTTCCAGATTTAAAGATTTTGAAATTCAGTATGTTAAACCATTATCTACACCACATGACTCATCAGCTACATCTATGAGTTTTAATGTGTTCTTAGAACCATCATTGTCTCATCTGAATTCTGAAGCTATGACAAACCTCAACAAAATGCTATCTACAAAAGAGCCTGCCTCATATAATCAAGCAAAGGAAGACCCTAGATAAGTAGCAGCAATGCAACAAGAAATTGAAGCAATGGAGAAGAATAATACTTGGGAATTGTTGGAGTTGCCATCTGACAGATATGCAATAGGAAGCAAATGGGTATATAAGACCAAGTTTTTGAAGAATTGAGATGTTGAAAGGTGTAAAGCCAGAATTGTAGCAAGAGGAGACAAGAAGATTAAAGTTAAAGATTTTAAATATACTTTCAGTCCGGTTGCTAGATTTACAATAGTAAGAATTGTAATTGCTTTAGCAACAGCTCATAATTGGCATTTACATCAATTGGATGTAAATAATGCTTTTCTGCATGGTTTTATTGATGAAGAATTATATATGAAACCCCCTCTTGGTTACACTAAAGCAAAGCCTGGACAAGTTTGCAAATTAAAAAAAAAAAATCAATTTATGGACTTAAGCAGGCTGCTAGACAGTGGAATAAAGAGCTTAAAAATTTTCTTCTTCAAATTGGTTTTGTTCAATCTAAGCAGGATTGCTCATTATTTAGTAGAACTGATCAACATGACTTTACTGTTATAGTATGCTATGTAGATGATTTACTTGTTACTGGTTCAAGTATTCAGATTATTTCAGAGATAAAGAAGCAATTTCATCATGCATTTACCATCAAAGATTTAGGGGAACTCACATTTTTTCTTGGAATTGAAGTTAGTAGAACAAATAGAGGTATTTTTTTAAATCAGAGAAAGTATATATTGGATATGCTCAGTTCTACAAACATGGAAAATTCAAAGATTGCACCATTTCCTCTTCCAAAAGGTTTGAAGTTAAGTACAATTGAAGGTACACAGTTAGAAAATCCTGAGATATATAGAAGGTTGATTGGAAAATTGCTTTATCTAAACATGACTAGGCCTGATATATCTTATGTTGTGCAGCAATTAAGTCAGTTTATGCAGGATCCTAGGACTCCACATTTTTCAGCAGCTTTGCATGTTTTAAAGTATTTGAAGGGTACTTTGAATCATGGATTATTCTATGCAGCAAATACTGTATTGCAAATGAAGGCATACAGTGATGCAGACTGGGGTAGTTGCACATTTTCTGGAAAGTCTCTTACTGGATTTTGCATTTTTCTTGGTGATTCTTTAATATCATGGAAGACAAAGAAACAAAAGGTCACTTCTAAGAGTTCAACTGAGGCTGAGTACAGGGCTATGAGCCAGACAAGAAGTGAGATAGTTTGGATAGAAGGTTTGCTGTAAGAGATATGGGTAAACATTCCTAAACCAGTTTATCTTTTATGTGACAATAAATCTGCACAGTACATAGCTGAAAATGAAGTATTTCAAGAGAGAACTAGACACCTGAGAATGGGCTGTCACTATATAAGGGATCACATAAAGAGTAATCTCATTGCATTATCTCATGTTGGGACAACTATGCAATTAGTTGATTTAATGACGAAGTCATTAAGTGTTCAGCAGCATCATTTTCTGTGTTCCAAGATTGGTCTTGTTGCTTCAACAAGTCAATCTTGAAGGGGGGATGTTGAGTGTACTGTGTTGTTTGTATAAAATTGTGAATATGTTTTGTATAAATGTGTTGTACACGGTTTTTCCTTTTATGTTTGCTTTGTATTTGGGCCTTTGTATTGGGCTTTGTATTTTCTGGTCTGTATATAGTTTGGGGATAACCTTGTAAACATTTTCATTCGGTTCTGAAATAAGATTTGCTTCACTTAGATATTAATGGGGTTTCTCAATGCAGAATGAGAAGTGGTATCAAAATCCAAATCAAGCCCAATAACCTACCCCTGCTCGGAAAGGGCTCCAAGCTATTATCCCAAATCAGCACTGGGAACACCTTCGTTGGTAAACCCAGACCATTAGTGCAGCAGGGCCCGACAAAGCCCATCATCATCTCTGTACCTGCACCTAGTTTCCCAGTCATCCCCGAAAAGCCATCCGCTCCTAGAGCAAACCCAACTGAACTACGTAGAAAGACCATCTCCCTCTTAGAAGGATACTTCCAGGTCCACATCCTTGACGAAGTTGTTCAGTCCATAGAAGAGCTTAAAAGCCCAGGATACTATCTTGAGGTTGTGAAAGAAGCCATCAAAATCACCTTATACAAGGGTGCGTCCCAAATCGATTGGGCTGTCAAGCTTTTCCGGTTCATGCTTACCAAAAAAGCGCTTTCGATCAAGGACGTAGGAACTGGCTTTTTGCTCCATGGCTCTATGCTGGGTGACATCCGCATTGACTATCCTAAAGCCCCGACTTATTTTGGTGGAATGATTGGCCAGATGATAGTGTCGAGGGGGCTTAGGTAGTGGTTGAGATTTTGAAGAAGGTGGAGGACTCCATGTTTAAATATCAGCTTTTGGATGCGCTTAAGAATAAGGCTAAGGGAGATGATGTTCTGGGTGTGGAAGCTGCTGATGTTGAAGCTTGCAAAAGCAAGCGTTCTTGATTCGGTTAGAAGTTGCCCTTTTTTGGTTCCATTCGTGTATTTTTATATCAATGTATTTGGTTATATTCATGGTTTTAATGCATGACTTTATTTGGATTTTCACTAACCCACGAGTACAGGTAAGTAGCATACTAAACGTAATATTGATTAGATTCATGTATTTTTATATCCGAACACTTGTAGCACACTAAATGTTGGATTATATACCAAATGTTGGATTATAAACAGTTTGACCTTAAAATCTATGGTATATATTTGCTACATTATGTAAATTAATATTTAAATCACCACATTGGTGTTTATGCCTTATTTTTAATGGCTCATTTTTCCATATTATCAAATTCAGTATGATTTATTGAGTTACCAAACTTAACTCATGACTTTCCTGGCTATAGTATCTGGTACAGGTTCAAAATTTTGACCTTGATTTATAAGTTTCATTTATATATGGATAATTTAATTTGGACATTCAATTCCGTTCATGCAAATTAAACGACACTCCTTGTCAACTATTTTATATGTAATGTAGAGAACAACTTTATCTACTTTGGTTTGTTCAATATTTGCCCAAATATTACTTTATTTGTTATTAGAGTTGTTCTTATCTTTGTTTCTGCACTTCCTGGTGCGTCATTTAGGAGTTTTTTATTTTTTCTCCAAGAGTTTTTACAATTAAATAGCCTTGGTAATGTGTTGGAAGATAAAGACATGCGGGTAATTATTCTCAAATGGCAGCCAAACTAAAAAGGAAAATAATGGCTTAAGCTATCATTTTCAATTTAGAATTTAGCTTTATAAAATTTATCTTTTGCAAAAGAGGATTAATCTTTGGGTTTGGGTTATGTTTGCATTTATAGTGATGTTAGATTGACATTCTACTGGAAACCCCTGCTGGGGTTGTTATGAAAGCAATTTATTACATTGCTTTCAGATATAGAATAAGGTTTAAGCTCAATTTCAAATTAATCACAGACATTGGTGGTACAAATGATCTACGTATAAAGTAGGTAGCGTTGATCTTATTTATTTTGGGGTTCTTTTCCATTTGCAAAAAGAAACATACCAAAGGAGCTGAAAATTAAATCAAATTCTTAACAGTCAAAACATTTATGTTAACCATAATTGATGAATTTATGCATAGAGGAACTTTATGTTAATCATATTTGATGTTTGCATGTACAAAACATATAAATATCTGCAGTTCAATGAATTTCTAATATAATACGAAAGTAAATACACTGGTGACTTTGTTGTAGCATTTTATTGGATTTGCATGGACGCACCTCTTTTTGTTGATATCGTGCGTGCTACCAGTTAGTTTTAAAGCACATGGTACTTCACACTAATGATATTGTCAATTATCTACAACTTTGTTCATGCCTGTTGCAATCTAATCACTTCAGCTGGCCAATAGAGGAGTAAATAAGTTACCAGGTTTTATTAAAACAAAATATTTACTACATTTTTCCACAAAGAAAAACAATGTTGAATGTCATGCATGAGATTATGGAAATAAATTCTTATCGGGTATTCTTCATGCTCAAGAAGGAATAGGCTGGAATTATTCGCTTTAGATGGACTAAATTGGAATGATACAATATCAATATTAGCTTGATCGTTTTTCGATGTGATACGGTTTTTGCAAAGTAGAAGATACGAGTCACTGATTTTTGCAAACCAGAGGATACAAGTCTTTAATCAGAGCGTGGAAGGTAATGCGGTTATGTTTTGAAATTCTTTGCCAAGAAAAGCTCGTAACTCAGGGGAGCATTTCTAAAAACTGCTTTGTGACTCACCAGAACACTTTGCTTCTCAAAAGCATGTAAATTGAATAGTGCAAGATGTTGTATCTGTAATGTCCCGTACTTTCTAGCCAATTTTTTTTTTTTTTTTTTGAAACTGGGTAAACCGCCTCGTTAAAAACCTAAACATGTACTCAGCGTGAGTGCATAATAGGAAAAAAGAGTGCGGCGCTTTATTGATAACTAATCAATAAAATGGTACAGACGTACACGGCAAGTTCACAACCAATATCTAGTAGCTCAAACCCAATAAAACAAACAAAACAAAGCTAAGGCCCATAGAAAAATTACAAAAGAAAAAATCCCACGACCCATTCAACAAGTCCTTAAGCCGGCGTCTCTTCATCCAGGTGCTCAAAAAAAGGAAACCCGCTACTTCAATTAATGGGAAATCCTAGAAACTCGCAAGAATGGCGGCTTCTTCATCCTGGGTCCAAATCGTCAATTCCCCATAACCAAAGCATTCTCGCATACTTTCCAACATTCCGTCTTCTCGATTTGAGCATCTGGTACTTTATCTAAACTTCTATATGCTCCCATCTTCTATACTTACCTAAACCGTCATTACCGTGAATCCAAGAGTTTCTTTCGGCCCATTTGTGGTAGATTGTAGTAATGATACTGCAGAAGGCGAGCTCTTGTGCTATGTCCTTGACCTTGAGTTTTTGTTTCAGAAAATCCTTCTCAGCATCTAGAGTCAACGGTCGATCAGAGAAGGGAGGAGTCTCTAGCTTTAATTTACATTTCGTCCACAGATATGAAGAATAATAGCAAGAGAAAAACAGGTGATCGCTTGATTCATTATTCTCCGAACAAAGAATGCAAGTAGGACTGACATCGTACCCCCAGTTTATAAGTTGATCTTTAGTCGCAAGTCCATTTAACATGGCTTTATACATACACATGGACATTTTTTCGCACTATTTATATAATGCCAAGTAATTTTACACCACTCAATTTCTGGTTTCTGAACTCTTGAGATATCCTACGCAGACTGAAACGAGAAACCATTTTTGCTATTATTCCAGCTCCAAAAATCATTTTCATAAGTAGACTGTATTTGCACTTCGTTGATTTTATCCGCAATTAATCTAGTCATCGATAGACAATTGAGATTAAATACACCATTTTGAATGATGTTATCTACTCTCAGATTTTCACCCCCAAACAAATCAAAACTGTCCCATCCCAAAATATTCACAAGAATATCATTATTTACCCAAGGATCGAACCATAGCATAGTGTCGTGTCCATTAGCAATACATTTGTTAATACATTTCAGTCCCAAAGATCTGTTTCTTAACATAGCCTTCCATGTACAAGAGCTATTGTTATCCATTTGCATGACCCAGAATCTATTTTCTTTACAATACTTACTTTCCATCCATTTCTTCCACATATTGTTTTTGCTCACATAATGCCAAATCAATTTAACAGCAGCAGCATCCTTAAGGTCATCAAATTTCCTTAAACTAGTACCCCCTTCATTTTTAGGACTACACAGTGTATCCCACGCAATTTTATGACTTTTACAACCCCAAACAAATTAGCGCATAATTTGTTTACCTTATTAATCGTCAATAGGGGCAGTTGATAAATTAACAGCCAATACATAACCATAGGTGTGATCACTGATTTGACCAATTTAACTCTACCAGCCATCAAAAGGAGTCTACAATCCCAACTATCCATTCTCCTTCTGATTTTGTCAAATAACTCACCACAATCAGAGAAGTGTAGGTAATTATTCGATAACAGAACACCAAGATATTTGATAGGCAGTGTCCTCTCCTTCATATCCAACAAACTAATTAATTCCCCTTTATTGATTATGGATTTGCTAAAAAACACCTTTGATTTTAAGCAATTGACTTTTAGACCAGCAAAAGCTCTCATGTTGTCTAAAATATTAGATATTTCAATAGCACACCTAGCCTTAGATTTGGAGAAAATCATCAGATCGTATGCATAAATTAGGTGGTTAATATATGGTTCATATTTAAAAATTGGTGGAACTAACTCCATTTAACTCGCCTTATGCATCATCAACGAGAAATATTCCATAACCACACAAAATAAATAAGGGGATAGGGGATCCCCTTGTCTTAACCCCCTATTACTCTGTATAAAACCTTTTGGACCGCCTTTTAACAATATAGAAAAGGTAGGGGTAGAAATGCAGGTTTTAACCACTTTAATAAGCCTATCAGGAAATCCCATCATCTTCATCATATGACAAACAAACCTTCTATTAACCATGTCATATGCCTTTTGCAAGTCAATTTTAATACACATGTTACAACTTCCACTCCTCTTAAAATGTCTAATTTGTTCATGGGCAAGTAAGACATTTTCAACAATACAGCGACCAGGTATGAAAGCCGATTGATTTTCAGATATAAGATGTTTAAGATAAGGTTTAATTCTATTACAAACGACCTTAGAGATAATCTTATAAATGACATTACAGCAAGAAATAAGCCTATAATCAAAAAAAATTGCGGCTTCTCTACTTTAGGTATGAGAGTGATAAACGTATGATTCATACCTCTAGATAATTTACCAGTCCTGTAAACCTGTGAGATAAGTTCGCGAAGATACGTTTTGATTTCTTCTTAGTGAATCTTGAAAAATTTAGCTATGAAACCATCCGGCCCCGGGCTTTTATCATCAGGGATAGAGAAAGTTGATTTATAAACTTCTTCAACAGAAATATCTGAGAGAAGACGTTCCTTACCTCTAATATTAATCTTGAATTTATAGTTAATTTCAGGAAAAAGGCCTATTAATCTGATTATTAGAGTAGAACATTTCTGAGAAATAATTAATAGCCTCACTTTCAATGGATGTAGAGTCCTGCACCACTTCCCCATTAGCTAATATAATATTTCCCCAATTATTGATATGTCTTCGTAGCGACATTTTAGCATGAAAAACTTCGTGCATGAGTCACCCTCAGTCAACTATGCAATTTTTGCTTTCTGCTTGGCGTTATAATATTCTATATTGCATTGATCCCTCCAGTTTCGAAAAGCAGTCTACAGTTTATCAAAAATGCCAAAGTCAGTAGGATTTCATCAATTTCTTTCAAAACAATGCAGTACTCCTCTTCCAAGCTTTTGATCTTGTTTTTATTTCCCCAGTTATTGCAATTCCACCTTTTCAAGTAAGACTTGAATATTTTCAAAAACATATTAAAATTGTGCACTTTAGAGCTCTGGTCCTTCATATTCATAAACTCTAATTGCTCCTTCACCCACATTAAACAATCCCAATAACCTTCAGTAGAATGCCAAGTATTTATATATTTAAAGGGGATGTTTCTCTTTATGCTATCATTCATTTTGAAATTAACACATATAGGGATATGGTCACTCAATGGATTTGACTCACCAAAAACTGTTAATTCAGGGAATGTGTCTAAAAACATATGATTGCATAAAAATCTGTCAATTTTTGTCGCTATTCCTCTTCTTCTCCATGTATACTTAAAACCCTTAATCGGAATATCCATGAGTCCTGCATCAGCTATGCAATTAAGTAAACCAGTAACATGTCTAAAAGGAACTGTAGTACCCCCCCTTTTCCGTAGCCGATAGAATATTGTTGAAATCTTCGAGAACAATCCCGGGGGTATCCTGTAACACCCCACCTCCATTAAGGTCACTCACAAAGGGAATGCCTTAACATTGATGGAGCGTTTTAGTAGACAGAACAGAAATTTACAAGACAGATAAAACAGTACTTGAAAATTTTATAACTTTATTACAACAGAAATCGAAATAAGTTTGGTTACATCTTTTCAAATCACAATATCAGAATTCAAGTACAAAATATCGGTCTTGTACAAAAGCCTTCAGAATGCATAGTTTTTAAAGTCATAATCCCCAACATAAACTGCCATGGAAAGATAGAGCCAAGGCCAAGCGATACTTCAAGCAGAGAAAATCCAAATCAAGCTCCTATATTTCCACTCTAAAAACCTAAGGGGGGGGGGGACGAAAGAAAAGGGGCAAAAACAAGCAAGGTTAGACATAAAGTCTGGCAAGTACAGTGACTTTCAGCATATGAACAGATAATAATATCATGACATGAAAATAAAGCTGGATAAGAGACAACAGCAACAGGAGTAACTGGTATACTTAAGCTAAACAGAAGAAACAGAATGATATAGCCCAAGTTATGCTTCTTACTTATATCTTACTTCTCTGCACTGTTACTAGTATAACAGGATTAGGTGTTACCCTAATGTCTAAACTGAAACAAAAACGGAATAGAATAATATATACAGAAACAGAATGCCAGTAATGGGCCTTTACCACCCCAACAGACAGAAGGTACATAAACGGAATCAGAGACGGAAACAAAATAAACCCTACGGAAACAGAATGTTAGAATTAGGTGTACACTAGTAAATGGACCTTTACCACCCCAACAGACGGTACCACGCAGAAACAGACAAGTGTTACCACCCAACAGAAACATACGGTACCCCAACGGAAACAGATAGAACTAAGTATACCCTAAATCTACCCCAAGCGATCGGCTCCCTAATACATAAATACTCTGTGCCAGCCCCACAGAAGGGTGTATCTCCCCCTAAAGTGGCAACCTTTGAATGACACAGACCTATTTACAGAGGTCACGGCGTCTTACATCCTCAGAGGCAGACCGGAATCCATGCACGCACATGACCCGGTTGGAACGCACCATCAACACCCCTCGCCATTATCAGAGTGAACCGCTTATAATTAGTTCAGTAAGCGTGCCCGGACCCTACCTACTGTTGGGTCATAGTTTTGATACCAGAAAGGGTTACCGACTAATATGGGTCCCAAACAACAGATGACACAAATATTTTCCCTCCTAACCTTGTGTCCCCAGACTAGTGGATTTCAGATTAACTTGTTTACAAGTTTTCGGACCTACAGAGTTCAGATCAACTAGTTCACAGATGAGAAAATCAAGTCAATAGTTTTTCAGACTAACGGATCAGTTGTACAGTTTTAACAGACTTACAGATTGTCTAACTTTGTATTGGGTCTACAGATTCGTGAAACAGGTTTATTAATTCATCAGTCCAGTTGGTTTAGCCCTATCCACCCAACACGTTTTAGACATCATATTTATCTCAGATTTGCATTAATTAAATATTAATGCGCAGACCTCTCACATTAGGTTGGTAGCTTGTGGCTGCTGGATAAGCCGGGCGATTTCGGGCAGACTTCTGCCACAAGCCAGACCTTACCTCGTGTCTAAGCATATTTTAGTTATGCCTACGACCTCTCACATTAGACTAGCAGTTTGCGGTTGCTGGTTAAGTCGGTTGGGTCCGGGCAGGCTTCTACCGCAAACATGAGTCTAACCTTGTGTCTCAGCATTTTTATTATAGCCAGTTTATTCCATTACAAATTATACAAATATCAGACTAATTTAACAGATTTAACTTCTTTTCAAGTCGCAGTAGATTAATCAAATTAACATGTTTTACTCAATCTTAGATCAAGCCTACGGATTTTCATACACAAATTACAATCATTCAGCTTTTCAACAGATTTAACAAATCTAGCAGCTCAGGCGATTCAACAGATTTAGCCGATTAGGCAATTCAATAGATTTAGCAGATTAGGCATAATTAGCAGATTAGGCGATTCAACATATTTAACAGTTTAGGCAATTCAACAGATTAGGCAGGTAACAGATTTAGCAGATTAGGCAAATTTAACATATTAAGCAGATAACAGTTTCAGCCGATTTAAATGTTCCTTAAAGTCCTATTCACGTATCTTGCCTAATTCATAAAGTAAGCCTAAACTTATATGCCCAAATTATGGTCATAATCCACCACATAACATATGTCCCAAATTTTAGTTAAACTTGCATAGTTCAGAATATTCTCCAAAAACCCTAATCGTAACTCACATATAAATTATGCCAAATATAGCCATTGATTACAATGCATGTCACATATCCAAAAAAACCCCCTTAATTAGGTGTATTCACACTTAATAGTCATCAAATCTTAATATAGGTTTTTACACCTAAGTTATATGCAAATTAATTCTCCTACTTCCAAATGACAAACCATCAGATTTAATATGCCTAGATCCAGATCTTAAATTATGAAATATGTTCTTTATGTTCTAAGTCACTATAATCCTCTTCTTCCAAGTCATAGATCATCTTATGCAATATGTCTCAAATTTATGTCCATAATTACAACATGCGTTGTGTCCTCAAATTAGTTACAAATCGATTTTGCCCAAATATGCCTCATTCAATATTCTTCCCAAATTTAGCATTTATGTGTTCAAATCTTATGAGACTTGGCTCAGGCTCGTGGTAGCCTGGCTATCAAACAAAAAGAAAGAAAGGAGAAAGAAATACAGAACAAACAGAATAATAAAATAGAGGAACAGATCTGATAAATAGAAAAAGGGCCTAGTCTCAGATTCAGATTTATAATTATATCAAGATCATGATTAAATTTCATATCGAAAAATAACTGCACTTGCCTTGGTTGGATTATAGAAGAAGAGTTGCAGTTGTTCTCTTTTAATCTTATTCAGATTTGGAAGAAGATGCACTAGTTCTAGTTTTGATCCCAGCAGAGTAGCGACGCCATTATTTTATTTATTTATTTCTATTATTTCAGAGGCAGCATAAGGAGAGAAGAATGGTGTAAAGAGAATAGGGCTAAGGGGCTGTTTATATAGGATTAGGCGGGCGAATCTAGACTGAAAACGAGACTAGATACATTAGAATGAACCTAGGCTCAAAACTGGGTTCTGGCACCAGGTCGACCCCCAGGTCGACCATAGGGTCGACTGACCATAGTGTCGACCCCTAGGTCGACCTGGTCCTAGGCGGGAAAATTCCAGCCCAGTCTACGCTGGGGTTTGAATTCGAATTTCGAGCCGTTTTCGATTCTGAAAATTCCTGAAACTTCGGAGGGTCATATCTCCCTTATACGGACTCCATTTCGCGAAAACTCGGACACGTTTCCAAGTAGAATTTCGAGACGAACGCAATGGCACAACCCGTTTCCCTTGATTCTTATTTTAAAATTTAATTCTGTCTTGATTTATGGTTTTAACATGTTATAAAAATACGGGTTGTTACATATCCACTCGACTAGCTTCATTCACAATGTCCACCCACAATTTTTCTCTGTCAAAAAGAAAGTTACTAGCATATAAAAAAGTTATACTACAAAAAAAATCTCCAGAATTTTTAGCCTTGATGGATTAGTGCTGGTATGATTTACTAACAAACTCCATTTCAGGCCAAACAGTAGAATCCCAAGCAACTAAAATTCTGCCTTTACATTTGCAATCATTATTATTAAAAGTTTTCCATCTCTTATGTAATCTAGACTGAAACGCTTTCAAATTTTTGTCATGCATTTTATTTTCTAGAAGGTCTACCATAGAAGGCCTGTGTTTGCTTAGGAATTTGAGCACCTCTAACTGTTTGGTAGGAGCACTCAAACCCCTAATATTCCAAGCGATAAGATTCATTTAACCTTGCTCTGGCTCCTTGTCGCACTTTAGGAGGAGCAATGAGCTTTGTTGCATTCTTCTTTTTTTGTTTTTGTTGATACTTTCTATCTCTTCAATGTGCTTCTTATTCTCATCAACATTGCTACTGACGTCTATGTCTTTTTCAGGTACCTTAGCAGTCGACTCATCATTGCCTAGCAAGCCAACAATATCACCCTCTCCATCGTCAGATACATCTTCCACACCATCCTCACCAAGATTTGCAACTGTGCCTGCATCAGCAAAAGAAATAGTACTAGAAGATGGAACCTCCCCATCATTCAAATTCTGGACATTTAAACCAGCCGAGCCTGGAATACCTAGCGTGTCCGTCATACCAAATTTATTTTGCACTATATAAGAACATTTCCTGTAAAGCCTAATATTGAATCAGAACTTGCAATATTTATTCCTCGAACTGTAATGTTATCTAAATAATTATTCAGTTTGTGCAATTCTACATTACTTGCGTCTGTATTTGTTGTATACATTACAAGGCTATTACCAATATCACTTTCATTTATTGACAAATGTTTGTTTGTAATTTTATCACTCTCCAATCGCTGATTGCACGTATCTTCATTAAAAGCCTGACAATTAGAATTCACATTATCATCTTCTATAATGTCTATGTGTTGGTCTGACATGTTAATCTCGGCAGCTTCAGAATTTGTTGCTGCATTCGACTTTTCTTCCCCACCACCAACATTCTTCTGAACCCACACACCATCCATTTTTGTTTTTCATTGCGAAGTTGAATGCCCAAAAATATTACAATTATTACAGCTTAGAGGTTTATACAAATATTCCACCTTCATTTTCAATTCTTCACCTGTATGCAATACCGCTTCAACCTCGGAAGGAAAATCAGATGTTGCCTCTATCTCTACCAAAATCTTTGCAAAAGCAACTCTCGATTCATCAGCAGTTATCCTATCCATTTTAATCGGTTTCCCCAACACACTAGCTATAGCACTGAGTGCTTCTCTATCCCATAACTCGAGCTCTAGATTCGATAATTTAATCTACAAAGGCATTTTTGATAACAGATCTAAAACGACCTGAAATCCCCCTTACGGGAAATCACGGATTGAGTTGAGAACAAGCCACAACAGAACGCAGACAGAAGAACGTTTCATTGTATATTACAACAGTTCCATCAGAATACAAGAATATACAGAGTATAAATCAATATTACACATTTACCAAATATCAGAGTACAATAAATTTCATAGCAGCGGAAAATAATACAATAAACAACTGAAGGAGATATACGGATAAAAAGCTTTTCGGATATCATTCCAGCTGTAAACCAGGATCCTGTGAATATAAATCTGCAAAACCAAAACTACTAGCTGCCCGTGCGTAAAATAGGGGCACCCAGAGTTTAGGTTAAAACAATAAACTCCAGGTCAGTCATGTGACTGGTGTGAGAACTAAAACAGTTATTAATCTTTATTTTTAAAGTTAGGTAAATCAAGGGACCACGCCGAATAACATGGAACGGGTTTCATCCCAAGAATACCAGTGCATAAAACAAACAGCGCAATGCTAAATAAAGAAAAATGAAGCTCTTATAAAACCCAGGTCCCATCACACAATGCAACGCAAGCCGGAGGATAGGGTTTTTACCTTATAATAGCCAAGAATGCTTGATACGTTTAAAACAAATCATTTGATACTATTATAAATGCATAGTGTATAAAACAACTTCAAATCATAAGTATCAATTATAGACGGCATAAGCGCCCCATCCCACTATGTCGCCATATATAGGATTACAACTAAAATCGAAACGTCACGTATTGGAAGTTGGATTTCCATCTATGAACCGAGGCAAGGGATCATCCTCCATCGAATTCGAGATGCTCTAGCCCGCCCCTCAGGCAAGTACTCAGTTAAGCCTTTGGATCGTCACGGCCGGTCCACCGATGTGGATTAAAATGCCTGAACACTGCGTTTCCCCACCCTATGGGGGTGTCAATGAGTCCAATGACTTCATCGGTCCCGGATCGACCAATATATCGGAGGCGCCTCGCAACAGCAACAACCACAAAAGTCAAACTCGTCCGGGCATGTAAAACCACTGACGCCACTTCTAGCTAGAAGGAAACGCATGTCCTCCCTGATGTCCTCTCCCATTTCTAGTTCACAACCGGGGTGTGAGGCTCGCGAATTAATGCTACACAAAGCTGTGCCACACAGGCTGTGCTTTGATCATCAACCACAAGACTTTGCTTTTCAACAGAAGCCTTGATCATTTGCATCTTAGCATGCCACATAGGCAAACCACTCCATGCAACCGATATCCATCAATCACACAGAATGATATCCAATGTCAGACATACAGTCCATTTATAAGTTCGTTCTGGGTCTGAACGAAGCCGGAGGCACCTAGTACCCCGCATATCCATCGATCTCGAAGTACGCCTGGACGATCACCAACTGATTCTCTCCTCTTGGGTTTACGGCCCAATCAAGATCATCAGTAATTATCCAAACGACGTGAAGACCTCCGGTCTTCAACCACCGTCTTCACCTTTGACACCACGTCGAATTAGCTATTCAGAATGGGATAAACCCGGTCTTTCTGAATAACTCGCATATAAAATAAACAAGTTTTACACAAACACAACATACGCCTCATTCCAATTCAGAATATTCTTTTATTCAAATATTCTTATACGTTAGGAAAGGTTCCCATTAATTTTATCAAAGATAAATTCTTTAAATTCATTCTTTAATCTTCTTTGAATATCAATTCAAACTAGACGGGATTAGCGAACCACACCGAAGTAATCAATTTTTTTCCAGTCCCAACCTATTCATCCCATGAAGTAAAACTGGTAATACTTCATATCTAACACCACGGGGTTATCGGTAAATTCAATTACCATTTCACGTTCAAATCTAATTAAGGATTTAACTATCGCCTGGAGTAAAACTGGTGATACTCCATTCTCGATCTTTTCAATCTAATTAAAGATTCATTAAAACTCCACTCAGTTTTAATCTTTAACTGGGTTAAAGAATCAGTATCATTTAAAACACGGTTCACGATAAACCCAAAAATCAATACCAATTCAATTCCAATTAAATATTATTTAATTGGTACACTTCATTAAATCTAAATAAAAAGATTTAATCTTTTTCTCAACTTAAGAACAGTGTTAATGAAGACACCATTCACGACAAACCCAAATCACATTTGATATTAAATACAAGGCTCTGAATAGAAAATATATCGGCTTATATTCAATATCAAATTCTACGACCAACAAATATCGTCTTGGAAATAACGATATAAATATCTTTCAAATTCCCATAACAATACCTGTATCATCACGAAATCCAACATCGAAATATTCCAATTACAATTTTGATTCAAATCCATTCCAATTCAATTATTGGAAATTCTGGTTACTTTTAAAACCCTTTTCAAATTCAATTTATTTATTTAAAAATAAATAGAATTATAATTCTAGTTCAAAACTAGTTCATTTCGATAAAAATCTATTTTTATCTTTTCAAATATGGAATTTTTAATCCCAATCTTTCCCAAATCATTTCTTATGATTTTACACAAATTATTACTATTTTTAATAATTTTATCAAGGCCCGTACAGTCGATTTCCATTAACGGCCATCGAACTGCCCTTACAACGAACTTTTCTAAATTTGATTTGGACATAATTCCAAATCCGAACGTTAGATTTCAAATCTCTAATAGTCATTAGAAAGCTATTTTCGATACGAACCCAACGGGTCTGGCTTTAGGAGAATCCGACGGTCGGATCTCCCGCAATATCCATTCGAAGTGAATGGTCAAAATTCACGAACTACCGCAGCGCGGCGCATTCTATTCAGGCCATTATATTATATATATAATATATATAATATATACTTCGTCGATTTCCTTTTAAAACGTATTTTATAAATCGTTTTAAATTTGTTTTTGAAACGATTTCAACTTCATTTTCAAATTCAATTCAAGATTGAATTTTTCAATATAAATTCGTTTTAAATTCGTCTCAAATTGATTTCAATTCAAATCGATTTTTAATTCAATTTCAGTTCGTTTTCAATTCAATTCAATTTCAATTCAAATTCATTTCTATTCAATTTCAATTCAAATTCATTTCCATTCAATTTCAATTTAATTCATTTTCATTTCAAAATATTCGATTTTGAAATCACTTTTCAATATTCATTATAAAAACGAATATAATCGATATAAATATCGTTTGCGTCAAAATGGCGTCAATCTAATCAACATGGCTTCATATATTTCTATTTTCAAATATTTCTTTTTCAAATATTTCTTTTTCAAATATTTTTATTCAAATATTTCTTTTTCAAATATATCTACTCAAATATTTCTATTCAAATATTCTCTTCAAATATTCTATTTCGAAACTGGAATGAGGCCCAATCAATTACCATATATTTTATTTCTATGGATTTCCATACAACGCATGTACATATCAACAATGACAAATAATCAACCATCATCCAAAGTGCATTCTACACTGTATAAGCACCAAATATAAATATTTGACGCTCATAACAGTCTGTCAATCAATCGATCGACATACAACTAATTATTGGGATTAGTGTATGTCATATATCACCCCAATACCCGTGTGGGGTTTTCAAACAATCAAACACAGATTTTATTTGTGTAGTTGGGCGATGTGTAAAATTTATCGTCCCAATCAATATCAGTCAAATGTGTGTATATAAACAAATCGTCTGACTTGTTTATTTTTATTTCATTTTAAATACACATTAAAATTCTATTTTCAACTATAAAATATTTTATTTTATTTCACATCACATCACACAATCAACTACACATCGAAATTAAACAAACAAGCATACAAGCCGTCCATGGTCTGTGGACGACGGGTGTCGGGTGCTACTAAACACCGTCTGCATCCTAGTATATATTTCAACTAGAAATAAAATTAAAAAGTGAGAAGTTATCACAGAGGTTTCCACTCTGCCGTGCTTTGCTTTTGAACTGCTGAACCGTCTGGATCTGTTTGAAATTCCAATGCAGTCCTTTTTCCGCTGTTTATAATAAAAATTATATTTTTATCACTTCATTCAAATATATAAAAATCATATTTTTATTTCTTCTTCATATATATTTTCGATGCTTCATTCTATATAAAAATTATATTTTTATATTTCTACTTCATATATAAAGATGGAATTTTTATCGCTACTTCATATACATAAAAATTGAATTTTTATCGCTACTTCATATATATATAAAAATAGCACCTTCTCTATAATTAAAAATCGTATATTTACTATTATTAAAATATAAACTTTCCTATTGCAAAAACTTAAACTTTTAAAAAAATAAAAATCCAATCTTTGCATTGTAAATCTTCTAACAAAACTGAATTTTTTTATACTAATTTTAACATATACAAAATCTGATTTTTATCCTAACTTTAACACATAAAAATTAAATCTTTTATCATACATAAAATTTTAAAACTGAAAAGAAAATCAAAATAAAAAGGAAAAGGGCTCACTTTTGCATTTTCAAAGGGGATGGAGACCGAGGAGGTGGCTGCAGTCGGATCGAGGAAGGAGGCTGAGGAGGGGGCGCGGAAATCGATGCAGGGGAGGGAAGAAGGAAGGTACGACGTCGGCTTTGAAGTGAGGGAGGGGGGTTTGGGCGCTCGCGGCGAGAGGAGGAGGGGGGTTTGGGTCGCGGCTCTTCAAATCGAGGGGGGGCTAGCGCCGGTGCTGGTGGCGCGCCGGAGGGGGGGTCTGGGGTTCAGGCGGCGCGACGACAGCATTAGGGCTCGAAGCCCCTTTTTTTTTGTTTCCTTCGATCGATTAACTGAAAGATTAAAAAGGGGGGGTCAACGGTGTATAGGAAAAGAGAGAGAGAGGTTTTTTTTAATTATTATTTTAAAAAGCAACTTTTAATTTCGACCTCAAAATCGAACCCACTGCCTGACGTCCATAGCTAATTAACCCCATTCCGAACACAATGGGATATGTATCGAAAGCCAATTCGACCGTTTCGATCAGTTTTCGCCAAAATCAAAATATAACTCTATATATTGAATTTGAACGCACATTTCAATTTACCGGGCCACATACTAACTTAAAAAATTCCCGAAAAATATTTTCTAGCTTCGTATTGATGATACGGTCCTAACAAAACTAATTTAATCAAATTCTGAGACCGTTTGAAAAATGGCCATTTTCCAGGCGATTAAAATCAACTAAAACTGGTCAAACGCGTTTTTCTTTGCCACGCTCACATATTGATTCGAAAAATTACGAATTTTGGAATCTATAAATTACTTGACATCACGGATCCAACTAAAGTAGTTTCGTCGAAATCTGAGGTCGTTTGCAAAATCTTCATTTTTAAGGGCCTGAATTCCATAACGACTATTCAGAATTTTCAACTGGACGTATCTTTTGATTCCCGCTATGAAATTTCAATTTTTCGGATTCATTGGAAAGATATTCTCAATTAGATTCAAATATTTTTGGTTTCACTAAAATCCGGTTTATTTTGCACCCGGTACATTCATTTGAATTTTGAAATCGAATTATCGAACTACCGCGCCATTTTCAATTCCTTTTATATATATAAATAAATATTTATATTCTATCGTCGATTAAAACGAATATATACGTTCGAATTCAAATCAAAATAAATTTCTCATCGTTATTATTTAAAATAATTCATTTTAAATAATCAAAATACGCTAAAATTGCCAAAATAAAAATTTTAAATTGACTCAGAATTTCCGGGTTATTACAATCTCCCCCACTTAAAACTTTTCGTCCCCGAGAAGGAACGAAGCCAAAAGTTGTTTAACTAATCAACTCAACTTTCATTATTTTCCTTACGGCATAAGTTCTTCAACTTTTCAGTTTCTAAGAACTTTTCAAATTTTTCAAAAATTTGGCTAACACCCTAAATTTTCGAAAAATTTCGCCATAACCTCCCCTGCACCGGGGACTTCGGGATATTTCATATTGCCTCCCATGGCCTTCTTCAACTCAAAAGAAAAAGAAAATGCCAAGCGGCTAGCCAATCGGCTCATAAAATCATCATCACCCAAACAAAACAGTAAATTATGGTAAACATGTACCTATTTGTCGGGCAAACAAATTTTATTCTCTGCTCTAGCCTCCTTGCTATGACCTGTTAAATGTAAGTACATGTACATGCATGCAAATACGACTAATTTTCAATACACCTCACTATTTGGTTCAATTTGGCTAAAGGTTAAAATTTTAATTAGTCAACCAATTATCAACAACACAACCATCAATCAATTAGTTGGTTATCCTTTAAATCACATAATTTTGATATATTGTCAAAAATCACATTTTTGGTGCCAAATCACAACAATAAGCCCTATCTAGTTTCGGTTCTCACACCAGTCAATTGGAAATATATAGAAATCTCACTTTGGAAACTCGAAAATAAATACTGGCGATGGTGCCCCGTCACCAGAATTATCCCCGGGCAACTAGAGTGTGATTCTATAACCATCCAGTACATTAAAACTTCGAATACACGTTTGCAAGGCGTATATGCAAAATCTTTATATATTGGATTGTCCAAATCAATTTAAAATAAATATTCAAATACGTATGCAACGATTCAAATTTCAAAACAAAACATATGTTTCTTTTGAAAATATACTTTTCACACTCGTTCTAGGATACTACTGATCCCATCTCTAACGAGTCATTCTCATTGGATATTACTAATCCAATCTCTGATGAATTCTTTCGTATGGTTCTAATGTGTCTTGTTCTTCGAGCTCTGTAAACCAAAGCTCCGATACCACAATAAAACGACCTGAAATCCCCCTTACGGGAAATCACGGATTGAGTTGAGAACAAGCCACAACAGAACGCAGACAGAAGAATGTTTCATTGTATATTACAACAATTCTATCAGAATACAAGAATATATAGAGTATAAATCAATATTACACATTTACCAAATATCAGAGATTACAATAAATTTCATAGCAGCGGAAAATAATACAATACACAACTGAAGGACATATATGGATACAAAACTTTCCAGATATCATTCCAGCTGTATACCAGGATTCTGTAAATATAAATCTGCAAAACCAAAACTACTAGCTGCCCGTGCGGAAAATAGGGGCACCCAGAGTTTAGGTTAAAACAATAAACTCCAGGTCAGTCATGTGACTGGTGTGAGAACTAAAACAGTTATTAATCTTTATTTTTAAAGTTCGGTAAATCAAGGGATCACGCCGAATAACACGGAACGGGTTTCCTCCTAAGAATACCAGTGCATAAAACAAACAGCGCAATGCTAAATAAAGAAAAATGAAGCTTTTATAAGACCCAGGTCCCATCACACAATGCAACGCAAACCGGAGGATAGGGTTTTTACCTTATAATAGCCAAGAATGCTTGATACGTTTAAAACAAATCATTTGATACTATTATAAATGCATAGTGTATAAAACAACTTCAAATCATAAGTATCAATTATAGACGGCATAAGCGCCCCATCCCACTATGTCGCCATATATAGGATTACAACTAAAATCGAAACGTCACGTATTGGAAGTTGGATTTCCATCTATGAACCGAGGCAGGGGATCATCCTCCACCGAATTCGAGACGCTCTAGCCCGCCCCTCAGGCAAGT
This sequence comes from Allium sativum, assembly GCA_030737875.1. NCBI lineage: Eukaryota > Viridiplantae > Streptophyta > Magnoliopsida > Asparagales > Amaryllidaceae > Allium > Allium sativum. The sequence continues at coordinate 395,935,173 of CM060922.1, forward strand.
ACTCAGTCAAGCCTTTGGATCGTTAGGGCCGGTCCACCGATGTGGATTAAAATGCTTGAACACTGCGTTTCCCCACCCTATGGGGTGTCAATGAGTCCAATGACTCCATCGGTCCCGAATCGACCGGTATATCTGAGGCGCCTCGCAACAGCAACAACCACATAAGTCAAACTCGTCAGGGCGTGTAAAACCACTGACGCCACTTCTAGCTAGAAGGAAACGCATGTCCTCCCTAATGTCCTCTCCCGTTTCTGGTTCACAACCGGAGTGTGAGGCTCGCGAATTAACGCTACACAAAGCTGTGTCACACAGGCTGTGCTTTGATCATCAACAACAAGACTCTGCTTTTCCACAGAAGCCTTGATCATTTGCATCTTAGCATGCCACACAGGAAAACCACTCCATGCAACCGATATCCATCAATCACACAGAATGATATCCAATGTCAGACACACAGTCCATTTACAAGTTCGTTCTGGGTCTGAACGAAGCCGGAGGCACCTAGTACCCCGCATATCCATCGATCTCCAAGTACGTCTGGACGATCACCAACTGATTCTCTCCTCTTGGGTGTACGGCCCAATCAAGATCATCAGTAATTATCCAAACGACGTAAAGACCTCCGGTCTTCAACCACCGTCTTCACCTTCGACACCACGTCGAATTAGTTATTCAGAATGGGATAAACCCGGTCTTTCTGAATAACTTGCGTATATAATAAACAAGAGTTACACAAACACAACATACGCCTCATTCCAATTCAGAATATTCTTTTATTCAAATATTCTTATACTTTTGGGAAAGGTTCCCATTAATTTTATCAAAGATAAATTCTTTAATCTTCTTTGAATATCAATTCAAACTAGACGGGATTAGCGAACCACACCGAAGTAATCATTTTTTTTCCAATCCCAACCTATTCATCCCATGAAGTAAAACTGGTAATACCTCATATCTAACACCACTGGGTTATCGGTAAATTCAATTACCATTTCACGTTCAAATCTAATTAAAGATTTAACTATCGCCTGGAGTGAAACTGGTGATACTCCATTCTCGATCTTTTCAATCTAATTAAAGATTCATTAAAACTCCACTCAATTTTAATCTTTAACTGGGTTAAAGAATCAGTGTCATTTAAAACACGGTTCACGATAAACCAAAAATCAATACCAATTCAATTCCAATTAAATATTATTTAATTGGTACACTTCATTAAATCTAAATAAAAAGATTTAATCTTTTTCTCAACTGGGCTTAAGAACAGTGTTAATGAAGACACCATTCACGACAAACCCAAATCACATTTGATATTAAATACAAGGCTCTGAATAGAAAATATATCAGCTTATATTCAATATCAAATTCTACGACCAACAAATATCATATTGGAAATAACGATATAAATATATCTTTCAAATTCCCATAACAATACCTGTACCATCACGAAATCCAACATCGAAATATTCCAAAGACAATTTCGATTCAAATCCATTCCAATTCAATTATTGGAAATTCTAGTTATTTTTAAAACCCTTTTCAAATTCAATTTATTTATTTAAAAATAAATAGAATTATAATTCTAGTACAAAACTAGTTCATTTCGATAAAAAACTATTTTTATCTTTTCAAATATGGAGTTTTTCATCCCAATCTTTCCCAAATCATTTCTTATGATTTTACACAAATTATTACTATTTTTAATAATTTTATCATGGCCCGTACTTTCAATTTCCATCAACGGCCATCGAACTGCACTTACAGCGACCTTTCCTAAATTTGATTTGGAAATAATTCCAAATCCGATCGTTAGATTTCAAATCTCTAATATTCATTAGAAAGCTCTTTTCGATACGAATCCAACGGTTCCAGTTTTAGGAGAATCCGACGGTTGGATCTCCGCAATATCCATTCGAAATCATTGGTCGAAATTCACGAACTACTGTAGCGCGGCGCGTTCTATTCAGGCCATTATATTATATATATAATATATATAATATTTACTTCGTTCGATTTCCTTTTAAAACTTATTTTATAAATCGTTTTAAATTCGTTTTTGAAACGATTTCAACTTCATTTTCAAATTCAATTCAAGATTGAATTTTTCAATATAAATTCGTTTTAAATTCATCTCAAATTGATTTCAATTCAAATCGATTTTTAATTCAATTTCAGTTCGTTTTCAATTCAATTCAATTTCAATTCAAATTCATTTCTATTCAATTTCAATTCGAATTCATTTCCATTCAATTTCAATTTAATTCATTTTCATTTCAAAATATTCGATTTTGAAATCACTTTTCAATATTCATTATAAAAACGAATATAATCGATATAAATATCGTTTGCGTCAAAATGGCGTCAATCTAATCAACACGGCTTCATATATTTCTATTTTCAAATATTTCTTTTTCAAATATTTCTTTTTCAAATATTTCTATTCAAATATTTCTTTTTCAAATATTTCTACTCAACTATTTCTATTCAAATATTCTCTTCAAATATTCTATTTCAAAACTGGAATGAGGCCCAATCAATTACCATAGATTTTATTTCTATGGATTTCCATACAACGCATGTACATATCAACAATGACAAATAATCAACCATCATCCAAAGTGCATTCTACACTGTATAAGCACCAAATATAAATATTTGACGCTCATAACAGTCTGTCAATCAATCGATCGACATACAACTAATTATTGGGATAAGTATGTGTCATATATCACCCCAATACCCGTGTGGGGTTTTCAAACAATCAAACACAGATTTTATTTGTGCAGTTGGGCGATGTGTAAAATTTATCGTTCCAATCAATATCAGTCAAATATGTGTATACAAACAAATCGTCCGATTTGTTTATTTTTATTTCATTTTAAATACACGTTTAAAATTCTATTTTCAACTATAAAATATTTTATTTTATTTCACATCGCATCACACAATCAACTACACATCAAAATTAAACAAACAAGCATATAAGCCGTCCATGGTCTGTGGACCACGGGTGTCGGGTGCTACTAAACACCGTCTGCATCCTAGTATATATTTCAACTAGAAATAAATTAAAAAGTGAGAAGTTCTCACAGAGGTTTCCACTCCGCCGTGCTTTGCTTTTGAACTGCTGAACCGTCTGGATCTGTTTGAAATTCCAATGCAGTCCTTTTCCCGCTGTTTATAATAAAAATTATATTTTTATCACTTCATTCAAATAAATAAAAATCATATTTTTATTTCTTCTTCATATATATTTTTGACGCTTCATTCTATATAAAAATTATATTTTTATATTTCTACTTCATATATAAAGATGGAATTTTTATCGCCACTTCATATATATAAAAATTGAATTTTTATCGCTACTTCATATATATAAAAATCGCACCTTTTCTATAATTAAAAATAGTATATTTTCTGTTATTAAAATATAAACTTTCCTATTGCAAAAATTTAAACTTTTAAATAAATAAAAATCCAATCTTTGCATTGTAAATTTCTAATAAAGCTGATTTTTTTTATACTATTTTTAACACATACAAAATCTGATTTTTATCCTAACTTTAACACATAAAAATTAAATCTTTTATCATACATAAAATTTTAAAACTGAAAAGAAAATCAAAATAAAAAGGAAAAGGGCTCACTTTTGCATTTTCAGAGGGGATGGAGACCGAGGAGGTGGCTGCAGTCAGATCGGGGAAGGAGGCTGAGGAGGGGGCGCGGAAATCGATGCAGGGGAGAGAAGAAGGCAGGTATGGCGTCGGCTTTGAAGTGGGAGGGGGTTTGGCGCTCGCGGCGAGAGGAGGAAGGGGGTTTGGGTCGCGGCTCTTCAAATCGAGGGGGGGCTAGCGCCGGTGCTGGTGGCGCTCCGGAGGGGGGGTATGGGGTTCAGGCGGCGCGGCGACAGCATTAGGGCTCGACGCCCCCTTTTTTTATTTCCTTCGATCGATTAACTGAAAGAGAAAAAAGGGGGGGTCAACGTTGTATAGGAAGAGAGAGAGAGGTTTTTTTTTAATTATTATTTTAAAAAGCAACTTTTAATTTCGACCTCGAAATCGAACCCATCGCTTGTCGTCCATAGCTAATTACCCCCATTCCGAACACAATGGGATATGTATCGAAAGCCAATTCGACCGTTTCGATCAGTTTTCGCCAAAATCAAAATATAACTCTATATATTGAATTTGAACGCACATTTCAATTTACCGGGGCCACATACTAACTTTAAAAATTCCCAAAAAATATTTTCTAGCTTCGTATTGACGATACGGTCCTAACAAAACTAATTTCGTCAAATTCTGAGACCGTTTGAAAAATGGCCATTTTCCAGTCGATTAAAATCAACTGAAACTGGTCAAACGCGTTTTCCTTTACCACGCTCACATATTGATTCGAAAAATTACGAATTTTGGAATTTTGGAATTTAGTAATAACTTGACATCACAGATCCAACAAAAGTGGTTTCGTCGAAATCCGAGGTCGTTTGCAAAATATTCATTTTTAAGGGCCTGAATTCCATAGCGACTATTCAGAATTTTCAACTGGGCGTATCTTTTGATTCTCGCTACGAAATTTCAATTTTTCGGATTTGTTGGAAAGATATTCTCAATTAGATTCAATTATTTTTGGTTTCACTAAAATTCGGTTTATTTTGCACCCAGTACATTCATTTGAATTTTGAAATCGAATTATCGAACTACCGCGCCATTTTCAATTCCTTTTATATATATAAATAAATATTTATATTCTATCGTTGATTCAAATGAATATATACGTTCGAATTCAATTCAAAATAAATTTATCATTGTTATTATTTAAAATAATTCATTTTAAATAATCAAAATTCTCTAAAATTGCCAAAATAAAAATTTTAAATTGGCTCAAAATTTCCGGGTTATTACAAAATCTTTTTTAAATCATTGACCCATGTTCCTTTTTTTCAAAATAATGATTCTATTGTCAAATAGGTAAGGTCCTTCTTTTAAGATGTTTTCACAATCCGTATTATTATCAAACCGTATTATGAAAAATCCATTGTCTCTTGACAGCAGTTGAAAATTTCCAGAAGGCTTCCATACTCGTTCAATATATTTTTTTAGATGCACGTGATACGGTCTGCCTCCATACATGTAAAAAACAATAGAAATTTTCCATTTATTCACTGATCTAAGAGCAGCACGCTCTGAAACACATGCCTTTTTCGTATTGTTAATTATGATTGGTTCAATATAGCTTAGATCAACCGATTCATTCCTATTCTGTCCAATACCACCGTTCACTGCATGCACCCAAGATTTCGGCAATCCCCTCATCACCCCCTTCTGAATCTCCTTCCAATCCCTATCATAAAAGGTGGATCTTAATCTAGATTTCTGGATCAGTGGGTTTTCAATTTTGGATCGAGCGTATGCTCCCTCGAAATCGAAACCCTAAAAAGACGACCTGTATTGACAGGATTGTGGGATACGAGATCCCCGTCACCTCCCTGACCATCAACCGCATTTCCCATTGAAGAGCTCCCCATTTCAAAAACCCTAGGATATCTTCTCGATCCTGAAGATCTGTCGACTGGGCGTTTTCCAGCTACCGACTGATGTACGGGCGTGGGCTCCTTTCCTCTCCTCCCATCTGGAGGACGACCTGTATCATAATTCTTCATTGCGTCCGCCATAAGTTTAGATGAGTCCGCCATTTTTAAAAGTTTTTCACATATCTTATATATATCTATTTTTCTGGCCAATTATTTTGGAATTAAAATATTATTATATTATTAATATAAATAAATATTCAAAATAAAATGGTTAAATTCAATTATTTAAATATTATTTAAAATAAAATGGTTAAATTCAATTATTTAAATATTATTCAAAATAAAATGGTTAAATTCAATTATTTAAATTCAAATCAATATTTAAATAAATAAAATAATTTAAATAATTTTCTGGCCAATTATTAAAATTATTTTATTTATTTAACTATTGATTTGAATTTAAATAGTTGAATTTAACCATTTTATTTTAAATATTTATTTATATTAATAATATAATAATATTTTAATTCCAAAATATTTGGAAAATGTTGAATTTGAAATATAATGTGATTGGGCAATTTAAAACGGTTTAAAATTGTTTATATTGAAATTATAGTATCGATTTCGTTTATAAAACGACGGTTGAGCGTTAAATTTATAATTATATTATAAAACGAGCTACAGCAGTGCGGTAGTTCGTAATATTGCATTTTGAACTTTAATTGGCTGTACAGGATCCGAGATAAGTCGGATTTTCTCGAAACAAGAAACATACGAATCGATTTGATAATATTTTGCTAATGGAAGAGAAAAATCTAGTTTTCATAGCGTAGATTTTGTTTTATGTCCAATCAAATTTTAAAATAGTCGTTATGGAATTCCTTTATATATATAGCGATTTATTTATATAAAATAAAGGGTTTCTAAATATTTAAAATATCGATTTGGCTTGGAATTCAACCCAAGGTATTTAATTTTGGTAGTGTATGAAATTCTGGTCATATATGGCCAATTATATTATTTTATTAATATTATATTGAGATATTTTAAAATTGGTTTATTTTAATATAAAATGGACCTTTGAAAAGGGCCATTATTTAAACGGCCTCCGTTTTCGACGAAACAAATTTTATTGGGACCGCAACAGCTAATTATTGCTAGATTTCAAATTGCACGTAAATCGGAGTTATTCTATGAGTGTGGCAAAATAAAATGCAAATAAAACAACCATTTGGACGTGAACGAGCGCTGTTTGAGCAAACGGACTCGGAATTCGACGAAACAAGTTTCATTAGGACCGTAATGTCAAATTATACTATGCCGTCCATTCGCATCATGAACGGAGTTTGTATGTAAGCACAGGAGCTAATAAACAGTGTTCGAAATTGCGATAGACACGAAAATAATATCGTTAGTCACATCAACATAAATAAATATTATTTTCCATTTATATATACCTTATTAACTTCAGCCTTCCCGTCCAAACATTCCATACGTTTACCATTTTTTCTGAAATTCGCAAAAAATTCCCTGTTCACAAAACAATTTATTTCTTCCAATCTGTAAGGAATTGACTAGGGCGACCTGAAGCAAAGTTGTAGTTCGGGTTCGTCTCTACCTTGTGTAAAAATTTGGGGACCTATCGTGGATTGAGGTGGCCGGAATCGGCTGAACAGTGGAGAAATACAGTTTCGTTCTTTTTGAGATTGACAACGATTGGGTAGCTTATAAATGTTCAGACCTGAGGGAAGATGAAGAGGAGGAGCAAGGCTTTCGTTTGGCACCGGGGTGGTTGTCTCTGGTGATCAACAGTCGGAGAATTTGAGAGTTGAACGGAGGAGGGTTGTTTTCGAAAGTGGTAATCGGTCTTTGGCCAATTTCAGGTGGTTTGAGTGGTCGAGGACGTTGGTGTTCTGAAGGTGATAATAGGCGAAGTCGAGGGGGTTTCGAACCTGGGTGGTGCGATCGGCTATGGGTGCCGATGGTCAGAGAATTGGGGCCAGAGGTATTTTCCGTTCAACTTGGAGTTTTAGGCGGGCGACTGCGCTTGGGGGGTCGTCGTTACTGGCGACGGGGGAGATAACAGCGACGGTGATGCCGGCGATGAAGCGACAGTATCCGGTGGAAGGTAGCGTCGATGGTGATCAATTAAAGTTATCGAGTTTTCTGAAGCTTTGGGTTTTTTTTCGTGAGAAAGAAGAATGCCGGGTTCTAAGTAAAGGAGAGGAAGAAAACGCGTATCCCTCTGCTGACGTGGAAATGGGATTAACGTTTTAATTAAGGTAATTAGTCAGTTTACTATTTAATTAAATGATAGATTAGTTTGTTAATTAATCGATAAATATATAAAAACTTTAAATTAGCGTAACTTTTACATACATTAACGAAATTCAGTGAAAACTGGATCCGTTGGGATCGCAGGGACGAGGCCTAGACGATGATGCTGACTGGGAACTGATTGGAGCAGTTTAAATTTTAGTTAATTTTAAATGTCCGTTTAAAATTAAAAGAGAACAAACATGTCAACCGTCAACCGAAATGAACCGGTGAGTTAATTCTCACACCTTCTGGAATCCTATGATGTGGTAAATTCATATTAAAATTTAATTTACCGTTAACAGTATAAATTGGTTGATTGGACGCTATGGGTGCTAATTTGTTGTTTTTTGTTTGATTGTTTGCTGTTAATTATATTCCATCATTTTAAATACATCATATTATTGAAGTTTTATTTCGTATATTATTATCAAATGTTAACTATGATGCAGAGAGGGATCCGACCGGATTCCTCAAATTAACTGTATTTCTTTATGGTGCATATTATTGAATTGTTCACCCTGACTGACACTAGAACCTATTTTGATGTCGATGGTTGAATGGATATTCATCATTATTGTGGTTAAAATCAATCGACAATATTGATTGCGTAGTCGGCAAGGAATGGCCAAATTTGTATAGTTTTTAAACGTTGTTCTACCGTCAGGTGGATTAACGTAGTTTTAAAGTTATAAATTATTTTATAACTGAATCGATGTTTTCAATTATTCTATATAAATAATGGAATTAGAAATTTATAAATAAATATTTTAAATCGAGTTTATAAGAGGAATTATTGAAATGGTTTATGCGAATTAAAAGCAGAAACCTAAGAATTTACATACGGGTTGGTAAAATAGAATAATTGTTTTTTTTTAAACAATTAAATGGTGTTTTAAATTAATTAAGTTATTTAATTAATTCAAAGGGGAAATGACAATGAAATTCAGTTAACAGTCAATTGATATGTACGGTTGACAAAATCAACCGTGTTTAATTGAAAGTGATAATGGGATTCAAGTGATAATCGAATGAAAGTGATAATGGAATTAAAGTGATAATGGAATTAAATTGATAATGAATTAATTGGGTTTTCTGAATATTCGTTAAATTTAACGAATTGTGTAGAATATTAGTTAATCTCTTATTAACTATAAATTAAGAAAAAATATTAGGTTGTTTAGGGTAAGATATTAGTTACCTTCGATTAACTATAAGCTAAGGAATTCTTGAAGTATTTGGTGTTAATGAAATTAATTATCATTTGATAAGCTTTTAAAGGTGATAATTATTCTATTTTAATTAATAACAAAGTTAACTATCTTTAATATAGTTAGTGTTAAGGTAAATTATTAATTTAATTGATAATAATTAAAGAAATGATCTTTAATTGGAATTTCCATTAGAAGTGATTAAGTATCGATAAGTTTGATCAAGGTCAAATAAGGGTGTATAAAGGGATACATAATCCAGGTTTCCAAATGAGATTGGTAAATAGGATTTGAAAGGGAATGCAGAAATTTAAATAAGATTTTACTTAATTGTCAATTAAGTAAAGTAAATTCAAAAGGGAATGAAACTTCCAAGGGAGAGGATAAAGAAGAAATGTAATGGTTTTGGAATAAAATCTAAGAAGTTGTTATAAGAGACTAAACAGATTAATAAATGATTTGGGAGAAATCCAAACATGGTTTTAAAGGGGTTTAAAACCAAAGCGATGACCTAAATGTTAAAGAATTAAACTTAAGCGAAATAAGGTAATTGAAAAAAGAATTTCAAAAGCAAGGGAAAATAGTGCTTTTGGGTAAAAACGGGTAAACGGATTTTGGAAATAAAATCCAAGTTAACAAGGTCTTAAAGAAGGTGGTAAACAGATTTAGTTATACCATCCAAGATAGAATTCATTATAGGAATGCCCAATAGATGGAAATAGATTATTTGACATGTGGTTTTTATTTTAAGTCCAAAGGTGAAAATCGAAATTATGGGTTAGATTAAAAAGTGTGGATTTAGTGAATATTTACTTAATTAAAGGAATTAGGTAAAAGGATTATCGAACAAGGATTTCAAATATAAGGAACAGTTTATAAAACCAGATTTGAAATCAAGGTGGTAGATGAGAATTTTAATATCAGTGGTTAAGTGACAAACTGATATTATTCTAAGGTAAGAACGAGGCCGATCAAGGTCTGAGAGGTAAATAAAATACCCCAACTTGAACGGCTTCACTATTATCGAGGAATGATATTAGTTTGAAACGAGGAAAGGGTGTTGAAATTGGTAAATTATTCCATACAAGGAATATTGAACATGAGTACGAGGTTTTTGAATATAAATGATAGTTACAAGGTAAATGAATAGTTTATTTTAAGTTATATAAATTTGACATTTTGATTTGTCATATCAGAATTGGTAACTTGGTTTATTCCATTAACTATTATATATATAAATATATATCATGAATGCCAGGATTTAAGGAAATGGGAAAAGTGGTTTGGAAGAATATAATGACATTTCCAATGATGATTGAAATGGAAAGTTAGGTATATATATATTCATGTTCTAAAACAAAAAATAGTTTTATTATAATGAAACAAGGATAACTAAATGTTATAATTATATTGGAAGAATTTAAGGTCGATTAAACATTTTGTTAAATATATTTTTAACAGGCCAAGTAATGCCAAATACTGAATCAGCGAAATCATTTACATGATTATTATTTGATAGTTAAATCACCAACTATCAAACCTGACCATACGATTGTTGGTACGGAAAGACCGAGATCGAATTTATATTCGAAAACCATTACGAACCAGCAAATACGAAATCATGAAGATTGAAGATGGAGCATTGAAGACCGTGGTCTTCATAAGCGGAAGGAGCGCTTAAAATCTCTGTGTTGCAATGCAGAGATATACTGTGATTCTGTCGTGGTTGAAATCTACGGATTTGCAAGGACTTCTCGCTATTTATCCATGGGGTGAATCCTATATTAGATGCAGTAGGAGAGTGCCTTCGGTTTATCCTGTTCCTGGATGACTTGTATGGACGAATGTCTGACAAAGTATTTCCTAAATACCACGTACGTTGATTTTTACAAATATACTGAGTTGGTGGCAAAGAGGGGCACTTCTTTTATACCCAGAGTATATTTGTGGACGTCAATTAGTGATTTGACGGATTTGACAATGTAGCATTCAAAGTGAATGATGACCAGATATTCTAAACTAAAATTCTAGCCTTAAGCCCCATCAACCGGGAAATGACAAAAATCGGGTAGGCAGCATGGCTATGTGGGTCGCTCCCATTAGGGTGTATAATCACCTATCTAGAGAAATTCCTTTTGCTTATTAAATCTATTTCAATGCTGTCCCTTTTTCGGGAAACGGTTGCTGATCCCAACCGTTAGTGATATACATTCGATACACTCAAGCGAAATGAGTAGTCGGTTATGTGTTGGTCGGGTTGCAAGGCGTTCTTGTTGAACCCAGTGTATTCGCCTCTGGAGATACACTATCGGCAGTGGTTCCATACCTTGTCATAGTCGGAATCCAAATTCCAATAATTGCCCGCGGTTTTGATTGTATACTATATATGTGGAGCATGAGATGCAAGCGTTCCGCTAGATTGTTATCTATTTGTATTTAGACACTATGATAATATCAGACTAAGTATGATTTCAAAAATGTTTTGGGTTATAGTAAGGTAAAAACCGTCTGTGTTTATCTGTGGACCGGTCTTACTATTATCCTTTTATTTCAGAAAGGATTTTCCAAAGTTAAACAAGTTGTTTATGCTATGAATTTATCACTGAAAGTATTCCAGACTGACCCGGTGAAATTTTCTTTGTTTCAAATGTGCTCGGGTCAGACCGAATTCATTTCCAGTTTAGGTTCGCTTGGAGTTTCAGGAGCTGGAAGCAGGAGGCTTCACCGCTAGTTATATAAAGTTATTTCCGCTGTGATTAGTATATGTTGTACTCTGATGATTGGTATGTATATACAGTTCTTTTGTATAAAGAGATTTGATATTATATTTTATCTGTTCCGCTGTGAGATTCTGATGTGATGTTCTTCTTCTTTCTTCTATTCTAATATTTCTTTCTTTCTACTTTTCATCCTCTAATTTCTTTCTATTAACAATATGGAATTCGATACTTGGGTTTTGGGAAGTAATATGGATTGATGTATTATTGACAAAAATTCGAGCGTCGAATTTTTTCCGGGTCGTTACAGTATCATTACCTAGATGCAGTCGGTAAAGCCTTAGCATTAAGAAGAGGTGTAGTAACGATTGGCCACTTGCGTATACAGGAGCTAGACCAAGAAATAATTGAAATAACCAACTGTGCTTTACTTGGTCCTGCTGGACATGTTATAACTGGAGACTTGAGCCAATTAAGCAAACTGAAATTTCCTTCTGATGCAAGATACATCATCATAGTCTAGAAGGATGCTTTATTTCAAAGTGTTGCTAAGGATCGCTTATATAATCAAGTACCATCGATCTTAATTACTACCTAAGTGATATCCAGATATAGCCACTGCATTTTTGCTACATCGTTTAACCGGGAACTTTCCTGACATGCCAATTTTGGCTTTGGTGGATCGTAATCCACCAAGACTGGCATCTTTATGTACATTTAAGTTTGGAAGCGTGAACATGGGCTTAGAGGCATATAGATATGCATGTAATGTTAAGTGGCTTGGTTTAAGACGGGACAATTTGCTTCATATACCTGAAGAATCATTTGTTCGAGTTGAAAACAAAGGATCTTCAGATAGAAAAAAGCCTTATATCCTCGGGTTTTCTGCAGGGAACATACAAAATGGAACTACCATCCATGGTGGAGACGGAATATAAAGTCAAAATTGAAGTTTCATACTGCCATGGATATGATTACCTGGGAAAATTTATTGCAAGGAAGATAGTTTAGTCTGATTATAACTAGTGTGTACCAAGGGAAATGCATAGCAAACTAACTGAACTATTGATTCTGTTCGTGGAATAGCATGTTTTACATAGCTTGGCCTTAAGCTCATCCAGTGGCGTAGCCAGGATTCAAGCCTGGTGAGGTCAAAATCAGGGAATTATGGGGGTTCAGGGCGATAGCTCCCAAAAAAAATTAGCATGTATTCGACAAAATTGATGAAAAATTTCTAATAAACCATTGAACAACAATATATAATAAGTGACAAAATATCATTTGATTACAAAAGCGATCAATTATATTGATCATTTCAAACTAAGCAACTTCAATATAAATACTAACAATCTAAAGTTGTCCACGTCGGGTTCTCATGTTTTGGAACCGATCCACGATTGCATCATTGCTAATTTGAGAAAATATGTCTTTCTCTATGTATGCAACACAATTATCATTCAACCATTCATCTCCCATTCGATTCCGTTGATCATTTTTTACTATATTCATTGCAGAGAATGCTCTTTCCACGGTTGCAGTAGAAACCGGTAAGATAAGCGATAAAGTTATGAGCTTATAAACCAAAGTATATATGAGTTTTTTCGCGTTAACACCATCATCTTGGCCAAGTCACCAATTCCATTCACATCTTTAAACCTATCATTAGATTTCATATCAATCTCATAACTTTCCAATTGATTGGAGAGTCCATACGCTCTACCTCAGAAAAATCGTAAGGATAAAATTCAGACAAACGAAACAACTTTATTTTATCGAAAGTAGTAAATGAATCAATCGGACTAAGCGCCGGCATACAAAGTAGTAATTCTGAATTGATCGCATCGAATCGATTATTAAGTTCCATCATTTGCTTATCTAAACAAAGATAGAACAAATCAACTCAATAATGATGTAAATTTTTAATAACCGGCCCTCTTCTTGATCTACCCAAAAGGAGATAATTATCATCCATATTTGAAATGAGAATATTGTGTTTTGTGCAAAAAGATCCAATATCATCCAAAAGAGCATCCCATCCATTCTCTCTCATTTTCTATAAACGTTCTTTAGAAAGTTTCACCAACATCATAGCATTTATGATATCTTGATCTTTGCATTGTAGCACTTTGGATATATCGTTAGTGATTGCAAGTACATTTTTCATCAAATGTAAAATAAATGCAAAATTGTAAGATTGCAACACTTTTATCAAGTTCAAAGTCTCTCCTTTTTTATCACCGACATACCTTCTACAAGATCGGCAAGAACATCAATAACTGAAGGGAACATAACAATCAAATTAACTAGTGTACCATAATGCGAACCCCAACGTGTATCCCCCGGTCGTTGCAAACTACGCTCTTGATTCAATCCTCGACCACTAGATAATTCACCACTTTGTAATTGACAAAATATTCTATTTGCTTCTTTTTCTCTAAGTATGCCTTGACATTTGCATGATGCTCCAGCAAGGTTTACTAAATTATTGACAAAGTAAAAAAAATTCAGAGATGTGATCAATATCTTTAGCAACACGAACAAGTGTTAATTGAAGTTGATGTGCAAAACAATGAACATAGAAAGCAGGCTTGTTCTCATTCAAAATAAGTGTTTTGAGCCCATTAAACATGCCTTGCATATTATTTGCACCATTATAACCTTGACCACGAAGCTTTGTCATGCTCAATCTATGTTTGCTAAAAAAAATCTTCTAAGTGATGTTTTTAGGAAACTGATGTTGCATTTGGAACATGTACCATGCCTATAAACCTTTCAACGACACTTCCAGATTCATCCACAAATCGCAAACTATTGCCATTTGCTCTTTAATTGAAGAATCACGAGCTTCATCAATTAGTAATGCAAACAACCCTTCAGAAAGTTGTTTTAGGATCACATCTACAATTTCAGTTGCAATACAATTCATGATATCTTTTTGAACATCCGGTGACGTCATTTTAAGATTTTGAGGTGCATTTTTAACACAACCGCATTAACTGTGGCTTTCTCATTAGCTAGCAATTGCAAAAGTTCAAGAAAAATTCCCTCATTCATCGAGTCTTCAGATTCATCATGACCATGAAATGGAAAATCTTGATGTAGAAGATATCAAATGCAAGAAAGAGTTGATTCTAAACGAATTCGATAATCAATTTGACTTTGGCTTGATTGTCTCTCAATTACCAACTCGATGTGTTGGGTTTGATTTATTAAATTCTCACCCTTCGTGTATGCAACAATATGAGCATCTGCATTAGCACGAACTTGGAGCCATTGATAGTTTTTCCAGTTTTTAAACCCACCTCAGATAAATGCATCACTTGTATTTCTACTCATTGATTGAGGACGGAATAAATAACATGACAAGCAATATATAACATCTTCTTTCTCACTATATTCCAATCAATTTTTGTAATCATTATACCATGATTGATTAAAACGATGAGCTTTACCATTAATCATTGTTTGAGGAAACGATTGCAAAGAAGGCTGACAAGGACCTTTCAATAAATATGCTCTTCGGACTATGTCTTGATCATTTGCATCATAGTCCGAAATTTGATGTCGTAAACTAGGATCGGAAGGAAGATTCGATAAATCAACTTCAAGACGACTTCGAGTTACTAAGCTTGGAAGAACATTGTTTTGACTGTTATTTTTAGGGAAATTATCCGTCGGAGTAGAAATTGTAGAAGAACCCACTTTATTTGAGATGTTGTCAAATGATCTTTTGAAAAACTTAAGAAAATCTGAAAAACAAAAATTCATTATAATTAAAAAAATGCTTTTTTCTGCTACTGCCAAACTCTTACGATTTAATGAATAATCTAAACTGTTGAAAAGAAGCTGGTGAAAAAATATGCTTCTTCCCTTTTATAGTCAGCACCAGGAAATTCCTGATTTATTTCAAGTACTTACGCTGTTAATTGTAAAAGGATACCATATGTAGTTGAAATAGATCTTGTTTCACAGTTTAGAATTTTGACACAAAATTCTTTTGATAATAATAAAAATTTCTATACCAAAAATGAAAAACTTAAAGTTGTTTAATTTTGATTATTCCTACCAATTCTGCATTCAACTTTCAAAAAAATTTACTTGTGAAAATGGGATCAAACAACAAAAGATAGATAGATGCAAGAAATTCGTCTAAATAATTCAAAACCCTAACAAATAAATTTCAAAGCAGTAAAAACTAAAATTAGGGTTAGTTACCCATCAATGAAGATTCTGAGAATCTGTACAATGAACTATTGAAGCCGCGACAGGGAACGATAGACTTTTGGTTTCCTTTTTTCTTCGATCTTTTGCTTTCCTAGGTTTTACTTTTTCTTCATTCTGTGTTTTGCAATTGGAAACTTCCTTCCTGCCGCGTTGAGTAAGTCTTTGTTTTGTTTTTTGTTTTTAATTAGGGTTGTTTTCCTGGTGATTTCACGTGACCTCACCAACCATTGAGTCGCTCCGCCCCAGAGCTCATCGGGGCATTAGATTAAAGAGTAGTGCTCTAGAAAGAAAAGATGCCTTAAATGTAATATTCATGATCGACATTCAGTTTAGGCTTGTGCCTTGCTATTCATACCCTACTCTACTCTTTCGGTCACCACATCGGTTGTTCACACTGCCGAACGACCTACTTTCCAAAAAATACACTGTTGTTCGGTCGTTTTCGGCCGACGAACGTGAAGGCAGTTCGGTCGTTTATGGCCGAACGAAAATGTGTGGTGGCCGGAAGAGAAAGTGGGGTGTGAATAAAAGTACACTTTAGGATTTAGAATCCATTGCTAATCCCAAATCAAAAGTTATCTTACTATTATTTGCAGACAATCCAAAAAAAAAATACTTTATTTCCTTAGTCTTTTTTAGCTTCTATGTCGCAAAGTGTAGACTTGGCTGATGATGACTATTCGTTGGGACTAGGATTATTTTTTATGTTATGTAGTCCTTGTGCCTTCTTCGTTAAGGTTGTTTTCCATCACTTGTAGAAGAGTTGAGGCTAGACCTTTTGTTGTCATTTGTAGTAGATCTCTATTCATGTAGTTTTAAAAAGTAGCAGTTAAAGCATGTATGTGTTGAGGCCCTTATTTTTCTTGATTGTAAAGCATGTAATGAGCCGACTTTAATGATCGTAATGGATCTGGTTCTTATGATAATAAATTTAGTACACAAAACTATGATGGGTGTGTCATCTATAATGAGCGTAATGAGTCTGCCTATTATAATAAATGTGAACCACTTTCTAAATACCTTCAACCTTTTATTTGTAAAATACAAAACGTATGTGCATTAGTTGATATATTATACCGGTTTACCATAGAAAAGATTCACAAAACAATTTATCAACATTATATTTTTCGTCATTAATAACTTTTTAAAATACTTTATCAATGATAACTTTCTACAAATGTTAATATTTGTCATTTAGCTTCCTTTGATTATTTGTATAGTGATTTTTTGAATCAGTTTAATTTTGTACTACATCTTTGATAACCGTTGTTCATCTGTGCATACCTTTTTTTTATAAAACTGCCTGATGAAATTGAAGGCAGCTAGGAGACTCCACTGTCCGCCACATGGGCCCTCCTTTTTAGCTAGCATTTTTTATAACTGTTGTTCATATGTCCATACCCTATTTTTTTTATAAAGCTGCCTGATGAAATCGAAGGTAGCTAGGAGACTCCATTGTCCGTCACATGGGTCCCCCATTTTAGCCAGCCCAGCAAGGAGCATCAATCCTAGGTCGTTTATGGAGAACTATAGAGATAGCTGCTCTAAGCCTTAAAAAGGAGAGCATAGCAGTGCAACAACCAAGGATCGAACCTGCAACCTCTAAGAACTATGTTCCATGATTGCTAAGAGCCCTTACCGACTGGGCTATGCTCCGCGGAAAAATATATGTCCATACTTAGCAACAAAGAAAGATATATGTTGTCATAAAGATAATTCAAGATCGAAAATTGTAATTTTTCTCTTGCTAGCTTTCAGTAATCGCTTTTATTATAACTACTTGATAATCATCTTTATGCATATTACTTTGGCTATATACCGTAGTTATTTATGTAAAGTTTTCTTCTAATGCTTTACCCGAAGTATGATTTATCTTTCAGTATGCTCTTACTTGGATTCTCAACAAGTTCTGGCCCTTTCTAGAATATAGATTATTTGAAGTTTTCTGCTTTTGAATCATTTACAATTTAAGGAATAACTTTCCTTTTTGAAAATATAAACTAAAGTCCCATGGGTATTTAATACAAACCTCCTAAGTTAAGCTATGATTAAGGCTCATATGAACATGCAATAATATTTAGCCCACCATGACAATGGGTAAGTATACATCGGGTAGAAGGGAAAAAAGCATGTCATCAAGAAGTTAAAATGCATACACAGACTAATGTTTTATCTACTTGCTTAACATGAATTGATAACATATATACCAAGTTTTATTGTGCTTCCAACTGACATTCTCTAGCTATATTCGCCTACATATATTCAAGTACTTATCAATAGCCATAGTGGTTGCAATAGTAAGTCACTGATAGGGCTAATCATAAACGTGATGGATTATAATATATATTTCCTTTAATTTCATATATATATATATATATACGTATATGTATATATATATATGTGTGTGTGTGTGTGTGTGCATGTAACCTTCTACGCAATAAACCAATGCAGCTGAAATTATCAAAATTTACACAATTCGTTGTATTTACGGGCTAATAATGATGTAACATGTAGCTCTATCATTTTTCCTATATATATTACCTGAAATAACATTATGTCTATCGAAAGCGACTCGACTTACTCTCTTAAATTAAAAAAGTTTAGTAGAATGCTTCGCATGTGTGAAGCACGGGCTACACAACTAGTAAATCAAAATATGCTGACATTTATAGAATATTTTTTTGGAGCATCGAATTATGTTTTTCCGAATTGCAGTGCGCTAATGTGGTATGGGGGAAAAATAACAAATCCACAACTCCTAATTTATAGACAAGTAACACACTATAGCACAACAAATCAGAAACTAAACGACATGTCATATAATTTTTTATATCCTTGCTATCTCAAAGTCTTATTACATATGCAAATTAGAAAACAACTACATCATCTATATGAGATATAGAAATGTTTTAATCTGTAAATTGGTAGATATAATTTACATTGTTTGCAGACTAATTCCATAGCTACATATGCCTTCATAATGATATCTCTTCCCCGTTCCCACTTCATTACGACATGCTGATTAACACTAATTCCAAAACTATATTTCACTTCTCTTACTCCATGGTGCCAACACCTACGCTTCATGTCTACTAAAAAAATTGATTTTGGATCTATATGTAAGAGCTAACTTTGCATATCGTTAGTCTAAAAAAGAAGCAAGCAGTTGTTATTATTACTATAAGCAAAACTCGCCAGCATATCATATTAGTACAATGATTACTGCATGTTCCTACAATGCTTACGACAACCCAATGCTTCTATGATTCTTAAGAAGTCTTCAACTTTGACTTCTTCCAATATGTACAAATCATTTATGACAAGTCTTTCACTCCCAACGCCTTGCTCTTCACTCAATGATATCCAATACTTCCCATGTGCGAAGCACAGGTTGCAGTCTAATATATATATATATATATATATATATATATTAAAACTATATATAATCAGATATATTAAACTTAAAATATAAATATCAATCAAAATTACTAAGTTAAAAATCAAATTTAAAATATAAGTAAAATCAAAGAGTGAAGTATAATATTGAAATCAAAGTATAAATATAATCAAGATATAAAGACTAAAGTAAATATTTTGAAAAGTACAAATATTAATATTAAAGTATAAAAATATAGATATTGGAATCTAATAATAAGTATATAAAAATATTTTAAAGTAAAGTCATTTTAAAGACTTGAATTTTGTTTTTGAAAACAAAAGATATTTGAACACATTTCTGTAACAGGATTACGAAAATAGGAATACTTTTCAATCATTTAAAAATAGATTTTGAAGATAATAATATTTTGAAAAATCATTTTGTAAAATGGATGGAGATCACAAAAGTGAAGCCTAAGTTTTAACATAAGATCTAAGACTCGACGGTATCTTGAAATTGTAAACTCTTCAAAGCTCATGAGTATTCATTCTATGACTCTTTAATCATCGATCAAAAAATTCAATCATGATATTGTACAGTCTTCAATATCAATATCATGCATAATATCCTACACTATATAATATTTATATCTAAATAATAATTAGTGCATGTATAAATATAAAATATTCATTACTTGTTACAACCTATGCAAGCGTACGTATGAAGGGTTGATCCTTGACAATGCCTCGTTATGTACAAATGGAACATGGACTCCACAAGAGCGACGGATGTTAGTATGTGAAAATGCCTTCTCATATTCCTTGAAGGAGTAGCGGCCACATGGTTTACTTGACCACCATCCTGATCCATCTCCTCGTTCGACCAATTGGCGTACGTATTGAGAAATTTTAAATGCACGTAACTCGGCTCTATAATGCCATCTTTTTATCCAAAGACATGGAGAAGCTCTTGAGTGCTTCCTCCAAAGGCCAACGCCACCGTAACTGAAGTTTACAACATAAAAGAGGATTGATCTTAATCTCCATTATCCAATGAGTCCATCCGAACATCGACTTCGGAGAGTGGTTAGTAAGGAATCCTCCCACCATACTGAATTGTTTTTACAGCAAGGCTCTCGGTACATGTGCATAAAGGATGCCAGACTTAGTAGAACTCAAGATGCAGACCTACCGGCCTGAAAAATCGAAGATGACACTAATGTTAACTAACCTGGAGCCAGATCAGAAGACGATTCAAATTTGTAACATGTGGACAACTTTCAGAAAAGCGGTCCCGGAAAGCAGCTTAGGATCCCGACATATGATATATATTCACATCTTAGTGACAAAATGAAAAGCTCCTATCTTGTAGCTTGTGATTCTAAACATTATAGTAAACTATCACCGAGAGAGTCCATCGAGAGCTCGGAACGGACTGAGAATTTCTACCTCTTCCATAAGGTCCACGACAACGGAGCAAACTAGTGCAAGTATCTTCGCCATGTGATTGAGAAGATGACCCATCAAGAAAATTTCCTACAATATGTATATACTTCACATAATGATGTGCAAGGGACCTCCAACCCTTCTATATGAACGACAGCTCGAAAGGGTCTTGAGAATGAACTAAACCTCCAACAGTTATCCATCAGCTGAGATAAGCCGAAGAAAAATAAACCGATAGGGACATGCGATGTCACTTTATTTCAGAATAAAACATATGTTTATTTACTCTGAAGTGTCAAATAGCATGGACTTTGTTATTTATTTCCTTATTAAGACCATTTTCCAATTATGCATCTTATTCACACATGCTTTAAGAGTTGCTGATATGAGCGACTCAAATGAAATCATATGTGAATGTTGTAGGTGCCCAAAGTCTAGAGTCGACCAAAACTCAGTGGCCTACCATTAGATCTTCGGAATGCTACTAAAGAAAAAGAGATTGTTCATTTTCCAAACCTTGCCCTCAACGCGAGTGTAGAAGTTTCACTCAAAGTGGATATGATCTGATTGTCTGCTTTCTAGCATATACTCAAAGAGCGCTAAGACACTCACATTCAACCTAAGGCTAGAAAAAGTTAAAGACTTATCCAAATTAAACATGATATAGTCGTTCGTACACTCATATGTGTCCTCAATATGGGATTAAAATCATAATATCGATGTATAATGCATGAATATCCTCAAATTAATCCATTTCATTGTTCAACGGGAAGAACACAAAACTTGGATGAGCGCAGTTAGACCGTTCTCCTATTGATTCTCCCCTTGAAATCAATAGGTGGAAATCATAAAAGGACAGGAATCGAGTGCTTGATCCATGATTCAATCTTTCGATTTAGGAGTGAGATAGTAACTTAAAGGTGATACAACGTGTGATAACCATCCTACACCTTCGACACCCAAATAGTGTGTTGTACTGGTGGTCAGTCGATTTAAGGCAACCATTTAGGTTAAATAAAAAGAAATAACCTAGAAACATGTCGTATGTCTCATAGCGCATGGATCAAAATATAATAAATAACATAACAAAACTGACATAAAACAGGCGAGATAGTAAATGACTGATAATGAACCATAAACATCATAGTAATATATCCATACAACATAATAGAAGTAGAGTCATATATATAATGGTAATTCAAATGAAACTGTCTCTATGATAGAAGTGCTATTGAACCTCACAGTACTGAGTACTGGAAAATAGTAGAGTATCTATTAGTTATATGTAAAATAGACTCATTCCTACTTTCTAAACAGCTACTTGGGTTGTCCCCAACCCGTCTTTAGCTACTTATTTAAGAGTATCCAGAGTAATAAGTAGCAATGCATAAAACTCCAAGTCATACAAAGTATAATGTGAGTGGTAGCAATCTCAAGTACTAAAGTAAAATAGGGCAAAAAGTACGAAGAAACATACTTGACATATCCTTGCAGCCATAGAGTTAGAGCATGCAGTAATGTATACTACTATATAGTCATCATGTCAGAAGGTGTGATAAAAATCTAAATAATGAAGTGATAATAACAAATAATCATAATATCTATCATCCATCCTCACATTCACTCACTCAGTGCATTGAGCATATGATAGCCAATACTTTGGTCACCCTATCCATTAAGGCATCGATAGATTTTAGCGCTAATGAACTCTACCAACTATCTACTATGCCACAATGTCAATGGATTATAGTGGATAACACCACCTAGCTCAAACTTCAACAGGCTCTAAGATCTGGGTTGCTCAGGTCAAAATATTAATAGACTTTAATCCATTCTCATATCTTTCCCTTAAAGGTATATTATGGTCTTGAATACCAATAAGCTCTTAGCATGTGTTCTCCGCAACATAGTCCATCTCTAGACTAGTCTTATAACACCTGTCAGAAGTCATCGCAGTCTGGGTACCATCCTCGATGATCATCATTTTTCATAGA
This sequence comes from Allium sativum, assembly GCA_030737875.1. Lineage (NCBI taxonomy): Eukaryota > Viridiplantae > Streptophyta > Magnoliopsida > Asparagales > Amaryllidaceae > Allium > Allium sativum. The sequence goes on from CM060922.1 coordinate 395,957,992, forward strand.
TATCGTCATATGTCTCACACCCTTCTCTAATAATCACATCAATATGACCCGTTTGTTGTTCACTCTGTATCCCGAAGTTTGGCCATTCGTATTTAGAGTCGTTCTTCAAGAAGATAAAGTCGTCAAACCATACGATCCAATCGATATGAACCCACCACACACATACTAATCCGAAGTGACGATACTCTACGTCGACTTAAAATCTCTTCATGCCTATGTCTATGCCAACCTGAATTTCTCAAGTGACTAGGAGGAAATTACCTGATCCGTAGTCACTTTGGTTAGAAATAAGATTCCACTGATCTAGTGCTAGGGCAATCCAATTCGGCATTACCTCCTACTGACCCAAGGTTGGAGCCTTCCTACCGACCCGAAATCACTCCACCCTCATTATTTGATTCAAATACAAACGCATAGCCCAAACTACTCTGGCTCGAAGTTGCTACATCACACCAATTTGAACAATTAGCATTTGAAATTCACTCTATACAAACTCCGACCTGAAGTAGCATCGATCCGGGCTGTTAAGTCATACGTATATGAAATTCTCTAAGTTATAACTCAAGTGTAGGAACTCCAAAAAATTTAAAAACTTGGTGTGTTGCATCTTGTGACCTTTCTTGTCATCCCGTGTGGATCCAGCTCCATACGAGCGGCTCAAATTGGTCCAATCTTGATCCCACAACATACCTTCAACTTTCTACGACTATTATTTCCTTTCAAATGGTGAACTGCATCCATTCACATATATTTTAGAAAGTATCTGACAAGTTAAACATACTCAAACAAGCGTTTAGTCGAATCAAAGCAAATCAAAGTGCAGATCTAAAGAAATAAACTCATTTTCATATGGTTTTCTCTAAATTCACAAAATATAAATTTCAAAAACATGATCCAATTAACCCCAAACTTACATATGTGTAATAACCCAATTAACCATGATTTATAAGTATTTTTAGAAAATATAAGGAAGCGATTATATCCTAGTACTCCGTAACTAGTAAGTGAGAATGCTAATTATGCAACTTAACCAAAGTTAGCTCTTTAGTGTCGTTTGGAAGCAATTAGTATGAACCCCTAGGTGACTGAAGGAGAAAATCTTCAATATTTATATTAATCCTTGTCAATCCCTTCTTTATCATGAGATTTGACTAATTACCCTAAGGTTGTTTTGGGTTTTTAGAAGAGGAGACCATTAAAGGAAGTGGAGATCCACTTTGGGAGTTGTGAAATGAATAAGAGATTATCCCATCCCTTTCAGTCCTTAGATTGTCAAATCTTGAAAAGGGCCATGAGACCATTTCACTAATGATCTAAACATCCATTTAACCTGCCTAAACCTTGTTAGACATTAAAACAACCATATCTCTAAAATGATAAGTCCGTTTTCTAAATGTGACCAATCAACGGAAAGGGTAAATCATCATCCGAATCCAATGGAAGTAGTTTTAGGTCCTAATTCCTTCCAAGTCAAAAGTTATGAATGAAAAAATTCGTTAAGTATAAAATTGTCAAATAAAATTTTGATGAAAATTTCTAAAATGAGAAATGACCTTAGTAATAATTTCCCACAATTATATAATTGTGTGACCTCGTGCCAGATTAATATAAATATTCTACAATCTTGTATAATGCGGGTCATTACACTTTCCACCGTTCATTCCTCGATTTATACTTAAAGTATGCCAAACGCTAACATCTTTCTCAAACCTCCATAAGGTCAGAATCTAAATAGATAACCAAGAGTCGATATAATGAGATTATCCGTCTCTAAACTCTTTCCTTTGTCCTAAGAGCAGAAGTATAAATGCAAATATTTATGGTATGACCATTTAACCAATAACTCTAGCCAAGTTTCGATGGAAGGAGTATAAAAACAAAGATGAATGTTACTCGACCACTCGATGAAAGACTTTAGCCTTCGATCTGCTAAGTAGAGTATAAAAGCACACTTGGGTGTTAAATGACCGATCACTGATCAATAATTCACCCCCTTGATCAGTTAGGAGGGGTATAAAACATTGACGAATGTGATCTAACTATTCATCAAACGACATCTAACCTGGATATAATAGGCTAAATCCAATCCTAAATTGATGTGAGTCGACCACTCATTCATTTCTTAGCTCTTATCCTTATAAGAGGAACGCAAATCTAAGGTGAATATGGTTCGATCGTTCACTGGGAAAACTCTAATCCTGGTAGATTAGGTAGGAGTATAAGCGAAAAAGAAAAAAAGAAAATTGTTCCTTCCTCGCTCTCAAAATCATGGCCTCCATATAAGAACTTATTTAAATATGAAGCTTGCACTTCTTATGTTTCAAGTTATACACTTTAAACTCAGATCATGTATAGTGGCATTAGTTATCCATTAATGGTTTCCAGTGTGGTTGTTAGTTTAGTTCAGGCACCAAGTGATGCAGCAAGGGGTTGGCGTCAAGTTTTTCATAGATGTAGTTGGAGGTAAGGTAGGAAATCGTGGAGCTATATGCGGTAGCAATAGCGGTTGTAAGTGGTGAGATGGTAGTGGAGTTCGGTATTAAAAAAGAATAAAAGAAAACCTAGTTATATGCTCTAAGGAATTCGGTTCTCGCGGGTGCTAGCGATTTCTAGAGGCAACGAGTTGGCCATGGGGTTTAGGAAAGGTAATGGTGGTGATGGGCAGGAGCACATGGTCAGGGTTGGTGTAGATGGCCAAGACATGAGCAGATAAAAAGTAGGAGAAAGAAAGAAAAAGGAGGAAAAAACATTATATGTATAATACTGTGTGAAATTTGTGAAGGAATGGGAAAGGAGGGGAGTATTGTATGTTCATTTGGAGTGGTGTGATGTAGGCACGTGAGAAGCAAGTGGGCGAAGCACAGAATGATCAGATGGTGGAAGAAAGAAGATGGAGCACTATTCACAGTATTTCATGCATAAGTCCATCTAGCATGTACAATTGCGCTTAAGGGTAGTGGATAGATTTGCATGTTGATAGAGGGTTTGAGGTTGTCGATAGTGGGTGAGAGCTTTATTAAATAATTTTGTTTCTTAATTCATATATGCATTTTTAAATAAATATATATGTCGATTTTAGAATTTTGATAACTTGCTTTATTGAAACTCGATTGACAAACGAGTTCTTAAGTTGGGTCGTATGAATGGCCATAACATTGTAGTGTAAATTCTTGACAAGTTTGAATAGTAAGAAATTCATGATATATTAAAACCGACATCTTTTAAATGACGTCATTTTGAATGATAACATTGTTTGAATCACACATCTTAAATCTGTATTATTCATTTGGCCAAATAATATATTGTCAAGATAATTTGAATCATATAGGTCAATATGGACACTTATTAAGCAGAATAAAAGCCTATTATTTGCTTATTAAGTGATAGTTTAAATTGTATGAATAATTTGTACCAGTATTGACTAATATGGATTGAATAGTTACTTGATAGTTATTAAGTGCCGGGACCATAGTAACCTGGCTGTATGCTATGTGACATTGACATGCAAACCCACTTGAATATGAAAATTTGTGGTAACTTATGTAAGTATCGTTGTGATCACTAGTCAGCAAATTTTGAATCAATTTTCAATTATAAAATTCCTTAACAAAATTAGTTTAGTAAATATTTTAATTTGATTGGTTTAAAAGGTACTTGTAAAAGATTTTAAGAATTAACTAAGATATTTATGTTGATTTAATTATTTAAGATTAAATTTATTAATTAAGTGTTAATGTTATTAATATTCTTTATTGATACTTAAAACTAAAGATTTGTTTAAAAATTATATTTTGATTTACTAACTACTTAGTAATGATGTTTTAAACATAATTTATATTATAGTTAATTAAGGTTTACTTATTGTTTAATGACTTAGTAAAGGATTAATTAGTATTAAAAATAAATAAAATAAGATTAAATAATAATTATTTATTTAAAAGGGGTTTTTTAATATTTATTTAATTATTAATAAATGATTGAAACTATTATTCAATTATTCAATAAAGATTACTTAGGATTTAAATTGTTTATTTAAAGATTAACTATTACTTAACTATTTATTTAAAGGTTAAAAAATATTTAATTATTTATTTCAAAGATTTATACTTTTTTAATTATTATTGAATAGATACTTATTAATTAATTAAAATTGTTTAAGATTATTATTATCTTAATTTAAAATCAATTAAGCTGATTTCATTTTTATAAATGATTATTTTAAGTTAATTATTTTATTATTTAATGATATTTTAAGTTGATTTTTTTAATAAGGCATTTAAATTTATTAATTGTTTTTAATAATAAGAATTAGACTTGTTGTAGCTTTGATGTGAAGTATCTTGGTACTATCTACGTTTACTTGCCAAGAAGGTTTGTTGTACTTGGCTACAACTATCTTTACTTTTAGCATGTGAATCTTTTGGGAGTCTGCGGTAATTTCTTCAGCATGTTATTTAGGTTTAGTCCTTCCTAGTAATAGGTTAAGGCTATTCTTTATGTAATTGTTTTGCTTCGGTAATGAAATTGTCTACCTACGGGAGAATGGTAAAAAAATTCGCCCCTTGCATGGAGTCGAATGTTAGAGCAGTTTAGTATCTTTCGCTGCTCCTGTACTATAAGCAAATGTAGTTGTTGTGGACGGACCACTCTAAAAACTATTAGTAGTGGATGGTTGTAACAACCCGTATTTTTGGGACCAATTTAAATTTATTTTCAATTGATTTTTGTGATGGTCTTCCCCGCAGCATCTGACATTTCCCCGAAATGTGTTGTGCCAATGTCCGACTAGCACAGGTCAGTCGTCAAAAGAAAGGGATTTGAAACTATGAATCATCAAGAATCTATAGTATATCTCACAGCGCATGGAATAAAATATAATAATAACATAATTTGATATAAAACAAGCGTGACAGCGCATAAGCTGAAAACTAAACCATATCCATCAGAGTAGCGGAATCCAAAATGCAGCTTATGATCGAAACCATTATTACAACATCAGAATACTATCTCTAAAAGAAATAAGAGAGGTACACTACTAATGCCCAAATCAGTGACCAGCAAGAACACAAGGAGAATATATGTAAATAGTATGTGGAAGCCCCCTGCTCGTCTCCGGACAGCTAATCGCGCATAACCCCCTAACATGTCTTTAGTCTGCTCGTTTAGGAGCACCCAGAGTAATAAGAAGAGACATAAAACTCAGGGTCAGACAAAAGTCTGGTATGAGCGATAGCAGCAAAATAAAACAATAATAGGTAAAAATAATCATACCTGACCTAAACCTAGACCTGCAACTAAAGAGTTAGCACAACAAGATGTACAATACTCTAGATAACACTGACATACAGTGTAAAATGGGAGTGTGCATGTCATGGTGGTAGTAAACATCAAACGTAGCAATCATCCTCACATCTCTCACTCAGTGCGCAAAGCATACGATATCCACCGCTTTGATCACCAGAACTATTGGGGCAATGACGGAGTCCAACTCCGTACAACTATTACTACGACCACTTTGCCCTTTGGGACCCAGATGGAGTCTGACTCCATATAACCTCTGACCCCACTGCACTAGTTCATAGTCAATGCCCACCTCTCTCAATAGTGAACCAAAGCTATGGATATCGATAACCCCTTAGCACATGTCCCGCAGCAAAGCCCAACTCATGAAGTTAACTCGTGGGTTCCCATCTGGATCCTGAGTAATAACCTCCCACTTGGACTTCCTTTGCATCTCGGATTTTGGTTGAATTGGAGTTGACCTTCAGAAGAGTCGTCGCGCAGAAGCTCAAGTTCGGTTCGGTTGGGTCCTCTGGTTTGGTTGGTATGCCTTCGGTTCAGTTCAGCTGTGTCTCCATCTGTTCGGTTCGATTCAGCTATTTCGGTTCGGTTGTCTTGAACCGATCCCATCCTCTACCTTCGATTTGATCCCCTGCTCTAACTCGATTTAGTGGCCTTCCTTTTTCCTTGCTTTCTCCTGTGCCAAGCTTCAGTTCGGTCTGCCTTGCCCGGTTTGGTTCAGTCCTTCTCCCTCCGATCCGATCTGAAACCCTTCAGCCTTCCGGCAAGCTTGTATCGTCCGTTCTCGCCATACGACGGCGTTTTCAACCATTCTAACTTTACTAAACAATCGTAAAGCATCCCAAACAGTAGTAATAACATGTGTAATCAATCAAAAACATTGAAACATCAATCACATGTGTTATTTAGGATCAAACACACCCAAATCCATGATTTTCCCCTCAATCCCCTTAACCATATCTAACAATAGGATTAGCAAACTTAATCCAAATTAACCCAAATTTTACCAGTGACATAAAATAATATTTTAGAATTTATGCATATTTTAAAAAAAAAAAATTGATGTATAATTTCGCTAATTACCACTAATCACCTCTAATTAGCCGTAGTTGGTGTAAAAACAAGCAAATCATTCACCTTAGCCACAAATAAATTATAGATACGAAAACTCCACTGATTTGGCACGGATTCCTATGTATAGCAGCAGTTCTATCTCTGATTTGATGCTAATTTAACTTGATTTGATGTAGTTTTGCTTAACTAGTGATAAAAAGGTGATTAGGGAGTGATTTAGAAGATGGAGGCCATTACTGTTGGATCTAGATTAACCCTGGAGGGGGGATGAATAGGGTTTATCATAGTTTTTCACTGAATTAAAAAACTGACGGAATATCAAATAATAAACAAATCACAGAATGCAGCAAAAATAAAAGTGCAGAAAATAAATCACACACAGGTATACCCAGCTTTAGCAAAACCCTGCCTACTGCTGCATTCCTAAGGTTTCTACTAGCTAAAAGAACAAATCTCGCATACAAGACCTTGTATACTCGCGAACTCCTCGCTCATATTCTAATCCTACGCTCAAAACCCTAGACTGGTCTATATCCACTAAACCATATTTTCCCCTAGTTTTACAGATACTAGTAAACTGTCAGTTAACCCCTAACTGAAACCCTAGATTTTACAGACTCTAGAAACTGTTCAGAATGGTTTACAGAACAAATTAAAAATACAACAAAAAATTAACTGAAAACAAAGGAAACCCTAGGTTATAAAAGAGATAAAAAATCCTTTAAACACTTGAATTTTAAGCTGGCCCTTTTAGAAATGGTGCACCCATATTTCTTTTGCCCGATCACTTTTCTTTTATATAAAAATGGCGGCTGCGATTTCTAGGGTTTTTCAATTTTTCCCAAAATCAGATCGCGGTTGAAGAAATTTATTTGATCTCTTGTGGCTTGAGTCTCCAGTGGCTTGCTCCTTCGATTGATTTGGTAGACATTGTTGATGATCGAAACTTCAGAAAAAAAAAGTGAGTATATCTGAATTTTTGGATTCACACTTCTGTTGCTTGATTTCGATGCTTGTGGTTTTCGATCAATAATGCCTGTGATGAGTTGGGTGTTTGTATAGGGTTAAACACAACCCCTAACCCTCTGATTTCACTATGTGACCTTGATTGATTTGCGTGCTTGATTATTGGCTATGAATCCAAACTTGATTTGTGTGGCTCGATTTCCCTTTTTGAATTGCTTAATTTCCTCTTTTGATTTATGGATTTGATTGAATACAAGATTTCCTCTTTAGGTCCCTTTGGTTTGAATTGCTTGCATGTATTTGGACATGAATTCAAGAAATTATTTGTTGCCTTATATTCTATGATGGTTTGAGCTTGTTCCCCCTGTTGCTTGTTGCGATTCCTGGTTATCACATAGTTGCCGAAATTGATTTATGCCCAGTTACCATTCCATATATGAACAAATGCAAGCATTACTCATATTTCCCATTGGTCCCATGCATGATTGAATTGCTATCCAAACATTTTCTCTGATGATATTTTTTTTCCATATAATCCCATTCGAATACTGGAAAGAAATGTTGCCAGACCAATTTAAAAAAGAATGATTTTTGAAATTTTCGAACATGAATTTTGCTTAATGTAAAACCTGGAAAGATTTAAAAGCATTGCCATTTGTCCATTGATAATGCCACTTTTGCTTGAACTATTTTAATGCTTTAATTTCCTTGCTAAAACTGGAAATTGTTACTTTTATGTTTCATTAAACTGCTGCCAATCTATATCTGTATGTAGATCTGAAAATCATGTATTCCACTTTGTCTTTTGTACCTGATTTGTTACCTGGAAATGGTATTGCCAAAAACTGATTTAAAACTTTCCAAAAGTGAATCCAGATCACTGATTCATGCTGACTGTGTACTTTCAGAAATGTTGATTCATCTATTTTCATCCAGTTCTATTTAGTTGCACTTGATCCTTCTTGTTTCTTGTTACGTTTCATGTTGCACATGTATATACGTCTGATCTGCACCATTTACTTGGTTCACTTTGAGTTTGTTGGTTTCATTAAGCTGATCCATGGCATTTGTGCAATCTGCACTCATATTACTCCACATTGTAATCATTGCATGTTTTGTGCTCTTGTACACTTGAATTCTGCTTTGAGCACTATATATATTGATGCACTTGAACATTGCTATTGAACTTGCGGTCTTGTGTACTTGTAGTTGTTCATTTTGCTGTATTGTCCCTTTCTGTACTTCATCATGACATTTGCTGTGTGTATGTGCAAAACTGGAACAACCAGAAATGCTATTGCTCATGCTTCATCTCCTTGTATTTGTTGTTTGCTGCACTCTTGAGTTCACTGTTCAATATAGCTTGGCTATGCATTGTCCCTTGATCCTGAACCATGCTGGCTTGACTTCTTACTAGTGCACATATGTCATTGAGCTGTACATCACTGTTTTATGGCTAACTTATTATGGCTCGACCATGCACCATGTATATAACATGTCTTGACACATGCTTGGCTACATTAACATGTTCCATAGTCACTTTGAAATAAACTTCATTTTCTCATTTACATCAATGCTGCATGCTTATATTCTGGCTTGCTTTCCATTGCTAAAACATGTTGCCTTATAAACTGTTTTGATAGTTGCATTGTGCATACTGACTTGTGCCTTGACTTGATTGTCGTATGTTGCTCGACCATTTTGAAACTGTGTTGACTATGTTGACATGTGCACTGAGTCGAGAAGGTCCACGTGGCTACTCCTCAGTTGCTCGCTGATTGGCGAGGCAGTGCACACGTGTATATTTATACACGTGTGTATATGTAGCCATCAGACTGATTTTCTTGCCCCTGCACTGAAATATTTTATATATACACTGACTGCCTTGTGGTATTTACAGTGGTTCACTGTGAATATCACAGGCTGTCTAAACACACATTGATGGATTAATAAACCAGGTCATGAAAAATGATGAGAAACACACCAGAAAACTGATGCAAATAAAAATTTTAAAAATAAAAATTTTATCTGCTAGAATTTCAAAATATTATGTCTATTCTAGATACTGTGTGTGTGTTTCTATATGTGACAGGTGTGGATGACTGGATTGACAGAAAGCTGTGAAGACAGAAGATAGAAGACAGAAGGCAGAAAACAAAAACAGTGTGTAAACTGAGTGTATGAGTGAAACTGTATGTGTGTATATATATATATATAATTGTATGACTGAGTGACAGTGTTATAGTGAGGAGCAGTGTATGAATGAATAATGAGAGAATTGTACTGGTATTTGTAGTAAACAATTTTGTCTGAAAAAAATATTATTTTACTGTTGTCAAACAAACTTGTCTATTTTATTCAGTTTATTTACAAGTACAAATATCTGTGAAGTGTTTAAATAGTGGAGTTATAAAAAATTGTACTGTTTGAAATATAATACTCAATTTAAATAAAATACTGTATGAATATATGAATGTCTGTACAGTCGTATTCTTTTTGAATATAAATATTATATTCCTATCTATGATGTGTATATGAAATAGTACATTAACAAACACATTTATAATAAAATATATTTGGTTGTTATCATCAAACAAAAACCATATAATTGTGTATACAACTACGTTGTATACAACAATTACTAGGGTTAGAGGAAGGTTGTGGCGGCTAGAAAAACGAAAAGGAACCATTCTCTAACTCCTTTCAGTCCTCCTATAACCCTAATCCCGAAATGGGCTATGTCCTAGCTGCTAATCACCCTATTAAGCCCGATTTGGCTGTTTTTCAATCTTCAAATCTTATTTCAGTCATATCTCCCAAACAATAAGTCCGTTTGATTAATGTGACCACTCTACGGAAAGATAAACCATCATCCAAATCTAATGGAAGTGGTTTTATGTCAAAACTCCTTACCAATCAAAAGTTATAGGCGAAACAAGATTCGCCAGGGGTAAAACGGATATTCAAAATTTGATAAAAATCGTGAATGTGGGAAATGACACTAATAATCACTTCCCAAAGTTACACGACCATACGACTTCGTATGTAGATGAAATAAATATTCTACGAACCTCCGATACGTATAATGCGGGTCGTTACACTTTTCATGGAAATTAATTTTTTTTAATGATTTATTTTGATAATAAATGACTTAAAATTTATTCAAAATGAAGTTTGAACGTGTATATTTATATTAATTATTAAAGAGCTTGAAATGACATAGTAGTTTGAAAATTCAATTTTAAACTTTAAATGAATGTACAGAATTCATTATAAGTCAAAATTTGATGAAACAAGAAACGTTAGAATCTATATAACTATATTTTTCTAACGAATATAAGAAATTGAGATTTCACTTTATAGTTTGTAAATTATGTCCAAATTAAAATTTCAAATAGTTGATATGGAATTTATATATATATATATATCCCTTAAAAAATAGCCATTTTGCAACTCTGTTTTTGATGAAATTAATTTTGTTGGATCTGGAATATTAAATTACTGCTAGATTCTAAATTTCGTAATTTTTGGAGCTAGTATGTGGCCTTGCACAATAAATTGTGAATCAATCAGTCATTTCAGTCCAAAACAGAGCTTTTTGAGCAAATGGACTCGGAATTTGATGAAATTAGTTCCATTAGGACCGTATCATCAAAACATAACAGTGTGTCAATTTTTGTCGCAAACGCAGTTCATGTGTGCTCGAGGCATTGATAACTGTCATTTGGAGACAACGCTAACTAAAGAAACAACAAAAAAATAATAAACCCCACTATATAAGATCATTTCCCTCTCCCATAACCCTAATTCTTCCTCCTCTTTGTAAATTTGCAGCCATCCTCTCTTCTTCTAAAAGTATTTTTGTAAAAAGGACCCCGTACTTAAAATAATTTACAGCTTCCAATCCTTTGACATTTAGCTAAAACACAATATATGAATGTTGTAGCATATGATGATCTCTACGTACCACAAAAATTTCATAACCTATTGTTGCACGGATTCGCCGGATTTTAAGTTCAAAGGCCGAAAACGAATTCTAGTTTTGGAGGAATTGTGACCAAACGAAGAAGAATTAGATGATGGCACCAAAGGGAAAGTTGTAAAGGGGAGAGTGCTTGACAAGTTTGCTTGAGAGTGTTTTGTCTGAAAGTGGCTGTGGTTGCCGGAAATAGGGCACGAACGTCACTGACGAACTTGGGGTAGCTGCAAATGGACTTCGCCATTTTCCGGCCACCAGAGGCGATGGCAGGCGATGAGGCTCGAAGGTGATCGGTAGAGCGGAGGGAGACACAACCAACGGCCGTAGTGCACGACCGCCACGTGTCAAGGTGGTGGAGAAATCGAGGCCGAACGGTTTTTGGTTCTTGGGCAAAATTGGTGGCGACGGCGGCACTAACGTGGCGGCGGCAAAGGGTGGAGTGGCGGCAGGCAACGGCGGTTCAGTTAGTGGGGTACAACGACAGTGATGATGGTCGTAGGTGGCAGTGTAGGTGATGGAGGGTGGCCAGCAACGTTGAACGAGATTTAGAGGGTAATTAGGGTTTTAATTAATTAATTAATTAATTCATGTAATTAAAGTTCGTGTGTTAATAACTTTCACGTACGAACTCAGAATCACACGAAACTGGATCCGTTGCGATCGTGGAGTCGAGAGCTTCACAACAAGACTAGTTTGGTTAGATTTCGAGCAAGTTGAATTTTTAGCTAAATTAAACATCTGTTTAATTTAGTTTAAAATAAATCATCAATTAAAGACTGACGGAGTCGAAATCAAAGTGAGAACTCTCTCACTCAAATTATTTGTACAATTATTTATTTTTATAACTGAATATATATGGATTGCCTGTGATTGAAATATTTGGCTGGTGATTGACATATTTTTACAGTTTTAATGTTATCCTTATTAAACTGTGATTATAAGTGTAGATAATTTTACATGGTTCATGATGTAAACCCCACATGGGTGTTGAGACGATAATTTTACACATCGTCCAAGTATACAAATAATAATATTTGTTTGATGGTTGAAAACTCCACACGGGTCTGGGGACGATAATTAACTAACATCTCCCTTAGATTTAATTGTACGTCAACCAATTGATTGACAGACTGTCATAAGCGTTATTTAATTATTTAATGCTCATATAATTGTAAATTGCACTCTGGATGTGAATTGAATGTTTAATAGTTGTTATTTTTGAATACATGCGATGTATGTAATCCATATAAATAAAATTATATGGTAATTGATTGAGTCTGATTCCAATTCAGAAATAACGAATATTTTAAAATAATATTCAGTGAAGAATGAAAATATGATTTTGATGTCCGATTTTGGATGGACACGAAAATATTGATATATGAAGTCGAGTTAAGTAGACAAATGCCATTTTAACTCAAATGGATTTTTATATCGATTTTATTCATTTTTATAATGAATATCGAAAGGTTTGTTTTCAAAATCTGATATTTTGAAAATATTATCACTTTAATATTATAATGATATAGAATATTCAGTTTTTGATTATAAATTAAAAGGGAAGTTGGAATCGTTTTTAAAATGGATTTATAAACGTTTTTATAAAAGTACGTTTTAAATAGAAATCGACGAAATATATTATATATATTATAATGGTTTGAATTGAACATTTCGCGCAGCGACCGTTCGCGAATTTCGACCGTTGACTTTGAATTGACATAATGGGAGATCCGACCGTCGGATTTTCCTAAAACCGGAACCGTTGGGTTCGTATCAGAAAGAGCTTTCAAATGAATATATGAGAATTACAATCAAACGGTTGGATTCTGAGATATGTTTAATTTAAATTTGAATAAAAACAGCATCAGTGTAGCTAAATGAACTGAAACATCATTTAACAGGAAGGGCCTATTTTTAAATTATTAAAAATACGGAAAAATATGTTAAATCATAATTAATTATTTGGAAAGATTTTGGGTGGAATATTCCATAATTGAAAAGATAAAAGACATTTTTATCTGAATGAACTAGCTGCTAACTAGTGTAATAATCCAGTATTTAAAAAAAAATGGATTTGTGAACGGTTTTATCATAACCAGAAGTTTCAAACGTATAAATTGGAATGGATTTGAATGGGAATTATCTTCAGATACTTCAATTTTGGATTCCGAGATTATACAGATATTGTTGTGAGAATTTGAAAGATATTGATATCGTTATTCCAAAATGATATCTGGTAGTTTCAGAATTCCGAGGCGGATATTGTCGACCTGATTTCCAATTAATATCTTGTGCTTGATATTGAATTGGATCTTGGGGTTCAATGTGGATGGTATCTTAATTGATATTGTTCTTGAGCCCACTTGTGAAAGTAATAAATCCTTTAATTAAGATTTAAGAAAGTTTTCCAGTTTATTTAATTAAATTGGAATTGAATGGATTTCGATTAATAAAAATCGAAGTGGGGTTTTGTGAAGGAAGGCATTTACTATTTATGGAATTTAAAAGGCATGGCAGTTATTCCACTTATAGTATTGACCAGATACGGAAATTTATGTTAATTATAAATTGTTCAGATTTCCATGAAGATTCCATAGTTAATGGAAGATGAATTTGGGTTTATTGTGAACATGTTTAAAAACCTTTACGCCTAAAAAAAATCGTGGTTGGGCCACGCAAATCAACAAAACAGTGTGGCATACTCGATAGTTGCATGAGAAAGAGAAAACAAAACTTAAGACATTGATGGTTTTGTTTACAAGTAGCGAAAAAGGAAGATCATTTTCCACAGCAAATTCCATACACCTGTAATTCACCGTAGAGTAAGAATAGTTTGGGGATTGGCCCTCCCGCTACATGACATTTGTTCTTTAACCTAAGTAATGGAAAGATTAATTTCCAAAGGTTTAATAATCATTAAGTAATGATTTTTGGAATTAAAATTAAGTTAGAATTTTAATGAATCTTTAATTAGATTAAAATAAGAACGGGATAATTAAATTTATCAAATTCGAGAATTGTTCGGGATGGAGTACCTCCAGTTTTGCTCCACGCGGTAGTTGAATCTTTAATTAGATTTGAACGTTAAGTGGTAATTAAATTTACCGATAACACAGTGGGTGTTAGTTATGGAGTGCTACCACTTTTACTCCATGGGATGAATAGGTTGGGATTAGGGTAATAAAATAAATGGTTACTTCGGTAAGGCTCGATAATCCCAACTAGTTAATAAACCTTAATTGGGTTTAAGTTGTGAAAAGATAAAATAAAATCTTTTGAAAATGATATCCAAAGGAAGATTAAAGAATAAGTTTAAAAGAATTTATCCTTGATAAAATTAATGGGAACCATTCCCCAAAGATGTGAATATTTAAATAAAAGAATATTCTAGATTGGAATGATTTGTGTGCTATCTTTGTGTATTTATCACATAATTATAAAGATACGTTAGTTATTCGGAAAGACTGGGTTTAACCCATTGTAAATAACTGTTACGTCGATTAAAAGTCGACGATGAAGATGGTGGTTGAAGACCGTAGATCTTTTCATCGAATGGATGATTACTGATGTCTTGATTGAGCTGTACACCCAAGACAAGGTAATAAGTGGTGATCATCCGGACGTACTTGGAGATCGATCGGATATGCGGGGACCTCTCTCCTGTATTGAACACATAGGACGAGGAATAAAGTGCCTTCGGTTTCGTTCAGACCCAGAATGAACTTATAAATAGAGTGTGTGTCTGACATTGGATTTTATTCGATGTTGATTGATTTCTATTAAATATATATCTATTTGGTGGCATATAATTTATTCTCTTGCTTAACACCCTTCTCTGAGACGTACGAGCTTAGAGGTTATATATTGGTGGAAATCAATGGTATAGTATGGATTGACAATGTGGCATGCTGAGATGCAATGATCAAGGCTTTTGTTGAAAAGCAGGGTCTTGTGGATGATGATCAAAGCATGACTTTAATTAGCATAGCTTTGTGTATAGCATTAATTCGCGAGCCTCACACCCCGGTATGAGTCAAAAGAGATAAGGGAAGCAGAGAGTGCATATGTTTCTTTCTAGCTATAGTAGTTCCATGGTATGGAGCCCAGGTATTTTTACTTATGTGGATGATGGATAGCGAGGCGCCTCGAATATGTTTGGTCGACAGTGGCCATTTTTAGAGGTCTGATAGGACCAAGGAATGTATTGTTCAGGAATAACCAATCCACAAATGTTAGGTGTGGACTGGCCCTGCAGGATCCAAGGGTTGCCCATAGGTGTGATCCTGGGTCATCTTGCTAGAGGTGATCTGAATCGGTAAGGAGACCATCCCTTGCTTTGACTCATGACGGAAATCCAATTTCCAATACGACATTGTTCGGTTGTAGTTGTAAACTTATATGGCGACATAGTAGGATGGGTTACTATGCCATCTATGATTGATACATTTATATTTGAAGTTGTTTTCGACACTATGCACTTATAGTAATATAAAAATGATTTGTTTTTAAAGCGTATCAAGCATGTTTGGTTATTATAAGGTAAAACTCTATCCTTTGGTTTGTGTTGCATTGGGTGATGGGACCTGAGTCTTATAATAGTTTCATTTTTCAAAAAGCATTACGTTGTTTCATTTTAAAATGAGATTCATGTGGAGTAAATCCATTCCATGTTATACGGCATGGTCCCATGATTTCCCAACTTTTAAAGTAAAGATTCAATAATTGTTTTTAATTCTCACACCAGTTCCATGACTGACTCGGAGTTTATTGTTTCTACCTAAACTCTGGGTGCCTATATTTTTCACACGGGCAGCTAGTAGTTTTGGTTTTGCAGATTTCTATTTAATAGGATCCAGATTTACAGCTAGAGCTATATTCGGAAAGCTTTGTATCTATGTATTTCTTTCAGTTGTGGTAGTTGATATATTTCCGCTACGCATTGTATTTATATATTTTTATTTCCGCTACTATGTATTTATTCTCTGATATTGTAATTCTGCTATAAATTATTTATTCGCACTTGATATTCTTGTACTCTGATGTAATATTATTGTAATAGCAATGAAAAGTTTTGTTGTTCTCACTACAACAAAATGACCCTATTACAACGGTGGAACACCGTTGTAATATACATTTTACAACGGTGGGCAAACCGTCGTGTATTAAGAAGTTGTAATAGACTAAAATCTTTTACAACGTTTTTGCACCGTTGCAAAACTGTTGTAATATGTATATTTTACAACTTTTATCCACCATTGTAATAAACCTTATTGCAACTGTTATTCACTATTGTTGTTGTAATTTTTACAACTGTTTACAACCGTTGTGATATATTTTATTGCAACTTTTATTTTACAGTTGTAATATATACACAAATTATATGCATAAGAATATATATATTTTTTATATATGCAACAATAAATAGATAAATAACATAAGAAATAGATGTAAGTTTAAACGCATCAAAATTCATTCATTGATAAAAATCACAACTTTATATTCAAAATACAAATTAGAAATCATATACCATATACAAATGTATTAATTTACAACTATCCTCCTCATTTGCCTTCGAAAGCCTTTAACCAATTACAAAGCTCATTTGCCTATGGAATCTACAAAGCTCATTTTCCTCTGAAATGTAATTGGCTTCCACCTAATGCTATCCTCATATCTTCTATTCACACCAGGAATTGCCTCTAAAATCTACAAAGCTCATTTGCCTCTGAAACCTACAAAACTGAATTATACATACAAATAAATATCTTGTTATTTTTATTCAACAAAAATCAAAGCAAAAAAAAAGGGAACACTCTAGAAGATTGAATCTTCACTTTTCCATTCATTGTTTTTTTGGGCCCCTAGACACGGATTAATTATAAACATAAAAAGAAAAGTAAAATGAGAACAGAAATGCAAACCTTTGATGTTTTGCTTTAAGGATTTCACTTGAGCTACTGCTAGAGGTCGGGATTCTATTATGTAAACATGCATCACATGCCAATATATATTAAAAAATGAAAACAGACTACACTTGAATGCATTGGAAGTACCCAAAAAATAAAAGAAGTATCAAAGACATCAAGGAAGCCAAATGCTTTGGAAGTGGAAGCCAAAAAAATTACTGTGTCACAAAAATTTACCTGCTAAGCAGCATGAAGAGAGAAATTCAGCTACCAAAAGGGAAGCAGCAGCAGAGTAAGACACCATAGGAATGAGTTAATACATGGTGCAATTGAAAAGGGGATCAAGACATCCTTCACTGCAATAATATCAATGACATGAATTACTTTTTTGGTTGTAATAAAATATTGTTCTAGAACTTAGTTGAAGGCTAACTGATTAAATTTTTAGATATGGTTTTACCTTGAGAAAGAACGCATACATGTTTTCCACCAAGAAATGTTAAGTACGGTTCACTATGTGAATCAATTAATTAAATTTGTTCTCATTTTGTAGCAGCGAACAGGTTGCTAAAGCTGTTAGATATAGTTGATACAGGAGTAGATGGAGCAGCAAGCTAAAGGGTACTGTAACGACCCGGATTTTCAGCCGTTGAATTCTGAATATTTAAATTGGTTTAAATATTTTTATTTGAATTATATATATGAATTTATTTATAAAATGAAGTTTGAACGTTAATTTATTTATATTCTAAAATGAGCTCGAAAACGCGCGGCAGTTTGTAATATGGAGTTTTGAACTTCAACTGAGAATACAGGATCCGATATAAGTCGAATTTCTGTGAAACGAGAAACATTGGAATCGTATTGATTATAATTTTCATATGAAAGAGAAAAATACAGATTTCGTGTTATAATTTGTTAATTATGGCCAAATCAAATTTTGAAATAATCGTTGTGGAAATCGTTATTAAAATATACGCGTTAAAATAGCCGTTTTGCAAACGGACTCAGATTTCGACGAAATCAGTTTCATTGGGACTGTAGCGTTAAATTATTGTACGGTGTTGAATGGCGTGGAAAGCCGATGTTGTATGTGACCACGGTAGCCGTAAACGTCCGTTCATTTTCTATAACGCGTTATTAATTTAATAAAGGGTTATTTGGGTATAACTTGAACAGACGATCGAATTAAGCCACAAAACCAATTCCGTTGAGTTCGTATCGTCGATTATAGTCAGGATAGGTATATAGTTTGTTATTTTTGGAGACCGTGTAATTTGGTGTCCAAAATGGTATTGCGGTGCGCGTAAAAATAGCCTACCGGGGAAACAGTCTCAGAATGCGACGAAACTGGTGCCGTTGGGTTCGTATCGAAGAATTATTGTAAGATTTTAAAGTTTCAAGTTGATTTGATTTATCTGCTGATCGTGAAAAATTTAAACGCGTGTTTATTTCTGGTTTTATAAAGGAATTTTTTTCAAATGATGTCGGAATTCAATGAAACTTGTCCCATTGGGTCCAGAATACTTTTTTATACCAAGATTAGCCTTTTTATCAGTAAACAGAATTCGATTGTGGTTAGTTTTACTTGATACTTCACCGTGAAGTTTCGTTATAATAAACTCTACTCTTCCTGTACATTCAGCGTGACCATCAAGGTTTGCTAACCCGTGCGCTCCAAGTAATCGAACTCCGTGAGTACCAAGTAAATGGAAAACCGTGATTGCCAAGTTATTATCTTATATAAATCACGCATTAGAATTTTCCCCAAATCGAATAAGAATCCCTACATCCCAATTCTGGTTCTCTCTTCTGTTCCTTCAGCAAATAAAACCTAGTTCGATTCCTTCATAAATCAAATCCAAGAATCAAAACTAAGCCTCCTGAAACATACGGCTTGGATCCTCTCAAACAATATCCACTCTGACCTTATCCTCCGATCATGGGTTCGACGAGAAGTCTGAAAGGAAAGTACTCGGCTTGGCAAGCTTCGTCAGTAACTGGAGGCGTGTGGTTTCCGGTGTTCACTCAGGCGGAGGCGTCGGAACTTTGACATGGTGGTGATGGTTCTTGTAGATCTGAGAACGGTGGTGGCCTTGATAGAATCAACGGTCGATGGTGGGGTTTTACATTGATTAAAAAGCACGGATTCGCTACTGTTCTTTTTCTTTTGCGTGTGATAGCTGGACGGAAGGATGGTTCGATGCGAACTAAAGGAGACAAGCAGGTCTTTTTAAGGTTGGTAAGAGTGGGGTTGGTTTGTGATGAAAGCGAATAGGATAGTGGAGATGAATGGAAGACAGTATGGCCAAGAATGACATTCACGAAAATGGAAGATTATGGTGGTTTTCTTTATTTATTTTTATGGTTTAAAGAGGAGTTCGTACTTTGTTCTGATAGGGGAGATGCATTTTTATACATTATATAATCATTGGTTTAAGCAGGAATTGGGTTCATATTCATTGAACTGGAGATGTGATGAACGAGTTTTAGAGGAGTAGTTTGGTAATTATTTCAGTTTTGGATTTTATGAGATGCTGAAGGGGAATTTGATTGGTGCTGGAGAGTAGATTTACTGAAAGGATTACCAAGGGATGAAGGTGTTTAGTAGTGGGAATTAGTTTGAACAAATTTTGGTTAAGAGCAAGTTGACTTAACTGGATTCAAAGTCAAGTGAGGGTGTTGAAACTATAATAAGTCGAATCTGTTCGTTAGCTCGTCTTAATAGGTACAATCCTTGAAGGATGTTCGTATATCATAGGAGCAAAGGAAGCTATCAAGAGAGGTAACATATTAGATACAACAACAAAGTTGATACATCTTATATGGATGAGACAAGACAATGAGGAAGGAAAGCGGGTTCCAAGAAGAAGTACACGCATTGATTTGCGGTAATAGTGTTTTTAACGAGATTTACCATAATTAACTTACAATTAAGGTTAACAAACCCAATAGGGTTATTTAATTATAAATAAATTTATTTATAACAGTTTAAATTGATAAAAGCGTGTAACGTGTACAAATATCTCATTAGTAAACAGAATTGGATGAAAAAAATATCATTGGGTTCATAATCGCGAAGCTTACGGGTACGAACTGGAATGGGATGATTCGGATGCAATTGGAATATTATATGATTTCAAACGTTCGCTTGGAATCATAAGAATCCACCGGAAATCAACAACTGCAAAACTCTGTGAGTAAACTCACTAACTCTGATTCATTTATATTTTTATATAAACGAGTTTTAAATTTATTTTAATACTGTGTGATGATTGTTTGGATGAATGGTTGATAAAAATTGGTTGAAATGGCTGATATAGTTATAGCATTGACCGATTATTAGATCTGTTTATTTTATATTGATGTGAAATAATATGATTGATGCTGATTAACATCTGTGGATGCAGGGAAACAGGTTGGAGGGATCCAACTGGATTCCTCAACATTTATATTACTGTTTTATATTATGTGATGTGTTATAAAACCCATGATTGGATATGTTGTGTGTGATTTACCCTGGCCCTAGAAACTTGGTATTTTAGATACCGTAAAATATTTTGAAAGTGGAAAAGGAAATTGGAAATTAAAAATAGAATTTATTTCCAAAATAGAAATAAAATTCGAATAAATTTAAAATGGAAACTTGTTTTAAATGAATAAAACAAGAAGTGATTATAACGGCGTTTATAAATCTAGTAAATTATTTATCTTGGGACAAATTGAAATATAAATTCAAGTTTGAATCTATATAGAAAGTGGAAATGAGTTTTGAAACTGATATTTGTAAACTGCTTAACACTTAGCGATTATAACTGAAACTCTAAAACGAGATTATAAAGGGGTATAATAAAAACAATTTTGTAAATGATTCTATCATTAGAAGTTAATAAAGGGAAATTAGATTTTTAAATATTATTCAAAGGAAGTCAAATAATTGATTATATAAAAGAAGTGATTTTCACGACTAAAGTGAACGATGGATTAAAGTCGATATTTTGAAAATGGAGGTTTAAATGAGAAAGGGAAATGGATAATCGTTTTAAAATAAAACGATGAGTTTATTCCAACATTTGGAATATAAAATAAATTGTAATAACGTTTTGGTAAACCAAAATGGTTATAAAGGAATTGGGCAAGGATGTGAAAAGAATGAATTCAAAAAGTGAATTTAGAATTTGAATCTAAACAGCAATTATAACATTGCTATTATAATAAAAGTGTTATGAATCTAAACAGCGATTTTAACGCTGTTGTTGGAATAAATGTTTTGTAAGTTCTGAACAGCGATTTTTTTTAATGCTGCCGTTATAATGCAATCTTAACGTTATTGATATAGTAAATGTTCTATAATTCTAGACAGCGATTGTAACGCTGTTCTTAAAAGTAATGTTTTATAAATCAAATATTTGGAAACAACGATTATAATGCTACCGTTATAATCAATATTTTTCGGTAAAGGAAGTGTGTTCTTAGATCGAATCCGAGAGTCGCATAAGCGATGTTTTGTTTGAAGTTGTAAGCTTTGACTGTTTCAAAGGTTAGAATTGTTGTTCAGTTAAGGTCTGAGAGGTAATTTTACCCCAACGTGATTGACTTCAGTTTTAACTAAGGAATGGTTAAGGTTCGATAGTAAAGATTAGATAAGTGAATTTAAGAGATAAATGAATGATGATTGATCGATATTATTTCCATATGGAAATAATATCGTTATTTGCACACATATTTTTCTTTGATAGTTAAATCACCGACTATCGAAGTTTTTGAACATTTTTCCGTCGTCAAATACGGAGAGACTGGGATCAGATTCAGTATCTGAAAACCACTCTGTATGGGCGTTAGCGTTGCGATCGAATATGATGAAGGAAATTGAAGACGGATTTATTCAAGGGCTATCCTGTTTATAGAATAGTGCCTTCGGTTTGTCCAGTCCCAGGACAACGTGAATGGACAAATGTCTGACAGAGTATATCTAATGGATCGCGTAAGTTGATCTCTTCAAACGTACTTACGTTTGGTGGCGGAGGAATTCGTTTCTCTTAGCTTTATACCCGTGGTATTTTTGGGGAAATCAATTTGTGATTTGGCGGGTAAGACAATGTGGCATTCAAAGTGAATGGTAGCCAGATGTTCTGGAAGATAATTCAGACCTCAAGCCTCACAACCGGGAATTGACAAAAATCGGGAAGGCAACATGGCTATGTGGGTCGCTCCCATTAGGATGTATAATTACCTATCTAGAGAAATTCCATTTTTTCTTTAATCTATAGATGTTGTCCCTTTCGGGAAACGGTTGCTGATCCCAACCGTTGGTGATATACATTCGATACACTCAAGCGAAATGAGTGGTCAGTCATGTGTGGGCCGGGTTGCAAGATGTTCTTGTTGAACCCAGTGTATTCGTCTCTAGTGATACACTATCGGTAGGTGGTCCCATACCTTGTCATGTTGGAAATCCAATCTCCAATAAGCGCCCTGCGGTTTTTGATTTTATATTATATATGAAGCGTGAGATGCAAGCGTTCCGCTAGATTCTATTTATTTGATGTAAACATTATTATAATATCACTGGATTTGATATCAAAAATATTTTGGTTATCGTAAGGTAAAAACCGTCTGTGTTTATGTGTGGATCGGTCTTACGATTGTCATTTCTTTCGAAAGGATTTTGGAAGTTAAACAAATGGTTGGAGTTTACTCACACCAGTCCCATGACTGACCCAGAGTTTATTTTGTTTGTTTTCCTTAAACTCTTGGGTGCCCAAATTTGTACGGGCAGTCGAGTAGTCGGGATTTTACAGATTCATTTGGAGGAGCTCGAAGCAGGAGGCTTCACCAGTTAGCTATAGACTATCATATTTTCCGCTGTGTACTATGTTGTATCTAGAAACAGGAGTTTATAACTGTTCCAGAAATACTCGATGTGCTCTGATGATGGTATGTATATAAAGTTACTGATTTATATTTCAAAGTTTATGTTATCTAATATATTTTATTCGTTCCGCTGTGAGTTCGTGATCTTCGTTTTCTTCTATTTTGATATTTCTTTCTTTCTAATTCTCATCCTCTAACTTATTTCTAATAATGATTCGTGTTTCTGTGCAATTTGGGTTGGACGTGTGGTGTTATTAGTCGACTCAAAGGGTACGGAAATTCGGGTCGTTACGGTTGGTATCAGAGCTGAAGGTTGAGTGATAACCTTGGCTCTGTGGCGTGATTCAATAGAGAAAGGGTTAGGAGTACCCTAGATTGAATTTGAATGTATATATTTGAGTGTGTATTTGTAAATTTGATATAAAATTTGTTTTATATTGTGTTGGCTGGTTTGTTGACTGGTTTATGAATTCTGGTCGATACAGGATGTACAACTGTATCGATAGGTGTTTCTAAACTCTTAAACAAAGCAATTCGATACAGTATTGTTTTAAAATGGGTAAATGATATAATTTTGCCCAAAAATTATTTTGATATAAAAGGAATAATTTCTGAATTATAGTATATAAATGTGTTGATTGTTATTACAATCAAATGGAATTATAAAATATTGGAGTGGTTGTATATATAACCAAATTGAATTTGCATATAAATGAGATATACAAATAAGCTATACTGGAATTGGATTCAAACCAAAATTTGTGGATTTAAATCCCGGGTGTTTAGAAAATATTTTCTGAAGTATTTCAAAGGTAATATAGCATAGTTTTGAAGGGATTTTGGATAATAATGATTTTAAATGGGTTTTGAAAGTGATTAAGCATGGAAATCACTTCAAGGGGCGAGAAAATGGTACTTATAATGGGTCGCGACATTATCGGTATTCATTTTCAAGTTTCTGAGTGACGGATTACTACCATAGTAATTTGGGAATGAATAATTTTTTTTGTTTGAAAAGGACAAGTTGCTTTAGAAATTCAAATGTTTTGAATTGAGTTGATTATAATATATTGATTTCAAACTAAATTGAAATAAAACCCGGAAATTTGAATTCTGAAATTAAAATTTAATTTTCATAAGTTAAATAGATTAAAATAGTAAAAGTGAATTAAATGAATAAAAATTGAAGTTAAGTTAAATGAAATTAGACTGGATTAGAGATAATGCAGAATGAATTCAAACAAGGAGAAATGTTTGAAATTGGAATTAATAAAGTAAATTCGACTTATATATGAACAAAGTTGAATATATGTTGGATATTGTTATTTATTGGAATTAGGACTTAAGCAGAATAAGTGAAATGATTTTGTAGTGGAAATCAAGTTTGAATTACCGAATGGAGGTGAACCAATCAAGAATTGATGAGTGGAATGGAAAATAAAGAGTTGGATTAATTTGGAAATCTATTGGAATGGATGGATATATGTTGAGCCTGTTTTGAATGGAAGCAAATGCAAGAGATAGAATTGTGCCCGACAAAAAGGTACATGTTTACAATATTACTTGGGTTTGATGATTTTATGAGCCTATGAGGCAAGCCGCTTTGCCTTTTGATTTTCTTTTGGATTGGAGAAGGCCTAGAAAGGCGAGTTATGGTTGTACCGATTGAGCCGTGCAGAGGAGATGCTGCCGAAATTTTTCAGAATTTAAAATGTTAGAAAATTTTCAGAATTTTTGAAATTTTTTGTTAGTAAGAATGAATTAATATTCTAATTGAAATAAATTGGTCCAGTTAAACTGAAGTTAAGAAGTGAACGAAATTATTTTAAGGGGGAAGGAATGTAACGACCCGGATTTTCAACCGTTGAATTCTGAATATTTAAATTGGTTTAAATATTTTTATTTGAATTATATATACAAATTTATTTATAAAACGAAGTTTGAACGTTAATTTATTTATATTATAAAACGAGCTCGAAAACGCGCGGCAGTTCGTAATATGGAGTTTTGAACTTCAACTGAGAATACAGGATCCGATATAAGTCGGATTTCTGTGAAACGAGAAACATTGGAATCGTATTGATTATAATTTTCATATGAAAGAAAAAATCCAGATTTCGTGTTATAATTTGTTAATTATGGCCAAATCAAATTTTGAAATAATCGCTGGTGGAATCGTTATTAAAATATACGCGTTAAAATAGCCGTTTTGCAAACGGACTCAGATTTCGACGAAATCAGTTTCATTGGGACCGTAGCGTTAAATTATTGTACGGTGTTGAATGGCGTGGAAAGTCGATGTCGTATGTGACCACGGTAGCCGTAAACGTCCGTTCATTTTCTATAATGCGTTATTAATTTAATAAAGGGTTATTTGGGTATAACTTGAACAGACGATCGAATTAAGCCACGAAACCAATTCCGTTGAGTTTGTATCGTCGATTATAGTCAGGATAGGTATATAGTTTGTTATTTTTGGAGACCGTGTAATTTGGTGTCCAAAATGGTATTGCGGTGCACGTAAAAATAGCCTACCGGGGAAACAGTCTCAGAATGCGACGAAACTGGTGCCGTTGGGTTCGTATCGAAGAATTATTGTAAGATTTCAAAGTTTCAAGTTGATTTATCTGCTGATCGTGAAAAGTTTAAACGCGTGTTTATTTCTGGTTTTATACAGGAAATTTTTTCAAATGATGTCGGAATTCAACGAAACTTGTCCCATTGGGTCCAGAATACTTTTTTATACCAAGATTAGCCTTTTTATCAGTAAATAGAATTCGACTGTGGTTAGTTTTACTTGATACTTCACCGCGAAGTTTCGTTATAATAAACTCTACTCTTCTTGTACATTCAGCGTGACCATCAAGGTTTGCTAACCAGTGCGCTCCAAGTGAGAACATCAGTGCAAATCTCAGGAGAAGGTGAGACTGAGAGAGGCAAGAGGAACTCGGAAAATGGAAGATGATTGATTTATGTAGAGAAGAGGATAAGAGGAAACTCGGAAAGTGGATCTGAGAGCAGACGAGGGTTGCGGTGGAGTCCTAGCGCCATTAAAATCTAATTTGTCGAATGAATTGGGAACGATTTTGACTAGTGGAGGAGAACACGTGGGGTCGGCCCACAAAGGCACCAGAAATACAAACCACGCGTATTAGTTTGGAGCCAAAATTTCGGGTTTACCGCCTTGCGTTTCATTGTT
Organism: Allium sativum; assembly: GCA_030737875.1. NCBI lineage: Eukaryota > Viridiplantae > Streptophyta > Magnoliopsida > Asparagales > Amaryllidaceae > Allium > Allium sativum. Next base: position 395,984,291 of record CM060922.1, read on the forward strand.
TGGATTAACATGGACCGCCACTTTTTCATCGTTTGGCATAAAATGCTTTCTTTTTCTAAAAATAAAATAAAAATATTGCTAACTAGTATAACTTTAGACTTTGGAGTAAACGATACATGTCCCTATTTTCTCTTTGGCTTCCACCTAAGACTTGTCCTAGGATGCGTTTTCAACTGTCCATGCAACCTTAGTTTTTTTCCATGCAAATTGAACCATCGGTACTAAAATGTAGAGAATTAAAAATTATAAGTTAGAATTAATATGTAAAATTTTATATAATCATAATATATAAATTTCATGGGAATTAAATTTTACTAAGATATTAAATATTACTTATTAATAATATTAATTATTACTTATTTCTTCTTAGTTATAATCAAATTTTAACTATTAAAAGTTAATTATTATGTACATGTTACTGATTATTTACTACTAAATATTTAACAGTAATTATTAAAAAATAACTACTATTTATTGATTATCTAATAGTAATTGATAATAATTAGTATTAATTTGTAAAATTAGTATTGAATATTAATTAATAAATATTATTAAATAATAATTAATAAATATTAATAATTACTACTTATTAAATATTAATTATTTAATAATAATTAATAAATATTATTGATTCCTAAGTTTATTATTAAATATTAAATATTAAATAGTAATATAATTAGTTTCTAAATATAGATATTATAAACATGAAGTTTGTAATAGGCAGCGTCTATTACAATTAACAAAATGAAGTTGTTAAAAATGCGTTTATTACAACTTTAGGGAAATGACAGTTGTAAAAAACATTTATTACAACGGTTCTTTTACCACCGTTGTAAAATTAAAGTTAATTATTATGTAAACGTTATTGATTATATACTATTAAATATATAAAAGTAATTTTTAAAAAGCAATTATTATTTATTAATCATCAATTAAGCGGTTTTTATCTAATCTAATAGTAATTAATAGTAATTGGTATTAATTTGTAAATTTGTTATTGAATATGAATTATTCTTAAATGTTAATATTACTAATTATTAAATATAAGTTGTTATTAATATTTAATAGATCTCTAATACAAGAAATAGAAAAAGAGTTAATAAAAATAAGTTTAAACTTTCTAATTTAACTATTAATTATCAGAAATTAATTAATATATATTAGTTATTACAACAGACAAAATAGAAAAGTTGTGATACATATGTTTATTACAACAGTGATATTTTCACAGTTGTAAATTTTTTTTATTACAACAGTGCATTTTGCACAGTTGTAAAAAAGCATTTATTACAACTGTGTTTTTCGCACCGTTGTAAAATTAAAGTTGTAATATGGTGTTTTTGTTGTAATGTCTGTGTTATGATGCACCGTGTTCTCACGCAATCCACGTTCTTGTTCGGTCTAGTCCGGATGGGGATTTCGGGTCATGTCAACGATCCACCTTAAAAGCCGAATGTAGTAGGTTGGTAATCTGCTAATCTACTGGAATATTTGTAATTATTATTTATTATAATAATAGTTATTGCAGTCACTTTAAAAATTGGTTCGCTTTGCCAAAAATAAGAATTTGACTTATTTAACTACTTTTTTAATGTGATTTAAAAGTTAACTAATTTATTTAAAAATGAGTTTTGGACTTGAATAAATCATTTATTTAATTGTATTTAAGGTTATTAGTTTTGTTTGTAGTTAACTAATCTATTAACTAAGTACGGTTTAAGTTAATTATGTTAACTTCTAAATAAGCATTAAATTTAATATTTTGTTCTGAAAATGGATTTGTAGCTAACGAGTCGACGGTGATAAAAGTTTTTTCTTAGTGAAATAAATTAATTAAAATGTACTATAAACTGGAATGTGAATTTGAAAGCAAGATGAGTTTCTAGAACTTGTTGAGAATGAATGTCAAATGGAATTTGGTCAACTTAATTTAAAATTTTAGTACATTTAACAATAAACTTCTATTATTTCAAAGATAAGGGTGATGTCGAGTCAAGGTTTGAAAGGTAATAAATACCCCAACTTAAACAACTTCATTTTTATTCGAGGGATGGTATTAGTTTGAGATCGAGAGTGAGATTTGCAGATTTAAATCTTTATTCATTGAAATAATTTGTTAATTAAAGTTGAAAAGATTTTGATGTAAAATGAAATGATTTGGGTTTTAATAAAGCACAAAAAGTAAATTAGAGAGGAGAAACCTTATAAAAGTTATTGAAATGCATACTTGTATTAGAGGGTTAAACATGTGTATATTTTGAGAATAAGAGAATATAAGTTTAATTAATAATAAATTAATTAATTGAGGCTTAGTGATTGCTATGAGAAATTTAGTTTATATGATTATGCGTGTTACTAGATAATTAAATAACCAACTATCAAATCTAGATCAAAAATCTTACTTTCGAAATATCTTGGGGAAACGTTTGTGTTATATGACATAATTATCCTCGTTGATGATTCACTGTCCGTATAAACCTTGTTTAGCTCTCGAAAGACAAGGGATAATGAAATACGTCCACAAACGGTTAGGAGGCGAACTCCGTAGTTATGTTTGCTTGTTTATTTTCTAAAGAACAAAGATTGATTTTACTAGGGACTATCAAGTGTCATTTCGAAGGGATCAGGATCAGATTGAGTATCTGAAAAGCACTTCGATCTGGTTAAGCGGCGAATGTGGAAAACATTGAAATCAAGGACAACTTGTAGACCAGAATTGAAGGCGGAGACCTTCGAGGCAGATAGAACTACTTGTTGAGCGTCTCTGGCTAGCTAGTAGGATATACATGATAACAGTGGCCCCTACGTTCTGAAATTTTCGTACTGGAAAGACTACTTGTTATTAATAGTAAGAATGAATCCTGACAAAATCAAGTAAAAGGAGTGCTTTCGGTTCGTTAAAACTCAGAAAGACTTGTACGGATGAATGTTTGACATTGCATGTTTAATCCATGTACATTGATTTTTACAAGCGTACAACTATCGATAGTGCAGGTGGTAAACACTCTTATACCAAATATCTTTCCTTGAGGCATTCAAACTCAAGGGCTGTATTTTTATAGGAATCAATTAGTGTGTTGGAAATGGTGATGTGACATTCCATCTGTAACCAGTTAAAGGAAGGTAAAGGCGTGATCTTTAACCTCACCTACCAGGAAAGTGGCAGAACAGGGATATGCTCCAAAGCTATGTGACGGGTCACCATTAGGAGCATTCATCCCTATTATATGTGTATTCTTTAATTTTGGTTGCGAGCAGACATCATAGACAGTGTGACATGCTATAGTGTCACGGATGAAGTAATCTAGGCACTACAACAAATATGTCTATTTACAGCATTGAAAAAACACTGTTATAGCCTTTAACAGCGTTTTGATGAACGCTGCCTACCAACACGTTGTTATAGGTCCCTGGTATATCACAGCGTTTTCAAAAATGCTATAGAAAAGTGACATATTATAGCATTTCAAATGGTGTTGTCCTTATGTTTATACAGCGTTTTATATTGTTCCAGAAATGTTGTTATCTTTCCTTTTCTATAGCGTTTAGCCACATCACAGCATTTTCGAAGTTTACAAATTCTTTACTATCACAGCGTTTTGCCACATATCACAGCATTTCTGGAAGTTTACATGTTCTTTACTATCACAGCGTTTTGCCACATATCACAACGTTTTTTTGCATCTATCACAACATTTACATATTGTAGTATCAAAATATTCATGCACAAACATATCAACAACATGTAAATATATATCAACCAACTAATTATATAACACAATATTCATACGCAAAGACATCATCAATAAACAAACTTTACATAATTTCCATAAAAAAGTAACACCATAAACTAAATTTACACAATATCCGTCGAACAAAGTCATGATATCTATAAATAAAACAAAATTTCCATAAAACAAGTTTGTGTTGAATACCAACAAAATGAACATCTAAAAGTTACCGCTTTCACCGTAATCAGATACCACAAGCGGTCTTATTGTTGAGGAATATTCAGAAGCGCCTAACGATATTCTGATTATAGTCGAATGCATAATGATGCCCATCTCCAATACCTATACACATTTGTACATGTTAGCATTTGGTCATGCTTACACATTAATAAGAAAACAATGTTCGATAAGAAGAAAAAAGAATACAAGGAGAAAGTTGAAGATAAAAACATAGCATTCTTGGTAATATTTTATAATAGTTAAGTAATTTTTATAATGCTTAGCTAATTTTTAATTATTGCTATTATTATAGAATACTTAGTAATATTTTATATTTTTATATACTTAGTTAACTTTATAAACAATTTAAAACTATGCTTTTGGTCATCTACAAATAGTCTCATAATATGCACAAATCTGCAACTTACCCTTGTATATTTTCGTTGTTGCAGAGATCTATAAATAAATCGCACAAATCTGCAACTTACTCAAGATTGATGCTTCCATGGTCTCCGACAAAACAGTTTAGAAAATCCCTGGAAATAAACAATAATAATTATTATAAAGTGCGCATTTCAAGTAAGTTCTATCATGTAACAGCCTAAACTATCGATCGTGATCTCCATCGGTCGATAGAAGGAAAACTAGAAAAAATAGCAAATTTCAGACATCTGAACCTGGTTCAGACGTTTGAAAATAGGTTCCAGACGTCTGAAATGGATTCCGGCCAACACCCTGAGACCATTTCAGATGTTTGAAACAAATTTTAGACGTCTGAAAATGTTCTCAGGTGAATCCTAGGACTAGTTCAGATATCTGAAATATATTTCAGACGTCTGACCTGCTCTGATATAAAGGGTTTTCAATAATAGAATCTGAATATAAAAACAAACAACCAATGTTGCTCAGAAAAATCATTAAATCAAATGACTTTAATAATGCATCCACATCTAAACATAAATAAACTCTGACATGAGCCAACAGAAAGAGGAATACCTTCCTTTTCATGAGAAAACGTTAGAGGCTCTTTTTTTTAGCAAGAGCACTGCCCATTATTGTCAGCTTGAGAAGTGCAGAAGCAATGCCGGAGTCGATCATCTTTGATATATAGTTCCGAGTCTCTGTACGCCATTATCATTAGAATGTATGCAGCTTTCTCTTGAGAAATGATAGAATATTTGAAAATATTTGAACTCTGTACTCTGGTAATCTGCTAACCGCCCTTCTCCCTTAGGAAAAAGCTACAATATTTGAAACGATCACCAGTATATCTAAGTCCTATTCCAAGATGAACATGGCATTACATTTAATTATGTAGACAGACATCCTTATTCCAAGATGAACATGTTTATTCAATGCATCATCATATATGTGTTTTCACCTGTATAAATTACATACCATACCAATGCATACAAATGAATGGACTGGATTTAGCAAGTGCGACAGGGATGTACTAACGTCGAAGTATTGCATTGTAAACAAAAAATAACCTACTTGTGTTACATCAGATCCTTTCTCAGGTTCTTCTCCAAGTAACATGGCTTTCTCTTGCTTTCTTTCTACAAGAGCAGCTTGTTTCTCAACATAATCAGATAAGTTAAACAAACATAGAACCACTGTTTCAAATCTCGTTTATCTCCCCCGAGATCTCATTTACGAATCTGAGCAAGACAAGATTTCACAAAACGAGACATTAAACTTTGCTTATCTCTTGAATTTTAAAGAAGTAACATAGAACCACTATTTAGCATTTAGCTAGTTAAATTTACCTGAATTTTACAGGATTGGCTAACCTGGCAATTCAAAATGAATCTGGAAAGTTGATCTGTATCAGTCCAATGCACTATGTCGATTAATATAAGTCTTGAAAGTACCCACCATAAATAGCAGACCTGAAATGGGATAGTTTTTGCCTTATTAAAGGAAAAATAATAATAAATATCATACTGCTGACATTGGCTGATTAATATGCGGTATGAAACACGTGTTCCTAGCATTCAAAATTGATATTGGACAATATTTTTTTGCAATTTCTGAAAGGGACTGATGGAAGTACTAAGATACTTGCACATACAGACTCCGACACAATGAAACGAGCTCATTGCTAAAATAAAAAGTATTACCCAGTGTTTTAGCAAGTGAAGATCAGTCCGGCAACACATCTTAGTCCAGTGAACCACCTTGGCAGTAAAAAATCCTTGTTACTTAGATACAGTACTTATAGCCAAACTAATGTTAACTAATTAAGGCATGAAGCTCTAATATTTTTAAAATAAGTTAAATCTGTAGTTGTGAATAATAGCAAACCAAATGGGGTTCTGACCAATGGAGAAAACTAAACTGCTTACTAATTTACAATGAAGTGAATCGACCACCGAAAACGTTAAGCAGTAAAATCAACTGCTAAGATCATACAAAACATGGATGATACACCTAGAAGAGGTGCACGTAATACACATTAATAAAAAAATATCTATATAATTACAGTTAATTAGTTAATAGTGTGTATAAATATATATATATAAGTAAATTTACATTGCAACTACTCAATAGGTTTCAAAACTAAGGATTTTCATTCGTATTAATAGTGTGTGTTAACGCTGATAGATGAACCCAGAATTGCCTCTTTTGCTGATATTATGAACCTCTAGGTATCAAAACTAAGGATCAACATTCCAGGATTTTTATTTGTTGTAAATGATTAAACCTGTGGTATTAAGAAAAGTAATAATTACCTTCCAAATATCCTTTTATTAAGGTCATCGCCTCCAATCCTAATAGAACCTAGACCACCACCCAGTCATCGAGAACTCCAGTTAGGGACAGTTCTACCATGCTCAACATCGACAAGAACTCTTCTGTTGTCAACCTTTCTCCCATCAGCTTGTTTGTAAGCAGCTGCGATGTGTTGAAAACATTATGAGAACTTGCCTTTTAAGTTGAGGAGATAAGGCATGTTCATCCAAAAAAATTGATGATTGAAGCATTACAAAGTCAAATCATAAGTTTTCAAATGTTAGGAACTACCATAATGAGCAATATAACATCGAACATTCCTGCCAAAATTGTAGCAATTGAACAAGTGAAAGATGACTAAGAAGATGTTTGCCAACATTTAAGGGCATGAAAAATTGAAACTCAAAGAGAAACAAAACTGAGAAAGCTCACTCTTCATGTCTCTTGTATGCATATACTCAATAAAGGCAGACCCCCTAGGCATATTAGTCTCGACATTTGTCACTAACCCGACCTGCAATAAATAAAGAAAGAACGGTTACTTCGTACATCAGAGCAAAAAAGAACAGAAGAAAAACATTTGACATAAGAACAATGTCAGTTATATCCTAATTGCATGATACTAGCTGGGCTCACTTTCATAGCTGTATGTAATGCTTGGCCACGTGAGATGTGTCACCACCATGTAAATCAATTTTGCAGAAAAAATCCCATGTATATAGCCGAAAATAGGGATTTCATTATATCCCCTTACTAGGGCACTCATATTCAATTTTAATTATGAAAAATTACAAAATTAAGGCTAATGGAAAAAGAAAAAAATACTATACCCGGAAGGATTCTGATTTCTGGTGTTTTTTTCTTTTTCTTTTTTGATTTAATATAAACTAGGTGAGCACAGTTGTCAAATATTAGAGCAAAGGATGTTTTTGTGGTTGAGAAAATTCCCAGATATTACCAGGCAAAAAGATCTCGCTTGTAAATAATAAATGTCTGGTATATGCAACTAGAAGCACTGAGATTCCCAAACACCATATCATTGTATCTCATGTTCTCAATTCATCCTCTCATTTCAGTCATAGCTTTTGTTTCGACAATTTAAAGTATGGCAGAGAGTGATTGTGAATATGGAAACACAAGATTCTGGAGGTAGAAAATCTCCTGAAACATATGGACCATAATCAAATTCAGACAAGCAATCATACCTTCGCTCATAGATTCATACAAAGTCACAAATCACCATGGTACTAAGGTTTTCAATAGTACAAACAGTTCAATACTGGAAGCAAAAAAAAGGACACTAATTCTAAAGAATTTACCTGCCAAAACATTGATCCTAAACAAAAATTATTTCAGGAAAACCTTACAATAGGAATTTACCATCGACTTCATCGAAACTCTCCTCCCCAGAGTCAATAATATCGTCTTGGCTAGTCAACTTTGCAACAGGTTTGAAAAGGGGTTCTGGCTCGACCAAGCGGAATCGGATCGGGAGTCGAGTTCGATTTCGCTGCCGCTGCTTTGGTCGTGCGAAATGAGAGGAGTGTGAATGAGAAAGGAAGAAGATAGAGAGAGAAGGGGCCAGTTGCTAGATGTGGAACTCATGGAGGGTCGGTAATTAAAAGATTGGGAATTTTTATTTGGAAGTAGCGGTTGAAATTAGTAGATGTGGAGGGAACGAAAATAATTTCCCGCTTTAAATTATCTCAGCGTTTTTAATGTTAAAACCACATATTAATATTTGTATTTGACAACAAAGAGGGCAAAATTCTGTCTATTGGTATTGTGAATGTGCACATTTCTTGTAGTGAGGTTTTCATGTTCAATGGGAAGTCCGGCTCTGGTTCGTAAGGGTACAAGAAGTTCTTGTCGAATTTCGATGCATTTCTAGAAGTGCATCATGAAGATAGTCCCTTAACTTGTCATAGTATGGAATCCATTTTCCAATACATGCCTTGTACAGTTTTAGTTGTGTACCTATTATTCTAGAATTTAATTAATGTAACAATTTTGGCTAAGATTCATAAGTATTTGTATCTGGATACCATTAAATCACATTGGTTTTTTTTAGAAAGTGTTTTGGTTATCATAAGATAAAACTCATCTGTGTTTATTTTCAACATGGCCTTACGAAATACCGTTTATTTCAAAAAGTTTTATAAGTTAAAAAGAATTAAATTCTCTGTGATTTGAGTTTTCTTACATTGGCTTTTCAAATTGACCTGGATGTTATTTTGCGATAATTCTCGGGGCAGACCCAACATATTTTTCAGGTTAAATTTAGATGCTTAGAGCTTTGAAGAGGAGCTGAGTCCAGGACGTTGGATCCTTTCTTTTTGTTGTGTGAGTGTTTTTGTAGTTATCTGAATTTGTTCAGACAAGTTATTATAACTGTCTATGTCAGCATTAGTTGGTTACTTTAATGTTATGTATGTGTATTAAATGAATTCAGTTCTTTGTGAAGACTTGTTATATATTATATGTTATTTGCTACGACTGTGAGATTTTATTCTATCCTTTTTCTAATGTTCAATGACTTGATTTTTCAGCACTTAGATGTGCAGGATGTGAACAACATATGTGTATTAGTATTGAATCTAAAAATAAAAAAATGGATTGTTACAAATTAGCTATAAAATAATTTCAAAATCAATGTGGGTTCTATAAGACAAGACATAAAATATGAAAGTTCAGCTTACATACCGAAACAACTGAACAAAAAAAACATGAAAAATTCAGTGGTGTGTTTTTGCTCTGATTAAACACTACATCAAATCATAGAGGAAAAATGCGTATACTGGAAATTAAGTCAACAAACTAGATAACTAGACCAAAAGATTGGATGGTTATACAATAAGGTAGCGTTCTTTCTCTAACTTGGGTAGTTCACGTTGGCGTCCACATCTAACGCGTCGGACGTGTCGAGCATGGATCCCACTGAACTGTGTTGGACGCATCGAGCATGGATCCAACTAGACTGCCCAATTCAAGCTTACGTTGTTGGAGAGACATTCACGTTCGAGGCGTCCGAAGCGTCAGACACGAACATCTCTCCAAACCCCTTTATAACCCCAACTCTCTCGTTCTTCTCCATCATCTCAAACAACTATTTTGTCCTCTATTTTTTTTTCACGTTGAATGACAGTCCAAGCTCAGGAGGTGATGATTCTAATGTTGAAGATTTGCAAAAAAAATCCAGTTTATTAGATTGTACCATGCCACACAACGAGCTCACATGATCCGGAAACACAATATTGAAGTTACTGTTATAAACTGAGTTAATGAAATACTTACAGGTCATGTCGATCAGTGTCAATGAAATTTTCGAATGAAGAGCTTTGTTTTATGTCGTTGTGCGAACGGTTGGAATCACGATGGTTGCAGCTAGTGATGCACGTTACAGTTAAAGAAATGGTAACCATCTTCCTATATACAATCACTTTGGCTATTCCTGTACATCAAGTTGCTGAAAGATTTCAACGATTAGTTATACACGGTTAACCGTTATTTTCATACAGTTCTAAATTTTGTCTTGTCACTGTTTGTGAATATTATTAGGCCGATGATCCTCAATTTAACAACATTCTAGAACATATCCGTTTTTCACCACGATATTACCCATTCTTTAGAAATTGTATTGGAGTTGTTGATGGTACACATTTAACGGTTCATGTTCCTCGGGAAAAACTGCAATGATTTGTAGGACGTAACGATGCGCCTACACAAAATATTAGTTGTATGCGCTTTTGACTTAACATTTACATTCATCAAGACAGCATGGAAGGAACTGCCCATGATTTATAATCTTTCGTGAAGTTGAAAATACTCATAATTAGAATTTTCCGCATCCGCCAAAAGGACAACATCATTTAGTAAATTCAGGGTATCCACTACTGGATAGATATTTACCTCCTTGTCGCATTGTAAAATACTGTATTACATATTTCAATGATACACATAATGAACCAAAGATAGAAAATAAAATTTTCAACTACTACCGTTCGAGTTTGCATACAACAATCGAAAGAACTTTTAACATTTGAAAGAAATTTTTTGCAAAATTATTAATAAGCCAACATGTCCATATAATGTTCATGTACAGATTGTCGCTACCACAATGGTTATTTACAATTTCATACTAAGGTGCAACGCCGGAGATCCTAGCTTTATGACAAATGACGATAATCTGGATCTGGTATCCGAAAAATATATTGAATAGTATTACAACATTCAGAACCGTGAAAATAGCGATCGTGAACAAGTTCAAAAAAATGTAACAACAACCGCTATGACATTAGTTCGAGATGTCATACGAAATAAACTAGTTATTGTTGTGTTACCTTAGAATTCTCTGTATTTTTTGTTACGAGTTCTTCAGTTTGTATTATGTATTTACATATCTATTTTGTATTTTTTATTTTGCATTTTGAATTTTGATTATATATTTCGTATTATGTATTCTATACCAGGTACATATCACAATAGTTTCCACCTACACTTACGTTCGTCAAGGCAGGATGGGAAGGATGTAATAGACGAATATGAAATCTTTCTCTCCATAAAAAATGAATAGTTGAGAACTAAATAAAACTTCTAGAGCAAAACATAATCATTAAGGATAGCGATAACTGCAAAATACAGAAACTGTAAGAATAATTAATTAAACGCTGAATTTTTAATTCATATAACGGATTTTGTATTTTGTATTCTGTATATAAAAATAGTTAACAAATAAAATAATAACATAAACAAACAATAAAATGATAATTCTGCCTTTTTCGCGTTGTTTTTTCGTAAAAAGAATGTGTTCCTCTTTCGTGAACTTTTTCCAACCTCTTCGATTTAGGGGTGAGGAAACCCCGGTTCGGTTCGGTTTTGGGGTAAAATCGAAACCAAAACCGAAACCGAAAAATCTCGGTTTTAAAAATCAATAACTGAAACCGTAACCAAACGTTAGTTTCGGTTTCAAAACCTCGGTTTCGGTTTTTATCGGCTCGGTTTCGATTTTAAAACCGATTTAAACAAAAAAATATTATAAATTTAAACAACCATAAAAGAAATTAAAATAAATTGTTTCAACCGAGTGTATTGAGACACATGGTACATAGTACAGACTAATAGACTATAAGTCATCCAAAGTAGTACAAAGCTAAGCTAACTAGCTCTAAGCCGAAGACAAGAAACACAAAAAAGGAAATGAGCAGGAGCACTCCAGTGAACCACACTACAGCAGACAAGCAACAACTTGGAATTATAGAAAATAGTCTATTGGTACCTCAACTTTCATCTTCAATTCAAAACATCCAAGAATTTACAAAAACAAGAAATTGACATTTTATATTAATCTACCCCTAATCCTGTATTCAACTAACTCAAAATGAAACAGTGGCCAGTTTGTATTACTATATAATACGAAACAACATGCAGCAAGAGACAATGTGCAATATTTTATAATTCGGTTCGGTTCGGTTTGGACCTAAAACCGAAACTGAAATATTAATACGGTTCGGTTTTTTGATTTTCGGTTTCGGTTTTGGGTTTTGTTTTTTTCGATTCGGTTTTATCGGTTTCGGATTTATTTCGGTTTTTTGCTAACCCCTACTTCGATTTCCACAATTTCGACTCAAAAAGGAACACATCCTAAGAATGAGGTTCATTCGCAAGCGGTTCAAGTAGGGATGAGCAATATTTGGTTCAAACCGAATTAATCGATCAAACTGGTTCATTTCGGTCGGTTTGGTTCGGTTTTATAACTAAATCGGTTTGAAATCGGTTTATAATTTATTTTTTTTGTTATCGGTTTAACCGAACTTTTAATTTATTATCTAATTTTACGGTATTGTAGTACTTTAAATAATTAGTTTAGTAATACAGTATAAAGACATTTGTTGCAAATTGATCAAATAATATCATAAACATAAAATTTCTTCAAGCATGAATTTATGTTTTACTTCGAGTGAATCCATCATTTGAATTATAATACATCCTTCAAGTTCGATTAAAGCGGTTACCGACTGAATTAACCAAAATTAATTCGGTTCAATTTGTAAAATTTTCGATTTCAATTCGGTTTGAGTTTTTTTACGTTTAAACTAACAGAACCGACCAAACGCTCACTCCTAGGTTGGAGCATGCATGCTGGGATCTGAATAGGGCAATTGTGACAATAAACCGTGAAATTTTATTAAGGGGGTGAAAGAAAATTTTAGGGGGTATATGGGACTAGCGCATCCTTTCTTTCTAAATTCATGCGACCGTAAAGTGTGCGGAGCTTGCCAAAAAGCCCTAATCATTGTTTTGTTTGAACAGGCAAAAATGAGTAAAAATGAAATACTAAACGAAAGGAATTGGGCGGAACTTCATCAAGACGTGCTTTCGACCATATTCATGAAAGTTGGAGCAATACATCTGCTGGAGCACGCTCAGTTCGTCTGCAAGTCATGGCGAAACGCCTCTTTCAATCATTGCATTTGGAAGGTACATTTTAGATTTACATTATGTTTCCATTTATCTTCAACAAACTATTGAATTATTTGTACTATTTAAAGGTGGTTGACTTTTCAATTTTGGATGAGGACGATACGGACTTTGATTTGGAGGAAATGACAAGAGAAGCTGTTGATAGGAGCAAAGGGAAAATTGAGGAGTTAAGGATCGAGTCTTATGGTTCAGATGATCTTTTGAGCTACGTTGCTGATAGGTACTAATTTTATTCGTGTTTTGGACAAATCAGCTTTATTGTAGCTTTTGTTTGATTTCTGTTCGTATTTTATTCATTTTTTTGATATAGTTATGTGACTAATGCAATAAGGCTTAGATGTTACCATATGTATCTATGTAATTGAAGGGCTATTTTCTTTATTTACACTAAGTCGCTGATTAGATCAGGTGACAATCTGACATTTACAGAGGGAACCATACTTGGTAGTGAAATAACCGTTTGGGGTAGGAATGTAGGATTACCCGATGATACTTGATACCTTATTAAGTATTAGCTGACATTAAATTTTATATGTTTAACTATGTGTACACATCATTTGTACTCACTGAAGCTTGATATATGTTGTGTATATAAGCTTAAAAATAATTAGAGGGAGGTAGCTCCCCCCCCCCCCCTTAGGTTGGGGGTGGATGGGTTTTGGAGTGTGTGAGCCTCAAAGTTTTAATTGGTGCGCTGTACTGTTGGTTCGGCATTGAGTTTAAGATTAAGAAGAAAAAGTAGTTAATGCTATTTTTTTTGTCACTATAATCGCAGTTCCCACATATTATATATTATACATACATACATGTATACATATGCATGCATGTACGTGTGTATGCGCATGTGTGTATATATGTACATATAGAGTTACACACCCTTTTTACTATTATGTTCTCGATTTATATTATAAACAAAAATATAATTATTAGTGCTAATGTTAGTGAAGGATAGTAATATGTGTTATCAAAGAGCGCGCTATAGTCAGTGGTGGATCTAGGATTTGCTTTCAGGTAGGGTGATTTTTTCATGGCAATAAAAAAAATGAGTTAAAACCTATATTTCAGCTCTATGCAGGTGTTTGAAGGGTCTTAGATGGGGCAAAACCTTCATTTCACATAGGGCAGCACACTGAATCTGCCTATTTTCTGCCAGACTTTCAATCTTTGGGCTAGGGCGGTGGCCCTAGCTGGCCACCACCTGGCTCCGCCCCTGGCTATAGCGACAAATAGCGCATGTTTTAATTTTACAAAAAGCTTACTTTGAGGGCAATCGTTATCTGTTATTTGAACCAGGCGACATCTCGATAAATCTAGAATCTAAGACAATGAAGAAATGGATCAAAAGCTTAAGAGATGTCAAGATTGAAGAACGAAGGGAACTCAAAAAATTTGACTGAGTGTAGAAGAAATAAAATTGTCCGGCACCGAACAGTCTTAAGGTCAAAAGGGATCCAGTTTGGTCTATGGATGGTACTACATGCAAAGTTGATAAATACAAGTTTTGGAGGGATGAAACCGATTGGCACCAAACCATTTTGGTTGACGATTTTTTTACGAAGGTGCTAGTGTGAAGAAAATGCTAGGATATAAGTTGACAAAACTGTCCTGCACTGATCAACATCGGTCCGTACCGAATGGTAGGAGTGTTGAGATATTGTTAGTATGACAACTTCTTCATGGCTACAACTTTGGATTTGAATGAGTACTCGGTCAAACTCGTTTTGCCAACTGTGGTGGAGCCCGCCTATAAATAGAAGATTTTGGATAATTAAAGAATGACGTTTTGATCTCCACTCGGATTTTTGCATTGAGTACTACTATCTTCGAAGTCAAATTATTTCTAGATTCGAAACCGTTGTAAACTTGGTTGTACAGAAGTATGCCAAAAACTATGTTCATAGTGTACGTAGGCTTAACATTCTCACCTAACCACTTAAAAAATCTTCAACGTTCTCTTTTCAATCTTGAATTTAGATCAATCTCGTTTTCATTTGACTCAGGAGGCTTTGGCCATATTTTGAAATTTGAACAAAAAGGAATAATCTATTAAACAAAAATAAACGACACAAGCGGTGACACCATTGGTTCTTCCGTCGAATTCAACTGAATGAGATCCAACAATCAATATCGACTGTGTACCAATATCTGCTGTGCCCTTGTTTTGCAACTTTATTGCGTGTCCTAGTAGATGCTCGCATATACGTGTGCGGCGTGCATGCTGTAAAAGAAAAAGGCTAATATTTTTATATAGAAATAAAGAATAATTAATATAATATAATCGTGGTAATATGTGTGCTGCAAAAGACACCTCGATTTACCCTTTCTATTGCTAATTCTAGAAAGTACTATTAGGTTTCACTTCTGTTCTCAAGATACCTAAGTTAATGTGGCTACCATACCTAAGTTAACGAGCCCCTCAAGAATTCATATTGTCGTGTAAAGTCATGTGATATGGTTTATCAATGGTGCACGGTGGTTTAAACGTAACAAGTGTTTAGTTTTGAAAGTAATTTATTGTCGACTGGTAGTTTCTAGCCAAGAGAAAGAAATAGAACAAAAATGTATTAGGAATACTTTTGTATTATATTAGTAAATGTAAATCGAAGTGCCTTTAACATCATTCATTATCATAGTGTAATATGAATAAACCGCTTGTTGGATAAGTAGAGATGCGACATGAGGCAGAGAAATAGGTTCTTAAGGGCTTTCTTTAAAAAAGGAATGCATAATTGATAAGAATAAGTTGAGGAAAATGTAAAATGACCTCTGATGATTATTCCCGACTTTGATAGCAGGAATGGCTAAGCGTATAGATTGCAGCTACACATATTTCGGTTGTAGAACCTCAACTTAGAAGGTGATTTATGATATTGCTCACATCTCATTGATTGAATTTGTTAGATTGCAGCTGGGCTTGTTTAATTTTGCAATTTTCCTTGGGTGCAAATAATAACAAATCTGTTGCAATTTCCCAATGTTTGTTCCATTTTACATATTATAAAGTCAAATTAGTGTTTACATTCCAAGTTCTCAACCATGAGACTATTTCAATTTTGAAGTGTGTTCTATTGTTTGCAACCTGTCATAATGTTTACAATTCAGGCATTCTAGAGTCTTAGTACTGTTCAATAATGCAGTTTTGGTATATGCACGTTGTGATGTTGGGTTGTACGTGTTTCATAATTAAATTTTGTGCAACGAAGATAATGACCGCTAATTTGATATTACCTTTTTCTCCTTATATATCAAGGGCCGATGGCTTGAAGCGTCTTAGCGTAGCCTCAGCTTATGGCATCAGTGATTATGGTTTGATTGATATTGCCAAGAAACAACCTCAACTTGAAGAGCTTGATATTACATTTGGGTTCTATTCGGATGAAATATTTGAAGAAATAGGGAAAGCCTGCCCAAATCTTAGATGCTTCCGATATAACCAAACAGGGGATCAGTACGAACCAATGTTAGAGTACGATGAGTATGCATATGACATTGCCGACAACATGCCAGAGCTACGAATCCTCCAACTTGTAGGAAATCCTCTTACTGACAAAGGTCTTATTCGAATTCTGGACAAGTGCAAACATCTTGAAAGCATTGACATTGGTTGTTGCTTCCATGTCAATGTTAATGCTGAAGCTGAAGCGAGAGCAAAAAGACTCAAAGAGTTTAGGCTCCCTCTTTGACTCTAGTGATAGCAATGATCATACATCATTTGGAGACTTTAATCTTTTTTATGAAGCTAATATGGAGCAACTTTGTCATCTATGTACTTAGTTTACTTCGCAATCGTTTTTAGAACAATATTTTCTGTTACTATTTGTAGGGTGGTTAGGGCCTTTATAGTTTTGCATATGTAATAAGACCAAAAATGCACGTTGTCCGCCATTTGTCAATGTATATCCAACTTCTGCAAGAGTGCTGATTAGTAAAAATAGTACTGGATTTACTGTAGTATGCTGTAGTTATATTAAATTATTTGTTGTTTTCATCGATCAGAAAAGAAAGTGCCCAAACGTTTATTTCTGAGTAAAGTTATGTTCTAAAGGATCAACTGTCAAATTAAGGACAAGTCTGAGTGTCTGACAGTTCGCTACAGTTAGGAATCTACAACAGGTAACTTCATTTTGAGAAATTGAGTAGATCGCAGGCTAAAGTAACATCACCCAAGGTTTCAAAAAAAAGGCGAAACTTCAAAATGGCTTCAGCCTTAAAATGGAACAACGGCTACAAAACTCTCGGCTGTTGGATTTAGAGAGAAAGGTTAATATACCTACACGGCTTCAATGTGATTCACTTTTAACAGGTTTTTTTTTTTTTTTTTTTTTTTTTTTTTTTTTTTTTTTGAGGTTTGTTAATAAACTTTGCTTTGGATTGTTGTAGCGTAACTCACGATAAAACTTAGATAAAAAATATGCTTAATCATTGACAATGCTTGCCATTAAGATTTTGTGGTGTATTTATGGCGTTTTCTGGAATGTTTTTTTTTGGTATTTAGTTTCCATTAAGACATGGTTTTGCAGGTCTTCAGTTCTAGTTCACGTGGCAACTTCTTCAGACACCTTGTTGTGCCTTGACTTGAATTTTCTCAAATTTTTGAAATATAAATTGTAAATGTTGCTGAACGGCAATCAATAATATTTTCTTTTAGATGTTTTGTGGTTATACTAAAATCGTGCAAGACAATCAGAAGTACGCAACGTCGCTTTTAAGATATCACAATCTCTGGTATAAATCTCACTAATCGAATAACATAAAAAAAAAAACTGTTTTATATTGCTTAAATCTTAAAAAAACAGAGGTGGAAGAAGAAGAAAAACTTGATTATAAAACTAATATATATTCTTATGCCAAAATAGAGCAATTTATATAGAAATCGATTTGAGAAAATCGAGACTATGTCATGAGATAAAATAGCATCTAAAAATACAACGTCAAAACCGGTTTAAAATACACTTTCAAAAGTAAAGAGTTTTATATCACTTTAGTTAGGCTCAATCTGGGACAACTCGAGTCGGTTGGTCGGTAAATGCGCGTAGAGTAGTGATCATCAGGCCCAGCCCTACGGTAAGGCCACAAAGGCAGTCGCCTAGGGCAACCAATCCGGTGGAAGACAATAGGTGGATGTGGTGATGAGTTTAAATGTAACGACCTGGTGGAAATTTGATACTCGAATTTCGACAATAATACATAATTCTATGTTACTTGCCAAAACCTAAATATCAAAAACACCAGATAGTTAGTAAAAAGAAAATTAGGGGATGAGAAAAGGGAAGAAAGAAATATTAGAATAGAAGAAAATGAAGAATGATCAAACTAACCAACACAACACAGAGTCTCACATCGCAATGAAAATAAATATAAAATAAAAATAAATCTTTATAAAGAACTTGTATGGATACGTACATTCATTAGAGTACAACATACAATCAATATATCCGGACAGTTATAACAACCCGCTTTCAAAATACAACACACAACAGTCATAGGACTGGTGTGAGAACTCAAAAACGGTTGTTTTAGGGTTTATTTTAAAGTTAGGTAATTCCTCGGACCACGCCGCTAATGTGAAACATGTTTACTCCATGAGAATACCAGTGCACAGAAATTTGCAATGGCTTTTTCAAAAATGGAACTAACATAAGGTCTCACGGCACACACCATGCACACGCACACTTAGGCAAGGTTTCTCTTTATGCATTAAAAAATGTCTTTAATACGCGAAAATCCTCTTTCATAATATTATTAGTGCATAGTGTGAAAAACTTTCGTAGGTAAACGTATTAAAATAGCCTGCGAGGTACCAGTGACATATGGTATACAATTAAAACTGTACGGGCATGTAGTGGAGATTGAGTTTCCAGCAATGACCAGACAAACGAACTTCCTTACCGAACCGATTTGAACACCTCTTGAGGGATGTCCGAGGACAATTCATGCTCCTCATGCTAACACAAGGTCGGGTTACCTCTTTAACTAGGTAACTTTAGAGCACGCTTGAGTATGTCATCTCCCGGTCGTTACCGACCTTTCCGAGCACGTGCCAACAACAACCATAAAAGTAGATGTTTTTCTGCATAGGTTGATACCTGTGCTCCATACCATGGTACACCTTTTATCTAGAAGAAGACAACACCCCACAATCATGCTGCATTTCTTCTTGTTTTGGCCATTTATCGGGTGTGAGGCTTGCCGAGGTCACGGTATACACAAAGCTACGATTAAATTAGCCACGCTTTGATCATCCACAGCTCATCGCATAACTTAAGTATGCCACATTGTACATTCACAACGCATTACTGATTTTTATCTGTATATAACCTATAAGCTCACACGTCTTAGAGAAGGGTGTTTAGCTAAGAGAATACATTCTTCGCCACTAAGCAGATATATATTTAGCAGAGATCAGTGCTCGTAATCAACTACAATGTCAGACACACAATCCATACATGTTCGTTCTGGGTCTGAACGAAACAACAATCCGGATTTCCTTCACATACGTTCGGGCTTCTTGCCACTTAACTGATATAAAATCCATCTGCAAATGGGTGCTACCCATTTGAGACATTCAACAAGTCGTCCTTACGATATGAAGGGTCTCAGTCTTCATTACAGTCTTCAATGTCTTCAATTGCTTCATAACGTCGTATTATTACTTGGAATGGTTTTCGGACATAAATCTGATCTTGGTCTTTCCAAATAATAAGCGCAATTAAAAACACAATTGCCGAACATACACGCTTTCAATCAAATCTCCTTCCATCTTGGATTTTTAAATTAAACTTCTTTAAACTCATTCTCACATTATCTTTAACAAAATTCATATTTTAACTTTTCTCCTTTAAAATACATCCTTTAAATCAAAGATAATCTAGCCTCAAAACCTCAACTAACTTTTCATTTGAGAACTTTTTATCTAAATCCAGTTTCTTTTGAAAACCCTTAATCCATATTTCAACCATTTCAACGATAGTTTCCAATTAAAAAGATTTCCTAACATTCATTCTTTAATCTTAATTAAAATATTTTACTTACTTCCTAATTCCTTACTTTTAATTTCCTCAAATCAAAGATTTGAATAAATCCCCAAATTATGATATGAATTTTCACAACTCAATCTCATCGGGTTTCAAGAATGATATTATTGAAGATACCATTCGCGACAAAACCCAAATCAATCGATATTGAACATAAGTTACATAAAAGTTGTATCTGCTTATATTCGGTATCAATTCTCATAATCAACGAATACTACAAGAGGAATAACAATAATAATATTTTTCAAATTCCTCAAATAGTATACGTTTACACCACGGAATTTCATATTAAATATCTGAAGATCATTTCTATCCAACTTATCTCGAGAAAATAGGGAAATCCTTATCTTAGTTTAAAAATTTATTAAACCCCTTGTTATTGGATCTAGATAGAAATACCATCAACTTATCCTCAATATCAATCTTCGTATCCAACTCATATTATAAGCGGAATAATGGTAAACTATCTTCTAATTCCTCGAATAGTAAGGGTCATCATCTATAGAATTAATATCAAACATCCGAAGATTTATCTCCAACCATATCCAATTATTTAAAACTAGAAAACTTGGTTTAACATTAGATAAATAATTTTATAAAATATTTATTATACTTTCAAACTTTGAATTCATTTAAAAAAGATTATTTATAATTCAAAAAACAATTTAGGGGTTAAAACCATTAAAACAGATTATTTCCAAAAGAAATGTTACAATAACATTTCAAAAGCGCTGCAAAAGTGTTACAAAACAGTTATCTTAACTGGTTTGATCAAAATGTCGTTTATCTTAGCCAAAACCTAAAATTTCCAATTCAAAACCCCTTATACAATTTATAATGATTTTACTAAAAAATTCCATATTTTTAGAATATTTAAAATAGTTGTTTACAATTATGGTTGGTAAACTGCACTTACAACGTCCTTTTTCGATACGTTTTTAAACATAACCTAAAAATTATAAGTCGAAATTAAAATCTGTTTTCACTCATTTGAAAGCTCTTGTTAATAGAAATCCGATTTAAATTGCAAAAGTTATAAGCTTTTAGAGTTGACAACTAAAATACGTGAACTGTCATTGTACGACAAACCCTATTTTGACTGAAATATAATCTCATTTAAAAATTATTCCGATCTGCTTCAAAATATTTTTAGAAAATCATTATATACTTATATAAACCATTTTCTAGATAGGAAAAACAAACTTCACCTTTGCAAAACAAAACCATTTTCATCGATTTATGACAAAACCTTGTTTTATCGTCAAAAACCCGTTTAACCAGACGTTCCTTTTTTTTACAAAGACTATTCGTCTGCATTTCAATTCCATATTCAAATTATTTTAAATCTCAAATCTCAATTTTGAATATAAATTTTAAACTCCAATTTCAATAATAATATTGCTTCCAATTACGAAGGAGATTTGCTTATCACCAATGCAATACCATAACTGTCGTGTCAAAATGTGTGCGAAATAACATCAACAACCATTGTAAATATCCATAGCAACCATCATCAATATTATTAAATAATTAACAATTGTGCACAAGCGCTATAACACTAACGCTTAATAGTGTGTGTGTGTTCTAAACTACGCAACCATCATCCATCACAACAAATATCAACCATTAGCGTTCATAGCCGGTTCAAACTGATTACATTAGTCAACTATCCAAATAATAACTAATTCTTCACTATTTAGTGTAAAATAAACTAGTGTAGAAGTTCGAAGAATTCTCACCAATATAGATTCTCCATTCTTCAAGGTAAGTGAGCCTAGCTAACTGCAAACGAACCATCGAGCGGTATTTCGATGCACCATCTTCTTTGCCAAAAATATATATAATATAATATATTAATCTATTTTTTAATAAGAGTAGGAGGGCAAACTTTGGCAAGATGGTGGTGGTGATGGAGTGAAAATGGAGAAGGAGGGAGAAGATGGAGGAGGAGGCCTAGGGTCGAATTAGGAAAGGAAGAGGAGGAAATGTGGCTTAGGTAGCCATGGCCAAGAAGAAGGAAGGAAGGAGAAGTGGAGAATGAATGAAATGAGAAGGTAAGGGTGGGTTTACATAGGAATTCTAAGTGTGTAAGAAGCTTACACCTCGTAAGGCACTTGTCTTGTCCTAAAGCTTCCTTAACATGCATGTTGACACATGTTCTACATGCAATGCTCCTTAACATGCACCATGCCACCTTATGAGACACTTGTCTCTCATGTATGCTTAGGCCCATGCATGTAGACAAGTGTCCTAGGCACTTGTTAAAATAAGGGAGAAGCTACTTTAGGTAGCATTTTACTCAAAAATGCTATAGAAACTCAAAGACAATATTTATAATAAAAGCTACCAATGGTTCTAACATTCATAAAATTATATTTATATCTGATAAAAGATCATATTAACAAAATAGTTTAACAAACATGAATTTGTAAAAGTATGATAATTTCTTATCAAAATTTTACTATTATATTAAATATTCTTAACCATATATGTTTATATCAAATTCATATTTAAATCAAATTAAATCTATTTTATATTCAGAAAGTTCAAATTAAGTATTCAAAATTCCAATTTTAAATTGGTTAAAATTTTAGATCGTTATATTCACCCCCTCCCCCTTAAAACTTTTCGTCCTTGAAAAGGAAAGGGAATCGTAACTACTTATTCGACATCTTGTAGATTTTCAAACTCAAGATTAAAATTCTTTATACCAAAACTCGTGTCCTTGTAATGGAAAGGGACAGTTTGTCTCAGGTCCCTGTTAAGTTTCGAAATTAGGCTCACATTTCTTCCTTAAATTTTTATAAATTAGGTCCCTATTTTTCGAAAATCACCAAAACAATTAAAAAAATCACGAAAATTCATAATTAAATACAACAACTAATCGTCATCAAATTCATACGTTAAAACCACCAAAAAACAACTCAAAAACCAAAATAACAGCGAATCACCAGTATTATGCATCAAACGATGCACTTATTTTCAATACTTGCATATATTTCTGCATCTATTTCAGTTATGCATCAAACTGCAGTATAAATGCAGAAATGTATGCAGTAATACTATAATAAATGCATCGTTTGATGCATTAATTCAATCCTGGCCTATTTTTCAAGCATACACCATTTTTAAACATTGTTTCTTACAATTATACGGTTATACATAATAAATGCATACATTTCTGCACATATTCATAAGCCTTCATTCTTTTTAACTTTGTTGCATACAATCAAGGTTTTAAATCTCGGATATCGGTCGCGTTTCGCCTTAGGTATTTAATAGACTTGATCTCGTATCATAGGAGATCTCGGACGAGATGAGTTTAACTCGGGAATTCGTCTCGGATTTCTATATTGGGTATGAAAGTTCATATCGAAACAATCTCGGGGTACATGATATGTGAAAAAATTATATTTTTACTGAATGATTTCTATGAATGCTATCAAAAACATAGTAACTTAAACTTTAATTGCAAAATAACTTTAACATTCTTTATTTTGCGAAAGGTCATTCATACTTTAAATCGTAATATACTTAAAACAAAAATATTGTTAGACATAAAATATTAAAAGGATCCAAAACAGTTTTTTGCATAAATAGACCATAAAATACATAATTTCATAGATGATATGTATATAAAAAAGACGAATATGAAAAGCATAAGCATTGTAGAACATATATGAACATACAATATGGTCACTTAACATGAAAAACGTAAAATAACAAAAGATTATCATGGCTAGATTTGAGTTTTTTAATTACTGTTTTAGTTCAGGCACAGATTTAAATTTTAATCAATAAACCAAGATCTCGGACGATATCTCAATATTTCGTCTCGGTCGATATATCGTTTGATATTGCAATATCTCGGGCGATATATTCAAAAGGAGATTTAGAGTGATATTTGTTGTATCGTTTTAAAAGGAGCCCAAAATGAGATCTCGGAGGAGATCTCGAGCGATATTTGCGAGATTTGAAACAGTGCATACAGTTCAGCAGTTCTACCGAATAAATGCATATTTTTCTGTAATAATTTGTAACGCATGCAGATTAGTTCATCTTTATATGCATACATCTCAATAACTATTCGTAACACATGCCAATTAGTTCATCTTTATATGTATACATCTCAGCAACTATTATCAATATATGCATACGTGTATGCATGTATTCATCCAGATTTTCAACATAAACTCTGGATGAATATATGCATAATGTATTGGTAATATTTGCATAATTTGACGAACTTTTTTAAGTTTTTTTTTCTGTATGCTTCTGGGAATATTTGCGATTTTTTGGAATTTTTTTAGTCATCAGCGCTTTTATTTTTTTGAAAAATACGTTAGGGAGAATGCCGTTTTAATTTCCAAACCTTTTTGGGACGTATCCCTTATTTTCACTAATGGAAATCCCGGGTTACACATAGTTCTGGACAACCATATCTATCATGTTCTTCAAACGATAGTCCCAATTACCTGTTATATTCGACTCATCGTTTACTGGGCCAATTACTTGTACTCAACGATTTGCCGCCTTCAAGAAAATTCATAGATATAAATTATTCTCTTAGATCTTATCTTGCAAATACAAAGCTTATGAAACTGATTCCTTTTCAGTTCTCTAAAATTACTATTAATCTTTACACGAAAAACTTGATCATCTCATAACTCAGTTTGTCTAAACGCTTCAATTTAGGTAATTTCTTCTAACTATTCCCGCTTGCCAAATGTCTTTAAATCAAATTGTGAAACTTAATTCAGAAGGGTATTCATGCTTACTTAAACAGCTCCTTTTATTATCTCAATATACTTTACAACATATTAACTATCCAAAATTGTCGATAGTTCTAGATTTTAATTCCTTATACTGTTTAAATTTG
Source organism: Allium sativum (assembly GCA_030737875.1). NCBI lineage: Eukaryota > Viridiplantae > Streptophyta > Magnoliopsida > Asparagales > Amaryllidaceae > Allium > Allium sativum. Next base: position 396,009,370 of record CM060922.1, read on the forward strand.
TCTATCTTTATTAATTATACCAAATTCAAGGTTACAAAACTTATTTCCTTCGAACTTTTGGAGAAATCATTTAGATATATCTTTATTAACAACTTTAGCCAATGTAGTCCTCAAAATATCATCAAATACTCATAGTCATATTGTGAAACTGAATTTTCAAGATATTTGCGTTTTAAATTTAATTAGTTAAGGAGGACTAATTATAAAATATCCTGATTGATTAATTCCAACTTAGCCTTTAAATTGTCAAACTACCTTTTATACTTGGATTGCTTATGTAAACAGATTTACATAGTCGTCATTTAATTAACTGTGAAATTATAATCACAAGATGTCTGTGCTCAAGTTTTAATTTCCAAATATTTTCAAAAACCTTTTTCCGTTATATTCAAAATGTATTATTTCAAAGTAATTGCCAATTCTTACTCAAAATTTTGATTTAAGTTTTCAAATTTACCATATATACATATGTATCTCTTCAAAACTAATTTCGTATTGCAAATATGCTTTCTCATATATTCTCAACTTACTAACAGGTTTACCTGATATAACTCTATCAAATTTTCAAGATCTCACTTATCTATTCAAGTTCTCATTTACCAAACATTTCCAAACACTTATCTAAATGGGTTTAAGTATATATTGATGTTTTAATCGGAATCATATAGTCATCCCACTTTCGAAACTCAAAAATACATATGGATGATTTTGTAGTCATCAATAGAATCATCTTCAAGCGACTAGAATGTGATTCTATATTTATCTAGTATACTTAAGACTTCGTATGTATGTTGATCATGCATATATGCAAAATCTTCTTATACTTGATAGTCCAACCTCAACATCAAATAAAATACTCAAACTCTTATTATTTATTTTGTTTTCTAACCATATTGATTAGTTTGTTTAGAGGAGATTTACGTTAACTAATTTGACCCAAGTTTATCCCTTAACATGAATTAACTTAATTTGTTTTACATGAAAGGTGCTCTCTCGAACGTAGTACTATACTAACTCATCCTAGGGAATTACCAATCCTATCTCTAATGAGTTCATTCTTATGGGATATTACTAATCCCAACTCCGATGAGTCCTCTCCCTTTTGTTCAAATTGGTTGTACCCCATAATTCTACTATCAAAAATGTAACGACCCTTTTTTTGTTTGGTTTTTGCCAGTAATTAAACCAACTTAAACTGTTCATAAAGACGGATTGTTAGGGGTACTTACACATTTACACAAAAGTGAAAGAACTTTTCCATTATCATTATAATAATATTTCATTTGAGTTACAAGTGATACATTAGAGTAAATCGATTGCACAACGGAAAGACACTAAACTCAGTGGAAGAATATGAATACTCCAAGGTATAATAGCTCCAGCTAAAATCAGAATCCTACTCAAACCAACTCCAAGGCTAAATCTGCAAACCAAACTACTAGGTTGTCCATGTAAAAATTATGAACAATCAGAGTTTAGGTGTGGTAACAATAAACTCCAGGTTAGTCATGGGACTAGTGTGAGAACTCAAAAACAGTTGTTTTAGGATTTATTTTAAAGTTAGTTAATTCATCGGACCATGCTGCTAACGTGGAATGAGTTTACTTCATGTGAATACCAGTGCATAGAAATTCACAATGACTTTTTAAAAAATGAAACTAATATAAGGTCTCGTGGCACACACACCATGCAAACGCATACTTGGGCAAGGTTCCTCCATATGTAGTAAAAATTGCCTTTGATACACGAAAATCCTGTTTCATATTATTACTAGTGCATAGTGTGAAAACCTTTTGAAAGTAACTGCATTAAAATAGCTATCATAGGTACCATATACTATACTGACATATGGTATAATACTAAAATCGTATGGGCTCGTAGTGGAGAATGGGTTTCCAACAATGACCAGGCAAACAAACTTCCTTACTGAACTGAATTTTGAACACCTCTAGAGGGATGTCCGAGGATCAACTCATGCTTTTCATGCTAACACAAGGCCAGGTTACCTCTGTAACTAGGTAACTTAAAGTACACCTGAGTATGTCATATCCTGGTCATTACCGACTTTTCCGAGTGCGCTCCAACAACAACCACAAAAGTAGATGTTTTTCCACATAGGTTAATACCTGGACTCTATACCCTGTTACACCTTTTATTTAGAAGTGTTGGTGAATGGAGTTTTGATGACAACAACCTTATTTCAATTATCATTGATTATAAAATATATACTAACATCTCTATCTAGAACACACACACACACACACATATATATATATATACATATATATATGCAGGATTTGTATATAGGACTTAAATACAGAAGACTGTACAGTTTTAGAGATTCAAGAAATTCTGAATCAGAAAAGATTCAAGACTCATGAGTAATCAAGAAATCAAGAGTTCAAGATAAATATAGTAATAGAGTCTAGTTTATATGTAAGACTCTGAATAGCACTCAAGGTTCAAATTCAAATTCAGATTTTCAAATTTCAAATTCTATTTTCCAAAATTCTAATTCTAATTTTGAAAAGTTTTTTATCTTTCTTCTGATTTCAAGCATAAGTTGTAAAGTTTATATGTTTATATAGTTATACACTTTTATAATTTTATATTTTATATAGTTTTAAACCTTAAATTTTATAAATATGTTTATATAATATATATTTATGTTTTCATGTGGTTTTATACTTTATTATACTCATTTATATCACTATGTTTTAATTCAAGAATTTCCAGAATTATATATATAGTTAAACACTTGAAAATATTCAAAATTCAAATTTTCAATACCTGCATGTCGACATACATATATACATATGTCGACATACAACTGTCACTTTTTCAATTTTGAAAGAAAGTGTCTTTTCACTATTTGTAACGTTCCAAAAGCTTTGCAACCTTTCAAATCTTATAAATAGGGGTTGAATTCGAATTTTTTAACCATTCTTCTTCTCCATTTTTACTCCTTTTCATTCCTCCATTATTATTTCATATTTTATGGATTTCTACACTTCTACTCTGCCGATTTCTATTTTAATTACATAAAATTTCTCCTCTTCTCACTCTCTACTCATTATTCTCTGAATTGAAGTGCTATTGAAGAGTTATAGAGTTGTTGTACTCATATGGGATTGTTTGGGAAAGGGTGTGTTCCTTGTATCCCTGAAACCAAGGAAAGGGAGCGGTGTTAACCTTATAGCCATGAAATTAATGGTGGTGGAATCGGTGTTAACCTTTTAGCCGTGAAATCAAGGGTGGTAGAATCGATGTTAACCTTGTAGCCGTGAAATCAAGGATGTTATAATTGAATTCTGATATTAATGAAACTGCGCGCAACCCAACGTTGTGTGGGACTAGACGTAGGATTAATCCGAATCAGTATAAAATCCAGTGTGTTCTTTCCTTTTCTGCATTTTTTTGTTTATTTCTGTGTTTGTGTTTGATTCTGTGTCTGTGATCATCTCTATGGTGTGCGATTCATATGGTAGATCATATAAGTTTTAGATTTTCTTAAATTCCTTGAAAACACTATTCAGCCCCCTCTGGTGCTAGTCATGCCTTAAGATCTGCATTCTGCATTCCCTAGCAATTGGTATCAGAGCAAGTTTTTTTTTTAAAAGTTCATAATCTGATTTTTGAAAATATTAAATGGCAAATTTTGTGATTGTTAACACTAGTGTCAATTCATGTATTACATCTATGTTGAAAGAGTCTGCATTCAATTATTTTGAAAAGTCAAGTGGTCTATTGAATTATTGTCTAATACTGGAAAAGATGGGTGTCATGGATGTTGAAAATTCAAATTCTGAAACGGTGTGTTACATGGCTGTTGAGAATTCTAATTCTGATGAACAAATGGAGAAAAGTAATTACGGTTGGTGAAAAGACATCAAGAGGAAGAAATTGATATGTATAATGTAAATCAACAAAGAAATGAGTACCAGATCAATTTACAACTTTGGGTTTTCATCTACAACTTAACTTCTTATTGTACTTCTCTTCATTTTCTTTATAATACCGCTGGTTTCATGTGAATCCATCACGAATTGACCAAGTAATGATCAAATGAAGTTTTGGTGAATAACGAGAGAAGGAAACCAAAACTGTCGACGATTATCTTCATACTACATTCATAGATCGTAGCCCTTGAATTCCTCTTCGATTTGCCGCTGGTTTCATCTAATTCCGTTGGAAAATGAAGGAGATATGGCTTCTGAAAGATTGATAGAAAAAGAAAAAGAGGAAGAAGAGAAAGTTTATGAAAGGAAGTGGCCGTTGGGCCTATTTATAAAAGAATTAAGTGTCCATTTATTTGAAATTCAAATTCAAACTCAAGGATTTGGCGCCAAGTTTGTTGAACTACAAATTTATCAACATCTTTGTCATACAGCCTTCAAATTCAGCAAATGAATATACTATGCTAATTAGAAAAACGAGCCCATCGCAACAGAGCGAATCTCATCTTTAAACTCCGGAAGATGTGAATGTGTGGTTCATGACAACGGAAGAACAATAAAAAGAAGGATTGCAAAAATAGGTACGCTTTACAACTATTCCATAATTATCGTTGAATTTAGGAATATACACAGTTAATTATCGTCGATACACTATAGTATACATATCAATATACCAATCTAATTAAAATCCCTTCTTATTTAAAATTCCATTATTCTTTAATTGGTTTTGAAAATTTGAAAGGACATATTTTCAAATATGAAAATGTTTGTTCAAACTCTAATTATCAATCTTATTTATCTACTTATGTTTTATATATTTTGTTTCAATAATATATATTGAAATTATATAAATCAACAAAATTATGTATAGTACATAGATATATGCTTGAGATAATTTAAAAAAATTCAAACATTTTATATTGTTATAAAATATAAATTTATACATCTTTTAAATGTAGTTTAAACATACATAGTTTAACTTATATTTTTCATAACAATTATGGGTTACATTATCATAGATATTATTTGTAACTAAATACTAATTTTGATTTCTTTGTTTATTATAATTCATAAAACTTGTATATTTAACTTAATATTATGGTGTGTATATATATATATGACTTTTATGCCTTAAATATATTGTTTAGTATAAGAAGTTATAGTTTTATAATTTACTTTATATTGCCAGATTTCATCAAAAATAATTTATTATAAATATTGATTTCTTTTATAGTTTTAACATATAAATGGTTCTTTAGTAAATTAATATGTTTTGATTTCTAAAGTTTAAATTTAAGAATAAAGCACCCACTCAACCTGAACCAGGAAATGAAGTCCCCTTCATAACGGCGTCTTCTTTCCCTAATCTTGCCTCGTCTTCATCTTTCCTTGATTCGTCATCTTTCCCTTCTCTTCCCCTTCGTCCTCCTCCACCTCTCCCCCCGACCCTCTGGCCGTGTCATCTTCTTTGTTTGATTTGTCTTCTTCCTTGATTGCTACTGAAATTTTGGATGATATTCTGAACTCTGTTTTGAATGGAGTTGTAGATCAGGTTTCGGAGGATCTTGCGGAGTTTGGAAATGATAATCATGATAACGCTACCGTTAAATCTGGATTTAGCATTCCATTGAGCACCTTGCAGACATGTGTCAATTGTGAGCTTGGCTCAAAGTTATCTTCAGATGCATCAGGTATTGCTTCTGGATCTAATCCTTCCTCTTCTAATCATGATCTTGCTCCTCCTAATCTGATCAATTCTATTTCTGTTAAATCATCGGTAAATCATTATACTGCTGTAAAGTCCGGTTATCTTTCTTTATTTAACTCGCTTCCTAGGAATGTTGGATCTTTTAAACCTCTTGATTTTGAAAAAATTAGGGATGGTAAGAAGAAAAATCCTCCTGATATAGTTAGAGCTGAAGGGATTAAATATTGGAACCAATATTTGGTGGGGTTTTTTCTTGATGGATCCTTATCATATTTGTCTGTGGTCAACTTTCTGAGGAATTACTGGACTCTTCATGAAGAAGGTGATATAAAATCAAATGGTATTAACTTCTATTTTAAGTTTTCTAGTGATATTGATCGAGATAAAGTGTTGAAGGCAGATCCAATATTCATTAGAGGGAGAATGTTCATTGTTACCAGATAGGGATCCATCAATTGGAAATGCTCAGTCTCAGATTAAAAGAGTGCCAATCTGGATTCATTTGCATCGCATTCCTTTGTTGCTTTGGACTCTTATGGGTATCAATTGGTTAGCTTGTCAAGTTGGCAAACTAATCTGTTTTGATTTGAATACTGAAAGAATGCACAGAATTAAATACGCCAAGGTACTAGTTGAGATTGATGATGAAGAGGATTTACCTCAAACCATTGAACTGGGTGAATTAGGAGATAACTATCCACCAGTAATTGTCTCTTATGATTGGAGGCCAGCTATTTGTACTCACTGTAAGGTGTTTGGGCACTCTACTAGCGATTGTGTTGTTCATATGTTGGGAAATAAAACAGTTGACTATCCAGTGGATGAGGTTAATGAAGTTAAGCAAAAGGAAATGCCTATTCCTGGTACGAAATTTCTTCCTAATGACCATCAGAATCATATTAGCAATGGTTGAAATAGAGTCAATAGGAAAAAGAAAATGGTTTGGTAGAGGAAAGAAGGGAAGTTTGGAACTAATATTGAAAAAGAGGTTAATAAAGTAATGGAAGAGGTTGTTGAAATTAGTGGCTCTGATAATTTGCAGAATGAATTGAACAATGAAGAACTGATGGAGATAAATGGTGATTGTGTTCTTAATAATATGGTTGTGGATGAGAATGGAGTATGTAAGGTAATCAAAAAGGCTGATGCTATTAGTAAAGGCAAGGAAAAAATCGATGATCAGCAAGGAATTTATGATGAGTTTCAAGTTCACAATTCTTTCTCATTGTTATCTGATGATTCCACCATGCCTTCTACCTCAACCTGTGTCCTTGTTAAATCCAGTAAATTCTTTTCATCTAATAATTCTCAATCTTGTCCTGTTACTTCTTCCTATAATTGTAATTCTCTGTCTGGTAACTCTCCTATCAAATTCAATATTCATCCTCAATCAAAATTCAGCTCTGAATTTTTTACCTCTTCAAATAAATCATCATCCCCTTATGCCCATTTATCTCCTCCTGATGGTATTATCCTTCCTCCTCCTCCAAATATATCTCAGCCTTCTAATAACCTCAATGAATTTTCACCTTCTAATATCCCTAAAGCTATGGTTAGTGACTATATTGATGCTGCATTAAAGTCTCCTTCAAAGCTTGGTTCTAAATCTTTCACGAAGCCCAAGGGAGGAAGGAAAAAGAAAGTTAATGCTAAATCTGCAGGGAAAGAGGATATTGATGATGGAGTTATTTATAGTCAGGATGAAGTTCTTCCATTGAGTAATCAATTAAAGAATTCAAAAAGACATACTAGGAATAATCCTGGACCTCCTTCAGACATAACTAATATCCATTTATGAAGCATAACATTTCTTTTTGGAATATTAGAGGGATGAATCTTCCCTCTAAGCAAAGTGAGATCAAATTCTTTTTGAAGAAGAACAATATTCATTTGCTCTGTATATCAAAGACAAAGCTTGACATTGCTTCAACTTCTCATGTTGCCCTCCTTATAGCTCCTAGATGGAATTGTGATCATAATCTTGATCATGCATCTTTTGGCCGACTCATAACTTTATGGAATCCTTCTATTTTTAGGCTTTCGAAGATTTGCTCATCAGATCAGTTCATTCATTACATATGTGTTTATTTGCCTTCCAATTTTACTTTCTTTCTTACTTCTGTATATGCCCATAATGCTTCTTCTCTTAGAATCCCTTTCTTATCTAATCTTTGCAATATTCATCAGTCCGATGATCCTTGGGTCTTGGGTGGGGACTTTAATTGCATGTTTTCTTCATCTCATAAATTGGGAGATTGTGCTCTCACTGTTAATGATATTGCCCCTCTTAGTCAAGCCTTAATTTCTTCTAATCCTTGTCCTGTTAATAGTTTTGTTCCTATGTTCACTTGGTCAAATAAGAGTCGTTCTTGTCCTCCTACCTTGTGCAGACTTGATCACATTTTTGCAAACTCATCCTTTTGTCTATCTTGGCCTAATTCCTTTTACCAGATCCTTCCTCCCACTATATCAGATCACTGTCCTTTGCTTTTATATTGGGGAAATTCAGATGCCATTGTTAAAGGGAAGTCCTCTTTTTAATTTTTTAATTTTTGGTGCTCTCATATTGATTATAATAGTGTATTACTGTAGGTTTGGAGTACTCATTCTTTTAAGAATCCTTTGGAGAAACTGATTCACAAATTAAGGCTTCTGAAGATTCATCTTAAAGCCTGGTCTAGTCATACTTTTGGTGATGTATCTTTGCATTCTCATTCAGTTAGATTACATCTTGTTCAAGTGCAACATGGTTTGGTGAATAATCCTCATGATACTCATTTGCAAGCCTTGGAGTTAGAGTTACAGGATAAGCTAAAGCATTTATTAGATGTGGAATTGCAGTCTTCATAGCAGAAATCAAATGCAAAGAGGGAATTGGAAGCTAATAGGAACACAAGGTTTTTCCATAATTCTTTAAATGTTGCTAAAATAAAGGAGATGGTTCATATGATACTGGATACTGATGGTACTATTCTTTCTTCTCAAGATAGTATTGATCAGGCATTTGTTGACTTTTTTAGCTCTTTGTTAGCTCCGAATGTTTTACCTGCTATTAATGTTGATCCTCTGTATAATATAGTTTTTCCCTGTATCCAATTTGATCATGCTTCTAAGCTCATCATTCTAGTGACTAGTGAAGAGATTAAGTTAGCAGTATTTAGTTTAGATTCTTCTAGTTCTGGAGGGCCTGATGGGTTTAATGCCTGCTTTTTACATAAGAGTTGGCCTATTATTGGATTTGATATAATTGAGGCTGTTAAGTATTTTTTTCATGAAGAATTTTCTACCTCCTTTTTTCAATGCCACTTTTATTGCTTTGGTGCCAAAATTGGAGAATCCATCCTGTGTGTCAGATTTTAGGCCAATTTCATGCTGCAGTGTTTTCTACAAGATCATTTTAAAGGTTTTAATTAGCTAATAGAATTCAACCAGTTCTGCCTTTATTTATCTCTCAAAATCAGCCTGCTTTTATTCCTGGGCGTACTATTAGTGATAACATACTGATTACACAGGAATTACTTCATGGTTATGATAGGAAAAATATTTCTCCTCGTTGTATGATTAAGCTTGACATCAAAATGGCTTTTGATAGTGTATCATGGTCTTCTATTATTGCTATAATGTCGAGAATGAATTTTCCTAAGCCTTTTATGGCATGGATATACACCTGTATCTCTTCTCCAATGTTTTCAATATCAAGACATGGTTAGCTTCGTGGTTATTTCAAAAGTAAAAGAGGAGTTAGGCAGGGAGATCCCATTTCTTCATACTTGTTTATCATAGTGATGGAATTGTTTAATGCCTTGATTAGTGAACAAGTTCATAAGGGTAATTTTCAATTACATCCTCGTTGTAAAGATCCTCTAATTTCCCATTTATGCTTTGCTGATGACCTAATTGTCTTTACCAAGCCAACCTTAAAGAACATTCATTGTTTACTGGATATTCTGAAGACTCTCTATCAGATTACTTGGTTGGAAATTAATCTGTTGAAATCTCATATTAAAATTGCTGGTTTATCTCATAATAAGAAGCAGGAGTTGATTGCATTATCTGGGTTGAATGATTTGCCAGACAATTCAAAATATCTTGGCCTACCTTTATTCACTGGGAGGATTACTAAGGACAAATTTTGCAGTTGTATGAAAATATTATAGACTGTATGAAGTAGTGGTCTTCCTGTAAGCTTTCTCAGGCAGGTAGATTTACTATTGTTCAATCCATAATAGTGACTATGACTACTTTTTACACCAGGCATTATATTCTTCCTTTAAAGCTAATAAATATGATTGTTAGTGCTATGAATAAGTTTTTGTGGAATGGAGATCCTTTTGTTAAGAAAATTATTCCAATTTCTTTTGCAAAAGTATGTGAGGATAAAAAGCATGGAGGATTGGGGTTAATCAATATTTTTACTTGGAATAAGGCAGCTATTTCTGGTTATTTTAATAATTTTTTTTCTATTGATGAGAGTTTATGGACCAAATATGTGAAAAATAATTTAAATGGAAGAAAATAGTTTTGGGCAATGCCTGTTCCTAATTTTTGTAGTTGGAGGAGACAAATACTTCATCTCAGAGAACAGTTTTTTACCTTTTATAAGATGCAATGCCAAAAAATTGAAAGGGTTATCTTTTTGGCATACTCCTTGGGCTGGTGATGGATTAATCTTAAGTAAGGTTGTGGACTACACTTTGAGAAGGAACTGTGGTATATCTGAGAATGCTTGTGTTGGAGATATGGTTCATGATGGTGTACTTGTCTTACCTCATAGTAGTTCAGCTTTATTAAGGAAATTATGGATTGAAGTAATTGACAGCTTTAGGTCTGATTTTGATGTTATCACTTGGAAAGGAAAAAGTCATTCGATTAGTGGAGTTTATGATCTATTAGTAGGTGATAAGCCCCCGTTTCCATGGTATAAGAGGATCTGGAATGTGATGAGCAATGCAAAACAGAATTTTTTGTTATGGAAAGTGATGTCTAATGTTGTTAATACAAGGATAAGTTAGCAAAGATGGGTGTAATCACATATGATACTTGTGTGTTTTTCAATGCTGGTTCTGTGTAACAACCCGGAAAGTCTGAACCAGTTTAAAAATTTAAAATTGGCTAAAATAGTGGATTTTAAATATTTAAAATAAATATTTTAAATAATAGTGATGAAAAGTACGTTTGAATCGATGTTTGAAAATAAAAATAACTATTATAAATTATAAACAAGGCCTGAAATGGCGCTGTAGTTTCAAAAATTGAATTCAAACTTTGACTGACTGTACCGGGTGCAAAATAAAACGGATTTTAGTGAAACCAAAAATATTTAAATCTGTTAGTGAATATCTTTCTAACGAATCTGAAAAATCGAAGTTTCGTAGCGGAAGTCAAAAGTTATGGCCAAATGAATTTTCAGAAAGGTCGCTATAGAAATTACATCGCCCGTGAAAATAGACATTTTGCAAACGACCTAGGAATTCGACGAAACCACTTTTGTTGGATCCAGGATGTGAAGTTATTGCTAGGTTTCAAATTTCATAATTTTTGAAGCAAGTATGTGAGCGTGGCAAAGAAAAATGTGTTTTGGTCAATTACAGTCAAATTGGATCGACCAGAAAATGGCCATTTTTCAAATGATCTCAGAATTCGACGAAACTAGTTTTGTTGGGACCGTATCATCAAAACATAGCTAGATTTATTTTTCGGGAATTTTTAGAATCAGTATGTGGCCCCGGCAAATTGAAATGTACGTTCAAATCCAATATTGAATGTTATATATTTTAATTTGAAGGTAAACTGACTGAAACATTCGAATAGGCCTATGAAACATATCCCATTGGGTTCGATATGGGGGTATTTAGCTAGGGACGACAGTAGTTAGGTTTGGAGTTCGTATGTGACAAGGGGTATTTTCGGATTTTAAATAAATTATAAATTTAATATAAACCCCCCGACCAATCAGATTCTCTCTCTTTAACCCTAATTGCCGCCGCCCAATACAATTCCACAGCCGATTTTGTTCCAGAGAAGAACCCAAAAATTCCCTCAAAACATTTCGAATTAAACTATGGTCCTTCAGCAAACTTTGTAGAGATTTGAATCAGCTCCAAATCAATATGGGTTTGATGAGCTCACGTTCCGTGTAGTGCTCAAATCGCTGATCCAAAGGGCCTCTGCTCATCATCGTTTTCAGTGCCAGAGGGACCTCCGAGTTTGCCATTGTTGAGGCCAGTGGTAGCTGTCGCGGTGGAGCATGCCGTGGAAGCCTCCGATCATCAGCAGGCGTCGTGTTTTGCTCGCAAAATCAAGCCCTAGGTTTGAACGACTAGTTTTGAATGCGGCCAGGAGTTTAAAGAAGGAAGAAGGTTTTTTTTATTCCTTTGTTAATTAATTTTAGAAAGTCCGCAACCTTTATAAAATCATATCTTTTTTGTTTCTTGTTGAAATCCAGTGAAACAAGAGACAGTTGACTCGTGTGGACGTCTTCTACATTCTAGAAGAGACCGCGTATTTTTCTGAGCCTTCTACAATTTTTGGTGGAGTGGAACCCAATGTGAGATTTCTATGTTATAAACGATATGGAATTGACGATGTATAAATTATATAGTCGATGTATGAGTTATATAAGCGTTGTACACCTCTTGTATAAGCGTTGTATAAGTTGTATGTTCGATGTATAAGTTATATATGCATTGTAAAAATTATATATGCAATTAAATGATATTGAATTGAATTGAAAGGGATTGAATCCACAGACCACGGACGATATTTATTGGTTGTGTTGTTATTTGGATTATTTGGTTGATGAGAAATTTGGTGAATAATGCGAATGGCTGATATGATTGGTTGTGGTTGAAAAATACCCATTTCTGGTTGAAAACAAAATTAGAATAGGCTGTGGAAATGAATGAAAAACATGCTCACCTGCGTGCGAATTAGATGCATGAATCCACATTGTCAAAAACCGCAAGGTTTTAATTAGAGCGAGGAGCCGTACGTCGATACGGTCCCGGTTTTAACTACCCTGCCGTTATGCTGCCGGAATTTCCTGAAATCTTTCTGTGTTTGATTTATTTTCATTTGTTGAAACTATATTCATTTGTTGAATAGAAATTCATGTATTGAAAAATAATCGTGTTTTGAAATAAATTGTTTATAATAAAAATCACATTTTTATCACTAGTTTGAACTATAGAAAATATTCGTGTTGTAAATAAGTTGCTCTAACAATAAAAATCACATTTTTATTATATATTTGTACTATAGAAATAACATTCATGTGTTGAATAGAAATTCATTCGTTGAATAGAAATTCATGTGTTGAATGGTATTCATGTTTCAAATAAATTGCTTTAACAATAAAAATCACATTTTTATTATATATTTGACCTATAGAAATAACATTCATGTGTTGAATAGAAATTCATGTGTTGAATGGTATTCGTGTTTTAAATAAATTGTTTTATAATAAAAATCACATTTTTATCACCAGATTGAACTATATAAAATAATCGTGTTTTGAAATGAATTGTTTTATAATAAAAATCACATTTTTATTGTATATATGAATTGTTAAAAATAGCGATATGTTGAAATAAATGGCGGTTGGATAAAGATATCATTTTTATCAAATGTATGAAATGAATATAGTTTTGAAATCGAAGAATCGATTATATATATATATATATAATTAAAATAAATCGAATAACGAAGCTGCAGTTCATATTTTGAAACCGTGATTTCAAATGATTATTGCGGAAGATCCGACCATCGGATTCTCCTGAAACCACAACCGTTGGGTTCGCCTTGGAAATACCTTTCCAATGGCACCAACTATGTAAAGATCCAACGGGTCGATTGTTTGGAATGTTTAATTCAAATCTGAAGAAAAACAGCGCCAGAATCGATTATAATAATATATATATAATTAAAATTAAAATGAATCGAATAACGATGCTGCAGTTCGATATTTGAAATCGAAACTTCAAATGATTATTGCGGGAGATTCGACCGTCGGATTTTCCCAAAACTAAAACCATTGGATTCGTTTTGAAAAGATCTTTCTAATGATATAAAATTTATGAAGATCCAATGGTTAGATTTTCAGACATGTGTAAAACAAATCTGAAGAAAAACAGCGCCACGACCGCGTTATGGCCTGAAGCGTCGTTTGAATGAATTGGCTAGTTTTAAATAAATAAAAATAGCGATAAATAGTAATAAAATATTATAAACGATATGGAAAGGAAAATAAGCTGCATTTGCTCGGTTTATTAGATATTTGATGGTTGAATGTGTTTGGCGTGAAAATTACAATAAATGAACTGAATTAACAATGTTTAATAATTTAACCATTGAAATGAATTGATTTGAAATATTAAATATAAGTGAATTATTTGAAAAGGCCGAGTTAATTTTCATTTCAAATAATTGATCGACGCTTAAAAGTCGAAGATATGAAGACAGTGCAAGACCGATGATCTTTACGTCGAATGGAGGGGTGCTATTGTTGCTCAAGATAGGAGTAGCTACCTTGAAGGGGCTGAAGTAGTAACCGTCCGGAAGTACATGTTGATTGTACGGATGTGCGAGGAATAAAGATCTTCCTGTTTCGTTCGGACCCAGAACAAACTTGTAAATGGATGTGTGTCTGACGTTGTATATTGACAGCGTGGCATATAGAGATGCTGTGATCAAGGCTTTTGTTGAAAAGAAGAGCTTTGTGGTTGATGATCAAAGCACCGCCTGTGTGGAAGAGCTTTGTGTCTATCGTTGTTTCGCGAGCCTCACACCCCGGTATGAACTAGAAACGGGAGAAGGATCCAGGGAGGACATGTGTTTCTTTCTAGCTAGGGTGGTGTCAGTGACCTACCAGCCCTGACATTTATATTACTTTCACTTATGTGGTTGTTGCAAGGCGCCTCGATTATATCAGTTGATCCGGGACCGATGGAGTCATTCCTTGGCTCATTTACGCCCCAAAGGGTGGGGGAAACGTAGTGTTCAGGCATTTTAATCCACATCGGTGGACCGACCCTATGGCTCCTAAAGGTGCAGTTGTGGCTTTTCCTGAGACATGGTAGGCTAGATTGTCTCGAAGCGGTGAGGACGATCCCTTGCCTCGGTTCATGATGGAAATACAATTTCCAAATACGACATCGTGCGGTTTTGATTGTATACCTATATATGGCGACATAGTGGTATGGGGTATTAATGCCGTTTATGATTGATATTTATGATTGTATCTGAAATTAGAAACTAACTGGAAACGAGCTAGGACGGATGGTTTCCTGGGTATTGGTCTGATGTTGGTTTCGGCCTTCGGGGTTAATACTTAGGGAATCGTTCTCTTACTAGTTTACGGTTGGAGTCTGATTAAGAATTAAACAATAAAATTTACATTTCAAATGATTTGTTTTCCTCGTATCAAGCATATTTGGCCATTATAAGGTAAAACTCTATCCTCCTGTTTGTGTTGCATTGTGTGATGGGAACTGAGTCTTATAGTGGCTTCATTTTTATAAAAAGCATTGCGATGTTTAAAAGATTTATTTGTTTTAAAGCATTGGCAATCCAATGGAGTAAACCCATTCCGCGAAAGTGGCGTGGTCCTGGGATTTGCCATATTATAAAAGATGTTAAGTAGATTTCTCATACCAGTCCCATGACTGACTCGTAGTTTGTTTCACTTGCAAACTCGGGTGCCCCTTTTTCTACATGGGCAACCTTCTATTCAGGTTTTAGCAGGCTCTTTCTGGATAGCTGGAGCTGAAGATGGATTCTATCATTTATCTCTTTTTATGCTGTTCAGCTCCTATTGTACATATTATGTTGTTTTCCACTGTAGACATTTATGTATAACTGAACTGTATTTGTACTTAGTATGATCCTGTACTGTGTAACTCTGATGTTTATATTTATCCAGTATATTCTGTTGTTCATTATCTGGTGTATTTATTTCTGTTGTTATCTGTTTATGTGTTATATTCCCAAAGATTACCCTCACCGCCGTGTTACGGGGTTGGGGCCGTCACATTCTGAGTGCAACACTCATTTGTTTTTTGAATGCTCGTTTGTATATCAATTGTGGAAGCGTGTTTTGATCATTGGTAAGTTTCATGTCCCATCTCAGATTAGTAAGAAGAATGGTTCATTCTTTTTAAGGCTACACGATGGAAGGATAGTAAAAGTTTGATGCTATTGAGGATTTTAAATATTTTTGTTTTTGAAATCTGGATGGAGAGGAATAAGAGGGTCTTCAATTCTTCTACTTTGAGTTCAGACCAGTTGTTCTCGGTGATTTGTAATGTCATTTTGAAGAAAGTAAGCTCGAGCTGATTGGTTAATAATTCCTTCATATTACATGATGCTGGTGATTCCTTCATGAGTTACTGATTCATTTGTTTACCATGTATGTAATGGTATATGTAATGGAGTAATTGTTTTCGGCATTGATTTTTTTTTGTCATGTGTGTTGTATTAGTTTTTTTTCTCAATGCCGAACTTTGTGCTGGTATTGTTTCTATGTTGTGTAACTGTTGTGATTAGAGTGAATAAAGTTATGTTGCCTTTCTAAAGTTTAAGTTTAAAATTGATTTGTATCAAAAGATTAATGTATATCTTATAATGAATTAAATTTAAAATCCTTTTAAAATCAGTTTTTATATATGATTATGAATATATATTTACAGTTTACTTCGTATGATAAAATCCTATATTCTCTTTAAAAAGATCTTCAATATTTACTGTATTATTTTTAAAGAAGCACCCTACTAAGATTATTTGACTCCATATTTCTCATAGAATTATTCTGAATAGTTTACTACCTGTCATGAATATATTTACCATTAAATACTTATCTATAACTATTCTTTCAGTTTCTTTCATTATTATCATTAACCTAAGTCTAGATATTAGTAATATTACCTTTGTTTGATTGAAATAATTTGTAATATATATATATATATATATATGCATAACAATCAGTGTATGATCTAAATTAACCCAAGAGGGGGGTGAATAGGGTTTATCGCAGATTTTCAAAGAGTAATTAAATAATAACAGCATATATAATAATCAGAATAAATGAGGAAGAATAAATAACACGCAGATAGACCCAGCTTCGGCAAAACCGTGCCTACTGCTGCATTCCCCAAGGTTTCTACTAGGAGTTAAAACAATCTCTACGCTTACAATCCCCTGTAAACTTGCGACACTTGCTCCCAACTGTTCTTAACCCTACGCTCAAAACCCTGCACTGGTTTCTATCCCCAAAACCAGATTTCCCAGAATTACAAATCCCGTAATTCGTCTCCCTAGCTTTAGAGATAAACTAGAAAACTCTAAAGTCGATTACAAATTTAAAAAACTAAAAACAATTTGAAATAAAACCCTTAACTAAAACCAGAATCTAGTTTCTTTTTAAAAAAGTAATAAATCCCTTTTAACTCCTTTGTATCTTATTCCTTCAAATCAAACTTGGCTTCCTTTAAAAACTAGGGTTAAGTAGGCCGACCCTCTTCCATATGTGCTTCACCCCTCTTCATTTCAATTGGCCTGATCACTTTTGTTACTCTCTAAAAAAATGGCGGCGGCGGCTTTCCTCATAGGGTTTTTTGAATTCTCCCAAATTCAAATTGATTCGATGATGAAGTTGATTCTGTGATGCCTTGAATTGTTGGATTTTTTAGTGCTTTGATGGCTTTGCTTGATCGAATTTGGATTTCCCTCTGATGATCGAAACCCTAAAAGTTATGAGTGATTTTTCTTGAATTCTTTGAATTGTTTTTGCTGGACTTCGATGATGATAGCCGATGATGATTGGGTGTTAAATAGGGTTTCAAGTCCGAATAATTCTCTGATTTCGTATTAAGATTTGGTTTGGTATATACGAAATTTGTATGTGAATTTTGGGGCTTTTAATCTTCTGAAATCCTGGGTAATTCGGTGTGTATATATCCGTGATTTTTGGAATTTGATTGAGGTTGAAAAATTCAAACTTCCTGGAGGCTTGCGTTATATTTCATTGCTTTGACTTGGTCCTGAATTCTGGAATTTTGATTCCTTATTTTTGGCTTAACTTTTTCAATACTACTCTTTAAAAAAAAATGATATGAATATGTAGCTCAACACGATCACGCCTCTTCCTTGAAGCACTTATTTGATAAGAACAGATGCTAAATTTTTACCATACATCTGTTGCTTGTTCTGTCTTATTTATGGCACCCTCGACTGATGCATTGATCACTTAGTTGCTACAGAAATTTGAAATGGTACTATGCTTGTGGTACTATCATGTATCACTTTACTGTTTGACTTTGTACCTTATATATTTGTGGCATGTAGTTGTTCATTTACCCTGTATTACATTTTCATCATTGTATTCATGCCTATATCCATTGTTGTTTCACTTTATTTGAACCATGCTGAGATGCTCATGCACCATTGTATATCTGAGCTATGCTAGCTTGAATCTGATACTTGAACCATGCTTAGACTTGTGCACCCCTTGTTAACATTGTTGCATTATGCATCTCCAATTTTGCTTGTACTATTTTAAGCATTAAACCATCACATGTTGTCTCATAATTTAAAAATGTGTCACTGGCTACTTGCTAACTAGATTTGTTGTTGACCTGTTGTCATGGCTTGTATACATTTTCTGCTGAACCATATCTGAACTGTTGTGCACCATGTATTTGTGTTACACTGCATTTCCACTTGTCAACTGATCATGTTCTTGCTGGACATATCATGCCATCACGCTATGCTAGTTTTGTGCACTGTCCATATATACTTGAGTCACTTTAAGCGGCTTGCATGAGCATGCTCTTGCTCCATGTTGTAATCTGATTTGTATCTTCGAGCCATGATTTTGCTGTCTTGACCACATTTCTTTGTGTTGCTGAGCCACCTCTTGCTTTTATCCTATTTGTACAAGTTTTTAGTATTCTTCTTGCTACTTGATCACTTATAACTTGGTTGCACCATAAACTTGCATTGACACCATACTAATTAGAGTTGCAGTGTTACACATGTAGCTTGAATTTAAACCAAACTGCCTTGTAAATTCTTGCATTTGTGTTGATTAGTGTGTATTTGCTTTCCTTCATCGCCATCTTTTGAAATCTATGCTTCTTTGACATTGTTTTGTTTACTTCCATGTCTTGTACTTTGCACACTTGTATATGTTGAAAACATTTTTGGCTTGTCTCTTGTTTGATCATGGCTCGACCATTTTTAGTTCATTTGTTTTACTTGTGCCATTATGCCATTTGATCTTTTGTGTGTTGCACAGAGTCGAGATGGTCCACGTGGCTACTCCTCAGTTGCACACTGGATTGGCGAGGTAGTGCACACATGTGTATATGCAGCCGTCCAGACGAGTATTTATGTCCCTGCATATCATACCAAGTCTAGAAAAATGATTAGAAACACACCGTAATTCTGAGGCAAATAAAATTTAAAAATAATTTTTTATTTGTCTATATTGAATTTTATTTTGTTGTAGTCTACTGTTTGTGCTCTTCTGTATGTGACAGGTATGAAGATGACTGGACTGGATTGGAGAGCAGTGAAGACAGAAGATGGAAGACAGAAGAATTGTGTCATTGATTTGTTATTATAACTGAGTGTGAGTGTTAGTGTGTAAAAGTGATTGTATAAGTGATGAATGAACTGTAGTGAGGAGCTGTGAGAGAATTGTACTAACTATATGTAATAAACATATTTGGTTGAAATAAAATAATATTTTATTGTGTTTAAACAAATTTATCTATCGTATTCAGTTTAAATACAAGTACAAATTCCTGTGAATTGAATAAATAGTGGAGTTACAAATACTTGTATTGTTTGAATGTTTGAAATATTATATTTAATTTAAGTAAAATAATGTATGAATATATGAATCTCTGTACAGTCGTCTTCTATTTGAATATAAATATTATATTCCTGTCTGTGATGTATATATAGTAAAGTACAGTAACAAACACATTTAAAATAATATTTATCGGTTGGTATCATCAAACAAAAATCAAATAATTGTGTATACAACTACGTCATATACAACAATCTCCCCTTTTTGATGATGACAAACAAATAAAAGATTTTGAGCACAATAAATGTGTTTGACAGTGAATATTGAACTCCCCCTGTTTATTAGCTCTCCCTACGACTGAACTCCCCCTATATATGTGGAAAAAAATTGAATGATGAAATCCAATTAACCATTCTCCCTCTAGATATTTAATTTCCAATCTTAAAATATTTTTTAATTGAATACTCATCAATCAAAATCTTGGCCATTATCCCCCTTTTTTATCATCAAAAGGATAATAGAGATCAAATAGTGACAGATTTAGGCCATAAATATAAAATCAAAATCAGAGAGAAAATATATATCGCAAATCCCATTTAATCAAACAAAAATCATAATAATCTTTAAATCAGAAGCAAATTTCACTTTCAGAATGAATGGATTTACGATAGATTTTATAGAATGAGGAGAGTTCAATAAAATTGAATATTTGAATATGGATTTTGAAGATTTTAAATGAAACACCCCACCTACGTTAAGGTCACTCACAAAGGGAATGCCTTAACTTCGGTGGAGCGTTTTAGGTAAAAGATGCAGATAAATTACAAGACAGACAAATAAAGCAGCGGAAAATACATTCATTTTAAAAACAATGTGGTTCAGTTAAGCTTTTACAATAATTGTCACAATCATACTTAAAAGTAATACATAGAACTTCTGTCTTGATTCAAAAACTTCCAAGTATAAAAGAAGCATAAAAATAACAACGATATTCCCCAATAAAGTATGAACCAGCCATAGCAGTGGAAGAAAGAGTCCAAAGCAATACATCTACTATCTTCGAGCTTGGAAAGAAAACTGAGCTAAGTGGTAACATTTCCTCCCTGTGAACCGGGGAGGGGGGGGGGGGGGAGGACGGAAGAAAAGAGGTGAACCAAACTAGGTCAGACATAAGTCTAGTAAGTCTAGTGACTTTCAGCATGTAAATAGGCAAAAGCATCATGACATGAATAAACTGAATATAAGACAATACCGTGATAACAAGGATAACAAGATATTGATATGATAAAGCAAGGTAAAATGAATGCGCTTCTACTCTTTCTCTGCTTCGCTACTACCTTGTTATTCTGATTTTTATATTTCTGCACCGCCTGACTAGTGTCCTAACTAGTAATCTGTAAAGTGATAATATTACCACGTGATCCCAATACCCGCAATTATGGTAGCCTTCAGGTGTACATCTAGTATGAGGATCTTACCTCAATCAGCCTAATTGGCATGAAGATGTTAGATGTAGCCGTACTACCCTATTGATCAACTCCTTACTCGTATTAATTTTCCTTGTGTCTATGTCAATCGGCCCTCTCTTGCGTGTAGATACCATATGCTGGTCCCACCATAAGGTGTATCAATCTCTATGATTGCGATCCAACACGATTCAAGATGCACAGTGTATAACTACTAGTATCCAGTGCCTGCTTTTTCCCACTCCGGAGTACGTGCATGCCCGTAATCCGTCGGAACCTACACTGACGTACCCTTTGCCGCTATTTTGACCGCTTATAATCAGCCCAGTAATCGTGCCCCACACTGCCAAGTTTCAGGGTACCTTGATATATCCATGAGGGTTACTGCTGAAATGGGTCCCCGTTACTAGGGTTTCTTACTGGTTAAGTTTGTGGGCCTATATTTACTAATATTACCCACCAACCCGATATGTAATTAACCCTCCTACTGATTCAAACAGGTTTACTTAATGGTTAAGTTTGTGTGTAACACCCCGAATTTTAGTTAATACTAAAATTAACTAATTATAGGATAAATAATCTTAGATGTGGGAATTGGGGGTAACGGGCTGCGTCATTACGTTCGTCTCGGAAAAATACGCGAAATAGAGTCCGAGTTTTCGGGAATCGGAGTCCGTATGGCCCAGTTAAGGCCCAATGAAGTTTGCAGAAAAATTAAAGTTAAAAACAGATTTAAAGATTTAATATCAGATTTCAAAATGGAGCCAGCGGGGGTAGGCGGGAAGCTTCCTGCCCTAACCATGTCGACAGGGCTGTCGACAGGCCTGTCGACAGGGGGTCGACTTGCCTGTCGACTTGCCTGTCGACATGAGCGCGGCGTCCAGAGAACCTGGGTGCACCAGGTTGGGTTTTAGGCTGGCTTGGAGGGCTGGGTTCTAGAGATTTCCTAAATCTAACGGACCTAATCTAATCTAGGGTTAATCTAAGGGCCTAAAACACTCACCTAATCTATAAATACACCCTAAACCTACCCTAATCCATACTAAAAATAGAAATGATGGCCTCATGCCGCCAAATTAAATCCTAGAAGGAGCCTCCACTAGTTTATGAAGGAAGTTGCAAGCTAATCACTCTCTAATCAATCTCTAATCACCACCATCTTCATATTTAGCAACTAATTCCACTTCATAATTTTGCTAATCTTGGTTTTGGTGAGTTTCTATCACTTTAACATCAATTGCTAAAGTAAGTAGATTGGGTGTAATGAGACTTATGGTCTTAAATGCGGATTAGTGAGTTTGAATCATTTGTAATGATATGCATATTTAATAAGTGGATTTATGCATGTTTGATAAGTTGGTTTATGCATGCTTAACAAGTTGGTTTATGCATGTTTAACAAGTGGGTTTATGCATGTTTAATAAGTGGGTTTATGCATATTTAATAAGTGGATTTATGCATGTTTTACAAAGTGAGATATGCAAGTTATGCATGCTTATGCAAGTATGTGAATGCTTATGCAAGTTATGTATATGCTTAAATGCAAGTTTAATGTGATATGGAAGTTATGCATGCTTATGCAAGTATGTGAATGCTTATGCAAGTTATGTATATGCTTAAATGCAAGTTTAATGTGATATGCAAGTTATGCATGCTTATGCAAGTATGTGAATGCTTATGCAAGTTATGTATATGCTTAAATGCAAGTTTAGTGTGATATGCAAGTTATGCATGCTTATGCAAGTATGTGAATGCTTATGCAAGTTATGTGTATGCTTAAATGCATGTTTAACATGTTATGCAAGTTATGAGAATGCTTAATGCAAGTTCAACATGTTATGCAAGATATGTATATGATAATATGCAAGTTTGGGTTAAATGTAGTTGGGTTAATATATGCTCATATATGCAAGTTGACATCCTCTTAACCCATGATAAAGTTATATGCTAAGATGTGGTTAAACCCATGATATTTGTGATGGATCTTCCCTTTATTATGTCATGAAATGAGAACGATTTACGTGGGGAACGATGGGGTTAATAAATATGTTAATAAAAGTATGGTTGGGTATGATTAAGCATACCATAAAAAATAAATTAACATAAGTGGGAATTTACCTATTGAGTTAGGTCTACCCCATGGGAATTTACCTATTGAGTTAGGTCTACCCATGTTATGAAAAACTTGATATTAATTAGGGATAATTAATATGGGGGTGATTAATTAGGTGTAATTAATCAACTAAGACACGAGGTTGGACCCTTTTGTAGCGGAAGTCT
The DNA here is from genome assembly GCA_030737875.1 of Allium sativum. NCBI lineage: Eukaryota > Viridiplantae > Streptophyta > Magnoliopsida > Asparagales > Amaryllidaceae > Allium > Allium sativum. Next base: position 396,032,590 of record CM060922.1, read on the forward strand.
GCCCGGAACCGACCGGCCATCCAGCGGCTACAAATGATTGGCCCAATGTGAGAGGTCTTAGTCATAAATTAAATACATGATTAAAGTAAAGACACGAGGTTAGACCCTTTTGATGACAGAAGTCTGCCCGGAACCGACCGGCATATCCAGCAGTCATAAAAGACGGTCTAATGTGAGAGGTCTTTATGAGGTCATGATCTTAATTAATTAATTAAGAACACTTAATCATATTAGCATGTAGAGGGACATGAGGGGTTAAGTGGGTGCCTTGGGTGGCATGTGGAAATCTAGTGGGTTGCCTTGGGTGGCAATAGAAAATACGATTAGAATACTTAACCAAGTGGAAACATGTAATTAAACATGATTAAAGGGTTAAGTGGGATGCACTAGATAAGTGACAAGCTTAGGTGGGTAGCTTGTTGGGGGCCCATTTCAACCAATATCCCAAACGTATCTTTGTGGGCTCGACTCTAGTCAGGTGACGGGACACGCATATTGGGCTTGACTATAAGAGGCCAAAACGGGTTAGCGGTGGCAACGCAAGTCCATCGGGTTTCATATGCGTGTGTGGGCCCGGGCTGGTAGATAAGTCGTTGTTGCATCGTGTAGATATAAAGCCGTGCACCGTTGATATTATCAGGTGGCCACTTTGGGGAATGATACACCCCAGATGTGGAACCAGCACGGGTATCTACGGTAGGGAGCCGATCATTGGGGAGTAGTGGGGTACACCTGGTGGAGATAGGGGCAGACGACACCTATGTGGTCAGCTAGGGGTACATGAAACTACTAGTTATATCTTTCTTTTAAGTCCTTGGGTGGGATCAATCTTTGAGTAGGAAGGACTGGTGTGGTGCAGTTAGTAATTATCCTTGGGTGGGTAGATGCGTCTTTACGGTTATCTTAGTTTATCCTAAGTCTACCAAGCTGCTTAGTGTAGCCATTCATCCCCAGACATTACCGTATGTCAAGTTTATGTCTTCTCTGGTTACTTTAATGATTGTATTGTTAAAGTTATAGGACTCGCTCAGACTTATGTCTGACCCCGTTGTTTTTATCTTTTTCCCAACCCTCAGGTCCTACGGTGGATCCTAGCAGTAGTGGAGCTTGATCGGATTGCTGTTCCAGTCTTTAGGAGCTTGGATAGATGTAAAGCTCCAATTACCCAGTTATCTTTTCTTTTGTCCTGGCTATTGTATGAGAGAGTGGGATTATGTACTTCTTTATTTTGATGGATATTGTACTTGACTTTTATTGTGGTTTTATGATGTAACCAGACATGTTTATTTCCGCTGTTATGAGATGATGTTTTAAATTTCAAGTACTATTTATACCTGTCTTGTTGTAATTTTTCTGTTCTATATTCACTAAAATACTCCACCGATGCTATGACATTCCCTTAGTGAGTGACCATAGCGGGCGTGGGGTGTTACACGTGGTATCAGAGCCAGTTTACCGGAACAGATAAAATTTTTGGAAAGCTATTTTTCTAAAAACATTTTTGGAAGAAATATTTTCAAAAACATGTCTTTTAAGAGAAAAGTTTTTGAAAGAAAAGCATAATCCCCAATAGCCATATCTATATCCTTCGAATTCTCCGTTTTGAATCTTTCCTTTTTCGTTTCTGCATGGCTGAGGATCTTAACTTTCCGGAGGGTGTGACGGTACCAGTATGGTATAGGAGATTGATGGAGGCTAGGGCCACCACTGCGGGTCCAGCAAATGTTCCTCCACCAACCGTAGCACCCGATCTTCCTCCTCCCCCTCCTCCTCGCACGGATACTTTTGCTAAGACTTGCAAGGAATTTAAAGCTATGGGAGGGAAACCTTTTCAAGGATCAGAAACTTTTGTGGAGGCTAGGGATTGGCTTAAAGAGGTGGAAGAATTGATAGATATCTTTGAGATGGAAGAAGGAAAGAAAGTCAAGTTGGCTGCTTGGTTAATAAAGGGAGAGGCCTCATTCTGGTGGGAGGTCACTAATGGAGAACGCCCCGTTGACTCTTGGGCGGATTTTAGACAAAGATTTGTGGCAAAGTTTCTCTCAAGGGCGGAGGAAAACTTGTATATGGAAAGATTCTTGACTCTAAAGCAAGGAAATCTCTCGGTGAAGGAATATGTCAACAAGTTTAATCAATTGGCAAGGTTTGGCCTAGACATGGTGAATACACCGGAGAAGAAGGCTTTGAGGTTCGGGAAAGGCTTGAATGAACCGATGCATGGGTTAGCTATGACTCATATCCCTATGGGGGCCACCTTTGAGAAGCTAGTTGACATGGCACTCATGCATGAAGAAGAGAAGGGTCCCAATGCTAATAAAGCACCCGAGAAGAAGGGAGATCAAAAGAAACCTCAGCAACAACAGCAAAATAAAGGTGGGAAAGGCAACGGTGGCAAGGGCAAGAAGAAGAAGTGTTTCAATTGTGGGACACCTGGCCACCTAAGCAAGGATTGTCGCAAGAAGAAGAAGACTGGCTGCTTCCACTGTGGCGAAGCAAGGCATCTAGTGAAAGACTGTCCTAAGAAAGGGCAAAGGACCGGGTCTACCTCAGGAGGACAGGTGCAAGCTCTTATGGCACCAGGTCAGGCTAGGGGGCAAGTACAGGCTCTCGCGGTTCCACCGATTCAGGAGAGAGGTAGAACTATTTCCGTTGAAAGTCTGGTTTTTCTATTTGATCATCCTGTCCGTACATTGTTTGATTCAGGCGCATCGCATTCGTTTATCTCATCATCATTAGTTGAGTCATTGCACTTAGACACCAGTCTGGTAGATGATCCCTTGGTTGTTTCAAACCCAATTGGGGGCTCCACTTATTTGTCCATGATATGTTTGGGTTTGAAGATTTCTATACTTAGCATTGAGTTTAGATGTGATGCTTTTGTGTTGGGCTTCACGGGCTATGGGTTGATTTTGGGCATGGACTGGTTATCCAGTAATGGTGCCGTTCTTGATTGCGAAAGGAGAGTTGTTAGGCTCATGACCCGCTTGGGTAACACTCTCGAGATTTCTTGTAATCCCATGGACTCTGTTATGCTAAGTTATCTTGAATCGCTTGACGCTTCGGTCGAGAGTTTGCAATCTGTTAAAGTGGTCCGGGAATATCCGGATGTGTTTGAGGAGGTGAAGGGCTTACCTCCGAAGCGGGAGATTGACTTCCGAACATATCTGGTGGATAATGCTAAACCTGTATCTTTACCAGTGCGCCACATGGCTCCTCGTGAAAGAAGGGAACTCCATAAGCAAGTAGGGGAGTTGCTTGAGAAGGGGTTCATAAGACGGAGTATATCGGAGTGGGGTGCTCCAGTAGTATTTGCTACGAAGGCGGATGGGTCCCTCAGACTTTGTGTAGACTATAGAGAACTCAACAAGCTCACAAAGAAGAATAGACACCCATTGCCGAGGATTGATGATCTTTTCGATCAGTTGGTTGGCGCTTCAGTATTTTCTCAGTTGGACTTAGCCACGGGGTTTCATCAGTTGAGGGTGGCTGAGGATAGCATAGACAAGACTGCCTTTAGAACTCCGGATGGTTTCTATGAGTGGCTGGTGATGCCATTTGGGTTGACGAACGCCCCTGCATACTTTGTTGATTTGATGAGTAGGGTGTTCAGGGAGTTCCTTAATAAATTCGTGGTGGTCTTTGTGGATGATATCTTAGTATTTTCTAAGAGTGAAGAAGAGCATGCCCTACATCTTGGGGAGGTATTGAAGACTCTTTGAGCACATAGCCTTAAGGCTAAATTCTCTAAATGTCACTTCTGGAGGAAGGAGGTGCGGTTCTTGGGGCACGTGGTCTCCAAGGAAGGGATAGCTGTGGATCCCGCGAAGGTAGTATCAATTCAGGATTGGAAGGTTCCGAAGAATGCTACCGAAGTAAGAAGTTTCTTGGGGTTGGCGGGTTATTATAGGAAGTTTATCAAAGACTTCGCGAAGATATCAGCCCCATTAACCCGCTTAACGAAGAAGAATCTTGTTTTCACATGGGACGTAGATTGTGATGATGCGTTCCGACGGTTAAAGAGAGCTTTAACCACTGCTCCAGTTTTAGTGTTGCCAGATGGGAGCAAGCCATTTGTTGTTTATACTGATGCTTGTGGGACAGGACTAGGCGCAGTCTTAATGCAAGAGGGAAGGGTGATAGCCTATGGTGGAAGGCAGTTGAGAGTGCATGAGAAAAAATACCCTACCCATGATTTAGAGTTGGCCGCTATTGTTTTTGCGCTTAAGATTTGGCGCCATTATCTTCTTGGTGAGAGATTCGAATTGTTCACCGACCACAAATCATTGAAGTACTTGTTTTCTCAGAAGGATTTGAATTTGAGACAGCAAAGGTGGATGGAATTCTTAGCATCCTATGATTTCGAGATAGCGTATACCCCTGGCAAGGGTAACGTGGTGGCGGACGCCTTGAGCAGAAAAAGGTTGTCCTTGAGTCCATTGTTCGTGGAACGACGAAGCTTGGAATTTATCTCGATGTTTGATTTCAGACCTTCCATTGATTATGTACCCGGTTTGCTAGCTTCCTTGGAGGTTAGACCTACTCTTTTGGGGCAGATTGGAGAAGCACAGAGGGACGACCCACAGTTGGTTGAGTTGGTGGAGAGGCTCATAAGGGGGGAGTCGTCCAACCATTTGAGTAGGTACACCCTAGACGATCGGGGGTGCTCGCGTAGAGACGGTAGACTTTGTGTACCGCAAGACGAGGGTTTGAGGAAGGTTATTCTTGATGATGCACACCGTTCTAGGATGACTATTCATCCCGGTGGGGACAAGATGTACCACGACATGAAGAGGGTTTTCTTCTGGGCCGGTATGAAGAAAGATGTGGCCGAGTATGTCGCTCGATGCTTGGTGTGCCAACAAGTGAAGGCGGAGCAAAAGAAACCAGGTGGATTGCTTCACCCATTGGAAGTTCCGCAATGGAAGTGGGATAGCGTCTCGATGGATTTTATTGACGGGTTACCCAGATCGAAAAAGGGTAATACGGGAATTTGGGTGGTGGTAGACAGACTTACTAAGAGTGCCCATTTCATACCTGTAAAGAGCAAGAGGACCGCTCCATGGCTAGCTTCTGTATATCTTCGAGAGATAGTTCGATTGCATGGGGTACCCTCTAGCATAGTGAGTGATCGAGATCCTATCTTCACTAGCGAGTTCTGGAGAAGTTTGCAAGAAGCAGTAGGGACTCAATTGTGTCTGAGCACCGCATATCATCCTCAGACGGACGGCCAGACTGAGAGGGTGAATCGTGTTCTTGAAGACCTTTTGAGGCTTTGTATCTTAGATTTTGGACGTACATGGGAAGAGCATCTTCCATTGGTGGAGTTCGCATATAATAACAGCTTTCAGTCCAGTATTGGTATGGCTCCTTTCGAAGCTCTCTATGGAAGGCCTTGTCGATCACCTACATGTTGGTGGGAATCTACGGATAAGATCTTGCTTGGGCCTGATATGATTAGGGAGACTTCGGAGAAGATTGACTTGATTCGAAGGAGGATGAAAGCAGCACAGGATAGGCAAAAATCTTATGCGGACAAGAGAAGGATGGATCTTGAGTTTGAAGTTGGGGACATGGTCTTTGTCAAAGTGTCTCCGTTACGAAATGTGGTTCGCTTTGGATCTGTTGGGAAGTTAGCACCAAGGTTCGTTGGGCCATTTCCTATTAAGGAAAGAATTGGACAGTTGGCATATAGAGTGGAATTGCCCGACAGACTTGGTGGTGTACATGATGTATTCCATGTGTCCCATTTGAGGAAGTGCTTACATGAGACGGCAGAGGTGGTAGAGCCGAGCTTGCTTAAAGAAGTGGAAGTAGAGCGTGATGCGACTATTCGACGAGCTCCTACTCGCATCCTTGGGTCAGAGACTAGGAAATTGAGGAATCGAGAGGTTCAACTAGTCAAAGTGCAATGGGGAGAAGATGAGAGCAACGCAACTTGGGAGACGGAAGCGAAGATGCGTTCATTGTACCCATTTCTTTTTGAGGGTATGTCTTTATTTTCTCCTCTATCGTTGTCTAGTACTTATCTTATCTTTAGTATATCCTCTCGTTAGTACTGATTGACCTTTAGATAGGGTAAACCTATGGTTGAAACATGTGTTTGAGACATGTTATGGTTGATGGATGCAAGTGGATGCAAGTGTTTGCTAGTGGTTGCTCGTGGATGCATATACACACACTCTAGGCACTAGATCAGCTCAGTCACTTCATATTGCATATTGCATAAAATTGTGTGTAGGAAGCTATATTTATGGATGTATAATGATTGTGTTATCATATGGATGATGCATTTTGGTGAATGATTGTGCACTCATGTAGATATTGTATGTGTCGATAGGGTTCTTTCGCATACATAATGGATGCATGGCACTATCATGGTTTGCATATGTTTATACATTAGATAGGGAACATATACACACACTTTTTGCATATGCTCATACATCATTCGAAACTGGTTTAAGGACAATGGATGCCTGTGTTTGATGGATTGAGTAGATGGTTGTTTGGATGGTAGGATATGCATTCTCCTTAGCTTAGAGATTTCGGGGACGAAATCCTTTAAGGAGGGGAGAATGTAACACCCCGAATTTTAGTTAATACTAAAATTCACTAATTACAGGATAAATAATCTCAGATGTGGGAATTGGGGGTAACGGGCTGCGTCATTACGTTCGTCTCGGAAAAATACGCGAAATAGAGTCCGAGTTTTCAGGAATCGGAGTCCGTATGGCCCAGTTAAGGCCCAATGAAGTTTGCAGAAAAATTAAAGTTAAAAACAGATTTAAAGATTTAATATCAGATTTCAAAATGGAGCCAGCGGGGGTAGGCGGGAAGCTTCCCGCCCTAACCATGTCGACAGGGCTGTCGACAGGCCTGTCGACAGGGGGGTCGACTTGCCTGTCGACTTGCCTGTCGACATGGGCGCGGCGTCCAGAGAACCTGGGTGCACCAGGTTGGGTTTTAGGCTGGCTTGGAGGGCTGGGTTCTAGAGATTTCCTAAATCTAACGGACCTAATCTAATCTAGGGTTAATCTAAGGGCCTAAAACACTCACCTAATCTATAAATACACCCTAAACCTACCCTAATCCATACTAAAAATAGAAATGATGGCCTCATGCCGCCAAATTAAATCCTAGAAGGAGCCTCCACTAGTTTATGAAGGAAGTTGCAAGCTAATCACTCTCTAATCAATCTCTAATCATCACCATCTTCATATTTAGCAACTAATTCCACTTCATAATTTTGCTAATCTTGGTTTTGGTGAGTTTCTATCACTTTAACATCAATTGCTAAAGTAAGTAGATTGGGTGTAATGAGATTTATGGTCTTAAATGCGGATTAGTGAGTTTGAATCATTTGTAATGATATGCATATTTAATAAGTGGATTTATGCATGTTTGATAAGTTGGTTTATGCATGCTTAACAAGTTGGTTTATGCATGTTTAACAAGTGGGTTTATGCATGTTTAATAAGTGGGTTTATGCATATTTAATAAGTGGATTTATGCATGTTTTACAAAGTGAGATATGCAAGTTATGCATGCTTATGCAAGTATGTGAATGCTTATGCAAGTTATGTATATGCTTAAATGCAAGTTTAATGTGATATGCAAGTTATGCATGCTTATGCAAGTATGTGAATGCTTATGCAAGTTATGTATATGCTTAAATGCAAGTTTAATGTGATACGCAAGTTATGCATTCTTATGCAAGTATGTGAATGCTTATGCAAGTTATGTATATGCTTAAATGCAAGTTTAGTGTGATATGCAAGTTATGCATGCTTATGCAAGTATGTGAATGCTTATGCAAGTTATGTGTATGCTTAAATGCATGTTTAACATGTTATGCAAGTTATGAGAATGCTTAATGCAAGTTCAACATGTTATGCAAGATATGTATATGATAATATGCAAGTTTGGGTTAAATGTAGTTGGGTTAATATATGCTCATATATGCAAGTTGACATCCTCTTAACCCATGATAAAGTTATATGCTAAGATGTGGTTAAACCCATGATATTTGTGATGGATCTTCCCTTTATTATGTCATGAAATGAGAACGATTTACGTGGGGAACGATGGGGTTAATAAATATGTTAATAAAAGTATGGTTGGGTATGATTAAGCATACCATAAAAAATAAATTAACATAAGTGGGAATTTACCTATTGAGTTAGGTCTACCCCATGGGAATTTACCTATTGAGTTAGGTCTACCCATGTTATGAAAAACTTGATATTAATTAGGGATAATTAATATGGGGGTGATTAATTAGGTGTAATTAATCAACTAAGACACGAGGTTGGACCCTTTTGTAGCGGAAGTCTGCCCGGAACCGACCGGCCATCCAGCGGCTACAAATGATTGGCCCAATGTGAGAGGTCTTAGTCATAAATTAAATACGTGATTAAAGTAAAGACACGAGGTTAGACCCTTTTGATGACAGAAGTCTGCCCGGAACCGACCGGCATATCCAGCAGTCATAAAAGACGGTCTAATGTGAGAGGTCTTTATGAGGTCATGATCTTAATTAATTAATTAAGAACGCTTAACCATATTAGCCTGTAGAGGGACATGAGGGGTTAAGTGGGTGCCTTGGGTGGCATGTGGAAATCTAGTGGGTTGCCTTGGGTGGCAATAGAAAATACGATTAGAATACTTAACCAAGTGGAAACATGTAATTAAACATGATTAAAGGGTTAAGTGGGATGCACCAGATAAGTGACAAGCTTAGGTGGGTAGCTTGTTGGGGGCCCATTTCAACCAATATCCCAAACGTATCTTTGTGGGCTCGACTCTAGTCGGGTGACGGGACACGCATATTGGGCTTGACTATAAGAGGCCAAAACGGGTTAGCGGTGGCAACGCAAGTCCATCGGGTTTCATATGCGTGTGTGGGCCCGGGCTGGTAGATAAGTCGTTGTTGCATCGTGTAGATATAAAGCCGTGCACCGTTGATATTATCAGGTGGCCACTTTGGGGAATGATACACCCCAGATGTGGAACCAGCATGGGTATCTACGGTAGGGAGCCGATCATTGGGGAGTAGTGGGGTACACCTGGTGGAGATAGGGGCAGACGACACCTATGTGGTCAGCTAGGGGTACATGAAACTACTAGTTATATCTTTCTTTTAAGTCCTTGGGTGGGATCAATCTTTGAGTAGGAAGGACTGGTGTGGTGCAGTTAGTAATTATCCTTGGGTGGGTAGATGCGTCTTTACGGTTATCTTAGTTTATCCTAAGTCTACCAAGCTGCTTAGTGTAGCCATTCATCCCCAGACATTACCGTATGTCAAGTTTATGTCTTCTCTGGTTACTTTAATGATTGTATTGTTAAAGTTATAGGACTCGCTCAGACTTATGTCTGACCCCGTTGTTTTTATCTTTTTCCCAACCCTCAGGTCCTACGGTGGATCCTAGCAGTAGTGGAGCTTGATCGGATTGCTGTTCCAGTCTTTAGGAGCTTGGATAGATGTAAAGCTCCAATTACCCAGTTATCTTTTCTTTTGTCCTGGCTATTGTATGAGAGAGTGGGATTATGTACTTCTTTATTTTGATGGATATTGTACTTGACTTTTATTGTGGTTTTATGATGTAACCAGACATGTTTATTTCCGCTGTTATGAGATGATGTTTTAAATTTCAAGTACTATTTATATCTGTCTTGTTGTAATTTTTCTGTTATATATTCACTAAAATACTCCACCGATGCTATGGCATTCCCTTAGTGAGTGACCATAGCGGGCGTGGGGTGTTACATTGTGGGCCTATATTTACTAATATTACCCACCAACCCGATATGTACTTAACCCTTCCACACATTATGTCATATTGGTTAAGTGTTGTCCATCCATGTCAACTTAACCCACCCGCTCATCATGTCATGTTGGTTAAGTGTTTCTTATTAACCCTTCTCACTCGTCATGTTGGATTGGTTAAGTGTTCCCTATTAACTTAACCTCGTTCATTCATCATGTTATATTGGTTAAGTATTTCCCATTAACTTAACCCCATTCGTTCATCAGGTTACATTGGTTAAGTGTATCTTATTAACTTAACCCCATGCGTTCATCATGCTGTATAGGTTAAGTGTCATCTATCAATTCAAGTTAACTTAGCCCACCCACTTGTCATGTTCATTAGTTAAGTGTTGCCTTCTTGTGTTAACTTAACCCTTCCACGCATCCTGTTATATTGGTTAAGTGTTGCTCTCTTGTTTTAACTTAACCCTACCCATTCATCATGTCATATTGGTTAAGTGTTTCTTATTAACTTAACCCTTCTCACTTTTCTAATTAACATGTTATAATGGTTAGGTGTTCTAAATTTACTTAACCCCACCTTCTTGTCTAATTAGCATGTTATAATGGTTAAGTGTTTTAAATTTACTTAACCCCATCTTCTTGTCTAATTAACATGTTACAACGGTTAAGTGTTGCCTTAGTTAACTTAACCCTACCATTCTTATCATGTCTTGTCCATTAGCATTAATTGATTTATTAATGCACCAACCTCTCACATTAGATCTATGTTGTTGCGGTTACTGGATGTGCCAGGCAGTTCCGGGCAGTTTTACACCACAACTCAATCTAACCTCGGGTTTTTCTTGGGCATGATGCACTAAGCTCTCACATTAGATAGGTGTTGTTGCGGTTACTGGATGCGCCAGGCGGTTCCGGGCAGTTTTACACCGCAACTCAATCTAACCTCGGGTTAGGCATGTTATCTTTTAGCATATTTACCATACATGTCCAACTCTAGATTTTATATGCTAATTATCCTAAATTCACTAAACTAGTCATGTTCCAATTCTCAAGTTATACCTCAACAAAGCTAATTTCAAGTTATGCCCCACAAAATAATTTTCAACAGATTTCAGCATATTAGTCAGTTTAACAAATTAAACCTCACTTAAAGTTCCATTAACATATCTCGCCTAATAAATTAAGCTTATAAACTTACATTCCCAAAATCATGGTCATAATCCATAATATAACACATGCCCTAAGGTTTAGTCATATTGCACCGTACAAAATATTCTCCAAAAACCCCCAATCATGATTCATAGTATAAACTATGCCAAATTATAGCCTTTAATTACAGTGCATGCCAATTTAGCCAAAATCTCAATTTAGGCGTGTTCACATTTAACAGTTATCCCTATATTACTATAGGTTTTCATGCATAATCTCCTTCTTCCAAGTCATAAAATATTATATATAATGTGCCCCAATTTTTAGGTCTTAAACCACAACATGTACTATGCCTTACATGTTTACAGTTCAAATTATGCCCCAAATCCCAAGTCATATGTCCAATATACTTTATGTCTCAAATCTCAAGTCACATGTTCGATACACTTTATGTTTTAAAGAAAACATATGTTATGTCCTCAAACCAGTTATGCCCAATTATACATAATTTAATACTTTTTCCAATTTTAGCGCTGGTCACGTCCAAATCATATATTATGCCCAGTTTTGCGCTGGTCATGTTCAAATCATATATTATGCCCAATTTTATTTCCAACGTACGTTTATCTCTTATGAGATTTGGCTCAGGCTCGCAGTAGCCTGGCTATAAAAACAAAAAGGGAAGAAGGAAAATAGAGACAAAGAATGGACATTATAATATCAAATGAGATAGATCCAATGGATATAGAAAGACAGATAGAATTTGGCATAATCTCAGATTCAGATTTATTACAATGTTAGAATCACAATTGAATTTTACTTCTGAAAGTAACATGAACTTGTAAATTACAGAACGGTCTCGAATTCTGGGATCTGATTTCTGAATTAGATTTACTACTCCTTAGATGTAGACTTTGATTGTTAACTTGAAAACTCTAATTTGATTGATTAAGGTGGAGGCTAGGTCACTTCAGGTTTTAGCATCATATAAACGCTTATGAATTCGTATAGAGAAAACAATAGGTTTAGGTTTTTTTTATAGGTATAGGGAGATTTAGAGCCTTCAGATCAGTCTAGAAGTCATCAGAATCGTTCGTAGCAGAAAAATACGTCACACAGCGAATCAGGGAGCGACACAGCAGCCAAAACACGTCGTCCAAAAATTTCGTCCAGTTCTGGAAAAGGGGTCGACACCCTATGGGGAGGTTGACACCTATGTCGACTCCCCTATAGGGGGGTCGACACCTATGTCGACTCCCCCTGAGGGGGTCGGCACCTGTTGAGCGGGAATTTTCCCGCCCACTTCCCTTTGGATGATTTCAAATTTTGAACTTGGTTTGAGATGTATAATTATTATTTATATTTTCTATTTAAACATGAAATTTTCTAAACTCCATAACTTCTTCATACGGAGTCCGATTCACGCAAACTCGGACTCTATCTCAAGCAGAGTTCCGAGACAAACGCAATGGCATAACCCATTTCCCGTAATTATCACTTTTAAAATTAAGTATTCTTTAATTCATTAATTTAATATTCACAGGAAATACGGGGTGTTACATTCTCCCCTCCTTTAAAGCATTTCGTCCCCGAAATCTCCAAGTCAAGGAGAATGTATCCTAACATCCAACATCCATCTACTCAACCATTCAATCACAGGTGTCCATTGTCCTTAAAAAGATTTCTAATGCTTTTCATGAACATATGCATAGTGTGTGCATATGCCCTTATCTAATGCAAAATCAGGCGGTCTACTGATTTAGTTGACCTCCTTAATGCGAATTATGTCAGTGCCATGAGTCCATCATGTATGCAATTATTCGTAATCGTACTTTATAACTTCTACATGAGTGCACAATCATTCATACAAATGCAATATCCATATGATAACACATCAAGTTTCAATCCATAAAAATTCACTCATGCATATGCAATATGGAAGTGACGGAGCCGATCTAGTGCCTACTGTGTGTATATGCATCCACGAGCAACCACTAGCAAACACTTGCAACCATCAATCATAAAATGTTTCAAACACATGTTTACATCCATTGGCTTCTACCTAAGGATTAAGGATAGAACTGAGAGGATATACTTAAAGGATAAAGACTAGCATGCAAACAAATTTTACAGAAAAAGAGAGATCAAGGATATACCCTCAAAAAGGGTATAATGTGCGTATCTAGTCTTCTAAGTCGCATCTTCTTGAGCTTCATTCCATATTGCTCTGACTGTCTTAACTTCACGATTGCATAGCTTCTTAATTTCTGTTTCCAGAATATGCGTTGGAACTCATTTCACTGTTGCCTCTCATTCCACCTTTTCTTTTTATAGTATACTTGGCACTACAACCTCTGCCGTGTCATGCTAACATTTCCAGAACTATCTCTTGAAAATAAACAGATGCTAACCATGTTACCAAGTGTATATACTAAGATGATTAGATTCTTCTTCGTCAATCTTGTAAGTAGGGCTAATACATTCGCAAAGTCCTTAATTAACTTCCTATGTTAGCCCGCTAGTCCAAGAAAGCTTCTTACTTCTGTTGCATTCCTTGGGACCTTCCAGTCTTGCACCGCAACTACTTTTGCGGGATCTACTGATATTCCTTCTTTGGGCGCCACATGTCCTAGAAACCTTACTTATTCTCTCCAAAAATGATATTTTTGGAGAACTTCGCCTTAAGTTGATGCGCTTGGAGGGTATCCGAGACTTCCCTTAGATGCTCTATGCACAAGCGAAGTAAACCATCCGCCTTTGTAACGAAAACGACTGGAGCACCCCATTCAGAAATACTTTGCCTTATGAACCCTTTTTCAAGTAACTCTTTTACTTGTTTACTGAGCCCTTCCTTTCCCTTGGATTCATGTGTCATACAGGTAATGCAACTGGTTTTGCGTTGTCAACTAGATATATGAGGAAGTCTGTCTTGCGTTTTCGGGGATAAATCCCTAACCAAATCAAAAACATCTCCTGGACTACTCTAATGGATCACAAATCGTCGATAGATGCATCAAGTGATTCTAGGTAGCCAAGACAAACTGATCCCTTAGGATTGCACGAAATCTAGAGGGTATTCCTGAGGCAAGTCGAAAGTCCAACTACCCTCCTTTCACAAGTACTAGCTAACCAATCCATGCCTAGAATCAACCCATAGCCTATGGAACCAAAAACATAAGCATTACACTTAGACTTAATTCTTAATATAGCTATTCTCAAATCCTTACAAACCAAAGATAAATGAGTCGAACCACCAATTGGATGTGAGACAATAATGGGATCCTCGACTATACAAGCTCTAGGGAGCAGAGACTTAACTATGGAAGTAGATATAAACGAATGTGAAGCGCTAAAATCAAAAGAGTACTAACAGAATGATCAAAAAGAAAAACTAGACTTTTTCAACAGAAACTCTACTACTTTTCTCTCAAATACGCTGGCGGTGAGAGCATGTACTTGCCCTCTTGAAAATCTTGTCCTTTGTTTTTGCCCTTGTCCTTAATTATATGACTCGTTATACCATAATAACGACACTTCCTCTTGTCTTAGATTTTTCTATTCTTCCCTCCTTCATGAACCAAGTCCATATCCATGAGTTTTTCATCCTTGGGTTGTGTTCCTTAGCCAAACTCCCTTATTCTCATCTTTGCCATCTTTGTAACTTGTTGACAAGTCTCTTGAAAGCTGCCTCCATCGCATGGAAAACCCTATAAAGCTTGAAAGAAAATTAGCCGCAGGTGAAACTACTGCGGTTATATGGAAGTTGGGCACTTCTTTGCCCTTTGACAGGTGTCGTAGTCTCATCAAGCCTACGGAATCATGCCGCAATGAGGTTACCTCCCAAAAAGCCAGGAGCCCCGGAGACTCAGGAAAGAAGAAAACAAGGATTCAAACATAAATAGTGCCTATGGATTTAGGGAATATGCCTTTAAAACAAAACTTTTCTTTTGAAAATGCTTCTTTTTAAACCGTCTTGAAAATAATTTTTCAAATCTTTTATCTGATCTGGTAACCTTCAGCTCTGATACCAAATGAAACACCCCACCTCTGTTAAGATAACTCACAAAGGGAATGCCTTAACTTCGGTGTAGCATTTTAGGCAAAAGATGCAGATAAATTACAAGACAGACAAATAAAGCAGCGGAAAATACAGTCATTTTACAAACAATGTGGTTCAGTCAAGCTTTTACAATAATTATCTCAATCATACTTAAAAGTAATACATAGAACTTCTGTCTTGATTCAAAAACTTCCAAGTATAAAAGAAGCATAAAAATAACAATGATATTCCCCAATAAAGCATGAACCATCCATAGCAGTGGAAGAGAGAGTCCAAAGCAATACATCGGCTATCTTCGAGTTTGGAAAGAAAACTGAGCTAAGTGGTAACATTTCCTCCCTGTGAACCGAGGGGAGGGGGGACGGAAGAAAAGAGGCGAAACAAACTAGGTCAGGCATAAGTCTGGTAAGTCCAGTGACTTTCAGCATGTAAATAGGCAAAAGCATCATGACATGAATAAACTGAATATAAGACAATACCGTGATAACAAGGATAACAAGATATGGTATGATAAGGCAAGGTAAAATGAATGCACTTCTACTCTTTCTCTGCTTCGCTACTACCTTGTTATTCTGATTTTTATATCTCTGCACCGCCTGACTAGTGTCCTAACTAGTAATCTGTAAAGTGATAATATTACCACGTGATCCCAATCCCCACAATTATGGTAGCCTTCAGGTGTACATCTAGTATGAGGATCTTACCTCAATCAGCCTAATTGCCACGAAGATGTTAGATGTACCCTTACTACCCTATCGATCGGCTCCTTACTAATATTAATTTTCCTTGTGTCTGTGTCAATCGACCCTCTCTTGCATGTAGATACCCTGTGCTGGTCCCACCATAAGGTGTATCAATCCCTAAGATAGCGACCCGACACAATTCAAGACGCACAGTGTATAACTACTGGTACGTAGTGCCTGTATTTTCCCACTCTGGAGTGCGTGCACGCCCGTAATCCGTCGGAACCTACACTGACATAACCCCTGCCGCTATTTTGACCGCTTATAATCAGCCTAGTAATCGTGCCCTACCCTACCTAGTTTCAGGGTACCTTGATACATCCATGTGGGTTACTGCTGAAATGGGTCCCCGTTACTAGGGTTTCTTACTGGTTAAGTTTGTGGGTCTATATTTACTAATATTACCCACCAACCTGATATGTACTTAACCCTCCTACTGATTCAAACATGTTTACTTAATGGTTAAGTTTGTTGCCTATATTTACTAATATTACCCACCAACCCGATATGTACTTAACCCTTCCACACATTATGTCATTTTGGTTAATTGTTGTCCATCCATGTCAACTTAACCCACCCGCTCATCATGTCATGTTGGTTAAGTGTTTCTTATTAACCCTTCTCACTCGTCATGTTGGATTGGTTAAGTATTCCCTATTAACTTAACCCCGTTCATTCATCATGTTATATTGGTTAAGTATTTCCCATTAACTTAACCCCATTCGTTCATAAGGTTACATTGGTTAAGTGTATCTTATTAACTTAACCCCATGCGTTCATCATGCTGTATTGGTTAAGTGTCATCAATTAATTCAAGTTAACTTAACCCACCCACTTGTCGTGTTCATTGGTTAGGTGTTACCTTCTTGTGTTAACTTAACCCTTCCACGCATCCTGTTACATTGGTTAAGTGTTGCACTCTTGTTTTAACTTAACCCTACCCGTTCATCATGTCATATTGGTTAAGTGTTTCTTATTAACTTAACCCTTCTCACTTTTCTAGTTAACATGCTATAACAATTAAGTGTTCTAAATTTACTTAACCCCACCTCTTCTCTAATTATCATGCTATAACGGTTAAGTGTTTTAAATTTACTTAACCCCGTCTTCTTGTCTAATTAACATGTTATAACGGTTAAGTGTTGCCTTAGTTAACTTAACCCTACCATTCTTATCATGTCTTGTTCATTAGCATTAATTGATTTATTAATGCACCAACCTCTCACATTAGATCTATGTTGTTGCGGTTACTGGATGTGCCAGATGGTTCTGGGCAGTTTTACACCACAACTCAATCTAACCTTGGGTTTTTCTTGGGTATGATGCACTAACCTCTCACATTAGATAGGTGTTGTTGCAGTTACTGGATGTGACGGGCGGTTCCGGGCAGTTTTACATCGCAACTCAATCTAACTTCGGGTTAGGCATGTTATCTTTTAGCATATTTAGCATACATGTCCAAGTCTAGATTTTATATGCTAATTATCCCAAAATCAAAAAACTAGTCATGTTCCAATTCTCAAGTCATACCTCAACAAAGCTAATTTCAAGTTATGCCCCACAAATTCATTTTCAACAGATTTCAGCATATTAGTCAGTTTAACAAATTAAACCTCACTTAAAGTTCCATTAACATATCTCACCTAATAAATTAAGCTTATAAACTTACATTCCCAAAATCATGGTCATAATCCACAATACAACACATGCCCTAAGGTTTAGTCATATTGCACCATACAAAATATTCTCCAAAAAACCCCAATCATGATTCATAGTATAAACTATGCCAAATTATAGCCTTTGATTACAGTGCATGCCAATTTACTCAAAAACCCAATTTAGGCGTGTTCACATTTAATAGTTATCCCTATCTTACTATAGGTTTTCATGCATAATCTCCTTCTTCCAAGTCATAAACTATTATATATAATATGCACTAATTTTTAGGTCTTAAACCACAACATGTACTATGCCTTACATATTTACAGTTCAAATTACGCCCCAAATCCCAAGTCATATGTCCAATATGCTTTATGTCTCAAATCTCAAGTCATATGTTCGATACACTTTATGTTTTAAAGACAACGTATGTTATGTCCTTAAATCAGTTACAAATCAGTTATGCCCAATTATACATAATTTAATACTTTTCCCAGTTTTAGCGCTGGTCATGTACAAATCATATATTATGCCCAATTTTAGTGCTGGTCATGTTCAAAACATATATTATACCCAATTTTATTTCCAACGTACGTTCATCTCTTATGAGATTTGGCTCAGGCTCATAGTAGCCTTGCTATAAAAATAAAAAAGGAAGAAGGAAAGTAGAGACAAAGAATGGACATAATAATATCGAATGAGATAGATCCAATGGATATAGAAAAACAGATAGAAATAGGCTTAATCTCATATTCAGATTTATTACAATGTCATAATCACAATTGAATTTTACTTCTGAAAGTAACATGAACTTACAAATTACAGAACGGTCTTGAATTCTGGGATCTGATTTCTGAATTTGATTAGCTATTCCTTTGATGTAGACTTTGATTGTTAACTTGAAAACTCTAATTCAAATGATTAAGGTGGAGGCTAGGTCACTTCAGGTTTTAGTAGCATATAAACGCTCATGAATTCGTGTGGAGAAAACAATAGGTTTAGGGGTCTTTTTATAGGTGTATAGGGAGATTTAGAGCCTTCAGATCAGTCTAGAAGTCATAAGAATCGTTCATAGCAGAAAAATACGTCACACAACGAATTAGGGAGCGACATATCACCAAAACACATCATCTAGAAGTTTCGTCCAGATTTGGAAAAGGGGTTGACACCCTATAGCGGGGTCGACACCTATGT
The DNA here is from genome assembly GCA_030737875.1 of Allium sativum. Classification (NCBI taxonomy): domain Eukaryota; kingdom Viridiplantae; phylum Streptophyta; class Magnoliopsida; order Asparagales; family Amaryllidaceae; genus Allium; species Allium sativum. The sequence continues at coordinate 396,051,164 of CM060922.1, forward strand.
CGACTCCCCTATAGAGGGGTCGACTCCTATGTCGACTCCCCTTGAGGGGGGTCAACACCTATGTCGACTCCCCTTGAGGGGGGGGGGTCGACACCTATGTCGACTCCCCCTGAGGGAGGGGGGGTCGACTCCCCCTGAGGGAGGGGGTCGACACTTGTTGAGCGGGAATTTCCCCGCCCACTTCCCTTTGGCTGATTTTGAATTTTGTACTTGGTTTGAGATATTTAATTATTATTTATATTTTATGTTTAAATATTAAATATTCTGAACTCCATAACTTCTTCATACGCGGTCCGATTCACACAAACTTGGATTCTGTCTCAAGCAAAATTCCGAGAAAAACGCAATGGCGTAACTCGTTTCCCTTAATTCTCACTTTTAAAATTAAGTATTCTTTAATTCGTTAATTTAATATTCACAGGAAATGCGGGGTGTTACATTAAATATGCTTAAAATGTGTTAAGCACTTGCTAACCACGCATAGCCCAAAGGTCTTTTAAATGCGGTTAGTAGTAACTTAACTTTATCCTCTCTAATGAGTTCCATCCGTGCACAGCCCAAAGGTCTTTTAAGTGAGAATGGAAGCACATAGAAATTAAGGTAATTCACCCACGCATAACCGCGAGGACTTTTAAATGGGAGTGAATACCATGGATAAATTAATTAATTATTTTTATCTTATTTTTAATTCCAAAAATGATTAGAACTCCTCAAATTAAATAAAACCTTGATGAGTGACAGAAATATGGTAGATATAGAAGATGGTCGTGAAATAAGCTCTAATTCAAAGATATTATAAAATCTGTCCAATCATCATGAGATTTAAAATAACGTCTCCTCTAGTTATGAATTATATCATAGTCACAACTCATTGTAATTTCATAAATCTATTAATAATTTTGATGAGTCACAAAATGGTTCAAATTAATCAATAATATCAAATTTTAAATAAATAATCAAAAATAATTGTAATATTGAAAATATCAATTTCAAGAGGAGCTTTTGAAAATATCAATGCAAGTTTGAAAATCAGTTTCCAAAAATTAATCAGTAGAATATGAAATTATCTATTATTTCTAATGCTGATTGTTCCTAGACAATTTTAAAACAACTTTTATATTTAATTCAAATTGTCTATGGAATGTAAAGAAATTTAATTACTGATTTTTCAACTCATCGTCCAATCACAAATCAAATCAATTTCCTTATCAGAGCAGCACAATATCATTTTCAAAGCAAGAATCACAAGTGACATTCTAAAAGAATTTTCAGACAAACACAAGAAATTTTCAACGACCAAATCTAAGATAATTATTTGAGATGACTTAAAAAAAACAAATTTTGTATAATCTAGGAAATTCAATAATCAATAACGAATGATTTCAAAATTAGCCAAGTAAAAAAAATAAAAAAAATAAAAACTAAAAAAGAAAAATAAACTAAAAAGGAATTGAAATAAAAATAAGAGTTTAGAGATCATACCTGACTTTCCATAATCGATGTGATCTAATTAATCTCCAACTCTGAATCTATGGCTAAGGAACTTCAAACAATTCAATAAAATGGAACAATTTGAATTTTTATCTTTTAAACACAATTGTTCCTTAGCCTATCCCTAGTACCTAAATGTTTATAGGATCGAGTGGTCTAATAAAAAAAGTTTTACCACTCTTATCTTCGTTTACACGTTTTGGTACCCAAACCCATTTATATAACAATCCACTACTATCCAATAGCGTACCCTTTGGAACCCAAATTCGTTTAGATTTATTCAAATTCATTTTATTATTTTTTGGAATCCAAATTCGTTTAATTGAATTGTTTCTAAACGAGTTTTCATATCGTTCATGATTTAAAAACCCTTTGAAATTATTAAAGTTAAAAATTTCAATTTGATCAATTTCAAAGCCATTTAAAGGATTTTTAAAATCATTAGGATTTTGTTTTTCAACTGGATCAAATCCAAAACCAAGTCCTTTTTTATTTTGAACAAAAAATTGATTTTTTAACAACATATTCAACGATTTCTTTCCTTTATAAAATTTAGTCAAAGCTGACTCAAGTCGTTGAATTTTAAATTTAAGATCACTATTTTCTTTCATTAAATTTGTGACAGCCCGCCCCGCACCAACCGATATTTCCAATGAAAGTGCGTTGTGCCGATGTCCAACCAGCACAGGGCGGTCGTCAAGGAAAGGAAAGGTAAGGAATTTGAACTAACAAGGAACCTGTAGAATATCTCACAGCGCATGGAAAAATATAATAATAACATACTTGACATAAAACAGGTGAAAACTAAACATCATAGCAGCGGAAAATCCAAATATAACTTATGTTCCACATCATTATTATTATAGCTTTAAAACTGTCTCTAAAGCAAAAGAAAGGAAAGGTACACTACTAACGCCCAAAGTAGTGACCAGCAGCGACACAGGGAGAATATATATAGAATAGTACATGTAAGCCTCCTCCTCGTCTCCGGACAGCTACTCGTGCACAACCAGCTAACATGTTTCTAGTCTGCCCATTTAAGAGCACCTAGAGTAATAAGAAGAGACATAAAACTCTGGGTCAGACAAAAGTCTGGTATGAGTGATAAGCAACAAAACAGAGCAATAACAGGTATACCAAACCAAAACAGAGCAATAACATGTATACTAAACCATACCTGAACCTGGACCTGCAACCAAAGAGTTAGCACAACATACCGCCCAATACTCTAAGGTGCCACTAAACATAAGGCATAAAGATACGGGGGAGGAGGTGTGCATGTCATACTGATAGCAAACAATCAAGCATAACAACCATCCTCACATCTCTCACTCAGTGCGTAAAGCATATGATATCCACTACTTTGACCACCCAATTCCTCGCTACGATCACTCTGCCCCATGGAGTCGTAATGACGCCACTGCACTGATCCATAGCCGTTAATATGTCCATCAGTGGTGGGTCAAAGCTATAGACGTCGATAACCCCTTAACACACGTCGCCCAGCAAAGTCCAATCACGAAGTTGACTCGTTGGTTCCCATCTGGATCCTGAGTGCAAACTTCCCATTTGGACTACCTTTGCATCTCGGGTTTTGGTCATCATCTACGGATCGGTTCGGCATGCTCCTCTTCACTATGCTTCAGATCGTGCTCCCCGAAGTAGTCCTGTTTGTGATCATCCACATCGGTTCGGGTCGGATTTGCCCATTCGAGTTGGTTCGCTTCGGTCCCTCCCTGCTCGTGCTCAACATCTCGATTTGTGAAAAGCCCTTTGGGTCGGATCGGAGGATACCCATTGGGTTCGAATCGTGATCAACCACCTAGATCGGGTCGTGATGTGCCTCCCAGATCGGATCGTCTTCCCTTTGGTTTGAGCTGAGCTTCGGTTCGTGGGACCCATTCGGATCGGGTCGAGTTCCTTCATTTGTTCTGCAACTTTTCCAGTTACCTGTTTACGCCATTCGGCGGTGTTTTCGACCAATCTAACTATTCTAAACAATTACAAAACATTCCAAACAGTCATGCAATATATAGAATTGACCACAAACACCAAAACAACAATTTGATATGTCAAAACGGATCAAACATACCCAAAAACCTATATTTCCCCCTTAATCATGTTTAAGTAAATCTAATGATAGGATTAGCAAAACTTAACCAAATTAACCAAATTTTCTAACAGAGGCCTAAAAAAATATTTCGAAATTTATAAATATTTTTCCAGAATTTAATCATGTTTAAATTCGCTAATTAACACTAATTACCCTTAATTAACCATAATTAGTGAGGAACTATGCAAATCACTCACCTTTGCCACAAATAAACTGTAGATCTGAAATGATTCTCTGTTTGGCATGAATACTGATGTCTAACAGCAGTTCTAACCTTGCTTTGGTGCTATTTCTCCTTAATTTGATGTAATTTAACCAAACCTTCTAAAGTGGTTTAGAGGTGATTTAGATGTTGGAGGCCATTACTAAGTTGAGAGGGATGATAATTGGCGGCTGAAAAATGAGAAAAGGGTGTTCTCTAAATGCTAACAACCCTTAAATACTCTAAATCCCGAAATCCCCCTCTGGGCCTAGCTGTTAATTACCCATTTAAGCCCGGTTAAGCAGTTTTTCACCTCCTAAACCTTAATTCAGCCATATCTCCCAAACAGTAAGTCCCTTTTTCACATATGACCACTCTATGGAAAGGTAAACCATCATCCAGATCTAATGAATGTGGTTTCAGGTCAAAACTTCTTTCCAATCAAAAGTTATAGCCGAAACAAGATCAGCTAGAGGCGAAACGTTCATTTAAAAATCGGCAAAAATCATAGACATGGGAAATGACCCCAATAGTCGTCTCCCAAAGTTACATGACCATACGACTTCGCATGAGAAGGAAATAAATATTCTACGATCCTCTGATGCGTAGAATGCGAGTCGTTACAAAATTTGAACAACGATTAATAGCGATTTTCCTCTTTTTAGCATCAGTTTTTTTTAAAATCAAATTTTCGTTTTCAAGTGTTTTGAGTTTAGCATTGGACTTAGAAATTTCAATTTGTTTTCACTTTTCAAAATCAAGTTTTTCAGATTCTCTAAACTTTTCAATCTCCTTCTCAAAATCACGATTTTCGTTTTTCAAATTCTCGTTTTCACTTTTGAGTAAATCAAAATCAGTTTTGAATTTCAAAGGATCATTACTCAAAAACTAACATTTTTCGCATTCTGAAAACAGTGAATTCTTAACTTTTTCAAGTTTTCCTTCTAAATTGTTATTTTCTTGAACTAGTTTTAACCTATCAGATTTTAATTTCTTAACTTTTAGTTCAAGAGAATCAACGGTTTTTGTGAGGTCATGACACATTAAAATTAATTCTTTATAGGTAAAATTCGATACCTCACTTGAATCCTCTTCACAACCTTCCGAATCACATTGAGCCATAAGACACAAGTTAGCTTCCTCTTCATCACTTTCAGAAACTTCTTCTCCTTCCTCGTTATCCCATGTAGTAGCAAAAGCCTTCTTCTTCCTTTTGAACTTCTTTTCATTTTTAAGCTGTGGGCAATTTGGTTTGATATTCCCAGATTTCTTGCAATTATAGCAAAAAACTTCATTGTCTGAACTTTCTGAACTTTCAGATTTGATAGTTTTCTTCTTTTGTGGCTTGTATTTTCCTTTGGCCCACTTTCTTAAAACCATGGCTAGCTCTTCAGCGGGATCTTCATCATTACTTTAAACAGAATTAGAGCGATCATCTTTTTCTTTGATTCAGAATCCTTTCGTTCTTCTCTTGCTTTTAACTCCATCTCGTGAGTAATCAGATTTCCGATGAACTCTTCCATGCTTACTATATTTAGATCTTTTGATTCTTATATCACCGTCACCTTAGCTTCAAAATTCATCGGTAGCACTCTCAATATTTTTCTTATCAATTCCACTTCGGTATAGGTTTTTCCAAGAGCTTTTGCATTGTAGACTAGTGATGATAAGCATCCATACATCTCTTTTATATCTTCGTCTTTTTGTATAGAGAAATTTTCATATTCGTTGCTGAATAGAGCGAGACGAGATTCTTTCACTTGAGATGTACCTTCGTGTGTGACCTCCAACGTATGCCATATTTCCTGTGCAGTTTCCCAATGATAAATTCGATTAAATTCTGTTTTATCAAGAGCGCAGATTAAAACATTCATCGCTTTGGCATTAGTTGAAAATAATTTTTTATCATTAGCATCCCACCTGTCTTTTGATTTAGGAATTTCAACACCACTAACAATAACAGTGGAAGATCTATAACCCGCTTCAATAATATCCCATACATCATTATCGACTGAACTCAAATAAATTTTCATCCTAGCTTTCCAATATGCATAATCCGTTCCATTAAACATTGGTGGCCTAACTATGGACTGACCCTCAGAAAAAGCGTTATTAGACAGATTCATGACTCTAGAGTTAAAATAAAATAAAAATACCTACTCTGATACCACTTGTAGGATCTAAATTAACCCTAGAGGGGGGTGAATAGGGTTTATCGCAGATTTTCATAGTGTAATTAAATAATAACAGCACAGATAATAATCAGAATAAATGCGGAAAAATAAATAACACACAGATACACCCAGCTTCGGCAAAACCCTGCCTACTGCTACATTCCTCAAGGTTTCTACTAGGAGTTAAAACAATCTCTACGCTTACAATCCCCTGTAAACTTGCGATACTCGCTCCTAACTGTTCTTAACCCTACGCTCAAAACCCTGCACTGGTTTCTATCCCCAAAACCAGATTTCCCCAAATTACAAATCCCGTAATTCGTCTCCCTAGTTTTAGAGACAAATTAGAAACTCTAAAGTCGATTAAAAATTTAAAAAACTAAAATAAAAATAAAATAAAACCCATAACTAAAACCAAACCCAAGTTTCTTTTAAAAAAAGTAATAAATCCCTTTTAACTCCTTTGTATCTTATTCCTTTAAATCAAACTTGGCTTCCTTTAAAAACTAGGGTTAAATAGTCCGGCCCTCTTCCATATATGCTTCACCCCTCTTCATTTCAATTGGCCCAATCACTTTTGTTACTCTCTAAAAAAAATGGCGGCGGCGGCTTTGCTCCTAGGGTTTTTTGAATTCTCCCAAATCCAAATCGATTCAATAATGAAGTTGATTCTGTGATGCCTTGAATTGTTGGATTCTTTCAGTGCTTTGATGGCTTTGCTTGATCGAATTTGGATTGCCCTCTGACGATCAAAACCCTAAAAATTGTGAGTGATTTTTTCTTGAATTCTTCGAATTGTTTTTGTTGGATTTCGGTGATGATAGCCGATGATGATTGGGTGTTAAATAGGGTTTCAAGTCCGGATAATTCTCTGATTTCGTATTAAGATTTGGTTTGGTATATACGAAATTTGTACGTGAATTTTGGGGCCTTTTAATCTTCTGAAATCCTGGGTAATTCGATGTGTATATATCCGTGATTTTTGGAATTTGATTGAGGTTGAAAAATTCAAACTTCCTGGAGGCTTGCGTGATATTTCATTGCTTTGACTTGGTCCTGAATTCTGGAATTTTGATTCCTTATTTTTGGCTTAACTTTTTCAATACTGCTTTTTAAAAAAACTGATATGAATATGTAGCTCAACATAATCACGCCTCTTCCTTGAAGCACTTATTTGATAAGAACAGATGCTAAATTTTTACCATACATCCATTGCTTGTTCTGTCTTATTTATGGCACCCTCGACGGATGCATTGATCACTTAGTTACTATAGAAATTTGAAATGGTACTATGCTTGTGGTACTATTATGTATCACTTTACTGTTTGACTTTGTACCTTATACATTTGTGGCATGTAGTTGTTCATTTACCCTGTATTACATTTGCATCACTGTATTCATGCCTATATCCATTGTTGTCTCACTTTATTTGAACCATGCCAAGATGCTTATGCACCATTGTATATCTGAGCCATGATAGCTTGAATTTGATACTTGAACCATGCTTAGACTTGTGCACCCCTTGTTAACATTGTTGCATTATGCAGCTCCAATTTTTCTTGTACTGTTTTAAGCATTAAACCATCACATGTTGTTTCATACTTTAAAAATGTGTCACTGGCTACTTGCTGACTAGATTTGCTGTTGACCTGTTGTCATGGCTTGTATACATTTTCTGCTGAACCATATCTGAACTATTGTGCACCATGTATTTGTGTTACACTGCATTTCCACTTGTCAACTGATCATGTTCTTGCTGGACATATCATGCCATCACGCTATGCTAGTTTTGTGCACTGTCCATATATACTTGAGTCACTTTAAGCGGCTTGCATGAGCATGCTCTTGCTCCATGTTGTAATCTAATTTGTATCTTCGAGCCATGATTTTGCTGTCTTGACCACATTTCTTTGTGTTGCTGAGCCACCTCTTGCTTTTATCCTATTTGTACAAGTTTTTAGTATTCTTCTTGCTACTTGATCACTTATAACTTGGTTGCACCATAAACTTGCATTGACACCATACTAATTAGAGTTGCAGTGTTACACATGTAGCTTGAATTTAAACCAAACTGCCTTGTAAATTCTTGCATTTGTGTTGATTAGTGTGATTTGCTTTCCTTCATCACCATCTTTTGAAATCTATGCTTCTTTGACATTGTTTTGTTTACTGCCATGTCTTGTACTTTGCACACTTGTTTATGCTGAAAACATTTTTGGCTTGTCTCTTGTTTGATCATGGCTCGACCATTTTTAGTTCATTTGTTTTACTTGGGCCATTATGCCATTTGATCTTTTGTGTGTTGCACCGAGTCGAGATGGTCCACGTGGCTACTCCTCAGTTGCACACTGGATTGGCGAGGCAGTGCACACATGTATATACACGTGTGTATATGCAGCCATCTAGACGATTTTTTCTGTCCCTGCATAACATACCAGGTCTAGAAAAATGATGAGAAACACACCGTAATTTTGAGGCAAATAAAATTTAAAAATAAATTTTTATTTATTTGTATTGAATTTTATTTTTGTTGTAGTCTACTGTGTGTGCTCTTCTGTATGTGACAGGTATGAAGATGACTGGAGTAGATTGGAGAGCAGTGAAGACAGAAGATGGAAGACAGAAGAATTGTGTCATTGATTTTATTATAACTGAGTGTGAGTGTTAGTGTGTAAAAGTGATTGTATAAGTGATGAATGAACTATAGTGAGGAGCTGTGAGAGAACTGTACTAATTATATGTAATAAACATATTTGGTTGAAATAAAATAATATTTTATTGTGTTTAAACAAATTTATCTATCGTATCCAGTTTAAATACAAGTACAAATTCCTGTGAATTGAATGAATAGTGGAGTTACAAATAGTTGTACTCTTTGAATATTTGAAATATAATATTTAATTTAAGTAAAATACTGTATGAATATATGAATCTCTATACAATCGTATTCTATTTAAATGTAAATATTATATTCTTGTCTGTGATGTGTATATAGAACAGTACAGTAACAAACACATTTAAAATAATATTTGTTTGGTTGTTATCATCAAACAAAAATCAAACAATTGTGTATACAACTACGTCATATACAACAATTAAATAGTACTTTGAATATCTTTTATCGAAGTAGATATCATCACCAAATCATTCTGCATATTTTCATTACATACATCATTATTATAAAGTACAATTGCGTTTCAAATCAAAATCATTCACATCATAAGTTGCATTTCATTTAAATATATCATTTCATATTGTTTTTCATATGACATACATGTCATACTACATTATAACCAACATACTTCATACACTGCATTACATATTAACTTTTAACTCCTTATAACAAGTATACTATATGGAGAATTTTTATCTAATTAGAAATATAGGGTTATTAATCAAATACACAACATATTTACTTTGACTTGATGGACTTGCTTGATAGAATTGATTGGCTTTGATTGAATTGACTTACTTGAATTGATTGGCTTGATTGAATTGATTGGCATGATTGACTTATTTGTTTTGTTTGACTTGAATAACTTGATTAACTTACTTTACATGGTTGAATTTCATTAGTGGTTGATAAATTTGTTAACCTTGTAGCCGTTAAATCAAGGGTGGTGGAATCGGTGTTAACCTTGTAGCCATAAAATCAAGGATGGTGGAATCGGTGTTAACCTTGTAGCCGCGAAATCAAGGATGTTGTAATTGGATTCTGATATTAATAAAACTCTGCACAATTCAGTGTCGCGTGTGACTGGAGTAGGAGTAATCCGAACTAATATAAAACCCGTGTGTTCTTTCATTTTCTGCATTTTATTTTTGTTTAATTCTGTGTGTGTTTGATTCTGTTTCTGTAATCATCTCTGTGGTGTGTGATTTATTTAGTAGATCATATAAGTTTTAGATTTTCTTAAATTCCCTGAAACATTATTCACCCCTCAAGTGTTAGTCTTGCCCTAAGATCCGCGTTCCCTAACAAGAAGGAGAAAACACCCCATAACCATGCTGCATTTTTTCCTGTTTTGGCCATTTACCGAGGGTGTAAGGCTTGCTGAGGTCACGATATACACAAAGCTACACTTAAATAAGCTGTGATTTGATTATCCACAGCTCATCGCATAACTTAAGTATGTCACATTGTCCATTTACAACGCATCACTGATTTCAATCAATTTATAACTTCTAAGGTCACATGTCTTAGAGAAGGGTGTTAAGCTAAGGGAAAAAATTCTCCCCCACCAAGAAGATATATATATATATATATATTTAATAAAGATCAGTGCTACGCAGTCAAATACAATGTCAAACACACAATCCATACATGTCCGTGCTGGGTCTGAGCGAACCAACAATCCGGAATTCCTTCACATACGTTCAAGCTTCTTGTCACTTAACTGATATAAAACCCATCTGCAAATGGGAGCTACCCATTTGAGACGTTCAGCAAGTCGTCCTTACGATATGAAGGGTCCCAGTTTTTAATACCGTCTTCAATTGCTTCATAACGTCGTATTATTACTTGGAATGGTTTTCGGACATAAATCCGACCTGGCCTTTCCAAATAATAAGCACAATTAAAAATGCAATTACAGAACACACATGCTTTCAATCAAATCTCCTTTTGTCTTGGATTTGTTAAATTAAACTTCTTTAAACCCATTCTCACATTATCTTTTACAAAATCCATATTTTAACTTTTCTCCTTTAAAACACATCCTTTAAATCAAAGATAATCTAGCCTCAAAACCTCAACTAATTTTTCGTTTGATAACTTTTTATCCAAATCCAGTTTCTTTTGAAAACCCTTAATCCATATTTCTATCGTTTCAACCATAGTTTCCAATTAAAACGATTTCACAACATTTAACTCTTTAATCCTACTTAAAAGATTTTACTTCCTTCCATATTCCTTACTTTTAATTTCCTCAAATCAAAGATTTGATTAAATCCCCAAATTGTGATATGAATTTCCACAACTTAATCTCATCGGGTTTCAAGAATGATATTATTGAAGATACCATTTGCGACAAAACCCGAATCAATCGATATTGAACATAAGTTACATAGAAATTGTATCTACTTATATTCAATATCAATTCTCATAATCAACGAATACTACAAGAGGAATAACGATAATAATATTTTTCAAATTCCTCAAGTAGTATATGTTTACACCTCGAAATTTCATATCAAATATCCGAAGATTATTTATATCCAACTTATCTCAGGCAAATCAGGAAATCCTTATCTTAGTTTGAAAATTTATCAAACTCCTTGTTATTGGATTTGGATAGAAATACCATCAACTCATCCTCAATATTAGGAATAATTGTAAACTACCTTCTAATTCTGCGAATAGTAAGTGTCATCATCTACAGAATTAATATCAAACTTCCAAAGATTTGTCTCCAACCATATCCATTTAATTATAATTGGAAAACCCATTTTAATATTCAATAAATTATTTTATAAAATAATTTTAATATTTTTAAACCTTTGAAATCATTTAAAGATGATTACTTATAATTCAGAAAACAATTTACTGGTTAAATCCTTCAAAGCGTATTACTTCCCAAAAGAAGTGTTACAATAATGTTTCAAAAGCGCTGCAAAGTTTTGCAAAACAGTTATCTTACTAGTTTGATCAAAATGTTGTTTATCTTTAGCAAAACTTTAAATTTCCAATTCAAAACATTTTTAAATAATTCATAATGATTTTACAAAAAAAATCCATATTTTTAAATTTTTTAAAATAGCTGTTTACAGTTATGATCGGCAAACTGCACTTACAACATCCTTTTCCAATGCGGTTTTAAACATAACTTGAAATCTATAAGTCAAAATTAAATTTTTTTTTCCACTTATTTGAAAGCCCTTTGTCATGCACTGAATTTCGCCCGGTCCGAATCAATCGCTAAACCGACCAAAACCGTTCGAGAACGCGGATTGTCTCAGAATATGACGCATCGGAACACAGAACAACATAATTTTTCATTGCTTTTACAATAATTTACATCAAAGTACAAGAATATTAGAGTGCGAATAAATATTACACAGTGAAAAAACAATATCAGAGATTAATAATTTACATATCAGGGGAAACAAAAATATATAAATGCAGTGCACAGCGGAAAAACATCAATTACCACAACTGAAAGAAATACACGGATACAAAGCCTTCCGAATATAGCTCCAGCCGTAAATCAGGATCCTGTTAAATAGAAATCTACAAAACCAAAACTACTAGCTACCCATATGGAAAATAAGGGCACCTAGAGTTTAGGCGTAAAAAATAAACTGTGGGTCAGTCATGGAACTGGTGTGAGAACTAAAAACAGTTATTAAAACTCTATATAAAAAGGTTGGAAAAATCATGGGACCACGTCGTATGACACGGAACGTGTTTACTCCACATGAATACTAGTTTAAAACATAAACAACGCAATGTTTTCTGGAAAAATGAAGCTATTATAAGACCCAGGTCCTATCACACAATGCAACGCATGCCGGAGGATAGAGTTTTACCTTATAATATCCAAACATACTTGATACACTTTAAAACAGATAATTTTGATATTATTATAAGTGCATAGTGTAGAAAACCACTTCGAATATAAATGTATCAATGATAGACGGCAAAGTACCCATCCTATTATGTCGGCATATATGTTTACAACTAAAACCGAAAGGTCGCGTATTGGAAATTGGATTCCATCTATGAGTCGAGGCAAGGGATGTCTCCTCACTGGTTTCGAGACACTATAGCACATGCCTCAGGATCACACCCTTAATAATCTTTGGATCTTCAGGACCGATCCACTCTTACTTTTGTGGATTGGTTATTCCTTACACTACGCCATGAATTGCATACGGCAACCCCAAGAAGTGATGTAGGAAGTGCAAACTAACGTTGCTATAGGCCAAAAATGATCTCTGACAACTCTTTTTGGGGTTGCCTTTTGTCGCGTTGCCTTAGAGTCAAAGACATCGTCTTTGCTATACTAAGGTAACATCGCCATAGGTGTTGCTACAGGTGCTAAATTTACATAAAATTTGGGGCCCACTAAATTCTGAATGCCGAGATCACGGAATCCTGTTATGCCCCTAAATTCTGTAGTCGGGTTCACGGAATCCTGTTGTGGGGCCCACATGCATAATTTATGGCAACACTATATCATAGCTATGACAACATTTATAATTACATACTACAACATTATATCATAGTTATTGCACCATTATATAATATACTGCAACATAACAGCAATTAACATTACACACTGACATTAATAAACAACTTTTCATATCAAATTAATAACCAGTAACACAAATATTATTTAGTCAACTACAGAATAACAAAAAATAGCCAATAAATTCAGTTTTACAGAGTACTTATAAACATTGCCGGTACGAAATTCATGTTTACGTCAAACTAAATTTGTTTCAAATTAATAAAGCGCGAGCCTCCAGTGCATTCAGTACCTCTGCTGCCTCCTTCACCTGCACAATAAAGCAATTTCAAAAGTCATGCATTTCAGCAAAAGCCTTTAGTACAACTAATGCATTTCAGCACAACCAACGTCATGCATGCCTCGGTTAAAACTGATGCAATGCCTCATTTACATTGCAACACAAAATGGAAGACATGCATGCCTCGGTTGCATTCCAGCTCAAACTATGGTCATAGTATAACTGACTTGGACTTCAGCACAAAGACATTTCAGCATAAACTATGGCCAGAGTTGCTTTTCAGCACGGAGTTGCATTTCACAATCTATGGCTGGGTTGCAAATTGATGCAATGACTCAGCTAGTTCAAAGCACGAACGATATCAAGGAATGCAATAGTATGCCTAAGACACTTAAAATTTAGACATGCCGCGACTCGTTCAAGTACAAACTCAACCATTGCATCAATTACGAACTGACATGATCATTACTGATTGAAGAGAAAATAAAATTCTTAAAATTCTATAGTTCATTACTGAAGCATCAGTCTTGTACATGATCAGTTACATACCAGCATTGAACTACAGAATTGTAAGAATTAGACTGATGCTTCAACAAGCGAAAATTGTAAGAATTCTGAAGCATACCACCAACCAACCATAAAAATAAGCAAAAATACATACCAGCAGTGTGTGTCTATATACGATCTCCGATTTGCACAATTTGTAAGGGCCTTGGACTACAAAACATGAAATTAAGAAGCCATGTTTTTCACTTTGCTAGATGGAAGGAGGATTCGTCTTATTGGGACATCATCTCTACACCAACGAACATCAAAATCTTGATTTCCCATTCCATAAACAGGCTGGATATCATTCAAATCTTCATTTTCATATTCTCTTTAGAGTTCACACTAGTTTTTCGGCAATTTCTTGATAACATTATGGCACATCTTATCAATTGGATCTTCTATATAAAATACCTATTTTACTTGTGAAGCCATAACATAAGGATCAGATTTCTGGCATAATCGATTAAAATTGACACGAGTCAGCCCATATAAATCTTTCTCTTCTTGGTACCGACAACACTTAAATAAATCACACTAAATTCTCCCTAATAATCTAGTTCTAATATTTCTTCAATTGATCCATACTAATTAACTTTACCAACCAATGGATTTTGATCTTTCGAACTTGCAAAGCTAGTAGTCAAGGCTGTCAAAAATACACAACTGTTTTGTGTTGTACATTTGGCATCTCTGAACCTTGTATAAAATCGGTATCCGTTGATAACGTATCCAGTAAACCGCTTAGCTGTTGGAAGAGGCCTCATTGCAAGCAGTTGTACTTCTTTTGAAATGTCCTCCTTTTTCCCAACCTATTCCTTTAACCACTTCCAAAATTCTTCATTGTGTTCTCTCTCTTTTATATTTTTTTGATGATGCATAACCATCAATTAAAGCTCGATGTTCCCTAGAATAAAGACCAGGTTAATAAAAGATAGAAACAAATTTGGCTGGATCTATTATTAAAGCTGAAACTGACCATACCGAAAACAATTCTGTATGAATGAGAACATAGCTTAAGTACAAATCATGCCTGAAATCCCTAAAAGTGCTGAAACTTTGAATTTACAACTAACACTACATAAGGCTAGAATCAATAACATGTTTATAGATTGTTTAAAATACTGATTTTGCTGGTAAAAGGATGACATCAAAAATAGTTTTTTTAATAGTTGACATCATTTCACAAGCTACGCGATGAATATTATTACTGCTGTTAACCGAACTTGTCCACTTTTCTAATTAAATAAACCATTGTAAACTTTAACTGCATAAAATTCCATCTGCCAGGTTCAAAAAGGAAAACATTATTTATTATGAAAAAAGGAACAAAATAACTAATAAAGGATTCATAAAGATAGGAATAATACTTCAATACTTACTAAAATAAAAATACTTACCCAAGTAAACTCTCTATTTCCTTGTTACCACAATTGAATAGAATGTAACGGTGACATTCCTTCCATTGAGAATTTTTAAGATGAATAGTTTTTCCATCTTTGTTTCTTCTTGTACCAATAGGATATTCCGGATTTTGTGGACATGCTTCAAATTGCATTTTTCCTAACCCATCGCCACATAAGAACCTTGAACAGAATATCGAACATTCCTCTGCAAGATAACCTTCAGCAACGGACGCCTCCGGTTTCCTTTTGTTGCAAACATATGATTTCAATTTACAAACATAACTCTCAATAGGAAACATACAACGAACATGTGTAGGTCCACCATATTCAAGTTCCTTGCATAAATGAACTAGCAAGTGCACCATTGTATTGAAGAAAGCATTTGGGAATATCATCTCAAATTGACAAAGAATTTCCACAATTACCTTTTGTAGCCTTTTGAGATCAGCCAAATCGATACTTTTACTCCAAACACTTCTTAGAAATGCACCTAATCTTATCATAGGTATTGCAACTCCAGGTTTTACAGATTTCTTCACGGAAAACTACAGTAAGTAATGGAGAAGAAAATGAGCATCGTGGCTCTTATGCCTTGCAATTTTCCTCTCTTTCTTGTTTACATACCGACTGATATTAGCTGCACAACCATAAGGCAGTTTAGCATTCTCCAACACCGAGCAAAATAGTTCTTTCTCCTTGTTCGTCATTTCAAATATGGCAGCCCTCATCTCAAGGTAATTCCCATCAGTTGATAGAACTGGATGAAGAACCTCCCTGATGCCTATCTCTTGTAAAACATACCGAGCATTTAAATGGTCTTTCGACTTCCCATCAATATTTAGTAAAGTACCAAGTATGTTATCACAAATGTTTTTCTCTATGTGCATAACATCAAGGTTATGTCGACATACATTTTGACTCCAATATGGTAAATTAAAAAATATTGACTTTTGTTTAAAAGAAGATTCATTTTTTTGCTTCTTGACCTCTTTCTTCCTAGAAATATTTTCATAACCAGCCAACTATTCTTCAATGTCATTCCCGGATAAAATACCGGGAGGTGTTCCCATTTCAATTTCACCATTGAACCTTTTCTTATCAAACCTCCACTTGTGCCCCAGGTCTAAAAATTTCCTATGATTCATGTAGCAAAATTTTCTATTATGTTTCAAATAAGTTGAAGAAGTCTCGAAATGGCATATGGGACAAGCTAAATAACCCTTCGTGCTTCAGCCGGATAACATTGCATAGCCTGGAAAGTCGCTGATCGTCCATAACACGCTTTCACGTAATGTGAAATCATCACCAATGAAGGCATCATAAGTTTGTATGCCTAGATCCCATAATTCTTTCAATTCTGCGATAAGAGGCTGCATGTAGACATCAATGTAATTGTTAGGAGACTCTGGACCAGGGATAAGGGTTGAAAGTATCAAATTTTCTGTCTTCATGCATAACCAAAGTGGAAGGTTATAATTTACCAATACGATCAGCCATGTGCTGTGTTGTGTAGTAGTTGTACAAAAAGGACTGAATCCATCAGATGCTACTCCTAACCTGATATTTCTGTTTTCTGATGAAAAATGAGGATAATTGGCATCCATAGTCTTCCATACCATTCCATCAGCTGGATGTCGAAGCCTGGTATCATTTTTTCATCACAGTGCATGCCATAACATAATTTCGGCGTACTCCTTCGACATGAACATCCTTTGCAACCTTGGTTTTAGTGGAAAATAATGCATCACTTTTGTTGGTACTTTGTGAATCTGCTTCGCCGAATTTTTGTCAATAGCCACTTTCTTTTCTGGTATAACTCACCTTGAAAAACCACAACTTTTGCAGTTATTTTCCTTTTCATTTTCTGCCCAATATAGCATGCAGTCATTTGGACATGCATGTATTCTTTGGTAATCGAGGCCTAAATCTTTAATGATATTTTTGGTAGCATTGAAAGATAAAGGGATGTGGGCTTTTGGAAAAGCTTCTTTCATCAACTCTAATAAGTCGCTGAATGCAGACTCAGTGATTCTATGTAGGCATTTTAAAGAATAAAGCCTGACAATTAAATTTAATCGCGAAAATTTATGACACCCGAGATATAATGGATGTTTTCCCTCTTCAACACATTGATGAAATTTTCTAGCATCGACATCTATTCCATTTGACCCATCAGAAGATCCATCTTCATTGTTTTGCATATTTCCACAAGTACGTTGCAACATCTCATCGAGATTATCTCCAAGATTTATTCCTGCTTCACAATCCACATTGTTATCGCTCCTTTCAAGATCTAAACAGGAAACTTCACATATTCATTTCATGTATAATTCAGATGGACCATTCCAAATTAGATGGTTGTAGACTACTTCTTGACAATGCCACTTGCGATTATGACACTTTTTGCAAGGGCATGTAATTTCATCTCCTACCGAAAATCTAGAAAAAGTATTTCGAAAAAAAAGTTTCACTCCACTGATGTACCCTTCACTGAACTTAGGAAGTTCTGCCCATAGTTTTTCCTCGTCGTTCATTGAGTGATACCTTAAAGCAGTAAATTAGGCACAAGTAAAGAAGTACATTACATAACAATCAAATCAGAAAAAATTGAAATATACAGTGAGTGATACTTGAAGCAGCAGATTAAATCGAAGCCCTAACTAGAATTTGAAACCCAAGCGAACCCCAATTGAATACCTAATTGAAACACGGAAGCCCTAATTGAACTTGAACTCGAACCTGCCCTACTCGAACCCTAATTAAGCTTGTAAACTTGAACTTTTAGCCCTAATTGAACCTGAGAGTGGGTGTGTGAGAGGTTGATCAGTGGAGTACTTTGTTAAATTTAGATTGCAACTTTCAATATTTTTTTAGTTTCCCCCTTTGTTTTTGCTTCCCGCCGTAAACATTATTTCACGCGCGGATTGCTAATCTGGACTAAACATTTTTTCACGTGGATCGCTAACCTAGACCGTTGGGTCATGTTGACGCGGGTTGATAATTTTATTCACGAGGCTACTGCAATACATGTTGATATATATGCTAACACATTTAAGCGTGAGTTGCAGTAGACAAAAAACAACATAGTAATGGCAATATTGTAGCTAGCAACACCATGCATTTTCGATGTGATAGGCCATTTATGGCGTAGTGTTAACAATACGTTTCTCGGCCCTATCGAACCTATCACCTGGCCATTGTTGACCAGTCATATCCAAGGCACCTTGCAATCCATCAACTATATAAGTAAAAATGTCTGGTCGCCATACCATGGCAACATTTCTAGCTAGAAAGAACCGCATGCACTCCCTGCAGTCACTATCTCGTTTTTGACTTATAACGGAGTGTGAGGCTCGCGAATCAACGCTGTACACAAATACGCTATATCAAAGCGGTGATTTGATCATCAACCATAAGACTCTACTTTTCAACAAAAGCCTTGATAATCGCATCTCAGCATGCCACATTGACAATCCATGCCATATAACTGATGTCTACCAATATATAACCTCTAAGCTGGTACGTCTCAAAGAAGGGTGTTAAGCGAGAGAATAAATTCTCCGCCACCGAACAGATATATATATTTAATAGAAATCAATCAACACATAATGAAATCCAACGTCAGACACACCATCCATTTACAAGTTCGTTCTGCGTCTGAACGAAACCGGAAGCACCTTATTCCTCATCCCATATGTCCAATACAGGAGAGAGGTCCTCACATATCTGGTTGATCTCCAAGTACGTCTGGACGACCACAACTTATTACCTCGTCTTACCCCAATCGACACATCAACAATCATCCCAATGACGTGAAGATCTCCGATCTTCGACCACCGTCTTCATTTTTGACATTTAATCGTCGTAACAGTTATTCAGAATGGGTTAAACTCGGTCTTCCCGAATAACTGGCATATCTTTATAATCATGTGATTAATACACAAAGATAGCACGCATTTCATTCCAATTCAGTATATTCTTTTATTCAAATATTCATTACCTTTGGGAAATGTTCCCATTAATTTTATCAAAGATAAGTTCTTTTAACTTATTGTTTAATCTTCTTTTGGATATCATTTCAAAAGATTTTATAATATCCTTTCACAATTTAAACCAAATTAAGGTTTATAAAACTAATCGAGATTATCGAGCCTTACTGAAGTAATCATTTGTTTTATTATTTTGAATCCCAACTTATTCATCCCAGGGAGCAAAACTGGTGGTACTCCATATCTAACACCCATAGTATTATCGGTAAATTTAATTACCATTTAACATCCAAATCTGATAAAACATTTAACTTCGCATGGAGTAAAACTGGCGGTACTCCATTCTTAAACACTTCTCGTGTTTGATAAATTTAATTATCCCATTCACCTTTCAATCTAATTAAAGATTCATTAAAACTCTAACTTAGTTTTAATCTCAAAAATCATTCTTTAATGATTATTCAACCTTAGGAAATTAATCTTGCCTTTAATTAGGTTAAAGAACAAATGTCCTTAAAAACACAGTTCACGATAAGCCTAAAATCATATTCCATTTAATATGGAATCTTCATGAAAATCTTAAAAAAAAAATGATCGATATAAATTTCCATATCAGACTAATACTATAAGTAGAACAGCAGCAAAGCCTTTTAAATTCCATAAATAGTAAAGGCCTTCCTTTACAGAAGCTCATTTCGATTATTATGAAATCGAATTCCATTCAGTCCCAATTTAATTTAATTAAATAAATTGGAAACTTCATTAAATCTTATTTAAAAGATTTATTCCTTTTTCAAAATTGGTTTTAAGAGCAGTATTGTTTAAGATACCATTCACAACAAACCCAAATCCAATTCGATATTAAATATAAATTCTTAAATGGGAATCATGTCGACCTACATTCATACCAAATTCTGAAACAAACAGATATCATTTTGGAATAACAATATCAATATCTTTCAAATTCCTCAATGATATCCATATAATCACGGAATCTAATATTGAAATATCTAAAGATTATTTCCATTCAAGTTCTTCCCTAATTATATATTGGGAAAATTCTGGTTATATTAAAACCATATTTTTATTCCAATTTGTTACACTCAAAGCGTTGGGTTTTTCTTCCTGTTGTAAAACAACATTTTTAGATAAAAATAATATTAATCTTTCAAAACTTGGAATGTTTAATCCAAACTCTTTTCAAATCATTTATTATTATTTATCATATTTTATTCATATTTTTTAATAATTTTATTAAGGCCTTTACAGTCGGTTTCCAATATCGGCCACCGAACTGCATCCATAGCGACCTTTTCCAAATTTGATTTGGATATATTTTAAACTCTAACCATTCAAATTTAAACCCCTTATGTTCATTGGAAAGATCTTTTCGATACGAACCCAATGGTTTCGGTTTTAGGAGAATCAGACGGTCGGATCTCCTGTTACCTCAATTCGAAGTTCATGGTCGAAATTCGCGAAAGATCGTTGCGCGACACATTCTATTCAAGCCATTTAAATATATATAATATATTTCATCGATTTTCATAACATATTTTATAAATTCGTTTAATAACGATTCCAACTTCCATTTCAATTTTAAATTAAAATTGAAAATCCCATATTATTATAATATCAAAATATAAAATTTTCAAAACATTAGATTTTGAAATCAAATCCTTTCGATATTCATTATAAAAATGAATAAAATCGATATAAAATCCATTCGAGTTAAAATGGCATATATCTACTTAAGTTGGCTTCATATATTTCAATATTTTCATGTCCATCCAAAATCAGACATCAAAACCAAATTTCAAATTTCATTGAATATTATATTATTAAACTATTCAAGTTTTATTCTGGGTTGGAATAGTATTCAATCAATATCCATATAAACAAATTTATAGGGACTTCACTCATCATATGCATCCAACAATAGTTGTAAACAACTATCAACATCCAAGATAACATCTAGTCCACATATCGTGGTAACCATATAAGCATTGAACAGTTAATGCTTATATGGGTTCGTCAATCAATAGATTAACTGCAATATCATTAAACAACAAGCATATGTTCAATCACTGCACAACATAATAATTCATCCATTGCCATTTACGGTGCCACAAAGTGTCCATCCACATTGTTTGAAATACGAGTGTCGTATATTCAAACAACGCTTTTAATAACAAATAAACTTAGTGAATAGATCATGTGTTGAACTTAAGGGATATCGCATGTAACAGATAAAAATTCACATAGATAATCAATATATTTTTAGTATGATTTAATAACATAACAAAATATTTGAGTGAGAGAGTTCTCACCGAGATTTTTGATTGTTATAATAACAATCGCTTTTGAGTTAAATTAAACGCAGGTTTAATTTAACCTAAATTTCCAACTAGCTCCAAATTTAACCAAATTAGTTTTGTTGCGAAGCTCTCGAAACCACAATCGCAACGGTCCAGCTTCGCGGATTCTGAGTTCGTGGCAAAAAACAGGAAAAAATTGTGAAGGACAATAAAACCAAAAAAATTGCCCAAAAGTACAAGGGGCAAAAAACTTGTTCAAAAGGACAAGTTTTAGTTCAAAGTGGAAAAACATGAGACCCCCTGAAATTCACCATTTACACTAAAACTTGTCCTTTTGGGCAAGTTTTTTGGTGGTTGTCCTTTTGGACAAGTAATTTGGTGAGTTTGTCCTTGTGG
The DNA here is from genome assembly GCA_030737875.1 of Allium sativum. NCBI lineage: Eukaryota > Viridiplantae > Streptophyta > Magnoliopsida > Asparagales > Amaryllidaceae > Allium > Allium sativum. The sequence goes on from CM060922.1 coordinate 396,073,269, forward strand.
GAAAAATCCCCGAAACAAAGATATAATTGTTCAAAGTTTGATTACACGAATTAAATAATTATTAAAAACCCTAATCTACCTCTAAACCAACTCCATCGTGGTTCCCCCTTGGCCACTGCTTCACACCACCACCAGAGGCCATCGGCCATCACCATCGACGTTGCGGGACCATGGCGCACCTCCTCCTACAGTCGTCGTCGCCCTAGAGGCGCCATCGCCTCGAATTTCCCATGTGACCCAAATTGGGCTCGAATCCAATTTCTCCACCACTACAACCAACGGCGGTCGCGTACCACCACAAGCCTCCGTGCCTCGCCAGCTCGAACCAACTTCCTTCAGACGCCATCGCCTCTAGCGATGTCACCAACCCTAAAACAGATCGCTGCTCCACCCAAAATGTCATCGACGTTGTACTCGATTTTGCCGCTGCCATAGGCATTTTCAGACCGACCACCCAAAAAATGTTGTCAAGCATCCTCCACTCTACAACTTTCCATTCGGTGCCATCATCTAATTCTTCCTCGTTTGGCCATGATTCCCAAAAAACCAAAATAGTTTTTTGACTTTGAACTGAAATTCCGACGAATCGGTTACTCCTTAGGTCATGAAATTTTTGTGGTAGGTAGATATCATTAAGATCTACAACTTTACTTTTATAAGTTTTGGCTAATTGTCGATGGATTGGAAGATATAAATTATTTAATGTTCGGGGTCTTTTTTGCAAAATCATTTTATAGGAGAAAGGGGTTTGCTGCTAAATGAGGAAGAAGAGAATGAATTAGGGTTATGGAGGAATGTAGTGTCCCGAAATTCCGGTCCAATTTGAGCTGACTAAATAACACAAGTCCAACCCACATTACGTTGGAAATCAGAAAACTAATAGAAAGAAAACAGAGGGTGAGGAAAGATAAGATAGAAACTTAGAATAGAAGAAGAAGAAGAACATACAACATCAGAGTAAACAAGAATCTCACAGCGGAACGAATAAAATATAACATAACTTTGAAATAAAAGATTGTACTTGAATATACATATCATTATCAAGTACAGCACTTACAACACAGCGGAATAACAATAGCTATACAAAATCCTGAAGCCTCCTGCTCCAGCTCTTCAAGTATATCTGTAAAATCCTAACTACTTGACTGCCCGTACAAAATTGGGCACCCAAGAGTTTAGGGAAAACAAAACAAAATAAACTCCGGGTCAGTCATGGGACTGGTATGAGTAAAACAGTTTAAAATAGTTTGAGCCATTAAATGATATCTCATAAGACCACGCCGTATAACGGAACGGTTTTTTCCCTTATGAGAATCCAAAATAGTCTCTATATCAAAATTCTTTTAATATTATAATAGTGTCTATCAATCACAATATAATCATCATCTAGCAGAAATGCTTTCATCTCACGTTCTACATATATAATATACAATTAAAACCGCAAGCACTTATTGGGTAATGGATTTCCAACTATTACAAGGTATGGAACCACCTTTCGCTAGTGTACCTCTAGAGAGGAATACACTAGGTTCAACAAGAACATCTTGCAACCCGGCCACACATGACCGACCACTCGTTTCGCTTGAGTGTATCGAATGTATATCACCAACGGTTGGGATCAACAACCGTTTCCTGAATGGGACAGTATCGACAATAGATTTTTAGAAGTAAATGAAACTCTAGATCAGGTGATTATACACCCTAATAGGTGCGACCTACATAGCCATGCTGCCTGCCCGATTTTTGTCATTTCCCAATTGTGAGGCTAGAGGCCACGCTTATCTCTAACAGATCTCACAATTATTTACTTTGAATGTCACATCGTCATACCTGCCAAATCACAAATTGATTTACCCAAAAATACAACGGGTATATAGCTAAGAGAAACGAATTCCTCCGCCACCAAATGTAAATACGTTTGAAGAGACCAACTTACGCGATCTATTAGATATACTCTGTCAGACCTTCTTCCATACAAGTTGTCCTGGGATTGGACAAATCGAAGGCACTATTCAGTACATCCATCTTAGGAAATCTTTACCTAAGATTTATACAACAGCCCTTACACTTTACTCCGTCTTCAATTATCTTTGGCATATATGATTCACAACGCTTATGCCAATACGACGTGGTTCTTCAGATAATAATTCAATTGGTCTCTCCATATTAACAACGTTAAAAGGGTCAAAAACTTCGATAGTCGGTGAGTTAACTATCAAAGAGAAAACACGTGTGCAAACAACAATATTATTTCTAGGTGGAAATTATATCGATTAATCATCATTTAACATTTATCCCTTTATATGAATTTATCATTAATTTATTCATTTCCTTATTTCCCATTTTCATATATTCGTAAATCCTTAATTTCTAAACTTCGAAAATATACGTTATTAATCACCGGAAAACGTTTCCATATTTATTCCCATTTCTTATTTTCTATTATAAGAAAACATTTCTTATTCTTATTTGGAAACATTTCCAAAACACCTTCATTTGATTTAAACTGATGTTTTAAATAAACATCGCTATGCCAACACAAACCATTACGCTTATTAACTAAATTCACTTAACCATCATTCACTATCAAACCTTACCATTCCTTAGTTTAGAAGGAAGTCAATCAAGTTGGGGTATAATTAACTCTCAGGCCTTAACTGAACAATGTTTTAACTTCGAAATAGTCAAAGTTTATCTTTTAAACCTTTAACAAACTTCCTTACGTCTCTCTCGGATTCAATTTACGAATCGACTTCTTTATTGAAAACATTGGTTATAACGATAACGTTATAATCCCTACTTTCGAAATATCTAACTTCAATTATAACTTTTATTCTTTAATGTGAATAAGTAAATAAACACCTAATTTATAAATAAATAAATCAAAATCTACACGATGAGATCTCGATTTTTCTCTTCCATTAGAAAAATATACTTCACCAGCTCTGAACGTTTCTTGTTTCACAAGAATCTGATTTAAAACAGCTTCTTTGTATCCGTTTAAAGTTCGAATCGCCAAATTACGAACTGCCGTGCCATTTCGAGCTCGATTATATTTATAATATAATTAATACATTCAACTGTCGTTTATATAATATATTCTTTAATATAATTCAAATCTAAACTGAATTATATATTTTAAATTTTCCAGTTCACATTATATTGTGAATTCCACTAATTCTGATTATTTCAGAATTAAATATATTATTTAATTATTATTTTAATTAAATATTCAAAGTTATTTAATTTAAACCATTTTAAATTACCAAACCATATTTTAAATAATTAAATAAATAAATTATTCGACCGTAAAAATACGAGACGTTACATTCTTCCCCACTTAAAATAATTTCGTCCTCGAAATTGTTAAGGTAGAAAACAAACCTTATTAATTGGTTAGAACTTATTTGTTCACCTCTTAACGTCAGTTTCAACTGAATCAATTTAATTTCTATTAAATATTTATTCATTCTTATTAACCAAAATTTCTGAAAATTTTCTAACACTTTAATTTTTCGAAAAATTTCGCCAGCACCTCCTATGTACTGGTCAATATCTCAAACTCCAACTCGCCTATCTGGGCCATCTCCAACCCAAAAGAAAATCAAACAGCCAATTCGGGTTGCCAATTCGGCTCATAAATCTTATATCCAATAGAAATATAAACTTGTACCTTTTTGTCGGCATATCATTATATCCTTTCCACCTGTTATCAATTCAGCAGATACCAGGGTCATCCCGATCAAATTCCAATCTGTTTTTATCCACAAATCCAACCATTCGCTTATACCTAAGTCGAATTCAATTTCAAATCAAAGTTCCATTTTTTATTTTTAAATTCTTAACTCATCAACCCAATACCATTTCAGATTCTATCTCACAATTCAAAATCTGATTCTATTTGATATATCGTATCCAATTCAATTTCCAATTAATTGGTTTCAATTCAGTTCCAGATCGGTTTCACAAATTTCTATTTAAATTTGTTTTTAACTCAAATAGTCTCTTCCTGGGAGTTTCAAACAGCTTTTCTTTTCTAAAACCAAATATTCCTTTTTGGATTTCAAACAACTTGTTTCTCTCAAAACAATTCAAAAACAAAATCTTTTCGATAGTAATCCGTCGCTTACAACTCGAAATTGAACATCGATGATGTCATGATCATCATCGGAATCTATTTCCAGCTTTCGAAGTGAGCTCAATACTATATCGCTTTTCAAAAACCATTTCTAACATTTCCACTTTGAAATTCATTTCAAAATACCATTTACAATGCTTTACAACAATTTAAATCTCCCAGGATTTTAAAATTCTCTTATATTTAATCCAAAACAATTTACAAACACTTTTCCCAATTTCAAGTGTTTTAATTCCAATTCTGATTAAAAATTCAGATTTAATTTATCGGATTTAATATGTTTGGCTTATATGATTTCTGATTGGTTACTTACATCCATTTCAATTTATAATCTTACTCGATTATAATAACAACCAATATATCCAATATATTATAATTCCAATATATATTTTTTCTCTGTATCAAAATATACTTTGGGTAAAATTATTTTCATTTACCCTCTTTTAAAAATATATCGTGTCGACCCATCGTATTCGAGTGTTTTAGAAACCCCTATCGATATTGTGGTGCCCCACCATCGACCAGAATCCATAAACAATTCAACCAATAAATCTACTCAATATAAAACCATTTATATCAAATAACAAATACGTTCACTCATATATATACACTCAACTCAATCTAGGGTGTTACTAACCCCATCTGTACTGAGTCACGCCACAGAGCCAAGGTAAAACTTAAACTTAAGCTTGGATACAAATTGTAGTGTCCCGAAATTCCGGTCCAATTTGAGCTGACTAAATAACACAAGTCCAACCCACATTACACCGGAAACCAGAAAACAGATGGTGAGGAAAGATAAGATAGAAACTTAGAATAGAAGAAGAAGAAGAACATACAACATCAGAGTAAACACGAATCTCACAGCGGAACGAATAAAATATAACATAACTTTGAAATAAAAGATTGTACTTGAATATACATACCATTATCAATTATAACACTTACAACACAACGAAATAACAATAGCTATACAAATCCTGAAGCCTCCTGCTCTAGCTCTTCAAGTATATCTGTAAAATCCAGACTACTTGACTGCCCGTACAAAATTGGGCACCCAAGAGTTTCAGGAAAACAAAACAAATTAAACTTCGGGTCGATCATGGGACTGGTATGAGTAAAACAATTTAAAACAGTTTGAGCCATTAAACGATATCTCATAAGACCACGCCATATAACGGAACGGGTTTTTCCCTTATCAGAATCCAAAATAGTCTTTATATAAAAATTCTTTTGATATTATAATAGTGTCTATCAACTACAATATAATCATCATCTAGCAGAAACGCTTTCATCTCACATTCTATATATATAGTATACAATCAAAACCGCAAGCACGTATTGGGTAATGGATTTCCTACTATGACAAAGTATGGAACCACCTTTCGCTAGTGTACCTCTAGAGAGGAATACACTGGGTTCAACAAGAACATCTTGCAACCCGGCCACACATGACCGACCACTCATTTCGCTTGAGTGTATTAAATGTATATCACCAACGGTTGGGATCAACAACCGTTTTCCGTATGGGACAACATCGACAATAGATTTTTAGAAGTAAATGAAACTCTAGATCAGGTGATTATACACCCTAATAGGTGCGACCTACATAGCCATGCTTCCTGTCCGATTTTTGTTATTTCCCAGTTGTAAGGCTAGAGGCCACGCTTATCTCTGACAGATCACACAATTATTCACTTTGAATGTCACATCGTCATACCCGCCAAATCATAAATTGATTTCCCCAAAAATACAATGGGTATATAGCTAAGAGAAACGAATTCCTCTGCCACAAAACGTAAACACGTTTGAAGAGACCAACTTACGTGATCTATTAGATATATTCTGTCAGACCTTCTTCCATACAAGTTGTCCTAGGACTTGACAAATCGAAGGCACTATTCAGTACATCCATCTTAGGCAATCTTTTCCTAAGATTTATACAACAGCCCTTGCACTTTACTCCGTCTTCAATTATCTTTGGCATATATGATTCGCAACACTTATGCCAATACGGAGTGATTCTTGGGATAATAATCCAACCGGTCTCTCCATATTAACAACGTTAAAAGGGTCAAAAACTTCGATAGTCGGTGAGTTAACTATCAAAGAAAAACTCATGTGCAAACAACGATATTATTTCCAGGTGGAAATTATATCGATCAATCATCATTTAACATTTATACCTTTATATTAATTTATCATTAATTTATTCATTTCCTTATTTCCCGTTTTCATATATTCGTAAATCCTTATTTTCTAAACTTCGAAAATATACGTTATTAATTACTGGAAAACGTTTCCATATTTATTCCCATTTCTTATTTTCTATTATCAGAAAACATTTCTGATTCTTATTTGGAAAACATTTCCAAAACTCCTTCATTTGATTTAAACTGATGTTTTAAATAAACATCGCTATGCCAACACAAACCATTACACTTATTAACTTAATTCACTTAACCATCTTTCATTATCAAACCTTATCATTCCTTAGTTAAGAAGGAAGTCAATCAAGTTGGGGTATAATTACCTCTCAGACCTTAACTGAATAATGTTTTAACTTTGAAATAGTCAAAGTTTATCTTTTAAACCTTTAACAAACTTCCTTACGTCTCTCTCAGATTCAATTTACGAATCCACTTCTTTATTGAAAACATTGGTTATAACGATAACGTTATAATCCCTACTTTCGAAATATCTAACTTCAATTATAACTTTTATTCTTTAATGTGAATAAATAAATAAACACCTAATTTATAAATAAATAAATCTTATAAATAAATAAATCCTGATTTAAACACCCGAAAGTATAAGTACTTTACCGAATTCGATATAATTGAATTCGACGTATAACTCTCTTTCGAGTAATCTCTATTCGGTTAACTCTTCTTCAAAATACCTATATTCGATTTTCTCTCTTCGAATAACTTATATTCGATTATCTCTCTTTGAGTAACTTATATTCGATTAACTCACTCTTTCGAATAAACTATATTCGATCTCTTTCTTTCGAATACGCTATATTCGAAAATCTCCTTCCTTTCGAATACACTAAATTCGATAACCTCCTTTCGAATAACTTATATTCGATAATCTCACTTTCGAATAACTAAATTCGATTAACTCCTTTCGATTAAACTAACATCGATAACTCCTTTCAATTAAACTATAATCGATAACTCCTTTCGATTAAACTAACATCGATTAACTACTTCCTTTAACTCTATTCGAATAAACTATATTCGATTACTCCTTTAACTCTATTCGAATAAACTATATTCGATTAACTCCTTTGGATTAACTCATTTGGATTAACTCGGTTTGATTAACTCCTCTTGACTAAGTTAACTTAATTAACTCGACTTATTTAACTCGACTCGACTAACTTGACTCGACTAACTCGACTTGACTAACTCGACTCGACTAACTCTACTCGACTAGCCATATTCGACTAACTCGACTAACTTGGTTCGACCAATTCGATTCGATTAACTAGGCTCGACTAACTTGATTTGACTAGCCATACTCGATTTACTCAACTTGACTAACTTAACTTATTTAACTCAAATTGATTATCTCCTCTCGAATAACTAATATTCGGTTTAACTCCATTCGCTTGACTCTAGATCGCAACGATCACAATGGTTACGCCTGATTCCCTCAGGAAACATCTGACCGCCGTAGGCTATTTACAACCCTGCAAATTACGCTAGCAGTCGTACAAGGTGGCAACTTATCCTAAATAACTATGTTTGACTAACTCTATCTCAAATAACTATATTTGATCAACTCTAATTGAATAACTAATATTCAATTAATCCTAATTCGAATAACTATGTTTAATTAACTCTATCTGGTTAACTCTTTATTCGAATTTACTCTTCGTCCAAATTCAGTTTCAAATATCGATGTTGAAATCGATTCTTACTTCTCCATATAATTCCTGATTTATATATTCTATTTATCAAATGATAAATATTTTACTTAATTTATAAAACCTTATTTATAAATTAATCTGCTCCATTTATCTGTTTACTTCTTTATATAAGTTCAGACCTATATATCTTTATTTGTCCAATGATAAATATCTTATTTAATTTATAAAATATTATTTATAAATTAAACTACTCAATTTATTTGTTAAAACAGATTCTATTCAATAATCTTCTTTGAATCCATAACTCGTATTCCTTTTAATCATTCTATTTATTTAAAAAATAAATATTTCCCTTTTTATCTTTATTTATTTTTCTAAACAAATAATCCTTCTTCAATTCTATTTGTAAATGTTTTACAAATATTTCTCTTTCTATTTTATTTGTAAATGTTTTACAAATATTTCTTTCTTGAATTCTATTTATTTCTTAAATAAATATCCCATTTATAAAATCATATTTATTTCTTAAACAAATATTCCATTTTAATTCTATTTACTTTCTAAGTAAATAACCCTTTTATATTTGTTTTACAAATATTTCCCTTTATATTTGTTTTACAAATATTTCCTTTGTATTTGTTTTACAAATAATTTCCTTTATATTTCTATTTGTACATGATTTACAAATATTCCCTTTTTATATCCTATTTATTTTCCAAATATATACCCCTCTTTATAAAATCCTTTGATTTTATAAATAATCCCCTTCTTATAAAATCCCTTGATTTTGTAAGTATTTTCTCTTTAAATAAATTCTAATTCATATTATAAATGAATATCCCTTTTATAAAATCCTTTGATTTTATAATTAAATTTCCTTTTTATAAAACCCTTGATTTTATAAATATTTAATTTTCAATAAACACTTTGAAAATTCCCTTTTTAACATTTCAGTATTCCTTATGGTATTTAACGTACCATATCACAATGATCGGTATCATTCAAACATATAAAATCATCAACGGATTTCATATCACATCATATAACACAATATATGAACAAACAGTATTTTATATATTAAGGAACCCAGTTGGGTCCCTCCAACCTGTTTCCCTGCATCATAGATGTTAAACAACACAAATATCACGAATATAAAATATTCTGATAAACATAATCAATATTTGATTAACAATTTATATATATCGTTATCTATACTTTCAACCAATACACAAGCAATTCAACCAAATAGTTAACACACAACAATCAACAGATAATTATCAGTTCTAAGAATACGTTATAAAAATATAACTGTTCAGAGTTGGTGAGTTTTACTCACATTGGACGATCATCGTTAATAACGATAACCATCGCTTGATTCAGACGGACAATTTATTTTATAATAAATTGTAATGAGCTTCGATTCGCTCCCAGTCAGTTCCATGGCATAGCCACCGTCCATACGATCCTAACGGATCTTTTTTCGCTCATTTCTAATAACGTACGAGAAAGTTATATCTTACACCAGTTATACGATTAATATAAATTAAATAAAAACTAAAATTTTAATTAACTTGGGCTCACACTTTCACAAGGCCCAAACCCGGTTTTCCTTTGACCCAAAACTGCTCGTGACCCTTCTTCCTCAAACTAAAACACGCTGGACCTTAACGTTGCCATTACCGCAACTTTCAACCCCAATACCTCCAACAATACTCCATGGTTTTCCCAATGAACATTACCACTAAGTTCTCCTTCGAATTCTCTATCAATCAATCCTACTTTCGCCGAGTTCGCACCTCAGTAGAATTTTCCGTCGAGCTCCTCAACCCGTCGGTTCCAGGGTACTCACGACCTCCAAATGCACCGAAATCCCTCAAATCTTGCCAACAACTGCTAATCGAATCCACAAAGCCAAATACAACACTCAAATCATCACTCGAGGTTCCTAAATTCCCCAAATCCCAACCCTAACTCGATCACTGGAAATTCGCAGCGAACAATAAGGATGTCGAACCCCTCAATAGCTACTTTAGATCGAAGAGCAACTCACAAGCAGTTCAAAAATACTACTCTCGTGATTTATTGATTTTAGTTGGGATTTCTTTGATTTTGTGAACTTGCGATTTTATTTCCTGGGACCAACGAAGTGGCGGCTCAAGAGAACGTTTATATAAGGGATGAGATTTTTGTGTGGCTGAAAGCAATGAATGTGTGGCTTGTTTAGATCCACAAATAACTTAGGATATTTTAGTTTTTATATCCATTTCGCCTTCTAAAACTCTGTGTGATCACACATGATATTCACAAATCATGAAAATTGGCACGCAGCTTCAGTTCGACATTACGGTCCCAATGAAACTGGTTTCGTCGAATTCCGACTTCGTTTGCTCACACAGCGTATTTTTTAACTGTCAAAATATCGACTGTTTTTCACATTAAAATCCTGTACGGCTACATACAGACTTCAAAAATCATGGAAATTGAAATCTAACAATAATTTAACATTGCGGATCCAACAAAATTAGTTTCGTCGAATTTTGATGTCGTTTGCAAAACTGGCTATTTTTAAAGCTCTAAATAACTGTTTTAAATATATGAATATATTTAAAAACAATTAAATTAAATATTAAAAAATAAATATTATCGTATATATTCACATACGATATCATACAGCTCCACAATATTCCTATATGAATTTCTAACTCGATATTTCAAATCCTGATTAAATCGATATTCGATTTAAAATGAAATTCCTTTTAAATATAAATAAATCGTTATAAATTATAAAGGAATTCCACAGCGACTTTTCTAAAATTTGATTTGGACATAAATCAAAATCTACACAATGAAATCTCGATTTTTCTCTTCCATTAGAAAAATATACTTCACCAGCTCTGAACGTTTCTTGTTTCACAGGAATCCAATTTAAAACAGCTTCTTTATATTCGTTTAAAGTTCGAATCGCCAAATTACGAACTGCCGCGCCATTTCGAGCTCGATTATATTTATAATATAATTAATACGTTCAACTGTCGTTTATATAATATATTCGTTAATATAATTCAACTCTAAACTGAATTATATATTTTAAATTATCCAGTTCACATTATATTGTGAATTCCACTAATTCTGATTATTTCAAAATTAAATATATTATTTAATTATTATTTTAATTAAATATTCAAAGTTATTTAATTTAAACCATTTTAAATTACCAAACCATATTTTAAATAATTAAATAAATAAATTATTCGACCGTAAAAATACGGGATGTTACAAGGAAGAGATATTATGCAGATAGGGGTTTTAATATATATTTTTATTTCTTTAGTTCACACTATCTGCAATCGATAGTTATCGATGCCCCGAGCACACACGAACTCCGTTGGCATGAAAATTGTCATACAACTATGTCTTGACGATACGGTCCTAGTGAAACTTGTTTCGTCGAATTCCGAGTCTATTTGCTTAAAAAGCTCTAGTTTGGGCCCAAATGCCTGATCGATTCACAGTTTATTATGCACGACCACATACTAGCTCCAAAAATTATGAAATTTGGAATCTAGCAATAATTTAATATTTCGGATCGAACAAAAGTGGTTTCGTCGAAAACGGAGGTCGTTTGCAAAATGGTCATTTTTAAAGGCATAAATAATATTAAAATATTAATAAATTCCATAGCAACTATTTGGAATTTTAATTTGGACAATACTTACAATTTATAAAGTGAAATCTTGATTTCTTACATTCCTTAGAAAGATATAATTATTTCGATCCTAACGTTTCATGTTTCATCTTCTTATTTATAGTGAATTATGTATACTCGTTTAAAACCAAAATTTCAAACTACCACGCCATTTCTAGCCCGTTTTATAATTAACTTAAATATATACGCACATTATTTGTTTTAAAAAAAATTCATCGTTAATTCTCAAAATAATTCATTAAAAATATTTAATTTCCATGAAAATCAATCAAAAATAAATTTTGAATTGGTTCAAAAAAAATCGTGTTATTACACCCTTGTTAATAGAAATAAACAGTTTTTTGTTTCATGGAAATCCGATTTAAACTGCAAAAGTTATAAGCGCTTAGAGTTGACAACTAAAATATACGAACTACCGTTATGCGACAAGCTCTATTTTGACCGTGATATAATCTCATATAAAAATTATTCTGAACTACTTCAAATTATTTTTAGAAAACCATTATATACTAATATAAACCATTTTCTAGATATTTTCTAGATAGGAAAACCAAACTTCACCTTTCCAAAACAAAACCGTTTTCATCGATTTATGACAAAACTTTGTCTTATTGTCAAAAACCAGTTTAACCAGACGTTCCTTTTTTACAAAGACTATTCGTATACATTTCAATTTCATTTTCAAATTATTTCAAATCTCAAGATTGAAAATAAATTTTAAACTCCAATTTCAATTATAATATTGCTTCCAAATACGAAGGAGATTTGTCGATCACCAATGCAATACCATAATTGTCGTGTCAAAATGTGTGCGAAACAACATCAACAATCATTATAAACATCCATCATCAACATTATAATACTTTCTACAGTTCAAATTATATGGCTTTCTAAAGTTTGGACCATTTTGCAAAGTATATGATGTTTTGAAACAAAAAAACCTTATTTTCCATTTTACCGTTTTTGAAAATGCTGCTCATTAATAAGTACTGCTATTTTTTAGTTCCAATGCAACATTTACATGCAATGCAATAATGCTGAACTGAAGGTGCATGGATTGTTCGTTCTTTGATGAAGAATAGAAGTGCATTTAATAACATGCCGAAGGATAACTATGTCATTTTTTAGTTCTCTTAATATGCGTAAAAGTTTCCAAAACATCATTTATTCTGAACTAGAGGGAGTAAATAATAATTGTGCACAAGTGTTATAACACTAACGCTTAATAGTGTGTGTCTCCTAAACTACGCAAACATCATCCATTACAACACACTACCCATTAGCATCCATAGCCGATTCAAACCGATTACATTAGTTAACTATCCAAATAATAACTAATTCTTCATTAATTAGTGTAAAATAAACTAGTGTAGAAGTTTAAAGAGTTCTCGCCAATATAGCTTCCCCATTCTTCACGGTAGGCGAGCCTAGCTGACAACGAACGAACCGTCAGACAGTATTTCGATGCACTGTATTCTTTGCCAAAATATATATAATATAAAATATTAATCTCTTTTTTATTAGGAGGAGTAAGAGGGCGAACTTTGGTAAGGTGGTGGTGGTGATGAAGTGAAAATGGAGAAGAGGGAGGAGTGTTAGAATTTGATACAGAGAGGAGAGAGAGATAAACGGTAAAATATGAATGGCTACATTTTTATTTATTATTTGATTGTTATTACAAAAGAGATGCTTTATTAATTGAATTACGAAGTTATATTTTGCCTCTACTTATAGATGAGAAAAGAACATTCTAGAACAGAACAATCTAGAGCGTATTTGGCCTAAATTAATACAATATCAATTATAACTCAAAATTAATGCAATAAATAAAAGACAACATATATTTTGTCCTTATCTCTAACATCCCACTCAAACTCACGGTGCGGAAAATCGTGAGTTTGCCAAATAGAAGCTGCAATCTGAAGAGTAGCAAGATCGCGAAACCATTTCAGTATTGTCAGGGGGTAACACCAAACTTTAAACACCAAATACTCAACAACAATCTTCAACCAGCTCAACAATCTTCAATCTAAAAACAATCTGCAATCTGATCGGTAAGCAAAAGATGTGAGTGGCCAAATGACAAAACTGGTCCCAGTTGAGTTCATATGTTTGCATCCCCCAAACATACAAAGTAAACAAAACCAAATCAATAGGGATGAATCAACATATGTTTGCATCCTCCAAACATACCATACAGTAACCGCCTACCACCTTCAGTCAACATCGATTGCCCTCCTAATAAACAGGGTTACCGATACAGACATCAAACAAAAAACAACTTCAAACTAATGTTACTCTCTAACAACACAAACAACCCATCACATTTACCTCAATTCACCACACAACCACATCCGAGTACTACTTCAAACGACACCCACTACTACAACACAACATCAGCCATAAAGCAAACTACCAGATTTCGTCACCAACTTTATCGACAACCGGCCACACTCTTTTGCCTCCCTGAAACCCACTCACCTTAAACTGTCACTAAACCATATCCAAGTACCATTTACAACCAAGACTCACTATATAACCACAACTATCACCACATAAGCACTGAACAACATCATCAACCACCTCATCAAACACCAATAGACCACACGTACCCCCTCTTACGTTTGTCCAATCACTGCTTCACAACTAACCCCTCAAACAGGAACTACACATTAAACAATACTCCACAGCACTAGTTCAACAACAAACCCTTTTAACACCATCACCGAAAAACATTCCTCCTCCGCAACTGTCTCCAACAATCAAGCTACAACTACTCATCACCGAAACTACCTCCTTAACACACCTACCACAACGACCCGAGAACCACACCGACCCAGCCTTCACTGTCCAATTGAAACTTTCCTTCAGCTATCTAATTTAGCCGTACAACCTGCAGGCTTCAAGACACCAATTTCCCCTATCACCTTTGACTTCCACTGTCACCATCCTTCCAACAGGAATCAACATTCAGCAGTATCTCTCCTTCACCTGCAGGATTCAAACAACATCCAGGTCCCATTACTTGCATTTCCCATTCCAATACACCACATACAACCACTACACCACCAAGCAAACTACTAAAGCAAACCTGGTGCTCTTCCTTCCCACTATCTTCTACAACCAACCACTTTCAGTTCATCATCCCAATACAAACAAAAATCTGCCTCCCCTAAACCACCCTGTCACCTTCAATCGCAAATCCTTTTTTTAGCTCCATACGCCACCACTTCAACCCCACATCACGACTGGAAACTACCATGCATCGCACCGAAGTTGCGACCCCCTCAATCCACACCTAATCATCATCAGCAAATCATTTACCACCACTACACCAACCCACAAAGAAACGCAACTTGAATCAGCCATCACTGCACAACCACTGAGGCAACACTGACCTTGAACCCAACCTGCAGTCCAGATCCGCAATCCTATTGCTAAAGGCTTCATATTGACGACAAACTTTAAAGCGATGGTGCAAATCCGAAGTATCCTTCAAGTCTAGATGCATCGTTATTTCACTTTTGATACTCGCAATTGTTTTGAATAAAAGGAAAGCCTCACGTTAAAGTTATTCCAAATTGAAGAGCTTCTGGGATGAGTTTTAACTTGAGCGTTGTGGTTAAAAGTTCGAAATTTCGATGCGTGGCCAAATCAATCTTCACGATCGAAAACCCACAATTCGAACTCATAAAAAATGGACAAGATTGAAATCGAGATAGCTTCCAAAACCCAAAACTAAAAAACTTACTTTATTTTCTCTCTCCCACTCTCTCTGTCTCTGTATAACCAAGCTCTAATACCATATTAGAATTTGATACAGAGAGGAGAGCGAGATAAATGGTAAAACATGAACGGCTACATTTTTATTGATTATTTGATTGTTATTACAAAAGAGATGCTTTATTAATTTAATTACATTGTTGTACTTTGCCTTTACTTATAGATGAGAAAGGAACGTTCTAGAATAGAACAATCTAGAGTATATTTGGCCCAAATTAATACAATACCAATTATAACTTAAAATTAATGCAATAAATAAAAGGCATCATATATTTTGTCCTTGTTTCTAACAAGGAGGAGGACTATGGCCGAATTAGGAAAGGAAGTGGGGGGAATGTGGCTTAGGTAGCCATGGCCAAGAAGAAGGAAGGAAGGAGAGAGAAGGAGAAGTGGAGAATCAATGAAATGAGAAGGTAAGAATGAGTTTATATAGGAATTCTAAGTGAGTAAGAAGCTTACACCTCGTAGGACACTTGTCTTGTCCTAAAGCTTTCTTAACATGCATGTTGACACATGTTCTACATGAAACACTCCTTAACATGCACCATGCCACCTTATGGGACACTTGTCTCTCGTGCATGCTTAGGTCCATGCATGTAGGCAAGTGTCCTAGACACTTGTTAAAATAAGGGAGAAGCTACTTTAGGTTGCATTTTACTAAAAAATTCTATAGAAACTCAAAGACAACGGTTATAATAAAAGCACCAATGGTTCTAATATTCATAAAATTATATTTATATACAATAAAAGATCATATTAACAAAATAGTTTAACAAGCTTGAATTTGTAAAAACATGATAATTTCTTATCAAAATTTTACTATTATATTAAACCAGTATGTTTGGCACGTGCGATGCACGTGTGTGTAGAAGGAATTTGTGCTAGAAAACTCTGTTTGTAAGATATTTTTTATTTTTATGAAATAGTTTGATATGTATGGCATGTTGAATTTTCTATCTACATGTCAATGAAACAATTATCAAAATATGAATGAGAGGCAAATTGAAGAGTTTGCTGGGAATGCAACCATGTGGGCATCATCATATAGCATTTTGAGAGTTGAATTTTAGGCTAGGGTTAAATTCAACCCAATACATCTACCGTATAGTTTTTGTCATATTGGGAAAAATAGACAAACTCTAAACCTGAACTGGATTTTGATTACTTTTCAGAAATACAAAATAAATCACCAAACCATTACATCTGGACACACAACCCATTTAATTTATAACTTTAAATATAGTACATATTCTTATTAAATGGTAAATTGATTTAAGTATCAAATAAACAAAATTGCTTTCATGATGCAACTATATCAAGAGCATATCAAACAAAAAATTCTGTTTCTTTTATCAGCTTATGTTATGTCATTATGAATCTTAGGTAAATGCCAATATTAATACACGTATTTATCTTAATGCATATCTTCCTTTAGATGTTGTACCATTGAATTATCTTATTGCAATCTTGTTCCTTTGCTTTTATGTTAGCTCAGACGGTTGAAAATTTTATTTTCTTACTGCATGTCTTCCTTCTAAATGTACGAGCATGTAGTATTCAAATAATTGTATTATAACGTTGGTTTGTGTTGGGGGTTTTGTGCGCAGCGGAAGTTTGACAAAACGCCGAAAAAACAGGATCTTTATCACCCAATCACTTGAAGATGAATTTGGTTGAATATAATAACATAAAAATCGGAAATAATAGCAGTACACTAATATTCCACCCAACCACCCTCTTTATTGATTCACCAAAAACAAGTTTTATTTACACTCAATGGATTACAACCCAATATAAATAAAATACAATAAATCAATAACCTTATTGAGATAGGCAAGAATATCTAGATGACTACAAATATTGTTGGAGCACAAGAGCGATGAAGAACGACGACAAGCCCTTAGACAATCAGGAGGCACCAACTGCGTCTTTCAGCAGAAAATAGGAATAGCTACCCTCAGCCCAAATTTCTACATCTTCATCTCCAAGGCGCAAGCCCATGGAGGCACACAACCTCACCAGATATTCTCACATGGTTTTTGTTCTTTTTTCAATTGTTAGAATCTAACTAAGAAGGCTGCATATATATAGGAGAATAGAAAGCCTAGGCAAATATCCAAGTTGCCCTTCATGATATCTCCAAAATATAACCATTCATTTCTTTCCTTCTATGATCAAATCAATCAATTAACCAATCAATTAATCAATCAACCAATTAGTCAATTAATTAATCAATCCAATCAATCAATCATTTAATTGATTACATCCTCTTCATAAAATATTTGAATCAAAAAATTCAACACTCCACCTTGATACAAATATCACATATCTCGAACAATCCACAAACAAGTCAACCTAGTTCTTTCAACAACATCTACTATCAATTAAAACCAACCTCGATTTCAAGTCAAGAAGATATAACCCAGTCGATTTGAAAGGGCTACGACCACACCTCAATTGCAAACACAACCCATCGCCTGCAAAAAATGCATCTACCATCTGAGCTACACCATGCAAAACCAATGGTCTAAAAAGTGCTTGCAATGCCACAAGATCTCCATCGTCTTTTTGGATTTCAAAACTCGACATTCGTCTTCCGTTTAACATGATCTCTTCATCTCCGGGATCCCTCGAGCATCATCAACATATAGATCCTTGTCGGTACCTTGATCCTCCACCTCAGAACCATCAGCAGTGACCATATTAACCTCTCCACCTTGTTGTGGACTAGGTTCTTCAACTGTCACCTGCATTCTTCTTCGTCTTCTTCCATCTTCCCTCATTCATATTAGAGAGCTTCTTCACATCTCCATCAATTGGACTATTGAGGCATGGAACATCCATCGTTATAGGCTTCCAAATCCCCTCAATATCTACCATAAAAAATAGTCATCTACGAAAACAACATCATCTTCGACATCTACAATCTTCAATCCAAAATCATTCCAAGCTATGTGATGAACTGAGCTCTGATACCAAATTATTATGAAAAAAATGCTCTGATACCAAACAATTGGGGTTTTGTGCGCAGCGGAAGTTAGACAAAACGCCCAAAAAACATGATCTTTATCACCCAATCACTTAAAGATGAATTTTATTGAAAATAACAACATAACAAATCGGAAATAATAGCAGTACACTAATATTCCACCTAACCACCCTCTTTATTGATTCACCAAAAACAAATTTTGTTTACATTCAATGGATTACAACCCAAAATAAACAAAATACAATGAATCAATAACCTTATTGAGATAGGCAAAGAATATCTAGATGACTACAAATATCTGGAGGCACCAACTACGTCTTTCAGTAGCAAATAGGAATAGCTACCTTCAGCCCAAATTCCTACATCTTCCTCTCCAGGGCGCAAGCCCATGGAGGCACACAACCTCACCAGATATTCTCGCATGGTTTCTTATTCTTTTTTTTAATTGTCACAATCTAACCAAGAAGGCTGCATATATATATATAAGAGAATAGAAAGCCTAGGCAAATATCCAAGTTTCCCCTTCAAGATATCTCCAAAATATAACCATTCATTTCTTTTCTTCTATGATCAAATCAATCAATTAACCAATAAATAAATCAATCAGTTAATCAATCAACCAATTAGTCAATTAATTAATCAATCCAATCAATCAATCATTTAATTGATTACATCCTCTTCATAAAATATTTGAATCAAAAAATTCAACAATTTGTTTCTACGGAAGTTAGTAGGGCATGCACAAAATAATTTGCCACAAAAATACGCAAGTTGGTAGGTTTGTATCTGCAAGCTTCATGAATGAAAATTAATAAAAATGCCATAAAACAATAGACGATTTTTCCACGATAGCATGTATGCGCATGCAGAACATTTCCTTTCTCCAGATATTTGCTTGTAACTTGCATTTTGATTTCTCCCCTGTGCCATGAAGCCACCCGAAACCTTTAAGCAGAAAGAGGGAAAATAAATTTGATTTTTGTGCCACAAATGTACATGTGCAAAATGATAATGTTTCAGGCTCACAGGCATTGAATACTCCCCCTCTTCCATTCTACGATAAATTGTAGCATGCATGTTTCCCTAGGACTGTAAAGAATATTGCCCCAGTGGACTGTAAACCATTTAGATCGGCAAAGAAGGAATTGGCACCAAATTAATATTTGAGTTTGGGTAGGTATATATAACAGTAAAAAAGATCCTTGATTTCCACTATTATTGGTGAGCTGATTAGTAAAAATCGCATCAGATTTGGAGAAATAGTGGGAGATGGAAGGAGTTGCTTGACTGGGCCTATGGAACATACAAAAAAACATGGGTATGAGTATTCAGTGTGAACTGTCACCGTTCCAAAGCAGTGAGATAAGATACTAACGTTCCTAGATTGTACATATTTTTATATTTATATAATTTACTCATAGGTTCCAGTAACGTATTTGCTATGGAATTTCCTTTAAGACCATAAGAAACATCTTATATGCAGAAGAAGCAGAAACTATTATATTGTAAATGACCATGCAAAGCTTTGCGGTCTTGCAGACTAATGCTCAAATAAAATAAAACGACCGCATAACCAATTGACACATGAGGTTTTAGTCATCAAAGCATATAATAAATAAATAAATAAATAATCAACTTGTATCTAATAACATAATCACTGCATCCATAAATTACATGTATCAAGTAATAACATAATCACTACATCCTTAAATGACATGTTTCTTTGAAAGTAGCACTTCTCCATCGTTGATTAAAATATGTAAAGGTATACCTTAGTAGTTCTATACATTACGATGCAACCTAGGAGTTATACTCTCTTTGTTTGAGTTGTTATGGTAAGCGTTCATTTACATGTGTTTCGAGTTTGCTCCCCTCTCACCACTCTGAGTTAATTAGTTATTATTCCCAGAAATGAAACCTGCCCAATAAAAACCAAGACAATAGGTAACATGTACATTTATATGGTAGTGGATGATAAGTCTAGTTCAAAAAATTTAACTGAACCACATATGCATATATTGTTATAGCAAATAAGCAGTATAATATATTCAGTGGTTGTATTAATCGCCTTAAACTGAAGTTCCTATTGTTCCGGTATGGATATATGC
Source organism: Allium sativum (assembly GCA_030737875.1). Classification (NCBI taxonomy): domain Eukaryota; kingdom Viridiplantae; phylum Streptophyta; class Magnoliopsida; order Asparagales; family Amaryllidaceae; genus Allium; species Allium sativum. The sequence continues at coordinate 396,093,873 of CM060922.1, forward strand.
ATATGGCAGTTGCCAACATGGCTATCGACTAATGTAAATGCAAAAATTCATCGAATGCATGTATGTTTTCTCTAAACTTAGTGCACTTCCAATAACCATTGTAGTATAATAAGCGTCAATTAAGGAGCTTTTTTTTCTAATCAGGTAGCTGCAGTTTTCCATTTTGTAAGCAAAAGGACATCAATGGTTTCATGCTAGTACCACCTTTCTCATCTCTTTTGTCAAGTCAGAGTAATGCATCATAGTCAATAACACCTATAACTTGGATAACTAAAGTCGTACACAATCAATGTTTACCCTAACAAAAATGTATGAAATGGCTGCTTAGATATAAAAGGGTGCAAATGGTTAGTAGATGTGTAAGGGTATAACTCATGATTGGGAAAACAGTTGTTAACAAATGCATTGAGCATGAAGATCACTAATGCATGTTAATAAGTACTGTTACTACCAAAATTACCTTAGCACGGGCAAACGGTAAAGGGATGTTGAATGAATATAAGGAAAGGATGAAGAATCCAAGAGCAACATAGGCTGACACCCCCTCTAAAAAGAAGGGGCTCGAAGCCTACAGAGCACCAGCAAAGGCTTATCCGACATGGTCTACCCGATAGGAATTAACATACTTAACGCCAACACATCAAAGGAAGAAGAGTATCGAGTTAGTGCATAAAGATGGTCCGTGACCGACTCCTGAAAAACGAATCCATAATTGACGAAGGGGTTACCTTCGTAAGTAACGTAGATATCACCGGAGGCTACCTTCCGGGGAACCAAACCGGAAGGCTAAACCAAGACTAAAGAAAGGACACAGGCTACTCGTACTAATCCAGATAGTGCCTGAACAATCAACGGTTCAATATCGGCGGATATACACGTACATTATGAGGGTTGGCCCCTCTGAGTATCCACGATAAATCTGAAAGCCTACATCCGAAAACTTACGCCAAAGGACTGACACTTTGGAGCATCCACCGAGAAGTCCAAAACGCCTCTGCAATCCGTCTTGACAATAAACTCATTTCCACCTTGGGGAGGCCCAATTCACTCGGGACCCTCGCTTTGAAGACTGTAACCAGCACCACGAGGATAGTCGATAGCCAGATGCCTGAGACCAAGGAAAAAGCGGCCGACAGGAATCCATTCAGGCCCAACCACCTACTGATAGAAGGACCCCGGATTCTCTATAAATAGGACCCCAGGAGCTTCATAAAGGGAAACATACTTTTTATTTCTCAATTTAGTTATTTTCTTATGAAGAGGGGAAAATCACCAATTCTTCTAATTTATCTACAAGTTATGAATGGAGAATCCTGGGTCTCATACATCTTGCTATTTGATATTCTTGTTGTGCCATAATGATGAAACAAGGAGTTAACACTAACCTTTCTGATGAGGGGATCAACCAAGGCGCCTCGGCGGTGGAGGAAGAGGGCATTATGGAAACACGAAGTCCCCTTCTCCTCGCCCTCAGGGTTCGCCATGATTGGTCCATATTCTCATGCTGAGACTAATGCTTCCCGTACATTGATGTAAGGAGATGGTCAACGAATTCCTAACCCGATCTCTATCATGATTCAGGCCCCTCTCTTGAGCGGATCTGATGCGGAAGGGTCATCGGAGTTTATGAATATTGCGATGCCTTCGTCCTTGAACTCAAGGGAAACGTTAGCCTGTTTTCTTCTTATTGTAGTACATAATGTCATCGTCATGGCTTAGAAAATCATCGATCCAATGAATGCACGCCTTACATACTATAATCCGGGTGTTGACGAAAAATGTCGTTAACATTTTGGCGCTAGAAGGAGGGCTTGAACCTCCGACCTTGTGGTAAATTTGTTTAAATTAATTTGGTGAATTTATTGTTCCATGGTAGGAAAGATGAAGTCGAAAAAATTGGAGGAACTAAACAAGGAGCTAGATCCCAACGCCACCCTTGAAAGAGATGAGGCCCCAGCACTTAACCCAAATAATAACGAGAAAGTAGCCGCGCCCAATCCACAACAACCACCAGACTCAAATGCCATGGAAGATAATGTTGCATGAATCTTGGTCTTGGAAAGGCAACTTCAAGAAATGCAAGCTCAAATCAACGCTGTCTAGACACAAAAGTCCTCAAGGCTCACTAGATCTAGTCAGAGAGAGATGAATGAATCTACAAAAAGGAAGGCTCCCATTCAACAGTCAGAAGCAAAAGGGAAGCCTAAGGAAACTTCTTCCAAGAAAAAGAAGTCTCATCCAACGGGAGCAGATCATCAAGGGAATTAGTGCGAGCAGGAACAGTCTGGGAGCTCCAACTCCAAAGGCTATGATCCCAAAAGAGAAAACTATGACATTATGGAGGCTTACATCAAATATCTCACTCAGAAGACCATCAAGGATTTGCTGGGAAGCAAGGGGAAGAGAACCCATGATGATAGGGTTAATGACAACGAAAGAATAGCACCATTCATCGATGAGATTATGAACACCATAATACCATCAAGAGTCAAAATTCCAACCATAAAATATCTTGGGACGACCAACCCTGATGATTATCTGATGGCTTTCGACAGCCAGATGGATCTTTACAACACTTCAAGAGCCATCAGGTGCCGCCTCTTCCCGGTGACCTTCGAAGGGGCAGCGACGAAATGGTATCGCCGGTATAGGGAAAATACCATTTACTCGTGAAAACAATTATCCTATGAATTCTCCGTGCAGTATTCATCTGCAAAGATCTAACCGTAGACTATACAGTCATCGTCAACATCAAACAGAGGCAAGGGAAGTCTCCTGGGGACTATCTGAAAAGGTTCAACATTGAGGCCTTAAAAGCTAAGGATATGAATGACCGCGATAAGCTAATCGTTGTACACTCAGGGTTGATTAAGAACACCCCCTTCTGGAAGGAGTTGTATATCCACGGTTGCAAAGATTTGCAAGATTTCCATTTCCAAGTCGACAAGTTTATCCGCTTGGATGAACTTTACATCACGAAGAGGAAGTTCGGTCCTCGAGGGAAAGGAGGAAGGACGAAGTTCGAACGAAAGCTCCCGGAAGGAAATCAAAAGAGGTCAAGGTGGGATGACTCCAACACCAACTCGGTTGCCTTGAACAAGCCCATCTCGTATGTGTATAATGTTGCAAAATAAAGGGTCAATAACTTCCCCATTTCGTTCAAAGCCAAAAATTACCCCGAACCTCATGCCTGTGGTAAATATTGCGAGTTCCATAAAACCAATGGGCACAAGACTGACGAGTGCAAGGTATTGGACGGGATTATCCAGAAATTGAACCAAGAGGGACACCTGAAGGAATTTGTTTCAAATAAAACAGTATCAGCTCAACGTGTAGGAGGACAACATAAGGTCTCGGTAAATACGATAAGAGTTGCTATAGGGGAGAGCAACCTAGATTTAGGGCCATACGTAAACCAAATCAATATATCTATGGGGGGCCACACCCCGCTGGAAGCTTTCCGAAGGCCAGAAACCAATACATGAAGGAGGCCTTGGAGGGAATCTTCTCCATCCAAGAAGAACCATCGTTGAAGAGCGCGCGTTATGCCCTCAACATGCATAACCTCGTACTCTCTCCAGAAGAAATGAAAAAGGGGTCTGTCACTCGCATAACGTCCCCTATATGATAACGACACACATAGGTCTTTGGGTTGTTTCTAAAATCTTGATGGATACCATAAGCAATGTCAACGTCATCTTCAAACACGCCTTCGATCATATGGGAATTTCCGAAAAGAAACTAGAGCCTAGCAACGAACTAATCTTCGGATTCAACAACAAGGGGTCAACTCCAATGGGTCAAATCAACCTTCTGGTTCAAGTGGGGTTGTCCCCTCTCCACAGGACTTTCGAAACTCTCTTCGTTGTGATTGATCAGCCATCCGATTACAATGCCTTCTTTGACGACTGGCTTTAGAGGAGATGGATGCCTTCGTTTCTCCCAAATATCTCATGTTAAAATTTCTGACCAAACATGGATGGGGTACCATCAGGGGAGAACAGTGTAGCTCCCGCGAGTTGTATTTCACAACGGTTGAAAAATACAAAAGGGAGTATTCTTCGTATTTTGATTCTTCCACTGTTCTTATGCATTTAGATAAGAGATTCTTACGTCCCTCATTTTAAGCTAAGATAAAAATAAATAAGACTGACAAATGCACTAATGGTAGGTACGCTTCTTTGAAAAGAAAGAGGAAAAGGTCCGATGAGGTAAAATCGACTGAAGAAGGAGAGATCATCACAGATTTGGATTCTAGAGGGGACATCTAAAGAATAAAACCAATAGAAGAGGTAGAAGAAGTAAACATTGATTCAAAAGATAAATCGAAGGTCATCAACATAGGAAAAAAGACTAACGGAACCCCTCCAAAGAGACTTAATCCGTTTCCTACAGCTCAACAAAGATGTTTTCGCTTGGACCCATTCAGACATGATTGTTATCGACCCTTCAATTATGAGCCACGCCTTAGACATTGACCCTTCGGTAACCCCGATCCGGCAGAAGGAGAGACAATATAATAGAGACCGGATAGAGGCCTTGAAGGAGGAAGTTAAAAGGTTGGAAACTAACGGGTTTATCGAGAGGTCTTTTACACGAAATGGTTAGCCAATCCCGTGATAGTAAATAAGTCCAATGGGAAGTGGAGGACGTGTGTTGATTACACGGATTTAAACAAGGCATGTCTGAAAGATTGTTACCCTCCCCCGCGGATCAATCAATTGGTTGATGCCACTAATGGACACATGATACTATCCCTTATGGATGCTTATTCGGGGTACAATCAAATCCCGATGCACAAACCTGACGACTAACATACAAGCTTTATCACCAACTAGGGGGCATTTTGTTATAAAGTAATGCCCTTCGGTTTGAGGAATGCAGGGGCAACATACCAAAGACTGGTAAACAGGATGTTCCCAGAGGAGATAGGGAGCAATATGGAAGTATATGTGGATGACATGCTAGTGAAGTCCACCAAAATAGAGGATCATCTAAAGGATCTGGAGGAAATGTTCGGTGTCTTGAGGAGCTACCAGATGAAGCTAAACACTCAAAAGTGTTCCTACGGAGTTCAATCGGGGAAGTATTTGGGATATGTAGTAAGCGAGCAAGGAATAGAAGCTTTCCCCAACCAAATACAAGCTATTAAGGACATGAAGGAACCTAAAAACAACAAGGAGGTCATGAGCCTAAACGGGAAGGTAACAACCCTTAGTAGGTTCATTTCTAAAGCCACTGATATATGTGTTCATTTCTTTGATGTTATAAAGAAAAGGAAGAATTTTGAATGGAATAAAGAGTGTAGGAAGGCATTCCATGAATTAAAGGTTTATATGGGAACGCCTCCGGTTTTATCCAGTCCCGAGAAGGGAGAAGATCTATACATATACATGGTTGTCTCCGAACATGCAGTAAGCTCAGTCCTGATAAAGAGAATAATGGGACTAAGCATCCTATCCACTATGTTAGCCGAAGGCTAAAGGACGCGGAAACTCGATACCTTATCATAGAGAAACTAGCGTATTGCTTAATCCTTATCGCACGAAAGCTCAGAGGTTATTTCCAGGTTCACCCTATTAAAGTTTTAACTAGCTTCCCACTCAAGCAAGTGTTCAGCAAACCGAAAACCTCAGGGAGGCTAATTAAATGGGGTATTGAGCTTAGCCAATACAAAATTGAGTTCCACCCTCGGGCAGCAATCCAAGGACAAACTCTCGCAGATTTCGTGAACGAGTGCACAAACTTCATTTCAGAACAATCGATTAAAGAAAATGACTTAAAGACCAAATGGTAGCTCTTCATAGATGGGGCTTCCAACGAGCAGGGAGCAAGCGCGGGTTACGTTATAATCACCCCTGACGGACACCGCTTGCACTACGCCATGAAGTTTGGGTTCCTGACAAACAACAATGTGACTGAGTACGAATCTATGATAGCTTGTTTGAATCTAGCACTACAATTGAAGATACCGAGGATAGACATCTTTAATGATTCACAATTATTGGTAAACCAAATAAAACAGACATATAAAACCAAGGACAAACGACTCATCCTATACATGAAGAGGGTACTGAAGATGCTTTCACTATTTGAGGACTTCTCAGATTTACCTCTAAATGCCCTACCCATGGATAAGGCTTAGAACGGGGTCACAATGGAATGGGGAAGGAGGAAGTCACTATACGCAGCCTGAGAAACTAACCTATGGCCAGTGCTTGGGATAAAAACCTTACAGTTATCCATTTAGGGGCCTTTAAGTTTTTCTAGAGAATAAGGAATTATTTCTCCATCAAATATCCCATGGGGAGAATGCCCAAGCGGATTCGCTATCCTAGTTAGCCAGCTCTTGAGGAGCCCCCGAAACCCGAATAGTACCGGTGGAATATCAGGAAACACCTAGCATCGAGCAAAAATTGGTTGAAATGGGAAAATAATTATTAGTCTTAACCAGATTCCAAGCCTTGAGAATGAGAGATAGAGAAGACCAAGAATGAAACTCCGAGAGGGAACCCCCCATAACAGAAACAAGCCGCTAGCAGGAAACTACGTGGATGGTTCCCATAGTGGACTACCTCCTAAGATGGACTTTACCCCTTAGTAAGCAAGACGCCAGAAGGATAAAACACCAAGCTCCCACATTCGTGATCATAGACAGCGTATTCTATAAAAAGGGATATTCGCTTCCTTATCTGAGGTGTGTAAGTTCCAAAGATGGACTTAGCCTGTTAAAAGAAGCTCATAAGGGATGGTGCGGGTCCATTCCAGTGGGGTTAAACTAGACAAAAGGGTCATGCGACAAGGATATTATTGGTCATGGATGGTTAGTCAAGCAGTTGAGTAAGTCAAGAGATGCGATAAATGTCAGAAGTACTCTACACGACTTCCTCCCAATGACCTGACCACTATATCAAGCCCCTGACCTTTCGATATATGGGGGATAGATTCAATTGGGCCCTTACCTCTCGCCAAGGGCGGAGCTAAATATGCCGTAGTATCCATCGATTACTTCACCAAGTGGGTGGAGGCGGAACACCTTCCGACTATCACATCCAAAAAGGTTTTAAAATTCGTAATAAAAAATATCGTTACCTGCTTCGGAATCCCTCATAAGATAATATCGGACAACGAAACACAATTCGAGAGCGAAGAATTCGCTCGATTCTGTGACAAAAATGGAATCATCAAAAGTTTCTCCTCAGTAGCCCATCCGAAAGCTAACGGAGCTGTGGAAGCCGCAAACAATACCATCAAGACAATTCTTAAGAAACGCCTAAATCAAGCTAAAGGAAATTGGGCGGAAGAGTTGCCTCTAATGCTATGGGCGTATAGAACTTCTACCAAAACAGCCACGGGACACACCCCCTTTTCCCTGACATATGGATGTAAAGCTATGCTTCCGGCTGAGGTCGAAATTCCGTCGCATAGAAGGGCAACATACGCATTTGACCCCAACCAGGAGTTAAGGAGGGAATCACTAGACTTGATACAAGGACTAAGGGATGACGCTGCAATTAGAACTGCCGAATACCAAAGAAGGATAACAAAATATTACAATTCAAAGGTCAGAGCTAGAACCTTCGCTAAAGGCGAATTAGTGCTGCGAAGAGTAATGGCTAACACCAAGAACCCAACGGATGGTCCTCTCGGTCCAAATTGGGAAGGACCCCTAATCGTCCATCAAGAAGTCATACCCGGTACATATCGGTTATGCAGACCCAATGGTGATCTTGTTCCAAGAACATAGAACTTGGAACATTTGAGGCCATATTTCTCAACGATAAAAGAATAAAGGACAAGATTTTCCTCACAAAAAATCATCATACAACCAAGGGCATGGAAACCCTCCCAGTAGCCCGAGAGAGACCCAAAAGGGGTCGAGCTGAAGAAAGGATTGAATCCCTCGTCATCGCCAAATTGGCCAGGGCGAGGCATCCCCCAGAGGGGGATGATGTGTTAGTCTTTCTCCATGCCCAAACTAGAGGGGGCAGGGTTAAAGCATCAAAAGCATATGTCGTCGTTTCACACCAGAGATGGTCGTGGCGGTGCATCTAAATATTAACATGCCCTGCCTCTACTAGAAATAAGCATGTCTACCTCTGCTCGTAGAAGAGCACGTTCTACCTCTACTTATGTTCTGCGTTACCCGCAGAAGGGAACGCAAACCCCTATAATCGCCTGGAGGGGGTGGTGTATAAGCCTCTATTAGAACCTACGATGGTCAGTATAGAGCATCAAAAGAGTAAACCTTAGTTCTGTGTCTACGATGGCCCTGTCTAAGTTTCTAAGACCATATCATCGCCTACGATGGTCAGGATAAGGCGCCTCCTGAAGGGACGTCGGGTAAGTCCTTGGGCCTTGCTTGTGGATAAGCTAGCCGAGCGCTCCGGACGCACAGGCCCAGAGAGTGGCCAACAAAGCACGTACATCTTCTGCTTTGAAGTCAAAAACCCAAGGGGAGGCTCAAGAAGCACGTACAGCCTCTGCTTCCCAAATCAAATCCGAAGGGGATACTCACTTCATTAATATCGGAAGGGTTCCCGGTCTTCAATCTTTAAACCCGAATCTGGGTGGATTCCGCTCTTCATTAATAACGGAAGAGTTCTCGGTCTTCAATCTTTAAGTACCTGAATCTTAGTGGATTCGGCACCTCAATCTTAACATGCCTGAGTCTGAGTAGTATTCGACTCAATATCATTATTGTAAAAAAATTCCAATCTTCCATCAAGGTCTGAATCTGGGTCAATTCGTTCCTTCACAAGGCACCGAAAGCGAATCTCTTCGCCAACACCTATGGCATAACCTAGCATTGAAAAATAACTGGCAAACAAATAGGAGAAAGCCCAAAAAAAGGAGCTTGACTTGGAAAGTCAAAGACACCCCTTCACTAGGGGGACAAATGTTATTACCAAAATTACCTTAGCACAGGCTAACAGTGAAGGGATGTTGAATGAATATAAGGAAAGGATGAAGAATCCAAGAGCAAAAAAGGCCGACACCCTATGAAAAGAAGGGGCCCAAAGCCTGCAGGGCACAAGCAGAGGTTTATCCGACATGGTCTACCCGACAGGAATTAACCTACTTAACGCCAACACATCAGAGGAAGAAGAGTATCGGGTCAGTGCATAAAGATGATCCATGACCGACTCCTGAAAAATGGCTCCATAATTGACGAAGGGGTTACCTTCATAAGTAACGTAGATATCACCGGAGGCTACCTTCCGGGGAACCAAACCGAAAGGCTAAACTAAGATTCAAGCAAGGATACAGGCTACTCGTACTAATCCACGTAGTACCTAAACCAACAACGATTCTAAATCGGCCGATATACATGTACATCGTGGGGGTGGGCCCCTCTGAGTACCTACGATAAATCTGAAAGCCTACATCCGAAAACTTACGCCAGAGGACCGACACTTGGGGGCATCCACCGAGAGGTCTAAAACGCCTCTGCAATCCATTTTGGCAATAAACTCACTTCCACCTTGGGGAGGCCCAATTCACCCGGGACCCTCGCTTCGAAGACCGTAACCAGCACCACCAGGATAGCCAATAGCCAGATGCCCGAGACCAAGGGAAAAAGCGGCCGACAAGAATCCATTCAAGCCCAACAACATACTGATAGAAGGACCCACAGATTCTCTATAAATAGGACCCCACGAGCTTCATAAAGGGAAACACACTTTTTATTTCTAAATTTAGTTCTTTTCTTCTTAAGAGGAGCAAATCATCAATTCTTCTAATATATCTATAAATTATGAATGGAGAATTCGGGGTCTAATACATCTTACTATTCGATAATCTTGTTGTGCCATAATGATGAAACATGGATTTAATACTAACCTTTCTGATGAGGGGATCACCCAAGGCGCCCTGGCGGTGGAGGAAGAGGGCATTGTGCAAACACGAAGCCCCCTTCTCCTCGCCCTAAGGGTGCTCCATGATTGGTCCATATTCTCATGCTGATCCTAACGCTTCCCATACATTGATGTAAGGAGATGGCATACGAATTCCTAACCCAATCTCTATCGTGGTTCAGGCCTCTCTCTTGAGCAGATCTAACACGGAAGGATCATTAGAGTTAACGAATATTGCGATGCCTTTGTCCTTGAACTCAAGGGAAACGTTAGCCTTTTTTCTTCTTATTGTAGTACATAATGTCATCGTCATGGATTATAAAATCATAAATCCCGTGAACTAGGGCCGTCAATTTCTAACACAACCCGAAACACGACTCGTAACCCGCATGAAAAAAACCCGACCCGACCCATTTATAAACGGGGCAATTTCGGGTCAAGCTGCTCTGACCTGTTTAATAAACGGGTTGACCCAACCCAACCCGTGAACCCATTTCTAACTCGTTTAATGTAAAACATATTTTTATTACTCTACAATCTACAAAACATAGGCCCATCCCAATCCACTACCCATTTGCCGCTTTACCCTAATTTACCAATTACCAAGCCGCCACTCATTCAGTCTTTCTAATTTCTGCGGTTCTACCTCTTCATTGATTCACTCCTTCACGTTTTCAAGTTTATTCCCACATTGACAACTTTTTACATATTTATTCTCGTCTTAGCTTGCAACAAGTGAATGACGACGACGCCCTTTTTTCATGTTTTCATCTTTTTATATAAATATTTTTCTTAACGGGTTACACGAACCAAACCTGAAACCCGCACAATTATAAATGGATCAACCCGAAACCGATATCAATCCCTGGCAGAATCGCCATTCAAAGTGTATTTGAGAGAATAGCGGCATGAGAAGGATGCGGCATTACCTGATAGAAGCGAGATCCCAGACGGGGTGATTGACCTATTACGGCAGAGAAGCTCTCTTCCAGACGGGTATTGACCTAGCTAGAGAATCTACCCGGTTCCAAGTTTTACCGTGGCCCAGTATATTAATTTCCGACAATGAATGGGTTGAGCTGACATGACTCGAACTCAACCCGAACACGACTTGACCCGACCCGAACCCGACCCATTGGCAGCCCTACCATGAACACGCCTTACATACTGTAATCCGGGTGTTGACGAAAAATGTTGTTAACAAGCACGATTGAATTATGGCATAATTTGATGGTCAACATGAAGGTAAGACAAAACTTTATTGTATATTTTCGATAGTTGTATGGATAAAAATATGTTGTGATGTACTTTACATTTTTGTCTTGTAGACAACAATATCCACATGAACTGCAAAATTTGGTAATTAAATAGTACGCATATAACAAATAAAAATGAAAGTGCATCAAGTTATTGTGAGGCCGCATATACATTTGAACATGATGTCATCAAAACGAAACATTGACATTTGGATAAATATATAGGGTTCACAAAATTCATAGAGGTCTAACTTATTCACAATTTAATGCAGTAAACAATACAATGGATAAATACGGGCTGAAGATTACTCAAACTGATGCTTACTCATCAACTCTAGCACACACATTAGCCGTCATTGATTTATCAGTGGCCAAGACAGTTAACATCTACCAATGCTAGTGGAAGAAAAACACAAAATTATTTTAAGCATACAACTTGATATAACTGGTCATATGATACAACGTCCAGCTAAACAAATTCACAGATGAGATCAGAAATTGATAGAATGGTATATCATTTCAATTAAAAATTGTTTATATTGATTTATATACCAATGTACAGGCACAACAGCAAACCGTGCGCTAGTTAGTATACAGGCAACTAAAAATAAAAATAAAAAAAATCTTGTATTATGTATGATGCACATCTAAATTGCTTTAGCAAAATCCTATAAAAATATATAGTATTTTAATCATATTGATATTTGGAAATGCTCACTCCTCAAAACGAATAACACTGCATATATAAATTGGTAGTAAGTTAAAAAACTATAAGCACAAAATACTTTGTAGATAGAATTATCGAGTTATATCAATGTTGTTTTTATTAATTATTAATCATTTCTAATTTACACCTATAGAATTAAATGCATTTCCGGTCATAAATTTAAGAAATGCGGATAATTTTGTTCTTAAAAAGTCATAAAAATATAGGTTTCTGTCAAATGTACACAACTTCACATACAAAGTTAAGTGCATTTAAAGTCATAAACAAGAAATGCGAATAAGACTACACGTAGTCATAAAACTGTAGTCAAATTTAATTATTTTATTTCATTTAGCTTTAAATATATAAAATTTTGTGGGTTGAGATCAGAAATTATATATTGGTTTTCATGAAAAAATACAAACTTTGTGAGAAAAGAGGACAAGAAATCGCTTGTTAATGGTACTTGACTACTTATCCACTGAAAATGCATATACAGCTGAATTTAAGTAAACAACTTTTACACACATTTTTGACATTCAATCTTACATAGTATCTAAACTTCAATTATGAAATTCACCTCTTTTTCTATTATGATAAGTAATCACCATTAACTAATGGTCGCTCGTGTTCTGCATCAACTATTCAATATGGGTGATCCTATCAATTCCGGGAATAATAATAAAATATAGCTCAATTGACTGTGAGGTAGAGGAAATCGTATTCTTGATGATATGATACTACTTGAATGCGTGTGTAATCATGAAAACTGATAAATAAACAAAGCAAGATATTCTCAATCTACTCAACCGTGTTTCCAATCTACTACGAATTGCTCCTGTCAAGCTACTAAAAAATATCATGCTAAGTTTTCCAACCTGCCTGTTTACTGATAAGTAAAATATAAATATCCTCAATTCACATTTAGATTAAAATTTGTTATGCGCATTCTTCAAATGAAAATAAATAACAACTAAAAAAATCCTTTAAAATAATATTGCAAATCCAGCTCAGTTTATACTATGTCACAAATTTTTATTTCAAATGCATTTTAATCCTTGTTTATTACTTAGTATAAATGCTCAAAACTCAATATTGTATATTAACATGATTCAAAAAACTTACTACAAAATAACCAAGTCGTATACTAAATCGACTTCATAACCCTTTGCGAAAATTCTAAACTTTATTTTTTTGAAAAAACTTACTACACAATAACTAAGTCATATACTTCCCATATGTGTTGATTGGATCTAACACTAATCTTTTAGAAAAAAGGGTTAAACTACAGTTAAGAAACTGCCATTATGTGTTATTAACAAAACATATTTCTTAGGATTGAAACAATGATGGAGACACAAATAAAAAAATCACATAGGTGCTACAAAAAAGGATCAAAAATGTGTTTATTTTTATTTTGGTATATGTATTTTCAGATGAAACAAAAGGTTCTATGTGTAATAAAGTATAAGAAACTAATATTGAATCAGGATCCGAGATAAAAACATATGAGAGCAAACAAAACGGTTACAAAACATACACGTATACGTACATACGAATATACTAACGTATGTATAAAGTCAAAAAGTAAAGTGAATTGTATAAACTGAGCAGATGGTACATAAAACATTTTACAATGAATGCATGTAATAAAATACAATCATATGAAACATCATAAATCTGTTTACAGTTTAGGACTCACCATTTGAATCAAGCGTCAGTTCAAAATTCAAACGCGATTGTTTACGATTCAAATTCATACATGGATTAGTATCAGTTATAGATCTGACTAATTTTAAGGTTTGTAAAATTGGGAGGAAATTTTCTGCTCGTATGGTAGCTATAGTCCAGCATATATAACAATTCTAAATGTATAAATTTTGCTTCATTTGACATATCATAGAGCATGACATAATTTTAGAATTACTATCCACTTGAGGAAACAAACAGATATACAAATACAGAAAATAAAGACATCATTAAAAACTGAAGTTATTTTACTGCCAAACAATCTTGAAATTGCATCACCTCTATAATCTCTGAATTCGCAAGCTAATTAGTCCCTAATTAGCAAAGACACCTTGTGTTTTACAATTATCCTTCAGCGATGAATGTGATAAAAAACTATGGGTTTTAATATGAAACTAAACAAAAAAAAAAAATTATAGAAAAATCAGTAGATAGACTAGAGAATTAAAAGAAAACTGTAATCAGTAACATAGTTAGTAGTGCATATCTAATGATTCTTGCTTTCAATGAAGTAAAATAGTGTCAAAGTCGAAGATTAAATGATTTTATCAATTACATAAATTTTATAAGAAGATTGAAGTCGTACCTGACCTTCATTTTCAATCCTTTGTTCCAATTGCAGTTTTGCAACTGTGAAATCACAATAGCAGACGGAAAAGAAGATTCCTGCTTTTGATGAGGTAAATTAGGGTCAAACATCGAAGGTATAACGATCTACCTGAAATAGGGTTAAAAATCGGAATATCCAACACTATCTGATCAGCAAACAAACGTATAAACAAAAAATTTAAAATATAAATTGGAACAATACCTCAAATTGGACAGTCGATCTGTGATGTTCGAAAGGAGAAATTAACCTTGGCATCGTCCAGATTATGAGAGAAGAAACAGGAGTAAAATTTAGACCGAGAAAAAAATGGTGAGAAGAAATAGTAATGGCAATGGGGCGGGTTGGGGGCATGTTTCTTGTTCCTCATACCCGACCCGAATTTTCTTAACCCCGCTCCAGACTCGCCCCGTAGACCCGGTGCTGGTATGGAATTTTGCCCCGTACTTGAAACATGTACGGGTCAGAGTAGACCCGACCCGCCCCAGACCCGGTTAAACTATGTTCAAAATACATAAATTTATACTTATATTTTTTTAATCACTAAACGATAAATTGCATACAAATAATAATGTATTTACAGTGTTAAGAGAATATAACTAAATGGGTTCTGAGATAATAATTCAAAATGTATGCGTTTGTTATTGTATGATTATCATTGATGCAACTTAATACTATGAAAAATTTATAGTTTATTGGTAGAAAGAATATAATATTCATGCTATAACCATGTATATTTAAGAAGATTAGCAAGTAATCATTATATTTATGAAATGTGTTTTAATAATGTTTCAACAATGCGGGTCGGGTTGGGGCGGGTCAGCCGTGCCCCAGGCCCGAACCTAGACCCGGACTCTCTTAAACGGATCGCGGGTCTACCCGCCCCGAAGACCCAATGGGGTGGGTCTAAATGGGTCAAAACAGGGGCGGGTCAATCGGGTTTGGACCCTAAACCCGCCCCATTGGCATCCCTAAGACTTCGTGGACTTCGTGGACTTCGTGGAGAAGTGGAAATGCGTTACGGCAAGCATCATGAAAATCAACTGAAGACGGAAAATTTATTTAGCCAAAAACATTACTGTCAATCAAATTAAGATAGTAAGACATTGGAGTACCTTATAAGTTCATCGTGTTTGACTAAGCATAAGCAACTGAGATTTAGGCTTGAGCGAGTCAGATCCATGGTTGAGCGGCTCAGATTTCCACATAGTTGAATTGCAGCGTAAGGAAGGGAGAAGAAAGGCGGGAAAAAAGTTGGAAGAGTGGAGTAGGTTTAGACTGTTACCGTTCATAAATATGAAGAATAGAGCATGTTAAACATCTTATTGCTGAGAAATCAGAGGATTACAACGCGGAGATGAACGTAGGATTGACCATTGTGCTAAATTTTAGGGAAGACAGCGGAGAAAGTTTGTCGCCGCAAAAAAAAAGATGAAAGAGGAGAAAACCGGATGAAATGGGATGTGGGCAGTGGACTTCGTGGATTTGTGGTGTGTGTAAGAATTGAAAAAGGACGGAACTGCCCCAACCCGAACGTATAAAGTTTGAAGGGTGTTTAAGACATTTCAAAAGCTTCATTTTAAGGTATTCTAATTATAATTTTAATATTCTTAACCATATATATTTATATCAAATTCATATTTAAATCAAATTAAATTTATTTTATATTCAAAAAAATCAAATTAAGAATTCAAAATTCCAATTTTAAATTGGTTAAAATTCTAGATCGTTACAATTCATGCCTATATGAATAGTGTGGTGCTAAGGGCACCCCAATATGTTCTTCCTAATACCGCAATTAAAAAAATAAAACTCATTAAATTTTGTATGCTTCCTAATACCACATTACCTCTCCATTCTAATTTCTCACTCAGCCATTATTTGCCGAACTAATCGCGTATTCAGCCCTAATCTGAAAATCTTAATCTCTCTTATTGGTAATCAATCATTCTACGCATTTCTCGCAGGAAATTCAAATTCATACGGTAATCTCTCAATTATTTGGTGATCTAAAAACTCTAAAACCGTGATATAGTGATTTATATTTGGGTAAGTTTGTTTAAATATAGTCGAAGTTAGTCGGAGTAGGTTGAAGTCGGAGATGAAGGTTTTTTCTGACTGAATGTAATTTAGGGTTTTCGAATGCAATGGCAGAGATGGAGAAATAGAAGGCATCCGGTGGTAGCCTCTATTTTTAATTGTTTGGTATTAGAAAGAGAAGAATGTATTATTTTACGGTGTTTTTTAGTTGCGGTACTAAAAGGAGCTTATTGGGGTGACCTTAACATCACACTATGAATATTATGTGCTTCATCAAAAGTCAAATGCAATCCTGGACACGAGTTTATACTCGGGAAAATATACATTTCATTTACTTACAAGATCTAATTTGAGTCAACATGATTACAAATATATGACAGTCCATTCTTATATAAGCACACATATTAAAGGGATAATGCTCGATCCCTCAAGAATACTCAACAGAACCATATTTCCTTCTCCATTCATCAGTGTACGCTACATCACCAACATCTGACAACCCACATGTATTCACTCAACATGGCGTATATAGTAACCGATGTATATGGACTCCATTCAAGCTACGCTATCATATACAGGAGTACTGCGGGAATATTTGAGATCAAGAATGATAATAACTGATCCCTTAGTTTTGCTTGTGCCTCTCAACTACCTCCAGCATTTAGCAAGCCACACTCGTATTCCATGACCAAAACCATCCCATCTGCACTGCGAGCCTGAATTGATACATCTCCCCTCACTAACAAGCATCATAATCAACATGCTAGTCAAGTACTAATATAATGTTTAAAACTTACTTGAAACTTAGAAACTTACTCACCAGAGGTCGACCAAACCGAGCTAACTTCTCCTAGAACTCCAATAAAACCTAGATGTTTACTTGACTTTTAAAAAGATGGAGTTTGGCCGTGCTTATGGGTAAAAATAGTTTGTCTAAGGTAGTAGAGTGCATTGGTTATTTCTTAAGATGTAAAAATGAAAAAAAATGATATTTTTGGTGGATGTATATCCGATATTCAATATTAGGGCTGTCAACAAACAAATAGTGCTATATCCGTATCTGTATCCGAAATAATTTTCGGATATCCGCGTCCGCGGATACGGATGAATATCCGATAATTATCCTACCCGCCAACGATTGATAAATCAAGAAATATAAATGAATTTTTCTTATTTTTAACATAAATGTTTTTCAATTATGTATATTGATCACCAAAGTGTTAAAAATAAACAAATATTATGAAACTAAATAGATTTGAGAAGCTAATATGCATTTAGTGCATATAATATTAACCTTCTATTTAATAAGGACTTTTTACCATGTTAGACCTATTTAAGAATTGTATAACGCAAATAGACCTGTTTTGAAAGTAATTACAGAAATAGACATGTTTTGTATTAACGAAGGTGCGTTTTGGAACCTCGTCCAAAGGCGCGATTTGGAAACTCGCCTGTACACTTTTGTTTTGAACTCCATAGCGACTTTCTTGAAATTCGATTTGGACATAACTCGAATTTTATAATATGAAATTCCCATTTTTCTGTTTCATTACTGAAATATAGCTCTATATATTCAAACGTTTTGTGTTTCAATGAAAACCGACGTATAACGATTCCTATATATTCGAACGTAGATGTAAACGTTAAACTTCGAACTACCACGACATTTAATTAGTATATATAGCTTAACCAAACAACGTAAAACAAATACCTAATTCTAATATTCAAATACAAGAGAGATACATAGTCCAGTTAAGGACAGATAAGTTCGAAACATAACAAATACAGATACACGAAATGCAACACACTGACATCACATCAACAAACATACATCTCCAGTTTAGGCTGTTGAAGTACACCGCTTTCTGTTATGGCCCAGCGATCCACATTTGCTGCACCTGTTTGTTTTGGGTGTTTGATGCTCGTCCATAACATTTTTGAACCTCGTTGATTTGGGTCGTCCAGCTACTCTTTTGATAGTTGGAGGCAGTATTCGTGGACCGTTGTACAGGTCCCGGTATTTCTTATCGCGTACAGGATTAAACTCTGGGTCGTATGTAGCTCTTTAACTTTCGACGGAGTACCATTCAGAAGCAAAATCGTGATGTGCTGTATTACTACCAAAACCCTGGGCTGAACAAGCTGCCATCACATGAGCACATGGTATCTTCTGCAGAAGTGGGATTCTGCATGTACATGTGACATCAGAACCGTCGATCACAACATCATATTCATCGCCGTAATTGTTAATCACTTGCCATTTATATCGACCAAATCAAACAAGCCTACAACGCCGTGCGTCAATAGCACGAGCTTCATTTTAGCTTCCCATTTTGGAGTAAGTTTCGAATTTAGACCCGCCCCCTTTTCTCGTCTCTTATAGAAATACTCAACTGATCGAAAGAACGTTCTTGCAACCAACGCCATTATAGGCAAGGATCTGGCGCCTTTTAGTACGCCATTAAAACTTTCAGATGCGTTGGTCGTCATAATATGGAAGCGGCCGTCGTCATCTTTGCAAAGAGCCCAGTTTTCTTCGCAATTTCCTAGGCTTCGTTCAATCCAGTCATGCGCCTCCGGCTTAGTTGTCTTGATCTCTTCTCTAAGTTTATTGTATTCAATCACTTCTGAAGCACATGCAACAGCGTAAAACAAGCCTACAAGTCGCTTGTCTCGATGACCTGCAGCTTGAAAATTTGCTTTAAGATGTCTTGCACAGAACCTATGTTTGTGCGGTTGGTGCCATTTATCCTGCAAAGCGCTTGGAATCCCTTTCATTCTATCAGATATAAATGTAATGTGTCGATTTTGTACGCTATAAATGAACTCACGCATGCATGAAAAGAACCGGGCCCAACTATCATATGATTCGGACTCGACCACCCCATAAGCTAATGGGTAAAGGCAGTCATCCGCATCTATAGCGGTAGCAACAAGCAGTATTCCTTTGTACTTACCGTACAAATGAGTCCCGTCAATAGAGAGCACTGGACGACAGTGTACAAAACCTGCAATGGAAGGACCAAATGCCCAAAAAGCACGATGAAATACCCTATACTCATCGTGTACTATATGTCCTACTTAACCTGGATTGCGTCTTTTAATTTCCTCAAAATACTGAGGCAAGTACGAATACGATTCGGCCCAGTCACCGTATACTTTTTCTAAAGCTTTATTCAACGTTTGCCAAGCTTTCATGTAACTGATTTTGATGAAAAGGTGCTCGTCGACAAGCACTTGCACCGTCCCAGCTGAGATATCCAAGTTGGCCTTCACAAAAGCCATGATTTTGGATACAAGAAACGCAGAAGTGGCTTGCTTGTGGTTTGAATTAATCGTAGGGTTGACACAGTTATGTTCATGAGGCAACTTTCGGATTTCCCACAATCCGTTTTGTGATTTCTTCGACACATAACATGTATTCGCCATGGACAAGTACCATCAACATTACATACAGCGGTATATATTGTTTTATTCGACTTGATTGGCTTGTATGAAACACCGTGCAGAATATACCATTCCATAAGTTGGTGGAGAAACTCTTCCTTGCTTCGGAATACCATCCCAACAACAAAACCATTTTGTACGCAGCAAGCCGAGAATTTTTCACCAGAAAACTCTAAATTAGCCACTACGGATCTGGCCATCATTTGCACCGTGCAGAGATCATCGTCCATGGGTACTTCCATTTGAGGCTCATCACCATCTTCTTCGGTATCTACTGTGTTTGTATCATAGTCATAGTTCAACGGTTCATTGCTGACTCCGGTCCAGCATGTATCATCAACTGTTGTCGTGGCAACCTCCATGTTGTCAATATGTTCGGCCTGTTGTGAAGGTCCTGCACCCCATTCTTCGGCTTCTACAGTCAATCTATTAATAAATGCATTTCAGTTAGATCTAACATTTCAATGAGTAATTATAAAACTAACTTGATGTGGAACACATACCTTTGGCTCATATCTAACAATTCTGACTGATCAGTATGTTGCTCTTCTTGTTGTTGTTGTTGCTGTTGCTACTGCTCGGCCTCATTTGGTGGATAATACAGATTGGTGTATAAAGGAGAACTAAAGTTGATTGATGGATCATGAGTTTGCAACATTTCTGTGAAAAATCTGAAACCGCTACTCACTATAGGCGGTGTGATTATTTCTTCCACAACATCTTCCACAATTTCTTTTGCTGTTTTTCCAACAAACAACTCAAACGATTTCTTAAAAGTGGAAAACAGTACTTGTACATCTTCATCATCTGAAAGTGTTACGGCTCTCGACCCCGATTCAGTAGGCCAGTTGACCGACAACTCGATATCATATTCGAGAGGGTTAATTCTGGTTGCTTGGAAAACTGTGTCTTTCAAAGCACCAAGTGTGCAACCCCATCGATCTCTCCCTGGTTTGCAGAATCCTCCCACATAACATCCAATTTGTTGCCCATCCACGACCAATTCACCGTCGTAGTAGATAAGTGTAGTAATAAAAGGAGACGTCATTGTTGACTTTGTTTATTTTTCTTGAAGTTCTTTGAAGACAAGATTGAAGTGTATGAGAAATAATGTGCTGAAGAGCTATGAAATAGGGAAACCAACTAAGCAACGTCACCATTAAATCAACTTTATTCAACTTAGTGTGCGGTCATTGTCAAGTCAGATTTAACAGAGCTTTAATCATGTCATCCAATTCAAAATAAAGCAGAATCATAATCAATTGTCCTTTGCTCGTACTGATCACACATAACAAGCCATGCGTCAGAATTGGAAGAGCTTTATCACAATGGCTTTATCACAATGGACCAATTTACCCGTGTCTAGTCAAACCAGCAAAATACTGTACACTGTACACTGTACAAACTGTACCCGTGTCAGCGAGTTGTCAATTCTTATTTATGTCATAATGTACACTGTACAAACCAGCAAAATACAAAGCTTTAATTCAAACTTCAAAAGCATAAAATATATCATTAGAAAAACACATACATACAATGCTTCGTGTTGATCTCCCAACTCCTACAAACATACAAATAATAATTCAAACTAAACTTCAGAAACATACAACGACAACAGATTATGAGAAGACGATGAGTATATATAAAGTTTTGAAAGTACCCAAAATACACTGGCGCGATTTGAAAACGCTCTGCAAACTGGAGAAAATATTTCCTCCGGGTTTCTTTCATGTAATGGAGCATTTACCTGTTCATCTTCCAAAGGAAGCACGTCTTCGAGGTCCTGTGCAATACGAATGGATGTATCCGTTTGAAAGGTGTATTATTATACTAAGTATTCAAATGAAAATTTAATTATATTTAGATCTTAATATTGAACCGAACTATATTTTATTAGGTACTTAAATCATTTAAAAAAAGTGAGACAAAAAGATCGAGTTGAAGGTTCTATTTGCAAATCATATATCGAAGAAGAAGCCTATTTTTTTCTCATTATTTTAATGATCATGTGAACTTATCATTTGCAAGCGTTCCGCGTAATGATGAGAGGGTTGAACAAGATTCTTCTTCTGAATCATCATTATCTATTTTTAAACAACATGGCCGACATGCTGGAAAATGTGTGGAAATATGGCTAAATGATAAAGATTGTAACGTCGCACACACATATATTCTTCTTAGTTGTCCTGAAGTTGCTCCTTTCGTCAGGTAATCAATTTTTTTTTAAGTTTTAATAAATTTATGTTAAATGTGTTAATAATAATGTAACATATATTGTTTGTTCTTGCAGTATTTATGAATCACAAAATCCAAGCGGCGATTTAAGCAAAGATTTCAGTAGTTGGTTTAGAAACTATGTTTTTGATCCGACAAATAATGTGCTCGATGAAGGAATAAAACATTTAGCATTTGGACCGAAAAGAAGAGTCAAAACACATCCAATATTTTTTGTTAATGGGTATAAATTCAACACCAAAGAATACGGTGCTGAAAAATTAACAAACAATACTGGTGTGTTTGTTAAAGGCAGTGAAGATCCTAATAATCATATAAATGATTTTTATGGCGAGTTAACTCAGATTTTGCAAATGACATATTTTACAAGGCCCACAGAGGATGTTTATTTGTTTAGATGCAACTAGTTCAGCAATGTTCCAGGTTCTGGTATTAACATCGATCCAAAGTATAATCTTATAGAAATTAAAATACCTCACGTTATCAAAAGTACGACCCTTTTGTACTAGCCAAACAAGCTCTACAAGCTTATTATGCCCCTTATCCGTCTCTAAAAATGGATAAAGCAGATTGGTCTGCGGTTTTTAAAACCAAGGCAAGATTTACGTTCGATGGACATAATATTCCTGATGAACAAGCCTATCAAGCAGATCTAGAGGAAAATGTTGAAATAACAATTGCAGACGATCAAACTAATTTTGGACCTTTAAATGATGAGGCAAATGTATTAATCGATGCATTTGAGAGTGTAGAGGAAAACGACATAGAACCCGAAACCGAGTCTGAATCAGAAAACGACGATGAAATTGACGAAGACTAAGTAAAATTTGGTAATTTTCACAACTATTCACATTACATTTACCTATGTTTAATATTGAATTTTTTACAAGTATTCACATTACATTTATAATCTATGTTTAATATTGCATTTTCACAACTATTCACATTACATTTACCTATAATTTGTATATGTATCAATATGGCAGGTATATTATGTCTTACTCTCAACGACGTGGTGGTTGGAATAGTGACTTCAAGAATTTGACGGTAAAGAATCCTTTTGTATGCATACAATAAATTAACGTTTAAATATACAGTGTTATAATATTTTATATGCTGAAATAACATTTTTACTATGCATTTTATTTGCAGATTCGACAACCTAAGAAGGCTCTATACAAAGAAGAAATTAAAGAGCTTAGAATTATGATTGAGCAACTACGTGACCAGAGTCATCTTCAGACTATGCAGTTGGAACAACTAAATCATAAGTTTGCGAAGTATGTGCACATTCATGATAGTCGTCCTTCGTCGTTTGCTGATTTCGGAAGCGATGCTTACGGTATGTTGTATGTTTTGGCATTGAGTGGATGAGAATGATAAATTTGATATGTTTAGATGATTTGTGGACATGTAACTTTGATGTATTTGGTTTATGAACATGTGTTTGTAAGTTTATGGATATTTGGATGTTTTGTTTTGGTTATATTGATGTTTCTTTGATATATTTTGGTTGTTTCTGTTGTTATTGGTGTATATGTGTTGTATATATGTGGAATTGATTGGAATTGGATTGGATTGGAAATGTAGTGGTTGGAAGGTTATGTGCTTGCTGGAATTAAAAAAAACAACCCAGTTTTTCCAACGGTTACCAACGGTTTTTAACTCATCTGTTTGCAACGGTTTCCAAAGGAAAGAAGCCGTTTGAAACCGTTGGTAATTCCGTTGGAAACATTTCGTTGATTCCGTTGGAAATCGTTGTAAGTCGTGAACGCTATTCCAACGGCCGCCAACAACAATTTGCCGTTGGAATAGCCATATGTTCTTGTAGTCACACACACACGCACACACACACACACACAAATATATATATATATATATATATATATATATATATATTTGTGTATGTGTGTGTGTGAGTGTGAGTGTGAGAGACATAGTGAACACGCGTGTGTGTGTGAGTGTGTTCTGTTAGAGGTGATATGCAAGGATATGTTTTTCCAAAGGGAAGAAAACTTTTGTTTATTGCAAGCATTTAGGTCCTGCGAACCCATGTCATAATAGTTCCTAGTAACTTCTTTCCATGCACAAGTCTTGTTTCCCATGAATTTCTAAAGCCATTTACAAAGTATGGAGATGTTTAAATTGCTTATAATTTAATTAATGGTACTAGAATATCCTTGATTTTTACGTTTACAAACAAGACTCCAATTATGAGATAACTTAAATTAAAACCATCTGTATCTCTTTTTCAAAAGAAGTTTCTCTTGATGTAGTCTGTTTTATTAATAAACCAACTAGGAAATTTATAATACAACATCCATTAAGTCGAGTTGACAGAAAATACTGAGTTACTCCGTGTTACCCTTCCAGCTTTGAAAAGGTAGTTTTCTTCTTAAATAAGGTAGCTTACTGTTAATTTTGCCAAAAATAGAGTTCCAATATTAGGCATCCTTAATCTGATTGGAAATTGGAATGTCTAGATGATTAAATGGAAAGCTCTTGAATTTGCAGTTTAGCATTTATGCTACCATAATCATGCTATCTGATAAGTCATCAATGACAAGCACCGAACTTTTTTCCACGTTTCAGTCCACACTACACATATAAAGACCATTCGGCGTCGTGCCTAAAAGTCCTGAAACCCTAATTTTTTATTCTCTTCAAAATTAATTAATCAATGGCTTTACGCTTGGACGAACTGGAGCTTATCTCAAAGAAACTGACGTTCGAGCCTGATTACACACGATTCCGATTAGTCTGCAAGGTTTGGCGCTCGGCAGCTTCAGTGCGTCCGCAACTGCCTTGGTTGATTGCATGTGGACTCAATAGCTCAAAATTCTACCAGTTATCTTTTGAAACCAACAGATTTACAGAAATCCCTGAATTGCCAAGACCGTCATTGCTATCATCATTCGTAGACAATCCACATGTTATCATCAGGACTGCTCATGGCTGGTTGTTTTTGCTTGATCTGTTGACTAAATCTGTTTCATTGACTAACCCCCTTACCGATTCCATTATAAATCTTCCGAATTTTCAAGTTTTGGACTACTTTGGTAACAAGTATAATATCGATCATAACCAATTTGGTTTCGGCTTAACTTCAGATCCCGGCGAGTTATTGCCTGACTGTTTTGCGTTAATTTACTATTCTCGAAGGATTTTTTATTGTAAGGTGGGATCTAATGTTTGGAGTGAGATGCAACATCCTAAAGTTCACTACCGTAGTGATCTTCACATCTGTTGCTATAGAGGAAAGCTCTTTCTTGGTTTGGGCGCTGATGTATTTGTTTGTGAATTTGACGATAACCCGAATATTTGTAAGCTTGTCTCTTTTGAGTTGAATGCATATGAATTCGAGTGGACTCGACTAGTTGAGTCAGATGGAGATCTTTTGTTAGTTCTCATATATGACCTCTACTATCGCTCCTGCAAGGTATTCAAACTGGAGTTTGGACAGCAGCAGGCTAAGCTGGTGGAGCTAAAATGTTTAGGTGACAGAGCATTGCTTGTGGGTCTGGATACTACATTTTCTCTCACTACAAGCAAGTATCCTGGTTGTAAAATAAATTCTATTTACATACCAGGTTTTTTAGGCAGATGTGAAGATGGAACTGTTGTCCCAGCCCTGTTTATATAGGACTTTTTACCATGTTAGACCTGTTTAAGAATTGTATAACGCAAATAGACCTGTTTTGAAAGTAATTACAGAAATAGACTTGTTTTGTATTAACGAAGGCGCATTTTGGAACCTCGCCCAAAGGCGCGATTTGGAAACTCGCATGTACACTTTTGTTTTGAACTCCATAGCGACTTTCTTGAAATTCGATTTGGACATAACTCGAATTTTATAATATGAAATTCCCATTTTTCTGTTTCATTACTGAAATATAGTTCTATAGATTCAAACGTTTTGTGTTTCAATGAAAACCGACGTATAACAATTCCTATATATTCGAATGTAGATGTAAACGTTAAACTTCGAACTACCACAACATTTAATTAGTATATATATCTTAACCAAACAACGTAAAACAAATACCAAATTCTAATATTCAAATACAAGAGAGATACATAGTCCGGTTAAGGACAGATAAGTTCGAAACATAACAAATACAGATACACGAAATGCAACACACTGACATCGCATCAACAAACATACATCTCCAGTTTAGGCTGCTGAAGTACACCGCTTTCTGTTATGGCGCAGCGATCCACATTTGCTGCACCTGTTTGTTTTGGATGTTTGATGCTCGTCCATATCATTTTTGAACCTCGTTGATTTGGGTCGTCCAGCTAGTCTTTTGATAGTTGGAGGCAGTATTCGTGGACCGTTGTACGGGTCCCAGTATTTCTTATCGCGTACAAGATTAAACTTCGGGGCGTATGTAGCTCTATAACTTTCGACGGAGTACCATTCAGAAGCAAAATCGTGAGGTGCTGTATTACTACCAAAATCTTGGGATGAACAAGCTGCCATCACATGAGCACATGGTATCTTCTGCAGAAGTGGGATTCTACATGTACATGTCACATCAGAACCTTCGATCACAACATCATATTCATCACCGTAATTGTTAATCACTTGCCATTTATATCGACCAAATCGAACAAGCCTACAACGCCGTGCGTCAATAGCCCGAGCTTCAATTTTAGCTTCCCATTTTGGAGTAAGTTTCGAATTCAGACCCGCCCCCTTTTCTCGTCTCTTATAGAAATACTCAACTGATCGAAAGAACGTTCTTGCAACCAACGCCTTTATAGGCAAGGATCTGGCTCCTTTTAGTACGCCATTAAAACTTTCAGATGCGTTGGTCGTCATAATATGGAAGCGGTCGCCGTCATCTTTGCAAAGAGCCCAGTTTTCTTCGCAATTTCCTAGGCTTCGTTCAATCCAGTCATGCGCCTCCGGCTTAGTTGTCTTGATCTCTTCTCTAAGTTTATTGTATTCAATCACTTCTGAAGCACATGCAGCAGCGTAAAACAAGCCTACAAGTCGCTTGTCTCGATGACCTGCAGCTTGAAAATTTTCTTTAAGATGTCTTGCACAGAACCTATGTTTGTGCGGTTGGTGCCATTTATCCTGCAAAGTGCTTGGAATCCCTTTCATTCTATCAGATATAAATGTAATGTGTCGATTTTGTACGCTATAAATGAACTCACGCATGCATGAAAAGAACCAGGCCCAACTATCATATGATTCGGACTCGACCACCCCATAAGCTAATGGGTAAAGGCAGTCGTCTGCATCTATAGCGGTAGCAACAAGCAGTATTCCTTTGTACTTACCGTACAAATGAGTCCCGTCAATAGAGAGCACTGGACGACAGTGTACAAAACCTGCAATAGAAGGACCAAATGCCCAAAAAGCACGATGAAATACCCTATACTCATCGTGTACTATATGTCCTACTGAACCTGGATTGCGTCTTTTAATTTCCGCAAAATACTGAGGCAAGTACGAATACGATTCGGCCCAGTCACCATATACTTTTTCTAAAGCTTTATTCAACGTTCGCCAAGCTTTCATGTAACTGATTTTGATGAAAAGGTGCTCGTCGACAAGCACTTGCACCGTCCCAGCCAAGATATCCAAGTTGGCCTTCACAAAAGCCATGATTTTGGATACAAGAAACGCAGAAGTGGCTTGCTTGTGGTTTAAATTAATCGTAGGGTTGACACAGTTATTTTCATGAGGCAACTTTCGGATTTCCCACAATCCGTTTTGTGATTTCTTCAACACTATAGCATGTATTCGCCATGGGCAAGTACCATCAACATTACATACAGCAGTATATATTGTTTTATTCGACTTGATTGGCTTGTATGAAACACCGTGCAGAATAGACCATTCCGTAAGTTGGTGGAGAAACTCTTCCTTGCTTCGGAATACCATCCCAGCAAAACCATTTTGTACGCAGCAAGCCGAGAATTTTTCACCAGAAAACTCTAAATTAGCCACTACGGATCTGGCCATCATTTGCGCCGTGCAGAGATCATCGTCCATGGGTACTTCCATTTGAGGCTCATCACCATCTTCTTCGGTATCTACTGTGTTTGTATCATATTCATAGTTCAACGGTTCATTGCTGACTCCGGTCTAGCATGTATCATCAACTATTGTCGTGGCAACCTCCATGTTGTCAATATGTTCGGCCTGTTGTGAAGGTCCTGCACCCCATTCTTCGGCTTCTACAGTCAATCTATTAATAAATGCATTTCAGTTAGATCTAACATTTCAATGAGTAATTATAAAACTAACTTGATGTGGAACACATACCTTTGGCTCATATCTAACAATTCTGACTGATCAGTCTGTTGTTCTTCTTGTTGTTGTTGTTGCTGTTGCTGCTGCTCAACCTCATTTGGTGGACAATACGGATTGGTGTATAAAGGAGAACTAAAGTTGATTGATGGATCATGAGTTTGCAACATTTCTGTGAAAAATCCGAAACCGCTACTCACTATAGGCAGTGTGATTATTTCTTCCACAATTTCTTTTGCTGTTTTTCTAACAAACAACTCAAACGATTTCTTAAAAGTGGAAAACAGTACTTGTACATCTTCATCATCTGAAAGTGTTACGGCTCTCGACCCCGATTCAGTAGGCCAGTTGACCGACAACTCGATATCATATTCGAGAGGGTTAATTCTGGTTGCTTGGAAAACTGTGTCTTTCAAAGCACCAAGTGTGCAACCCCATCGAACTCTCCCTGGTTTGCAGAATCCTCCCACATAACTTCCAATTTGTTGTCCATCCACGACCAATTCACCGTCGTAGTAGATAAGTGCAGTAATAAAAGGAGACGCCATTGTTGACTATGTTTATTTTTCTTGAAGTTCTTTGAAGACAAGATTGAAGTGTATGAGAAATAATGTGCTGAAGAGCTATGAAATAGGGAAACCAACTAAGCAACGTCACCATTAAATCAACTTTATTCAACTCTGTGTGCGGTCATTGTCAAGTCAGATTTAACAGAGCTTTAATCATGTCATCCAATTCAAAATAAAGCAGAATCATAATCAATTGTCCTTTGCTCGTACTGATCACACAAAACAAGCCATGCGTCAGAATTGGAAGAGCTTTATCACAATGGCTTTATCCCAATGGACAAATTTACCCGTGTCTAGTCAAACCAGCAAAATACTGTACACTGTACAAATTGTACCCGTGTCAGCGAGTTGTCAATTCTTATTTATGTCATAATGTACACTGTACAAACCAGAAAAATACAAAGCTTTAATTCAAACTTCAAAAGCATAAAATAATTCATTAGAAAAACACATACATACAATGCTTCGTGTTGATCTTCCAACTCCTACAAACACACAAATAATAATTCAAACTAAACTTCAGAAACATACAACGACAACGGATTATGAGAAGACGATGAGTATATATAAAGTTTTGAAAGTACCCAAAATACATTGGCGTGATTGGAAAACGCGCCCAAAGGCGAGTTTTGAAAACTCGCCCATGTCGCTCCCCTGACAAAACAGGTCTATATTTGTAATTATTTTTGAAACATGGCTAATTATGTAATACAATTCTAAAACAAGCCTAAGTACGTAAAAAGTCCACTTAATAAAGCTCTAAAAATCTCATTTATTGCACTAAAATATATATAATTTTGGGAATAGTATCAAAAATCAAACAGATAATTTTCGGATTTGGATATCAACATACCTGTTTTTGCATTTTTTTTCCCAAATACTAGTTATTATCCGTTTTGGTACGGACGAATTTCAGATATCATTCATAGTGCTATTCAAGATGACACCGTTGTTGAGGATTGGACAGTTGTGCGACGGATCCATTTTGAAAGTTGCGTTACACCATCCATTATTGCAGTGGTTAAATGCAGCTTCTACTCTTTCAGTAGGAGTTTGTTTAAGGTAAGTGAACGTAACACTCAACCCATGGAAAAACAAGGGACGAAAGCAAATTTGTAACGAGGGAATTTGTAAGAGTTCCTTCACTCCTTTTCTCTAGAAAATTCGTTTAAAATTTGTAACGGTCGTCGCGAGGGATAGAAGATCATCCGCGGAACAAAGCAAAAAATAAAGAGCAATTTTCAACGTATCCTGTCTACAATGCAAGCGCCAGTCCTCATTCTTAGTAAGCACACAGTCTCCATGTATATTTTTCTAGGGTTTCGATTAGAAATGGGAGATTCTTGAATTGTGGTTTCATTATTATTTTTATTTATTTATTTATTTATTTTTTGAGGGAGCCCTTTGTTTTCACTATACTGCAGTATTATTTTCTTTTGAAAAGCCAGTTTTCCAGCATGTTACGTTTTTTATTTCATCTCGTGTGTTCATCTCTTACTTTACTTTGCTATGCATTAGTATGCTGGGACTAGTATATCTGAAACTTCCGTTCATATCTTATTATGTTGGTGCCTGGTAATATATGTGATGAGCAGAAGATTCGTTAAAGAGGGAATCAGGAAGTAAAGTTCACCATGCAAACATCCAAGCCTCAAAGGTCAGTGGGTGGCACGTTTGATTTATTTTTCTCTAAGTAATTAGTGTGTTTGATTTATAGGCAAACAGCCCAGTTGTTGTAGACTGTTCCTGAAACTTTGTCCAATAGAAAGCGTCCACAAAAATCGAGTCCAAACAATGCTTGACTAATTGATATTTTCTGATAAACTGGTAGTTAGGGTGTGTTCGGCGCAAGCGGAAGCGGAGTATTTCAGCGGAGTATTATAGCGGAGAATTGTAGTTAGTGGAGAAATCATTTGGCGCATTAAGCGGAGTATTTGAGCGGATCATTTTATTTATTATTTTGTAATTTAATTAATTACCGATTAAAACATAACATTATAATTATTGCAGAATAACACAGTTAACAAAACATACTTGTCCATTACATAAAAACAGTACAGAAAGTGTTACATTGCAGAAATACAAAACTGAAATAATCGTAGAAATCCTAAACGTTGCTTGGTCCGTTCTTGATCAGAAAGTACTTGTAGTCAGCAGAAAGTTGATTGCGCTTTGTCTCAAACGTCATCCATGGTATTGCCTCGTCGTCGTTTAAGAGGTTGAATATATATGCTTTATTGGGATCTGCAAGTATGTGTAAAGCTTCACTTAAATTGAAAACTGCACCTTCACTCAAGCGTTTACACTACAAGAAAAATTGCATATAGCAGCGGCGGTATCCGCTTCTAATCCGTCGCTATTTTGGCCTTAGCGACGGATTTCCTGCATAATATTGTGGTCGGTAAAAAGCATAACGGTAATTGTGTCAGATTTTGCGACGGAATTTAGCATAAGTTTTCCAATAGTTTTCCGTCATTTTACTAATTATATAATAAAAATATAATTTTATTTATTAACTTAATTTTAATTTATTTAACGACTATTTACCGACGGATAAGTAATTTATAATAAATTATTATTTATAAAAAATGTTGGTAAACCCTTAATAATTTCCAAAGGATTGACGGAAAATAAGTTGAGGTAAACTTAGCCTCGTTTTCTTTGTTGGTAATCCGTCGTTATTCCCCTTTTGATTTGGCAATATATATATATATATATATATATATTGTAACACCCCGCAAATTCTATAAACTGTGAAATTAACAAATTAAAGTATAATTAATCTGAAATCAAAGAACTAACGGAAACGGGATACGCCATTGCGTTCGTCTCGGAAAAATACGCGAAATAGAGTCCTAGTTTTCGAAAAACGGAGTCCGTATGAAGAAGATATGGCCTTCGGAAGTTTGAGAATTAAATTTAAAATTCAAACAGAATAAAATAATTAAAAATCGGGCCCAATGGGCCAGGGCGGATAAACACCCGCCTAGGCCACCCAGGTCGACTGGGCTGTCGACCTGGGCTACCCATGTCGACAGGAATGTCGACAGCCCTGTTGACAGGGGTATCGACCTGGTCGAGCCCAGCCAACCTGGCTGGCCAGGTCTGTGTTTGGCCGATTTTCTGTGGTCTGCTTTGTCATTAGGGCTAGGTGGCAAGTTTTAATTGGTCTCTCTATCGAATGGATGGCTACGATCAATCCAAGCAACATCAATGGTCCTAATCAGCTCCTAACCTCTATATAAACAACCCTAGACTAAACCATAATCTATTCATTCAAAAATAAGAACATAGCCGCCATGTTGCTGAGGAACGACTAGGAGTAGCCACCAAACTGGAGAGAGGATTAGGAGGAAGATTCTAAAGCTTAAAGCAACCTAAACTAATCAATTCAACAAAGGAATTTGCGTCTTGAATCCCTAAACTAGAGAATTCATCACACCATTGTAAGTAGAGTATTACTTTGGTATGAATAAACAGTTGTGTTGGTTTGTATGCTTGAATTGTGGCAATAGAGTTATTCATATTTGTACGTTCTTATCAATTTGAAATATTATATACGTTTGGGTATTCTTGAATTATGTTATTCATGTTATAAAGAACTACATGCGGTAGTTCTATGCAAGTATACGTTTGGAATATTTCGCAAATTATGTAATCCATGTTGAAACTACATGTATGTAGTTGATTTAAATTCATGCAAGTTTGGGGTTTTGCTTCTATGCCATCATGATGTATATTTTTGTGCATAAATCATTTTGTAAGTAATTAGAACAAGTTTGGTTATTATAATCCATAGGAAATTATGTTGAGAATTTTGGCATCATGTATTAAGCCATGCTTTTGTACTAGAAAACCTATTTGCAAATTTATGAACATGGCTAGGCTATGAATGATATTTGGCATAATTGAAAACCATGATTAGGTCTACCTTGTTTACAAGAATTATATGATGACATATGTGGTACATGGCTAGGTTAGGTTCAAAAGGTCCCTTTTTGTAAGTTTACATGGCTAAAGTAAGAATCATGATTTCATGTTAGAAATATTTATGCCATGGTTATGTGAACAAGTTTAACTATACTTATGCCATGCTTATGTTTGATATTATGCCATGCTTATGTTTGACATTATGCCATGCTTATGCTAGAAATATTTATGCCATGCTTATGTTTGACATTATGCCTAAATAAGAATATAGGTTCATGTTGCAGTTAAACCTATGCAAGTTTACATGCCTTGATTCATGTCACCTATGCTTTATGACCAAAGTATATGTTACCACTATGCAAGTACACCCGTTTCTAGTTTGTATTTCCAACGTCATTTTGCAAGTTCATACGCTCACCTTCCCCTCTTTGTGTATGTAATTACGCTTTAAGCCTCCCCTTGTCGCATGGCTAAGTTGGGCTTTAAAAGGCTAAGCCCAATATATATATAATAAACGGACGTGTAAAACGGGGGAAAATAACGTTGGGTTAAAAATTACTAATGAATGAGAATATAAAATAGAAGGGCCCAAATTCAAGTATGGGTTGGGCCCATGATTGGTGTAACCTTTACACCATTAACTTAATAATGGGCCGCAAATATTTACATATAAGAAATAAAGAAGAATGACAAAATATGTAAATGTAGAACATACGATGTGTTTAACCCGAGGTTGGATTGAGTTGTGATGTAAACCTGCCCGGAACCGCCCGGCTGTCCAGTAGTCACAACAATACCTATCCAATGTGGGAGGTTAAACATGGAGCCCAGCAAGGACCCGAGGTTAGACTGAGTTGTGGCGTAAGACTGCCCGGAACCAACCGGCAACAGGCAGCCACAACAATACCTGTCTAATGTGAGAGGTCAGGGCCTTAATAAGACAATTAAGGCTGAGTCAGGATTGATAGGATTAAGTGAACTAAAGACTTAATCAAAATGGAACATGCTAAACAAAACGGACTGGTGGGGGTTAGGTTAGGAAACACTTAACCAACTTAGCATGTTGGCTAGAGATAGAAAACCTAGTAACGGGGGACCCTTTTCAGCAGTAACCCTAGAAGATGTATCAGGATACCCTGAAACTAGGCAGGGTGGGGCACGATTACTGGGCTGATTGTAAGAGGTCAAAGCGACGGCGGTGGTGTAGCAGTGTAGGTTCTAACGGAGTGCGGGCGTGCACACACTCCGGCGCAGAAAAATAAGGCACTGGACACCAGTAGCATACCTGTGCACTCTAAGGTTGTGTCGGGTTGCCACTATGGGACTTGATACACCCCATGGTGGGACCAGCATAGGTAACTACAACATCGGGGGCCGTAAGACACATGTAACTATGCGAGTAGGAGCCGATCATCGTAGAATGGATCACATCACCCTGATTATGGGGTGCCAGTTGGAAACTAGTTTATATGGGTTCAGAGATCAACATGGGGTACGATAGTATATTCGACCCTAGACAACTTAACCAAGTTTATAGTGCATGCCCACTTCCTGTTTATACTTATCATACCCAGTTCTTTATTCATAGACAAAATAGTACTAGACTTACTCAGGCTTTATGTCTGACTCTACTTTTCTTTTGTCTTCTTTCTTCCGTTTCCCCCCCCCAGGTCCTCAGGGGGGGAACACAGCAGCTTGACCAACCTCAACATCCAGCTTGAAGAAGAGAAATGTATTGCTTGGACTTTCCTGTTTTGAACTATGGCTTTGGACAATCCACTATGGGGCTTTTGCAGTTTATCTATGTTTTATTTATGCTTCTTTAAATAATGTACTCAAGACAGATTATGAAAGTGTTATGTTATGTTTTTGGGAAAGGATGTTGTTGTAACACGTATTTGACTTTATGAAATAAAGTTTGTTGTTCTTCCGTTGTTTACAAATATGTGTTCTTATATCTGTCTTGTATATCTGTGACTTGTACTTATAAACCTCCACCAAAATTAGGGCATTCCCTTTGAGAGTGACCCTAATGGAGGTGGGGTGTTTCACTTGGTATCAGAGCATAGGTTTACCAGATAAGATAAAAAGTTTTGAAAAATTATTTTCAAAAAGGAAATTTAAAGAAGCATTTTTAAAAGAAAAATGTTATTTTATTTTAAAAAGGCAAAGTCCACCCCCCAAAGCCATAGGAACTATCTCTTATCCTTCGTTTTGAATCTATCCTTTTTGTTTCAGCATGTCCCAAGAACTTAACTTGCCGGAAGGGGTGCCAATACCTGGTTGGTTTAGACGGTTCTTAGAAGCAAGAGCCACTCAGCCAGGTCCTACCATTCCTCCTCCCCCAGCGGAAGGAAATCATCCAGCTGCAGCAGCACCTTTTCCTCCACCTCCTCCTCGGGGAAACACGTTTCCTAAGATATGCAAAGATTTTAAAGCTATGGGAGGAAGGGATTTCCATGGAACTGAGTCCTTCGTGGCAGCTAGAAATTGGCTGAAAGAAACGGAGGACCTATTCATCATCTTTGAGGTAGAGGATAGACAAAAAGTACAACTGGCAGTATGGCTATTGAAGGGCGAGGCTTCCTACTGGTGGGAAGTCACTAATGCTGAAAGACCAATGGAGACATGGGAGGACTTTAGGGCAAGGTTTGAGACTAAATTTCTCTCAGATGCGGAAAGAAGTTTGCAGTTGGAAAAATTCTTATTTCTTAAGCAAGGGGACAAGATGGTCAGAGAGTATGTGAATCAGTTCAATGAGCTGGCTAGGTTTGGGCTTGACCTAGTCAACACCCCGCACAAGAAGGCTCTCCGTTTCGTTAAAGGGTTGAATGAGCCATTACACAGTTTGGCCATGACCCATATACCCATGGGAGCCACGTATGAAAGATTAGTGCAAATGGCATTGCTGAATGAAGAGGATAAGGGCAAGAAGAAAGAGGGTTTGCAGCCTAAGAAGACAGACTTTAAGAAAGGCGGGAAAGGCAACAAAGAGAAGAGGAAGTGCAATTTCTGTGGCAAAGTGGGGCACTTAGTAAAGGACTGCCGGAAAAAGAAGGCCAAGGAGAATGGTGGGTGCTTTTCTTGCGGTGAGACAGGCCATAGGGCTAAGGACTGCCCAAAGAAATGAGGACAGGGGCAGAGGACTAGATCCACCCCAGGGGCACAGGTTCATGTGCTTGAAGCGCCACCTCTGCAACAGCGAGGTATAAATACTTCTGTAGAAAGTGTAGTTTATCTTTATGATCACCCCGTTCGCACTTTATTTGATTCTGGCGCATCACACTCCTTTATCTCGTCTGCTTTAGTAGAATCTCTGCACCTAGAAACTAGTATGGTAGAGGACCCCTTAATTGTTTCAAACCCAATTGGGGGCCCAGCTCATTTGTCTATGATCTGTTTGGGATTGAAAATTTCTATTCTAAGTGTAGAATTTCAATGTAGTGCCTTTGTTTTGGGCTTTTCGGGTTATGGTTTGATTTTGGGTATGGATTGGCTATCCAGTAATGGGGCCATCCTTGATTTTGAGAAAAGGGTTGTTAGGCTCCTAACCCAGCTCGGTAATACTTTGGAAATTTCTTGTAATCCCTCGTATGCGGTTATGCTTAGTTATCTTGAATCGCTAGATGCCTCTGTTGAAAATCTGCAATCAGTTAGAGTGGTCCGGGAATATCCGGATGTCTTTGAAGAGGTGAAGGGCTTGCCTCCGAAGCGGGAAATAGACTTCCGCATATATCTTGTAGATAATGCAAAGCCCGTTGCGTTGCCCGTTAGACATATAGCTCCACGAGAAAGGAAAGAGCTCAGTAAACAGATTAAAGAGCTTCTAGAAAAGGGGTTCATTAGGAGGAGCATTTCAGAATGGGGCGCTCCAGTGGTGTTCGCTACGAAGGCAGATGGTTCACTCCGTCTATGTGTTGACTATAGGGAGCTCAACAAGCTAACGAAAAAGAATAGACACCCTCTCCCTAGAATTGACGATTTATTTGACCAACTTGTAGGAGCGTCTGTTTTCTCCCAACTCGATTTAGCAACCGGTTTTCATCAGCTAAGGGTGGCTGAAGATAGCATCGATAAAACGGCATTCAGAACCCCAGACGGTTTCTTTGAATGGCTTGTCATGCCTTTCGGCTTGACAAATGCACCTGCTTACTTCGTGGACCTAATGAGTAGGGTATTTAGAGATTTCCTCAACAAATTCGTAGTGGTCTTCGTAGATGATATCCTTATCTTCTCAAAGAGTGAAGAGGAACATGCTCAACACTTAAGGGCAATCATGGAAACTTTGCGAGTCCATCAACTAAAAGCCAAATTCTCCAAATGCCACTTTTGGAGAGAAGAAGTGAGGTTCCTTGGGCACATAGTATCTAAACAAGGGTTAGCGGTGGACCCTGCTAAGGTAGTGGCGGTACAGGACTGGAAGACACCAAGGAATGCGACTGAGGTCCGAAGCTTTCTAGGACTAGCAGGTTTCTATCGAAAGTTCATAAGGGATTTTGCAAAAATCTCAGCTCCGCTCACGAAATTGACTAAGAAGAACCTAGCGTTCAATTGGAACTTGGATTGCGAGTTTGCTTTCCAACGACTAAAAAGGGCTCTCACAACAGCCCCAGTTTTGACGTTGCCAGATGGGAGCAAAATGTTCACTGTTTATACGGATGCATGTGGGACAGGGCTAGGCGCCGTCTTAATGCAAGAAGGAAGGGTAGTAGCTTATGGCGGAAGGCAATTGAAGGTGCACGAAAAGAACTACCCAACCCACGATCTTGAGTTAGCCGCCATCGTCTTTGCACTCAAGTCTTGGCGACACTATCTCCTAGGTGAGAAGTTCGAACTTTACACTGACCATAAATCGTTGAAATATCTTTTCTCGCAGAAGGATCTTAACTTGAGGCAACAAAGATGGATGGAGTTTCTTGCCTCGTACGATTTCGAAATCTCCTATACTCCGGGCAAAGGCAACGTAGTGGCAGACGCGTTGAGCCGAAAGAAATTGACCCTAAGCCCGTTGTTTGTTGAAAGACAAAGCCTAGAGTTTATAGCCAGCTTCGACTTTAGGCCTTCCTCCGATTTCGTACCGGGCTTGCTTGCATCTCTCGAAGTGCGCCCGACTTTAGTGGATTCAGTAGGGGCAGCACAACGCGAAGACCCTCAGCTTGTGGAAATGATTGATAGGCTAATTAGGGGTGAGACTTCAAGTCACCTCAACAGATACTCCATTGATGATAAGGGTTTGCTAAGGCGAGACGGAAGACTATGCGTCCCACAGACAAAAGATTTAGTAAAGAAGGTTCTAGAGGAAGCACATCACTCCAAGATGACGATACACCCAGGCGGAGATAAAATGTACAAAGATATAAAAAGGACTTTCTTCTAGAATGGCATGAAAAAGGACGTGGCAGAGTTTGTTTCTAAGTGTATAGTGTGCCAACAAGTTAAGGCGGAACAGAAAAAGCCTGGCGGACTGTTACATCCTCTGGAGGTCCCGCAATGGAAGTGGGATAGCATCTCAATGGACTTCATCGATGGGCTGCCTAGGTCTAGGAGAGGCAACACTAGCATTTGGGTAATAGTGGATAGGCTTACTAAAAGCGCCCACTTTTTACCTGTCAAAAGTAAAAGAACTGCCTCATCCCTAGCATCACTTTACCTCAAGGAAATCGTTCGACTCCATGGAATACCATCTAGCATTGTTAGTGACCGAGACCCCATCTTCACCAGCGAGTTTTGGCGGAGTCTGCAAGAAGCAGTAGGAACGCAGCTATGCTTGAGCACAGCTTATCATCCCCAAACCGACGGCCAAACAGAGAGAGTGAACAGAGTTTTGGAAGACCTTTTAAGACTATGCGTCCTTGACTTCGGAGGGACATGGGAAGACCACCTTCCTTTGGTGGAATTTGCCTACAACAACAGCTATCAAGCAACCATCGGAATGGCGCCCTTCGAAGCTTTATATGGAAGACCGTGCCGATCGCCCACTTGTTGGTGGGAGTCGACGGATAAGCTCATACTTGGACCAGATATGATCCGAGAGACCTCAGAGAAAGTAGACTTAATACGAAGAAGGATGAAGACGGCCCAAGACAGGCAAAAGTCCTATGCCGACAAGAGGAGGACCGACCTTGAATTTGAAGTTGGAGACAGAGTTTTTCTCAAGGTATCACCACTAAGGAACGTTGTTCGTTTTGGAACCACAGTAAAGCTAGCACCAAGGTTCGTAGGGCCATTCCCTATTATCGAGAAAATTGGGAAAATGGCCTATAGATTAGAGCTACCCGAGAAGTTGGCTGGAGTCCACAACGTTTTTCACATTTCACATCTCCGAAAATGTCTACATGAGTCTGCTGAAGTGGTAGAGCCAAATATCCTCGAAGAGGCCGAAGTGGAACGCGAAGCAACCATAAGAAAAGTTCCAACCCGCATATTAGGAACGGAAGTGAAGAAGCTACGCAACCGCGAAGTCAAGCTCGTCAAAGTTCACTGGAGCGACGCCGAGG
Source organism: Allium sativum (assembly GCA_030737875.1). Classification (NCBI taxonomy): domain Eukaryota; kingdom Viridiplantae; phylum Streptophyta; class Magnoliopsida; order Asparagales; family Amaryllidaceae; genus Allium; species Allium sativum. The sequence continues at coordinate 396,133,034 of CM060922.1, forward strand.
GAGACGCGACTTGGGAAACTGAAGCTAGAATACGTACTGCCTACCCTTTTCTGTTCGAGGGTACATCCTTGATCTTTCTTTTTCCTTAAGTTGCGCTTTTATCTATCTTTTTAGGTATATTTCCTCGACCGTATCTTTTAGGTAGAAACCCTTTGGATGGAAACATGTAGTTGAAACATGTTATGGATGATGGTTGCAAGTGGTTGCAAGTGATTGCTAGTGGTTGCTCGTGGTTGCATACACACACACAATCTAGGTTTTAGATCGGCTCAGTCACTTCATATTGCATATGCATATATGTTGCATTCGTATGTGGTTGAACTTTAATGTGTTGTCATGTGGATGTTGCATTTGTATTGAATGATTGTGCACTCATGTAGAATCAAAAATAGGAAAATTTGCATACATAATGGATTCATGGCACTAACATAATTCACATTAAGGAGGTCAACTGAATCAGTAGACCGCCTGATTTTGCATTAGATAAGTTCATGTACACACACACTTCGCATATGATCATGAAGCATTAGAAGTCTTTTAAGGACAATGGATGCTCGTGTTTGATAGATGAGTAGATGGATGATTGGATGTTAAGATATACATTCCTCCTAACTTGAAGATTTCGGGGACGAAATCCTTTTAAGTGGGGGAGAATGTAACACCCCGCAAATTCTATAAACTGTGAAATTAACAAATTAAAGTATAATTAATCTGAAATCAAAGAACTAAGGGAAACGGGATACGCCATTGCGTTCGTCTCGGAAAAATACGTGAAATAGAGTCCGAGTTTTCGAAAAACGGAGTCCGTATGAAGAAGATATGGCCTTCGGAAGTTTGAGAATTAAATTTAAAATTCAAACAGAATAAAATAATTAAAAATCGGGCCCAATGGGCCAGGGCGGATAAACACCCGCCTAGGCCACCCAGGTCGACTGGGCTGTCGACCTGGGCTACCCATGTCGACAGGGCTGTCGACAGCCCTGTCGACAGGGGTATCGACCTGGTCGAGCCCAGCCAACCTGGCTGGCCAGGTCTGTGTTTGGCCGATTTTCTGTGGTCTGCTTTGTCATTAGGGCTAGGTGGAAAGTTTTAATTGGTCTCTCTATCGAATGGATGGCTACGATCAATCCAAGCAACATCAATGGTCCTAATCAGCTCCTAACCTCTATATAAACAACCCTAGACTAAACCCTAATCTATTCATTCAAAAAATAAGAACATAGCCGCCATGTTGCTGAGGAACGACTAGGAGTAGCCACCAAACTGGAGAGAGGATTAGGAGGAAGATTCTAAAGCTTAAAGCAACCTAAACCAATCAATTCAACAAAGGAATTTGCGTCTTGAATCCCTAAACTAGAGAATTCATCACACCATTGTAAGTAGAGTATTACTTTGGTATGAATAAACAGTTGTGTTGGTTTGTATGCTTGAATTGTGGCAATAGAGTTATTCATATTTGTGCGTTCTTATCAATTTGAAATATTATATACGTTTGGGTATTCTTGAATTATGTTATTCATGTTATAAAGAACTACATGCGGTAGTTCTATGCAAGTATACGTTTGGAATATTTTGCAAATTATGTAATCCATGTTGAAACTACATGTATGTAGTTGATTTAAATTCATGCAAGTTTGGGGTTTTGCTTCTATGCCATCATGATGTATATTTTTGTGCATAAATCATTTTGTAAGTAATTAGAACAAGTTTGGTTATTATAATCCATAGGAAATTATGTTGAGAATTTTGGCATCATGTATTAAGCCATGCTTTTGTACTAGAAAACCTATTTGCAAATTTATGAACATGGCTAGGCTATGAATGATATTTGGCATAATTGAAAACCATGATTAGGTCTACCTTGTTTACAAGAATTATATGATGACATACGTGGTACATGGCTAGGTTAGGTTCAAAAGGTCCCTTTTTGTAAGTTTACATGGCTAAAGTAAGAATCATGATTTCATGTTAGAAATATTTATGCCATGGTTATGTGAACAAGTTTAACTGTACTTATGCCATGCTTATGTTTGATATTATGCCATGCTTATGTTTGACATTATGCCATGCTTATGCTAGAAATATTTATGCCATGCTTATGTTTGACATTATGCCTAAATAAGAATATAGGTTCATGTTGCAGTTAAACCTATGCAAGTTTACATGCCTTGATTCATGTCACCTATGCTTTATGACCAAAGTATATGTTACCACTATGCAAGTACACCCGTTTCTAGTTTGTATTTCCAACGTCATTTTGCAAGTTCATACGCTCACCTTCCCCTCTTTGTGTATGTAATTACGCTTTAAGCCTCCCCTTGTCGCATGGCTAAGTTGGGCTTTAAAAGGCTAAGCCCAATATATATATAATAAACGGACGTGTAAAACGGGGGAAAATAACGTTGGGTTAAAAATTACTAATGAATGAGAATATAAAATAGAAGGGCCCAAATTCAAGTATGGGTTGGGCCCATGATTGGTGTAACCTTTACACCATTAACTTAATAATGGGCCGCAAATATTTACATATAAGAAATAAAGAAGAATGACAAAATATGTAAATGTAGAACATACGATGTGTTTAACCCGAGGTTGGATTGAGTTGTGATGTAAACCTGCTCGGAACCGCCCGCTGTCCAGTAGTCACAACAATACCTATCCAATGTGGGAGGTTAAACATGGAGCCCAGCAAGGACCCGAGGTTAGACTGAGTTGTGGCGTAAGACTGCCCGGAACCAACCGGCAACAGGCAGCCACAACAATACCTGTCTAATGTGAGAGGTCAGGGCCTTAATAAGACAATTAAGGCTGAGTCAGGATTGATAGGATTAAGTGAACTAAAGACTTAATCAAAATGGAACATGCTAAACAAAACGGACTGGTGGGGGTTAGGTTAGGAAACACTTAACCAACTTAGCATGTTGGCTAGAGATAGAAAACCTAGTAACGGGGGACCCTTTTAAGCAGTAACCCTAGAAGGTGTATCAGGATACCCTGAAACTAGGCAGGGTGGGGCACGATTACTGGGCTGATTGTAAGAGGTCAAAGCGACGGCGGTGGTGTAGCAGTGTAGGTTCTAACGGAGTGCGGGCGTGCACACACTCCGGCGCAGAAAAATAAGGCACTGGACACCAGTAGCATACCTGTGCACTCTAAGGTTGTGTCGGGTTGCCACTATGGGACTTGATACACCCTATGGTGGGACCAGCATAGGTAACTACAACATCGGGGGCCGTAAGACACATGTAACTATGCGAGTAGGAGCCGATCATCGTAGAATGGATCACATCACCCTGATTATGGGGTGCCAGTTGGAAACTAGTTTATATGGGTTCAGAGATCAACATGGGGTACGATAGTATATTCGACCCTAGACAACTTAACCAAGTTTATAGTGCATGCCCACTTCCTGTTTATACTTATCATACCCAGTTCTTTATTCATAGACAAAATAGTACTAGACTTACTCAGGCTTTATGTCTGACTCTACTTTTCTTTCGTCTTCTTTCTTCCGTTCCCCCCCCCCAGGTCCTCAGGGAGGGAACACAGCAGCTTGACCAACCTCAACATCCAGCTTGAAGAAGAGAAATGTATTGCTTGGACTTTCCTGTTTTGAACTATGGCTTTGGACAATCCACTATGGGGCTTTTGCAGTTTATCTATGTTTTATTTATGCTTCTTTAAATAATGTACTCAAGACAGATTATGAAAGTGTTATGTTATGTTTTTGGGAAAGGATGTTGTTGTAACACGTATTTGACTTTATGAAATAAAGTTTGTTGTTCTTCCGCTGTTTACAAATATGTGTTCTTATATCTGTCTTGTATATCTGTGACTTGTACTTATAAACCTCCACCAAAATTAGGGCATTCCCTTTGAGAGTGACCCTAACGGAGGTGGGGTGTTTCATATATATATATATATATATATATATATATATATATATATATATATAAACATCATTCAACTGTCAACACTGAAATAAATAACATATTAAAAAAAATAAAGATAAATTGACCAACAATATTAATTTTGAACTAAGAAGAACATTCATAATCTCATACAAAAAAAAACACATCTATAATCTCTCATCAATTCATACACCAAGCTAAATTATGAACAACAAAACTATTCAGTTGGTGCTAACAATATTCCAAATACAAACACATATCATCTAGAATCGTACTAAAACCACATACTGCCATATTTTAGACCAAAATAAGTCTAACTAGCATACAAAGATGACAACGACGAATTCGTAAGCAAACACGAAACCGAAGTCGAACGCGAAACTTTAACATTCAAGCTTGATGTACATGCAACGTTGCAGCTACAAATTCCGAAAGTCAACCTCTCCATCTGTGTTTGCGTCAATCCATTCAATAAATCTGTGAAAGAATAATCAAATTTCCAGTTAAAATATTAGAAAGCACTACTGAGCATAAGCATAAATGTAATCAAAATATACACTATGAGGATAGAAGTATGTTTTGATGACATGTGGTAAATAAAATACCTGATTAAGATCTACAAACCTGTAAACAGGGAATCCCATGGCCATATGTACCAAATAACTAATTGTGTAATCAAAAACTTTTGAATCAAACATAAATAATAATCAAGTGCAAAAGAAGAAAACAAATTTCTTTTTAAGTACCCAAATAATTTGGATGCACATAATGCATATAACCATCAAAAGGAGTTACGTTGTGGCAATTTAAACTCTTAATCACTAGGTTTTATAGTTTGACATTTTCATATGCGACCACTTAATTTATGGGGTTAAATGGAGCATGCTGCTGTACATATGTACCAACTGAAAGTGTAATTAACTAGAATTATCAACCAATAATGGTTAAGGTGTATGATTGTGTAAACTGAATGAAGTGGATTCTGTATATGCCTGTAAGCAGCCAACTAACTTAAGATAATGATCCTATTGTGAATTGAAAATAATCTAAAAACGCTAATAAAGTTAAAAAAGCATACCACCAAACCAGCAGCTGTTTCTTGAAAATGCAGAAACCCATTGATCCTTCATTGATCCATATATCTTCGCTATTTGTTTCTGCTTCATCAAATTTATTGACTATCTGCAGGAAAAGAAACATAAATTTTTCCCCCTACAAACGAATGTTGACAACTTAGAACTTGCTGTCATTTACTTCATAATGCTTTATGAATAGTCAATCAAACCTGCTACAAAGATGTGCAAATTTCATCAATCATCGACCATCCATACCATTTTGTAACACCCCACATCCTTTAGTGTCACTCACAAAGGGAATGCACTAAGTTTTGTGGAGCATTTAGGGTAAAAGATGCAAATAAATTACAAGACAGACAAAATTAAAACAGCGGAAAATAAAACTTTACTTTATTGATAAAATAGTTTGTACAACAATTGTTTTCCAATATCAGAGTATCATCTATCTTACAAAATAAAGAAGCATAAAATAACATTTATATTCCCCAATGTAGCATAAGCCAGCCATAGCAGCAGAAAAAGAGAGTCCAAAGCACTTTGTCAAAGAATCTTCGAGCTTGGGAAGAGTGACGGTCCAATCTAACATGAGCTATACTATTCCTTCCTTAACTACCTGGGGGGGGGGGGGGACGGAAGAAAAAAAGATGAAAGAAAACTGGGTCAGACATAAAGTCTGGTAAGTTCAGTTACTTCTAGCATGTGAACAAGGAAAAACAAAACGATATGAATTAACTGAATACAAGACAATACCATGATGATAGGGCCAACACGATAGGATAAGATTAACACAAGATATGTTAAGACAAGATAAACTGGATATGCTTTAATACTTTCTCCGCTTCGCTATTAACCTGTTATTATGGTTTCTATGTCTCTACACCACCTATCTAGTGTCCCAACTAGTAATCTGTCTAAAATAATAACGCGATCCCAATCCCAGTAATGGTGGTTGCCTTTAGGCGTACATTTATTATTTATTACCTAGATCTAATCTAGGGTTTTATATCAAAGTGCTTCGTAGATTCCACTCGGGTTTACGCGGCTTATCTAATGCTTCACAGATTCAGGGTTTATGCCACCTAGGTCCAACTAGGGATTACGCTACCTGTCGAACGATGCCCCTAGTTTAGGACGCACTACCTATAGTGGTATGTGTTCCTAGACTTTTCCCACGTATGTGTCGCGAATCGTTTATCGTTGTCTAGACGCACATGTCCTGAAATGTGCGACCCGAGTCCCGTGGCAGGGCTATTCTAGAAACACGGAACTCGGTCGGGAGCTTTCAGATATCTGCCGATGCAGATGCTAAGGTCTGTTTTTCCAGTGGCTATGGTCCCACCTGACCCCTCCCTCTACTAATGAAAGGTCACCCTTGAAAAATTGAGAACTATATGCAGGCCCCCTATGCCCCACTGTCTTATGGCCATCCTCACCCATAACTAGATAGCAAGTATATGGTCTTCTGGAGTTCTCCGCCTTTCCGCTTTACGTATCTCGACTGACTCAAGATGGTAGGTAGACGACGAGTTGCTATCACAGGGCTACTAGTCTCGCCGAATCACGCTGGTTCACCCTAGTCTTTAGGTTGCCTTAAACTGCAACCAAGGCATACCCTTGGTTCTCCTAACGCAGACCTTAACCTCTATGAGCCCAGGAGGATCATCTGCAGCCTCATAGAGGGATACCAAGAGTACCCTCACGTCCCCTCGAAGCCTCGGGCTTCGTAACCCAATTCGTTGGAGCCTTCTTTAAGATCAGATGGATGTTCGCTCCTCCTCGTGTTATACTAAGAATTACTACTTAGTTTTCCTAACTAAGGTTTACCACTTAGTTTCCTGAATCATCGTTTTCTTAACTAAGGTTTACCACTTAGTCCTTTTAACTAAGGTTTACTACTTAGTTCTCTTTCTCGTCAAGTTGGATTGGTTAAGTGTCATTAGTCGATACAAGTTAACTTAACATATTCATTTGTCATGTTAAACTGGTTAAGTGTTACCAGTAATTCACGTTGACTTAACCCTACCAGCATCAAGTTATATTGGTTAAGTATTTACTTTACCCTACCCATTCATCTTGTATTGGTTAAGTGTTCCTTTTTAACTTAACCTTGCCTATCTGTTTTAACTAACATGTTATAACGGTTAAGTGTTCCCTTAGTTAACTTAACCCTAAAATTGGTTTAATTAACATGTTCTAATGGTTAAGTATTGTCCCTTCATGTTTTTAACTTAACCCTATTCATTTATCACACTCTGATGGTTAAGTGTTCAAGCTTACTTAACCCTACAGTCTAGTCCAGCTAACATATTAAATTGGCTAAGTGTATTAAATTTACTTAACCCCAACCTCTAGTCTAGTTAGCATGTTAAATTGGCTAAGTGTATTAATTTTACTTACCCTCAACCTCTAGTCTAGTTAACATGTTAAATTGGCTAAGTGTATTGAATTTACTTAACTCCCACTTTCTAGTCTGGTTAACATATTAAATTGGCTAAGTGTTTTTCTTAGTTACTTAACCCCTACAAATCTTGTCTTGTTACCATGTTAAGTTGGTTAAGTGTTCTAGTTAACTTAACCCTATCGTTATAACTTAACTGTGTTAAGTTGGTTAAGTGTTCCTATGGACTTAACCCTCCCATTCTAGCTTAACTGTGTTAAGTTGGTTAAGTGTTCTTATGGGCTTAACCCTCCCATTCTAGCTTAACTTTAATTGTCTTATTAAAGCATCAGCCACTCACATTAGACAGGTATTGTTGTGGTTGCCGGTATGCCGGTTGGTTCCGGGCAGTCTTACGCCACAACTCAGTCTAACCTCGGGCCTTTATCGGGCTCAATGCCTTAACCTCCCACATTGGATAGGTATTGTTGTGATCACTGGACAGCTGGGCGGGTCCGGGCAGGTTTACATCACAACTCAATCCAACCTCGGGTTAAGCATGTTCGTATTGTCTAAATTTACTTTTCTCATTTAGGATAAATTCTATAAGTAAATTTTCCCTAATTTACTTATTCCATTATTACTCTTTTAATGTACATTGTCAACATTTATTATTATGGTCCATTTTCCCTATATATCATATTTATAGTTTTTGGTATGTAAATTATACCAAATTAAGTGTCACTAACCATGATTATTCTAAACATGACAATTACTCACAATTATGACTAAATTCAAAATTTGTGATAATATAATTATTATGCCAAATTAACTTTAATTGACCCAATTCTGATTTAACATCCTAATTTACAGTTTATGGCAAGACTAGAATTATTATTCTAGTTTACCGTTTACGCCTAAAAATTAGCTTACTTGCCAATACTAAATTTAATATGTCAAATTACATATTCCATAATTCATGTCAAATTTTAAAATTTGCGTTCTAATAAACATGCCATAATACATGTTCTAAATTATGTCAATCATAATTATGTTAATGTTCCACATTATGCCAATTTCCAAGTTTACAACCACGTTTAAGTCAAATTTATGATTTGCCCAAATCGTATTCCCATCGTTCGTGTAATCGTGATTTCATCCTATATTATAGATAAGTCTAGATTCGTGGATAAAAAGGAATGAACCAAAATGCCATGAAAAGATAGACATAATGACTGGCAGAAGATGATAATTCACTAATCACAGATCTAACAAATTACACTGAATAAATTGATTAAAGCATCGAAGGCCTATAGATCTGATAATATTATGACATAAAAAGGGTTGAACAAAAAACATAGGTTCAAGTATATGGGTAGATCTAACTTAATAGATAAATTCCCATAATCAAGATCCAAGGATAATTAAGAATAAACTGAATTGATAATCAAGTTTAGATCCAATCTCACAGTCATAATCCTAGGCAATAATATCATGTTCATGAATCATAGGTAATTATCCACTATTGTCCTTGTCATAGTCATAGGCATTGGTTTATGCTCCTAGTCAAAGGCTTATGTTCATAGTCAAAGGCTTATGTTCATAGTCAAGGGCTTATGGTTTCAAAGGCCACAGTTCCATAGTCATAATCTTAAGCATTGGCAATTTAGTCACTATGTGTTCTAGGCCATAATCAAGAATCAGATCCAAAGTCATAAACAAGCACAGATTCAATGAAATGATAAGGCATATTTCTTATATTCTTTTAATTTCATGTCACAAATAGAAAAGGCGTTCAAATCTAAAAAGTAACCGACTTACATTGATTGGATCTAGAAAAGAATAGAAAGATAGCGTTGCTTGAAGCTGTTGAATCTTTACTTGAATCCTAACTTGTTTTGAATCTTCTCTTGAAAGACTTGAGCAGGATATCCTCGTCTTGATTTATATTTTATTTTAATCTATTTATTTAGATTTAGAGGAAGAAGAAGAAGCCATGTCCATCAAGAATTTGTGCAGCATAAGGTTAGAGAAGAATGGTGCAAAGAGAAGGAAGCTATGGGGCTGTTTATATAGGATTGCAAGTTAATTTGAGCCGTCGATGAAGCCAAGGTTAATCAAAGCCATCTGTTCTAAAGAGAAGCCAATTATGTTCACAATTACTTTCTTAATGTACCTTATTAACATTTATTATTAAATTTGTATGCACATTAGATACATCCCCCATTTACACATTTATTATTAAATTTGTATGCACATTAGATACATCTCCCCTTTACACATTTATTATTAAATTTGTGTGCACATTAGATACATCTCCCCTTTACACATTTATTATTAAAATTGTATGCACATTAGATGCATCTCCCCTTTACACATTTATTATTAAATTAGTAACTTTAGTGTTAACAGAAATACGGGGTGTTACATTCTCCCCTCCTCAAAGGATTTCGACCCCGAAATCTTCAAGTCAAGAAGAATGTAAATCCTACCATCCAATCATCCATCTACTCAACCATCAAACACAGGCATCCATTGTCCTTATAGACTTCTAATGCTTGTATGTTCATATGCATAGTGTGTACATGTCTTTATCTAATGCAAAATCAGGCGGTCTACTGATTCAGTTGACCTCCTTAATGCAAATCATGTCAGTGCCCAGCGTCCAATATGTATGCAAATCCTAATGATACATATTATTTTTATATGAGTGCACAATCATTCACTCAAATGCGACATCCATATGATAACACATTAAGTTCAATTCATAAACAAATACATATATGTAAATGAAATATGAAGGCTTCTGAGCTGATCTAGTGCCTAATACGTGTGTATATGCATTCACGAGCAACCACTAGCAACCATTCGCAACCATCAACCTTAACATGTTTCAAATACATATTTACATCCAAAAGGGTTTCTACCTAAGGATCGATGATACGTCCTAGAGGATATACCTTAAAAGTTGGAAATTAGTATGCATAGAATTCCTAAAAAAAAGAATCAAGGATGTACCCTTAAAAAAAGGGTATGAGGCGCATATGCCTTATCTTCAATCTCCCGTATCACATCTGCTTGAGCTTTACTCAACTGTACCTTAACAGATTCAACTTCACGATAGCGAAGTTTCTTGACCTCCATTTCCAAAATAAACAAATGTCAACCATGATACTGAGTGTATATACTAGGATGATCAGAGGTCTCTCCTCTTAGCTTATCCATCATGCCATAACTATGAGGGTCAAAAGGTCACTACGTACTTTTTACCTCTCTTAAGGTTAGTCCTTCTCTATATAGAGCACCTGCCACAACTATTCATCTCTCAAGCAAACCATCCTAGTCGAACTCAACATCACTCAAGTACAAGCCCCAAAGGCCTAAACCAATATCAGACAAACACCCGAGGAATGTCTCCTCCGAATTTGGATGATCTACGTGAGATGATCTAAGCAAAAACAACCAAACACTTGAGCACTAGTTAGGATCTTTTACTATACAAGTACTAAGGTGCAGAGACTCAACTATGGAAGCAAATATGAACAAATGCGAAGTGCTAAAACCAAAAGAAAGAGTACAAACAGAAAAGCTAGACTCTTCCAACATAACTTTACTACCTTTCTCCTAGGTACGCTTAGTGGTGAAAGCATGTACTTGCCCTTCTGAAAATCTTGTCCTTTGTTCTTAATTATATGCCCTGTTCTGCTATAGTAAAGATACTTCCTCTTGTCTTAGGTTTTATAATCCCTTCCTCCTTCGTGAGCCAAGTCTACATCCATGAATTCCTCATCCTTGGGTTGTGCTCCTTAGCCAAACTCCTCATCCTCTTTCGTGTGTAATCATGTTGACAAATCTCTCGAAAGTTGCCTCCATCGTACAAAAAACCCTACTAAGCTTGAAAGAAAACTAGTCGCAGGTGAAACTACTACGGTTATAGATGGAAGTCGGGCACTACTTCGCCCTTCGATGAGGTTACCTCCCGGAAAGCCAGGAGCCCCAGAGACTCAAGAAAGAAGGGGACAAGAATTCAAACAGAGAATCAGAAGATAGTGCGTATGGCTTTTGGGGAATATTCTTTTAAAACAAAACTTTTCTTTTGAAAATGCTTCTTTTAAAATTGTTTGAAAATAATAATTTTTTTCAAATCTTTTATCTGATCCGGTAACCTTCAGCTCTGATATCACGTGTAACACTCCACATCCTTTAGTGTCACTCACAAAGAGAATGCACTAAGTTCTGTGGAGCATTTAGGGTAAAAGATGCAGATAAATTACAAGACAGACAAAATTAAAACAACGGAAAATAAAACTTTACTTTATTGATAAAATAGTTTGTACAACAATTGTTTTCCAATATCAGAGTATCATCTGTCTTACAAAATAAAGAAGCATAAAATAACATTTATATTCCCCAATGTAGCATAAGCCAGCCATAGCAGCAGAAAAAGAGAGTCCAAAGCACTTTGTCAAAGAATCTTCGAGCTTGGGAAGAGTGACGGTCCAATCTTACCTGAGCTATATTATTCCTTCCTTAACTACCTGGAGGGGGGGAAACGGAAGAAAAGAAGACGAAAGAAAACTGGGCCAGACATAAAGTCTTGTAAGTTCAGTTACTTCTAGCATGTGAACAAGGAAAAACAAAACGACATGAATTAACTGAATACAAGACAATACCATGATGATAGGGCCAACAAGATAGGATAAGATTAACACAAGATATGCTAAGACAAGATAAACTGGATATGCTTTAATACTTTCTCCGCTTCGCTATTAACCTATTATTATGGTTTCTATGTCTCTACACCACCTATCTAGTGTCCAACTAGTAATCTGTCTAAAATGATAACGCGATCCCAATCCTAGTAATGGTGGTTTCCTTTAGGCGTACATTTATTATTTATTACCTAGATCTAATCTAGGGTTTTATATCAAAGTGCTTCCTAGATTCCACTCGGGTTTACGCGGCTTATCTAATGCTTCACAGATTCAGGGTTTATGCTACCTAGGTCCAACTAGGGATTACGCTACCTGTCGAACGATGCCCCTAGTCTAGGACGTACTACCCAGAGTGGTATATGTTCCTAGACTTTTCCCACATATATGTCGCGAATCGTTTATCGCTGTCTAGATGCACATGTCCTGAAATGTGTGACCCGAGTCCCGTGGCAGGGCTATTCTAGAAACATGGAACTCGGTCGGGAGCTTTCAGATATCTGCCGATGCAGATGCTAAGGTCTGTTTTTCCAGTGGCTATGGTCCTACCTGACCCCTCCCTCAACTAATGAAAGGCCACCCTTGAAAAATTGAGAACTATACGCAGGTCCCCTATGCCCCACTGTCTTATGGCCATCCTCACCCATAACTAGATAGCAAGTATATGGTCTTTTGGAGTTCTCCGCCTTTCTGCTTTACGTATCTCGACTGACTCAAGATGGTAGGTAGACGACGAGTTGCTATCACAGGGCTACTGGTCTCGCCGAATCACGCTGGTCCACCCTAGTCTTTAGGTTGCCTTAAATTGCAACCAAGGCATACCCTTGGTTCTCCTAACGCGGACCTTAACCTATGTGAGCCTAGGAAAATCATCTGTAGCCTCACAGAGGGATACCAAAAGTACCCTCACGTCCCTTCGAAGCCTCGGGCTTCGTAACCTAATTCGTTGGAGCCTTCTTTAAGATCAGATGGACGTTCGCTCCTCCTCGTGTTATACTAAGAATTACTACTTAGTTTTCCTAACTAAGGTTTACCACTTAGTTTCCTGAATCATCGTTTTCTTAACTAAGGTTTACCACTTAGTCCTTTTAACTAAGGTTTACTACTTAGTTCTCTTTCTTGTCAAGTTGGATTGGTTAAGTGTCATTAGTCGATGCAAGTTAACTTAACCTATTCATTTCTCATGTTAAACTGGTTAAGTGTTACCAGTAATTCACGTTGGCTTAACCCTACCAGCATCAAGTTATGTTGGTTAAGTATTTACTTAACCCTACCCATTCATCTTGTATTGGTTAAGTGTTCCTTTTTAACTTAACCTTGCCTATCTGTTTTAACTAACATGTTATAACGGTTAAGTGTTCCCTTAGTTAACTTAACCCTAACATTGGTTTGATTAACATGTTCTAATGGTTAAGTATTGTCCCTTCATGTTTTTAACTTAACCCTATTCATTTATCACACTCTGATGGTTAAGTGTTCAAGCTTACTTAACCCTACGGTCCAGTCCAGCTAACATATTAAATTGGCTAAGTGTATTAAATTTACTTAACCCCAACCTCTAGTCTAGTTAGCATGTTAAATTGGCTAAGTGTATTAACTTTACTTATCCCCAACCTCTAGTCTAGTTAACATGTTAAATTGGCTAAGTGTATTGAATTTACTTAACCCCCACTTTCTAGTCTGGTTAGCATATTAAATTGGCTAAGTGTTTTTCTTAGTTACTTAACCCCTACAAATCTTGTCTTGTTACCATATTAAGTTGGAAAAGTGTTCTAGTTAACTTAACCCTATCGTTCTAACTTAACTGTGTTAAGTTGGTTAAGTGTTCATATGGACTTAACCCTCCCATTCTAGCTTAACTGTGTTAAGTGTTCTTATGGACTTAACCCTCCCATTCTAGCTTAACTTTAATTGTCTTATTAAAGCACCAGCCACTCACATTAGACAGGTATTGTTGTGGCTGCCGGTTGGTTCCGGGCAGTCTTTCACCACAACTCAGTCTAACCTCAGGCCTTTATCGGGCTCAATGCCTTAACCTCCCACATTGGATAGGTATTGTTGTGATCACTGGACAGCTGGGCGGGTCCGGGCAGGTTTACATCACAACTCAATCCAACCTCGGGTTAAGCATGTTCGTATTGTCTAAATTTACTTTTCTCATTTAGGATAAATTCTATAAGTAAATTTTCCCTAATTTACTTATTCCATTATTACTCTTTTAATGTACATTGTCAACATTTATTATTATGGTCCATTTTCCCTATATATCATATTTATAGTTTTTGGTATGTAAATTATACCAAATTAAGTGTCACTAACCATGATTATTCTAAACATGACAATTACTCACAATTATGACTAAATTCAAAATTTGTGATAATATAATTATTATGCCAAATTAACTTTAATTGACCCAATTCTGATTTAACATCCTAATTTACAGTTTATGGCTAGACTAGAATTATTATTCTAGTTTACCGTTTACGCCTAAAACTTAGCTTACTTGCCAATACTAAATTTAATATGTCAAATTACATATTCCATAATTCATGTCAAATTTTCAAATTTGCGTTCTAATAAACATGCCATAATACATGTTCTAAATTATGTCAATCATAATTATGTTAATATTCCACATTATGCCAATTTCCAAGTTTACAACCATGTTTAAGTCAAATTTATGATTTGCCCAAATCGTATTCCCATCGTTCATGTAATCGTGATTTCATCCTAGATTATAGATAAATCTTGATTCGTGGATAAAAAGGGAATGAACCAAAATGCCATGAAAAGATAGACATAATGACTGGCAGAAGATGATAATTCACTAATCACAGATGTAACAAATTACACTGAATAAATTGATTAAAGCATCGAAGGCCTATAGATCTGATAATATTTTGACATAAAAAGGGTTGAACAAATAACATAGGTTCAAGTATATGGGTAGATCTAACTTAATAGATAAATTCCCATAATCAAGATCCAAGGATAATTAAGAATAAACTGAATTGATAATCAAGTTTAGATCCAATCTCAAAGTCATAATCCTAGGCAATAATATCATGTTCATGAATCATAGGTAATTATCCACTATTGTCCTTGTCATAGTCATAGGCATTGGTTTATGCTCATAGTCAAAGGCTTATGTTCATATTCAAAGGCTTATGTTCATAGTCAAGGGCTTTTGGTTTCAAAGGCCACAGTTCCATAGTCATTATCTTAAGCATTGGCAATTTAGTCACAATGTGTTCTAGGCCATAATCAAGAATCAGATCCAAAGTCATAAACAAGCACAGATTCAATGAAATGATAAGGCGTATTTCTTATATTCTTTTAATTTCATGTCACAAATAGAAAAGGCGTTCAAATCTAAAAAGTAACCGACTTACATTGATTGGATCTAGAAAAGAATAAAAAGATAACGTTGCTCGAAGCCGTTGAATTTTTACTTGAATCCTAACTTGTTTTGAATCTTCTCTTGAAAGACTTGAGCAGGATGTCCTCGTCTTGATTTATATTTTATTTTAATCTATTTATTTAGATTTAGAGGAAGAAGAAGAAGCTATGTCCATCAAGAATTTGTGCAGCATAAGGTTAGAGAAGATTGGTGCAAAGAGAAGGAGACTAGGGGGCTGTTTATATAGGATTGCAAGTTAATTTGAGCCGTCGATGAAGCCAAGGTTAATCAAAGCCATCCGTTCTAAAGAGAAGCCAATTATGTTCACAATTACTTTCTTAATGTACATTATTAACATTTATTATTAAATTTGTATGCACATTAGATACATCCCCCCTTTACACATTTATTTTTAAATTTGTATGCACATTAGATACATCTCCCCTTTACACATTTATTATTAAATTTGTATGCACATTAGATACATCTCCCCTTTACACATTTATTATTAAATTTGTATGCACATTAGATACATCTCCCCTTTACACATTTATTTTTAAATTTGTATGCACATTAGATACATCTCCCCTTTACACATTTATATGACAGTAAAGAGCTGCAATTTCCATTGATTTAGCGACAAAATTAGTATTCGATGATAATAATTTATAATAAGATGGCATATAAAATCCTAAATATTTTCTCTTACAAAGCCCATGGAAATCCGCCGCTAGTCAGCAACGGAATTATCCGCTGCTAAAAATCTGTCGCTAATCTCGGTTTTTCTTGTGGTGTAACGCATGCTATCATATCAGCTTAACTTAAAGAATTCCCTGTTGACCGTACACTATTTACTGTCGGAGTTTATAGGGTCGGACTTTCCGTACTTGTAGACTTTTGCACTTTTCGGGCATGGATGTAATCGACAAGATCAGCCATCTTATTGTCCATTTCACCACGACGTTTTCTGAAACCTCCCTTTTTATTAGAGGTTGAACAAATATGTCGAGTTCGCTACTGAATGGGAGTTTCAGGCACGTTTATTTGAGTGGACAGTTCAGGAACCCAAGAATGATGTGTTGGTGAATTCAAATTGGGAATAGTATTTTGCCCATGGTCTTCTGTTTCATTGAGCTGACTGTGGAATTGATCAAATGTTCATGGATTTGCATAATTTCCAAGAAAAGAGGGAGTAAACTGTTGTGTTTGCTCAGGTTGAGTAACAGCAGGCGTATATGATGGCGTATACGCCGTCTGTCTAGTTGCATGTGTTCCTTGAAACAATTGTTGTAGCTCCAAATGCTCAAGCAGTGACTTTCTAAATTTCAGAACGGATGGCCCAAATTCGTATTATAACAACATTAATTTTAATAACGGGTTTATTTAAAAAAACAAAGCAGAAGTTTACCACGAATACCTTTAAATGATCGTCCCACCATTCGTCATAGCCTGAAACAGTTTGACGATTAGTATCCCAACCGGCTACAGTTTTGTTGTTTAAGCTTTCCCATTTAACCCATTCCCTTCGAAGACTATCATACTTGTACCGAACTTTGTTTTCGTCGATCAAATCCAGATTTACATCTGATCTTGTAATGTTGATTTCGACCGCTGCAGCATTAAATTTTTCCGCTATCGCTTTGGTAACCCCTTTCTTGTTATTACCACATTTACCATACACAGTAATGGCGCATTTCAGCAAGAGTCGGGTTGATTCACTGTTCCAATGGTGTTTTTGTTGTCGATTAGCCCTTTTTTAGTGGAGATAGAAGAGTGTTTAGAGAAGTAGAAGATGAATTTGTGGTAGATGGATGAATGGAGGAGGGTTGGGCTTTATAGAAGAAGTTCGGTTGGTGCCTAACGGCTCGAAAAGGAGCCGTTTGTTGGAAAATTGATGTTGCTCTAATACCACTTTGTTGGAAATTTTAGAGGAGAAAGATGAATTATAAGAAAGAGAAATAATTTCCTTTTGAGGAGAAGGAAAATCTTTTATTGTTTGATATAACTTGATTACATAATTTGCTTCATACTTGCTTGACTGATACAAATGATTGATTACATCCTAATTTATATAAGAGAGAATCTCTAGACTTTTCTTTTTCTAAACTTTTCTTCATTTTACATATTTGTTTAGTCTAGATTCTTCTCTAATCTTATTTTGATAACTCTAATATTTATTACCATTTATTTTGTGCTTCCCTAAATACAAGAATAAAATTTGTCACATAATCAATGTTTCCTTAAAAACCAAGTTTATTTCCAACATCCCCCCGTAAACTTGGTTTTGCAAATTGATGCAAGATTTTGATTCTTTGTATTTTACGAGCTTTGGTAGGACGAAAGAAATTATCCAAATTTTCTTTTTTCGTTTCTTCCTCTTTCCCAATATGAAGATCTTCGATGCAACTTCTTCAATGGTGCTCCATTCATTTTGTCCTCCTTCATTAGCAAAAAACTTTCCAAAAAGTGTGCGCTCTAGCTTCCATCTTATTCCGGTGTCATAAACTTTGAATGTGTCATATATGGTGTCTTTGAATTCTTTCAAAAAATCACTTCTACAATCTTTGACCAATTTGATTTCTTTATTTGTTTTCCAAATCTCTTCAAAATTTTATTTGTGCTTCAAATTCTCACCAAGCTCTTCAATTTCTCCTTGTTTCATCTGTTCTTCATTTTCGGTACCTTTCCATTCATACTTTTTGTCATTGGCGTCATTTTCATATACTTTATTTCCTTTCATATTTAATTCTTTGACAAAAATCTTTTTCACTTGATTGATTTTTGTACGCTCTTCTAATTTTATATTTTCAAATTTCTCTTTGCTTTCTTCTTCGATTATTAGTGACCTTTTACTTTTAATTTCTTTAATCACGATTTCAGCACTCTCTTGTCCATATTTGAAGTCTTCTTCATGGTTTGCTTCCCTATTGATAACCTTAGCCTTTTCTTCTCTTTTGTTCTCTGCTAGTGCCACATCAATATGGTTAGCGGTATTCTCCACTACAGCTTCTTGCTTTTATTCAGCAATTGCATCTTCTTCTTCTTTATTCTCTAAAAGTTTTTCTTCATCCAACTTCTCCTCCTCTGTCTCATCCATCATCTCTTCTTCCATAGGCTCTGGCATAATCTCTTCTTTCTTCTTCTCTTGCTCCTTCTCGTTCACACTTTCGCTATCCTTCTTTTCATCTTTCTCATCAATCAACTTATCTTCATTCATTATCTTTGCATCATCTTTTCCATACATCTTTTTCAAGAGATTCCATGAATCTTTTGTACACCTTCCTCTAAAAATGAGATCCGAAGCTTTTTCATCGACATTCTCACCAGTCATAGAAAGAGCACGGTAATAATTCTGTTCTAATTTCACAAAGGCTTTTTTGTCCATTTGCGACATGCTTTCGACGTCTTTACGCCATTCATAGCCATTTTCAACAATTTCCCAAAGACCTTTGGAGATTAGCTCCTCTTTTTTCCTACTGCTCAATTCCTTAAAATTCTCTTTTGTGAGAACAAACGTCGAAAGAAATAGAAATGCCATAATTTCAACCAGGCTCCGATACCACTTTTTTGGAAAATTTGTGTTGCTATGATAACACTTTATTGGAAATTTTAGAGGAGAAAGATGAATTATAAGAAAGAGGAATAGTTTATTTTTCTGAGGAGAAGGAAAAACTTTTTTGCTTGATATAACTTGATTACATAATTTGCTTCATACTTGCTTGATTGATACAAATGATTGATTACATCCTAATTTGTATAAGAGAGAATCTCTAGACTTTTCTTTTTCTAGACTTTTCTTCATTTTACATATTTGTTTAGTCTAGATTCTTCTCTAATCTTATTTTGATAACTCTAATATTTATTACCATTTATTTTGTGCTTCCCTAAATACAAGAATAAAATTTGTCACATAATCAATGTTTCCTTAAAAACCAAGTTTATTTCCAGCACCGTTGTGCTCCGACGCGTCGGAGCCCAACAGCTCCTTTTCGAGCCGTTGGGCTACAGGTCCATAATGGACCGTTGGTGAACAGAAACTTCTGATGCGTCGGACGCGTCCGTTCACCAACGTGTCTGTTATGGACAAAAGAACGGGGCCTTAGTATACCACAGAAAAATTTAAAACTTGCTTCCATTAAGTCGTACCTGCAGCCTACTACTACTATTATTATCATCATCGTCTTCGTCGTCGTCGTCATCATCATCATTATTATTTGGGGTACCTCCGTACCTGCATATTTATGTTGAAAATGCAAGTTAACTTGAGGTATAATTTTCTACTCGTGCTAATGCTATCAGTGCTAAGCCATGGTCTACCTTAGGCTGTAGTCTAGATGAAATTTTGTTTTTGACTGAATTCAGGATACTATTATGACCCTAATATTGGTAGGAGCAAGTATTTTTGTTAAGCAGACTCATGAAAATATGGTTGGAGCATGAATATTTCAAAAATATAGAACGGCCTTTTTTTCGTTGAATTTTGGAAATGAAAACCAAAAACAGGCCTTTGGTTCCATACCCCTGACCATTTGTTCCGCATTCTATTAATTTTATATACAGTAGATGTTTTTACTCTAATTTGCCATTACCATGTTTGTATCTGGTTTAAAAAACAGGGGATTCCCAACAAGTATAGGTGTTACAAATAATTTTTGTAACACTTTTAAGTGTCACCAACAGCCTGTGAGGAATTTCCTGTAACACTTATAAGTGTTACAAACAGAGTAACTGCTAACACTTATAAGTGTTACAAACATATTCATTGCTAACACTTATAAGTGTTACAAACATATTCATTGCTAACACTTATAAATGTTGGAACCATAGGATATGACAACACTTACAAAAGTTACAAACATATTCATTGCTAACACTTATAAATGTTGGAACTATAAGATATGGTAACACTTATAAATGTCAGTATCATAATCCCACTAACTCTTATAAATGTTGGCATACATAAATTGCTAACACTTATAAATGAGCATAACATGTTTTTATGACTTCCAATCACATATATAATTCAACATATTAATTCAATATAACATTTGGTACTTCCATATTTCAAATTCAACAATTCCACATTTGCATAATGTTCAAAATATTTGTTACATGCTTCCAATTTCAAAATACCAAAATGTCAAGTTCGAATAATAAAAACCAATACAAAGTTTTACTAAAGATACACAGAATTTAAGATATTGCGAAGGCGAAATGTGGACCATATCACAAAGCCTCCATCCAAAAATTCACAAAGCTTGTAATATCCGTTTTGAGGATGAAGCAAATGATTTATCGTTGATTTGGATTGACACCTGATTCGCCACTTGACTTGCAACTTGATTTTGTAATTCTGAAGATCACTGATGAAAACCGTCCTTTTCATTCTTGTCGGCAATTGCTTTTGAAGCCTGTATCATCTTTACTTTGCTTTACGGAAGAAGTGGAGCTAATTGCACGACAATAATTTTTCCTTTTATCAGAACCCAAAACTTTGGAGATATAATCATTGTCAAAATCACACATATTTGTTTTCTCGTTGCCATTATATTCCAAATTCTATTTTTTTTTCCTCCTCCACAAGTGCCTACAAAATATAAATGCACTCATTTTTTTAGAATAACAAATTGCAAAACTGATAAATAACAATTGTAATTGCAAAATTTATAAATAACAGGTGTAATCGTAAAAATGACAAATTCAATACAAGATTTGTTTATACTCAGTACAAATACATGTGTAGATGGACTACATATATTGCTATGATAAAAAATGTAATGATTTTAATGAGTGTATACTACAAGTAGCTAGTATCTTTGCTTATTCTTTTGTGTAATAGATAGCTGCAAGTAGCTAGTATCTAAATGATGAATTGCTTCCAAATATCCTTCATATTCAAAAATCCTTCATATTCAAATGAACATGTAAATTTGTAAATGAACATGCAAACGAACTGAGCTCAGTTCAGATTTTGCGCTAAAACACTCATTATTAGCAGACACGTAATATATCATTGGATCAAAAGGCGCCTAAGCTTTTAGTGTCTCAGTAATTTAGCTACTAGATTACTCTCGGTTAAAACTGA
This sequence comes from Allium sativum, assembly GCA_030737875.1. NCBI lineage: Eukaryota > Viridiplantae > Streptophyta > Magnoliopsida > Asparagales > Amaryllidaceae > Allium > Allium sativum. Next base: position 396,154,595 of record CM060922.1, read on the forward strand.
TATGAATTCATCTTTCCTAACTTTATGTCCCACTGAAATCTCAACTTCCAGTATTTATTTAGAAAACAAACTAGTGGGTCATTTATATGGAGTAGATTTGATGCGCATATAGCACAATATATATATTTTAGTGCCACTTACCTGGTTGGAAGCTTTGTTAACTAGCTGTTAATTTTAATTTTGCATTATGTTTTTAATCAGACACGTAATATTAACATGTTATTCTTGTTTTCTCTTCCAATTGTTTTAATCGGAAAGGGGAAAACTCAGCAGACATTGGAAGCTTCTTAATTTTTAAACTTTAACAGCCTATGTTGTCGACATTCCGACGTACTTGACTGATTTTACCTATCCACCAAATATTGAAAATTATTTGCTTAACGTACTGACTGAGTTGCCAGCGACTCGGTTTTGAAAACTGAGTCGCAACGACTCAGTTTTGAAAACTGAGTCGCAAGCAAGTGTTGATCAATTGAAAGAAAATACGAACCATTAGTAAATGAAAAGCATACCCGAATCTCTTCCGAAGGTAGCAAAGCAATTGGTGAGGCCGGATATAAATCACAAGCAGTTGCAACAAATGGTGAAAACAAAAAAAATTAAGTTAGTCAGATGAAGAAGACACATAAAAAAATTAAACAAATCACAGGAATAAGAAAAACTAAAGAAAATTCGAGAGAAATGAAGACAATTGTGAAAAAGGTCAATAAGCTAGGTGTTTAGCCAAGAGTATACAGAAATAAAAGTATGTGTGTAGGTCTTTCCTCCAAGAGATGTAAAGAACTAGAATAGAAACATAATAGGAATAAAAAGTAGAGACACTCCGCGATACCGCAAAGAATAAACTTCTTTTAAGTTACACCCAGTAATAACCATAATGGTAAGACATAACAGTTACCTGCTAAGGCATGTCCCAATCAAGAGGCATTGGCCAAGCACAGAACCAAGCACCAATCAAAGTTCCATAGGCTGGTAAGAAAACCATATATTCATTAATTTCCATAGGCCTGCAAGAATTAATGGAGAGGAAAATTGAGGCAAGTGCAAAAAAATGGAGGATAATATGTACAACATAAATATAGATGGACTATGTATCAAAATACCATGAAAATGCTAAATATTTTTGCCAACCAATCCTTGATGAGCCAAAAACATAAGTAGCAGACACAGCCTATAATCATTGAAAAAGATAAATCACTAGTTTATTCAAATAAATAGCCATGAAGACTACTGTATTTATGTTTTATATAAACATTAATGGTTTCAATGCAAGATATATATATATATATATATGTGTGTGTGTGTGTGTATGTATGTATGTATGGTATTTAATTATAATTTATTTGCTTGAAATCATGTTTAAAGAAAGAATCCTTCTTTTCATTAATGTTTAAAGAAAGAATTAATGATCGTATACTTATACTGTTAATACCCAACCCAAAAATATATGAGAATATACAGGTCAATACTTATACTGTTAACAACCAACCCAAAAATATATGACGTAGGATGTCCATCACGTATGAAAGAGGTGAGGGCAAATTAAAGATGCTATAACTGAAAATCTACAGGTTGTATACTTATGTAACTCCGAGGTTACAAAGTTCTCTGAGTTAATTTAATACTTATGTGAAGTGACTAAGCATTGAATTAATTATTCATTTACTTATTGCTAGTCTGCCTCAACTTATATAAGCCTGAGGGTCCAAGAACTTAGTGCAAGCAATAAATTTGTCCAGACGTTGAAATTAAAAATTGCCATATACTGCCTTAATTTATATTAGCCTTAAATTAAAATGTAAACACCAAAGCCTACGATTCATTCAAGTTTTCATGCAAGAAGATGTTTAAACATCTAAAATAATTCATTAACGGCTCAGTCAAAACTCATTTAAGTTTCATAAACGTATCAAGTATGTAATATTTAGTCATCATAATTTTAGGCATTGTTTAAGCAACCATTTATTCAAACATATAATTCACTTAAAAACCTATTCATCCAGGTACTAAATTCAGATGCAAACATCTATATTAAGAACAATTTATTTAGTTTCATTCATCATATGTAAACAATGATTCATTCTGGCCGACCAGTAAGACAAAAGCAAATAATATCATAACACAAAGAGTTCTCACACTCATGCTTAACTCAGCTTGGATCTGAAAGGCATAACATCATAGCGCAACAGCTGCATTTCTAACAACTTTTGTATGCTACCGCTTCAGTTGTTCATACTTGCTCTGAACAAAGAGAACCTGACTCGAGATTGCCTAAAATGATGAGTAGCATTAAAAAAAAATAAGGATTCAAATTCAGACAAACAGAACTAAGGAAAAAAGCAAATTTAGATTTAAAGTTTGATTCTTAAATACCTTTGATAGTCAAGATGTATTTTTTTCTTTTCTACAATATTGACTTGTCAAAAATACAATAAAACAGAAAATCAATGTTAAACACACTTTGACCACTATATATATGTACATACGTAGATTATACCTAAAAGAAAAATGTACTGCGGAGCATCATCCAAACTTAATATATACTACATACTTTGACCACTATTTATTTTCCAGATGATATCAATATGTTGTAGAGCACCATCGAAACCATACATTCAAATATTAATATCGTAGTAGAAAAACAAAAAGGTTTCTAGATGAACGAACGGTCAAAGTCCATTAAGCAAATTCAGGCTAGCATGGGTTGAAATCACAAGATCGGAACGAATAAGAGTATATGATCAAACAAATTACCATAGATTTACCCAAAAAGAAAACCTACATATGTACATGGACTCTAAAAAAAAAGAGTAAGTGTGCCTGCTTTGTGTATGTACATGCCTGGCCCAAAATGTGTGTGTAAAATAGTTACATACCATAAAACATACCAGTATTATAGCTGAGGGTTCTATCATATCATGTAATTATTGTCCTAATCTATATCATTGTTGTACATGTCTAAACGTAAATAAAATAGAGCTCAATTTTATGACTCGTAAAATTCTAAGAAAACCGAAAAGCATGTATAGAAATAGTAAAGAAAATGGAGAGCTGCATACATAAGATATACTCAAAAAGAACAATATACATACCCTTTTTTGCAGCTTGCATCGCCATCGCCAAGAACAATAAGATATACTCCAAAAGAATAACAGAACAAAACATATCTAGTTTTTATAAACACACATTATTCAACCAGGTGCTCCTACTGCATCGCCATGAGCTTGCTGGTAATCAACGATGGCTGCAAAATTCAAATATAGTAAATGAGCAAATATACGTATTAGTATGAAGAAAAGCATAGGACTGAACCCCATCAATGTAAAAAGTATAATTAAAGCCCATCAATGTAAAATAATTACTAAAAATAAAAGAAGAAAGTTGGTTCTTTCTGACATCCTACTGCAATTCCTTAGCCTATGACTAGACTTCCAACATCTTCATATTACTTGGACTGACTATATTAAGATGGTTTCTTCTGTTAATAATGAGTGTCTTGCTATGATTTGGTTTTTTCATATGCAAATGAACATGCAAACGAAATGAGTGTCTTACTATATTAAGCAACCGGAGCAGTAGGCTTAGTTTCACATGTTCGAATCATGTGCAGTGCATGATTTGAACAATGAATATATATTGACTTGCGGTACCTTACATGCTATTTATGATTTGTAGTACAGCTATATATTATAACCCAAGCGCTCAATTTCAAAAAGATAAATAAATCAACAGAATACAACAGCAATAAAGATAAATTTTAACTATGGTTCTATTGTGTTTCAAATAGAAACAAAGTCATTATTCATTGATAAATAAAAAGACCTCTGTTAAAGTTTAATGTACCAAACCATGTTACATACACGGTCATTTACAAAAAGCCATAAATTACTTTTATTAGAACTATTGAGGAGAAAAAGAAATCACCGTAATATCATAAAATTTACTCTCTTTTCAAAATAATTCATACATCAAAAACCAGTAAACAGCAGGTCACCGCAAATTTAACCATTTGGATTTTGAAATGCAAAAAAATTCAGTTTGAATGCCTTGTGCTTCAAATTGCATGCAACTGGAAATACTTACACTTTCTACTTAGAAATGCAAATGTTTATTCCAAAAGATGTTTTATCAAGATATATGAATCTTGCCTGGACGGTCGTAGAAACTTTTTATGTCAAAAAATATAATATATGGATCTTGAAAAGAGTATAAAATATGTGATTTAATACTTTTGGAAAAAAATCCAATTAAAAATTTCAAATGAAAGAACTTTTCTTTTTATGCTTAAATTAACATGGTTGCAAACTTAAATAAGGATGGACATAAAAGATGTATTAACCAGCAATAAGGATCATATGAAAGCAGCACCACAGTACCACACACATAACACATAAGAGAGGCTGCATGCACTCTTGACTCTTTAAGACTGAATGGAATCAAAGATAATGGGATCTGTCATTCCAGCATCTAAAATAATGACAGCATTACCTGATAAGATAGCTAGGCTTCCCATAGTCCATAGCTTGCAGCACTGATTGTTGATTCAAAGGGGACTTTCACTTGATACACATTGGACATTTCTACAATGCAAAAATAATGATACCATGAAATAAACAATCAAGCCACACATAAATAAATTTCCTATTGATATGGATATGTCTACCACAGATACCGGCATCCTCCACAAATCTACATAATCAATCGTGTGTCAACTACTTGTAATGTACGAGAATTATCAATATTTTCGAAACACAACATACTTCTAACATCAAATCATTAGGACATGTCAAGGTATTTATACATTACTAGTGCTAGTTCTATCATTAGAATGTGAGAGATCTATTGTCATCTTCTCTAATCCAAATGTGATGGTTCTTCTGTAGTAGAAGTTTTTTCCTAGCATTTAAATCTCCAACAAAAGTAAAAAATGAACACGCCCTGAATATCATACAATGTATAAGTTACCCAATAGTAAATAGATGGTAATTACAATAAGTGAAAACAATTACTAGAGCTCGATACACTTCGTATTTTCACAAATACAAATGTGCGCAGATCTGTTGCAAGTAGCCTTTATAATATGCCTTGTATTATCTTAAATATAAACAGCAAGCTTTAAGAGTAGAAAGAGATTATAAAACGTTACTTATCAAATATTATACAGATTAACACACACTATACATACCCTTTTGTTTATAGGCTTTCAAATCAGCTAAGATACATGATGAGGAGTCTATCTTAAGCTGACTTGCAACAAACTCCCAAGTTGAAAGAAATCACAATATTTTAAATAGGATATTTGAGCAAATAATGCAAATTACATAATTTTATGCTTATAATCAAATAATCATTAAAAGTGCAAATTTGACTACTTGTTAAAAATATAGGGATATGCAAGCATCAAACTATAGCAAGGCTGCGGAAATGCTGCACTGACGTTTATATCGGTCATTTTCTTTACAAAACTAAGGACAACGTCATGCAGTGTTGGGGGAGTGGAAGTGAAAATTAAAAACCAAACCATAGGAATCAAATCAAATAAGAAAGTCGACAGATTTATAAAGCAAAACAATATAAAGAAAAGATTGGTTTTATGTCTGTATTGAATTCTCTGATGATAATGCTGCATTTACAAGGCATAACTCTAAGAAAAGAATGAATCAAGGAACCCCATTTTTGTTGGCTCTGCCATATTCATCCATAAATGAACCAGTGTTGTTCTCTGATAGCTGCAGTAATTTAAAAATTCAAGTAACATTTGGAAGAATTGTAAATTTATTAAGTAAAGCAACATAAACTAAAGAAAAGATTTGTGTTATGCCTATGTCAAATTGTCTAATGATAATGCTGCAGTTACAAAGTATAATTCTTTAATAAAAGAATGAATCAAGGAACACGTTTTTGTTGGCCTCAAACATTTTTTACTGCTTTTATTTTGCCCCTTTCAACATGAATCATTTGGTGAGAAATCCATATTACTGTTTATTTATGCAAACTACTGAAACTAGTAAGGGATGCAAGTATTTCCTCATACATATAAAAACTTTCAACATTATGCATACTACAATGAAGTGTAGTGACACAAATATCTCACCAACAGATGGAGTGATTAGAACTGGAGGGAGATAACGAATCAAGTTTGCCTGAGAAGCATTCATGAGGGTAACAATGGATTTCTTTTCGAGAAACTAAAAATAATCATCAACTGTAGACAGTTTAATGAAAATGGATTTTATTTATTTTATTTTATTGGTATTTTTTGGTATTCAATACACATGGTATGGAATACATTTTTGGCGAATGTTAAATACCTACGTCTTCACTACTTTGCAACCTGGCTTGTGCTGTAGACTTATTTTCACTTATATGAACCTATCATTCACATATATTATAAGCTTGTAGCGAATGAGAGTACCAAAGTGGCACAATATGTTGAAAAGATAAGCATGACTGAACCAAACATTAAGCCAGCAACAGATAAGTTAAAAAAAAAAATGTAAAGAGGCCTGCCTCTCCCTCTCCCTCCCCGACTCCCACCAGGCCTGCCTTTCTCCCTTTATACCAGTAAAAGATTTAAGACCAGCCTTTAATCAACCACTCATATAGTAATCATACGTTGATCATATCCAGTTCTAGTAAATAAAATAAAAACTCACCACACATTTCTTAAATCCATCTTGCAGTGAAGCCAATGCACTTAAATCATCCTCATAAACACTGAGTCTGTCGTCAATTCCAAATTATGATGGGAAAATAACATTAAATATAAAGTATGATAATTGACTGTTAAAAAAACAAGATTGAAACTTACAGAAATTGGGAATAATAAAACAATTTATCGTGATTCATAGAAGCCTCAATTCGTGATTCCTAGAAGCCTCAACTCGTGATTCCTAGAAGCCCCAATTCGAAGTCCCAATTATCGTGATTCCTAGAAGCCCCAATTCGAAGTCGATGATTGAGAAATGGGTGGAGAGATGATTGAAAAACAGGTGGAGAGAGGATTTGAGAGACTAATACTGAATTGAGAAATCCAAAATCCTTCAATTAGAGAGAGGATTCGAAGTCCTTTTTTTTTTAATTTGCTTCTGATGCGGCCGTAAAAGGAATAAGCGTTGATGGAGAAAGTGTCAAGGTACCAATTAGGTTATGGTTGAGAACTTACCATTTTGCCCTTAGAATATAAGGGTTGATCACGCATATCAACACAAATAAGTGTTGGCATATTTTTGGTGACACAATTTTACTACAGCAACACATATTAGTGTCACTAGTCTACAACACATATAAGTGTTGGCAGTTGAAAAAAATAAGAGTTGCCAAATGGCCATTATGGTGTAGTGTCATCGACATTCTCACCAGTCATAGAAAGAGCACGGTAATAATTCTGTTCTAATTTCACAAAGGCTTTTTTGTCCATTTGCGACATGCTTTCGACGTCTTTACGCCATTCATAGCCATTTTCAACAATTTCCCAAAGACCTTTGGAGATTAGCTCCTCTTTTTTCCTACTGCTCAATTCCTTAAAATTCTCTTTTGTGAGAACAAACGTCGAAAGAAATAGAAATGCCATAATTTCAACCAGGCTCCGATACCACTTTTTTGGAAAATTTGTGTTGCTATGATAACACTTTATTGGAAATTTTAGAGGAGAAAGATGAATTATAAGAAAGAGGAATAGTTTATTTTTCTGAGGAGAAGGAAAAACTTTTTTGCTTGATATAACTTGATTACATAATTTGCTTCATACTTGCTTGATTGATACAAATGATTGATTACATCCTAATTTGTATAAGAGAGAATCTCTAGACTTTTCTTTTTCTAGACTTTTCTTCATTTTACATATTTGTTTAGTCTAGATTCTTCTCTAATCTTATTTTGATAACTCTAATATTTATTACCATTTATTTTGTGCTTCCCTAAATACAAGAATAAAATTTGTCACATAATCAATGTTTCCTTAAAAACCAAGTTTATTTCCAGCACCGTTGTGCTCCGACGCGTCGGAGCCCAACAGCTCCTTTTCGAGCCGTTGGGCTACAGGTCCATAATGGACCGTTGGTGAACAGAAACTTCTGATGCGTCGGACGCGTCCGTTCACCAACGTGTCTGTTATGGACAAAAGAACGGGGCCTTAGTATACCACAGAAAAATTTAAAACTTGCTTCCATTAAGTCGTACCTGCAGCCTACTACTACTATTATTATCATCATCGTCTTCGTCGTCGTCGTCATCATCATCATTATTATTTGGGGTACCTCCGTACCTGCATATTTATGTTGAAAATGCAAGTTAACTTGAGGTATAATTTTCTACTCGTGCTAATGCTATCAGTGCTAAGCCATGGTCTACCTTAGGCTGTAGTCTAGATGAAATTTTGTTTTTGACTGAATTCAGGATACTATTATGACCCTAATATTGGTAGGAGCAAGTATTTTTGTTAAGCAGACTCATGAAAATATGGTTGGAGCATGAATATTTCAAAAATATAGAACGGCCTTTTTTTCGTTGAATTTTGGAAATGAAAACCAAAAACAGGCCTTTGGTTCCATACCCCTGACCATTTGTTCCGCATTCTATTAATTTTATATACAGTAGATGTTTTTACTCTAATTTGCCATTACCATGTTTGTATCTGGTTTAAAAAATTTGAAGCTCGTCTAATTTTCCATTTTTCATTCTATGCATGGTGGGTGGTAAAACATATTCTATCACGTTATTTTGTCTTCGATAGGCTGTAGCGGACATAATTCGGACTACATTGGGTCCAAGGTCTATGTTGAAAATGCTATTAGATGTTGCTGGGGATATGTAGGCATATTTCTTGAATGTCAAGTACTGGCTGTTTTCATTATGTATATTGTCCTAAGTATATTATTATTACTATACACATTATTTAAGAATATGCAATAGTTTTAGTTTATGTTTACAAAAAAGGTAATATTAATTATCACCTGTCCTATAAACTTGAAGCGCAGGGTTTTAATGTTTTCTACCAAGCTCTGTACAACTTCCCTCATACCCAGATCTTCTTCCTTTTTCTGCCAATGCATAAGTATAGTGCATGTTAAATACATCATGTTAACACGTATATGGTGCTACTATTGTCTATGTAGAACATAGATATGTTGAAGTATGCGATACTATTGTATAGAATATTTTGGATCTGGAGAATATTTTGGATCTGGAGGATATTTTGGATCTGGAGAATATTTTGGATCTAGAGGAAATTTTGGGAATTTCCATATACTTCTCTATGCCTATATAAGCTACATCAAATCCAAAAGGAGATAGGACAAATCAAGAGATTAGATCAAGATTTATTCTAATTAGGGTTTTAGCAATCCTAATCTTCTTCAATTCTTTTCTCCACAAAATCAAAATTTTCTAGTAAATTTGATCATTGTAATCAATCTCTTGTACTCTTCTATTGATATTAATAAAGGTTTCTCTCTCAAAGTGGACGTACACTGACAAGACATCGGTGGAACCACTATAAATCCCTGTGTGATTTAGTTTCTCGTTATTGCTCTACTATTTCCATTATTTGGTGATTGTGATTGGCTTGGATAAGATTGAGATTGTTCGATTGGTTGTTTTTGCACTATTACCACGATCTCGTTTTCCGCTGCGTTGGGGATTTTTGATTTGAGCGGTCTTGAATCAAAATTCCTCCACTACATTTGGTATCAGAGCATTGGTGTTGGTAGATAGTTGTAGAAATGTCGGAATCAGGTACAAATAATTCATCAACAGTTGGTCCAAGTGGTGTAGCTCCTTATGTACGTGGGTCATATGCAGCTGCTGGTTCACAATTTGTTATCGACAAGTGGAATGGCGATAATGATTTCGAAAAGTGGCAGTGGAAGATGAAAGTGGTTCTTAGGCGGAATCGGGTACATCGCGTAGTGTTTGATACACATTTATTGCCAGAGGACATCTCAGATGTGGAGAGAGAAGAAATGGAAGAGTGGGCATTCACTACACTTCAACTTGCCATGGGAGAGAATATTATTTCCGAAATTAGTGGTGAGACGACTGCTAAAGGTATTTGGAACAAGTTGGAGGAGTTGTATATGAAGAAATCACTCACAAATCGACTGATCTTGTTGCGGACTTTCTTTACCTACAAGATGAAGGAAGGAACTTCGCTAAAGGCGCACTTAAATGTGTTTGATGATTTGCTAATGAAGATGAAGGCGGTAGATTTGAAGATTGAGGAGGAGCAGAAGGCGATGATATTGCTATGTTCGTTGCCTGAGCGCTATACTGGGTTCTCAAACAGTTTGATCTATGGTCGGGAACATTGACTTTAAATGATGTCAAGACGGGTCTTCTTAGTGAGGAATTGCGAGATCAGATGAAGGAGCTGAGAGATGGTAGTAGTGGTGCTGGTAATGGTCAAGGTTTATTTGCGGAGAAAGAAAAGTCAGAGAAGAAGGGAAACCGGGGGCGTTCTAAGTCTAAGAAGCCCGGTGGAAGAGGAAAGTCAAAGGAAAGAAATGGCAAGTGCTTTATATGTAAGAAACCTGGTCACTGAAAGAATGATTTTCCAGAGAAGGGGAAGAAGGAAGTATCATCTTCATCAGTTGCGGTGGAGAGAGATGTTGGTGAGGGAGACGTAGATGTTTTGTCGGTAGTAGCATCAGATGTTTCGAGCAGCGATTGGGTGCTTGATTCAGGGGCTTCATATCACATGACACCTAATAGGAATTGTTTTTCTTCTTATGTTGAACGGGAAGGAAAATCAATTGTTATGCGAAATGGTGCAGTTTGCAAGTCGAAGGGCATTGGATCCGTGCAAATTCTAATGTTTGACGGAGTGGTTCATACTCTCACTAATGTGCGCTATGTTCCGGGACTACGGAAGTCACTTATCTCTTTGGGACAGTTGGATTCTTTAGGTTGCAAGATCACGATTGAGAGTGATAGCTTGAGGGTTTCGAAGGGTGTGCTTGTGGTTATGAGGGGTGCTAGAACTCATGGTATTTATTTGCTTCAAGGAGTGACCGTGCAAGGCGAAACTTGTGTCAGTGTTGATAGTTCTCGTGGCTTAGATGCTACACGGCTGTGGCATTTGAGATTGGGTCATGTCTCGGAGAAGAGTTTAGATGTTCTTCGTCGAAGGGAGATGATTGATGGTGAGAGTTTCAGCAAGTTGGAGTTTTGCGAGGAATGTGTCATGGGGAAGCAAACTAGAGTATCATTCGGTGAAGGAAAACATGATTCAAGAGGGATTCTTGAGTATGTGCACACAGATGTTTGGGGACCAGCGCCTGTAGCTTCTTTGGGAGGAGCAAGATATTATATTTCTTTCATTGATGATTTTTCTCGGAAGGTTTGGGTGTATGTAATGAAGGCCAAGTCGGAGGCATTTGCAAGATTCAAAGAATGGAAGGCTCTTGTTGAGAATGAGATTGGAAAATCTTTGAAGGTTCTTAGGTCCGATAATGGTTCTGAATTTTTGCAAGCATCATGGTATTCGGAGGCATTTTACTATACCGGGAGATCCGCAATCTAATGGAGTGGCGGAGAGAATGAACCGAACTCTACTAGAGAAAGCTCGATGCTTGAGATTGACATCGGGTTTGTCTAAGGGATTTTGGGCCGAAGCTTTGTCAACCGCGGTGCATATTATTAATCGAATTCCGTGCTCGGCTATTGATAACAAAATTCCGGAGGAAGTGTGGAAAGGGAAGAGCATTGACTTGAGTTATCTTCGTGTATTTGGCAGTCCTGTTTATGTGCATGATCCGGGGAATGATAAGCTCTCGTCTAGAGCTTTCAAAGGGATTTTTCTCGGATATATGGATGGCGTCAAAGGCTATTGGATTTGGAATCCGGAAACGAAGAAGGCTATGGTTTCTCGTCATGTTACTTTTGATGAGTCGGCTATGTTCAAGAAGAACGAAGGCTCATCAGATGTTCCGGATTTGGTTCATGGTGAATCAAAGGAGAAGGAATTTATTCCCACTTTCAGACCTAGAGAGAGTAGAGTTGTTGGAGGTGCTTGCGAGGTGAATGAGGTTGATGTTACATCACATAGTCCATAGGATTCCTCTAGTAGTGTTGGTGATGTGCACGAGCCTAGAGAAGATTCAGTTCAAGGTGGAGCTGAAGGAAGACCGGGTGATGGTATTGCTACTCGGGTTGGTCGTCGTGCTATAAGGCCACCTGAAAGATATGGTGATTGGAACTATCTTAGATTTTGTGAGAATTTGGACTATGCTCTTCATGTAGTCCAAAATGAGCCGATGGACCTTGATGACGTCATGGGTTCGAGTGATAGCTCGAAGTGGATTTGCGCCATGGAGGAAGAGATGCAATCGTTGATAAAGAACCAGACTTGGGAGTTGGTTCCACTTCCTCAAGGAAACCGTGCTATTGGGTGCAAATGGATATATAAGGTGAAGGACGATGGAAGATACAAAGCTAGGCTAGTGGCTAAGGGGTTTGCACAGAGGAAAGGAAAGGAGTATGATGAGATCTTCGCACCGGTTGTGAGGCATACTTCTATCCGGATGCTACTTGCATTAGTTGCTATTTACGACTTGGAGTTGGAGCAACTAGATGTGAAAACCGCCTTCTTGCATGGAGACTTGGATGAAGACATCTACATGGAGCAACCGGAAGGGTTTGTTGTAGAAGGTAAGTCAGAACTAGTTTGCAAGTTGAAGAAATCACTATATGGTTTGAAGCAATCACCTAGGCAATGGTACAAGAGATTTGATCATTTCATGCTTGAAAGTGGCTTCCATCGAAGCATCAAGGATGCTTGCGTTTACTTCAAGAGGTTAGGAAATGATTGTTGGGTGTATTTACTCTTGTATGTGGACGATATGTTCATTGCTTCTAAGGACAAGGCAGAAATCAACAAGTTGAAAGAGAAATTAAAGGCGGAGTTCGAGATGAATGACCTTGGAGAAGCAAAGAAAATCTTGGGCATGGAGATTGTAAGGGACCGAAAGCGTTTTGAGTTGAGATTGACTCAAAAGGAGTACATTAAGAAGGTGCTTTGCCGGTTTAACATGGAGAATGCAAAGGCGTTAAATACACCGTTACCTTTACATATGAAGCTTTCGGATAAGGGATCACCTATCGGAGAGAAAGACAAGGCTTATATGGCAAAGGTGCCATATGCAAGTGCGGTTGGTAGCTTAATGTATGCCATGGTGTGTACAAGGCCCGATATTGCAAATGCCGCCGGGGTGGTTAGTCGGTATATGGCTAATCCGGGGAAATCGCATTGGGAAGTCGTGAAGGCTATATTGAGATACTTGAAAGACACAGCATCTCATGGTCTTGTTTTTGGTGGTAGTGATGGATTGAGTTGCAAGTTAGTTGGTTATTGTGACTCGGACTACGCCGGTGATAGGGATCGGAGGAAATCAACTTCCGGATATGTCTTCACACTTGGTGGTACGGCCATTAGTTGGAGATCGAGATTGCAGACCGTAGTTGCTTTATCCACTACGGAAGCGGAGTTGATAGCCGCTGTGGAAGCGGCAAAGGAGGCACTCTATTTGAAGCGACTATTGTGTGACTTGGGTTTCGAACATGAGAGTATTGATGTTCGATGTGATAGCCAAAGTGTTAGACATTTGGCGGAGAATTTGGCGTTTAGCTCACGAACGAAGCATATTGAAGTGAGAGAGTCGTTTCTAGTAGCCATGGACAAAGACAAGAAAGTATGCCTTCGGAAAGTGCACACAAAGGATAACGCGGCGGACATGTTCACTAAGACATTGCCGGTTGGGAAGTTCGAGCATTGCTCGAACTTAATTCGCTTGGAGAGATGCTAGGTGGCACAGTTGAGAGAGAAACTTGGGTGTAGAAGAGTATCGGTGAGAGGTTGTTGTTCTATCTTCATGGTAAGTACTCGTTTTCACTCCCGAGTACATTGTCTTTCGGTGGGACTGGTTTAGGAGTTGGATGTTTCAACACTTTATTGACGTGTGGGGGCTATGACTGAACTCGTTAGTGAAGTGCAATGGGCGGTGGCTATGCCGGAGTTCATTGGGGAAACATTCAAGCTTTCTTGATTGAAGATAGAAGGAAATGCTTGGGTGCATTGAAGGTTGTGGTGTAGATGGATATAGTATCGAGGTGGAGTGTTGAAGTATGCGATACTATTGTAGAGAATATTTTGGATCTGGAGGATATTTTGGATCTGGAGGATATTTTGGATCTGGAGGAAATTTTGGGAATTTCCATATACTTCTCTATGCCTATATAAGCTACATCAAATCCAAAAGGAGATAGGACAAATCAAGAGATTAGATCAAGATTTATTCTAATTAGGGTTTTGGCCATCCTAATCTTCTTCAATTCTTTTCTCCACAAAATCAAATTTTTCTAGTAAATTTGATCATTGTAATCAATCTCTTGTACTCTTCTATTGATATTAATAAAGGTTTCTCTCTCAAAGTGGACGTACACTGACAAGACGTCGGTGGAACCACTATAAATCCCTATGTGATTTAGTTTCTCGTTATTGCTCTATTATTTCCATTATTTGGTGATTGTGATTGGCTTGGATAAGATTGAGATTGTTCGATTGGTTGTTTTTGCACTATTACCACGATCTCGTTTTCCGCGGCGTTGGGGATTTTTGATTTGAGCGGTCTTGAATCAAAATTCCTCCACTACAAGATATCACTCTCATTTCACCTTCCTTGTTATGATGAATATCAAGTTATTGATTCATTCTTTAGTTCTTGGCGATCAACGCTTTTTTCACTCTTGTTGGTATTCTTCAAACTGCCTAATTGAATAACAGGAACCGTGGTCACTAATGATGGGAATGCAATACTGCGTGAGTTAGATATTGCCCATCCAGCTGCTAAGGTAATGAAGATCCCAGGACTTAAATATTTAATTAGATGTAATATTGTGCCTTTGCTCAATTATATTCATTTGGCTATGCCTATCATAGGTAGAGCTTAATATATTTATCAGTTTTTTCCATTGCATTCATAAATAACTTCTTGTTGTCCACTCTAATTTTAATACTATTTCACCTGAATTAATAGTCAATGATTGAACTCAGTCGCACTCAAGATGAAGAAGTAGGTGATGGCACAACATCTGTAATAGTTCTTGGTACGTTCTGTGCTTTCAATTGTCTCTGTTGCACGACATTTCGCTTTATTATGACATATAGTTTCCTAGTAAACAATCGAACAAATCATAAGTTAAGTTTGTGTTTGCTCCTTTTGTTTTGTATCAATAAAATTGTTTTGGTATCCAATAGTTATTGTATAATTCAATTTTTCTTTAAGCTGGAGAGATGCTTCAGATTGCGGAAACTTTTCTCGAAAAGAAATATCATCCAACGGTTGTTTGCCATGGTAAGTTATTTTGGTCTTCAATGGTTGTTTGACATTTTACTATGAAATAATGATTTTTTGTGATTTTTTTGCTAATTTCCTTTGTAGAGTATATGAAAGCTCTTGAGGATGCAATTGCTGTTCTTGATAAGATTGCTATGCCAATTGATGTTGATGATCGTAAGTTTGTCTTCTTAAGGAATATCTCAATCAGAGTTTGATATTTGTTTTCCACTGCAAAAAATTTCTGGCATATGACAAAATAGCAACAACTGTTTAAAAACACTAAGTTTTACTGGAATGTGGGTTAATAGTTGATAGTTTCAAATAATTTGCTTTCTATTATCTTAATGCATTGTATATAAGTGCCTCCCTTCTGGGATTGGTGAAAAGCTGCATTGGAACAAAGTTCACCAGACGGTTCGGTGATCTAATCGTTGTGAGTTTATACATCATCTCTATTAAGATCACAAATCATTTAGTATGTCTATTTTATCCTAAGGGTAGATATTAAACCTTACCTTGATAAATAGGAATTAATCGGTTATCCAGCATGGGTGAACTAACTTATACAATCGGTGGTGAATCCAGAGATCGAGTCTAGGGGGTGTCAATAATAAATAAGGGTATACGTATGTAATACCAAACCTGATATGGGTGCGTTCAAACTGTTCTATAATAAATTTATGCATGCTTAAACCATAGAAGATTTATACTCAAACTTACACTGATGAGCAGGGCAATGTAAAAATTGTACATTTTTTCTAACGTATTTGCGTTGGTGCAAATATTACTACTGGGAATGTTTTGTTCATGTTCAGGATATATTGGTTTATCTAGAGCACAAAGAAAATTCACATTAAACCCAAGAATTTGGAAACGTGAGGATCTACAAATTGCTTTAGATTTGATTGTTATTAGTCCAGTATATCGCTCAAGTTGAAAGGTATTAATTTGTTTGTTGCAGTCAAAATTTGTATCTGAGTGGTTATTCTAAAATAATTGAAGTAAAACCGAAAAACTCTTAAATTCACTATAATGTCCCTTTAAATAGTTAGCCATTTTTCCCATGGTTGTCCTGCATTTGTTTGTTTCTACAGTGTATTCCTGAAGTTGGTGGCTGTTGCTGTAGTTAGAACTATTCTTTTTTTTGTCTAAGATTATACCTCTGTTGAAAGAAAGTGCTTACGTTGATTTTTAATAGCTCATCTAGCACTGTTAGTAAGAACACTTCCAGGGAAACAACTATCTTTAAAAATAAATTATGCAAATTCTTGGGTGCTAATCACAATAAAAACAAATACTATGGATAGCCTTGAAAGAAAGCTTGTTAACTATCTAGATTAAAAGACCCATCATGTAGCTGTATTTTTATATATATGATCACAAACCTAATTAATCAAATTTTCTTTTTCAAAATAAAAATAAAAATTAAAACAAAATCCTTCCAAGATACACTCTATGATAACAACATTCACTACAAGATGAACAGTGAATAGCGACGGCAAATAGCCGTTGGCGGCCAACGCAAGCCGTCGCAATTTGTCGTCGCTATAAATGTCGCCGCGACGGAAAAAAGTGACGGAAAAAGCGACGGTTCCGTTACTCGTTTAACAACGGCTTGCAACGGATACTTGCCATGTGGCATCATTAAAGGGCAGGTGGTTTTTTTTGCTGGGAAGCCGTTGCAAGCCGTTGCAAAAGTCGTTGCTAATGGTGTCCAACAAGCCGTCGCTATCCGTCGCTCTAGCGCGTTGTTTGCCGTCGCTAGCCGACATAAAAAAATGACCAAACATACGTCGCCAGCCGTCACTAGCCGTCGCAAATCTGGAACCCTTTTTCTGCACTATACAGCCATACCTTTCCAACAAGCCTCCACATCAAAACCAATCCACTATCAATCCATCAATATCATTCCAAATTCATCAATACGCACTCATAAATGTAACTACAACACACAATATGTAACACCCCACCTCCGCCAGGGTGGCTCTTGCAAGCAACTCTGACTTTGGTGGGGCGTTTTAAAACAAGGTAAACATGCATAATGATATAACAAGGCAGGACATGACATATATATATGTAAATAAACAGAGTAAGTAGATAGATAAAACAGCGGAAGAATTTTAAACCATTTCAAAAACAAGTCTGCTACAACATAATGCCAATTTCCCAAATAAACAAGTCTAGTACATAAAATAACATCATCTGAAACTGAAAAGGAAAACATAAAAGTAGCTATCCCCAAAGTGGAAAAACCATAGCGAGCTCAAGTCCAAAGCATACATGAGCTATCCAAGAAAGCAGCTAAGATCCAAGCTAGGCTCCTGTATTCCCTCCCTGAGAACCTGGGGGGGGGGGGAACGGAAGAAAAGAGGCGAAGGAAAACAGGTCAGTCAAAAAGACTGAGTAAGCCCTGCTACGATCAGTCTATAAACTAATAAAGTTAACAGCATGATGGAAACTGAGATGATCATAGATAACAACATACTGGCATGATAAATTAACTACAAGATAGATAGAGGTGTCATCGCATAAACAAGGTTAAGTTTTGCACCACGGTGTACTAGCAAACCAACATAACAGGTATTGATCCCTTGGCCCAAGCTTTGACCCAATAACATGAAGTGACCTTAATATAAGGTCCAACCAAACGGTCTAGTCGATCGGCTCCCTATAAGCCTAACACGTCAAGTGTTGGTGTCCATACGGCCCACATATGGATGTAGTCAGACTGTGCTGGGTCCACCTTCGGGTGTATCAAGCCCTCGGGTGTCACCCCAGACACTGAAGCAATAATGCATAGTCTAAACCTACTGGTACCCATGCCTCGAGTTTGTCCAACACCGGATTACGTGCACGTCCGTAGCCCGCCTGGACCCGCACCGCTGTACCACTCAGCCGTCGCTTTGGTCGCTTACATCAGTCCAGTAATCGTGCCCCGCCCTAGCCCAGCCTCTAGGATTGTGATGATACCAAACTGGGATTACTGCTGGAACAGACCACGTTGCTAGGGTTTCCTAAGAGGGTTAAGTGTGATCTAACCCTTCACTAATCATGGATTAAATTGGTTAAGTGTAACCGACAGTTCACAACTTAACCCCATTTCAATCCCTCGAATCCCCAAATTGGTTAAGTATTAGTGGACCCTGACTTAACCCTAATCATGAGGCATTAATTAATTTAATTGTGCCTTAACCTCTCACATTAGACTTTGTTGCGGTTACTAGTTAAGCCGGGCGGGTCCGGGTAGCTTTACACCACAACTTGGTCTAACCTCGGGTCCAAGGTACACATGACCAACTTCTCACATTGGGTCCTATTGTTTGTAGCCACTAGTTAAGCCGGTAGGTTCCGGGTAGAATTATGCTACAAACTCAACCCAACCTCGAGTTGGCCACACTTATGTTTCCTAAGTGTCATGTCCACTTTATTTCAAAACATAATCACAAGTCAACAAATACTTGGGTAGACCTAACTTAATAGGTAAATTCCCAAGGGGTAGACCTAACTTAATAGGTAAATTCCCAATCTTATATTTTCATGTATTTTAAGTTTACCCAAACCCCCCCCCCCCCCCAACGTCATTCTATCACTTACATATTCGTGACAACGCATAAAGGATAGGAAGAGGGAACTTGGCATAACATACATGATGAACTTGCATATCACAACAAACATGCATAACATGTTAGACTTGCATAACTTAACATAGTGAACTTGCATTTTACCATAAATATGCATAACATGTTAAACTTGCCTAACATGGCATGTGGAACTTGTATAAACACGCATAACTTGTCAAACATGCATAACATGTCATTGTGAACTTGCATAAGCACGCATAACTTATTAAACATGCATAACATGGCATAGTGAACTTGCATAAACATGCATAACTCAATAAACTTGCAAATCATGGCATAGTGAACTTGCATAAACATGCATAACTCAATAAACTTGCAAATCATGGCATAGTGAACTTGCATAAACATGCATAACTCAATAAACTTGCAAATCATGGCATAGTGAACTTGCATAAACATGCATAACTCAATAAACTTGCAAATCATGGCATAGTGAACTTGCATAAACATGCATAACTCAATAAACTTGCAAATCATGGCATAGTGAACTTGCATAAACATGCATAACTCAATAAACTTGCAAATCATGGCATAGTGAACTTGCATAAACATGCATAACTCAATAAACTTGCAAATCATGGCATAGTGAACTTGCATAAACATGCATAACTCAATAAACTTGCATAACATAGCATAGTGAACTCGCATAAGCATGCATAACTTACTAAACATGCATAAATCCCAACTTTCATCACATATTAACTTTAGAGTTTCTAAAATGAAGGTAAGAGGGCTTACAATGCTTATGCGGACTCAAATGAGTATAGCAAATGTAAGAAACCCCTTATGCAACAAAATAAAACCCCAAAATGCAAGCAAACTTGATCAAGACTCCTCCTTTATGATGACAATAGAGAAACAAGACTTTAATGCAAGCTAAAGAGGATCATACAAGCCTAAATACCCTTGTATGCATGGAAATCTCTTAGGAATTTGTTTAGGAATTGTATGAAGAGGGTGGAGGCCATGAGAGGATGGATTTTGACATAGTTTAGTTGCTAGAATGAATAATGAATGATTTAGGGTAGGTTAGGGTCTTATTTATAGATTAGGCTAGTGATTTAGACCATAGGATTAACCCTAGGTTAGATTAGGTCCGTTAGATTTAGGAAATCTCTAGAACCCAGCCCTCCAAGCCAGCCTAAAACCCAACCTGGTGCACCCAGGTTCTCTGGACGCCGCGCCCATGTCGACTGGCAAGTCGACAGGCAAGTCGACACCCCTGTCGATAGGCCCGTCGACAGCCCTGTCGACATGGTTAGGGCGGGAACTTTCCCGCCTGACCCCGCTTGTTCCATTCCAAAATCTGATGTTTAATTTTTAAATCTGTTTTTAATATGGAAATTTCTGAAAACTTCAATGGGCCTTAACTGGGTCATACGGACTCCGATTTTCGAAAATTCGGACTCTATTTCGCGTATTTTTCCGAGACGAACGCAATGGCATAGCCCGTTTCCCTTGATTCAGATTTTAGAATTAAATTCTGCCTCGATTTATGTTATAACAGGTTATTGAAAATACGGGTTGTTACATTCTCCCCTCCTTAAAGGATTTCGTCCCCGAAATCTTCAAGTTTGGAAGAACGTATCCTACCATCCAATCATCCATCTACTCAAAGCATCATCCACGAGCAATCATTGTCCTTACAAGATTCTAAATGCTGGATGAACATATGTAGAGGTGTGTGTATATGTACTTATCTAATGCAAATATCATCAATGTGAATTATGTTGGTGAAATGAATCCATATGTATGCAATTCCTAACATAATGTATATCATCTATATGTGTGCACATAACATACACCCATATGCAACATCCATGTGATAACACACAATTTTCATCCATGAATAAGCATAAACACTCATGCATATGCAATATGAGGAGTGTGCGAGCCGATCTAGTGCCTAATTGTGTATAATGCATCCACGAGCAACCACTTGCAAACACCTGCAACCACTTGCAACCATCAAACATAACATGTCTCAAATACATGTTTCATCCAAAGGGTTTCTACCTAAGGTTCTCATGACAAGATAAACACGATAAACTAGATAAACCAGATAAACATGGATTGAGAGATGTGCTAGCAAGATAAACTCCTTTTTGGATTACAAGAAATCCATTCAAACTCTGACATATAGTACTAACCGATGAGTCATAACCCCGTTATGGAGTTTACAACAGAAATAATATCGAGAATGAGACCGAGAGGATATATACAAAAGATAACTTGCAAGCAAGCTCCACAGGAAAACAAGGATCAAGGATGCACTCTTAAGAAGAGATATGATGCGCGTATCTAGTCTTTATTGTTTTTAGTCACGTTTCCTTGAGGTTAACTCCACTGTGCTTTGACCGTCTTTTACTTCATGATTTCTTGGCTTCCTAACTCCCATTTCCCAAATTCGAGTTGGAACTCATTTCATTATCGCCTCTCGTCTTCCTTTTCCACTTATTCTTCTTGGCTTAAACATAACTGTAACCTCAAGATTTCATGCAAGCTCTCCAAAATTCACTCGTGAATCCTGGATCTCGTTTACTTACTATAAAGTATTCCACGCAGCAGAATCTTTCTTGAAAATACCAATCCACGTTGCCAATTGCCCTTACAAACGTGATTTCCTATAACTCATGCTTAATCGAAATGAACCATCCGCCTATGAGTGATAGGCCGTACCTAGATTCAGTTGCCTACCCATGGCTTCCTGTAGGCTATTTCAAAACTGGCCAACTTCTTGAGGGTAAACCGTTGCTAACCATGATGCAGTCCTCTCGCTCTTCACCGGCCTGAAGTGAGCACTCTTCGTGAGTCTACCTATTATGACCCACCTACCCGTATTCCCTTTATTTGATCTAGGTAATCTATCCACATAATCTATCGAGATGTTTTCACACTTCCCTTGCGGAACCTCCAATGGAGGTAATGGCCCGCCGGGCTTCTATGACTTGGCCTTAACCTGGTGGCACAACATGCATCTTGAGACCAACACGGCCACCTCCTCGAGTGATGCGCATCTTCAAGAACCTTCTTTACCAAGTCTTCCACTCGAGGAACACATAATCTCTCATCGCGCCTTAGTCATCCCTTGTCATCTATAATATAACTAGCGAGGTGACTTAACATCTCGCCTCGAATCAACTGGTCCATGTTCTTGACTAACTGCGGGTCTTCTTCCTGTGAAACCCCCTTCTTGATCCAGAAGAGTAAGTCTAAGCTCAGGGAATGCTAACTAACTAGCCAAACGGAGAAAGCTTCTTACTTCAATTGCCCTCCTCAGAGTTTTCCGGTCCTAAACCGCAACCACTTTAGCGGAATCCACCGCCAAGCCTTACTTAAGAACTATGTGCCCAAGAAATCCAACTTCTTTCCTCCAAAGTGACATTTGGAGAACTTGACCTTCAACTGGTGGCTCTAAGCGTATCCATCACCTCCTTGAGGTGTCTAGCATGCTCTTCCTCGTTCTTTTAAGGAGATCAAAATATCGTCTACGACGACCGCGACAAACTTGTTCAAGGACTCCCTAAACACCCTACCCATCAAGTTCACGTAATATGCGGGTGCATTAGTCAAACCAAATAGCATGACTAGCCATTCCAAAAATCCATCTAGAGTCCTAAACGCAGTCTTGTCAATTCCATCCTCAGCCATCCTAAGCTGATGGAATCCGGTAGCTGGATCAAAAGAAAACAGATGTTCCTACAAGCTGATCAAACAAATCGTCAATCCTTGATAACGGTTGTCTATTCTTCTCACGATAATCAACACATAAGCGAAGCAAACTGTCCATATTAGTAACGAATACTACTGGAGCACCCTACTCGAAAATGCTTCGTCTCCGGAAGTTCTTCTCAAGCAACTCCTTGACTTGCTTTCTTAACTCTCATCTCGTGAGGTCATGTGCCTAACCGGCCACAAAAATGGCTTGGTATTACCAACCAGATAATGCGGAAATCTATCCCACGTCCAGGGTAACCCCTTTACTTCACCCAAGATATCAGGATATTCTCGGACCACCCTCACAGATTGCAAACCATCGATAGACGAGTTGAGGGATTCAAGATAACATAACATGACGGGACCCATAGGGTTGCTAGAAATTTCTAGGGTATTACCGAGGTGAGTCATGAGCCTCACAACCCTATATACAAAAACCAAGAATGGCTCCAAAACAGGACAACCATTCCATGCCCAAAACCAACCCATATCCCACGAGAATTCTATACTCAGGATAGAAATTTTCAAATCCACCCAGACCACAGACAATTGGGCGGAACCCCCAATTGGATTTGGAACACCTACGGGATCATCAACTAGGCTAGTACTTAGGTGCAAACTTTCAACTAGATCAGATGAAATAAAACTATGCGATGTGCCAGAATCAAACAAAGTACGAACAGGGAAAATCAGAAAATGTAAACAAGTCTTTCAACAGAAACACTACCTCTATCATGAGCTGGAAGAACGGTGTTGAGGGGATGAACTCGCCCCCCAGATAGTCCCGCACACTGAGTCTGACCTTGCCCTTGTTTTCTTCGGGCAATCCTTGCTGAGATGTCCAAACTCACCACAATGAAAGCATTCGCCCCACTTTCTCTTCTTCTTCCTACATTCCCTGGATATATGTCCAACTTTACCACAGAAGTTGCATTTCCTATTCTCTCTTGGCTTGTCCTTGCGGTTGTTGTTATTCTTGCCTCGTTTCCCAGAATTTACCCTCTTGCCTTGAGACTCATTCGCCTTGACCTCTTTCTTGTCATTGTTATCTTCTTCTTGAAGTAGGGCCATATTCACCAAATTCTCGAAAGTCGCCCCCAAGGGTATATGAGACATGGCCAAACCATGTAATGGCTCGTTTAATCCTAGAGCAAAGTGTAGGGCCTTCTTCTGAGCTGTATTAACCGAGTCTAAATCGACCCGAGCCAGTTGATTAAACTTATCTATGTATTCCCTAATAGTCATGTCCCCTTGCTTCAGTGATAAGAACCTCAGTCCAAACCTTCCTCTAAAATCATCCCAAGTCTCAATTGGCCTAGTAGCGGTGGTGACTACCCACCAACGTGCAGCTTCTTCCTTTAGCAACCATACTGCTAATAAAACCTTCCTGCGGTCATCTATATCAAAGGTGGCTAAAAGATCCTCGGTCTCTTTCAACCAATTCCTTGCCTCTACAAAAGTCTCTGTTCCACTAAAATTCTTGCCACCCATCATCTTAAAGTTCTTACAAGTTTCCGCAAAATCCGCTTGTGGAGGCTGAGGGAGAAGAGGAACATCAGCTACGGAAGGAGGAGGAGGAACAGCGGCCTTGACTGGAAAGACAACATTAGAAACACCCGGGACCGGTGCCGTGACTTCCAAGTACCGACGAAACCAATCGGGTATTGTTACCCCTTCGGGCAAGATGAGATTATCAGACATGCTGGAAGCGAAAAGAAAAGAGTTCAAACGAGGGGTCAAAGGATAGTGCTAATGGCTTTTGGGGAATAGCCTTTAAAAATAACTAGACTTTTCTTGGAAAATACTTTATACTTGGTTTTGAAAATAGTTTTTCAAAAGTTTTTAAAAACCTTTTCATCCCTTCTCGTAAACCATATGCTCTGATACCAAATGTAACACCCCACCTCCGCCAGGGTGGCTCTTGCAAGCAACTCTGACTTTGGTGGGGCGTTTTAAAACAAGGTAAACATGCATAATGATATAACAAGGCAGGACATGACATATATATATGTAAATAAACAGAGTAAGTAGATAGATAAAACAGCGGAAGAATTTTAAACCATTTCAAAAACAAGTCTGCTACAACATAATGTCAATTTCCCAAATAAACAAGTCTAGTACATAAAATAACATCATCTGAAACTGAAAAGGAAAACATAAAAGTAGCTATCCCCAAAGTGGAAAAACCATAGCGAGCTCAAGTCCAAAGCATACATGAGCTATCCAAGAAAGCAGCTAAGATCCAAGCTAGGCTCCTGTATTCCCTCCCTGAGAACCTGGGGGGGGGGGGGGAAACGGAAGAAAAGAGGCGAAGGAAAACAGGTCAGTCAAAAAGACTGAGTAAGCCCTGCTACGATCAGTCTATAAACTAATAAAGTTAACAGCATGATGGAAACTGAGATGATCATAGATAACAACATACTGGCATGATAAATTAACTACAAGATAGATAGAGGTGTCATCGCATAAACAAGGTTAAGTTTTGCACCACGGTGTACTAGCAAACCAACATAACAGGTATTGATCCCTTGGCCCAAGCTTTGACCCAATAACATGAAGTGACCTTAATATAAGGTCCAACCAAACGGTCTAGTCGATCGGCTCCCTATAAGCCTAACACGTCAAGTGTTGGTGTCCATACGGCCCACATATGGATGTAGTCAGACTGTGCTGGGTCCACCTTCGGGTGTATCAAGCCCTCGGGTGTCACCCCAGACACTGAAGCAATAATGCACAGTCTAAACCTACTGGTACCCGTGCCTCGAGTTTGTCCAACACCGGATTACGTGCACGTCCGTAGCCCGCCTGGACCCGCACCACTGTACCACTTAGCCGTCGCTTTGGTTGCTTACATCAGTCCAGTAATCGTGCCCCGCCCTAGCCCAGCCTCTAGGGTTGTGATGATACCAAACTGGGATTACTGCTGGAACAGACCACGTTGCTAGGGTTTCCTAAGAGGGTTAAGTGTGATCTAACCCTTCACTAATCATGGATTAAATTGGTTAAGTGTAACCGACAGTTCACAACTTAACCCCATTTCAATCCCTCGAATCCCCAAATTGGTTAAGTATTAGTGGACCCTGACTTAACCCTAATCATGAGGCATTAATTAATTTAATTGTGCCTTAACCTCTCACATTAGACTTTGTTGCGGTTACTAGTTAAGCCGGGCGGGTCCGGGTAGCTTTACACCACAACTTGGTCTAACCTCGGGTCCAAGGTACACATGTCCAACTTCTCACATTGGGTCCTATTGTTTGTAGCCAATAGTTAAGCCGGTAGGTTCCGGGTAGAATTATGCTACAAACTCAACCCAACCTCGAGTTGGCCACACTTATGTTTCCTAAGTGTCATGTCCACTTTATTTCAAAACATAATCACAAGTCAACAAATACTTGGGTAGACCTAACTTAATAGGTAAATTTCCAAGGGGTAGACCTAACTTAATAGGTAAATTCCCAATCTTATATTTTCATGTATTTTAAGTTTACCCAAACCCCCCCCCCCCCCCAACGTCATTCTATCGCTTACATATTCGTGACAACACATAAAAGATAGGAAGAGGGAACTTGGCATAACATACATGATGAACTTGCATATCACAACAAACATGCATAACATGTTAGACTTGCATAACTTAACATAGTGAACTTGCATTTTACCATAAATATGCATAACATGTTAAACTTGCCTAACATGGCATGTGGAACTTGTATAAACACGCATAACTTGTCAAACATGCATAACATGTCATAGTGAACTTGCATAAACATGCATAACTCAATAAACTTGCAAATCATGGCATAGTGAACTTGCATAAACATGCATAACTCAATAAACTTGCAAATCATGGCATAGTGAACTTGCATAAACATGCATAACTCAATAAACTTGCAAATCATGGCATAGTGAACTTGCATAAACATGCATAACTCAATAAACTTGCAAATCATGGCATAGTGAACTTGCATAAACATGCATAACTCAATAAACTTGCAAATTATGGCATAGTGAACTTGCATAAACATGCATAACTCAATAAACTTGCAAATCATGGCATAGTGAACTTGCATAAACATGCATAACTTATTAAACATGCATAACATAGCATAGTGAACTCGCATAAGCATGCATAACTTACTAAACATGCATAAATCCCAACTTTCATCACATATTAACTTTAGAGTTTCTAAAATGAAGGTAAGAGGGCTTACAATGCTTATGCGGACTCAAATGAGTATAGCAAATGTAAGAAACCCCTTATGCAACAAAATAAAACCCCAAAATGCAAGCAAACTTGATCAAGACTCCTCCTTTATGATGACAATAGAGAAACAAGACTTTAATGCAAGCTAAAGAGGATCATACAAGCCTAAATACCCTTGTATGCATGGAAATCTCTTAGGAATTTGTTTAGGAATTGTATGAAGAGGGTGGAGGCCATGAGAGGATGGATTTTGACATAGTTTAGTTGCTAGAATGAATAATGAATGATTTAGGGTAGGTTAGGGTCTTATTTATAGATTAGGCTAGTGATTTAGACCATAGGATTAACCCTAGGTTAGATTAGGTCCGTTAGATTTAGGAAATCTCTAGAACCCAGCCCTCCAAGCCAGCCTAAAACCCAACCTGGTGCACCCAGGTTCTCTGGACGCCGCGCCCATGTCGACTGGCAAGTCGACAGGCAAGTCGACACCCCTGTCGATAGGCCCGTCGACAGCCCTGTCGACATGGTTAGGGCGGGAACTTTCCCGCCTGACCCCGCTTGTTCCATTCCAAAATCGGATGTTTAATTTTTAAATCTGTTTTTAATATGGAAATTTCTGAAAACTTCAATGGGCCTTAACTGGGTCATACGGACTCCGATTTTCGAAAACTCGGACTCTATTTCGCGTATTTTTCCGAGACGAACGCAATGGCATAGCCCGTTTCCCTTGATTCAGATTTTAGAATTAAATTCTGCCTCGATTTATGTTATAACAGGTTATTGAAAATACGGGTTGTTACACAATATATCCAAAACATTACTAAATTCATCACAATACCATAACATACCATTGTCATACATCCAAAAAACAATATCATCACCATATATCATCGTCCCATCATCACAAAACATCAAAATACATCAAACCACACCCTACCGTCATCAAAAATCATCGTACGTACATAAAGCAAATAAAAAAGTAAGTGTATATACATACCCAAGCACAAGAACAAACAAACTACTCGTCGTCTTCTTCTTCTTCGCTTGTAGCATCCCCACCATCGTCCTTGTCTGGCATCGATCCATGCTCGTCATAATAGCATGCAATGCGCTCGTCTACCTCCTGAGCCAGCTGGCTTCTTCTCCAATCGTTCATCTCTTCCAGTTGCTCCTTCAACTGAGCTATAGCCTCCTGCTCCATGGACTTCCTATATCCTCGCTGAAAATCAATAGTCTGCGAAATAGTTCAAGTTCACATTTATATATGGACTTGTAATATATACATGGACTTTGAAGATCAATACACATGTCAATTTGAAGCTTCTATATTTATAATGTCAATTTAACATGTTAATATAAAAAGAAGGTAAAAGAATGCATGTTAATTGAATACACTTTAAATGTAAACTTAAATTAAAAAAGGTACCTCCTGATTACCGAAGCTGTATCGCCTATTACGACTAGGCGGCTTAATAATAGCATCCCAAATACGATCGCAATCTGCAACCGTAAGCTCATCTCGTCCACTGGCCTGAGTCACTCTAGCTGACTCTGCATCATATCTCTCCTACAATACCAATATAATTTCAATACAAATGCCATATAATTTAATAACATAATGTGATATAAACGAATATGAAATATTTTAATTATTAATAAGTATATTTACCATTACGCCCGCAGCCTTGTCGTCCGCACAATCATATGTCACGTTCCCTTCGTCATCAGTGTGCTTCACCACATGAGTATGCCTGAAAACCTCTGCCATTGTAGGCTCCCTTCTATACTTTGTCATCTGAGTATATATACAGTAATAAAATTACTAAAAATAAAAATGAATGATATGCACTCAATTTTTACGTGAACATATGCTAAAAACTATTTCAAATTTGTACCAATTCTCTCCTATGCTGCTGGAATGATTTTGAGCCACCGCGATGTAAACCAGGATTCTTAGCTCTATTTTCTTTATTCCTTTGTGCTACTTCCTATTAAATTTGATACATTATTAAATAAAAGAATGCAATCAACATAAATGTGATTATTTTCATTATATCTTACTTTCGCTGCCTCAGTATCCCAATATGCTAGAAATCCAGCCCAAACATCGTCAGCCATCCATTTAGGCTTCTTCCATGATGTCTTCGCCCTGGAAATTGTTTCTCGGTAATTCTTTCGCATTTTAATATTCCAGTGTGTCAAAAAAACCTGCATGTCCTGCTCCTCTACACGGACAACCGCCTGCAAATTAAATTTATTTTGAATTATTTATAGTATATATGAATTTCCAATAATAAAATAAATAAATACTTACCAGCAAATCGGCTAGAATGGCGTTCTTGATGTGGGGTGGGATACTATCCAAATGAGGCCAAGTCCCAGACATCCTACTCGTGTATGACTGCTTCGACACTTTTAAAATGAAATCCGCTGGCTCGATTTCAAATCCGGTGCTGTGTACATGTTTACATAGATAAACCATATATTTTTAACTAATTTAAACTGAAATAAATTAGATACTTACCCAGCACTCTTCGGAACAACCTCTGCACATCGCCGTAGATCTGGCTCAGAGCTGCTAGGACCTACACCTGGCGCAGGAGATGGTGAAGGAGTCGGCTGAGATGAACTCCTCGAGCGGCGTCTATCAGACATATCTATTACAATCACATAATGCATACAAAATAACTTGAATTATTAACATCAGTCATCATTATCATTATATAAATCATACATGACAAGAACAATGCATAACACATATACATATTCAACATTAACATTGTTATTACATAGCTCAGAAGAGTACACAACATGATACATAGCTCATAATAGTACATAACATAAATACATAACATCAGTCTTCATTATCTTCGGATGCAGACTCAGTCTCATACTCTATATCATTTTCTTCAGTACTTTCAAATGCATCTACTAACACATTCGCTTCAACATTCAACGACCCAACATCAATTTCATCAGCTATTATAATTTCAGTATTCGGCTCAAGATCCGCTTGATACGCTGCTTCGTCTGGAATATTTTTTCCACCAAATGTAAAACTTGCCTTTGTTTTAAAAACATCCCACCAATCTGCTTTATCTTTTTTCAAGGATGGATACGAAGCAAAATACACTTGTAGTGCTTGCTTGGCTAACACGAAAGGATCATACTTATAGTAATGCGATGTATGCCTTATTTCTATTAGCTTGTAATCTTTGTGCACGTTAACTCCAGAACCAGGAACATTGCTAAACCAGTTGCATTTGAATAGATAAATTTTCTCTAAGGGACGAACATAATATGTCAACTCTACAACTTGCGTTAAGACGCCATAAAAATCTTTTATATGCTCCTCTGGATCATCACTACCTTTGACAAATACACCGCTATTATACGTTAATTTTTCAGCTCCGTAATCATTGGTGTTGAATTTAAATCCATTGACAAAGTATATTGGATAAGTCTTGACATTTCTTTTTGGTCCAATAGCAAGATGTCGTAATCCTTCGTTAACAACACAGTTTTTGGGATCATGAACATAGTCTGAAAACCATCCAGCAAATTCTTTGCTGAGATCACCAGATGGATGATGTGATTCGTATATACTGCAAATATGCGTTATGTTCCTTTTCTATTAATATGGAAAAATAAATATAGATGTATATATAATTGAATTGAACATGAATTTTATATAACCTGACAAACGGTGCAACTTCCACACAATTTAACATAACATATGTGTGTGCCACATTGTAGTCTTTATCGCTTAACCATATTTCTACACATTTTCCAGCAGGTCTTCCGTGTTGTCTAAAACTAGATAACATTGTCTGAGAAGACTCCTGTTCAATGGCTTCTTCATTACGAGGAACAGATATGAAAGACAAGTTCACATCTTCACTAAAGTAATGAGAGAAAAAAATGAAGCTTCTTCTTCAAGGTACGACTTGCAAATCGAACCTTCTACTCGAGTTTTTTGCCTAATTTTTTTCTTCAAATGATTCAAGTACCTATAATAAGAGTAATTTAATTTATATGTTGGTACAAAAATCTAAGTTGTAATCTATCAACAGTATTGAGTATACACAAAATTACCTCTCAAATGGATACATCCATCCATATTGCACTGGACCTCGAAGGAGTGCTTCGGACGGAAGATGAATAGGTAAATGTTCCATTACATTAAAAAAACCCGGTGGAAATATTTTCTCAAGTTTGCAGAGCAGTACAGGGATTTCTAATTAAAGCTTACGTAAACGATCTATCTTCAACGTTGTTGAACAGATAAACTTTGTATTAACGAAAATAATCGAATATTTTTTTGATTTGCAACAAATATGTTAGAAAATTCGATCAAACACTTTGTATTAATTGAAATCTTGTAAAATTTCATTTACAACTACTTCATGTTTTCAGTTTTTTTTTGTTTATTTCTTTCTACTTTGACGGCCGATCTACCTACTTCCCATTACAAATATAATAACGTAAGCATATTTCGTAAATCCTTTCAGGTTAAACGGTTCAACAAAATTTCGGCAGCACTTCCCTTTGGTCCATGTATCGTACACAAATGCATGTACACAGGGAACAAAAAGGAAGTGCCATCGAAATTTTGTTAACCGTTTAAACTGAAATAATTTATAAAATATGGTTACGTTATTATATTTGTAACTTGTCCAATACAAGGACAAATCCAACGAATATTGTATCAGATGAATATAGATTTCCGTTTTATGGAAAAACGAATATCCATATAACGATCATATACAACACTTGTCGGACGGGGCCAAATTTATCTAAGGGGTTCACATAACTAGTCAAAACACATTCAACCTAAGTTTAAAACAAGAAACACACATCAAATGAAAAAGTGCGCCTTTTGCGCTTTGGACCTTTTTGCGCTTTTTTGCGCTTCAGTAAAAGGTGCGCCTTAAACTTCAAAAAAGCCCCTTACTTGCGCCTTACGCCTTTTTGCGCCTATGTGCGCGCCTTGACTATATAGCATCTGCATAATAATTTTTCATAATTTCAATTTGTAAACTAACATGACAATTAGTTTTAGTAAGTATTGATTCATTTTAGTTTAATGTATAAATTATAAAATATTCAAAGAGTTGAGTTATATGATTTTCATTACATTTAACAAGATTCTTACCGATCTAAACCTAAATTACGAACCATTTTGAATTAACATTTTTAATCAACATTTGATTACTAAATATTATAGTAACAAAACAAATTTTTTTCAATTGCAAGTGCATTCTTTTGGATCGACCATTCTTGCATCCGATGGGGACATAACAGTGCATGCATGTAGACTAGGGACATCGTTGCACCATTTGAATAACAATCAATTTACTACCATTAAACAATTACATTAATTCCATTCATTCTCAAATCATCATACCACACATTCTACATACAACACAATCATCGTACGTCTAATTAAACACGTGATAATCATTGTTTTCAACCTCCTAAATCAATTACATATGTAATATTCATCGATTTTACCCTCGTAATCAATTATACTTATCCCCAAATCAACTTACAACACAACCATTATCATAAACATCCCTAGAGACAACCAATTTCATATGCATAAACATTCAATTTTGCAAACTCATATAAATTGGCAACCAAAGCCTCTAATTAATCCTAATTAAGCATAAACTAGAGTT
This sequence comes from Allium sativum, assembly GCA_030737875.1. NCBI lineage: Eukaryota > Viridiplantae > Streptophyta > Magnoliopsida > Asparagales > Amaryllidaceae > Allium > Allium sativum. The sequence goes on from CM060922.1 coordinate 396,187,176, forward strand.
AGAAGACATAGTAGAATGAAATCAATACCTTGGAAGCGAATTTGGAGGCTTGGAATCGGAGCAGCAAGGAGAGGCGACGAGTAGGGTTTAAGAAATTTTTGGGGGAAAAAATATAATGAGGAAGAGGATGGTTTGACGGTTATTATTATGCAAATCGAGCAACAGTTTGCGACGGCCGCTTTTTTAGCCGCCGCAAACCGTTGCCCCACCCCGTCGCAATTTAAGCTGCCTTTTGTAGTAATTCATCCTCATCTCTGATTTTATAGCTTTTGTTATCATTGTCCATGAAATCCTTAATAGAATCGTTTTCTATCCTCAAGTGATATATCCAGTCAATTGACGAGTGTGAAGTATCGCTTGTACTTCACGCCACCCAAAATAATATTTTTGCATGCGAGGCTAAATATTTATCACTTGGGAAAATGTTTAGAATCATTACACATTGGATACGACAAATACCTGTCTACATGTATGGAGAGAGATTGTACTATTTTGAATTGGTTTCGAGTTGGATGGAGTTGTAAACGATTCTCAGGGTGCGTTCTTAACCAACGCGAACGGGGTATTTGAGCGTGATACTGTAGCGAGCAGGAAATATGTTTTTAGCTGCAAAACGGGGTATTTGAGCGTGATATCTGAGCGGGGTATTTAGTTGTTAATTTGTTTGTTTTGAATTAATTAAACACTAATTTTTAAATGTTAGGTAACTAGTTGTTAATTTGTTTGTTTTGAAATAATTAAACACTAATTTTTAAATGAAGGTAATTAGTTTTGAATTAATTAAACATAAACACTAATATCAACTCAGTATAGTTTTTTGATCAGTCATTAGCATGTAAAACATCCAACAATATTATACTAAGGGTATGTGACAGACAAATTACACAGCCATATATAATAAATACTCTTGCAGTCTCATAAATTTCGTTGAAGGGACACTAACAGCAAAAAGAAAACATGCATGGATGACACCATGGCTTAAACTCTGGTCACTTTGGAGCAAATCATGCACACAAACCAACTCAGCTAGATGTGTTTTAATTATCTAATTGGATTAGCAATTTTAATGGCATTGCGTCTGAGGCGTCGAACGTCAACACCTTCTTTTCCAGCTTTTCCAAAACGTTCTACTCGGACGTGGAAACTTCTGTTTGCGTCCGATGCGTCGGACGCAAACACCAACGGAAACGGGTAAAAATTGACTGTGAATGCACCCTCAGTATATTTACTATTGTTAACACAGCCAGTTTCTCTTTCTTTCTTTTTTAATTCTTAGGATCTTGCAATTGATGCTACTAGAATTGCTGGTGTAGACCTTAGTCAAGGTTATCGGGAAGTTGATATCAAGAAATACATAAAAGTTGAAAAAGTTCCTGGTGGACAACTTGAAGACTCTAAGGTTCTTAAAGGAGTAATGTTTAACAAAGATGTTGTAGCCCCTAGGAAAATGAGAAGAAAGATAGCGAAACCTAGAATTATCCTTCTTGATTGTCCTCTTGAGTACAAGAAAGGAGAAAACCAAACAAACGCGGAGCTGGTTAGGGAAGAAGATTGGTAAGGAGATATATTGATGTTTTTTCATCTCCCTTTAAACACTATTTGTATATGAGACCTTTTCTTTTGGTGAATTAATAGGATGGTTATTATTAACCTTGATTAGCTGGGAGATTTATGATAGTGAAAAGGGATCATCGTTATCAAAGTTTATGGAGGTCTTTTGATTTATTTTATTTTAGAATTGTTGGGAAACAATGGCTGAGTCGCGGACCAGGTCTCTCTCTTGAAGACGATTCAGCGATCTGGTCGGTGGTGCAAAACCAGTTCGTACTTCCGCCGTCGCCTCTAGGATAAAATAGCCTCTTTAAAATGAATAACCGATTTGCTTTGCACAAACAAATCAGTGCAGATTTGCACTTTCGAATTTAACTGCTCGAAAATTTCTGAAAGAATAATTTTTTTTTAATTGCGGAGAAAGAGAAAACAGTTTTTTTTTTGTGTACTAATCTCGTCTACAACTGATGATAATATATAGACGGGATTAGGGCTGAACGAAAATACTGGTCAGTGGAGGAAAATAGGATCTGCGAAATACTTGGTCAAAAGTTTACCGCTTCATAATAAAAGTCAGCTCAAAAATATTTTTGTATTTAAAAAACTAGTTCGAAAAATGCAGTGTTTTCTGGACCAAAAATATAAGTGTCTACACCACATAGCCAAGGCCCAAGCCCAATCCCGAACCGAACCGAGCCGCGCCGGGTCGGGTCGGTCGGTCGTGCGCATGTGTGGTGGTCATGATGCATGGTCTCCCTCCTCACAACAAAGCATGCATTGGGAGCCCAAGGGCCCAACACAACTTCTTAGAAACAAGTATAAATACTTGCATCTTTCTTATAATCCCATGATGTGGGACTATTCACATATAGAAGCCATCATACACTTATTTCTGTATTTTAAATAATTCACATAAATTTCCAACAATCCGCCACTTAAATTTTTTAAAATATTATCGAGAAGTTTCTAAAAACATAAGACTATGCATAAACAAAGGTGTCATCCGACTTGAACATTTGCATAGTGAGTAAGATTCAGTTTTTACTAGAGTGACACGTAGTCTTAAACTCTATTCCTGACATCAAACCACACACAACCTTTTCTATATTGCAATCAAATAAGCCCGTGCGTTTATGGCCATGCACGTCTATCCCAGTTTAGTGAACGCTCTAGAAGTTCTGCCCAAAACTCCATAGGAAACGACCACATTTCCATATTCACACAGGTGAGTCTATCAAGAGTACTCCTGAAGGCAGGTACTCCACTCCAAATAGAGTATAGATCTCATTAAGAGTTTCTATTAACTCATCCTCTAATCACTTCAGGAATACATGCTTCTTAGTTTATTAAATAGCATTTTCTACTTCTATCACTACACAACTTGTTTTTACCCATTGAACCTATTTCTTGGGATATCCAGTCATTTAGGTCGGGTTACCATTGTGCGTGATTCCACAATCTCAGGGAAATAGTCCCATTCTTTTAGAATTATTAAGGACTTTCTTTCTGGCCAGTACTTTCGTCAAAGGATCTGCCAAATTATCATCACTTCATATGTGATGTCCTCTAACAATACTGTGCATACGACTGTCATTTCTTACCGTTGTATTATCGGTTCTGTTTTTCTTTCAATAGTCGTCAAATCTTTCATCACTATATATGTGATGTTCTTTTATAGTATTGTGCTTACGACGTCGTTTTCTACCGTTGTTATAACGGTTCTATACTTTTTGTAATAGCCGCGGAACTATCACAATCGATTACACCACTGGTGTCTATCTTTCCCGTATAGGGATCTCAACTAGCAGATTTCTTTAGTTCACTGCTTCTTCACTAGCTGTGGCTAGTGCTCTTATCTCAGTCACTATAGTATACTGAATTAAGATATTCCGTTTCTTAGATTTCCAAGAAACAGTTCTTCCAGCAATGCTAAATATATAGCCACTGGTCGCAATAGAATCATCAGATAAAATATTCCAGTCAACATCGGAATATCCTTCAAGTACAGCTTGAAACTTTTCATAATGTAATCCAAGGTTCATGGTTCGTTTAAGGTATCTCATGACCCTTTCAATAGTATGTCAGTGCTCTATACTGGGTCTACTGGTAAATCTGCATAATAATCCCACGACATAGTCAATGCCGGGTCTAGTACATTCAGTGGCATACTGAAGGCTGCTAATGATGCTCGCAAAATCAGACTGTCTTACACCTTCATCAGTGTTCTTAAATAACTTTACACTGAGACCATATGGTGTATATGCAGGTTTACAGTCAAAATAATTGTATTTCTTTAGATTATTCTCATTTTAATGAGATTGATCCAAAGAAAATCCCCTTTTTACCCATTAATCTTAATACCAAGGATTACACTCACCTCACCTAGATCTTTCATATCAAAAATTGGCATTTAATAAGGATTTGACTGAGTTTATGGCATGAATGTTTGACCCAAAGATGAGTAGGTCATCTACATAAAGGCATATAATAGTGCAAATGTCATTCTCAGATTTGTAATAAATGCATTTGTTACTTTCATTAACTTTAAAACCATGTGAAATGATTAAAGTTATCAATTTTTTTATGTCATTGTTATGTGCTTGTTTTAAACCATATAATGGTTTATCTAATTTGCATACTTTATGTTCTTGACTATGTACTACGAATCCTTCAGGCTGGTCCATATGAATTTCTTCTTCTAATTCACCATTCAAAAATGCGGTTTTAACATCCATTTGGTGTATTAGTAAATTATGAATGGAAGCAAGTGAGATTAATACTCGAATGGATGTTATTCTAGTTACAGGTGAAAAAGTATCGAAGAAATCTATATTTTTTTTGTCCAAAACCTTTAGCTACTAGTCGTGCTTTGTATTTATCTATAGTACCATCAGGTTTTAATTTCTTTTTAAGTACCCATTTACAGCCTATAGATTTACAACCAGGGGGTAAATCTGCCAAATGCCAAGTTTTATTGGATTCAAGAGAATCCATCTCATCATTTATAGCCACTCGCCAAAAATCGGCATCTAAAGAAGATAAGGCCTCTTGGAGGTTTAAGGGATCCTCCTCTATAGTAAAAAATTCGGACCAAATTCGTTTACGGTTCTTGCTCTTTTACTTCTTCTAGGTTCAACTTCAGAACTTTTATTAAGTTCTGTTCTAATAGGAGTACTTGATGTGCCCCCACTATTCCTTAATTTAAAAAGAAATTTCGTTTCATAAAAATTGGCATCATTTAATTCAAATTATATTATGTGTATTTAGGTCCTAAATTCTGTATGCTTTGCTATTTAAAGCATAGCTTATAAATACACATTCGTATGACTTACTTGCCAATTTTATTCTCTTAGGGTCTGGAATGCGAACATATGCTAAGCAACCCCAAGTTCTAAAGTATGACATATTGGATTTATATTTCTCTAAAATTTCATAAGGTGAATTTTTATTCTTAGATTTGGGGATTCTATTCAGAACATAACATACAGTCTATAAAATATCCCCCCACTAATGTTTTGCTGCACCAAAATTTAATAAAATGACAATTACTAATTCGGTAAAGGTCCTATTTTTTTTAGCTTTACCTTCCATTTCAGGTGAAAATGGTACAGTTCTCTTATGTACAATATATCACATAAAAAAATCCAGAATAGAATTTGATTCATATCATGTTCCTCTATCACTATGTAGTCTCTTAATTTTCCTATTTGCTTGATTTCAATTTTGAATGCTTCAAACATATCAAATGCATCACATCTTTAAGAATCAATGTCTTTCCAATCATATGTTTTATTTTTCATATTACCAGTCTCTACAGCTTAAGTGGTGCGAGAATCTCACAACACACTTTCTGATCGTCAGCAACCGTGTATATTGTGAATATATCACGATCATAGCAAACATGGCGAGAAACACCAATGTCTACCCATCAACCTCTGATTCACCAATAAGGCGAATCTCAGTAATCATAGTCGTAAGAGGCTCCTCAGTCAAGTTAGCCTGTGGTGCAGGGCCTGGCCTGTTCCAATACATTCGTGTCATATGATCTGGTTTTCTACAGTTGTATTATAGAATAACTGTCCACAATCATTCATTTGGGTTGATTGCTGCTGTCATTTATGGTTTCCTTGCGGATTTCATTCTGTTATTTACTGGTCGGTTGTTGATGCTTACTATTTTCTTAGAGATGTTCATATGTTTGAGAATTTATATTTTCTCATAGGAAAATATTCATAAACTCAGAGACTAACATAAATTATCCACATGTATGCAACAAAGGTGTTCTATATTCTATCTTTTCACTTGTATGCATATAAACTATGCCAATTTATTTGATGCAAAAAACTTATTCATCCAATTAATGTCAATTCTTAAGGACATTATCAAATAACATACACATTCTATTAATGTCAAATTTTTAGTGACATTTCCCAATATTATATGTGTTCTATTAATGTCAATTTTAATGACATTTCCATATAATCATATGCATTTCAAATGTATTGACCAATTATTTATTTTGGCCACTTCTTATCTTCCCTAAAAATAAATATAAATAAATCGAGAGATTTATGCATCATAATACAGTCTGAACATCGCAATTCATGCATTTCTACTTGCTCAACCTCGTGGTCATCACTTGAGTGTGTAATTACATTTAACCATGTATATGTGCTTCGGCATTCACAATCAATTTAATCAGCATTGACAAAGCACATTACTGTATAAGTTATCACACTTCAAACGTCACATGCAGCAAAAGAAACGATGAAAAATTAAAACCATACCAGGCATTAAGTTGCAAGTAGGAAACAAGTTCTGAAGCTTTACTTCTCTTTATGACCGCGCATCAGCTCTCTCAACTCAACTATCTCAGCTTCACTGTACATGTATTTCTTCAGATCCAGGGTATACCCGAAAGCTCAATCAGGCCAAATTATTAGATCTGGGATCTTTAGTGAATATCGAGAGTGGTAGCTGCGGTCTGGTATGTACAGATAAACATAGAAATGAATACAGCAAACCCTATACGGGTATCAGAAATGAGCGAGGTTGAAGATGTTTGGTCGCCGAATGTAAATGGGGCAGTCGAAGCTGTGACGGCCCGCCCCGCACCAACCGACATTTACTCCAAAAGTGCGCTGTACACATGTCCAGTTAGCACGGAACGGGTCGCCAGAAGGGAAAAAGGAAGAAGGAAATGAACATACAAAGAACCTGTAGAATGTCTCACAGCGCATAGAACAAAATATAATAATAACATATTTGACATAAAACAGGAGAGACAATGCATAAGCTGAAAATCAGGACTAAACACCATAGCAGCGGAAATCCAAAATACAGCTTATTACAACTTTCAAACTGTCTCAAAGCAAAACTAAGGTCAATGAGGTACACTACTAATGCCCAAGTAGCGACCACCAACGACACAGGGAGAATGTGTATATATATATAGATAATACGTGGAAGCCTCCCGCCCGCCTCCGAATCAGCTACTCGCGCATCACCAGCTAACCTGTCTCTAGTCTGCTCGTGTGAGCACCCAGAGTAATAAGAGGAGACATAAAACTCTGGGTCAGACATAAAGCCTGGTATGAGCGATAAGCATCTAAAGTGAACGATAACAGGTAGACTAAAACATACCTGAACCTGGACCTGCAACCAAAGAGTTAGCACTACATACTGTACAACACTCTAAGGTATCATATCAAACAGTGTAAAGATACGGAGGTGGGGGAGGTGTGCATGTCATAATGATGGCAAACAATCAAGCATAGCATCCATCCTCACATCTCTCACTCAGTGCGTAAAGCATACGATATTCACCACTTCGATCACCCAACATTCCTTGCCACGATCACTTTGCCCCATGAAGTCATAAATGACTTCACTGCACTGATAACGTAGCCACTAATTCCTTGCTATGTCCACTTGCCCCATGGAGTTATTCACCCCATCTGCGCTGGCTCATAGCCTTACCAATCCTTACTATGTCCACTTGCCCCATGGAGTTATTCACCCCATCTGCGCTGGCTCATAGTCTTACTACGCATCACCTTGCCCCTCAGGTCATAATGACCCTACTGCACTGATAACGTAGTCTTGCTACCATCACCTTGCCCCTCAGGTCGTAATGACTCTACTGCATTGATAAGTAGCCCATCATTCCTTTTTAGTGGTGAATCGAAGTTATGAACGTCGACAACTCCTTAGCACACGTCCCGCAGCAAAGTCCAACCATGAAGTGAACTCGTTGGTTCCCAACTGGTTCCGGGATCCTGAGCTCTAACTTCTCCTATTGGACTACCTTTGCATCTCGGATTATTGGTCAATACTGGGTCGGGTCGGGTTCCTCATCAAGCCATCGGTTCGGGTCGGGTTCCTCCTTCTGGTGCGGTTCGGGTCGGCACTCATCTTCTGATGCGGTTCGGGTCGGGTTCCTCTGGGTTCGAGTCAGTTACTTCTTCTTCTTCGGGTCGGGTCGGTGCTTCCTTTCAGGTCGGGTCCTTCTTGGTTCGTGCTTTCGATCCGTCTTCATGCTCCCCTTCATATGCTCCTATCCGATCCGCTTTCCTTGCTCCTACTCTGACTCGCCTTTGTATTTCCGATCCGATCCGTCCTCTTCGATCCGATCCGTCTTCCTCCATCCGATCCGATCCCAGTTCAGCTAGCGTGGCCTTCCTTTTTGCCACTTTTCCAAGTGTCGGGTTCCGATCCGATCAGATTCTTTGCTCAGTTCCACATATCCGATCCGAGCCCCCTTATCCGATCCGATCCCTGCACTATTTTCTGAAACTGTTCCAGCAAGGGTTTAAGCCATTCGACGACATTTTCGACCATTCTAACTATTGAAATCAATCACAAAGCATTTCATACAGTCATAGCAACATGCATAATCAACCACAAACATCATTCACATCAATATCATAGGTTAAAATGGATCAAACATACCCAAAATCCCATATTTCCCCTTAAGCAAGTTTAGGTGAAACTAATGATAGGATTAGCAAAACTTAACCAAATTAACCCAAATTCATATCAGAGGTCTAAAACATCATTTAGGAATTTATGAACATTTTTCCAGAATTTTATCATGTTTAAATTCGCTAATTAGCACTAATCACCCCTAATTAGCCATAATTAGTGTAAAACTATGCAAATCACTCACCTTAGCCACAAAATAAACTAAGATCTGAAATAATTCTCTGATTTGATGTGAATCTCAATGCCAACAGCAGCTCCTATGCTGATTTGGTGAAGATCTTCCTTGATTAGGGGTTGCTAAGCTTAATCCTTGACCAAAAGATGATTTTGAGGTGATTTAGAGGTTAGAGGCCATTTTTAGGGATCCTTGGTGATAAGTGGAGGCTAGAAAACTGAAATGAAATGATTCTCCATCTCATTTCAGCCCTCCCATAACCCTAATCCCGAAATGGGTTATGGGCCTACTCACTAATCACCCGATTTGGCCCGGTTAAGCAGTTTTTCACCCTCCAAATCTTGTTTCAGCCATATCTCCCAAACGGTAAGTCCGTTTGGCTAATGTGACCACTCTACGGAAAGAGAAACCATCAAACGAATCAAATGGAAGTGGTTTCAGGTTAAAATTCCTTTCCAATCAAAAGTTATGGCCAAAACAGTACCAACTAGGCGCAAAATGGTCATTTAAAAATCGACAAAAATCATGGACATGGGAAATGACTCTAATAGATGTTTCCCAAAGTTACATGACCATACAACTTCACATGAAAAAAAAAAATTCTACGATCCTATGATGTGTAGAATACGGGTCGTTACAGAAGCCATTGTTTCATGGATCGTCTTCAAATTGTTGGGAAACAATGGCTGAGTCGCGGACCAGGTCGCTCTCTTGAAGACGATTCGGCGATCTGGTCGGTGGTGCAAAACCAGTTCGTACTTCCGCCGCCCCCTCTAGGATAAAACAGCCTCTTTAAAATGAATAACCGATTTGCTTTGCACAAACAAATCAGTGCAGATTTGCACTTTCGAATTTAACTGCTCGAAAATTTCTGAAAGAATAATTTTTTTTTTATTTGCGGAGAAAGAGAAAACAGTTTTTTTTTTTTGTGTACCAATCTAGTCTACAACTGATGATAATATATAGACGGGATTAGTGCTGAATGAAAATACTGGTCAATGGAGGAAAATAGGATCTGCGAAATACTTGGTCAAAGTTTACCGCTTCATAATAAAAGTCGGCTCAAAAATATTTTTGTATTTAAAAAACTAGTTCGAAAAATGCAGTGTTTTCTGGAACAAAAATATAAGTGTCTACACCACATAGCCAAGGCCCAAGCCCAATCCGAACCGAACCGAACCGAACCAAACCGAGCCGCGCCGGGCCGGGTCGGTCGGTCGTGCGCGTGTGTGGTGGTCATGATGCATGATCTCCCTCCTCACAACAAAGCATGCATTAGGAGCCCAAGACCCCAACATGACTTCTTAGAAACAAGTATAAATACTTGCATCTTTCTTATAATCCCATGATGTGGGACTATTCACATATATGAGCCATCATACACTTATTTCTATATTTTAAATAATTCACATAAATTTCCAACAAGAATGTTACAACCGAGTGCCATAAACTTGGCCATGGCTGAAAACTTGAAGAGCTAGTTTTGGAACTTTGTAATAAAGACATGCTCATTTATCTGCACGTTTTCTTTTCAACAAATATCTAGACATGCCTTTACCATCTTTTTATGAATCTGGTGCTTCACATTGAAGAATTTCGTTGGTTTAGGTGCAGAAGATAAAAAATAGTGTAACCGAAGGCGTAACTCATTTGGTCATTGTAATATATATAATTGCATTAGGAAAGATTAAAAATAGTGTGCTACTATTGACGCCCCAGTTTCCTCTCTTGACCACCTTAAAAAAATTAATAGACATGACTATTTTTTATACACTTCTGGCCACCACAATTTATTCATTCATTCGGCCATCAATCACCGAAAGTAATTCAAAATTTCGGATACACACAGTCGAACAGAAATATACAAATTGGTCAACCTATTTCATTAGCACTCGGTGGTAAGGAACCGAAAAACAATCACATTCATGGTTGTACACAATCGACCAAATCATCTAGAAGTGCAAATCCACTATTCGGTTACCAACTACCGAATATAAATTGAAATAACGGTTGTAAACAACCGCCAAAAGCACAAAATAAGTTCCATCAGAAAAAAATTAGGGTTTATAGTTTAAATCGACCAAACTATGCAAATTAGGGTTTTAATCGAAGATTGCTTACTCGAAATCGACCCCTGAGAACCCCCGACGCCGACGATCTTCTTGGAGCCGCCGGTTGGTTGACTAGAGCTTGGCTTCTTCCTGGGAGACATCGGATTTCCTGTAATTGAAGAAGGAAGAATGCATTTGGATGGTGCTGGTGGCCTCATTTTTTTCGTTACTAAATTATATAATGGCCATCAGTGATTTATTGTAAATGATGGGGTGTTTTTTAGTTGCGGTGGCTAGTAGTCTAAAATGGGATGTGAATAGCAGCAACACACACTAAAAATAACATTGTTGTCGACCAGCACCTTTGTTCTAGTGGTTATGCGCTTCGAGTTTAATGTGAGAGGTCATAGGTTCGAAAGTTGCATAACATGATTTGCTAACATACAGATAAACTGAAAACATATGTCATTCGCTCATTGTAATACAATAATTAAGATAGGCAAAGACTGGATTTTCATTATTACACTCGAACATAACTGTCACATGACAGAACGTGCAGAGTTTAAGAATCATAAGCAAAAAAAATTAGCAGTTTAGTCATATGACATTGTTTAAAAACTATTTAATATTTTCCTGTAAACCTGGGAGACTTAGGATTTGGATGAGGCACCAGTAGCAAAATTTACTAGCTACAATGTCTTTGATATGAAAAAACATACTGTTCGAAGTAAAAGAAATGTAAACTGTAAATTTTCTATTTATGAGGTGCAATCTGAAAAATAAACTAAATGAATTGGGGCTCCACTTCCCTATTGCGCAGGTGAATGCTTCTTAAGCGCCATATTAGCGCAATTCTATGTCTTTCTTCTTTCTAAAACTTGTTGTAAATTTAACCATTATTTTGAAGGGGAAATCGTAAGATACTGAAGTATGGAATAGGCAGGGCCTATCTCCAGAACATCTGTAGCTCTGACTGAATGCATGAGGATATTTTTATACTTGTAGGTTGTAGCATACTACTAGTCTTGCTACATGTCATAAGATGTCATTATCGACTAGATAAGTTCATCTATAATAGTTTTGAAAATCATTTTGTTTAAATACAATCTACTTCTTTCGAGATGTGTTCATAAACCAAAAAACATAGAGATTCAATGATTTTATATGTTGAAAGATAATTTCCTGCAAGTCTAGAATGGATTTTTTACGTTATTTAGAAGTGTTAGTGCCTGTTTAAACATGGTTCAGTTAGACTGGATCGTTGGTTTGAGTACATCTTGACCCTCCATGGTAAACATGTATAGTCAATTATGATATATCATGATATCTAGCAAAACTATCAGTATGCTACAGTAAAAGTTGTTTTTCCGGACACATTCAAAGAGCTATGATGCTATTGATGTAGTCAGTGCTCTCCATGCTCCAGGATGGGAGGTTACATATCACAAATCATTTTTTGAAGTTACTTTGTTTAAACTCCGCCAGGTCACCGGGGCATGTATATGGTAAAAACAACTTAAGGGTTCAGTGTTTTATATGGGATAAAATTTCTAATTAAGCTCGTGGAAATAACTTACAATAAAAATAGGTCTGTTTCAGAATTTATTATGAAAGTAGACCTGTTTTTTCCCATAAGAAGTGTGCATTCCAAAAACGCGCGTGAACAAAATTGTTTATGTATATTTTTTGGAATGCTCTTTTTTTAAAAAAACAATTTTATACATGCGCATTCAAAAAACGTGCATGAACAATTTTGCTCATGAGCGTTTTTTGAATGTGCATATTATGTTTTGACCTTCAAGACAACAGGTAGCCTCAACTTTGTGCATTGCAACATGTATATTCAAATTGCACATATATGAAAATAATATTTTTCGATAGTCAACATCGTTGTGAAATCAAATGCATTACAAATTAGGCGATTCCGTTATACATCATTAGATACAATACAATGAAGCAGAATTATTATCAGAAATTATGTTTGAACATAAATATGGCAATTTAGATATCGCACGAAATAAAAAAAACTTAATCATGACCAGGGAGAGCTTGAACTCGAACTGCTTCCCCTCAATTCTTGCTCAAGTCTTCCTAAACATCGCACTTCCGCCTACTTTTCAAGGGCATATTGAAGTCCCTTTAGAAAACATTAGAGAATCAATCCATTTAAAATAATTACAATATTGAACTTCCTCATGTTCATTTTGTGTTTGTTGTATGAACTGCAGCCATAAAATCTTCGTTCTACATTAGTTTTAGTTTTACAAACAATTACCACACATTCATCTCCACAACAACATTCTGGATATGTGTCAATTGGCACAGCAGTAGAAATATGATGTAGACACTCAAACTTAATCCCATTATAGAAAATTTGTTGGTCCGTTTTTTGTTTTGCTACAATTGCACGAAAACGAGCATTTAGCGTTGTTACTTAAGATTGTATTGCATGATGTGTTAGATCGAATTTTGTCTTTGGAAAACTGCGTCTTTGTGACTGTCAACACTAATACATTGTTTTGTTTCAAAGTCATCGCAATACTTCATCAAAATTTCATCGTCAATTTCCCAAATTTCCATGTCTTATAGTACATAAAATAAATATAAAACCCATAAGATAAACAAACAATTACATTTCAAATGAAGAAAAAACCAATAAATAGTATCTTTTCAATCTGCAACTGATTAGAAGATTGAAGTAGTTGTGAGTTACTATTGGATTAAAGATCCAAAAAGGATCTAGCTTGAAGTGGTTGGTGAATAGGGATTAGGGTTGGAACTTGGGATTCTGGGTTTGTTTTGAGAATGAATGAAACTGAAGGAAAATGGAAGCATGCTGTTCTGAAATAGTGTAGAAATACGTATGAGCATTCCAAAATGCTCATGAACAAATTTCTTCATGCACACTTTTGGAATGCCCATTCCTTCACGTGCATTCCAAAAATGCCGATGAAACAATTTGTTCATAAGCATTTTTGGAATGCTCAAACACATTTCTACACTATTGCTGAACATCCTGCTTCCATCTTCCACCATTCTTATCCATTCTCAAAATAAAACTGAAATCTTAAGTTCCAACACTAATCCATATTCATCAACTCCATCCATCCATCAACCAAACATAATTTTGATCTTCAATCTTCCAAGTAACTCGCAATTCTTTCAATCTTCTACTCAATTGAAGATCGAAAAGGTAATACGTTTTGTTATTTTTTCTTTTTTTTGACATGTCCCAAATTGTTCATTTTTCATGTTTTGCAATGTTTTAATTGTGTAGATTATGACAAATGTTCCAATTATTTATTAGTATTACCATGTCAATCAATTACTATTTGACGATAAACCTAAATATGTTGGTGGAAAAGAAAAGGATGCAAAATTAAGAAATATTGTACATTCGAAACCCTAAAGAATAAGGTTTATGATGTAACCAAAATATTTCTAAGTGAGTTTGATATAAAGCTAGTAACAAAATAGACTAGCGATGATGGTTCGTCCGATATTGCTATAGACGACGATGAAGATACAGATTCGATGTTTTCAGTTGGAATGAAAATGGTAGAACTGTACGTTCAAAAATGTAGAATTGTTGAAGATGAACAGCTACAATCTCCTTACCAAAATCTTAGTCTTCTTCCTCCTTTCATACTTTTCGTTATGGGTGGTGGTTGAGATGACGCAAGAAGCTCTTGAGATTTTAGTGGTGGTTGCGATGATCTAGAAGTTCTTGACATTCCGGTGGTGGTTGCGATGGACCTTGAAAAATATCCTCTTGTATTGCATCCGTCGAGCCTTCTCCATATCCAAAAATTTGTCAAACTTCTCCCCAACGCGGCCATTGTACGATACAACCTATTGTTCTTGAACATCGTCTTTCTGGATATTTCCTTCTTCAACTTGTTGTTCCACATTGGGTTCCCATCGTGAAATAGGAGTAGGTTGAGGCGGGTGTGTTGGAGAGGTGGAGGAGGATGAAGCGAGTGAGATCTGTTGGAATATTTCGACAATTGGGTCACATATGTAAAATAAAATGTGTTGTGCTATTTTGGTGTAAAGCCTAATTAAAGTGATCTAATTTTGGATTAGAATTAATAGGCTTAAAGTTTAAGTTATCATGGGCCTAATGTGTAGATACCGGGGCATTTTGTAATTTGTTGAAGGGCCGAATTACAAAATGCCAACTCTATAAATAAAGGGTTATGGTCCCCGAATTACACAAGCCTTAGCAACTCTCTAACCTCTTCTACGGAGAGCTGATTTTCAGATCTAGGGTTTGTGTCAATTTGGAAGACCAAACCTAATTCATCTTCTCGTTAACAACCGACTACGGATTCAGGTATTGCACTGATTAAATACAGATTCAGGTACGCTTCCGCTAATCAAGTTATTTATTTTCTGACTTGTTCTCAATTAAATCAATATGGTTACATATTTGGATCTAGGGTTTCACGATTGGATATTGTTAAAGTATACTGAAATTCCTAACAAGTGGTATCAGAGCCAACCATTATTGATTCTATTGGGAAAATTTTGTTTTTTTTCTTTTATACATGTTGTTTTGCCATTTCAGAACAAAGGTTGAATTGTGTTTTCAATTCATACGGTTTATATGTTATATTTTCATTTCACAACAGGTTGATTTTATTTACTGCGGCTAATAATATTAAAAAAAAATGTTTTTTTTTTTAGTTTAGATTTTAGATCTATATTGATTCAGATCTATTATCTCCTTCACGTTATTTCATTGGTTCTATGGATCCAGCATGAATAATGTTAATATAATATAGTTTGTCAATATGTTAATTCAACGGGTTCTGGTTTTTTGTTTAAAAATATATCAATAACATATGTTTATTACGTCTAGTTATAAGTTGCATTCTGCAGCCGCCGGTCTATTTTTATATACTTCTGGTGTCATATATTGTACTATATTATTTGTTTTGACCAAGTCTTGAACCCGTTTTATGCATAAAGTTTCGGAAGCTCGAATGAGCGAATCTCATGCTATCCTTACGGACTTTAAAAAAAAAAAAAAAAAGTTTTTTTTTTATATACCATGTGCACTGTTTGGAACAATTATTACTTACTGTATGGATGTAGGACATGCCATATTAACTTATTTGTCATATAATGTTTCATGGCATGTGTATGATGTTTCGATAACCTGTCATGATGCTTTTATTTTATGCCTTTTGGGTTTGGTTTATAATATTTTGCATTGGTGTTGCTTAATCTAATTAGCTATCATGTTTGAATCTTTGACCAATTCGCCTACATTTTAGGATGATGATTAGTAGGTTACTTTATTATGGTCAAACTACAGTAACTTCTACAGTTTAAAAAAAAAAAAGTTTTTTTTTTTGGGTTCGGTTGACAGTATATTAAAAAAAAAAAAAAAACACATGTTATATTATGCTTCGGATATACATCATGGTTACTTCAGTCATTCAGGTTATTCAGTATGATATTTATTATGTCGTTTACACATAATTTTATGTGGTAATTGATCATGATAATCATCTATGATATCGTGATTTATTTATGATGTCTTATATCATATTTATTAAGGAAATGTCATGAGTGTAACTGCATACCTAAAGCAACAGATTATGACAACTATGACTAAAATTCGTTATGCTATTATTATAATTTTGAGTTTTTCAGATGTCATATAGACCTAAAGCATTAAGAGTGTTTTATAACACTCAAAATTTATTAATACATATATTAAAGATAAATTCAAATATTATTTTGGCGTCTCTTTACAGTTGTAAATATTTTACATTAGTAGTGAATTAACTTTAAAATAATATGTCACCAAAGTGACCTCTATATTTTGGTGGTTCATGAAAATGTTTAATATTTGTGTGTAGTTATTCATGCGAATATTAGTCGGCCCAAAGGAAGGCTAATGTTTGGCCGAATCACTTACACATGTGTGATGATAAATATGTGACAATTATAAGGTTTTTCGAGTGAATAATTAATCGGCCCAAAGGAAGGTTGTTATTTGACTTGAATTTATTGTCAGTATTTGATCATTACAACAAGAGTACCACTTACAGTTAATATTACTGTCCAAAGACTTGATATTAATGTGTACTAGGTATCTTGAGAAGAGACTTACCAATTATTTGAATTTACTATGGTTGATATTTGGCTATGAGCATATACGGTCAATCTTCATTTTATTTTTTGTTCATTTTCAGCTAATTTAACTGAATTATCTGTCAATTTAAAGAATATTTCCATCTTGTTTTGGGATAAATATAAGGATTTGTATGAGAGCATGTTATTTGTTCTTGACTTTATAGATTTAACTCTTGTAACTAAGAGGGTTACAGCCAACCCTACTACGGTTAAATATTCTTATAATGTTATGAAGAATATTGAAAGGTGATAGAATTCAAAGGCAAGAGTTAAATGATCATTAAGTAAATACTTCAGAAGTTTTCAAGGATGTGCTATAGGTAACGATAACTAATTTTGTATAAGTTATCTACTGAGAATTGAAACGGTTTTTGTGAAGATAATAAGGGAAATCAAGCACTCTTTGTGGTGCTTGATTACATAAAGTCAAAGTAAAAGAAATATAAATGAGTACTATACGGAAAAAGATATTGCTTCAAAAGTTAAAGACGCTCAAGTTATCGTTATTTTTGGTGCTATCTTCAGTATATTCATTTAAAGATTAAAATTATTTTTAGAATAATATGTTATCTTATTGGGCTAATTTAGCGCTTTGGTAACTAAAATAGAGATTGAAGTTTTTATGATTGAAAAGTACTCATTTGATATACATTATAAATAAATGTATGAATAAGGATTAAGAAGTCGCTAAGGATCTCAAAGAAAAGAAATAACATACGGATATTTTTATTTTTTTATAGTTGTTTCTTTAACGAGATATACAGACATATAAAGTAAAATATACTTGATATTTTATAGTTATTATTGAAATTTAAGTCAATTTTTTGGATTTATTTGATATATTTTTTATGCTGTCGTTTAGACAGATTTCGGTTTTATATTTCTAACGTGAACATATTAGGTTATTATTGTTCATCAAGAAATAGTAATGTTAATTTATGAATAAATCCCAAATCTTATGTAATTGAAGCTCATACAAGTTATGGCTACTTATGCTAAATAACTTATGTAATGATATCTCAAATTTTGTTTTGGTGACTAATATATTTTTTGTTTCAGTTTACTGAGGAATTATAGATTGAGGTATCATAAATATAGAAAATGCTTTATTGATATTCTAAGGGATTTAAAGTTTATAATTTTTTATGAACCCACACTAAGGAAAAGTTTTAAAGCGGGAATTGCAAAAGTTATTTTGAGGATGTTGAGTTTGGGGGGAGAAATAAAGTAATATCATTGTCTTTAAAGAGAATCATTGTCTTTGATTCAATTGCGGTTGCTTCTTCGCTTAAAGTTTAAGATTTGTTTTCTTTTACTAAGAAGAAGTAAATTAAGAATCATAATAAGACGATGTTGAAGATAATTTTTTCTATAAGCTAAGGTTACTGTTTCAAGAAAACAAACTCAACAACCTCAAAATGCAAAGATCACTATGGAAATCCACCTAAATGGGAAGAAATGCTATTTTAGATTATTGTGTAGTATTTCTTCATAAAGATAAATAATGGATTGATAAAGATGATGCTATGGACTTACATCAATCCATGTAAGGTAATAATTTAAAATGTGGATTTAAGAAATGAACATATAACATAAATCTATATGGATAATAAAGTTGAAATCTCCCTCTAACTTAAGTAATAAGATCATTGGTTATGAATAACTATTCAAAGCCAAAAGGGATCAAGTGGGTAATATTGAATTATATAAGGCACTTTTATTGAAATCACTATTATTAAAAGGAAATTTTATTTTCTTTAAAGAATGTTTCATTTTGGACTTAGTAAACGATTCTTTAGAATCGATCGCTTTGGAGCTTACTACATTTTGTACTTTTGAGCATTATCTGATGAAGATTAAAGTTATGTTTCTCAATGGAGACGTTGGTGAAACCACTCAAGAAACTCATTTATGGATTAGTCTTTTGTATTTGGGATTCAAATACACCATTATTGTTCATGGGGAGTGATATTTGGATTATTACAAAAGAATTAGGAAGATAAATGCTTAAAAGATTTGGTATGTAAACTGCGATTCAGTTGTTTTTCTTTTACCAAACAGATAAATGCTACCATCCTTGAAATTAAAGAAATGCAAAAGATTTCTCATGCATTTGCAGTGTGAATTCTAATGCATACTAATGTATATACACATATGGATATGCGTGTATTATTTGGCAGATACTTTACTGATATTAAAAGTGGATCACTGATTTAGTAGCCAAAATGGTTATGAGATATCTTTAAGGAATAAAATAAAAGATCATATGCTCATAGATAAAAGATCGGATCGGTTGGAGATCATAAAGAATTACGATCCAGATATTTTGGATGTCATTACTGTAAAAGATCCACTTCTAGCAATGATAATATATTTTATGGGTGAAACTATATAAGGGAAAAGTGTCATTTAAGCACTTATAGTTTTCGCCATTTTGAAAATATCGTCTTTGGTTAATTATAAGACATCCAAATATGGAAAATTATAATGAAATTTTGTCACAATACTCCAGTTATAGATAAAGAATTGAAAGACCAAGTAATATTGTGACAGTAAAGAATATATTATTTTCCAATAAGGGAAGAGTGCAAAATGTATTGTAATTCATAGAGCGCACTTAGACAAACTCCATTATGGCGGATCCACTTACCAAAAGGTTATCACCTAAGGTCTTTCTTGAGCATGTAGCTCAGTTGGTGTAACTTTTATGTAAGGATATTTTGGTTTAGGGGGAGTTTGTATTTGGTATTGTCATATGACTCATTGCTCTATACTTCAGTTACAGATATATGCATATCAAGTTCTTTTTTTTCTGATCAGAAATAAAGTAATGAATTTTTTTTGCACTCAGGTTGTTTAAATATTAAACATTTGATCTCACTAAAGAAGGACCAGTTGGAAATAGACATGTATAGATCACATTTCATGTAATTTCCATGCTACGCATCCATGATTGATCTATGTCGTTTGATTGTATTGATATATGTGACCATTGATGGGTATAGTTACGATAAATGTAACGAATGCCGCTTTGATCCTTTGTCAACCCAATTAATGGACGAGATTGTTTCAGATACACCATATGTTATAAATAGCAAATTTTGGAGCTCATAAAGTCAAACACATTTTAAGGTTATTTCATATGTGACCCAGGGGGAGATTGTTGGAATATTTCGACAATTGGGTCACATATGTAAAATAAAATGTGTTGTGCTATTTTGGTGTAAAGCCTAATTAAAGTGATCTAATTTTGGATTAGAATTAATAGGCTTAAAGTTTAAGTTATCATGGGCCTAATGTGTAGATACCGGGGCATTTTGTAATTTGTTGAAGGGCCGAATTACAAAATGCCAACTCTATAAATAAAGGGTTATGGTCCCCGAATTACACAAGCCTTAGCAACTCTCTAACCTCTTCTACGGAGAGCTGATTTTCAGATCTAGGGTTTGTGTCAATTTGGAAGACCAAACCTAATTCATCTTCTCGTTAACAACCGACTACGGATTCAGGTATTGCACTGATTAAATACAGATTCAGGTACGCTTCCGCTAATCAAGTTATTTATTTTCTGACTTGTTCTCAATTAAATCAATATGGTTACATATTTGGATCTAGGGTTTCACGATTGGATATTGTTAAAGTATACTGAAATTCCTAACAAGATCGACATAACTTTCACCTGGTTGGGCTCAAAGTGGCTTTGCTCAATATCCTTCGTCATATCGATAGCACCGTAAATTCCACCAACCACATCACATTTCAATGGTGCTCAAGGAATGTAAGCGGCTAAATGTCGAGAAGATTGTTTCAATATGAAACGATGAATTATTTGCCAACACCAATATTCGTACTTGGCCAACATAATAGAAGATGTTTTCTTAATAATCATGTTCTGAAATTTACTATTCCACCACTAGATGGTTTCATTAATGAACTTCCCTCGATCTTCAGGGTTTTCGGTAATTGGAATAACCAAATCGGGTATATGTTGAAAGATATAACAAATTGTCTCATTATCCTATACAGACAATAATTTTCAAAATCGTAAAAAAAAAAAAAAAAAAAAAAAAAAAAAAAAAAAAAAAAAATCAGCCAAGTCTTACTCATAAAATATCTATATTGATCATTAGATAGTCTGTTGTTTCAAAAGCTAATCCATACTTGATCCCAAGCAACACTCTCAAATGAAAGTAAGTCCAATACATTGCGATAAAATATGACATTTTTAGGAGTGTTTGCCCGATGTTTTGCCACATTCTATCTACAAGAAAATTAATAGTGCTAAATGTAACTATTTTTTAAAATTACCATACCAGTAATTTTACACACTTACCTGCAACCATACGGAAGATACAAATCTAAATTGTTGTACATTAGGTCATCCAATTGCCAAATAGGTCTACGATCATAACTAAAATTAAATGGAATTGGATGGTTAATAACAGTCGATAATAACCCGTCGTTCGTAGCTCTGGTGGTTTGGGAGTCGGGAGATGAGAATTAAAGCACTGTGTGCGGGCAGGTTTGAATCGCACTGCAAACCACGTTGGGAGCTGGACGTTAAGCATCCGTTGCGACAACTAAACAAAGCGGGCTAGACACATGACGTGAGATTTACTTAAATGAGTATCAATGTATACTATTATCTTAAGGTTCCGCATGATATCAAAAAATAAAATAAAAATAACAATCGGTAGTAATACAAAATTGAGAAAAAATAATGATAATGATATACTTGCAATAAACGCATACAACCACCTAAAAAATTAGACTTCAGCAATGCAAAGGCCGACAATCGCTTACAAATTAGAAACACCTCACTACCCCAAGCATGATAAGAGCATTTCCAATCCTAGTTGAATGTAGTGTCAAAAAATGCATGTGTCCACTTCTATTCTACAGTGTCAATATATAAAATAAGTTTCTACAATAAAATTTAACATTATTCTCCAATAAAATGTCTAGAAGCATATAATTTTGTACACTTGTCGTTTTAAGAATACTTTAAAAATAAATAACTAAATAGTACATTGTGGATTATGATGTCTACTACTAAACATTATTTCACAATATCCTATAAATTTATTGGCATGTCACCTTTCAACATTTGCATTGGATGAAATAAATTTAACAAAAATGTTAATCGTTGATGTGTCTTTGATGTTACATTCAAAATAACGAAGCATTGGAGATGCTCTAACTAAATTGTTGAACGTCTCTTAAAAATGACAAATACTTTAAATTCGAAATTACATCGTCCTTTTGAACGACTCACAAAAAATGAAATTTTAATATATGTAAAATACGGCACGAGCTCGTTGTATCTCGACATCTGTTGCCTCAGCACAAAGAGGACCTCCAAAAACATCCCTAAACCATCTCATTCTTATTCAAGTCCTCAATAAAACTTGATTTTCAAGAGGGACTACATCTAACAGTTCATTGCATAAATCACCGTAAGTGGCTTGGGAATCATCAACAATAACAGGACGACTGCCAATGCCAATACCAAGTAACTTCTCAATGTCAAACGTAGTAATAGTCATTTCTCCAACTCTAAAATGGAACGTATTAGTTTTCAATCTCCACTCATCACACAATGCGCGGTGATAAGTCCATGATCTAACCTAATATAATTTATTTGCAATACACTCCAAATGCTAGCCGTTTGAAGATATTCTTCTATTCGAGGCTTTTTACATTGAATGAGCTTTTACTTGCTTGAATGATCAAGAGGTTGAACTTTTGAAGCTCCCTATTCAATTAAACATCAATATATGACACATGATTACTTAAAAATCTTAATAGACATTATTCTTGCAATAATGACCTTACACAAGTGTAAAAATATACCTCCATAAGCTATTAATTGTTGCTACGATGCTCCTCTTGCCGGTAGAGAATGCTTGGATCAACCATCCTGGGCTCTAATTCTACTCCTATAAATTTTTCATACAAAGTTATGCCACATAGTCATTGCAAACCCTAAGTATTATTTTAACATAACTAAACCCAATATTTATATTTTAATCATGTTTATAACATCTACAAGTGAAATGATTAGAAAACATATGCAAAAACTTTTAAACCCATAAAATTATTAATTACAAAAGCTAGTTTAAATCTAGGATTTTTACCTCTCCTTTGAGAAAATGTTGAAGCTTCTTCCATTTTCTAATATTTTGAAGATGGAAATTATATAATTTGATGTTAGGAATGACATTTATGAGGGAGATTTGGGTTTTGGAGTTAGGGATTTTGGGATAGGTTGAAATAGGGCGTTAATGAGGAAAAAGAGGAGGGGCTGTCCAGATATACCTCGAAACTGCCTCTGTGCATTCTAAAAAACACGCATGAACAAATTTGTTCATGTGCATTTTTGGAATGCGCATTCCAGAAACGCTCATGAACAATTTTGTTCATGCGCGTTTATGGAATGCGCACACAACTTACATTCCTGGAGAGCAAAGTTGTTCTAGTTTCATAAGAAGTTTTGAACTATGCCTATTTTTATTCTAAGTTATTTTCACGAGCCTAGTTAAAAAATTTGTCCTTTTTATATGTTGAAAACCAATTTACCGGAATCTTAGAATAGTTTTGTTTTGTTTAGAGGTGCAATTCTATGTAGTTATGTTTCAATCAGACTGGATCATTTGTTAGTCGTATTTTTTTAATCATCATTTTTTTTGAATCCCTCTACATAAACTTCATGCGCAGAGTTCTGGCTTAATTATGAACGAAATTGAATGTAGCAACAAAATATATTAGGTGCTAACATACCTGTCTCCTCTCTTAGGGAAGTGTTATTAAAGATGGAAGAAGAATACATAGAAAATCTATGTGCACAAATATTGAAATTCAAACCTGACTTAGTTATAACTGAGAAAGGCCTCAGTGATCTTGCATGCCACTATTTTCGGGAAGGCAGGAGTCAGTGCTATTAGAAGACTGAGAAAGACCGACAACAACCGAATTGCCAAGGCTTGTGGGGCAGTTGTTGTTAATAGACCTGAAGAGCTTCAAGAGTCTGATGTTGGAACTGGAGCAGGACCGTTTGAAGTTAAGAAAATTGGTGATGAGTTTTTCACATTTATCGTTGAATGTAAAGATCCGAAAGCTTGCACAGTTCTCTTAAGAGGTGCTAGTAAAGATCTTCTGAATGAAGTTGAAAGAAATTTGCAGGTACGTATGTTGTTTTTCAGTTCCGATGTTATGCCTTCCGCGATTATAAAGAAGGGGGGGGGGGGGGGGGGGGGATGGGATATATGCTACAACTGTGAAGTTTACACTGCACGATACTTCAAAGCTACGTTTTCATCAAATGATTTTTAGTAATCCTAACCGTATTTTAATTTCCGTGGTCTGTTGAATTTCCAAACTGTATCTGGATAAAAATTAGCATTAGGTTCGAGGGGACAAAAATAAAGCTATTTCAAATTTAGGTCTTGTTCTAAACTTAGCAAAAAAATGTTATGATTTTCATTAGGTCAAGATTTGTGTTTGCACAATTTTAAAAGTGCACTAGCACAAATTTAACTTATAAAGGAAATAGTGCTTTTGAATTTTCTAAGTGCGCAACTATAAAATGCTAGCTTAGTGAAATCGAAGGCTTAAAGTTTGAAGTGTTTTCTTTTTTCCCTTGAATATAATACTAAATTTTTTCCTTTATTTAGTGGTAAATGGTTTGTGGTTGCTTACCATTAAGCAATTCACTCTTTCAGTTGAACTGATAAGTAATACCTTTGGAAGGAAAAAAGGAGACACGTTGTCTCTATGTACCGTTCTATTGAGTAGAATGTGGATGATTCAGGTTTCTAGCGTTAATCCAGTACTGATAACTTGCATATTCGAAGTGTGCAAGTATAAAATGCCAACTTAGTGAAAATGAACCACCCCTCCAACTCCTTTTTCTTCCTTTCTTCTTCTTCCTTTTTTTTTTTTTTTTTTTTTTTTTTTTTTTTTTTTTGTGGTGCGCGGGTTTAATACTAAAATTTGTCCTTCATTAGCGGTAATGGTTTTCGGTTCCTTTCCATTATATTGTTTTCTGTCATTCAGTTGAAATGGTAAGTAATTCCTAGAAAAAGGAAAAAGGAACACATTGTGTCTATGTATTGTTCTATTCATGTCATGGTCGGACTTGTACATGTATTTCAGGTACCGTTGATCCAATACTGATGACCCATAAACTCATTTTACTTCTCATTTAGACTCCCTATGACCCTAACAACAAATCCCCCCCCCCCCCCCCCCCCCCCCCCCGCCCCCAGGGCAAATTTCTCCCAAAAAACCCACCATAAAAGGGGGAAAAAACCACACACCTCCCACCATCAAACAGTCTCTTATTATTCTTCATCGATAATTGTAGTACTGTGATAGATTTACCTCTAATCAGACCCTTTGTTACTTATGGTACTACCTCTAATCACTTTGTAAATTCAAATATGTTTTTTTTTTTTAGAAAACTAATATAAACTTGGAAAAGGGAGGCGTAATTCAGTTAACAAAAATTGGATCATTGCGTATAATATTCCAATTAGTTTGAGTTGTTGAATATAATATTCCAATTAGTGCGAGGGGTTCTGTCAAAAATTCCATATATTTCTATTCTCTTCACATTATTCACTTTGTAGATATATTAGCTGTTTAATTAGAAATCATAATCTTCAGTCTTATGATATTTAAGTTCAAAGAATGAATTTATTTACGTTTTGCTTCATGATCTAGATATCTAAATCTATACGGTATCAATTCATTAGTGCGAACTCAATAAGAGAATGTTAGAAATGATTATGAATTGTAATAAAGTAGAAATGATGATAAACTGAAGTTACTTTGGGAGTTTTGTTTTAAACAAAAACGTAACTGAGCAGTGAAAGTGAGTAGAACTGATACTCACTCGATATATTCAATTTCTTTTTTTTTAAGAATAAGCTATGATTTTAACACCTTGGTTTAAAACACAATATTCATATATAAGGGTCATGAATTGTAAGGATCCTTTGAAAACAGCTAATCTACAATACCAGAGTGACATTATATTAATATATAAACGAGGGTTCCAATTTTCCATTACCTGTTTAAGAATTTGGGTAAGAATTGAGATGCTTTATCGTTACCGAATGTTATAAAGAGTATATGTGACACATTTATAAACCTTATGTTTTAAGGATGCAACACTACAACAAAAAACACTTTTCGCAACAGGTCATATCTGCTGCAGTAGACCTATTGCAACAGACCAGCGCCCGTCTGTATAGCCAAAGTTGCAAAAGGTAGGTCCCTTTTCGCAACAGTTTTTGCCCGTTGCAATAAGATGTTGCAGTATACTTTTTGCAACAGGCTTTTGTCGTTGCAACAGATACTTTTGCAACAGTATATGCCCGTTGCAATAGATTCATAAATTTGTTAAAAAAATATTACAGCTTATAAATATTACATATTAAATGTATTCGTTTTAGTAATAGTATATATTACAAAATGAAATAAACAAATAAAATTTTTATTTTAACAAAGTTTTCATAGTACAAACAATTACAACAACAAAATTCTATAATTTTCGTACATCATTCATGTACAACAATTTCTTCTCTCACACAACACATTTTTTTCGAATAGAGTATTTTCTAATCATATTTCTACTCTATCATACATATACTATAACAAGAGAATAAAAATCATCTGTTCACTGGAACAACTTTGCATTTCATGCTTTAAGCCTGCGAAGTCTTGGAAGGAGGAAGAGAATGCTTTTTCCTTAAGAAGCAGAAAACAGAAAACAGATAGATATTCATGTCAGTGACATCTATCAGGCACCGAGTGATAACCAAACAGAAGAAAACAATTATAATAAAGTAAACTCACCTGAAATATCTGAACTGGAAGAGCATCAGCACATACTCAAAGTTAGCCTTTCTTTTTGACGACTCGTGTATACTGACAAGTTTATTATACACTGTACAACTTTAAAATGAACTAGCCAATATACAACTGGAATGCATAGGTGACAGTATCCTTGGTTTCATGTTATGTTTCTTGGAAGGATAGAATGGTGATCCTAGACAATTAAAATGCATTCTAAATTTTGATAATAGTACAGAAAAACAAAGGCTACAAAAGATCATTTTTCCAATTTCATGAAATAGAGAAACTTAAATACAAAGTTTTGGAATGAAGTGCGAAAAGAAAAGTAATAAAGAGAGAACAAAAGAAGCTGGACACACATACAACTTGCAGGTTTAATAGCAAAACAACTGACCATTAATAAGTAGTAAATCAGTTAGAATATCCCCCTACTCACACACATAATAGTATCTAAACGTTACTAAAATAAATCGAACCTCTCTTTCTCCATCCGCCTCATCTTCCTTTCTTTCATTTCTTGCAGTTTTGCTGCTTTTTTTTCCAGCAATCAGCACTGTTTATATCCCATATTCAAAATACAATTCAGTCAGTGAAGCAGAAGTTAGTAGCCTCCCATATTCAAAATACATTACATCTAACTTATATAATTCAGAGAATTCTAACAAAGATACTACCCTAATATATTAATCAGCAACACAAACGAACAGTAAATCACCTGCACATTGTGATCCAGCCAAATGACGGGTCTTCCCTAAGATCAAAATGCTGCACTTCCTTAGCAGCATAAACAAAACACGCCTGATTACCACTCATCGGTAACCGAGAATTGCCAACAGAAATATGATACATATAAGTTGACTAACCCATCCAAAAAAAGGTATTTGTATATTCAGAAGAAAAACAACGGAAATATTATATATCTTTCTTAACTCCCTTATATCTCAAGACAAATATACCAAAAGTAAACATTTGCAAAATGGGTTATATTCGAAACTGAAATATTGAAGAAGATATTACCTCCCTCTTTAAAAAATTATTATCAAATCCCAAACACACACACACACATATATATGCATATGCATATATATATATATATAGGGGTGTCAAATGGGTTGGGTTGGGTCTAAATGGGTTGGGTCGAGTTTTGACCCAACCCATTTATGATCCATTCTCTTTGACCCATTTATTATCCAATCCGTTTGTAAGCCAACCCACTAATAAGTGGGTTACCCATTTAATCCAGGTATGTAAAGTTGATTTAGCAAATAAAAACAAATGCTAAATTTTTAAAGTTAAAAATGTCATAATTACGAAAATACCCTTCATTTTGAAAAAAAGTGAAAAAAATAAATAAATTTTAAAAAATCCAGAAAATTACGAAATGAAAAGTAAAAAAAAAATCGAAAATTACGATTTTTAAAGCTAAATATGTCAAAATTACGAAAATGCCCTTCATGTTGAAAAAAGTGAAAAAAATAAATAAAAATTAAAAAATCCAGAAAATTACGAAATGAAAAGTAAAAAAAGAATTATTAGAAAATTACGATTATTAAAGCTAAATATGTCAAAATTACGAAAATGCCCTTCATGTTGAAAAAAGTGAAAAAAACAAATAAATTTTAAAAAATCCGGAAAATTACGAAATGAAAAATAAAAAAAGAATTATTCAAAAATTACGATTTTTAAAGCTAAATATGTCAAAATTACGAAAATGCCCTTCATGTTGAAAAAAGTGAAAAAAATAAATAAATTTTAAAAAATCCAGAAAATTACGAAATGAAAAGTAAAAAAAGAATTACTCGAAAAATATGATTTTTAAAGCTAAATATGTCAAAATTACGAAAATGCCCTTCATGCTGAAAAAAGTGAAAAAATAAATAAATTTCAAAAAATCGAAAAAGTTTAGTATTTTGAAAATCATTATTTTAAAATATCTTTTTTTACTTTTCATTTTGTAATTTTCTGGATTTTCTGAAATTTTTTCATTTTTTCTAAAATGAAGGGAATTTTCGTAATTTTAGCATTTTTAGCTTTAAAAATCGTTATTTTAAAATAATTCTTTTTTTACTTTTCATTTCGTAATTTTTTGGATTTTCTGAAATTTTTTCATTTTTTTCACTTTTTCCAATATGAAGGGCATTTTCGTAATTTTGGTTCTTTTAGCTTTAAAAATCGTTATTTTGAATTAATTCTTTTTTAACTTTTCATTTTGTAATTTTCTGGATTTTCTGAAATTTTTTCATTTTTTTTCACTTTTCCAAAATGAAGGGTATTTTCGTAATTTTAGCATTTTTAGCTTTAAAAATCGTTATTTTAAAATAATTCTTTTTTTACTTTTCATTTCGTTATTTTTTGGATTTTCTGAATTTTTTCATTTTTTTCACTTTTTCCAATATTAAGGGCATTTTGGTCCTTTTAGCTTTAAAAATCGTTATTTTAAATTAATTCTTTTTTAACTTTTCATTTCGTAATTTTCTGGATTTTCTGAAATTTTTTCATTTTTTTCAATAAGAAGGGCATTTTCGTAATTTTGGTCAAACTAGCTTTAAAAATCGTTATTTTAAAATAATTCTTTTTTAACCTTTCATTTTGTAATTTTCTTGAATTTTTTAAATTTTTCCGTTTTTTTCACTTTTCCAAAATAAAGGGTAGTTTTGTAATTTTGACATTTTTAAATTTTAAGTTTTTATAAATGTGTGTTTTTAATTTTATATTTTAAGTTTTTTATAAATGGGTATAATGGGTTACCCATTTTTGACCCTTTTAAAAATGGGTCAACCCAACCCATTACCCATTTAATAAAATTCATAAATGGGTTAACCCAACCCATTTGTGGATAGGGTAAATGGGTTGGGTAAACGGGTTGGGTCATATTTTGACACTATATATATATATATATATATGCATATATTTGTATGTATGTATTGTGTCTACTAAACATATATCATGTGTAGACACAGAAGTAAAAGGAGTTACAAACTAGAGTCGAAATCGATAATTGTTTCACCATACAAATATATGTTATCGTGACCTTCAGTATTCGCATATATAATAGAACCGAGAAGAAGAAAGGCGTGCAGGGACAAATAAGTAAATTGTGTTTGCTTGCTGTCTCACGGTAATTATGGTCCGAGATTTCGGCATTTTCATTTTTCTTAAATGTAAATTATTCAGATATATATGAAACTAAGGGAATCTGTTTCTTTTTAATAAAAACGGAACTGATGATTAAATAAAATTTGAACCTGAAAAGATACTTATATGTTGCTGCTCCCATAACAAGCTTGTTAATCCCATGCCAAATATAAGTTCAGCCTGTCCTTTTGCAACATTATTTGAATCGGTCACTAGTTTCTCAGCTTGTGTCTGAATGAAGAAACCCAATAATTAAGGGCATGAGCAAACAAAATAAAGTAAACAATTATAATGTCAATTCACCTTCTCTTTCAACAAAACAATAGTTCAAATAACTCCGACCTGATAACATATTACAAATATCCAACTCAAAAATAGAGCAAATAAATAGCCATATCCATCAGCACAAAGCAACAGAGAGGCTGGAAGAATTTCATAGAGTCACGGCATCATGGACAAGCTTAGATCATCACCATAGGTAATACAATAGATAATCAAGAGACTGAGGGTATGTCATAACTTCATCACCACAACACAATTTCCTTCCTGGAACCTTGGCCGAGAAAGAGTAGAACACAGAAAACGCATCACACCGGAAACAACTCTCTGTTGCAAGCAATCCACGAGAGTAGTTTGGCAGCGACAAAGTGACCATTCAGACCCTTTCCACCACCAAATAGTCACAAACAAGCACCCAAAACAAACACCATCCAACATAGATTGATCAAAGAAACCCAAAAAAACCAAGCACCATAAACCAGAGGAAGTAGCAGACTTCGAACAACAAAACACACAGAGTACTAAAGCCAAACGGAAAAACAAATCAGTCTAAGAATCTACCTAACCACGGCAACTGAATCAATCTCGAATGAGGCGCAGTAGGAAGACCTAGGTGTTAATTGAAAGGCAATGCAATCGCACTATATCCATCATCGAGAATCAACAAAGCCAGGGTAAAGGTGAAGGGAAGCTTCGATTATAAGATCCGAAGCGATGTACAAAAGAGCTGGAATAGTGAGAACAAAGAGCAGGCACGGAGAAAGCTAGGGATTTATGGCTGAGGCGGAGAAAAGATAAGAGGCAGATGGGAAGAGACGGACAAGAAGAAGGTGGCGACTGGAAGGGAGTTGTTTTTGGTAAAGTGCAATTTAGGGTTTCGAAGACTGGTTCAAACGGGAAACAAATAAAAAGAAGCGGAATGAAATATTTGGGAGCCCGCCATTCCAATTTTTGTTGACCGCCTTTTCCACAGTCGCAACGTTGCTTTATTGGATGTTGTTTGGCTAATTTTATTGGGATTACGTGACAAACACTGAATATTTTATACTAATAAGAAATTTTGAATTTTATGATATCAACAAGCAAAAACAAACCATAATGAGCACTGAGATTTGAAATGTAAAGTTTTTACTGTTGGATTTTGAACTTTTTTAACATCTTTAATTTTTTTGAATTTTGAATATTTTATTAACTTTTTTTACAATTTTTATTGAAATTCATGAAATATCAATATTTTATCAATAATTTAAAACCATTTTCAATCCATTTGAGAATATTAAATATAATAGTTAATTTTAATTATTGTTAGATACTAAATAATAAATATTACTTATTAATTGTTAAATATTACTATTAAAATGTTGTATTCCACCGAAGACATGTTGTACGGATATGTACTACTGTCAAACTACCCAATTTCAAGAAGAAACGTTTGGTTGTCATTTATAATTATTAAATATTTACAGCGAGTGAAATTAGTCGTCTGTTATGCATCTCTATTACAGTTGACTAAATTAATACATATCATATTTCATATTATTTTTTAATTAATAATAGCTAATTATTAAAAAGTTAATCATTAAAAGCTACTTCTTATTTATTATTATTTAATATTTATTTATTTTATTGTTTTTAAAATGTTAATTATTATCTGTTAATTATTAATTATTATTATTTAATTATCAGTCATAAGTATCACTTTATAATAATTAAATTTTATTATTAATTAATAGTTATTAAATATTAATCTTAATTATTTTTTAATTACTAGTAGTTAATCATTTAGTAGTAGCTATTTAAAATTTATTATTAAAAGTTAATCATTAAAAGCTGATACTTATGTTTAATAGTATGTTTTTCGCAACTGGCTTTACCAGTTGTAAATAAATACAGTTATTGCAAGTGGCGAAAACAGTTGCTAAATATATTTATTCGCAACTGGCTTGGAAGCGCAATTGCAAATAATATTTTTTTTGCAACTGCTACAGAAGCACAGTTGCTAAAAGTAGGTTTTTACAATAGGAAAAGAAACGCAGTTGCTAAAAATATGCTTTTCGCAACAGAAAGGAAAGGCCTGTTGCTAAATCTCATCTATTGCAACTGACATAATAGGTCTGTTGCTAAATAACGTTTACTGCAACTGTCATGTGTCGCCTGTTGCAAATAGCTGGTTGCAATAGAGTATTTTTCTTGTAGTGCAATGTCAGTAGCACGGAACATATTGAAGAATCCAAAGCTTCTTCCTAGAGGCGAGGCTAGCGAACCGACTGTATCTGCAATATTGAAGCAGAAGAGTACGTCAGTTGAAGGCATTGAAAAGGTATGTTCACTGTTATTGACACCTTATTTGTGCAGAATGCCATTTTGAGCAAACAAGTATCTCACCCAAATTTTCAATTCAAATTCAGTAATATGTCATAAAGGGTCCATAAGACATTACTTACACTTCTAATTTAGAAAACATCAATTACGCTTCTAATTTAGAAAGTGTATTCAAACAGAATTTTATGCTCCAATGCTTCGGTAGCTAGAGCACGGGTAGTGGAATTATTTGATAGTGGATAATTCATGCTGAGCCCTCCGGACTTCAAAAAATTGTCTGAACTGATACGTTAAGTTTGTAGTCAAACATTAGAATTCGCCACTACTTTGGCCCAGGATTCAGAGTGAGTGTGTCCGTGATTTCTTCACTCTCCTGCTGTCTCCTCATTTTCTTTCTTTTTATATTGGTAAACCTTTTCTCATCATGGTTGTTACCATCACAATGGTTTGCAAATGGTGTCCTCGCTATATTTATGTCTTTACTCGGAAATATCGGTTGATGTAAACGCAACTGTTGCGTAGTATTGAGAAAATTGTATTAACAAGCTTACAGGGAAAATATGTTCTTACTGTGCTGAAAGCCTTCAAGCACACAACTAATTGCAAGGGGGGAAGTTTGCATAGCTGTTTAAGTGCAGTTAAAATTAATTCCAATTCTTTAAGTCTGAATCATGACTAATTATATTCCCTTTGCTATGTAGTTATTTTTGGCTCCAGTTCATATGCATCATCCCATATGTTAACAAATAGTTCGCGTTGTCTAACTGCTATTTTATTTTTCCAACAGTGGTCTTATGAAGCTGCTGCTGTTGCATTTGAGGCTATCCCACGCACTTTAGCACAGAACTGTGGAGTAAATGTCATCCGGACCATGACTACACTTCAGGGAAAGGTTAGAAAGAGATTTATTTTCTATACGATCAACTAAGAATCCATTTCAAAATTTCATCATATGCAGCATGCAAATGGTGAAAATGCATGGGTTGGAATCGATGGCAACACGGGAACTATAGTTGATATGAAGGAGAAAAAGGTACTGCGGGTTATCCTTGAACTACCTTAACATTATAAATAACTTGGAAATTAATGCCCCCAGATGTTTGTTTATTTTGATCTCTTTTCTTCTTCTTTCCTTATCAGTCTCAAGGCACTTTGGTTATATCTTGTTCAACTTATCCAAATTTCATTGTTACTTGAACTTAAAATTTTGTTTCTATCCTTAGATTTGGGATTCGTACAATGTAAAAGCACAAACCTATAAGACTGCCATTGAAGCGGCTTGCATGCTATTGAGGATTGATGATATAGTGAGCGGGATAAAGAAGAAGCAGACTCCTGGGGCAATTAAGCCACAAATAGAGCAAAAGGGTGATGCGGACAATGAGCAAATGATTCCTGAATAGATTTTATTTTACATGCAGTTATTGAATAGTGGATATGGCCTACTGTTATTGGTAAGCATTTTGATGGATTGAGATTGACTACAGAGTTGTAATAAGCTAAAAACAGTAATTCTGTGAGGCCCGAGAATAATGGTCAGGGTTTGGGCCCGAATTATCTTCACCATTCAGCCGTAATTCCTTCTCACCAATCAACGCATCCCCGTGAATTCCGCTAATTCCCGCATAAACCCGGCCTTCCCCTTTCGGGCTCTATAGCATCGTTCAGCTAAAAAAGGGCATTGTTATTGACACTCCAAATATTGTCAAGGAAAGTCCAATTTTTTATTTTTAAAAAAATTGTTAAGAGGAGTACTAATGAGGAAAGTAGTCCCTTAACAAATAAATGTAATTTTATCTTATTATTCATTTAGGCTTAATTTCACTTTTATGTTCATTAATCTATTTTTTAATGGTTAATCAACAACATTAGCTGTGGAGAAATCAAACCCTAACAAAAAATCATGAAGGAAACAGACAATATAATATTGACACAAGAGAGCGAGCATTATTGTGGGTTTATCACCAATCATCAGTAATTGGATCGTTTGTCCTCATATAAGGAGTGAAAATCAGAGAGGAATCCAAAGAATATGATTTTAGAGCTAAATGTGGCACGTTGTTGATATTTCTACCTTTGGTTGTTACTTCTCTCTTCATTTTTAATCCGAGCTTTTTATTTGTTTCTTCCTCTTCAAATTATCTGTTATGTGGTTGATTCGGTGATAATATCAAATATGTTTTTATCTAGTACATCCATGTGTTTCAGATATTTTTTTATTTTATGCAACGTTTCTATCTAGTAAGTTTTCAAGGGATTAGATCGATTGGCTTGTGTAACTTATCGATCAAGGTCATCTTGAAGGTGTTAGTCTTCTAGGCTCGCGTCTATTCTTGATTGTATTATCTCATTGTCCTAAGTCGGGTTTTTTTTCAAAGGACGTCTAATTATTGGCAATGTGGTAATAAAGCTTGATATGGTGAAGGTTTACGAGTGTATGTCATAGTTTTTCATTATTAGGGTTCTTCGAGCTTTTGGATTCCCTGAACCTCTTATTGATCTTGTTTGGAGGCTCATCTTGAATAGTTGGTTCTCCGTTCTTATCAACGGATATGCTAAAGTTTTTCCGATCGGGAAGATGGCTGGGTCAAAAAGATCCCCTTGTCCCTGTGTTATACCTCGTTGTCGCGGAGGCTTTCATCCGAGGAGTGCATTCTCTTACGATAGCTGGTCAGATCTATTGATTCGCTATCCTCAGTAGTTGTCCTGTGATTTCGTCGTTGTTTGCAAATGACATCATTATTTTTTTCCAATGGGAACCAAAGCTCTATTCGTCGGCTCTTGGCTTTTCTTCGTCTCTACGAACGGTGCTCGGACCAACTTGTCAACTCTTCAAAAAGTTGCTTCATTCCCAATAAGTCTATGGATCCGGTAAGAATTTCTTGGTTAGAGTTTTTCTCTGATTTTAGGATTGCCTCTCTTTCTTTGTCTTATCTCAGATTCGTTCTTTATAGCGGCTACAAGCTCAACGCGATCTTCGATCCTTTGTCCGTCAAAGCTAGAGGGATGATTTTTAGATGGAACTCTTCGCTCATATTTTAGGTTGTTAGACTTGTTCTCATTAAGTCGATTCTTGATTCTCTTGGATCACATGTTTTCACAGCCATGGCACCCACCTCATCTTTTTTCGTGCTTACCGCTCTTTGGCCTCGTTTTATTTTTGGGGGGATAGGACGATGCAAAGAGGCATCACTAAGTCTCTTGGGATATCATTTGTAGCAACCTGGAAAATTAGAACCAATTTAAAATTTTTAATTTGGCTATTTTAATGTATTTGGAATATTTAAACTAATTTATTTTAAATAATAACGACTAAAAACTTATTTTAAATGAAGTTAGAACGAATAACTTTATTTTAATTATATAACGAGCCTGAAATGGCGCGACAGGTTGAAAATTCAACTTTGAACTTTAACCGAATGTACAGGATTCAAATAAATCGGATTTCAGTGAAACCAAAATATTTAAATCTGTTTAAAAACGTCTTTCTAACGAATCTGGAAAATTGAAATTTCATAGCGGGAATAAAAAGTTATGGCCAGTTGAATATTCAGAATAGTCGTTATGGAATTTAATACAAATATAGCCCTTAAAAATAGACATTTTGCAAATGACCTCCGTTTTCGACGAAACCACTTTGGTTGGATCCGGAATGTCAATTTATTACTAGGTTTAAAATTCCATAATTTTTGGAGTTGATATGTGAGCGTAGCAAAGGAAAACGCGTTTGGTAATTTCAGTTTGAATTGGATCGATCAGAAAATGGCTTTTTTCAAACACTCTCCAAATTCGATGAAATTAATTTTGTTGAGATCGTATCGTCCAAACATAGCTAGATTTATTTTTCGGGAATTTTTAGAATCAGTATGTGGCCCCGGCAAATTAAAATGTACGTTCAAATCCATATCTGAATGTTTTATATTTTAATTTGAAGTAAAACTCTCTGAAACAGTCTAATGGGCCTACGAAACATATTCCATTGTGTCCGGAATGGGGGTATTTAGCTAGGGGCGACAATTGTTGGGTTTGATTTGGAGTCCGGATAAGAAAATACTATTTTTGGAATAAATCTATAAATGGACCAATCATAAAATTCCATTCATAATTTAATTTCCTAGAAAAAAAATTAAAAACCCTCGTAACCCTATTATTGTGCGGCGGCTACCACTCAAACTTTCCAGCCCCGATTCCGGCCAATCCACTCAACAAAATCCATTGCTCCAGTTAAGGATTTTGTAGATCTCCTCTCAACCTTCAAATCCATACCGATTTTGTGATTTTTCATTGAGTATTTTCATCGAACCACCTCCACGAAGTCAACGACTTCAAAGCGCCACCCAGCCTCAGACCCGTCGTCGAGTTCAACCGGAGTACCACCGTCCGGCGCGCCTTCCTCCCCTCTTCGACGTGCAAAAACCCGATCGTCTCCAGGTGCTTTGGATTTCGTGAAAATTGCGACCCTAGTTTCGAATCATTTCAGAAGGTAACAGCAGTGGTTTAATTTAACTGCTTATAACGTTTAAAAGCGTTGCCAATGTTGATTAAATTATAAAAATCGTATATTTTTCGTATGTTGTCCAAATCCAGTGAAACAAGAGTCATTGGGACCGTGGCATCGTGCGCTAGATTCTAGAAGTGATCGGAGAATTTTTGGAGCTCTCTACAATTTTAGGAGGAGTGGAACCCAATGTGAGATTTCTAAATTCAAATTGGAATGTATACGTGTTGTATAAATTATATAAGTGATGTATAAATTATATACATGTTGTATATCTCATATATGGGCGTTGTATAAATTATATAAATGATGTATAAATTATACATGCGTTGTAAAAAGGATATATGCGTTGAATGGAATTGAAATGGATATATAAATACACACACACACACACACACACATACTCCCCTCGTTCACAGACCATGGACGATATAAATTGTTTGGGTTGTGATTGTGAATGATTGATTATGGTTGCAACATGGTTGTGTTTGTGGTATATTCATTGTGTTGTGAAAATGAGTGATATTGTGGAAATCATTGAAATGAAAGTATCGTAATGCTGCAAGGCCTAGGATAGTAGAGGAGCCGTGCTGGACACGGTGTCGGTGCTAAATACCCTGCTGTTGTAATGCCGAAATTTTCCGAAATATTCATGTGTCGAAAAATATTCATGTTTGAAATAAATTGTTTGAACGATAAAAATGACATTTTCTATTGTATGTACGAAGTATATAAAATATTCATGTTCGAAATAAATTGTTTGAACGATAATAATAACATTTTTATTGTATGTACGAAGTATATAAAATATTCATGTTTGAAATAAATTGTTTGAACGATATAAATAACATTTTTATTGTATGTACGAAGTATATAAAATATTCATGTTTGAAATAAATTGTTTAAACGATAAAAGAACATTTTTATTGTATATATGAATCGCTAAAAATATTCATATTTGGAATATAATGTTTTAACAGTAAAAATCACATTTTTATTGTATATATGAAACTTTAAAAATAACCAAAGGTTGAAATAAATATTTGTTGTTTGAAAATAATTTTTTTAACGTGAATATGAACTGTTAAAAATTACCAAAGGTTGAAATAAATATTTGTTGATTGAAAATAATATTTTTAACATGAATATGAACTGTTAAAAATAACCATAGGTTGAAATAAATATTTGTTGATTGAAAATAATTTTTTTAACACGTATATGAAGTGTTAAAAATCATCATGTATAGAAATAAATATTGGTTCGCTAAAAAAATTATTTTTAGCTTAGATATGAACATATATACATGTGTTGAACAGGTAAAAGGGATTTGCTGTTGAGTAAAGAATTTATTTGCGTGCCCGACAAATAGGTAAACCTTAATGAGTTGGCTGCGCAATTTTATTTATATATCAACTCCTGTGATTGTCATTGGATACAGTGTGCTGGTTATTCTGTGTGAGATTATAAACAACGACATAGGATAGTAACAATTAATTTTGAAATACACTACATGGCGTACTACGTGAAGAGAGCATACTTCATCATATACCACATCAGCATTTGGAGCTAATGTGACGAGGTTGGAATTACCATACGGGCAAGACACTCATATGGCGTTGACTGAATTACAGGTTGAACTGAGGACTGATATGGACAAAATAAATATAACGGTAAATTGTCAGATTAAATAAAAGCCCCACATGGGTGTAGAGTTGACAATAATCACGTCTCTCTAGTTATTAGATACGACACATGGATTATTTATTTCCAGCACTGGACGAGGTGGCGAGATTTATCTCTGGAGTAATTTACACACTCCCTCGGGCATAGAATAGGTCACTAAAAATTATGTGTGCTTATACTGGATTTATTGGGTAGCTAATACGACCCAATAAATTTCCAAACCCCTCCCGGTACAAAGGAGGTTACGGTGAAATTTTTCGAAATTTAAAGGTGTTAGCCAAATTTTTGAAGTAAAAACGGTTTAGAAATCACCGAATAAATTATATATATATATATATATGTATATATATATAATTAAAATAAAACGAATAACGACGCTGCAGTTCGCGTTTTGAAATCGTAATTTTAAACGATTATTACGGGAGATCCGGCCGTCGGATTTTTCCGAAATCGGAACCGTTGCATCCGCTTTGGAAAGATATTTCCAACGATATAAAATTCGTTAAGATCCAACGGTTAGATTTTGCGAAATGTTTAAACCAAATTTGGACGAGAGCAATGGCAGTGCCATCGAATGACCTGAAACGTAGTTCGATGGAAATGGACTATTTTTAATAAATAAAAATAGTGAAAAATCGTTTTAAAATATTATAAACGATGTGGAATGGAGATAAACCGATTTAACTTGGTTTATCAGATATTTTGATGGTTGGATGTATTTGACATGAAAATTATACTAATGAACTGAATGTGGATGTCGAATAGTTTAACCATAGGAAGAATTGATTTGAATTCTATACATGCGTGAATTATTTGAAAAGGCCGAGTTAATTCTCATTTCAAATGATTGATCGACGATGAAAAAGTTGCAAGACCGATAATCTTCACATCAAATGGATGGCTACTGATGCCTTTGATTGGAGTTGCTGCCTAGAAAGGGTTACAGTGGTAGTTGTCCGGACGTATTTGTTGATTGTTCGGATGTGCGAGGGCCTCTCTCATGTATTGGACATATGGGACGAGGAATAAGGTGCCTCCCGTTTCGTTCAGACCTAGAACGAACTAGTAAATGGATGTGTGTCTGACATTGGATTTTATTCGGTGCCGATTGATTTCTATTAAATATATATCTGTTTGGTGGCGGATAATTTATTCTCTTGCTTAACACCCTTTTCTAAGACGTACGAGCTTAAAGGTTATATATCGATAGACATCAGTCGCATAGCGTGGAACGTCAATGTGGCATGCTGAGATGCAATGATCAGGGCTTTTGTTGAAAAGCAAGCACGGCTTTAATATAGCATAGCTTTGTGTATGACGTTAATTCGCGAGTCTCACACCCCAGGTATGAACCAGAAACGGGAGAGGACTTCAGGGAGGACATGTGTTTCCTTCTAGCTAGGAGTGGTGTTATGGTATGGAGCCCAGACATTTTTACTTATGTGGATGATGGAAAGCGAGGCGCCTCGGCTATATCGGTCACTACGGGGCTGATGGATGATATGGTCGACGTACTGAACATTTCGCCTCATAGGGCAAGGAAACATATGGTTCAGGCATTTTAATCCACTCCGTGTGGACCGGCCCTGACGATCCAAGGGCTCACCTGAGTCTGGGCCCTGAGATATGGTAGGCTAGATTGTCTCGAAGTCGGTAAGGACGATCCCTTGCCTTGGTTCATGACGGAAATCCAATTTCCAATACGACATTGTGCAGTTTTGATTGTAAACCTATATGTGGCGGCATTGTGGCATGGGACGCTCATGTCGTCTATGATTGATACATTATGATTGAAATTGTTTTTGAAACATATATGCACTAGTAATAATATCAAATGATTTAGTTTTATACATATCAAGCATATTTTGGCCATTACAAGGTAAAACTCTATCCTCCGGTTTGCGTTGCATTGTGTGATGGGACTTGAGTCTTATAATAGCTTCATTTTCTATAAAAAAAAAAGCATTGCATTATTCAAATGATTTATTTTATTTATGCACTGGCAATCCAATGGAGTAAACCCGTTCCGCGTCAGCGGCGTGGTCCTGTGATTGACCTTATTGTTAAATAAGTTATGTAAGATTTCTCATACCAGTCTCATGACTGACTCGTAGTTTGTTTCACTTTGCAAACTCGGGTGCCCCTATTTCTACACGGGCAGCCTTGTATTCAGGTTTTAGCAGGCTCATTCTGGATAGCTATGGAGCTGAAGATGGATTCTATCATTTCTATTATGTTGTTCAGACTTTGTTATGTATATTATGTTTGATTCCGTTGCAAACATTTTTATATAAAGCTGAAACTGTATTTTGTACTAAGTATGACCCTGTTATATTGTGTAACTCTGATGATTATATTTGTTCCAATATAATTTGTTGTACATTATCTGGTGTAATGATATATTTTTGTTCTGTTGTTATTGTTTATGTGTTATATTCCAAAGATTATCCTTGCTTCCGTGGCACGGGAGTTTGCGGTCATCACAGTTGGTATCGGAGCTATAGTTAGCCTTAGTTCCGGAATATAACATATTAACGAACTCGTCAGAAATAGAATCAGTAGTATTCTAGGGCGAGTAACTCATTACAGATAGGATCAGTAATATCCTAGAGTGAGTGTAGCAGAATAAAATACACCCCAATAGATGCATATACATTTAAATATATGTCTCTATCCTTTACAATATCTTTTCTGTTGGCCCGACTCTTTGTCTGCTCTTTGCAGACATAATAGAAAATGAGTGGCAGAAGCAGAAGAAGTAATTCTATGGTTCAACAATCTAATGAGCCAATCATGCTCCCACAGCCAGAATCAGATATAGAAGTTCTAATAACGAAGTATCGAAATCTGGGTGGATTACCATTATTGGGCAAAGAATCCATTATTGAAACACAAGCTTGGATGCGTTCTGCTGAGAGAATTTTTGAAGGTTTAAAGTTGAGGGATGACGAGAAAAGATTACTGGCATCTTGGGCACTCAAAAACGAAGCTTTAATCTGGTGGGAAACGGTTACTAAGGATAATCCAGAAGTTAATACTACCTGGGATAGATTTAAAGAAATTTTCAAAGAAAGATTTATTCCTCCAGAAGCAACT
Source organism: Allium sativum (assembly GCA_030737875.1). Classification (NCBI taxonomy): domain Eukaryota; kingdom Viridiplantae; phylum Streptophyta; class Magnoliopsida; order Asparagales; family Amaryllidaceae; genus Allium; species Allium sativum. Next base: position 396,228,961 of record CM060922.1, read on the forward strand.
GAGCGGCTATACGATGAGTTCTACTAGCTGAAATAGGGAGATACGACCATTCAGGAGTATCAGGATAAATTCAGCAAACTTTCTCTTTTGCCCCGAAGCTAATTGAAGATCCTTTGAGGAAGAATCTGAGGTTTATTAACGGGCTTCAAAGAAGGTACAAAAATTGCGTAACTGCACATGTGAATCTTCCTTTTTCTGAAATGATATACATGGCTTATCGCTATGAGGATCTTGATAAGCAAGGTCTTTTGGAGGACGAAGAGGAAAGCAGTTCTAGCAACAAAAGGAAGTTTGAAACTAATAGCCCAGAGGCAAGTACGCAGCCTGAGGCAAGTACGAAGTCTGAGGCCAGTAAGAGGCCAAGGGCCAGTCAGAAAAAGGTAAAGACAGTCGTATGTCTAAAGTGTAATCAGCAAGGGCATTCGATAAGGAACTGTAAATCTTCGAACAGACCAAAGGATGATGGGTCTAAATCCGGTAAGAAGGTTCAAGAGAGCGGGGAATGCCATAATTGCCACCAGGCTGGTCATATTGCGAAAAATTGCTAGCTATCAAAGAAGTCTGAAATAGTACATGTAAATGAAGTGGCAGAAGTTCCTGCACCGTCAGCCAGTCAAGTAAGGCCAGATGTTTTGGAAGGCACGCTTACTGTCAAAAATATTCCAGTTAAAATACTGTTTTATACAGGCGCGTCATGAAGCTTTATTGCAAGTAATGTGGTCAAGAAATTGGATTTAAATTTGAAAAATCTCAACGAACTTATCAGTGTCCATAATCCGATTGGGGGTTCCCTCAATCTTTGTTGGATTTGTGGGGAGCCTGTCTCTTTTTCCCGTTATCGCTTCCCTTCCATCTCGATCATCATGAATTTTACCGAATTTGATCTTATTTTAGGATTGGATTGATTAATCCAATACGAAGCTGAGGTTAAATGCGCAGAGAGAGTTGTTAAGGCAAAGACTAAATCAGGGGAGTATATAACCATACCATGCGAAGGTCCGAATTCGGATAGAAAGAATTTTGGTCGGCTCTTGATATTTCTCCTGCTCCAATAGAAAATACTCCTGTTGTCACAGAAAATATTCCTATTATCAAAAATTATGCGGATGTGTTTGAAGAAGTGGATAGCTTACCTCTGCGTAGAGAAATTGATTTCATAATCGATCTAATTCCGAATGCAAGGCCAGTAGTGCACCCTATTCGGAGAATGACTTTAATGGAGAAAGAAGAATTGGTGGACCAGACTCTACAATTACTATGGAAAGGTCTGATCAGGCCTAGTTTCTCTAATTGGGGAGCAGCAGTAGTGTTTGTCCCAAAGTCAGATGGTACTCTCAGACTATGCGTGGATTATCGTGACTTGAATAAGCAAGCATTAATGAAAAAATATCCATTGCCGCGAATTGATGATTTGTTGGATCGTTTGAATGGAGCGCAAGTATTTTCAAGAATGGACATAGATACAGGTTTCCATCAGCTCTGAATTACCGAAGAATGTGTTCCTTTAACAGCATTCAGAGGTACAGATTTATTCTATAAGTGGTTAGTAATGTCGTTCGGCTTACGTAACGCTCCAGCTTATTTTGTCGATCTAATGAACAGGGTATTCAGAGAAGTCTTGAATAAATTCGTACTGGTTTTCATTGATGACATATTGATCTTCTCTAAGTCAGATAGTGAGCATGCTAAACATTTGGAACAAGTTTTGGAAATTCTCAGAAAGAATGTTTTAAAATCTAAATTTTCTAAGTGTATATTCTGGCAAGAAGAAGTCAAGTTCCTTGGTCATGTTGTATCAGAGGAAGGAATCTCAGTAGATCCAAGTAAAATTACAGCTATTCAAGATTGGAAGCAGCCTTGGAACCCACAGAAGTCCGAAGTTTTCTGGGATTGGCTAGTTATTATCGGAAATTCGTTAAAGATTTTTCGAAGCTATCTAGTCCATTAACGCAGCTTACTAAGAAGCACGCAAGATTTAATTGGACTGCAGAATGTGAGGCGACTTTCCAAGAGCTGAAATTAAGATTAACTACTGCTCCAGTGTTGAGTATTATAGATGGCAATCAAGATTTGACGGTTTATACTGATGCTTCTCTTGAAGGTGCTGGTGCAGTATTAATGCAAAGTGGCCAAGTAGTTGCTTATGCTAGCCGTAAGCTGAAGCCGCATGAGAAGAGATATGCTACTCATGATCTTGAGTTGTTAGCCGTCGTGTTAGCTTTGAAAATATGGATGCACTATCTTTTGGGTGAGAAGTTTGAATTATATACAGATCATAGGTCATTGAAGTATTTGTTCACCCATAAGGATTTGAATATGTGACAGCAGCGTTGGCTAGAATTTCTTGCAGCATACGATCTAGATATTTTGTATACTCCAGGGAAAGCCAATGTTGTAGCTGATGCGCTCAGCAGAAAGAATGCGATCATCGCTAATCTTATTATTGCGCCTTCACCGATTGAGAAGATCTCTGTTCTCCAAAAAGACAACGAATTTATTCAAAGAATTAGCCAGCTAATTCGAGAAGGTAAAGCTTCAGATTTTCAGCTGGATAGTAAAGGGATTCTGAGGTTGCAAGGGCGAATTTGTGTTCCAGAAGTTCCAGAACTCAGAAGAGAGGTACCAGATGAAAGTCACAAATCTAAGCTCAGTATCCATCCTAATGTGAGTAAGATTTATAATGACCTCAAACGCACATTCTGGTGGAAGTCATTGAAAAGAGACATTTCATTATATGTTAGCCGATGTTCTACTTGTCAACAAGTCAAAAGTGATCAACAAAAACTCATCGGATTGTTACAACCATTGGAGATTCCAAATTGGAAGTGGGAGCAAGTTTCCATGGACTTCATAGATGGGTTGCCCGGAACCAAGAAAGAAAATGACAGTATATGGATGATCGTAGATCGTTTCACGAAGACTGCCCATTTTATACCTATCACATCAAATAGAATGGCTCAGAACCTGGCACAGATTTATTTCAAGGAGATCGTTAGACTACATGGAGTTCCCAGTAGTATTTTTAGTGATCGTGATCTGATATTCACTAGTAAATTCTGGGAAGCATTCCAGGAAGAATTGGGAACAAAGTTAAATCTTAGCACCGCATATCACCCTCAGACAGATGGCCAAACTGAGAGGGTGAATCGTATACTAGAAGATTTATTGCGGGTATGTATTATTAATTTTGGCGGAGCGTGGGAAGATCACTTGCATTTGGCTGAGTTCTCATATAATAACAGCTACCAAGCGAGCTTAGGAATGTCACCATTCGAAGCATTGTATGGTCGACCATATAGATCTCCCGCATGTTAGGTAGAATCAGGCAATCGACTAGTATTGGGTCCCGACATGATTCGTGAAGCTTCGGATAAAGTCGATTTCATTAAGAAGCGACTGCAAACAGCTCAAAGCCGACATAAGAGTTATGAAGATTCTAGAAGAAGAGATTTAGCATTCGCTGTTGGTGACTATGTATATCTGAGAGTTTCTCCGATGAGAGGAGTAGTCAGATTCGGGAAGACAGGGAAGTTGGCGTATAGATTTAGTGGTCCATTTCCTATACTTGAAAGGATTGGAACTCTTGCTTATAGGGTTCAATTGCCTGACTGGTTGCCCGTAGTGCATGATGAATTTCATGTGTCTCAACTTCGTAAACATGCGCATGATCCAGACTTGGTCGTTGAAGAAGCAGCGCAAGAAATTAAAGATTACTTCGAAATTAGCAGTGAGAAGAGAGTCGATAAAGATTATTGAAAAAGAAACTAAAGTGCTAAGGAACAAGAAGGTTCACTTAGTCAAAGTGCAGTGGAGCGGTGATCCTAGAGACTGTACATGGGAGACAGAAGATAGCATTAAACAATCTTATCCAAGTGCAGAGTGGACATCTCTAATTAGCTCTGGTGCAAGGTACATTTACAGTATATTCTATTTCTGTTTTGTTTCCTACTTTACTATTGTTTCCTTTTCGGGGACGAAAAGTTTTAAGTGGGGGAGATTGTAACAACCCAGAAAATCAGAACCAATTTAAAATTTTTAATTTGGCTATTTTAATGTATTTGGAATATTTAAAATAATTTATTTTAAATAATAACGACTAAAATTTTATTTTAAATGAAGTTAGAACAAAAAAATTTATGTTAATTACGTAACGAGCCTGAAATGGCGAGGCAGATTGAAAATTCAACTTTGAACTTTAACTAAATGTACAAGATTCAAAATAAATCGGATTTCAGTAAAACTAAAAATGTTTAAAACTGTTTAAAAATATCTTTCTAACAGAACTGAAAAATTGAAATTTCATAGCGGGAATAAAAAGTTATGGCCAGTTGAATATTCAGAATAGTCGTTATGGAATTGAATATAAATATAGCCCTTAAAAATAGACATTTTGCAAACGACCTCCGTTTTCGATGAAACCACTTTGGTTGGATCCAGAATGTCAATTTATTGCTAGGTTTAAAATTCCATAATTGATATGTGAGCATGGCAAAGGAAAACGCATTTGGTAATTTTAGTTTGAATTGGATCAACCAGAAAATAGCCCTTTTTCAAATGGTCTCAAATTCGACGAAATTAATTTTGTTGGGACCGTATCGTCCAAACATAGCTAGATTTATATTTCGAGAATTTTTTGAATCAGTATATGGCCCCGGCAAATTAAAATGTATATTCAAATCCATATCTGAATGTTTTATATTTTAATTTGAAGAAAAACTGACTGAAACAGTCGAATGGGCCTACGAAACATATTCCATTGTGTCCGGAATGAGGGTATTTAACTAGGGTCGATAGTCGTTGGGTTTGACTTGGAGTCCGGATAAGAAAATACTATTTTTGGAATAAATATATAAATGGACAATTCATAAAATTCCATTCATAATTTAATTTCTTGGAAAAAATTGAAAACCCCCGTAACTCTATTATCGTTCGGCGGCTACCACTCAAACTTTCCAGCCCCGATTCCGGCCAATCCACTCAACGAAATCCATTGCTCCAGTTAAGGATTTTGTAGATCTCCTTTCAACCTTCAAATCCATACCAATTTTGTGATTTTTCATTCAGTATTTTCATCGAACCACCTCCACGAATTCAGTGACTTCATAGCACCGCCCAACCTCAGAACCGCCGTAGAGCTCAACCAGAGTACCACCGTCCGGCGTGCCTTCCTCCCTTCTTCGAAGTGCAAAAACTCGATCGTCTCCAGGTGCTTCGAATTTCGTGAAAATCGCGACCCTAGTTTCGAATCATCTCAAAAGGTAACGACAATGGTTTAATTTAACTGTTTATAACGTTTAAAAGCGTTGCAAAGGTTGATTAAATTAAAAAAAATCGTATCTTTTTCGTATGTTGTCCAAATCCAGTGAAACAAGAGACATTGGGACCGTGGCATCATGCGCTATATTCTAGAAGTCACCAGAGAATTTTTGGAGCTTTCTACAATTTTAGGAGGAGTGGAAACCAATGTGAGATTTCTAAATTCAAATTGGAATGTATACGCGTTGTATAAATGTGATGTATAAATTATATACGCGTTGTATATCTCATATATGGGCGTTGTATAAATTATATAAGCGATGTATAAATTATACATGCGTTGTAAAAAGCATATATGCGTTGAATGGAATTGAAATGAAATTGAAATGAAAATAAATATATTTATATGCATATATACATACATATACATATATATACATACATATATATATATATGTATGTATATATATATGTACACTCCCCTCGTCCACAGACCATGAACGATATAAATTGTTTGGGTTGTGATTGTGAATGATTGATTGTGGTTGCAACAAAATTGGTTGTGCTAGTGGTATATTCATTGTGTTGTGAAAGTGAATGATAATGTGGAAATCATTGAAATGAAAGAATTGCAATGTTGCAAGGCCTAGGATAGCAGAGGAGCCGTGCTGGACACGGTGCCGGTGCTAAATACCCTGCCATTGTGATGCCGAAATTTTCCGAAATATTCATGTGTCGAGAAATATTCATGTTTGAAATAAATTGTTTGAACGCTAGAAATAACATTTTTTATTGTATGTACGAAGTATATAAAATATTCATGTTTGAAATAAATTGTTTAAACGATAAAAATAACATTTTTATTGTATGTACGAAGTATATAAAATATTCATGTTTGAAATAAATTGTTTGAACGATAAAAATAACATTTTTATTGTATATATGAATCACTTAAAATATTCATGTTCGGAATATAATGTTTTAACAATAAAAATCACATTTTTATTGTATGGATGAAAATTTAAAAATAACCAAAGGTTGAAATAAATATTTGTTGATTGAAAATAATATTTTTAACATGAATATGAATTGTTAAAAATAACCAAAGGTTAAAATAAATATTTATTGATTGAAAATAATATTTTTGACATGAATATGAACTGTTAAAATAACCATAGGTTGAAATAAATATATGTTGATTGAAAATAATATTTTTAACATGTATATGAAGTGTTAAAAATCATCATGTATAGAAATAAATATTGGTTTGCTAAAAATATTATGTTTAGCTTAGATATGCACATATATACATGTGCTGAACAGGTAAAAGGGATTTGCTGTTGAGTAAAGAATTTATTTGCGTGCCCAACAAATAGGTAAACCTTAATGAGTTGGCTGCGCAATTTTATTTATATATCAACTCCTGTGAATGCCATTGGATGTGGTGTGCTGGTTATTCTGTGTTAGATTATAAACAATGTCATATGATAGTAACAATTAATTTTGAACTACACTACATGACATACTACGTGAAGAGAGCATACTTCATCATATACCACATCAGCATTTGGAGCTAATGTGATGAGGTTGGGATTACCATACGGGAAAGACACTCGTATGGCGTTGATTGAATTACAGGTTGAACTGAGGAATGATATGGAAAAAATAAATATAACGGTAAATTTCCAGATTAAATAAAAACCCCACATGTATGTAGAGTTGACAATAATCACGTCTCTCTATTTATTAGATACGACACATGGATTATTTATTTCCAACACTGGACGAGGTGACATAATTTATCTCTGGAGTAATTTACACACTCCCTCGGGCATAGAATAGGTCACTAAAAATTGTGCGTGCTTATATTGGATTTATTGGGTACCTAATACGGCCCAATAAATATCCAAACTCCTCCCCGTACAAAGGAGGTTATGGTGAAATTCTTCGAAATTTAAAGGCGTCAACCAAAATTTTGAAGTGAAAACGGTTTAGAAATCGTCGAATAAATTATATATATATAATTAATTAATTAAAATAAAACGAATAACGATGCTGCAGTTCGCGTTTTGAAATTGTAATTTTAAACGATTATTAAGGGAGATCTGACCGTCGGATTTTCCCAAAACCGAAACCGTTGGATCCGCTTTGGAAAGATCTTTCCAACGATATAAATTCGTTAAGATCCAACGATTAGATTTTGCGAAATGTTTAAACCAAATTTGGACGAGAGTAGCGCCAGTGCCATCGGATGACCTGAAACGTCGTTCGATGGAAATGGACTATTTTTAAATAAATAAAAATAGTGAAAAATCGTCTTAAAATATTATAAACGATGTGAAATGGAGATAAACCGATTTTACTTGGTTTATCAGATATTTTGATGGTTGGATGTATTTGACATGAAAATTATACTATTGAACTGAAATATGGATGTCGAATAGTGTAACCATAGGAAAAATTGATTTAAATTCTATACAGGCGTGAATTATTTGAAAAGGCCAAGTTAATTATCATTTAAAATAATTGATCGATGATGAAAAAGTCGAAGATATGAAGATGGTGTAAGACAGATAATCTTCACATTGAATGGATGGCTACTGGTGCCTTTGATTGGAGTTGCTGCCTTGAAAGGGTTACAGTGGTAGTTGTCTGGACGTATTTTTTGATTGTTCGGATGTGCGAGGGCCTCTCTCCTATATTGGACATATGGAACGAGGAATAAGGTGCCTCCGGATTTGTTCAGACCCAGAACGAACTAGTAAATGGATGTGTGTCTGACATTGGATTTTATTCTGTGCCGATTGATTTCTATTAAATATATATCTGTTTGGTGGCGGAGAATTTATTCTCTTGCTTAACACCCTTCTCTAAGATGTACGAGCTTCGAGGTTATATATCGATAGACATCAGTCGCATGGCGTGGAATGTCAATGTGGCATGCTGAGATGCAGTGATCAGGGCTTTTATTGAAAATCATAGCCTTGTGGTTGATGATCAAAGCACGGCTTTAATATACCATAGCTTTGTGTATGGCGTTAATTCGCGAGCCTTACACCCCGGGTATGAACCAGAAACGGGAGAGGACTTCAGGGAGGACATGCATTTCCTTCTAGCTAGGAATGATGTCATGTTATGGAGCCCAGACATTTTTACTTATGTGGATGATGGAAAGCGAGACGCCTCGGTTATATCGGTCACTACGGGGCCGATGATTGATATGGTTGAAGTACTGACCATTTCTCCCCATAGGGCGGGGAAACGTATTGTTCAGGAATTTTAATCCACTCCATATGGACCGACCCTGACGATCCAAGGGCTCACCTTAGTCTGGGCCCTGAGACATGGTAGGATAGATTGTCTTGAAGTCGGTAAGGATGATCCCTTGCCTTGGTTCATGACGGAAATCCATTTTCCAATACGACATTGTGAAGTTTTGATTGTAAACCTATATATGGGGCATAGTGGCATGGGACATTCATGTCGTCTATGATTGATACATTATGATTGAAATTGTTTTTGAAACATATATGCACTAGTAATAATATCAAATGATTTTGTTTTATACGTATCAAGCATATTTTGGCCATTATAAGGTAAAACTCTATCCTCCGGTTTGCATTGTGTGATGGGACTTGAGTCTTATAATAGCTTCATTTTCTAAAAAAAAAAAGCATTGCGTTGTTCAAATGATTTACTTTATTTATGCACTGGCAATCCAATGGAGTAAACCCGTTCCGCTTCAGCGGCATGGTCCTGTGATTGACCTTATTGTTAAATAGGTTAAGTAAGATTTCTCATACCAGTCCCATGACTGACTCGTAGTTTGTTTCACTTTGCAAACTCGGGTGCCCCTATTTCTACATGGGCAGCCTTGTATTCAGGTTTTAGCAGGCTCATTCTGGATAGCTATGGAGCTGAAGATGGATTCTATCATTTCTATTATGTTGTTTAGACTTTGTTATGTATATTATGTTTGATTCCGCTGCAGACATTTTTATATAAAGCTGAAATTGTATTTTGTACTAAGTATGACCCTGTTATATTGTGTAACTCTGATGATTATATTTGTTCCAATATAATTTATTGTACATTATCGGGTGTAATGATATATTTTTGTTTTGCTGTTATTGTTTATGTGTTATATTCGAAAGATTATCCTTGCTTCCGTGGCACAGGAGTTAGGTGTCATCACATCATTTATCGTCCCAGACGCCAGGGTGGTCTGAGGTTACGAAATCCTAGGGACATCTGCAAGGCTTACACTTGTAAGCTTTGGGTTAGGTTCCGTTCTATTGACTCTCTTTGGTGATCGTTTCTCCGTGCTAATTACAACGCCTTTTGCCATCGGATTACTCTGGAACCCCGTCTTACGTTAGTGAGTCATGAAAACGGATGCAATATGTGAAGGCCTTTTCCGACTCTCATAATAGGAGTTACGGCTGGAATGATGGTCCCTTCTCTCTAAGGATAGCTTGGAATTCTGTTAGGATTTCGGTGCCTAGTTTTCTCTTTCATCAGGGATTGCCACATCCCTCCAAAGGTTTCCATTCTTATGTGGAAAACCCTTTATGAAGGTTTATCACTAAATGTTAACTTTATGAGGATCGGTATCCCGCTTGTGTTTTGGTGCAGGTGTTGCAGAGCAGGAGATTTGGAATCGACTGCTCATTTGTTCTTCGTTGGTGAGTGTGACCATGATGTTTGGTCTTTCTTTGGGGTTTGGTAGGTTTTAAGGGAAACACTCATTCCCTGCTTGACTTATTCGTTTCTGGTGGGACGGAAGGACCAGAAAGGATCTTCGGTCTATCCTCTTTCGGTTTCTTCCTTGTCTCATATGCTAGCATTTTTGGTGCTATCGAAACAAGACCGTTTTCAATAAGTTACCAATGGTGTTGTCTTCCATCATTTGTAGAGTTAAGATAATGTCTTCTTTGTGTTTCAAGGTAGGCCTTTCATGGGTAATCTCCGCCCACACCCTTTAGCGTTGGCTCATGCTTTCGATGTTACTTAGGGGGTCGCTTCCCGAGCGGGTGTGGGGTGAGGTGTAGGGTGATGTAGTTTTTTTCTTTCAGGCTTTGTGTCTTTTAATTGGCGTGAGTGGGGTTGTTTGTATAGACGCTTTAGTTTTTTGTGTGTGGTTGTTGCTTATTATCACAAATCCAATTGGGTGTGTAGTACTACTGGTCTGTTTTTGTAAGCCATCAGAGAATGACTATTTTCTCCTTTTTGGTATTTATATATATGTAATTTCCTTTAAAAAAAGATTTCAAGGGATTTCAAAAATGGAAAAGTGGGATAATTTAACATGGATTTTGCAATGGTATAATTTTTTCCAGTGTAACTTTGTAAATTAAACATGGCTTGAAATATTTAAACCATTTTATTTTTAGCCATTATTTTTATGGAGAAAGGTAACTATAAAACCATATAGTGCAAACCATGTGTGCATTGGATATTTTTTACCGTAACTTTTGATTGAAAATAAATTAATAGTTTATTCTTCTTCAATGTTGGTATTATTTTCTTTAAATATCTATACAGTGATAATAATTTTAGTTTTAATAATCTATTTTGAAAATATGACCATTACATTTAGGATATGTGACCGTTTTACTACTTTGGTTTGGGGTTGATAGAATCTAAATAGGTTCAACATTCATTTAGGGCTGACAATTAGAACCGAGAACCTGAAAACCGACCCGATCCGACCAGAAAATATTCAGACCCAAACCAAACCCGATGGCTCTCGGGTCGGGTCTAGAAGATTCAAAATACAATGAAGACCTGATCAAACCCAACCCGAACTAACCCGAACCGAAAGACCCAATCCAAAAGCATTGAAATATATGTATTTTTAGTGTTGTTATCCAACCGAATCCGAACTGACCTGAACCAAAGCTTGGGTTGGGTCCAAAAATTTTAAATGTGTAGTTTAGATCCAGCAATACCCGACTCATCTAGAACCAAGACCCACTGGGTCGGGTCCGGGTCTAATCGCCACACCTACATTTAGTAAGGCTGTTAGTGGATAATCGAAAAATTCGAAACCCGTTCGTATTTGAAAAGTGGATGAATATTCGGTATCCAAGAAAATGACATGGATGTGGATATATGCATACTTGCATCAGGAAATCATTTGTCCATTTATTTTTAAGATTATTGTTAAAATTATGTGAATTTCAACAAAATGAAAGATATTTTTTTATTATATATATGTCACATTACACGCACTAAACACATATTTAATAATTGCTCAAAACTATTTGTTATCATCATATTTGCTTATTTTTAGCATTTTAATAATCAATTTGAATGGAAAAAAATTCATGTGAAACTAAAATTTTCTATTTATGTTTTGTGATTTGTAGATCTTTAATAGATTAGATAATTATTTGATATTCGTCAGTATCCACAGATGCAAACATCTTATATTCAAAAATGATTTCAGATGCAGATATAAAACTATCCAAATCCAAAGGCTAGATCTTGGTCTAGTATCGGTGATCATTTTGAGATTAGTGCGTTATTGAGATAACAAGCGTTTTAAACATATTTTCCCTTTTTTGAAGTCCCTCCAAATCTACATTGGCTTAATTTGAGAAAATGGCAAATTTAAATTTCCCTTCATGTTTTAAAGGTAGATTTGAGATCCAAATGCTTCTGGACTTGAGTAATTCATAACCTCTTGTCATTTTAGTGTTTTAAACCCATTTTTTATTCTTTTATGTTATAAAAGTGTGAAAAGTCGACAAGCAACATTATAAATATATTTGAGCTGCTTGTATGCATTAAATATACATGATATAAACTGTTAATATTTGAACACAAAATGTTGACATAATATTAAACATAAAAAGTCCTACTCATTGATTCTCCTCCTAAATTTCACCATGTAAAGATAAACAAATATAACGGTCCATGAATTGTGTATTTAATTTTATGTCTCAATATCTGCCACCTTAATAAATAAATACACAACTACACATAAAATAAGGTGTATTTTTGACAGCAGATATAGGTTTCTTGTATTCACATTTATTTTTGTTTTTGTATCAGATAATCATTCTCTTTTCAGATAAACAAGTAGACAGATTTAGTATCTGTTGAGATAGAAATTGGTTCTTCTAGGTATAATACCCAATCACAATAAAAGAAGTAATCAAATATTTCAACAGTTTCAGATCACAGAATGCAGAAAAAAGTAAAGGACGCACAAAATTATAGTGGTTCGACATTTAGTCCTACGTCCATTTAGTGTAATCTATCTTTTATTATACTATATGATTACAACACAGTTAGTTTTTATGGTGAAAATTAAAAGAAAGAATTGACGTTGGCACTAGCAATGCCCTTGCATTGGTATGCCTAAGAGAAAGGAGTTCGATCGATCTTTCTCTAAGCCCATAAATCGGTTATTTATAGGAAGGCATGAATCCGGCTCAGCCAAGACACAAGACATCCAATTCGAAGTTCACGACGTAGTGAGTGGATCACATTTAGGTGGTTAAATGAGTCTCCAAAGTGTGTTCAGTATCAGGTTCGACAACGTCAAACCGGCTTGGCCAATTTTAGAAATCAGATTATAATGCGATGGTGGTAACATGGCACATCGGGACAGATTAATCGAGCCGACTTCGTCGAACTAAGGGACATCGAACCGGAACAAGGAGGAGACTTGGGTATGTTCGAAGCGGGCTTCATCGAACCGGATTTTAAGTAATTCATGCTTATGTCTTCGAATGTTCTGGCACTTCGATCAAGTAGATTCGGGCACGCCTAAGCCCAGGCCCACAACACTTTGATACTCGGAATACCAATATGCGACTGCCTTGTCAAAAGGTAGGTCAACACTTATCCTTCGAAACATGTCTTTCAGTGGAAGACATGTTTCAGATAATCCAGAAGTTCGTAGAAAGCCAAAAGATTCCAAATAGAGATCCAATATTCGAGGATCATAAATCCTCGATCACGCCGGATCGTAATAATAGAAAACCAGAAATTCTTAGCCGCATTGGACCATATCAACAGAAATCACAATCGCTCCAGATTATACTAACAAAAGGCCATGACCACTTCGGATCGTATTAATAGATGATATGAAATCCAAAATCCCAATAAAATCCCACGATCTCTCCAAATCGAAATATAATAGAAAACCAATAAAATCTGACTATCTCTCCAGATCGTAACATGAGAGAAATCAAAATCTAAAAATTCTGAAACCCATAATCTCTCTAGGTAATCCATACCTACAAATAAACAAAGCAAATGTTTTGCCAAGTTATGACAAAATTATTCACCTTCTTTAAGCATAGTCCATGCTTGGAAATCCGTGTCGAGTATATTCCATACTCGTGTTACGATTGAATTACCTTGCCAAGTCCAGATAAGACCGTCCAACCCTTCAGAAGATAGTCCAACCCTTCAAGCATAATCCATACTTAGAAATCTAAATTGCGTATGGTCCAGTTCTCGGGCCATAACCAAGTGATCTTACCAAGTCCTGACGAAACAACTAAATCTCTCAGACATTGTCCATATCTAGAAATCCACGATTAAACGATCTTGTCAGATCCTGACAAGATAACCAATCTGTCAAACACAGTCAATGTTCGGAAATCCATTTATTAAAATTCATAATCATTACGACATCAAACACAATATAGACACATAGAACATCAAGGAATTAAGTCATACTCCCGTACGTGTGTAAAACAACTTAGCCATTTCTTATTACAACTTTGAAGGAGGACGATTTGTTGTCTGCAAAGAGCATGCCTAAGGATCTCTCACGTTCTCGTACATAGGTAGGAAAATGTAGCCATCCAAAAAACCTTTAAAAAAAATCTAGGAAATTCAAGGTAAATTGATGACCCATCCATGTAAGCTTGATTCAGGCATGTTCCCTCCGTAGGGGCAGTAGGAGGATGTGCCGGTTCATTCGGCGTAGTCCGATTTCTGGCATAGTGTGCTAGATCTCCACTTCTAACACGCTCTTCGATTATGTCACGCAAATGCCTACATTCTCTTGTCGCATGACCATCCATCTCATGAAAAAGATAGTGCTTTCCGAACTCCCATTCTTTCTGTGTGGTCTCCCTCATTGGAGGCTTCTTGAAAAGAGTAATATTGTGTATGTCCCGGTAGATATCCTCTAAGGAGGAATTGAGATCAGTGTATATAGAGAATTTAGGCTCTCTCCATGGCTGAACATTTCCATCATTCTTAGCCGGGCCTTTTCCTTTTCCCTTATCTTTGCCTTTTCCGAATCTAGACAGTTTTCTGACCTTGATCATATTAACTTCGAGAACTTCCTTCTCGACTATAGCATCTTCTTCATGCAAAAATGTATCTACTTCGAAGTAGAATTTACCAAGATCCATTAGAGGATCTCGTTGCAAAGAAATCTTAAAATCCGACTTGTCTAAAATGCTGGATACAACAGCCATCAGCACCATGGACAATTCTGGTCGATCGATCGATGCTACCGGCACATTGAATATTTCCAAGAAGTGGCTCAAAGTATCTCCGTCTCTTTGCTTAACAGAAAGAGTCATTACATTTTTGGTATAGAGATGTGGACCCTGAATTTTTCAACAAATCGTATGATCAAAGCATTCCAACTATTGATCGATTCCGACTCCAGTTGCCTGAACCACAAGCGACAATATCAATTAGGAAAAGAGGGAAGCATTTAGCAATGACGTTCTCCGACGCCAATAGTACTTCCATACGGTGCATATAGCGCATCAAGTGCACGGTAGAATCCTTCCTACCATCATTGGCTTCTAAGATGGGTAGCTTGAAATTTGGTGGATTTTGAGAATTTCGGATAACTTGGGTAAAGGGGTCGTGTTTAACACAATACATATTAGTCTGAGATACCCAACCTCTTGTAAAGCATCGAATCATGTCTGCGATTCAATTTCCATTACCAATCAGCTATTTCCAATCTTCCAAACCAGTGCCGGTGCCTCTCCCCTCCTCCCTCCCCCCCCCCCCGCATGCAAACTAGTAGTTGTTTGATGCCTGTTCACAACGTTGTTACCAGGTTTGACATAATCGAACTGGGCCGGTTCGGCATAGTCGAATCGGACTGCTGATGCCACTACACCATCTCTGTTTTGAGCTATGTGTGGCCATGCCACGTTTCCAGAGCCATTACGTAAGACGTTTCTAATTGTAATATGATTCACTTCATCATCTGCGGGGTTGTTGCCTTCTGTTGTGTCTGGTTCGGCATTCGTGCCAGGCCGAGCCGGATTTGTTGACAAGTAGGGTTATAGCTGAGTTTTTGAGCGCATTGCTACTGTATTGCTAGGTCCTGCACCAACGACTAAGCTTTGGCCTCCTGGCCTTCTGAATCCATCAATTATGGTGAAGAAATTGTTCATCGTCTCCTCTTTCTTGCGAAGGAGTTCATCTTGTTTCTCAACACGGGCTTGCAATCCCTAAATGACCTCATCAAGCTCATACCGGGTTAAGAAATTAGAGAGATTACCAGCAGAGGAAGCCTCTTGGCTTCCATCATTTCCTGCGATTTCAGTACGGGTGAAAGTGTCATCTTTCTTTCTTTTCACCATAGTAAAAAGTCGAGGGTAGTAGTAGTCTGGATTCAGCAGAATACAAATAGCATTCTCCCTACCTAACGCGTCTAAATGTTGACAGAGAAATTGGTTCTTTCAGGTACAACACCCAATCACGATCACAATCACAGAAGTAATCACAAATCACAATAGTTTCAGATCACAGAATGCAAGAAAAAGTAAATGACTTGCAAATTTATAGTGGTTCTGTACTCAGTCCTACGTCCACTTAGTGTAATCTATCTTTTATTATATTATATGATTACAACACAGTTAGTTTTTATGGTGGAAATGTAGAGAAGAGAGTTGAGGTTGGCACTGGCAATGTCCTTGCGTTGGTATGCCTGAGATAAAGGAGTTCGGTCTTTCTCTAGTCCAGAAATCAGCTATTTATAGGAAGGCATGAATCTAGCTCGGCCAAGACACGTTGAATCCAATCTAGAGTTCGTGGCGCAGTGAGCATATCATGTTCAGGAAATTGAATGGGTCCGCAAAATGTGTTCAATATCTGATTCGCCACAGTCCGACTCAACATAGTCGAACCGAATAGGCCAATTATCTAGAAATCAATTGATAATACGATGGTGGTAACGTGGCATACTGAGCTATATTAGTCGAACCGACTTCATCGGTCTAGCGGACATCGAAATGAAATGAGGAGGTGACTTGGATATGGTCAAGCCGGGCTTCACCGAACTGGATTCCAAGCAATTCATGTTTGTGTCTTCAAATGTTTCGCCACTTCAATCGAGTACGTAGATTCGGGTTCGCCTAAGCCCGTGCCCATGTCCTAAGCACTTCGATAGTCGGAAAACCAATATGTGACTACCTCGTTAAAAGGTGATTCAACAGTATCCATTGTCATTCTTATTCAATATTTCCTTTCTAATGCTTTAAAGTGATTTATTATAAGAAAAACTATTTTTTCATCATGCCATGATTTGAATAGCTTAAATGATGGTTAAATTTATTTTGTGGACTATATTACATCATCGGTTGATTAGATAAGATATGTTATATTTTTAAATATAATCCATCTGAAATTAGATATAAGGTGCATTCACAACGAACGTAAATGAAATATTTGAGCATGTTATCTAAATGGATTATTTGAGCGAGCAAGTTGAGTAATAAGGTATACGTTAGGCGATATAAAACTGTATATGAGCGAAGTATCTAAATTTTGATTTTTTAATATAACCAACTTATAAGTTATTAACTATTGTTTTTATCTAAGCTTAATAATTGCAAAGAATAAATTACTCGATTTTTCGTTAAAACATACTAATACATTTTATATTCAAATATACTAGAAAAGAACTGTAGATGATGACTACATAATACGGTCATCACACCATAAATCCCTATTCTTATCATCAGACAATGTTTCCACTTCATCCAATGTTGAACATGCAAAACAACAGGCAATATATAAAGACAACATTGGGCGACGCTGGTGTAACGTTTCATTTGTGCAAAGAAAAACACTTGGTAATACACTAGAATGATTCGGTAAATATTAAGAAAGGGAGGATGAGATGCTATTGCTGTTGGTACAAGAAATTAAGGGAAGCTGATAGTTATAAGGAAGTGAAACAACATGGTGCATTGGACATGAATGTATCTCTTTACTCCAACCAATCCAATGTTTCATTCTTTGAAGTTGGAAAGTTAGGGCATACGATGCGGTAGCATGACAATTTTTGGATGTGAGCGATGTAAAGATTTGGTTGAGCATATTGAAACTAAATTTTTGTTGATGTGTTTACTTAATTTCCATCTTTGTAAATATAATTTGTTTACAATCATAACTCAAAGTTAAATCAACTGCTTTCTTATGCAAGACAAAACAAATTAAAAGTGGATTTATTAACTGTATGATGTTTGTAAATTGTTATTTGTATGACTAAGATGAAGAACAGCTATTTATTTATAATATTAACATCTAACGAATATTCAAAATGGGTCTAGATGTGGGAATAAAGATTCTAATATAATATCTCTTACAAAACGAGGCCAAAAATTATATGATAAAATGTCCACATTTAGACCCTTTGGATGAAAATCCCATTAATTTACAACCTATATAATTTTATTATAATTTTAGTGAAATAACATGCTTTCATTGGAATACAATCTCTTTTGATTACGGGGTGGATCGATGACTTTAACCAAAAATGGAGCGTATTTTTATCTTTACCCATTAATAAAAAGAATTTCGTGAACTAATTTCGACCGTGTATCGTGTCTTTCTGAATTACCCAAAATACCATTCGGTCCAAATTATCGTTAGTTCTTTGGATATATCCAATGTTGTTGATTCCAGACCGCATAATTTTGCGTGGAATGTAGTAGTTAATTTAAGTCCGAACATTCAGTTGAATGTTCAGACTTGAGTTCAGGGGGTGTGGATGTCCTTTTAATGGGTATACAAGTTCGAGTTTAACATTTATTTAATGGGCGTTTGAGCATTAGACACCCATTTCATGTGTGCCCTGTTAAACAACCCAAACGTCTATGCAGCTGCCTTTCCAATACACAAATGGCTATGAGCAGTCATTTCAATAGTTATAAATGACCACATTTAAGAATTAATATTATAAATTCAATTCATTTTATCAATACAAAACACATAGTTTTCCACTCTCAAATTATCTTCTCAAATTCAATATAAACAAAGTGTTGCTTCCCCTTTAAGTTTCCACTCTTTTGCTCTGTGGAATAATGAAATAAACATAGATCTTTGTGTATTATACATTCACTTTTCAATTAACTTAGTGAAGGAAATTGACCGAAGCGTAGAAGCATTTTCGGCAAAAGAAATGACTTCGTACAATCAAAATCATTTTGAGAAGATACGATTGATATCGGTAATATCATTTGATTTGGAAAGCTTAATCGACAAATAAGTTTTATGAGTCTAAAATTTACAAAATAAAAAAAACAAGACTGGTGAAATGGGATGCCAAGCTGATCTTGTACATTTTTTTTGAAATGTCACTTCGTAGTTTAATTCATATTGTATTTATTCATTTTTACTACTGGTTGCAGAAAACAATGACGAATGATCAATTATTCAAATTATTTTCAAGGAAAAAAGATTGGAAAAAAACTCATTATTATTAATTTGCAAACTGTTATGACTTGCTTACCGGTCATTAAAAATAGAGCTCCAACAACATAAAGTCCTTTAGAGATGCCTGATCAAAGCGGAATGACAAGAAAAAAGTGTTGAGGTCAACTTTGATTCCAATCCTAGAAAATCTTTTGCTATGGATTCTAAATTAGGTCCATAAAAAAGTAAACACAGTAGAATAAGAATGGATGAAGATGTTATACCAATGGGGTGGTGGAAAGCTAAGAAGAAAATTGTTGTTCGGACCCAAACTGATTCTCCAATAACTCTTATGCATGGAAAACATGCAAAAGAAAATACTAAATATTGAAAGGGTAGTGCAGAAAAGATAACTGTGCTAAAAGAATTGACCTTGATTGAAAATAGATAGATAGTCAATGTCAAAATACCATTGTTATAGGAAAAAGTGTGATGGGAATGGATCCATTAGCAATGTAGTATGGGATGGAATATAGCAAAGCATTTCTCAGATTAGGTAGTTGAGATATAGCAATATGTATCTTTAATTATTGTTTTATTATATTGTGTACTATTACCTTAGAAATTTTAATCGGTTTATCGTTTTGTCCAACGAATTCATGATCTAACAGAATAGCTCTACTGTAACAATGTCAAATATGATTATAAATTTGATGATAGTTATAACATGCTACACTACATTACAAAAATAGAAAGACATAAACAAAGATGTAAAAAGGGTTCTCCATAATTAATTACTTGTTTCCATAAGAATTCCAAATATGATCCATTAGACCACTTTAGAGCATATTATAAAGAGCTACATTTTGATAAAATTCATGATAATGCACATAAATATTGTAATCCCTTTTATTCGTAGCATGTCAGCGCGAAACAATTTATATGGATGGTGTAACTCGATTGAAAGCATGTCACATGTTGCTTTGAAATGACTAAGGGCCACTCAATCAATATAGCTATAACATCGTATACCCTAAAAGTGCTGTTAAGCTCCAATGCATTGGAGTTCGAGAGAATTGCAACAATATAGAATTGAAATTAACCCATGGTACTTGAACACTCCAGCTTGAGATATGTAAGCTTATATGATAAGGAATGACACCATAAACATAATCCGGAAATGATGTGATGCTTCTATAGCCTAATATGCATCATAAACTCCTTTAATAAAGTATTACTAGCATCCACTCATCCAACCTACAAAGAGTATGCAGGAATTGATCACCAATCACCCAGTATCTACCAACTATGTCACTAACTGATAATGAATCAATTGGTATGCGATGCTAACCGATGGCCTGATACCCACGTAGCTCTCCCAAATACCATATAGGTAATAACACAAGTGTATGCAGAGTGAGCCTATGTCTAGACAATGGCTAAGCGATTACCAAGGGATGCGCATTCCGTGAGAATGCAAAATATTAATCTTAACACTAGAGAGGAGTAAATAGTATTTTCTTACTTAGTTGAATATTTATGAACTTTTAACAGAACCATACTTAAATTTATGCAATTAACAAACATAAAATCAAGATGTAGATAAAAGAAAATGCTAAAAAGTAAAAGAAAAGAACACACTAGAATTTATACTAGTTTCGAGTTATCTAACATCCAATTCCGCAAAATTCCTTGTATGGATTTCATTTCTAATAGTAAATGCAAATACAAACTCGATTTCAAGGCCAAGAGGGACACCCTCTTGAATTTCGACCTTTGGGTAGGGTCACTTGATTTTGAGGCAAAAAATTACACCAAGTGGATTTTCAGGTTACCATCACACCCAACTGATTTGCACGCTACAATTGCACCTTTATAAATAGTGGCTTTTGATTTTATAGGGTATACGGACTAAGATATTTTGATCTTCAATTACAATTGATCCTATTGATCCGAACGACACTTTGATCTTGGGAGATTGATGAGAAATTGGTAGAGAATCAAATAAAAAATAAATGAATTTGAGTCTGGTGAAAAATCTCTTTGAAAATGAAAGAAAACAAAAGAGAAGAGAAGAAAGGAAAAAAGTAAACAATAAAATATCTATGCAAAGGTTTAATGTAAATTAATGGGGACCACTTCTCTCTTCTAGGGTTTCACCTCCCTGATTTCTTCTTCATCACTTCCCATCTTTCATCGTGTAACATCCCGTATTTTTAGTAGTCTGATATTTAATATATTTATTTTTTAAAATATTATTTTGGAATTATATATGGATTTATAATATATAATTCATTATTTAAAACGAAGTTGAACAGTTAATTTATATAATTATAATCGAGCTCGTAAACATCGCGTTAGTTCATAATTTACGTTTTGAAATTCAATTGAGTATACATAATCCATTTTAAGTCGGAAATCTGTGAAACAAGAAACATTTGAATTTAATTGATTATATTTTTCTAATGGAAGAGAAAATTGGAGATTTCATGTTATAGATTGCCAGTTATGTCCAAGAAACGTTTATTAATAGAATATTAAGGATTTTTATATAGTTCGAATATCGTTTAACCCAGATTTGTAAATATTGAGTTTAATATATATATATATATATATATATATATTGGTGTATTCTGAAGCTGTGTAATATTTTATTTGGAGGAATACGATAATGTTATTATTAGTTTTAAAGAATTGTTTGGAAATTTAATTATATTATACAGGCCTTAGAAATGTATATTTTTCAAACGACCTCCGTTTTCAACAAAACGAATTTCATTGGAATGCGTATGGCTAATTATTGTTAGATTTCCAGCTTGAAGCCCATCGGAGTTGTTCAATCAGTGTGTGCATTTTATCGTGAACCGATAAATAAATTTAAATTAAAACGACATCGTTGTACAAACGGAGTCCATTTTCAACGAAATTAATTTCATTGGAACCGGAACGTTAAGACATAACAGTACATCCATTTTTGTTACGTTTGAAGTTAGCGTGTGGCGTTATGGTCAATAGTTAATAAGCGGTAGGATTCAGGATTTAGTACTGTGTATAATAAAATATGTTAAACTTCACTTCTAAGAAAATGAAGTAACCCGTACATAAGAAAAGATTAGACGCAACCTATTGTTGAAATGAAAACTCATGCACAGGACCTATCTCTTTCTGCCTATCAAATCCATGCAGGCTATGGACAAGCAAACTCAAGAACAGCTACCTACCGTTGACCATATACAATATACGAAACCATATATTAATCTATCCATACCCCTCTGCATACCTACGCCATGAAAGAAAAGCACATGCCTTCACCTCCTAAGACTAACTAAGGCTACCTGGAAAGTGAAAACCCATTAAGTCTGCTGCTAAGTTCTTAAATCAACGTAAACCACGAAATGAAAATTCATGAATTTGCAGACCTAACCTACCTATCTCTTAAGTGCAGCTATTTGTATGCAAGGTGATGGACGTTCTTCTTATCTCCAAATTCTTCCATCTATTTATACATCGTCATTCCTTTCCAGAGGAGTTTTCAACCGAACTCACAAAATAAAATAAAATGAAATAAAAAGGAAAATACAAACTGGCGGCGAAGGGGAGGTGTAATGACCCGCATTCTACGCATCGGAGGATCGTAGAATATTTCTTTTTTGTATGAAGTCGTATGGTCGTGTAATTTTGGGGAATGACTATTGGGGTCATTTCCCATGTTCACAATTTTTGCCAGATTTTAAATGACCGTTTTGCCCCTGGCGAATCTTTTTTTGCCTATAACTTTTGATTGGTAAGGAGTTTTGACCTAAAACCACTTCTATTAGATCCGGATAATGGTTTATCTTTCGGTAGAGTGGTCACATTAATCAAACGGACTTACCGATTAGGAGATATTGCTGAAATAAGGTTTGGAAAGTGAAAAACAGCTTAAATGGGCTTAATTGGGTAATTAGCGGTTAGGTCCATTAGGGATTTCGGGCTTAGGGGCATTTAAGGGCCGATAGGGGCTAGAGAAACCCTCCTCTGCCATTTTTCAGCCACCACTTTCATTCTCCTAACCCTAGTAATGGCCTTCACTCTCAAATTCTTCAATTAAACACCTCCTAATCGCTTTCTAATCAAGGATTAAGCTAAGCTACATCAAATCAAGGAAAATCAACACCAAATCAGAGTTGGAGCTGTTGTGTTGCATAGGAATTCGACCCAAATAGTAGAAAAGTTTCAGATCTAAGATTATTTGTGGCTAAGGTGAGTGACTTGCATTGTTTTTCACTAATTACGGCTAATTAGGGGTGATTAGTGTTAATTAGCGAAATTAAAACATTGAAAAATTTGGAAAATTGTTTAGAAATTCTTAAATATTATTTTATGCCTCTGTTAGGAATTTTGGTTAATTTGGATATGCTTTGCTAATTATATGTTGAATCATGATTAAGGGGAAAACATGGATTTTGGGTATGTTTGATCCATATTAACATGTTAGATGATTGTTTTAGTGTTTATGGTTGATTATGTATGTTGTTATTACTGTTTGGAATGCTTCATGATTGTTTAGCAAAGTTAGAATGGTCAAAAACATCGTATGGCGTAAACAACTCGCAGGAAATGTTGTAGAAAATAGTACAATATCCCGTTCGTGAAGCACCCTCACGACCTGACCCCTAGGATCGTGAAGCACCCTTACACCCTGAGCATGAGGAAGAGGGCGAACCCTAGGAGGGCGACCGTGAGGAAGAGGGCGAACCCTAGGAGGGAGAGCGTGAGGAATAGGGCGAACCCTAGGAGGGCGATCGTGTGGAAGAGGGCGAACCCTAGGAGGGCGAGCGTGAGGAAGAGGGCGAACCCTTGGAGGGCGACCGTGAGGAATAGGTCGAACCCTAGGAGGGCAAGCATGAGGAAGAGGGCGAACCCCAGGAAGGCGACCATGAGAAATAGGGCGAACCCTAGGAGGGAGACCGTGAGGAAGAGGGCGAACCCTAAGAAGGCAACCGTGAGGAATAGGGCGAACCCTAGGAGGGCGAGCGTGAGGAAGAGGGCGAACCCTATGAGGGCGACCGTGAGGAATATGCAAGGTGGACCACGAGCCGATGCCAGAGCGAGCCGAGGAAGCTGACCACTAGCTGGAGGTTATGAAACGTCACAAACTGACCCAGAAGAAGATGTCCACGAGCAGATCACGACCCGGACTGGGAAATCACGAACGACACATATCTGAACTAAAGTGTGAACATGTATGGAAGCTTGGAGCTACGAAACGAACAGGAATGATGACCAAAAACCCGAGATGCAAAGGTAGTCCAAATGAGAAGTTGTGATTCAGGATCCACACGGGAACTAATGAGTTGACTTCATGATTGGACTTTGCTGCGGGACGTGTGCAAAGGGGTTATCGATACCTATAACTTTGGTTCACTACTGAGAGACGGATTAGGGGCTCGTAGTGATAGTTGTACGGAGTTGGACTCCGTCATGGCCCAAAGATTAGGTGACCAAAGTAGTGGATATCGTATGCTTTACGCACTGAGTGAGAGATGTGAGGTTGATTGCTATGTTTGATGTTTGCTATCACCATGTCATGCACACCCTCATATTACTTTTACACTTTATGTTAGTTTTACCTTAGAGTACTGTACATCTTGTTGTGCTAACTCTTTGGTTGCAGGTTCAGGTATGATTGGATTATACCTGTTATTGTTCTGTTTTGTTGCTTATCGCTCATACCAGACTTTTGTCTGACCCAGAGTTTTATGTTTCTTCTTATTAATCTGGGTGCTCCTAAATGAGCAAACTAGAGACAGGTTAGGTGGTGATGCGCGAGTAGCTGTCCGGAGACGAGCAGGAGGCTTCCACGTACTATTTACATATATTCTCCCAGTGTTGTTACTGGTCACTTCTTGGGCATTAGTAGTGTACCTTTTCTTTCTTTTGCTTTAGAGACAGTAATTTGAAGTTGTAATAATGATGTTGGATCATAAGCTATACTTTGGATTCCGCTGCTGTGATGGTTTAGTTTTTCAGCTTATGCACTGTCTCGCCTGTTTTATGTCAAAGTTATGTTATTATTATATTTTATTCCATGCACTGTGAGATATACTACTGGTTCTTTGTTGGTCCGTAGTTCAAATTCCTTTCTTTTCCTTTCTTTGACGACCGTCCCGTGCTAGTTGGACATCGGTACAATGCGTTTTATTGGAAATTTCGGTTGGTCCGGGGCGGGCCGTCACACTTGGTGTCAGAGGTCCAGGTTGCGTAGTTAACCTAGGGGAAGACACCAGGGAGAGATAGCACACGTATATGAGAGCGTGTGTTTGTGATATTTTGGTTTTCAAAAACTATATATATATACTATTAGTATATCTAAGGATGAAGTCGTACTGCACGGGCACCACATTGAGATGGTTAATCGTTTTCTCTTTATAGATTGAACGATGAGCCGATATACGAGGAGTATGGGTTCAGGGGCTAACAATAGGAATGTCCCTGATATAAGGACGATGTTTACTACCTTCATGCGAGAGATGCTTAGGGATGCTCGGGGAGCAGTTCCTAATGCTGCTAACGGTGGTGGTGCAGTAGCGCAGGCGCCTAGAGCCGATTTCGCCGTGCTCTGCAAGGATTATACTAGTCTTGGTGGAAAACCGTTCCATGGAACGGACTCGGCTACAGAAGTTCAGGGTTGGCTTGATAGTTGCGAGCGAATCTTTGAAGATTTGAGGATCGAAGATGCAACGAAGAGAAAGTTAGCATCGCGTCAGCTTCAAGTACGAACAATGAATTGGTGGAATGCTATTAAAGCAGCTACTCCTGAGGATCAAGTTACGTGGAATCAATTTAAGATTCGATTCTGTGATAAGTTTATTCCAACTGCTCATAAATCAGTACTGTTCAAAAGATTTTTAGAGCTTAAGAAAAATGGTAGGGCAGTCAATATATTGCTGAGTTCGATACTTTATCGAAATATGGATTATCTCTTATTGAAACTACTGAGAAGAAAACGATAAGTTCATAATAGGCTTAGATGAGTACTTGGGGGAAAGACTTATAAACCATATTGATGAGACTTCGAATCTATTGTGGGGAAAGCATTGAGATCTGAGAGCTTTACCCTAAGTCAAAGACCGAGGTTGCTGTTATATTTGTAGAGGAGCCAAAACCACAAGCAAGAGGTGGAGGCAAGAATAATTCATAGAATAAGAGGAAACATAATCAGACCAAGGATGGTCAGAAAAAGAAGAATAAGAAAGATGCCGAGTGCTTTAGTTGTGGCAAGAAGGGCCACTATGTCAGAGATTGTCTGGAAAAGCCTGGGGAAAGGGAGTGCTTCAATTGCGTCCAAGCGGGACATCATAAGGATAAATGTCCACAATCCCTTAAAGAGAAGCAGATTGTGAGAGCATATGCTATCAACGCTGTTCCTTCTTCGTCAAATGCCCCAACTGCGGCGCAGAAGGGAAAGAGTGTCGTTATTCAAGGTATGCTTTCTATTTATGATGTTTCTGTTCGATTTTTATTTGATACCGAGACATCCCATTCCTTCGTATCTAGTGACCTGGTAGATAGGTTGGAATTGGAACTTGAGATTGTCGATAGACCTTTAGTTGTGACGAACCCGATCGGTGGCTCGACTAGCCTTTACATGATTTGTTGTAATGTGGTCTTATCGAGTCATGGAAGTATGTTTGCTTGTGATTGCTTAGTTGTTTTGCTAGTATCATCCCACGTAAATTGTCTGAATTTAGAGAAGATGTTCCTTGAGTGCTTGTCTGGTATTGGTTTAGGCCTTTGGGGCTTGTGCTTAGGGAATATCGAGTTCGACTAGGATGGTTTGTGTGAGACACAAGTAGTTGTTGTGATTTCCATTGAATGATATCTCGGCTTACTCGAGGAGTGATGTGAAGCCGTGACATGATAAAACTATTCAATGGTATGGACTGCCCCGAGTTGGATTCGATAGGGCTATGAGATGACTCGAGTGGGACTCGAGGAAGCTGCAAAGTAATGGATTATTTAGGACCCTATGTTGATGTTCTCTTTGGTTCAAGAATGGTAGAACTTCGAATGGATAAGATGTGTTCGTTGATCGTGGAGATGCAATGAAGATTAGGACGATTCAAGTTGGACTTGAACTCATAAAAGAAAAATGGGTGTTCGTTGATCGTGGAGATGCAACGAAGGTTAGGACGAATTCAAGTTGGACTTGAACTCGTAAAAGAAAAATGGTTGTTCGTTGATCTTGGAGATGCAACAAATAGAGAGACGACTCATGTTGGAATTGAGATTTGTCGGTGGTGGATACTTGAGACTGGGTCTGAGTATGTTGGTAGCTCTTCTGATGAGAGTACCAAGAAATCGTCGATAGTTAGAGTGTTCTAGGCGGACTCGAAGCAGGGGTATCTAGGGACGCCCATTACCATGGATCCGTTGGACGTGATCTATTTATCCTTGGAGGATAAACGTACTTTGGACGTACGGTAGTCCGTATGGAGGCGGGGATTCCATTAGCCTTGGGATTGGTTGGACCAGTCAAGTAGGTATCGACGTATGTATGGTTTTAGCAGGTGATAGATATGACATGTTTGATGGATGCTATGGTTGCTATGTTTGTTCCTATTTTTATTCTCTTGAGTAGACTATCACCTATAGGATTCTGGTAATAGAGAACGAAGAGATGACGGCATACACGGATGCCTGTGCTACCGGACTAGGTGCGATAGCTGATGCACGGAATAGGAGACATGACAGTTTATATGCTATATTCCTGGGATGCAAGCAACTAGAGTATATCGCAGGATATGATTTCAGACCTAAGTATGGATTGGATTTAGAAATGTTAACAAGTTTAACGGTTAGACCGACTTTGATTGAGCGGATTGGTTCCAGTCAGAGGGACGATCCTAACCTTTTGGAAATCATCTCCAAATTAGAAATGGACATCGACGGTGAGGAGATGAGCAAGTATGGGCTTGACCGAGATGGATGGCTTCGAATGAATGGAAAGTTAGTTGTACCCAACGTAAATGGATTGAGAGATGAAATGCTTAGAGAACGTCATCACTCGAAATTGACTATACGTCCCCGTGGTAACAAAATGAATTGAGATATGAAGCAAACCCATCACTGAGAAGGGATGAAAAGGGACGTTGGGAAGTTTATCTCCAATAGTATGAATTTCCAGTTAGTTAAAGCTGAGCAAAAGAAGCCTAGTGGTTTGTTACAACCGTTGGAAATTCCCGAATGGAATTGGGAGTAAGTCTCATTGGACTTCATCGATGGTTTACTAAGGACTAGATCGGGCCATGATAGTAATTGGTTAATTGTGGACCGATTGACCAAAAGGTGGGATTACCTGACAAGATGGTGGGAGTTCACAACGTATTTCATGTTTCCCAGTTAAGAAAGTTTGTACACGACCCTAGTGTGACTATTTCACCAGATCAATTGGATGATATAGAGGTAGAACCCAAGATGATTGGGAATCGCAGACCTATTCATATTGTCGAGCACGATACGAAGCAACTTCGAAGGAAGACGGTCCAAACTAGTCAAAGTCCAATGGGGTGATAATGAGAGAGACTGTACTTGGGAAACAGAGGAGAACATAAGGAAGACGTATCCAGAGCTCTTTGCCTGGTTAGGTTTTAATATCGATATAGTACTCCCTTCTTAGTAAACCGCATGCTAGGATAGGCTTGTTGTGTTGTTATGTATGTTTGATTGTTTGTAAACGATTGGTAGGCATGCGGGATCCTTTGTATGTTTTATTTAAGGAATTTCGGGGACGACATTTCTTAAGGGGGGAGAATGAAACGACCCGCATTCTACGCATCGGAGGATCGTAGAATATCTATTTCT
This sequence comes from Allium sativum, assembly GCA_030737875.1. Taxonomy (NCBI): domain Eukaryota; kingdom Viridiplantae; phylum Streptophyta; class Magnoliopsida; order Asparagales; family Amaryllidaceae; genus Allium; species Allium sativum. The sequence continues at coordinate 396,257,707 of CM060922.1, forward strand.
TTTTCGTATGAAGTCGTATGGCCATGTAATTTTGGGGAATGACTATTGGGGGTTATTTCCCATGTTCACGATTTTTGCCGAATTTTAAATGATCGTTTTGCCCCTGATGAATCTTGTTTCGCCTATAACTTTTGATTGGTAAGGAGTTTTGACCTGAAACCATTTCCATTAGATCCGGATGATGCTTTATCTTTCCGTAAAGTGGTGACATTAATCAAACAACTTACCGTTTGGGAGATATAGCTGAAATAAGGTTTGGAAAGTGAAAAACAGCTTAAATGGGCTTAATTGGGTAATTAGCAGCTAGGTCCATTAGGGATTTCAGGATTAGGGGTATTTAAGGGCTGACAGGGGCTAGAGAAACACTCCTTTGTCATTTTTCAGCTGGCACTTTCATTCTCCTAACCCTAGTAATGGCCTCCACTCTCAAATTCTTCAATTAAACACCTCCTAATCGCTTTCTAATCAAGGATTAAGATAAGCTACATCAAATCAAGGAAAATCAACACCAAATCAGAGTTGGAGATGTTGTGTTGCATAGTAATTCGACCCAAACAGTAGAAAATTTTCAGGTCTATGATTATTTGTGGCTAAGGTGAGTGATTTGCATTGTTTTTCACTAATTACGGCAAATTAGGGGTGATTAGTGTTAACTAGCAAAATTATAACTCAGAAAAATTTGGAAAAATGTTTAGAAATTCTTAAATATTATTTTATGCCTCTGTTAGAAATTTGGGTTAATTTGGATATGTTTTGCTAATCGTATGGTTGAATCATGTTTAAGGGGAAAACATGGGTTTTGGGTATGTTTGATCCATATTAACATGTTAGATGGTTGTTTTGGTGCTTATGGTTGATTATGTATGTTGCTACTACTATTTGGAATGCTTCATGATTGTTTAGCAAAGTTAGAATGATCAAAAACGTCGTCGTATGACGTAAACAGCTCACAGGAAAAGTTGCATAAAATAGTATAGTATCCCGTTCGTGAAGCACCCTCACGACCCGACCCCTAGGATCATGAAGCACCCTTACACCTTGAGCGTGAGGAAGAGGGCGAACCGTCCCGTGCTAGTTGGACATCGGTACAACGTGTTTTATTGGAAATGTCGGCTGGTCCGGGGCGGGCCATCACAGGAGGTCTGGACTTAGTGGTCTTTCGGTCAAGCGAGGAGGACGGTTGCGCGCATGCTCCAGTTGCACGCGTGCTCTGGTATAAACATATGGTTGCCTGATGACATTGTGAGGAGCAGGGATGGATGCGTTGTTGAGGTGAAGTGGGGCTGCGTTAATCTTGAATGTAGCAGGTCTGGTGCGTATGGGGTAGTTCTAGTCGCATGAAGAACACAGTGAGAAACAAACCGAATGGGTATGGTATAGGAAGGGGAGGAGAGACTGTGAGGAGGAGTACGTGGGCGTTCGTGTAGCAGCATACGGCGAGTTTAAGTTGGCGGTTAAATTTCGAAGTAGCAGGGGACCGAAGGTTTTGATAGAGAAGTAAGGAGAAGGAAGCATGAGCAGGAGACTTACCTTGTTGGTTACGTTTATAATAATATAAACATATTTAATTAAAATATGGATGTTTGGATTACGGTTATTTGTTGTTGATTATTATATCTTCTTATTTAATCGAATAATATTATTTGTGATAACGTATTTGGATGCAGGGAAAATAGGTTGGAGGGATCTAACTGGATTCCTCAAAATTTATTATTTATTTTCATATTGCATTTATATGGACTGTTGATCAACCTGATTAGATGATTGATTTGTTTATTGATTGTCGAATCATAATTCAACGATGGTTTGATATTAATCAATGGACAATATTGGTTGAGTAATTGGTAGCATATGGCCTATAAATCAATCATTTTATAAATATTGATTTACGGTCAGGTGAATCAACGGTAATGAAGTTATAAAATTTATTTTATAACCAAAGATAGATTTTTAAATCTATTATCTTATTTGAAAGTTATTTTAAAAAGGAAATAAATATTATTATCTATTATTAAATTGTTTTATAAAAAAATCTTATGTTAATAAGAATTATAAGTTGATGAGCAGAAATTAACCTAACAGGTTAAGAGTTGGATTAAATGGAATTATTTAAATTTATTATATTATTAATTAATTTAAAAGAAAGAACAGTTGGAATTGGTTAATAAAATAACCATGTTTTGATTTAACTAAGTTGACCGCTTTAACTGGGATTGATTATTAAATTAAATTAGTTTATCGTTAAATAAATCTAAGGAAACTGTTTAATGAGTATTTGTTAATTATAATAAGATTTTAAATAGGGAAATTTATTATTTATTTTAGTTAATTCAACTACTTTTATAGTAGTTAGTGATGAAGTAAATTATTAATTTAACTATTAATAATTTGAGATATTTCTTTTTAAGTGAAATTCGTTTAAGTAAGAAATCGGAGTTTGAAATGGAATCGAGTTGAAATTGAAAAGAATTTATGATCAGATCTTAAGGTTAAGCCCGGATTTTTATAACAAAGTCATAAAAGAGATTTCGAGCAGATGCGATAGATTAACTAAATGTTTTTATTTAATATTGGGATTAAATAAAGGCAACTGAGATAGGAAGGGGTTTATATTAAACACGAGTTTATAAAAAAGGTTTATAAAAAGGGCATAAAGTTAAACGTTGATTTCAAATTAACGTTACTTAATAATGAAATTAAGTGAAACGGTGGAAACTGAAATGAGATTTTTAAAGTGGGAAATGGTCGAATAGATTAGAAGTGTTAAAATATTGGTTGATTAGGAGTTAAGATATGAATTAGAATCCAACTGGAGATTGGCCGAGTTTAGTGATTTTATGAGTATTAATCTGATGTTGATTTTGTTCTTCGGGGTTAATACTTAGAGAATTATTCTCTTACCAATTTACGGTCAGGGACTAATGAATGTTGAAGTATATAAATGCATAAATAAGAAATGGAAATGTTTCAGACTATGAAAAAGGGTTAGAGGAATTATAATAATAATTCCAAGGCACTGGAAGAAAAAAGGATTTGAGAATATAAATAATATTTCCAATGTAGAGGAAATAGAAAGAGATTTTGTGAAATTATACATTATTTACGAAGTAAAGGAATTTAAGAGATAGGTTTGAATAGTTTATTCAAAAGGGGATAAGTGCTAGTTTTTGGTTTTCCAGCAATGAAAATTAAGGAGATTTCATAATGATGTTTTTATGTGGAATTTGATTGAACTCAAATGTTTAGAGTGTACACACACACACACACGCACGCACACACATGGATTAATTCTAAAGTGTTAAAATGATTTTGCAAATATTTTTATAATAATATAAGAAGGAATATTGTGTTTTAAAATATTGGAAAATCTAGAAGTTTTAATTTGTTTTTAAATTAAAAAGGTTAAGTGATGCTGAGTACTGAACCAGTAAATTCATTATATTTTTATGGTTGAATGATTGTTTATTTGATAGTTAAATAACCGACTATCGAATCTGACCTATACGATTGTTGGTACGGAAAGACCGGGATCGAATTATATTCGAAAACCATTCCGAACAGCAAATACGAAATGGTGAAGATATCAGATGCTGATCAAGATAGAGAAATTGAAGACCATAGATCTTCATGAAACAAAAGTACTGCTTAGAATCTCTGGTTAACTCCTATATGTTTTCAAAGTATACTATATATTAACTTAACTGTAATTATAACCAGAGATATAATGTGGTTCTATCGTAGTTGAAATCTATGAATTTTCAAGGGCTACTCGCTACTAATCTTTAGGTAAATCCCTAGGCTGTGGTGGGAGGGTACCTTCAGTTCCACCTGTTCCTGGATGACTTGAATGGACGAATATCTAATAGAGTATTTCTTAAGAATCACGTACGTTGATTTTTACAAATGTGTCTCTGTAGGTGTCAGAGAAGGCACCTTCTCTTAGAATAAACACCCAGAGTACTTTTATGAACATCAATTAGTGATTTGGCAGATCTGACGATGTGGCATTCAAAGTGAATGGTGATGTATTGTTGTAAAGGTAGTGTTAAACCTCAAGCCTCTGTAATCGGGAAATGACAAAAATCGGCAGGCAACATGGCTAAGTGGGTCGCTCCCAATTAGGGTGTATAATCGCCTATCTAGAGAAAATCCATTTACTTATTTAATCTTTTTTGATGTTGTCCCTTTTCGAGAAACGGTTGCCGTACACAACCGTTGGTGATATACATTTGATACACTCAAGCGAAATGAGAGGTCTGTCATGTGTGGCTGGGTTGCAAGATGTTCTTGTTGAACCCAGTGTATTCCCCTCAAGAGATACACTATCAGAATGTGGTTTCATACCTTGTCATAGTTGGAAATCCAATCTCCAATAAGCGCCTGCGGTTTTGATTGTATACTATTTATGTAGAGCGTGAGATGCAAGCGTTCTGCTAGATTGCAATTTATTTGTATTTAGACATTATTATAATATCAGAATAAGATATGATTTCAAAGACTGTTTTGGATTATTGTAAGGTAAAAATCGTCTGTATTTATGTGTGGATTGGTCTTACGATTATCCTTTTCTTTCGGAAAGAAATGTTTAACTTTAAAATCAAGTTCGATGATTTTATAAACTTAGAGAGTTTCCTCACTTTGGTTCACCAAAATGATCCGGCATTTGTAATGCTCGGGTTAGCCCGGGTTGTACAGGTTTAGGTTCGGATGCTATGAATTTCAAGAAGATGTGCTGAAGGAGTTTAGACGTATGATATATATTTATTCCGCTGTGTGTTGCATATGAGGACAGATTATTATAACTGTCCAGATGTGTTGATGTACTTTGATGATTGTAAGTATTTATTTCAAAGCTCTCAATAAAGTTTTATTTCTATATTATATTTTGTTTCGCTATGATGTGAGACTCTAATGTTGTTGTGTTGTTGTTCTTCTTCTATTGTAATATCATTTCTTTCTTATCTCACCCTCTATTTTCTTTCATTAATTATCTGGTGTTTTCAATACTTGAGTTCTGGCAAGTAATACGGGTTTATGTATTATTATCGAAATTCGGGCGTCGAATTCCGCCGGGTCGTTACATATCGCGTCTTCTTTTATCGCACACTCCCCTCCTACTTCCGTGTTTCGATCTAAGCCCCAATATACACTTCTAGTGAACTAAAAAATGTTGACAATGTTAAAATGGGTAATTCATGTACTTACTGAAAATATAGTGACCTTGAGCTGATAAAATTATAAAAAATATATTTACCACAACATAATTGGATCGTGTGCTTCCATGTGACGTTGATAAGTAGTGTTGGAATAAACTGGAAAATGTATGCACTAGATATTTATGCCATCTGACCTTGCCTTTTTGTTTTCAAATGCTTTTGAAATTATTTTAATGTATTATCACATAAATCAACCCATCGTGTTACTTTATTTTTAACTTAATTAATTTATGAGTAGAAGAATGCACCTGAAAGGCTCTGGCTCCAATAGAGTTTGATGTGAGTATTTTAATTGTCCATGGAATAACTCATTCAAAAGTTGTGCTTAGCATTCAATTATTAATATTTTCTTTCTCTTCTTTTTCCTTGTTTCGTTTACCTAATACCATATTACTTTATTTAAAATTAGCTTAAACATACCGGCATAATAGAAATTTCATTATGATACCATTGAAAAGTTATATATTTCTGTTGAGATTGTCTTCATTTTCTGTATAAAATGTACCTTACTGGGAGCTAACTTCGGATCGCTTAATGCTATGACTATCAATGGATACCCGAAAAATCTGAAATCCATCTGTATTAACATTCGAAAAACGGATAAATATCCGATATCCAGAAGAGCGGATGTAGATATCGGCACATCCATGTTCAAAAATTATCCATCCGTTTTTTATGATTATAGTTTAAATTGTGTATATTTAACATAATGAAATATACAAATTTATTATTTTATAAAGTTTAAAATCTATTAAATGCATGCTAATTGCTCACAATTATATACTAACATCATATTCATTTATTTTTAGCACTTTAGTAATCAATTGGGTTGAAAAAACTTGATAGTAAACTAAAAAATTCATTTATGTCCATTGTTTTATCAACCGCTGGCAGAACATATAATTATCCAACATCCGTCCGTATCCGCGGATGTGGATATCCGATATCCGATATCCGAAAATGATTTTGGATACGGACGCGGATATGACACTATCTGCATCTGAAAGCATCTATTGATATCCCTACTTAATGTTATCATAGCATTTGTAAAGAGACCGCATGTTAATTCTTTTGTTGTTGTTGCAGGTTTCCCTTTCGTCAATGGCTAGCATAAGGTAGAATACTTTTATCTAAAACTTGTCGGTCAGGCCGAGCTGATGAAATGAAAAATGTGATTTATGTCGCTGCAAGTAATGTTTTCGTTGATAGTTTATCAAACATCTTATCGCTTCCGCTTAGAGCCAAACTAAGATAGTTGAAAATGAAGAGTGAGATCGGATGCGCGGATTAACTTACCGTGCATCAAACATTTGATGAAAGCTGCTCCAATGCAAAGGTAGAACACATAGTTTGTACAAACACCTAGTTTTTTTAATCCTTTTCCTTTTTATTAAAATTTGGTACCTTTTTTGAAAATGATAAATAAAAGGCCAAAGGTCCAGCCCACCAAAGCGATGGTTAAAAAACATCAAAACAAAGTGGAACAAACCCTAGTCAACATAAACCATTCACAACAAAAGGAAACAAACCCAAGAAAGAAAAAGGAAAATGGCATATCAAGAGAAAAAACAGGCCATTTTCTCCGATTTGATAACTAAAGGATAGCAGTGAATTTAAGGATGTTTCTAGTTTATAAATTTGTGCTTCTCCTTGTATCCCTTCATCATACTTGAGCATGGAGATTTTCTTTCGTTGATGCTACAACTATTATTAAGATCTATCCTTCTTGCATCATGAATTTCTTTGAAGTTTGAAGAGATCCAGATGAGAATCTAGAAGATAACTGATGTTCGATTCATTGATGCCAAGGAGTTCCTGATCGTGGCTTTTGTTGCTTTCTCCTTTATACCACTCAAACCAGTGGTGAACTTGATTATCCATCTTGATTATGTATAAATTGTCACCTATGTTATTCAATGTTCAATTTGATGATTTAACTTCATTTTTCCCTAATTAACTCGTTTGGAGCACTATTGGGGATTTTCAGCATTCTTCTGGCAAAATTAGGTAAAAACAACTTTGTGTTATTTGTATTTTTTGTATTATAAGGAGAAAATTGTAAATTTACCTTGATACTTCCATTACATAGGTTTGGTCGTGCGTTAAGTCCTCACTTGGGGAGCCTGTGGAGCTATGTTGAAGGGCGTCCTTCCCCTTCGACATAGTTTTCATGGTAACACCATTGGAGACACCAGAAATATCGTTGTAAATGACAGGTAATATTTCAGCAACATTCACATCGTTAAATAGTTCCTTATGTTTCAAATTAATTAAATTATTATCACTCCCTTCGTAGACTAGATAGTTTCCATGAGAGACATTGTGTTTGTCCCCATTTAGGGAGCCAAATGATGGAGAATTAGACTTATGCTTACTTCTCTTGGTGTTGTTGTAGAGATAAATGTTATATCCACCATGAGAAACCTCAGTAGAAATCTTTCAATTGAGAAGGTAATCCTCCACTCTTTCCTCATAGTTATCTATTTCAAAGAAATCTTGAATATGAGCATGATTTTGATATTTGATGCTTTTGTTGGATTTTGTGAGTTAGATGTTGTTGAAATATTTCAGCACCCAAGGCGTCTTCACGTACGTACACTTCATTCATCAAAGAGGCATGACAAAACGCTGAACGAAATCCTCTTGGTGTCAGCATCATGATTGGATATCCCTATATCCCCTAAGGCACAAATATGTTGTAACAACCCGAATTCTGACAGACCGATTTTTTCTCAAAAATTCCAATCTATTGAAGCTCGAGTTGGCTTGTCTAGTATCCAGCAGAAAAGACAGTGATAAGAAATATATCATAGCTCGATAAAACATCTCATAAAAGAATGATTAAAACATAATAATCAAATATAGCCTTACCGAAATAATAACATGGCCTAACAAGTATCCAATGGCTACCAAATCTCTACCATAAATCTAACCTGTGAGTATGTTATGAGGAGCGGTCAGAACACAAAGTTTTGGTGAGAGGACAAATTATAGATTCTGAAATAACCCTACATACATTGTTCAGTTATGTTTTCTTAATTATTAGGTTTTTTGGGTTAATAACATTCAAGGCTCTGCACTCACGTCGTACTTATCTACTCCTCAGTATGTTAAATCTAATATAGTGTGTATATATATATAGTTATACCCAACATCTCAAGATACTCCCCATAATACCCTCCTCGTACGGTCTCCGCCATCACACCACGGAAGCGTGTACAACCTCCATCCTACGCCAAATAGCATACGGAAATCTATATTGTTACGCCATGTAATAACACAGAACTACCATTGCTATGCCACGTGAGCATACAGATCCTCGTATCTGAACTCCTCGGTCGAATCACGTCTCAGCACGGAGTAATGCCCTAATGTTTATAATACACCACTCAATGTGTGTATCTAGATCCTCACACGAACGTACTTCCTACTATAACCCATGTCCCGTAATAGGGTTGCATCCAATGCACGGAGCTCGGTCGGGAGCTTTCAATATCTATAACGGATAGCTTCATTAGGCCTACAATACAGATATTCATATATGGTCTGCCTCTTTTCGCTGTGGCTATAGCCCCTCTCTATCCCCCCAACTAATGAAAGACTACATCAAGATCTAATAACGTGCCCCTAACAACCAATCTAGCATCCAATTTGGCGTGTCCCTCACCAATGCCTCAATAGTGAAAGAATGTTGTCCGTTGGTTTAGCTCTTAGTCTGTCCACATCCCACTGACCGTAGATGACAAGTATCTGACGATTATTATCCTTAATTTGGTCCTGGCCAACCTCCGCCATGAGCGAGGCAAACCACTGAATCATCCAACGCCATCTGCCATAGCCTTTTGACTGTCACACCATAGTTGTAGTCAAGGCATACTCACCGGATGGTACCATACAGACCATACCTCTGTGGGTATAGACCGAAGCCTACCATAGAGGACCATCACGGAGTATCCTTACGTCTCGTAGAAGTCCGACACTTCCCTCCAGTCCCGTAGAATAATTAGTTTTACGTGCTCTTATCGTGCCTCGAGACACCGCAATGATCTACCTCGTTGGATTCTTCATCTCCATACATATGGAGTGGTTCTAGCGCATCACAACATCATGTTATTAGATCATACATCTAATCTTTTAATCATGTGCTCGCTTTATCTTATTACATTTCTAATTAACTTGATTATCCACATATTCACTTTTTATTCAAGTTACGTGTTTCATTAGCTCACTATTAGCTTCTCACTTCCTTTAATCAACCCTGTGCCGCCGGAGCGGACTTCTGCTTATTATTCATTACATTTATTAGACTTAATATTCCTAATTATAATTCTATTAATAATAAGCCTACTTTATTCTTCTCATTCAATTATACTTTTATCTTACACTTTTACCACATCTGTTGGTGTGGCTTTGCTTATTAATTTAGTTTCCTTAACTAAGGTTTATTAATAAGTTGTCTTGTCCATCATTAATTATAACTTACGTTATAATTCCATTTGTCCTTAGGACAAGCCTACCTATTATATTTCATTCCTATTCATATAATTAATTATGACAGGTTATATTCCCCGTTCGTCACATTTTCCTAAAGTTCCTTAACATTAACCAAACTTTTGCTATTGTTACCTTCCTTTATTTTCCATCTTGTATATTCTTATTATTTCAAGAAATCGTTTCATGCACCTCTTTAGATTGGTTAGTGGAAAGATGTAAAGATCTATTTCCATAACATAGATCGATTAAGGTTCGTAGTTGCAAGCCATTCCTTTTATTTTCACTATAGACATACATGTATATTTTACTTGATTAGTGTGTAATACGGTAAAAGAACCCCTATTTCATACTAATCCTTTTCTTTCTTTCTTTCTTGTATCTACGTTCTCAGTAATTTTTCCAATATGGAAATGTATCCATTTTCCCCTAAATACAACTAACTCAGTCCACCACGAATTTTCCCCTTTTTTATTTTCTGGGTTAGATGTCAAATTCCTGTTTTTCATATACCCTTCCTAATTACTGTAAATTTTTCGTACAAAATTTGGCATACCAATTCTTTTTTCATTATTCCCAAATTTATTATTATTCTGTTTACAACATATCCAATTTGACATCGAATAACAATCTTAAGAACATAGTCATAATTATCATAAATTCCACAATTTCGGTATTACAATAATTCTTAATCCAAATAGAAAATTAAAAGAATAGATTTGTACAACAACAATATTCTTAACGTACTCAGGAATAGATTATATCGCAATTACCACAAATTTCAATTATTAAACACGTTAAGAATTACGGGGAATGTAAATGATAAATATATCGTTACCAAAGGGTAAAATTTAAATCTACTCACTTGACTGCTTTCCAATTCTAGAATCTGATTCAGATCTACTACCCCATGGTTTTCGTAATTGAATCTAAAATTAAATAACCATAGATTTACAAATCTGATACTAAAAGAAAGAAAGAATTCCTAAAAATCCAGGTTCACAAAATTTACCTCACGTAAACAAGAAATTTGAACACTTGTATTATAGATCTATATTCTTTCTCTTCAAATCTTGAATCAAAATTCCTAAAAACTAATATTCTTATTTCTGAAAGATTCGGAGAAGAGAGAAATTGGCAGATCCTTGGCATTGTCACAGAAAATATGTGTTGGAGGCTAGTCTATTTATGGGTGTACAGGAGATTCTGGTATGTCGGATTAAATATAATAAATTCGAACTATAAAGATAAAAAATATAACATTAATTGGCTCAGATATAGGTTGACCCAGACCTGTGATGGATCGACCCATGCGTCAACCCAACTCTAAGGTGTGTCGACCCCTGGGTTGACCCATGACCTGGGCCATTAACTTTAATTTTGCCGAAATTAAATTCTTATCTAGCGTTGCTTGTAACGTTTCTTTTCTTGCTAAATAATTCTATGTAAATTATTTTCTTCTATTTATGTGCATAGTCAATGTTTTGATATCAAATTTATGCGCATATGTATGTGTATGAATTTTTAATTTTTTATCCGTTAATAGCTGCATAATAAAATGCCATTATTAATGCTACCAATTCATTGATTTCTTCCTTTTTAATATATTTTCAAATTTCATACGCAGCTATTCTCTTGTCTATTTTTCATTCATTCCACATTTGTTACTTTAGCCCTTAAATTGCACTTAGTTTCAATTTTTGAATTTATGCATATATATTTACGCACAACTTCATTTCTTTTCAAAATTTAAACGACATTATGCTGACATTTATTTCTTACTCGTTTTGATTGATTGTAGGTTACTTTTGGATTTTCATATTCATATATATATATATATTTACATATACACACATATATACATGTATATATATATATAAATAATTTTCTTCTATGAACATATATATATATATATATTCTCTTAGAACATGTGTAACGACCCAAGGATTTTCGACCCTGAAAATCAACACAAAACCCATGTTAACTATTTAAGTATTGGAAATATTGGACCATTAATAGAAAGAAGTTGGGTGAGAAATAGAAAGAAAGTTATAATAGAAGAAGAAGACCACAACAGAATAGAATCAGGGTAAACACGAATCTCATAGTGGAACAAATAAAATATATTGTATAACATAACTTTCGAAATACAACCTTATATAATGTATATACATACCATTTCAGAGTACAACACATAACATCACAGCGTAATTTAACTTTGTGTATATCTAATGTTGAAGCCTCCTGCTCCAAGCTCTTCCAAGTATCTGTAAAATCTTGACTACTTGAATGCCCGTACAAATTTGGGCACCTAAGAGCTTAGGGTAAAACAAAACAAAATAAACTTTGGGTCAGCCATGAGACTAGTGTGAGTAAACTCCAACTACTTGGTTTAACTTTTAAAAATATTTTTAAAAGAAATTATAATCATAAGACTGATCTACACATAAATACGGATGGTTTTAACCTTAGATAACCCAAAACATTTTTAAAAATCAATACTTTTCTGATATTATAATAGTGTCTACATCAAGTAAATAAAATCTAGCAGAATGCTTGCATCTCACGCTATACATACATAATATACAATCAAAAACCACGGGCTCTTGTTGGAGAACGGAATTCCAACTATGACAAGGCATGGAACTACCTTCCGATCAATGTACTCTAGAGGGGATGCACTGGAGTTCAACAAGAACATCTTGCAACTCAGCCATACATGACCGGACATTCATTTCGCTTGAATGTTCCGAATATATTATCATCTTACAGTTGGTATACCAATGTAACCGTTACGGGGAGATACAGAAGTGATTGAAGAACAAATATGAATATTCTCTAGATGGTGACAATACACCCTAATTGAGAGGGACCATCTTAGCCATGAATCCTGCCCGATTTTTGACATTTCCTGGTTGATGAGACTTTAGGTCATAACGTATCTTTTGGAACATCTGGCCACCATTTGCTTTGAATGCCACATCGTCAAACCCGCCAAATCACAAATTGATTTCCCCAAAAATACCATGGGTATATAGCTAAGAGAAACGAATTTCTCTACCACAAAACGTGAATACGTTTGAAGAAATCAACTTATGCGATCTATTAGGTATACTCTGTCAGACATTCGTCCAACAAGTTGTCCTAGGACTGGACAAACCGAAGGCACTATTATGTAAATCCATCTTAGGAAATTTCTACCTAGGATCGCCAGAACAATCCTTGCCTAAACTCCATCTTCAATTATCTTCATCGTATTTGATTCGCAAAGCTTATTCCCATGCGGAGTGGTATTTAGATAATAAATCTTCCTGGTCTCTCCGTATTGACAACGGAAAAATGGTCAAAAACTTTGATAGTCGGTTATTTAACTAGCAAAGGAAAACATCCATACAAACAATGATCTTATTTCCAAATGGAAATGATATCGATCAACCATCAATCAACAATGAGCCCTTTTAATTTAATATTTTATTCACTTCCCAATTTCCCTTCAATATCTTTACCCAAATATATCTCCAACTCATTTAGCTTCTCACGATTCTTGAAAAATGTTTCCATCTAATATAAATTATTTATTTTCTATATTCCAGAATATATTTCTTTTTAACATCGGAAAACATTTCTATTTCTTATTCACATACCGTTGTTCTTCCCCGTCCATTAGTCACTAGCAACAAACTATTAAGAAAACAACTACCTAAGTATCAACCCCGAAGGCCGAAACCATCATCAGATCGACACCCAGAAAGCCATTCAACTTAACTAATCTCCAATCAGTTTCTAATTTCTTTAACTCCATTCCTTAATTTCTTATCAAACCATTGTTTGCGTAACTCTCAGATTCACTTTACGAATTCACTCTTTTAATATAAATCATAGATTATAACGATAGTGTTATAATCTCTACTTCTGAAATATTTAACTTCAAATATAACTTTTATTTGAATAAAAAACAAATAATTAGTTAAATCAATCTTGATTATAAATGGAAAGTAAATAGTACTTTCCTGAATTCGATAGAATCGAACTCCAACGTATAACTCACTTTCGAATAATCCCTATTCAATTGTCGTCCCGAACGTCTGAATAAATTACCATTTCAGGCCAACTCCATTTCAAAATTCATTTCTGAATTTATCATTTCCAAACATTTATCAATCTCTTTTTATAACCATTCCAATTTTCAAAACATTTATTTTTAAACCATTATTCACTTTAAAATGTGAATATTATTCCTTATAGAAATTTGAATCGTTTTATCAAATAAATCTTGATTCATATTGTTGATACAAATTACAAGTTAAATTCCATCTACTAAGTTATTTTATAAATTCATATTCATATTCCACTTTATAAACTCTATCTAAAAGTAAACTTCTTGTTGATTATATACCGATTTTCTAACTTAATCTTGACTTCATATTCGATTATAAGTTATTGGTTTCAAACCACATATTAATTATCTTGTCAATTTCCAAATTACATAAGATCTAGTTTCTGAAAAAAGATTATTTTTATAACATTCGGCATAATCGATATCTAATCATTAACCCTTATGGATTTATTTCAATTCTGCTTTCATTTCGAACATCGAATAATTTCATCGCTTACTTTCTAACAGTTCCTAATTCATTAAATAATAATTATTTCATATTATTTATGAACCTCGTTTATAAATCAAATCACTTGTTTTAATTCAACTAAAACAAGTTACTATATTCTAGCCCAATCGAAATTCTGTTTCTATTTTAAAAATAGATTTTTCCTTTTTAAAACCCCAAATCTTTTCTAATATATTCGATTATAAATTCTATGGTATTTAAATACCAACTATTTCAGGGTCAATGTTATCCAAACATCCTAAACACACAATAATCAACCATAGATTATTTATCACATCATATAATGTAATATATGAAAAACAACAATATAATTGTTGATGAATCCAGTTGGATCCCTCCAACCTGTTTTCCTGCATCCCCAGATGTTAATCAACATAAATAATACCAATTTCATATCAATATGAAATATAAAAGTAAACAGTATCAATATTAAATCAACGATTTATATTTATAACTATATATATTATTTCAACCAATTATTTGCAGTTCATCCAAACAACCATCACACAGCATTCAATCATCATTTATAAATTCTAAAATACATTTATAATATTATAAAATTGGACAGAGTAAGTGAGTTTACTCACTTTGGTCGTTAGTCGTTAAATAACGATTAACGTTCCATAGATCTGGTCAGGTGTTTAAGTATGCCATAAATTCAAACGAGCTCCAAAAATTTCCATGCTAGTTCCAATACGTAGCCTGTGTCTATACGGTCCTAACGGATCAATCCGTTCGTGATTCTGACAACGTGTGTGCAAGATATAACATTAATTAGTTTTACACTAATTTAAAATAAAACAAACTTAATTTATTTAAAATCGGGCCTTACCATTAAAGTCGGCCTATACCCATATTTATAATTTGTAAACACCCAGATTTGCATGCTACCCTTTAGTTTATTCCCCGAATTGAAGAACAGGCGCTGCTCCTCTTTATGTATATTTTTTTATTTTTTTTATTTCCGAAAGCTGCTCACTCATGCCACGTTTCCATTCTTCAAACTCCTTCCCTATCCTATCATTCCTCACTTCAACTTCTCTATTTTTCTTCTCGTCTCCCTCCCCATCTTTCCATCATCACCACGTTCAACCCGTCAGCCTCCTGTTCATCGCGCCGAACCAATGAACCCAAAAGTATACGAGCCTTTCCCCTTCGCTGCAGATAAACATCATTTTTTTTCTTTTAAAAACCGCTCCTGTTATATTTGAACAGCCATGGCCGAACTTGGATAGCTCCAACCACATCTACGATTACCCATCATCACCGTCGACAACACCAACCAACCCTGCTATACACCCTCCACCTCCCTGCCACTTCCACGTCGTCGGCAAACCTTACAAAAAAACCTCGACGATGGCACAACAAGTGCGATAAGTATCCTATCCACACCTCTTTGAAACCCATAAACAGCTGCGTCTTAAACCTGGAACCCCAACGCGAATATTGAAATGGCTCATGGCCTTCCTCGGCTCCTCAACGTGGACGCCCTAGTCCACTGTTCATATTTTTGACACAGACAAGATCACAAGAACGAGATCGATCCGATTAAAATCGGTGTAGAAATGAAGTGGAGGCTTCGGTAAGAACATATATATTTGTTTTATATTTTATAGATGAGTATATAGTTTTATCTCGATTTTGGAAGCAATGAGGTTGTTCGGCCGTGTGATGAGTATACAGTTTTATAGATGAGTATACCCAAATTACAATTGGTGACCAAGTTTTAGGGATATAGGTAGAACTGTGTAAGTACTTAGGCCTATGATGAAGTGAAGTTTTAGGTTGCGTTAAAAGGTAGGCATGTGAAAATTTTCTAGGGTAGCTGGAGACAAAAGGAAGGTCGGTACTGTTTTACATTTTCAGATGGATAACCTGCGTGATTTGAGAATACACTGTTAGCTTCATTCAACATGAAGTAATCGTGATGATATATTAGGGTAGGCTGTAGTGACTTAGTCTTAGGTAAGTGTAGTTGTTGATATATGGTCCATGTGATTTCTCGTTTTAGGGTATAGGTCATCTAAATTTAGTCTGTGTTGAAAAAAAGGCATATAAATTATTAGCAGGCAAGGCATTCCATGTTTATTTTTATATTAATATATATATATATATATATACATATATATTAGATTTTTAGGCTACCGTGCTACATAGAGTTTTATCTTTTTGAGGACTGCTATCGACAGAAATAAAAATATCATTGAGTCGAGCAATGTGACATGATCCCAAAAATATAATAAAATAGACAAGTTAACTTATTTTGTGAAATCCACAAAAATGTTGATTTACGGTGCAAAATACATTAAACAAAAAGCTATTTATTTTATGAATTAAAAATTGCAGTAAAATTCTGTAAATTAAATTAAGTATATGTTTCGAAAATCTTATCCAAATTTGAAACCAATGTTTTATTATGTTAAATAAATCTCAACCCTAAAGAGCCTTCAAATGTTAGATCTGAAAGATGGTCTACGCTATTTTTCGCTAAACCTAAGAACGCAGTTTCCTTCGCCTCTCCGACGATCGAGCTCAAGTTCAAAGGTAATGCTCTTCTACCATCTGATGTAATACTGAAAGCAGCAAAAGCTCAGTGGCAAGAATATTTAGTGGGATATTTTCTCGACAAACCTCTGAATTTCTACGCCGTAGCAAATCACTTACAAAGACACTGGAAGCCACAAGCAGGAATTAAGGTAAAATCAAACAGCTCTATGTTTTTCTTCCTACTTAATAGCCGTGAGGATAGAGATAGAATTATTCGAGCAGATCCGGTAGTGATTCAAAATAAACTTTTTATTGTTAGACTATGGGATGTCAAAATTGGTAGTGATGTTAGTCTTATTAAGAGTGTTCCCGTTTGGATTTAGCTTAGGAATATACTGCTGTATGCCTGGACTAACATAGGCATCAACTGGTTGGCGTCGCGAGCAGGGAAGTTTTTGTGTATGGACACATCCACTGAGAGCATGGAGAGGTTGGAGTTCGCAAAATGCATGATTGAAGTCACCCCTCATGCACCTTTAATTACTGAGTTCCAAGCAGCCTTGCCAGACTGGGGTGAACAAACGGTTTACGTACATTACCTTTAGCAACCAAAATTGTGTGATATGTGAAAATGTTTCGGGCATACGTCAACAAATTGCAAGAATAACAAAATGGAAGTAAGCCCAGCCGTAGACAAAATAAATAACAAGAAAAGCAATGCGGTGGGGTCTTCTGAGGCTTCAACCTTCAGTAAGGAAGAGAATAGAGCTAGTGAGTCCACTATGAGAATGGGGAAGAATTATGGCAAGAATGTGCTCAATCGAGAAGAAATAAAGAGTGGAGGAAAGTGACAAGTAGGAAGAAAGGCATCTTTAGTGCTCCTTTCAGAAGAAACATCCTTAGCAAGGAATCTATGCAGGGAACTGATCCAGTTGGTCATCATGGCGTGTTGAATAAGTTTGGGGTACTTGATATGATTGGAGAAGGAAGTGAAGAAATAAATGAGAACGTAAATTGCAGTAGTGAAGTTGAAATAGAGAATGGAGAGATAAGAGTTGGTGAAACAAGGGAACCAGAGGACGTAGTGAAGCAAACCGATGGACACAGTATACAAAGTGTAGTTGATGCCACAAAAATAGATGACAATACTGCTGCGCATAATGGACAGAATGAAGAAGGTGAAACAAGTGGAAACAAATGAGGTGAGTCAATACAGGAATGTGTCCATGTTGTTGTTGCTGACAAATAAGAAACAACCAACATGCTGGACAATTCTGCTATGAACGAGTGTAATCAAGTCTCACTAGTCCAGCAATGTGACAAGAGCCCTACCCGGAGTGATGATAACGTGGATGAAAATGTAGCACTGAAACGATCAATTACCAATGACATGCAATATATATTTGATAAGCTTCAAGATGAGTTAGCAGGTATAGTCATGAAATCCAAGCAGTATCATGTAACGAAGAAGATAGTGAATGATCTCGAAGATTTCAAACTGAGAAATAATCCAGAAGTGATGGATAAGGCAAGGCTTAATGGTGTTGCGGATTTAGTTAAGGAGATGGTTATAAGTGTTAACAATAGAGGTTCATCATCTCCAACTGTCAAGGGCAATAGCCCGTATGCGCATCTACCTGCTCCTCCTGGATACAAGGAACGACCTTCGGAAATTGTTACTGAACCTGCGCCTACCAGCTCAACTGAAAAGGCAGGCTCTGAAACTCCGATAACAAGGAGTAGGAAGAAAGAGATGCTCAGGAATCTACAAGAAAATGGTTAACTGTCACCTTGGCAGTGTAATATTAAGGCGATTGGTAACGTCATACTATATTGTCAAAGGCAATGTTTATTTGGATAAGAAATTGTGATATTGTAATGTTGTTTTTTATTTGTTTCTTCCATGTGTGGAAGCAACTAGTTGATATACCTTTTGTATATCACCTATAATCACTTGTACCCTTTTCTTTTTTAATAAAAGAGTGTTACGGAACCCTATAAAAATCGGTCGGCCTTGCCAAAAAAAATCTGTATGCCTTATAAACGATTCCATAGCGATTTTCTGAAAATTTAATTTGGACATAACTTACAATTATAAGATGAAATCTCGATTTTTCACTTCCGTTAGAAAAATATAGTGTAGTAGATTCAGACATTTTTTGTTTCAAAGAAATCCAACTTATAATGAATCATATATATTAAGTTGAAGTTCAAAACTCAATATTACGAACTACTGCGACGTTACGAGCTTGATTATAATTATATTATAATTAATACGTTCAAGCATCGTTTTTAAATAAATTCGTTATTATAACTCAAATCTAAACTCAATTAAATTTCTTACATTATCTGATTCACGCAACATTGCTAGCTCTGCTATTTCCGATTTTATTTCCGGAAATTAAATTTTATTACCTCACTATTCATATTAATTAAAAATTCAAAACTTTTTAATTCAAATCATTTAAATTATCAAACAACTATGTTAAAATAATTAAATTAATTAATTATTAAATCGCTTAAAATCCAGGATGTGACAACATGCATTTCTTTAGCTGTCCCTCTAAAGCTAAAAATATGATGTTGACGTAACTCGAACTCCTGACCTCCACCTTAGAAAGTGCATGCCTTAACAACTCACCTAACTTAGCCTTTTTCATAAGACTAAAAACATTGGTAGCTATAGTTTTTATTTGTGTTCCTCTTATATCTTCTTTTCCATGTTTGTTCAAAAACTTCAATTAAAAATATCTTTTTCTTTTTAAATCCGTTTTCTGCAAACTATAAGTCTAAATTTATTAGAGAATTTGCCATGGACGCAATAACACTAATTCCATGACCAAATTATGAAAGGTTTACAAATTTTTACTTTATTATTTAATTAAAAATGCAGGGTGTACATTCTTCCATCTTTAGGAAATTTCGCCCCCGAAATTTGTTAACGGTAAAATCAAGTAATTCCTCGCATACTTTACAACCATCATGTGTACATCCAGTTTTTGCAACCATTCATGCACTTATGCAAAGTGCAACACAACATAATAATACATGAATGCAATGAATGCCTAAGCGGTACCTCCTATATGAATGCAAATTTCCTTAAAAACTTCTTGTAAACATGATGCACACATCCTAATTATACTGGCAATTTCTATATTAATGCAATATTTTGGAAATAAAAATACTTTTTCATCCAATTTTTTCCTTCACTCTTACAGAGCAATAGGGTGGTTCATCCAATTTTTGCATCCAAACCCTACCACCTAACTTTAGATTTGCGAATTTCAAATCAGTCTATGGCATTTAACGTGTGTCGTCCACTGGATAGAATCTAGATTACAGTACAGGAACTAGCTAGTGTACTAGACTACTATATGACTCCACGTTGGGAGCATTTACATACTGAGTTAACAGTAAATTACATGAATAAATTACATTAAAAAGCACTGGAAATACAGCGTCACAAGATATAATAACAAGGCAGGTAACCCATTCTTCTTGGGCCGCACAATATGCACAACAACCATACTGCAACAATTGCAGTCAGATTCACGTCTTCACAGACACTCTACCAAAATACATATCAGAAAGTGGAGCATTTGACATGAGAGATTACATCTCTGTCCAGAACATAGTCAACGAAGAGTAGGGACATAAATAGTAGACTTGCCACCGGCGTGTAATCAAACATCCAAAGTGCAATGGCAAAGCATACAGGAATACACTAGTTGAACTCAAAACCAGTTTCCATGAAACATGCAAACATCCTAGGGAAGTTCACCATGGTAAGTCCGTACTTCATCGGTTTCGAAAGCAAGGCTCTTCCTTGTTGCTAAAGCGAGAGCGTAACCAAGATGGTGACCAAGACAGATTACGGATCTATTCGCATGCAAAGAAACATGAAAAAAGGCTTGTGGCACCAATTCAGTGAGAATAAAATGCCTAAAAGCTATCACTGCTTGTCGAGAGAATTTGTAACACCCCACACCCGCTAAGGTCACTCACTAAGGGAATGCCTTAACTTCGGTGGAGTATTTTAAGTGAATATAGAACAGAAAAATTACAACAAGACAGATATAAGTAATACTTGAGATTTAAAACATCATTTCATTGCAGCAGAAGGTAAACATGTTTGGTTACATATCAAAAACCAACAAGAGTCAAGTACAAAATATCCATCTCGTTAAAAAATAAGTACATAATCCCACTACATAACTAATAGCCATAATAGAAAAGATAACCGAGCTTTACTTCAAGAGTCCAAGCTCCAAAAGATAGATAAAGCAATCTGATCAAAGCCCACTAGTGTTAGGCCCACTCTGAGAACCTGAGGGTTGGGAAAAAGATAAAAACAACGGGGTCAGACATAAGTCTGAGTGAGCCCTATAACTTTAACAATACAATCATTAAAGTAATTAGGGTATGATATAAACTTGGTACGGTGATGACTGGGGATAAATGACTACACTAAGCAGCCAACTAGACATAGGATGAACTAAGATAACGGTAAAGACGCATCTACCCACCCAAGGGTAATTACTACACTGCACCACACCAGTCATTCCTACTTAAAGGTTGATCCCACCCAAGGACTTAGAAAATTTAACTAGTAGTTTCGTGTACCCCTAGCTGACTACATAGGTGCCGTCTGCCCCTATCTCCACTAGGTGTACCCACTACTCCCCAAGCGATCGGCTCCCTAACGTAGATACCCGTGCTGGCCCCACAGTGGGGTGTATCACTCCCCAAAGTGGCAACCCGATACAATCAACGGTGCACGGCTTATACCTACACGATGCAACAACGTCTTACCTACCAGCCCGGGTCCACACATGCATATGAAACCTGTTGGACTTGCGTTGCCACCGCTAACCCATTTTGGCCTCTTATAGTCAAGCCCAGTACGCGTGTCCCGTCCTCGACATGGGTCGAGCCCAATAAGATACATATGGGTTACTGGTTGAAATGGGCCCCCACAAGCTACCCACCTAAGCTTGTCCCTTTTCTAGTGCATCCCACTTAACCCTTTAATCATGTTTAATTACATGTTTCCACTTGGTTAAGTATTCTAATCGTATTTTCTATTGCCACCCAAGGCAACCCACTAGATTTCCACATGCCACCCAAGGCACTTGATTTCCACATGCCACCCAAGGCACCCACTTAACCCCTCATGCCCCACTACATGCTTATATGGTTAAGTGTTTCTTAATTGATTAAGACCGTAACCTTTGCAAAGACCTCTCACATTAGACTATCTTTTATGGCAGCTGGATTTGTCGGTCGGGTCCGGGCAGCCTTACGCCATAACCGAGTCTAACCTCGTGTCTTTACACTTGTCACGTATTTAGTTTATGCCTAAGACCTCTCACATTGGGCCAATCATTTGTAGCCGCTGGATTTGCCGGTCGGGTCCGGGCAGTCTTATGCTATAAAAGGGTCCAACCTCGTGTCTTAGTCGATTAATTACACCTAATTAATCACCCCCATAATTTGTATTAATTATCCCTAATTAATTATAAATTTAACGATGTACATAATTGACTCAATTATGTCCATCCACTTTATGGTATGCATAATCATACCAACTTCACACAACTTATGTGTTCATTCATTTTTACCCCATCGTCCCCACGTAAATACGTTAACATGCCATACTTAAAAGGGAAGATTCATCATAAACACAATGGGTTCCACTAACATAACATTAGCATTATCATGGGTTTAAAAGGTGTCAACTTGCATATATGACCATAGTGTTAAACCCAACTTGCATAAATAACCAACCCAAACTTGCATGAATCACATATGTCATAAAGAGGGTAACTTGCATAAGTTACTTATGTCATACAAAGGGGTAAACTTGCATATGTATGTATGACATACAAAGGGGTTAACTTGCATAAGTATGCATCTCATACAAAGGTGTAAACTTGCACATGTTACTTGCATATAATCAAACACCAAACTTGCATAACATGTCATATATGAACTTGCATATAATCAAACACCAAACTTGCATAACATGTCATATATGAACTTGCATATAATCAAACACCAAACTTGCATAACATGGTGTCATAATGGATCAATGTTTGTCATAGTGATTTGCATAACCAGCATCATGAACACATAACATAAAACTTGCATAACTAGCATCATGAACTCATAGCATATGACTTTCATATCTTGCATAACATCATGAACACGTAGCATATGACTTGCATAACTTGCATAACATCATGAACACATAGCATATGACTTGCATAACTTGCATAATATCATGAACACATAGCATATGATAACATAACTTGCATTGATCCACATACATAACCATAACCTCATTATATCCTATCATAATTAGTTTAGCAATTGCTTGCTAAAGGCATAGAAACTCACAACTTGTTGATTAGCACTCCTATGAAGAAGATTAAGTTGCTAAAGTTGATTAGAAGTTGATTTGAGAAGCTATCTTCTTCTACAATTTGATGGAGGCTCCTTCAAGTTGCATTTTGACGGCATAACGACGTTGTATCTATTTTTAGTATGGATTAGGGTAGTCTTAGGGTGTATTTATAGATTTAGGATGTAGTTTAGGCCCTTAGATTAACCCTAGATTAGGTTAGAGCCGTCAGATTTCGTCACAAGCCCCAAAACACAGCCCAAACCCCTTCAGATTGCACCCAGGCCAAACTGGCCGACAGGGGGGGTCGACCCCTGGGTCGACACATGGGTCGACCCTTTGGGGGGGTCGACACCCATGTCGACCCCTGTGTCGACACCCTCTGTCTGGCGGGAATTTTCCCGCCTCTTCTGAAATCTGGAATTT
The DNA here is from genome assembly GCA_030737875.1 of Allium sativum. NCBI lineage: Eukaryota > Viridiplantae > Streptophyta > Magnoliopsida > Asparagales > Amaryllidaceae > Allium > Allium sativum. The sequence goes on from CM060922.1 coordinate 396,281,355, forward strand.
GAATATTTTAAATCTGTTTTGAATTTTCTGAAACTTCTTCGGGCCTTAACTGGGTCATACGGACTCCGATTTTCGAAAACTCGGACTCTATTTCGTGTATTTTTCCGAGACGAACGCAATGGCATAGCCCGTTTCCCCTGATTCAGATTTTAAAATTTAATCCTGCCCTGTTTTATATTATAGCAAGTTATTCAACATACGGGGTGTTACATTCTCCCCTACTTAAAGGATTTCGTCCCCGAAATCTCTAAGTCAAGAAGAACGTATCCTACCAACCAAACAACCATCTACTCAAACCATCAACCACTGGCATCCATTGTCCTTAAAGTTTCTAATGTTGTATGAACATATGCAAAGAGTGTGTGTATATGTTCCCTATCTAATGCAAAATCAGGCGGTCTACCTATTCAGTTGACCTCCTTAATGCAAACCATGATAGTGCCATGCATCCAATATGTATGCGAAAGACCCCTATCGACCCATACTATTTCTACATAAGTGCACAATCATTCACCAAAATGCATCACCCATATGATAACACAACCATTATACATCCATTAATATAGCTACCTACACACAATTATATGCAATATGCAATATGAAGTGACTGAGCCGATCTAGTGTCTAAAGTGTGTGTATATGCATCCACGAGCAACCACTTGCATCCACACGCATCCATCAAACATAACATGTCTCAAACACATGTTTCAACCATAGGTTTACCCTATCTAAAGGTCAAAGGTACTAATGAGAGGACATACTAAAGATAAGATAAGTACTAGACAAACGATAAAGGAGAAGTTAAAAGACATACCCTCAAAAAGGAATGGGTACAATGAACGCATCTTCGCTTCTGTCTCCCAAGTAGCATTGATCTCATCCTCTCCCCATTGCACTTTGACTAGTCGAACCTCTCTGTTTCTCAACTTCCTAATCTCTGACCCAAGGATGCGGGTAGGAGCTCGTCGAATAGTCGCATCACGCCCTACCTCCACTTCTCTAAGCAAGCTCGGCTCTACCACCTCTGCGGTCTCATGTAGGCACTTCCTCAAATGTGACACATGGAATACGTCATGTACCCCACTAAGTCTCTCGGGCAACTCTACTCTATATGCCATCTGTCCAATCCTTTCCTTAATAGGAAACGGTCCTACAAACCTTGGTGCTAACTTCCCAACGGACCCAAAGCGAACAACATTCCGTAATGGAGATACTTTAATAAAGACCATGTCCCCAACATCAAACTCAAGATCCGTCCTCCTCTTATCCGCGTAAGATTTCTGTCTATCTTGCGCCGCTTTCATCCTTCTTCGAATCAAATCAATCTTTTCCGAAGTCTCTCTAACCATATCAGGCCCAAGCAAGATCTTATCCGTAGATTCCCACCAACATGTAGGTGATCGACAAGGCCTTCCATAAAGAGCTTCGAAAGGAGCCATACCAATACTAGACTGAAAGCTGTTGTTATACGCGAACTCCACCAATGGAAGATGCTCTTCCCATGTACCTCCAAAATCTAAGATACATAGTCTCAAAAGGTCTTCTAGAACACGATTCACCCTCTCGGTCTGGCCGTCCGTCTGAGGATGATATGCGGTGCTCAAACACAACTGAGTCCCTACCGCCTCTTGCAAACTTTTCCAAAACTCGCTAGTGAAGATAGGATCTCGATCGCTCACTATGCTAGAAGGTACACCATGCAATCGAACTATCTCTCGAAGGTAAACTGAAGATAGCCATGGAGCAGTCCTCTTACTCTTCATGGGTATGAAATGGGCACTCTTAGTAAGTCTGTCTACCACAACCCAAATTCCCGTATTACCCTTCCTCGATCTCGGTAACCCATCAATAAAATCCATCGAGACGCTATCCCACTTCCATTGCGGAACTTCCAATGGGTGAAGCAACCCACCAGGTTTCTTTTGCTCCGCTTCCACTTGTTGGCACACCAAGCATCTAGCGACATACTCGGCCACATCTTTCTTCATACCGGCCCGAAAGAAAACTCGCTTCATGTCTTGGTACATCTTGTCCCCACCGGGATGAATGGTCATCTTTGAACGATGCGCATCATCAAGAATAACCTTCCTCAAACCCTCGTCTTGCGGTACACAAAGTCTACCATCTCTACGCAACCACCCCCTATCGTCTAGGGTGTACCTACTCAAATGGCTGGACAACTCCCCCCTTATGAGCCTCTCTACCAACTCAACCAACTGTGGGTCGTCCCGCTGTGCCTCGCCAATCCGTCCCAAAAGAGTAGGTCTGACCTCTAAGGATGCTAGCAAACCGGGTATAAAGTCAACGGAAGGTCTGAAATCAAACATCGAGATAAATTCCAAGCTTCGTCGTTCCACGAACAGTGGACTCAAGGACAACCTTTTTCTGCTCAAGGCGTCCGCCACCACGTTACCCTTGCCAGGGGTATACGCTATCTCGAAATCATAGGATGCTAAGAACTCCATCCACCTTTGCTGTCTCAAGTTCAAATCCTTCTGAGAAAACAAGTACTTCAATGATTTGTGGTCAGTGAACAATTCGAACCTCTCTCCAAGAAGATAATGGCGCTAAGTCTTAAGCGCAAAAACAATAGAGGCCAACTCTAAATCATGGGTAGGGTAATTTTTCTCATGCTTTCTCAACTGCCTTCCCCCATAGGCTATTACCCTTCCCTCTTGCATTAAGACTGCACCTAGTCCTGTCCCACAAGCATCGGTATAAACAACAAATGGCTTACTCCCATCTGGCAACACTAAGACTGGAGCTGTGGTTAAAGCTCACTTTAACCGTTGGAACGCATCATCACAATCTATGTCACATGTGAAGACTAGATTCTTCTTCGTCAAGCGAGTTAATGGGGCTGATATCTTCGCGAAGTCCTTGATAAACTTCCTATAGTAGCCAGCCAACCCCAAGAAACTCCTCACCTCGGTAGCACTCTTCGGAACCTTCCACTTTGATGGATACTACCTTCGCGGGATCCACAACTATCCCTTCTTTGGAGACCACGTGCCCCAAGAACCGCACTTCCTTCCTCCAAAAGTGACATTTAGAGAATTTAGCCTTAAGGCTATGTGCTCGAAGAGTCTCCAACACTTCCCTAAGATGTAGGGCATGCTCTTCTTCACTCTTAGAAAAGACTAAGATGTCATCCACAAAGACCACCACAAACTTATTAAGGTACTCCCTGAACACCCTACTCATCAAATCAACAAAGTATGCAGGGGCGTTCGTCAAACCAAATGGCATCACAAGCCACTCATAGAAACCATCCGGAGTCCTAAAGGCAGTCTTGTCTATGCTATCCTCAGCCACTCTCAACTGATGAAACCCCGTGGCCAAGTCCAACTGCGAAAATACTGAGGCGCCAACCAACTGATCAAAGAGATCATCAATCCTCGGCAATGGGTGTCTATTCTTCTTTGTGAGCTTGTTGAGTTCTCTATAGTCTACACAAAGTCTGAGGGACCCATCCGCCTTCGTGGCAAAAACTACTGGAGCACCTCACTCCGATATACTTCGTCTTATGAACCTCTTCTCAAGCAAATCCCCTACTTGCTTATGGAGTTCCCTCCTCTCACGAGGAGCCATGTGGCGCACTGGCAAAGATACTGGTTTAGCATTGTCTACCAGATATATTCGGAAGTCGATCTCCCGCTTCGGAGGTAAACCCTTCACCTCCTCAAACACATCCGAGTATTCCCGGACCACTCTAACAGATCGCAAACTCTCGGCCGAAGCATCAAGCGATTCAAGATAACTTAGCATAACAGAATCCATGGGATTACATGAGATCTCGAGAGTGTTACCCAAGCGGGTCATGAGCCTAACAACTCTCCTTTCGCAATCAAGAACGGCACCATTACTGGATAACCAGTCCATGCCCAAAATCAACCCATAGCCCGTGAAGCCCAAAACAAAAGCATCACATCTAAACTCAACGCTAAGTATAGAAATCTTCAAACCCAAACATATCATGGACAAATAAGTGGAGCACCCAATTGGGTTTGAAACAACCAAGGGATCATCTACTAGACTGGTGTCTAAGTGCAGTGACTCAACTAATGATGATGAGATAAACGAATGTGATGCGCCAGAGTCAAACATAGTACGGACAGGATGATCAAACAGAAAAACCAGACTTTCAATGGAAATAGTTCTACCTCTTTCCTGAATCGGTGGAACCGCGAGAGCCTGAACTTGCCCCCTTGCCTGACCTGGTGCCATAAGAGCTTGCACCTGTCCTCCTGAGGTAGATCCCGTCCTTTGCCCCTTCTTAGGGCAGTCCTTCACTTGATGCCCTGCTTCGCCACAGTGGAAGCAGCCAGTCTTCTTCTTCTTCCGACAATCTTTGCTTAGGTGGCCTGGTGTCCCGCAATTGAAACACTTCTTCTTTCCCTTGCCACCGTTGCCTTTCCCACCCTTGTTTTGCTGTTGCTGTTGAGGTCTCTTCTGATCTCCTTTCTTCTCGGGTGCCTTATTAGCATTGGGACCCTTCTCTTCCTCATGCATGAGTGCCATGTCTACCAGCTTCTCAAAGGTGGCCCCCATAGGGATGTGAGTCATAGCCAATCCATGCATCGGTTCATTCAAGCCTTTAACGAACCTCAAAGCCTTCTTCACCGGTGTATTCACCATGTCTATGCCAAACCTTGCCAATTGATTAAACTTGTTGACATATTCCTTCACTGATAGGTTTCCTTGCTTTAGAGTCAAGAACCTTTCCATATACAAGTTTTCCTCCGCCCTTGAGAGAAACTTTGCCACAAACCTTTGCCTGAAATCCACCCAAGAGACAACAGGGCGTTCTCCATTAGTGACCTCCCACCAGAACGAGGCCTCTCCCTTCATTAACCAAGCAGCTAACTTGACTTTCTTTCCTTCTTCCATCTCAAAGATGTCTATCAACTCTTCCACCTCCTTAAGCCAATCCCTAGCTTCCACAAAAGTTTCTGATCCTTGAAAAGGTTTCCCTCCCATAGCCTTAAATTCCTTGCAAGTCTTAGCAAAAGTATCCGTGCGAGGAGGAGGAGGAGGAGGAAGATCGGGTGCTACTGTTGGTGGAGGAACATTTGCTGGACCCGCAGTGGCGGCCCTAGCCTCCATCAACCTCCTATACCATACTGGTATCGCTACACCCTCCGGAAAGTTAAAATCTTCAGCCATGCTGAAACGAAAGAGGAAAGATTCAAAATGGAGAATTCGAAAGATAAAGATATGGCTATTGGGGATTATGCTTTTCTTTCAAAAACTTTTCTCTTAAAAGACATGTTTTTGAAAATACTTCTTCCAAAAATGTTTTTAGAAAAATAGTTTTTCTAAAAGTTTTATCTGTTCTGGTAACCTTCAGCTCTGATACCACGTGTAACACCCCACACCCGCTAAGGTCACTCACTAAGGGAATGCCTTAACTTCGGTGGAGAATTTTAAGTGAATATAGAACAGAAAAATTACAACAAGACAGATATAAGTAATACTTGAGATTTAAAACATCATTTCATTGCAGCAGAAGGTAAACATGTTTGGTTACATATCAAAAACCAACAAGAGTCAAGTACAAAATATCCATCTCGTTAAAACATAAGTACATAATCCCACTACATAACTAATAGCCATAATAGAAAAGATAACCGAGCTTTACTTCAAGAGTCCAAGCTCCAAAAGATAGATAAAGCAATCTGATCAAAGCCCACTAGTGCTAGGCCCACTCTGAGAACCTGATGGTTGGGAAAAAGATAAAAACAACGGGGTCAGACATAAGTCTGAGTGAGCCCTATAACTTTAACAATACAATCATTAAAGTAATTAGGGTATGATATAAACTTGGTAAGGTGATGACTGGGGATAAATGACTACACTAAGCAACCAACTAGACATAGGATGAACTAAGATAACGGTAAAGACGCATCTACCCACCCAAGGGTAATTACTACACTGCACCACACCAGTCATTCCTACTTAAAGGTTGATCCCACCCAAGGACTTAGAAAATTTAACTAGTAGTTTCGTGTACCCCTAGCAGACTACATAGGTGCCGTCTGCCCCTATCTCCACTAGGTGTACCCACTACTCCCCAAGCGATCGGCTCCCTAACGTAGATACCCGTGTTGGCCCCACAGTGGGGTGTATCACTCCCCAAAGTGGCAACCCGATACAATCAACGGTGCACGGCTTATACCTACACGATGCAACAACGTCTTACCTACCAGCCCGGGTCCACACATGCATATGAAACCCGTTGGACTTGCGTTGCCACCGCTAACCCGTTTTGGCCTCTTATAGTCAAGCCCAGTACGCGTGTCCCGTCCTCGACATGGGTCGAGCCCAATAAGATACATATGGGTTACTGGTTGAAATGGGCCCCCACAAGCTACCCACCTAAGCTTGTCCCTTTTCTAGTGCATCCCACTTAACCCTTTAATCATGTTTAATTACATGTTTCCACTTGGTTAAGTATTCTAATCGTATTTTCTATTGCCACCCAAGGCAACCCACTAGATTTCCACATGCCACCCAAGGCACTTGATTTCCACATGCCACCCAAGGCACCCACTTAACCCCTCATGCCCCACTACATGCTTATATGGTTAAGTGTTTCTTAATTGATTAAGACCGTAACCTTTGCAAAGACCTCTCACATTAGACTATCTTTTATGGCAGCTGGATTTGCCGGTCGGGTCCGGGCAGCCTTACGCCATAACCGAGTCTAACCTCGTGTCTTTACACTTGTCACGTATTTAGTTTATGCCTAAGACCTCTCACATTGGGCCAATCATTTGTAGCCGCTGGATTTGCCGGTCGGGTCCGGGCAGTCTTATGCTACAAAAGGGTCCAACCTCGTGTCTTAGTCGATTAATTACACCTAATTAATCACCCCCATAATTTGTATTAATTATCCCTAATTAATTACAAATTTAACGATGTACATAATTGACTCAATTATGTCCATCCACTTTATGGTATGCATAATCATACCAACTTCACACAACTTATGTGTTCATTCATTTTTACCCCATCGTCCCCACGTAAATACGTTAGCATGACATACTTAAAAGGGAAGATTCATCATAAACAAAATGGGTTCCACTAACATAACATTAGCATTATCATGGGTTTAAAAGGTGTCAACTTGCATATATGACCATAGTGTTAAACCCAACTTGCATAAATAACCAACCCAAACTTGCATGAATCACATATCATAAAGAGGGTAACTTGCATAAGTTACTTATGTCATACAAAGGGGTAAACTTGCATATGTATGTATGACATACAAAGGGGTTAACTTGCATATGTATGCATCTCATACAAAGGTGTAAACTTGCACATGTTACTTGCATATAATCAAACACCAAACTTGCATAACATGTCATATATGAACTTGCATATAATCAAACACCAAACTTGCATAACATGTCATATATGAACTTGCATATAATCAAACACCAAACTTGCATAACATGGTGTCATAATGGATCAATGTTTGTCATAGTGATTTGCATAACTAGCATCATGAACACATAACATAAAACTTGCATAACTAGCATCATGAACTCATAGCATATGACTTGCATATCTTGCATAACATCATGAACACATAGCATATGACTTGCATAACTTTCATAACATCATGAACACATAGCATATGACTTGCATAACTTGCATAATATCATGAACACATAGCATATGATAACATAACTTGCATTGATCCACATACATAACCATAACCTCATTATATCCTATCATAATTAGTTTAGCAATTGCTTGCTAAAGGCATAGAAACTCACAACTTGTTGATTAGCACTCCTATGAAGAAGATTAAGTTGCTAAAGTTGATTAGAAGTTGATTTGAGAAGCTATCTTCTTCTACAATTTGATGGAGGCTCCTTCAAGTTGCATTTTGACGGCATAACGACGTTGTATCTATTTTTAGTATGGATTAGGGTAGTCTTAAGGTGTATTTATAGATTTAGGATGTAGTTTAGGCCCTTAGATTAACCCTAGATTAGGTTAGAGCCGTCAGATTTCGTCACAAGCCCCAAAACACAGCCCAAACCCCTTCAGATTGCACCCAGGCCAAACTGGCCGACAGGGGGGGTCGACCCCTGGGTCGACACATGGGTCGACCCCTTGGGGTTGGGGGGTCGACACCCATGTCGACCCCTGTGTCGACACCCTCTGTCTGGCGGGAATTTTCCCGCCTCCTCTGAAATCTGGAATTTGAATATTTTAAATCTGTTTTGAATTTTCTGAAACTTCTTCGGGCCTTAACTGGGTCATACGGACTCCGATTTTCGAAAACTCGGACTCTATTTCGCGTATTTTTCCGAGACGAACGCAATGGCATAGCCCATTTCCCCTGATTCAGATTTTAAAATTTAATCCTGCCCTGTTTTATATTATAGCAAGTTATTCAACATACGGGGTGTTACAGAATTACAACTTCACCTATAAGTAATAACAACCAGTAGGCCACTCACCCAATCGAACACTAGAAAAGCCAGGGGAAACAAAACTCCAACCACCAGAGAAATGGAACCAAACACCTTATCATTGAAGCACCCGACTAAACCGATTCACAAAATACTACCAACTAGACGATGACACGACCATCAATGAAGACCCAAAGAATAGTAATGTACCATCTTAAACCAAAGTCAAGACGCAAAGACAGATCCGCAAATCAGGAGTTGCTGCTAGTAATGTCACCTCCATGTCAGTGACCCAACAGAGTCTGCGACAACCAGTTGAATCGCGCTTCCAGAAACTCCAGATTTGAAGCTCTAGAGGCAAGAAGTTGCCTGAATTGCCACTTCGTAGTGGGAGGGAGGTAAATCCGGTATGTACTCAAGTAGGAAGTGATGAAGAGATGAGGTTAAGAATAAAAGGGTAGAAGGTGCTCTATACGGCGCAAGCTTAGATTTAGAAATAAAAAGAGGTTCTTGGTGGGGCGATCACACATGACAAAATCAGAAGCGTTTCCGGAGAAAGAGGTAAGAAAAGAAGGGATTTTAGTGATAAGAGATGATGAAAGTGAAAGAGGAGGAAACACTCATGTCGTATTTACAATTCCTAGACAAGAAGAAGCTGGGCCGATTTTTTTTTTTTGCAAAGTTATTAGATATTGAAAATTTCATCTAGTGAGTTATTTTATAAATTAATATTCATATTGCACTTTATAAACTCCGTCTACAAGTAAACTCCTTATTAATTATATATTAAGTTATTTTATAAATTAAAACAAGTTGCTATATTCTAGCCCGATCGAAATTCCATTTCTATCGATGACAAAAAAAGGAAAAAATGGCGACGTCTTTTTAAAATGGCGATTACTGGCGTATCCGTCTTCTTCTTCTTACCTGGCCTTCGATCTTTTCTCATTTCCTCCTCTTCCATCTTCCAAATCTTCGCCTCTCTCAGATCCTCCTCTCTCCTCCTATGTCTCTTCTCAAGCAAATCTTGCTGGTGAAAGTCGAGCAGATGTTTGCAATGGTTTACCGAAGGATAATCCTTCGTCTTCGTCAGATCTTCCAGAGAATCCTTTGTCTGTAAGAAATTTGCTGTTAAATCTGATTATGTCTCGCTTTTCAATTCGCTACCTAGAAATGCGGGAGTCTACAAGCCGTTTCAGTTCGATATAATTAGAGACGGTTTGCTAAAGGAGCCACCAGATCTTGTGAAGGAAGAGAGTCAGAAGCTCTGGAATAATCATTTTGTATGTTTCGTTTTAGATGGATCTCTCTCGTATTTGTCTGCGGTTAATTTTCTTAAATGGTACTAGAAATTAAATGGTGATTTATGTGTTGAATACGATGGAGTACGTTTTTTTACTTTCAATTTAATAGTGATCTTGACCGAGAAATATTTTTGCACTTTGATCCTATTTTTATCAATGGAAGAATGTTTATCATTACTCAGTGGGATCCAAGTATAGGTAGTTCACAATCGCAAATAAGGAAAGTTCCTGTATGGATTCGTTTTTACAATATCCCTTTGATTCTTTGATCTTTAGTGGGAATTAATTGGATCGTTTGTCATGTTGGAAAGCTTATTTGTTTTTAAAGTAGTGCAGGGAGATTACAGAGATTTAGGTATGCTAAAGCTTTAATTGAAATAACGCCTGAGTTTGAATTACCAGAGCGTATTGAAGTAGCTGGATTGGGTGATTGTTCTCCAATTAAGTTGTCGTATAGCTGGAAACCTAATATTTGTACTATTTGTAATTGTTTTGGACATCAAACATATTAATGTGATCTTAAGCAAAGTGAAAATAATTTCAACAATAGGCAAAGGGATGTGATGCGTGATGATATTCCATATAATGATGAGAAGAATCATCACAATGTTAAGATAAATAAAGGCCAGTTTGAGAACAAGAGAAACTTGGATGCTAATGAACATGGCTAGACTAAGGTGCATTTTAAGAAGAAAATGTTTTAGAGACAGAAAAATACAGTTTCTATGAATAAGGATTTAGGGTGTTAGTGATGCAGATTTTGGTGCTCAAGTTGAGGACTTAGTTAAAAAGATAGATAGTGAAAGGGTAATTGATTCAAGTTTACGATATGGTGATGATAATCGAGATTACAATGAAAAGTCTGATGGTGTAGAGAATTCTTATATGTAAGTTGGAGTTGATATTAATTCAGATAATCTGGTTGATAATGAATCTGGAACTGTTGGTATTAAAATGGTTACTTAGGGGTTTGTGGATAATATAGTTTTGCATGGGTCTACTACTTTTAAGCACCTTGTCTTCCACATCATCTTATATTTTATCATCTATTTTGTCATCTTCAACTATTTTGTCATCATCTTCCAAGCAAAGTGCTTTGTATGGTGCTACTACGTTATCATCTTCATCTATGTCTTCTATGGTATCTCCATGCTATGCTGCTATGCATGGTGTTGCTTCAGTCACTTCCTCTTTAGTTAATGTTGTGTCTTCAAACTCTGCACCGAATACAATAGAAACTACTCCATCTAGTAGTATCTCTATGTCTAAAAATGCAAAGAGGCGTGCTAGAAGGAAGAAAGAGACCGAGTGTAATGACGATCTGGATGATGGTGTAGATTTTGGGTTAGAGGACTTTTTGCCGAATTCATTGAATTCTTCATCCAAACACACTAGAAGGAACCTTATTTGATAGTGCAATTGAAACTGGCTTCCTAAATAAGTTTGTTTGAAGCTATTATTGATGCCAGAGTTAATTGAAACTGGTAAGTTCTTGTGGTCATTTGTGGGATTCATGAAGTGTTTGCTTTTAGCAGTGCCAATGTGCTTGTTTTCTGTGTAGTTGTTCTACTATGTCGAACATGTGAATATTTTGATGCAACACATGTTTGTAGATACAAGGGGATATCAAGTGGGATTGCTGAAGATTTTGAACTATGATTGTTGTAGCTTACGTCTACTGAAGATGGTGATCTTGAGTGGTTGTTAATGTGGCTTTCATGCTTGTTATTTGGATCTTCTGAAGTAACTGTTGTGTGTTTTGCTTTTGTCGTTGGTCTTTCTTTTAGTGAGGGTTTATATTTGGTCAGTTGTGTATATTAAATGTGTTTGTACATATTGTAATTTCTAGTTCAGTAATAAAAAAATTCATGCTTGCCTTTCACAAAAAAAAATTCCGTTTCTATTTAAAAATAGTTTTTTCCTTTTTAAAACTCCAAATCTTTTCCAATATATTCATTTATAAACTTTATAATATTTAAATACCAACTATTTTCAGGTCAATGTTATCTAAACATCCCAAACACAGAATAATCAACCATAGATTATTTGTCACATAATATAATGTAATATATAAAAAACAATAATATAATTGTTGGGGTATCTAGTTGGATCCCTCTAACCGGTTCCCTTTATCCACGGATGTTAATCAACATAAATAATACTGATTTCATATCAGTATGAAATATAATATTAAACAATATCAATGTTCAATCAACGATTTATATTTTTAACAATATATATTATTTCAACCAATTATTTGCATTTCATCCAAACAACCATCACACAACATTCAATCATCATTTATAAATTCTAAAATATGTTTATAATATTATTAAACCGGACAGAGTAAGTGAGTTTATTCACGTTGGTCGTTAGTCATTAAATAACGATTAATGTTCCATAGATCTGGTCAGGCATTTAATTATGCCTTAAACTCGTACGAGCTCCGAAACTTTCCAAACTATTTCCAGTACGTAGCCTATATCCATACGGTCCTAAAAGGATCAACCCATTCGAGATTCTGACAACGTGTGTGCAAGATATAACATTAATAAATTTTCATACTAATTTAAAATAAAATATTTTTTTAAAATCGGGCCTCACCATTAAAGTTGGCCTATACCCGTATTTGTAAACACTTAGACCTGCATGTTACCCTTTAGTTTCTTTCCCGAATTGAAGAATAGGTGCTGCTCCTCTTCGTGTTTTTTTTTTAATTTCGAAAGTTGCTCACTCATGGCCGCATTTCCATTCTTCAAGCTCCTTCCCTATACCGCCATTCCTCACTCCTACTTCTCCATTTTGCTTCTCGTCTCCCTCTCCATCTTGCCACCATTACCACATTCAATCCGTTGACCTCCCATTCGTCGCATCGAACCCATGAACCCAAAAGTATACGAGTCCTTCCCCTTCGCTATAGATAAACGCCATTTTTCCTCTTTTCTTTTGAAAACCACTTTTGTTATATTCAAACAGCCATGGCCGAACTCTGATGGCTTTATCCACATCTTCGATTACCCATTATCACCATCGATAGCACCGACCGACCCTGCTATACACCCTCCACCTCCTTGCCACCACCACGTCGCCCGTGAATCTTATAAAAAAACCTCAACGATGGCACAACAGGTGCGATAAGTGTCCTATCCAGACCTCTGCGAAACCCATAAACAACTACGTTCTTAATTCGGAACTGCAACGAGAACATTGACATGGCTCGTAGCCTTCCCCATCTGCTCAACGCGGATGCCCTAGTCCACTATTCATATTCTTGACACTGACAAGAACGAGATCGATCCAATTGAAATCGGTGTAGAAATGGAGAGGAGGCTTCGGTGAGAACATATATATTTGTTTTATATTTTATATATAAGGTATACAGTTTTATCTTGATTTTGGAAGCAATGAAGCTATTCGGTCCTTTATAATTTACAGAAGAACATACAGGATGCATACACTTATACCCAAATCGTACTTGGCAACCAAGTTTTAGGGACATAGTAGAACTGTGTAAGTACTTAGGCTGTGATGAAGTGAAGTTTTAGGCTGCGTGAAAAGGTAGGCATGTGAAAATTTTCTAGTGTAGCTGGAGACAAAAGGAAAGTCGGTAGTGTTTTAAATTTTCAAATGGATAACCTGCGTGATTTGAAAATACACTATTAACTTCCTTCAACATGAAGTAATGGTGATGATAGATTAGGGTAGGCTGTAGTGATTTAGTCTTAGTTAAGTGTAGTTGTCGATATATGGTCCATGTACTTTCTCGTTTTAGGGTATAGGCCATCTAAATTTAGTCTGTGTTAAAAAAAAGGTGTACAAATTATTGGCAAGCAAGGCATTCCATGTTTATTTTTATATTAATACATATACACACACACACATATATGTTAGATTTTTAGGATACCGTGCTACATAGAGTTTTATCTTTTTGAGGACCGCTATCGACAGAAATAAAAATATCATTGAGTCGAGCAATGTGCCATGATCCCAAAAATATAATAAAATAGACAAGTTAACTTATTTTGTGAAATCCAAAAAATATTGAATTAGGGTGGAAAATACGTTAAACAAAAAGCTATTTATTTTATGAATTAAAAATCATAGTAAAATTCTATAAATTAAATTAAGTATACATCTCAAAAATCTTATCCAAATTCGAAACCAATATTTTATTATATTAAATAAATCGTTATGCTTATAAATGATTCCATAGCGATTTTCTAAAAATTAGATTTGGACATAACTTACAATCTATAAGACGAAATCTCGATTTTTCACTTCTATGGTGCAATAGATTCAGACTTTTTTGTTTCAAAGAAATCCGAATATAACGAATCTTATATAATAAGTTGAAGTTCAAAACTCAATATTATGAACTACCGCGACATTACGAGCTTGATTATAATTATATTATAATTAATAAGTTCAAGCATCATTTTTAAATAAGTTCGTTATTATGACTCAAATCTAAACTCAATTAAATTTCGTACATTATCTGATTCACGAAACATTGCCAAATCTACTATTTCTGATTTTTTTTCCCGAAATTAAATTTTAGGGTGCGTTTTTTACAGGTCCCTATTAAGTTTTAAAATATAAAAAAACCCGGTGATAAAAATAATCTAGAATACATCCCTATTTTTGAATTTCCGCTAAAAAAAATTCCTGATCTACCCTTATGCACCTATTATCTTGCTAAAAAACCTAATCCTACAATACTAGAAAACCGTTGATCACTCCAACAGTGTTTTTTTATTTATTTTTTATTTTGATTTTTACGAAAAAATAGAAAATTAGATACAAATATTACGTAAAATTGCATACATTTACGCAACTAAGTGAAATAATTGCATACATATGTTAATATTATACAGAAAATAATTTATTACTTTTACGCAACAATGAATTAGACGTGAATACATTAATATTATACAGAAATAAATTATTACTTGAATGTAGTGACTACAATTTTTTCATTAAGATTTTTGATTTTTACGAAAAACTAGACAATTAGATACAAATATTGCATAAAATTGCATACATTTATGCAAAAAAAATGAAATAATTGCATACATATACAGAGCTGTACTGCATAATTGCTGAAACAAAAGAAATGACAACAAAATAAATACATATAATTATAACAAGATGCATATATATATATATATGCAAATAACATAAATATGTGCATACTTACATGAAAATTTTCATAACATTTACATCTATTACATCAAAAAATAAGTACAAACCACATTCACAAATATGCATCACAAATTTCAGAACATTTACAAAGCAGAGATGATGGTCTATTGAAAAACATATAATTTTGTTAAGACCCAGCTTATTGCGCAAACCACATCTAGTAGTCTGTGTAGAAACAACTGCAGATTTCAATCATTTGGAAAAAGATGGACGACCAAGCTTCAACAACACCACTACACCAATATCCGCCGGAACACTGTTATCAAAAAACGAAAATCACCATTAATAAGCTTAATGTGCAGTAACCTAAATTACAAAAAACTGCTTCAGAATAATATAAATACATGCGTACAATTCAGCAAAATAACTGCAATTTTTGAATATTTATATGCAAGTATTCCAGATATATGCATAGAAATATGAATATATTACAAAAACTGCTTCAGAATTCTATAAATACATGCGTACAATTCAGCAAAAAATCAATAATTTCTGAATATTTATATGCAAATATTCCAGATATATGCATAGAAATATGAATATATTACAAAAACTGCTTCAGAATAATATAAATACATGCGTATAACTCAGCAAAATAACAATAATTTCTGAATATTTATATGCAAGTATTCCAGATATATGCATAGAAATATGAATATATTTGTAAAATAATATGTTTTTCTGTTTGTTTGATAAAAAAATTGCATACATATATGCATATATTAAGAATAGATACATATTTGTCCGCAACTTTTTATCAGAAGTTCAGCAAAATTCCACGAGTTCTAACAATGGTTTCATGAATTTATGTTTTTTACGAGTCCTTGTCATATGAAAAATCATATTTTTATGCTAATAAAAACCTAATATTTATCCTGCAAGTAAAATCAGAAAGAATAGAAAAAAAAACTCACAACGGTTTGCTGTGGACGGTTTGAGATGCCATCGACCTCTAGTGCTTGACGCCGATGCATTCGCTGACAAGCTGAGGAGGAAAACTCACGATTAAAATCCGAATTAGCTCGGATTTGGAAACAGGGGTTGCAGAGATACGTGGAATTTTGTGGAAGCCGCTGTTGACGCCGATGCCTGATGTTGCCGCCGAGATTTGTGGAAGCCGCCTGGATTGATGTCGCTGGCTGGTTGATGAGGTTGCTGAGATGAGGAAGATGATGTAGATGAGGTTGCTGAGATGAGGAATATGCTGTGAGTAACAGTAGAGGACGAGAGTTGCTGAGATGAGTGATAGATGGAGCCGCCGTCATGGATTAGAAAATTTTGTTTCTGTAGAAAATAAAACCCTAATACGTAACCTATAAACAATCCATACCCCTTAAAATCGGATAAGGGCATTTCCGGAAATATTAAAGGTGCGTTTTAAAAATAGGAATGAGATTTATATGTTTCAAAAGGGGAGGATGTGAGCCTAATTAACTTTATTTTGAAGGACGTGAGCCTAATTTTCACTAAATTTTATTACCTCACTATTCATATTAATTAAAAATTCAAAATATTTGAATTCAAACCATTTAAACTATCAAACCGCTATGTTAAAATAATTATTAAATCACTAAAAATCTGGTACGTTACAACATGCATTTCTTTAGCTGTCCCTCTAAAACTAAAAATATGACGTTGACGTGACTTGAATTCCTGACGTCCACCTTAGAAAGTGCATGACTTACCAACTCACCTAACTTATATTTTTTTCATAAGAAAAAAACATTGGTAGCTATTATTTTTATTTGTGTTCCTCTTATATCTTCTTTTTCACGTTTGTTCAAAAACTTCAGTTAAAGATATCTTTTTCGTTTTAAATCCGTTTTCTCCAAACTATAAGTCTAAATTGATTAGAGAATTTTCCACGGACGCAATGGCACTAATTCCATGACCAAATTCTGAAAAGTTTACAAATTTTTATTTTACTATTTAATTAAAAATGCAGGGTGTAACACAACATAATAATACATAAATGCAATGAATGCCTAAGCAGTACCTCCTATATGAAAGTAGATCTCCTTGAAAACTTCTTGTAAACATGATGCACACATCCTAAATATACTAGCAATTTCTATATTAATGCAATATTTTGAAAATAAAAATATTTTTTCATCCATTTTTTCCCTACACTCTTATAGAGCAAGAGCATAGTTCATCCAATTTTTGCATCCAGACCCTACCACCTAAGTTTAGATTTGTGAATTACAGAGAAGTCTAATTTTCTGAATTTGATTTCTTATATCAGAAAGAGGTAGAAAATGGAAAATTACATATCTTCCATCTACTTTTACTTAACCTTTTTCCCCATACTTGGAAAACTTAATTGCTAATTTCACAAAAAATCCTATTCTTTATTCCAAGCACGGTTTGTAGAAGAAAAAATTCTTTTCAGTTTTCCAAACTTACTTTGGAAGAATTCATTTCCCATTATTGTTATTTTTTGTGTGGTTGTCATCATTCTTTGTTTTCTTTTAGTTATATCATCACCTTTTCCATAGCTTATTTAACTTAATTCACCGATGTAAGCTTAATTTTAAATAAGTCTTCTAATTCTTTCAAAATAAAATCAGAAAACAACCACACTACACAGCTACCAAAGGCTAAGAATCTTAGGACCATGTCCCCACTGACAAAGAAAAGTCCAAACCATGGGATCCAAACAATTTACTTGCCCTCTTCCATCTACTTGTCATAACTAGTCCTTGCTATGTACTAACAGTCTTTTCCAAGCAACAACCTATTTTTTATAATGCTTACACACTCTATGAGAATTTACTATAATTCCAAAATGATTCTCTCTATCTACTTTATAGCCTAAAAAATATTTCCTATCTTTCTTAGGTACTAATCCTTACCTACTCCATGATTTAAAAGCGTGGTTTGGCCTTATCACTTTTTTCTCTTTCAAAACTTTTTTTTCCATTTAAGCTTATTTTTGCCAAACCTTAATAAAAATGACATCTCATTAAAAAAACACAAAAACTCTTTTTTTTCAAATCATAAAAGCCGGAGTAGACATGGACAACTATTCCTCAATTAATTTCACAACAGCTCATTTTTACTGCGGTAGTTCAATTACTTACAACTAGGTGCTAATTTCTAAACTTATCCCAAACATCTACTCTATTATAAATTTTAGCAACTTATCTTGCCGACCCTGCAAAGTTTATGTCAAAACAATTTTCAAAATTTATGTCAAAAGAATAGAGATTTTTAAATTTTCCTTATCAAAAATTTTAGCTTTTAACAAAACGCAATCTTTTCAATGTTTTCTTATTTAATTTACACATTTTTCTGAAAGAATTCATTTTAGATAAAAATTTCATTAGGATCACCATCTCTAAAATATACCCCATTTTTCCCCTAAAACTCAATATGTACTTTTCAAATATGTTACTTACGTATTTTTTTAAATGACAAAAATACCTCTTTTTGTTTTAAAAATTATTTCTATATAATTTAGCTAGTACGTATTTTATTGTAACCTTTTAATGTCAAAACTTGAAAAATACCATAAACTATCATCCAAAAACTTTTAAAATTTCAAGTTTTTAAAAGTTAACAATGGGGCTAGACTCAATGTGGGTTTCTAACTCACTTAGGCTTTCCTAAATATTCCCAAAAAGTCATTTCTCTCAAAAAAATAATCCTAATCCATTTTCGTTTTTTACTCTTTCTCAATTCATAAGGCTCTACTGGCAAACCCACTAATCTGAAATACTAACATTCCGGATACTAACATATGAGATCCATCTTTTTCCATTACAAAACAAATTGTACACTTTTCACCCAAACCACCCAAGGGTCTTTTATTCTCAAATTTCCACAACCAATTCTTTAGTGTACATAACTGATATTCCAACTCTTTCCATATGTCACTCTTCCTATTTAGTGGGTTCCTTGTAGATCTAGGTGCATATAAATAATATATTTATATTTTAAAAATTCATATAAGCTCACTCACTATCTATACTTCAGAATCCTAAACCCGAGCTCTAATACAGATGTAACAATCCGAATTCCGAAAGACGGATTTTTTCTCAAAAATCCCAATCTATCAAAGCTCGAGTTGGCTTGTCTGGTATCCTATAGAAAATACAGTGATAATAAATATATCAGAGCTCAATAAAACATCTCACAATGGAATGGATTAAATATAATAATCAAATATAACCTTACCAAAATAATAATACTGCCTAACAAGTGTCCAAAGGCTACCAAATCTCTTCTATAAATCTAACCTGCAAGTATGTTATGAGGAGGGGTCAAAACACAAAGTTCTGGTGAGAGGACAAATTTTACATTCTGAAATAATCATACATATATCGTTCAATTATGTTTTCTTAATTATTAGGTTATTTGGGTTAACAACACTCAAGACTCTACACTCAAATCGTACCCATCGACTCCCTAATAGATTAAACCTAATATACTGTATATATATAGCTATACCAAACATCTCAAGATACTCCACATAATAGCCTCCACGTACGGTCTCCGCCGTCACACCCCGGAAGAGTATACAATCTCCATCTTATGCCAAACCACGTATAGAAATCTATATCATTAGATTCTTACACGAACGTACTGCCTACTATAATCTGAGTCCCGTAATAGGGTTGCATCTAATGCACGGAGCTTGGTCGGGGGCTTCCAATACCTGTAAAGGAAAGCTTCCTTAGGCCTCAAATACAGATATTCACATATGGTCTATCACTTTTCATAATGTCTGTGGCCCCACCCTGGCCCCTCCATCAACTAATGAAAGGCTACATCAAGAGCTAATGACGTGCCACTAATAACCAATCTAGCATCCAATTTGGTGTGTCCCTTACCAACGCCTCGATAGTGAAAGAACGTTGTCCGTTGGTTTAGCTTTTAGTCTTTCTGCATCCCACTAACCATCGATGACAGGTATCCGAAGCTTACTATCATTAATCTGGTCATGACCCGCCTCCTCCACGAGCGAGGAAAACCACCGAATCACCCAACGACATCTGCCATAAACTTTTGACTGCCACACCATACTTGCAGTTAAGGCATACTCACTGGATGGTACCATATACACCATACCTCTGTGCGTACAGCCTGATGCCTACCACAAAGAACCATCCCAAATTATCCTCACGTCCCGTAGAAGTCCGGCACTTCCCTCCAGTCCCGTAAAATAATTAGTTGGACATGCTGATGTCGTGTCTCGAGATACCGCGATGATCTATCACGTTGGGTTCTTCATCTCTATACGTACGGACCGGTTTCAACGCATCGTAGGTCTAATATTTTAATCCTGCTCTTGCTTTATCTCATCACACTGCTAATTAACTTGATTATCCACATATTCACTTTTTATTCAAGTTAATTAGTTCATTAGCTCACTATTAGCTGCTCACTTTCTTCAATCAAACCTGTGCCGCCGGAGTGGACTTCTACTTATTATTTATTACATTTATTGGACTTAATATTCCTAATTATAATTCTACTAATAATAAGCCTACTTTATTCTTCTCATTCGATTATATTCTTATCTTACACCGTTACCACAAACGGTTATGTGGGTTTGCTTATTAACTTAGTTCCCTTAACTAAAGTTTATTAATAAGTTCTCTTGTCCATCATTGATTATAACTTACATTATTATTCCACTTGTCCCTAGGATAACCTACCTACTATATATATTTCATTCCCATTCATCTGATTAATTATGATAGGTTATATTCTCCATTCGTCACATTTTCCTTAGGTTCCTTAACATTAACCAAACTTTCACTGTTGTTACCTTCCTTTATTTACTGCCTTGTATATTCTTATTATTCTAAGATTTCATTTCATGCACCTTTTTAGATTGGATAGTGGAAAGATGTAAAGATCTATTTCCATAACGTACATCCATTAAGATTCGTAGTTGCAAGCTATTCCTTTTATTTTCATTGTGGACATACATGTATATTTTATCTGATTAGCGTGTAATACGGTAAAAGAACCCTTATTTCACACTAATATTTTTTCCTTTCTTTTCTTGCAACTACATTCTCAGGAATTTGTCCATTATGGAAATGTATCCATTTTTCTCTAAATTCAACTAACTCAGTCCACCACCCCTTTTTACTTTTTGACTTAGATGTCAAATTCGTGTTTTTATATACCCTTCCCAATTACTGTAAATTTTCCGTACAAAATTTGGCATACAAATTCTTTTTACATTATTCCCAATTTTATTATAATTCTATTTGCAACATATCCAATTTGACATCGAATAACAATCTTAAGAACATAGTCATAATTATTATAAATTCCACAATTTTAGTATTACAATAATTCTTAATCCAAACAAAGAATTAAAAGAATAGATTTGTACAACAAAAATATTCTTAACGTACTCAGGGAATAGATTATATCGCAATTACCACAAATTTCAGTTATTTAACACGTTAAGAATTACGGGGAATGTAAACGATACTATTACCAAAAGGTATAATTTAAATCCACTCACCTGACTGCTTTCCAATTCTGGAATCTGATTCAGAACTACTACCCCATGGTTTTCCTAATTGAGTCTAATATTGAAATAACCACGGATTTACAAATCTGATACTAAAAGAAAGAATTCCAAAAAAATCAGATTCACAAAATTCACCTCACGTAAACAAGAAATCTAAACACCTGTATTGTAGATCTATATTCTTTGCCTTCAAATCTTGAATCAAAATTCCTAAAAGCTATTATTCTTATTTCTAAAAGATTTGGAGAAGAGAGAAAATGGCAGAGGCTTGGCATCATCCCGGAAAATATGAGTTGGAGGCTAGTCAATTAATGGGTGTACAGGAGATTTTGGTCTGTCGGATTAGATATAATAAAATTTGGACCATAAAGATAAACAAAATATAATGTTAATTGGTTCATATATGGGTCGACCCAGACCCATGGTGGGTCGACCCATCTCTAGGGTGTGTCGACCCCTAGTTCGACCCATATATGGTATGGGTCGACCCATGACCTAGGCCATTAACGTTAACTTTGCCGAAATTGAATTATTGTCTAATGTTGTTTGTAACGTTTCTTTTCTTCCTAAATATTGCTATGTAAATTATTTTCTTCCATTTATGATGCATAGTCAATATTTCAATTTCAAACTTATGCACATATATATATATATATATATATATATATATATATATATATGCGTATAACTTTTCAAATTTTTACCCGTTAATAGCTATGCAATAAGTGCCATTATTAACGCTATCAACTCGTTAATTTCTTATTTTTAATACATATTCAAATTTCAAATGCAATTACTCACTTGTCTATTTTTCATTCATTCCACGTTTTTTGCTTTCACCCCTTAAATTACACTTAATTTCAAATTTTGAATTTATGCATATTATTTACGCACAACTTCATTTCTTTTCAAAATTAAAACGACATTATGCCGACATGTATTTCTTAATCATTTTAATTGATTGCAGGTTACTTTTGGATTTCATATATATATATATATACATATATAGACATATACATGTATATATTTATAATTATTTATATGTGCATTTATATATATATTTTCTCATAGAACATGCATTTTTTAGCCATCCCTCTAAAATAAAAAATATAAAGTTGACGAGACTCGAACTCCTGACCTCCACCTTAGGAAGTGCACGCCTTAGCAACTCACCTAACTTAGCTTTTGTTCATAAGGCTAAAAACATTGGTAGCTACTGTTTTTATTTGTGTTCCTCTTATATATTCTTTTTCATGCCCTAAACATCAATTAAATATATATTTTTTGTTTCAAATCCATTTTCTGCAAACCATATGTCTAAATTGATCAGAAAATCGCCACGAACGCAATGATGCTAATTCCATGACCAAATTCTGAAAATTTATTTTATTATTTAATTAAAAATGCAGGGTGTTACATATGTACATAGCAGCAATTAAATATAACAGAAGGAATCTCTTGTTGTTACATGCTACCAATCCCATATATATTCATATTTTTTAAGATATCCTGCGATGTATGTGACACACCACGTCCGTTAACGTCACTCTTTATCAGAATGCATTAAGTTTTGTGGAGCGTTATAGGTAAACTGAAACACAAACATCACAAGACAGATATGAAATAAAAGCAGAATTTAAAACCTTATTCTTCAAACAGAAAACATCGTGGTCCAAAATCCAATTACAACATAAGTCTGAAATACAGAAAACCCATTACATCAAATTAAAATATCTGCCTTGTACTAAAATCATCAAAGTAGTGTAATATAAAATCATAGTCCCAAAAAAAAACCATAGCAAGGTAGACAGGTAATCAAAGCGGTACATCTAAGGAGGTCCAAGTGGAAATAGAAGAAAGAATCCTAATTAAGCCTGAGTATTCCCACCTTGAGAACCTAGGGGGAAGGAAGAGGGAGAAAAGGAAACAAAATGGGTCAAACATAAATTCTGGTGAGTCCAGTTACCATATAAATAAGTAAAAGCATCATGACAGGCATATAAACTGGATAAGAGAGATAACAGTATCATAAGATAGGTATAACAGACTAAGCAGGATAAGCAGAACAAACAGAACATAACTGATCATGCTTCCCACTTACTTTTCTCTGCACCAATACTAGTATAAACAGAATGGTCCCCATAGAAACAGATTGGTAGACTTAGGTGTACTTCTAGTGACAGGTTTTACCCTCAACGATAATAACAGGCAACCCAACAGAAATAATGGGTGTTACCCCCAAACAATAATAATGGGCTCCTAAACAGGCAGAACTAGATGTACCCTTTACTACCTCGATCGGTCAACTCCCTATTCCGTAGATACCATGTGTTGGCCCTACAGTAGGATTTATCACTTCGTAGAATGGCAACCCCTTTCACGGTAGGCACAACCATATCTACTGGTGCTATAACATCTTATTTTCCTAGCTAGGTGGATCCATGAACGCACATGAATCCGTTGGAACGCGTCATCTAACACCTCCACCCAAATGGACCACTTATAATTAGTTCAACAAGCGTGCCCTGACCGCTACCTAATTCAGGGCCCCTCATTGGATACTAGTATAGGTTACCGACTAATACGGGTCCCACACAACAGATGATACAAGCCAGCCCCTAGGCTGGCATCCCCACTACTAGGATTTTGATAGGTTATGCCTAACAGATTTAAACAGGCCTGCATAACCCCAACATATAAAATAGGTTAAGTTTGTCGGGTTCGTATGACTCCCCATAGATTTAAACAGATTTACTTAACCCCCCCCATTGATTCAAACAAATTTACTTAACCTTACAAAATTTGATAGGTTCATATAACCCCCATAGATTTTGAAACAGGTTAAGTATTATAGGTTAACAGGCTATTATCATTTCCCGTTCATGTAGGTTAATGCACTAGACCTCTCACATTAAGTCACCACTTGTGGATGCTAAATATATCGGGCGGTTCTAAGAAGATTTCTACCACAAGTTGGACTTAACCTCGTGTCTTAGCACCGTTACGCGTTCATTTACGCACTAGACCCCTCACATTAAATTAACCACTCGTTGATGCTGAATTTTCTGGGCGGTTCCGGGCAAACTTCTACCACAAGTGTAATCTAACCTCATGTCTAAGTGCAGTTACAGTTTCTATCTACTGTGAATTTAGGCCTATTCATTCTTAGAAAGTTATTCATGTTCATCATAGGTTATTCCTCCAAATCCCAATCTGATTCACGATACAAGTTATGCTCCAATTTATCTTTCCCAACCGTTCCCAATTTCGCCCGTACGCATATTTCAGCAATTGGCCTAGGCTCAAAGGTAGCCTAGGCTATAAAAATAAAAAGGTAAAGAGGGAGAGAAGAGAACAAAAATAGGCATAATAACAAAACAGGCATATGATGACAAAAATAGGCATAATAACAGAATTGGCATGTGATGACAGAATTAGGCATAATAATAGAATAGACTATCAGGAATAGTCATATGAGAACTGAACAGTAGATCAGGTGTACAAGTAATGGTAGATCTATTTAGTTATGATTCAGGTTATTAAAACACATAGGTTCAAATCCAAACTTATAAACATGTCCGGATTACTTATTAAATGTTTATGTCTAAAAGCAATATAAACTCACAGAGACTAGATCTAAAGGATAGAGAAATGAATGTTGCTGTTGTAGCAGAGATTCTTGTATACATATAAGTTGTTGTTGCAAAAAAAATAGGCTAATTCAATCTGAGCTGGGGCAGCACCTCATTGTCTCCATTGTTTTGTGTGAATAAAACAATAGAAATGAGGTCCTATATATAGCCTCAAACCAACGAATCAAGAAACGAATCTAGGTTCAGGGAATGGATCTGCCTCAGATCAGGGTAGGGTCGACCCTAGGGTCGACACCTCTTGTGTGGGTTGACCCTAGGGTCAACCCCCATGGGGCATGGGTCGATTTCCCGTGTGTCTTCCCGCTCTTCAATTTTGATTTCTGGACTGGTTATATATATATATTACTTATATGTATACAAAATTCAAAGCTTAATAGCTTGTACATATGATGTCTGTTTTACGCAAACTCGGAATCTATCTTAAGCAGAATTCTGAGACGAACGGAATGGTACAATCTGTTTTACTTAATTCCTAATATCTAATAAAGCATTCTTTAGTTTATCACTATAATATTCTTTAAATTACGGGGTGTTACGTTCTCCACTACTTAAAGGATTTCATCCCTGAAATCTTCAAGTCAAGAAGAATGTATATCCTAACATCAATCATCCATCTACTCATCCACCAATCACAAGCATCCATTGTCCTTAAAAGATTTCTAATGCTTATACGAACATATGCAAAGGTGTGTGCATATGTCCCTATACTAATGCGAAAGATCAGACGGTCTACTGATTCAGTCGACCTCCTTAATGCAATGTAAGTCAGTGCCATGAATCCAACATGTACGCAAGTAGTCCTAGTATATCGTGTAAATGCTATATGCGTGCACAATCATCCACTCGAACGCAACATTCATGTGAAGATACACCGATTTCCATCCATAAAGAAAAATGTGCACACGCATCCATATGTAGTATGAGAGTGACTGAGCCGATCTAGTGCCGTGTGTGTGTGTGCATGCATCCACGAGCAACCACTCGAAAACACTTGCATCCACTTACATCCATCAAACATAACATGTCTCAAACACATGTTTACATCCATTGGTTCCCTACCTAAAGGTCGAAGATTCGATCGATAGGATATACTTAATGATAGAAGCAAGTATGAATAAAAGCTTTTGGAAAAAGAAGTTAAGAACATACCCTTGAAAAGAAAAGGTACAAAGTACGAATCTTATCCTCAGTCTCCCAAGTTGCATCTCCACGGTCTTCTCCCCGTTAAACTTTCATCAACTTGACCTCTCGGTTGCGTGGCTTCTTAACCTCTGATCCAAGAATATGGGTAGGAACTCGTCTAACTGTGGCCTCTCATTCCATCTCTACTTCCTTAAGCATACTCGGCTCAACAACCTCTGCGGTATCATGCAAACATTCCACAAATGAGAAACATGGAAAACATCATAAACGCCCATCAATCTCTCTGGTACCTTTACCTTATAGGCCACTTAGTCAATCTTTCAGTTATGGGAATTGGTCCTACAAACCTTAGTGTCAATTTTCCTACAGATCTGTAACGTCCCAGAAATTTCAACAATCGGAATATGGAATTAATTAAAGAATTAACTGTTAATGACCAAATTTATACTGATACTTGAGTAAAAATCAAAAATATCATTTTGAGTTGAATTGAATATTTAAGTCAGAATGATTGATTGAGGATTAAATATTTAATATTGAATATTTGAATGGAATTTGGTTGAATTAGATTTGAAATTCGATTAGAGAATTTAAATGGTGGAAAAAAATTAATAAAAAATGTTATTTACGTTAACTAAATTTGTTAAGACATATGGAAAATTGTATTTGTATGAATAAAGGTATTTAAAGTGTAAGGTTTCAAAATTTGGAAACGAACAGTCTCGTTGGTGGACAAACGAATCAAAATTGGTGAACCAATGAAAATAAATTATCGTTGTTACAATCAAAGTAATTTTATTGGATTCAGAATGTGAAAACGGAAAGGTGCGTATAAATTTCGTTGCAATTGAAGTTTGTGTTAACGGTAAAAATATTAAGTGTTCAAGAAAAAATTACAGTACTATTAAATATTTAATTAAATACCATATACCACCTTCCCCACAAAAATTTCTCCGACCTATTCCTTTACACGCGACTACTCTAAATCCCTATTGATGTTACTGCATGCTTATCCCAGATTTTTGACTTTATAAAAATGGGCGTGTCCTCCCTAGTTTCATCAATAAGAATCATTTTTCCCCAATACAGTATTAATGGCCACCGAAGCCACTAAGTCCTCTTTCTTTTTCTTTTTTTCAGCTGAAGCTTATGTCAATTTTCCCCAAATCAATTTTACAAATCAAGAAATGGTTGCCTCCACCCAAAATTTGAATCGCTCCTCCACCATGTCTAAAACCGTCATCGCCATAAATTGAAGCATCATCGAAACCCATCCAGCTTTCACCCAAAATCGAATCCATGGCCTTTCCAAATCAGAAACAAAACCCGATGCCTGAAGTGTCGCGTCGCCACCTGAGTCCCTGAGTT